>OY726518.1:11756247-13214955 GCA_963383655.1 Bathymodiolus septemdierum | reverse complement strand
GTAAACATTAAGACTGATGGATGGGGGTGGTTCTGTTGGTACTGTAATAAGGTCACTGACTGTATCCAATCAGGTAAACATTAAGACTGATGGATGGGGGTGGTTCTGTTGGTACTGTAATAAGGTCACTGACTGTATCCAATCAGGTAAACATTAAGACTGATGGATGGGGGTGGTTCTGTTGGTGGTGTAATCAGGTCACTGACTGTATCCAATCAGGTAAACATTAAGACTGATGGATGGGGGTGATTCTGTTGGTACTGTAATCAGGTCACTGACTGTATCTAATCAGGTAAACATTAAGACTGATGGATGGGGGTGGTTCTGTTGGTGCTGTAATCAGGTCACTGACTGTATCCAATCAGGTAAACATTAAGACTGATGGATGGGGGTGGTTCTGTTGGTACTGTAATCAGGTCACTGACTGTATCCAATCAGGTAAACATTAAGACTGATGGATGGGGGTGGTTCTGTTGGTACTGTAATCAGGTCAATGACTGTATCCAATCAGGTAATCATTAAGACTGATGGATGGGGGTGGTTCTGTTGGTAATGTAATAAGGTCACTGACTGTATCCAATCAGGTAAACATTAAGACTGATGGATGGGGGTGGTTCTGTTGGTACTGTAATAAGGTCAGTGACTGTATCCAATCAGGTAAACATTAAGACTGATGGATGGGGGTGGTTCTGTTGGTGCTGTAATCAGGTCACTGACTATCCAATCAGGTAAACATTAAGACTGATGGATGGGGGTGGTTCTGTTGGTACTGTAATAAGGTCACTGACTGTATCCAATCAGGTAAACGTTAAGACTGATGGATGGGGGTGGTTCTGTTGGTGCTGTAATCAGGTCACTGACTGTATCCAATCAGGTAAACATTAAGACTGATGGATGGGGTGGTTCTGATGGTACTGTAATCAGGTCACTGACTGTATCCAATCAGGTAAACATTAAGACTGATGGATGGGGGTGGTTCTGTTGGTGCTCTAATCAGGTCACTGACTGTATCCAATCAGGTAAACATTAAGACTGATGGATGGGGGTGGTTCTGTTGGTTCTGTAATCAGGTCACTGACTGTATCCAATCAGGTAAACATTAAGACTGATGGATGGGGGTGGTTCTGTTGGTACTGTAATAAGGTCACTGACTGTATCCAATCAGGTAAACATTAAGACTGATGGATGGGGGTGGTTCTGTTGGTACTGTAATAAGGTCACTGACTGTATCCAATCAGGTAAACATTAAGACTGATGGATGGGGGTGGTTCTGTTGGTGCTGTAATCAGGTCACTGACTGTATCCAATCAGGTAAACATTAAGACTGATGGATGGGGGTGGTTCTGTTGGTGCTGTAATCAAGTCACTGACTGTATCCAATCAGGTAAACATTAAGACTGATGGATGGGGGTGGTTCTGTTGGTACTGTAATCAGGTCACTGACTGTATCTAATCAGGTAAACATTAAGACTGATGGATGGGGGTGGTTCTGTTGGTACTGTAATCAGGTCACTGACTGTATCCAATCAGGTAAACATTAAGACTGATGGATGGGGGTGGTTCTGTTGGTACTGTAATCAGGTCACTGACTGTATCCAATCAGGTAAACATTAAGACTGATGGATGGGGGTGGTTCTGTTGGTGCTGTAATCAGGTCACTGACTGTATCCAATCAGGTAAACATTAAGACTGATGGATGGGGTGGTTCTGATGGTACTGTAATCAGGTCACTGACTGTATCCAATCAGGTAAACATTAAGACTGATGGATGGGGGTGGTTCTGTTGGTGCTCTAATCAGGTCACTGACTGTATCCAATCAGGTAAACATTAAGACTGATGGATGGGGGTGGTTCTGTTGGTACTGTAATCAGGTCACTGACTGTATCCAATCAGGTAAACATTAAGACTGATGGATGGGGGTGGTTCTGTTGGTACTGTAATCAGGTCACTGACTGTATCCAATCAGGTAAACATTAAGACTGGTGGATGGGGGTGGTTCTGTTGGTGCTGTAATAAGGTCACTGACTGTATCCAATCAGGTAAACATTAAGACTGATGGATGGGGGTGGTTCTGTTGGTGCTGTAATCAGGTCACTGACTGTATCCAATCAGGTAAACATTAAGACTGATGGATGGGGGTGGTTCTGTTGGTTCTGTAATCAGGTCACTGACTGTATCCAATCAGGTAAACATTAAGACTGATGGATGGGGGTGGTTCTGTTGGTGCTGTAATCAGGTGACTGACTGTATCCAATCAGGTAAACATTAAGACTGATGGATGGGGGTGGTTCTGTTGGTGCTGTAATCAGGTCACTGACTGTATCCAATCAGATAAACATTAAGACTGATGGATGGGGGTGGTTCTGTTGGTACTGTAATCAGGTCACTGACTGTATCCAATCAGGTAAACATTAAGACTGATGGATGGGGGTGGTTCTGTTGGTACTGTAATCAGGTCACTGACTGTATCCAATCAGGTAAACATTAAGACTGCTATATGGGGGTGGTTCTGTTGGTGCTGTAATAAGGTCACTGACCGTATCCAATCAGGTAAACATTAAGACTGATGGATGGGGGTGGTTCTGTTGGTACTGTAATCAGGTCACTGACTGTATCCAATCAGGTAAACATTAAGACTGCTATATGGGGGTGGTTCTGTTGGTGCTGTAATAAGGTCACTGACCGTATCCAATCAGGTAAACATTAAGACTGATGGATGGGGGTGGTTCTGTTGGTACTGTAATAAGGTCACTGACTGTAGCCAATCAGGTAAACATTAAGACTGATGGATGGGGGTGGTTCTGTTGGTGATGTAATCAGGTCACTGACTATCCAATCAGGTAAACATTAAGACTGATGGATGGGGGTGGTTCTGTTGGTACTGTAATAAGGTCACTGACTATCCAATCAGGTAAACATTAAGACTGATGGATGGGGGTGGTTCTGTTGGTACTGTAATCAGGTCACTGACTGTATCCAATCAGGTAAACATTAAGACTGATGGATGGGGGTGGTTCTGTTGGTACTGTAATCAGGTCACTGACTGTATCCAATCAGGTAAACATTAAGACTGATGGATGGGGGTGGTTCTGTTGGTGCTGTAATCAGGTCACTAACTGTATCCAATCAGGTAAACATTAAGACTGATGGATGGGGGTGGTTCTGTTGGTGATGTAATCAGGTCACTGACTGTATCCAATCAGGTAAACATTAAGACTGATGGATGGGGGTGGTTCTGTTGGTACTGTAATAAGGTCACTGACTATCCAATCAGGTAAACATTAAGACTGATGGATGGGGGTGGTTCTGTTGGTACTGTAATAAGGTCACTGACTATCCAATCAGGTAAACATTAAGACTGATGGATGGGGGTGGTTCTGTTGGTACTGTAATCAGGTCACTGACTGTATCCAATCAGGTAAACATTAAGACTGATGGATGGGGGTGGTTCTGTTGGTACTGTAATCAGGTCACTGACTGTATCCAATCAGGTAAACATTAAGACTGATGGATGGGGGTGGTTCTGTTGGTGCTGTAATCAGGTCACTAACTGTATCCAATCAGGTAAACATTAAGACTGATGGATGGGGGTGGTTCTGTTGGTACTGTAATCAGGTCACTGACTGTATCCAATCAGGTAAACATTAAGACTGATGGATGGGGGTGGTTCTGTTGGTACTGTTATAAGGTCACTGACTGTATCCAATCAGGTAAACATTAAGACTGATGGATGGGGGTGGTTCTGTTGGTACTGTAATAAGGTCACTGACTGTATCCAATCAGGTAAACATTAAGACTGATGGATGGGGGTGGTTCTGTTGGTACTGTAATCAGGTCACTGACTGTATCCAATCAGGTAAACATTAAGACTGATGGATGGGGGTGGTTCTGTTGGTACTGTAATAAGGTCACTGACTGTATCCAATCAGGTAAACATTAAGACTGATGGATGGGGGTGGTTCTGTTGGTGGTGTAATCAAGTCACTGACTGTATCCAATCAGGTAAACATTAAGACTGATGGATGGGGGTGGTTCTGTTGGTACTGTAATAAGGTCACTGACTGTATCCAATCAGGTAAACATTAAGACTGATGGATGGGGGTGGTTCTGTTGGTGCTGTAATCAGGTCACTGACTGTATCCAATCAGGTAAACATTAAGACTGATGGATGGGGGTGATTCTGTTGGTACTGTAATCAGGTCACTGACTGTATCTAATCAGGTAAACATTAAGACTGATGGATGGGGGTGGTTCTGTTGGTGCTGTAATCAGGTCACTGACTGTATCCAATCAGGTAAACATTAAGACTGATGGATGGGGGTGGTTCTGTTGGTACTGTAATAAGGTCACTGACTGTATCCAATCAGGTAAACATTAAGACTGATGGATGGGGGTGGTTCTGTTGGTACTGTAATCAGGTCAATGACTGTATCCAATCAGGTAATCATTAAGACTGATGGATGGGGGTGGTTCTGTTGGTACTGTAATAAGGTCACTGACTGTATCCAATCAGGTAAACATTAAGACTGATGGATGGGGGTGGTTCTGTTGGTACTGTAATAAGGTCAGTGACTGTATCCAATCAGGTAAACATTAAGACTGATGGATGGGGGTGGTTCTGTTGGTGCTGTAATCAGGTCACTGACTGTATCCAATCAGGTAAACATTAAGACTGATGGATGGGGGTGGTTCTGTTGGTGCTGTAATAAGGTCACTGACTGTATCCAATCAGGTAAACGTTAAGACTGATGGATGGGGGTGGTTCTGTTGGTGCTGTAATCAGGTCACTGACTGTATCCAATCAGGTAAACATTAAGACTGATGGATGGGGGTGGTTCTGTTGGTACTGTAATAAGGTCACTGACTGTATCCAATCAGGTAAACATTAAGACTGATGGATGGGGGTGGTTCTGTTGGTTCTGTAATCAGGTCACTGACTGTATCCAATCAGGTAAACATTAAGACTGATGGATGGGGGTGGTTCTGTTGGTTCTGTAATCAGGTCACTGACTGTATCCAATCAGGTAAACATTAAGACTGATGGATGGGGGTGGTTCTGTTGGTACTGTAATAAGGTCACTGACTGTATCCAATCAGGTAAACATTAAGACTGATGGATGGGGGTGGTTCTGTTGGTGCTGTAATCAGGTCACTGACTGTATCCAATCAGGTAAACATTAAGACTGATGGATGGGGGTGGTTCTGTTGGTGCTGTAATCAAGTCACTGACTGTATCCAATCAGGTAAACATTAAGACTGATGGATGGGGGTGGTTCTGTTGGTACTGTAATCAGGTCACTGACTGTATCTAATCAGGTAAACATTAAGACTGATGGATGGGGGTGGTTCTGTTGGTGATGTAATCAGGTCACTGACTATCCAATCAGGTAAACATTAAGACTGATGGATGGGGGTGGTTCTGTTGGTGCTGTAAACAAATGATTGCAATTAAAATGTGTATATCATTTGATTCTACAACAATACATTGTTATAAGACATAATTATTTAATAGATTTAATGGTTTTTTAGCAACAATAAATTTATGGGTTTTTTTTTGTATGCTGTAGTGTATATGACTGAGGATTTCAAAATCAAAAATACTTACACAATTTGTATATTACTTTTTAGATATTGTTTATTACAAATGAAAAAAAGATTATTTTTTTCTTTTACAGGATTCAGAGAAAAATGTTCCCTTCCAGGCATTTCGGGTTTATGCAAATGTCAGGTAAGTATGTATAAATATAAGGATTAAAAGATTATCAGATTAGGATATCTAATAAAATACAAGTAATCAAGATTAACTTATTTAATCTACAGGCCCTCAATTTTTTTTCCAGGGGACAACCAAGATGTGAGGAGCCCAGATTTTAACAGTGATTGATTTTGCTCCCAGGAGTTGTCTTGCTTGGTTTTTTTCTCTCGTATTCTACCGGCAGTAGACAACAGCAAGCAAATATATTTTTTATTCTGACCTAAAATTTATCATGTCTAACATAGTACAATTTGGAATACATGTTTCTCCTTTATAATTGACATGTTAGTGTTGATAATGTATTTTTGGATCTGAAAAACTCAAAGAGTTGAACCAACATTGTTTTGCTGACCATTCCACTGTTAAGAATCCCCTAATGCTGTTTATCCAAATCAAAGATGGCTTCTGTTTGTTAATTTTTCTTCTTAAAGACCACACGCCATCCATTAATTGCTACAATGTAGAAATGCTCTTTCTTGGGTCCGCTACCAAATATGTATTTATAGTGCCAATCAAAATTTTAAGATGGCCACGACCATGCGATTTAAATTTGGAATTCATTGTATATGGAAACAATGTTTTGAAAGCTTGTACTAAGAACTCAAATACAACAGAATTGTTTTAATCCATGCTATATCATCATTCTAGTCCTTAGGGATTGACCATTTAACTTTTTGGGGGAGATGGCTATGTTTTTTGCCCCTGAAGCAGAATTTTTTTTTTCACACGAAACAAAAATCAGTTATTTTTCTTCAAGCTTTACCAAATTTCTTGTTGAAAACTGCAGGGTCACATTATTTATTCTTTGCACCTTTCAGATCAAAATATTTTTTTCTGACAGAAAGTTAACTGCATTTGTGGTGTAATGGTTAGCACGCTCGCCTCGAATGCGATAGATCATGGGTTCAAGCCCTGGTCAGGTCAAACCATAGACTATAAAATTGGTATTTATTGCTTCTCTGCTAAGCACACAGCATTAAGGAGAAAGAACAAAGACTGGTTTGCTTGGAATCAGAATAATCTGAGTGGAGCAACAAGTCGATCCACGACTGTTGTTCAGTGAGGTAGCACTATAAAAATCCAATTAAGTGTGTTGGTCTAGTTTAATGCAAACATCAGTATTATCTCAACACATGTAACTTGTTCTCGCCATGATATAGCTGAAAAATTGTTCATTTGGCATTAAACAACAATCACTCATTTACTCACTCAACACCCCTACCCCAAAAAGTTAAACGGTTGTTCCCTTACTGTGACTGTGAGAAGAACATAAAATAATTGTTTCTGTACATTATATTTAGTTATGTTTGAATTCATTCTTGTTCGTGTACATCCATATCCAGCTTTTTCTTTCTTTTAAACTTTAAAAAGTTATTTAAAAAAAAATAGCACACTAAATGCATTCAAATTTGCATTTGTTTTTGTATTGATTCATCTATTATAACAGTCTTATAAATTTGAGAAGATGATTGTTGTTATTATTTTAGTGAGATTCTTGGTGCTCTACAAGAACCAGAGGCAGGAGTAGAACTTAGTAGTCATCTGAGGAATGGTGATGTCCATAAAAATTGTTTTGAAGGTAGAAAAACAGTGTCATTTAATCATGGTCAAGAATACTGCTTTATAGTATTAGTAAGAAATGGTATGGATGTTAATGAACATGTGAGACTATCTAACTTAACACTTAGACACAAATTAAAGTCAAAGAACAATGAATGTAAGATTTAATTTAAAGAACAATGAATGTAAGATTTAATTTTATTTTGTATGTCTTATATTTTTATTGATCTGACAAGAATGAAAATAACTTCATTGTTTTCACTACTTTCTAAATATTTATCTAATATACTGTAGTACACAAGAAAAAAGTGTGAAACATGTTCTATCTACAGACAAACATGTTCTATCTACAGACAAACATGTTCTATCTACAGACAAACATGTTCTATCTACAGACAAACATGTTCTATCTACAGACAAACATGTTCTATCTACAGACAAACATGTTCTATCTACAGACAAACATGTTCTATCTACAGACAAACATGTTCTATCTACAGACAAACATGTTCTATCTACAGACAAACATGTTCTATCTACAGACAAACATGTTCTATCTACAGACAAACATGTTCTATCTACAGACAAACATGTTCTATCTACAGACAAACATGTTCTATCTACAGACAAACATGTTCTATCTACAGACAAACATGTTCTATCTACAGACAAACATGTTCTATCTACAGACAAACATGTTCTATCTACAGACAAACATGTTCTATCTACAGACAAACATGTTCTATCTACAGACAAACATGTTCTATCTACAGTCAAACATGTTCTATCTACAGACAAACATGTTCTATCTACAGACAAACATGTTCTATCTACAGACAAACATGTTCTATCTACAGTCAAACATGTTCTATCTACAGACAAACATGTTCTATCTACAGACAAACATGTTCTATCTACAGACAAACATGTTCTATCTACAGACAAACATGTTCTATCTACAGACAAACATGTTCTATCTACAGACAAACATGTTCTATCTACAGACAAACATGTTCTATCTACAGACAAACATGTTCTATCTACAGACAAACATGTTCTATCTACAGACAAACATGTTCTATCTACAGACAAACATGTTCTATCTACAGACAAACATGTTCTATCTACAGACAAACATGTTCTATCTACAGACAAACATGTTCTATCTACAGACAAACATGTTCTATCTACAGACAAACATGTTCTATCTACAGACAAACATGTTCTATCTACAGTCAAACATGTTCTATCTACAGACAAACATGTTCTATCTACAGACAAACATGTTCTATCTACAGACAAACATGTTCTATCTACAGACAAACATGTTCTATCTACAGACAAACATGTTCTATCTACAGACAAACATGTTCTATCTACAGTCAAACATGTTCTATCTACAGACAAACATGTTCTATCTACAGACAAACATGTTCTATCTACAGACAAACATGTTCTATCTACAGACAAACATGTTCTATCTACAGACAAACATGTTCTATCTACAGTCAAACATGTTCTATCTACAGACAAACATGTTCTATCTACAGACAAACATGTTCTATCTACAGACAAACATGTTCTATCTACAGACAAACATGTTCTATCTACAGACAAACATGTTCTATCTACAGACAAACATGTTCTATCTACAGACAAACATGTTCTATCTACAGACAAACATGTTCTATCTACAGACAAACATGTTCTATCTACAGACAAACATGTTCTATCTACAGACAAACATGTTCTATCTACAGACAAACATGTTCTATCTACAGACAAACATGTTCTATCTACAGTCAAACATGTTCTATCTACAGTCAAACATGTTCTATCTACAGACAAACATGTTCTATCTACAGACAAACATGTTCTATCTACAGACAAACATGTTCTATCTACAGTCAAACATGTTCTATCTACAGACAAACATGTTCTATCTACAGACAAACATGTTCTATCTACAGACAAACATGTTCTATCTACAGACAAACATGTTCTATCTACAGACAAACATGTTCTATCTACAGACAAACATGTTCTATCTACAGACAAACATGTTCTATCTACAGTCAAACATGTTCTATCTACAGTCAAACATGTTCTATCTACAGACAAACATGTTCTATCTACAGACAAACATGTTCTATCTACAGTCAAACATGTTCTATCTACAGTCAAACATGTTCTATCTACAGACAAACATGTTCTATCTACAGACAAACATGTTCTATCTACAGACAAACATGTTCTATCTACAGACAAACATGTTCTATCTACAGACAAACATGTTCTATCTACAGACAAACATGTTCTATCTACAGACAAACATGTTCTATCTACAGACAAACATGTTCTATCTACAGTCAAACATGTTCTATCTACAGACAAACATGTTCTATCTACAGACAAACATGTTCTATCTACAGACAAACATGTTCTATCTACAGACAAACATGTTCTATCTACAGACAAACATGTTCTATCTACAGACAAACATGTTCTATCTACAGACAAACATGTTCTATCTACAGACAAACATGTTCTATCTACAGACAAACATGTTCTATCTACAGACAAACATGTTCTATCTACAGACAAACATGTTCTATCTACAGACAAACATACTTTCAGTAATTTTTCAGCTACATTATATCATGGCATCCATTGTTTAATGATGCAGCATGTCAGATTTCTTAAGAGAAATCCACACAACATCTGTAATTATTTGACAAACTTTCTCAGATAAGATTGTAATGATTACATCTTACTATTAGCAGGTGTCAAACCTTTACCAATGCCTCAATATAGCTGAAATACTGCTAAAGTTGGCATTTAACACCAATCAATTAATCAAACCTATACCTCCTTATATTCTTGCAGGACACAGTGTAATTGACTGGTTAGAGAGATGGTCTATCATAAGACGTCGTGATGATGGAGCAGCCATGGCCCAAACATTACTGAAGCTTGGCCACATACAGGAAGTAGACATTTTAGATGGTGCTGCAGGAGCTGCTAGAAAATTTGTAGATGGTGACAAACTGTATAGATTTGTATGTTTACAAAACATGAATTTATTAAATTCAAGTGTTTCCTCAAAGAAAAAAGTAACAGTATTATTGGTAAAAAGAAATTAAAAAAGTATTAAATGTTAAATTTAATCTGAGATAATAAAGACCAATGCAATAGTTTTTATGGTTTATACCAACTTTGTGTGAGAAACATGCTGCTTTTTCTTTGACCTTAAAATGCTTTATAATATGTTAGAAACTGGCCACTTTTTTTATTTTTTCTAAGAATGCTTTATAATAATATTATAGACATCCTTAAATTTGGGTATGAAGAGGAATAGTTATTATGACAGTACAGACAGTGAGTCAAGTTCCTCAGAAGATGAAGAGCAGACAACAGAGGATGAATCACGTCTAAGGAGGGGAAAAATTATTAAAGAAGGATTTTTATGGAAAAAGGTATAATATGTATTTATACTATAAAAAAATATATATGTTGCACATCTGAAATATATAGTAAAACAAATTTTCAAGATGTGTTTTATTAAGGAATATTTTCAATTGTTGAACAGGATATACAGCAAAACCTGGTTTGGGGCAGTTTACGCTTAATACACCATGAAGCGGTTTGTGAGAAGCGTAAAGCGTTCCAAACCAGGTTATGCAAGTACAGTCAAACTTGCCTTAGCGACCCCCTCCATATAACGACTTCCTGTGTTATCCGACCTAATTTATTCCTCCCCTGCGTTTTCCCATTCATTTGACCTCTATATAACGACCCCCTGTCTAATGCGACCAACGACCATGTTTTCAGAGACGTTGTCGACTGAAAGTCCTGTGTTGAACGACTAAATTAGCGTTATTGTGTAAGACCGCCATTTTTTTTACAAGTAAGTTGTTCACGTGAAGATTTATTATTGTTGTTTTGGTTTATTTGGGTTTATTTCTTATTTATAATTAAATATTTTAAATTGTTTATTATAGAAAATACCGTTTTAATCTTTCAGTTTTATAAATAAATAATGTGATTTTGGTTCCCAGCATATATTTCCTTCAATATTCGTTTAACGTGCGGTAACAGATAAGGTAAACACATGCTGATTGTGTGATTAGGCTATTTATAGCTTTCGGCGAGTGATTGAAGTTTGAAAACGTTTTGTCAGGAAATTACATTCTTCTAATCATAATGATTAATTCTAATTACGATAACAATTAAGATAACAATAGCTGTTGAACGAAAGTAAAAAACTTGATCATTTAATATTCTTTTTTTTTAATTTCACCCACAAAGGACAGAAATATTTATCGATAATTGAACATATTTTTTATTTCATTATACCTTTTTCTTGCCAGAATTTAAGATCTATTCATGCATTTGTCCTCCACACGAAAAGGTTACAAGTTGATGTGGATTTATATACCCGAACTAGGTTTTTCGTCTCGAGATTTTGGGAGCAAATATCACAACCTCTATTCAACGACCCCCTGTCTTATGCGACCTATTTTCAGAACTCCCTTCAATGGTCGCTATAGACAAGTTTGACTGTATAACCTGTTCAAAAATTTCAAATATTCCTTATAGATTAATTTTTACAACAAAATTTAGTTATTCCTCAATATCAATTACGATTATTTCATGGGGCTATTTGAATTTGTTGTTGGCAATGTCATAATACCAACCCAGGTTATCAAGTATAACCAATGTTGCTCCAGATGGATCAGCCAAGCAGATTGCAGTATTCACATCAATTTAAATAATATTGAAATAAAAGTGTAGAACAGTATTTTGATGAACATTTTTAATTTAAATTGATTGATTGATTGGTGTTTAACGTCAACTTTAGGAATATTTCAGCTATATTGTGGTGTTTTAATTTAAATTATTGAAGGTATAGTATTATGTATGATGAAAAGATCCATACTTAATTGGAAGTGAGGATTTGAAACCGATTTTAATTGAAATTTGCAGTTCATAAATAATGGACTTTTTATTAAAACTAAGGTTCTCCTTTTTCAGGCAATGGTGACTGTAGCTGATTTTGATTATTCTGTTTAGGCCACTTGTTTTTCTTACTCCCAAAGACTTCTAAATTATATGGCTCTCTAATCTTTTGATGAAGGATATTCCAGAAATATGTTGTAGACTGAGTTATCTACCTTCTTATTAAAAATATAGTTCTTCATTAAGTACACACTGAATGAAAGGAACTGAAGATTTAACATTAAAGTATAAATTTAGACAGTTCTCAACAAAAATAGTATGTAATTTCATTGAACCGCCACGATATAACTAAAATATTGTTGAAAGTGGCATTAAACACCATAAACCAACCGTAATTTCTTTGCATTTTATATTACAGAAAAATATTAGGAAGGGGTGGAAGGTTAGAAAGGTTACGCTGCATCAGAACCCATCTGTAATAGCCTATAGTCGACCTGTGACATCAGAGGTAGGTTTTAACATCACTTTTTTAACATAGGTTTCAAACTGAATCACTAGTAAAGCCATAAATCCTGTATAAACTGAATATTAGATTTGTGATCGTCGTCATCCGTAAAAATGTTACATTTTAATCTTTTTCTGTGAATCCACTGGACCAATTGGAAAAAAGCTTGGTAGGAATGTTTCATATAAAATAAATGTCTTCATGAAGTATAACAAAAGATTTGTTTTAGCTCTTACTGTTTGAAATATTGGTTGACAAAATTATGGATTGTAATGAGGTAATTCAAGACCTTTTGTTTATTACAGGGCATGGAAACAACATTCAAAGTTATTGAATTGAACCAGTGTAGTTTACAAGAATCAAAGAAACCAGGTTTGTTATGACATACTTTGTCTACTAAATTTGTCTTTATTGCTTTGTTATTTAAGGGTGTAGACCTGGGTCACCCTAAAATTTTCCCATCATTCAATTTTTTTTTTAATTTGCATCATGGAATAGTTATGTCTAAATACATTATCTGCCAAAGTTTCAAAATATTTCACCATGCCGTTTTCTCCATAGCATATCCTAAATATAGCAATTTTGTGGGTATTCTTGACGCCAGATGGTAATACTAGTTTCGGAAGATTCTAATAGATATGCACATTTAATTCTGATTGAAAGGGAATATTTTGGCTTTAATACACTTGAGTGTTGTTGTTGAATAAATATGAAATATCTAGCATATCTGAATATCCTGTTTGGAGATAATCACGTGCAAAACAGTGGAAATTGTAAAAAAGGGGGGATGCCCTGAGGACCACCTTTGTATTAAAAATCAGATTAATAAAATTCCTGTCGATTAATTTCCACCAAAAACTGTCATACTGAAGAATAAACATATAGACATCATTGCACCAAATTTTACAAACTTTTACCGTCAGATTTTTAAAATATTTAAATTTATGTTTTTCATGGATGGCACCCAGAAAAAAAAGAAATTGTCGAGGAAAGTTATAACACACCCATCCTTTGCTAGTTTCTTTGTTTGTGAGATAAAAAATAACTAGTTACCAATAACAAAAAGCTTTTGACTTCTTATAATTGACACAGTGGATATCCAAATTACCAAATGACTGCATTTGTCTTTTTTATTTTCAAGTCGGCTGGGGAGGGGGAGGGGTGGTTTGAGGGTGACTCTACTTGATTAATTCATTGCAAAAAAAACTACCAAAAAACACAGACAGCCACCCAGCTGTATTGTTAAATTCCTTCAAATTCTGTGCTTCAGTTGTATTCGTTTGATTCTGGTTATTCTTTAGTTGTCTTAGAAGAAGGGCGGTGTAAGGTATCAGTTATTACAATTTTTTTTACTACTATAAAATGAATTTGCTCTATAGTTTCATAATATCTAAGATTCTGGTGTATATATTTAATTCTTTTTTTTTTGACAAACCCCTGAAATTCAATAGAAAAAGGTTGTCACACAAATTGTGTTACATTTCTAGCATTTTTGACAACATACTTCGACGAACATTTTTTCTAGAAAGAGTTATCTCAATGATATTTTGTGGGTACCTGCATATAATAATAACACACTGCCTGACACTGGCATAAGCAGCAATAAGATATAAAAATACAAGGAGCACAGCTATGGAAAGGTAAAAGGAAAAGGAGTCATTTTCTTTAACTGGCCATATCCAATGTAAACAATCCTTGTCACCAAGAAGCTTGGAATTGAGGGGGAATTTTCAAATGCACAGATGATCATATATTTGAGAAGACACTGAAAATAGAGTTATCTCCCATACCCCAGGCCTACACCCTTAAGAGATGCTTTATCTGGGTTCACCCCCAGGTTTTCGGTGGGGTCTGAGTTGCTCATCTTTTTAGTTTTCTATGTTGTGTTGTGTTTTTTTATTTTTGTTTTTTGTTTGTCTTCATCCTGTGTCTAAGTGTGCCCAATGTTGGCAGTGTTTCTGGATTGTTCATTGTTGTTGCCCCTTCGGTTTTCTGTAACGTTGATTTATACCAGAATACAGGATATATCAAATACAACTTGTTCACATCATTATATAGCATTAAACAACATGCACTTACTCATATATTGAGGCCATCGTGATTGTGGTTGTATGGTTGTTGGATTTACAACTACCTGTGCAATCAGTGCCTATCACCACTCCGTTCATGGCAAGGTTACTTGATACAACATTATGTGATAAAGTTTGTCTGTGACTTGCGCCAGTCGGTGGTTTTCTCCGGGTACTCCGGTTTCTTCCACCAATTAAACTGACAGCCACGATATAGCTAAATTATTGTTGAAAGTGGCATTAAACACCATTTGCCTAACCTAATCTAAACTTACTCATATTATTACAGGAACCAGCAAAGGATCCAATAAACTTAACTTTAAGGACAAGACAGGAAGGTTACATGTGTTCAAGTTTAAAGATCAGGAAGAAAAAGGTGAATGGAACACTATAGTTCAACCTCTCTGTCAGAATATCAAAAGTAAACAGGGAAACAAAACATGAAGTGTAATGGAGAAAATATTACTTTTAAAGAAATCTAAGGGAATTTGTTATAATTGGTTCCGGAATTACAGAATTAAAGAATAATAATGCCATCTCACCGATTTATAATATTTCCATTGAAAGGGTAAACAGTAAACATGCAGAAAAAAAATCACTCCATTTTGGAGAATGAAGCTTAAAAATATAATGGAAGTTTTTTTAGCTTCTTTTTTTAGGGGGGGAGGAGGTGTTAAAACTAATTTATTAGTTCAGTTAAATTAAAACTCTTTCCCAATAGTCTTTGCCCTACAATCAGGGTTGCCAACATGTCACACTTCATATTAAATTTGTGACATTATGCATAGGCACATTAAAACGTCACATTTAGTTATAACCTTCTGTAGTTCCTGATTGCATGAGAGCAGTAAATATGAAAAGCTCTTGAGGGTAGACTGAAAGTTGATGTTAGTACAGTATAGATAGGTAAATATATTCAGTAATTCTGTAGTTCCTGAAACATGATTGGTTTTTATATTAACTAGTCTTACAGTTTATGTATTCAAGTTTTCATTTTATTGGGCACTAAGGTCATACAAAATAACTGTTTTGTTTCTTGTGTAAAAAATGCAATTGGATGTTCCGTTTTTTGTTAGTTTGACTGGAAAATAATGCCCATGGTGATTTTCCCATAATATGTACTTGCTAACCATTGTTTCTCTACCTCCTGTTAAGAATCAAAATTTCAATATTCTCTTCACAAACCATTGGGTCATGGGCACCAAAACAATATTGATATATTGATGTAAGAAAAAATACTGATGTTCTAATCTGACATATGATTTCCTGAAATATGAAAAAAAGATTTCCACAAAAAAGACTTTTCTACTTTTAATAAACAACAAAATTGTAACCATTGGCACCATATTTTTAGAATGAGGGAAAGACATTTATTTTGTATGGTCTTTTGTGTATTTTTTTTGCATGTTATTAAGTGCAATATATTATGTATGAATAAAAGTATTAATTTATATTTTAGTGTGAAATATCCTGTTTTAGGGATATTTTCCATTTTACATTTGAAAAATTAAAAAAAATAAAATAACAATTTATATTACACAGTTATATATCTTAAAAGGAGGAGGTATGACAAGGAACCCTATTTTTGGGGGACAAGTCAATTGTATTGGTAATCTTCATATGTCATCTACTGTTAAATTCTTGCCTTTGTAAATTGTATGTTATCATTCTACATTGTAGCACATTCATTAAATTATAAGTTTTGTATATACAAAACAATAACTAATATAGTAAGGGGCAGTCATGGTCATGATCGTATGGTAGCTGGATTTACAAATACTTATGCAATCAGTGCCTATCACCACTAAAGTTGTGAGTTAGAATCCCACTCATCACAAGGTGTACTCGATACACGATCATTATGTGATAAAGTTTGTCAGTTGATAGTTTTCTTTGGATACTCTGATTTCCTCCACCAATAAAATTGACCATCACGATATGACTGAAATATTGTTGAATGTGGTGTTAGACACCATTACCCTAACTCTAAATATAGTAGATATATACATATTGTACATGTACCATTTTCAAAAGTTCACATTAATTTTTTTGTATTTCATATTTTGGTTTTATTTAGTTCTATATGGAGATAACTACTTCTCAGCATTAATCTTTTTACAATGTTAAGCTAATTTTTGCTTTAGACAAACATTTTCTATGCAAGACACATGTTGTTTGTTAAAACATGAATATGATAAAAAAAAAATAACAAGAGTTATCTTTCTTAGTTCTTTTTTAATCAACAATAAAAAAAAAGAGTTATCTTTCTTGGTTCATTTTGATCAACAATAAAAAAAAAAAAAAAAAAGAGTTATCTTTCTACGTTTTTCTTTATACAACAGAAAATATCAGATCTCTGAAGAAGAAGACCTGACAAATTGCATTGTATTTCAATTTTTTTTCTTCAGATCATGTGATGACAAATTTGTGTTTTTTTTTGTGTTGTACTGTTTATTGGAAATATAAAAATTGCCATTTTTTAACCTATGCACATTTGTGAGGCTTATGCAAGTGTTTGTGTGCTGATTATTATTTCAAATTCACCTTTTTGCAGAAAATGTTGTACTCTGGATAACAGTTCACTGTTATACATAGAAATTAAATTATTGGTAAAAAATGTTGTAAAGAATAGAGTATGGTACATTTCAAATTTTAATTTGTTGAAGTTACAAGTAATTAAATAATGGGAAGATAAATACTTCAGTTTTATTATATTTTTTTTATAGAAAATACCCCCAAATCGTTTAGCGTAGAGTTTGTATGAATTTTAAACTAGGGTTTTCTAATGGATATTTTGTTATGGAAATATTGTTTTTCATGTTTTTTGTTTTTAAGGGGATAAATATTACCATCCGATATTAGCTTTGACCACCATAGCTTAAAAAGACAATATCAAATACCAAACAAAAATTGGCATAATTATTGGTGTCCATCATAATGTGGTTTTACAGATTTATGTGTGATTATTTTTTTTACTTGCTATGAAAGAATTTTTAATTGTGGAAGCCAGTTGTAATGGTTTAGAATAAAAAGAAATCATATGTTTGATGATTCCTACATTTGTGGCCATCCAAGTTTTTTTTAAGAGTGCTAAGAAGCATTTTTAATGTTTTTATGTGGGTTTTATATAAAGTTGTGAATAAATGGAACCAGGAAACCCATAAAAATGTATACCTAACAGGTAATAAATTATTACACAATATTATAATAAGTATAATAATCTGGTTGTTGTATAGTATCAATGATGCTATAGATTTTTGTGTTCATTAGGATGATTTTTTTTTCAGTTTTTTAACTGATTCCAGCTTTTACCTCGGAAGAAAAAATTCCAAAAGTTGCAGGACACGATCAGAAACAGGTCAAAAATTGACTTTTTGAAAGGGATGCAGATGTATTTAGCTATTTTCTATTGATATTGATATTCAGTTATTTTATTTCCTAACCAGAATCATCCCTTTGGCCTTTTTCAGGTGTGTATACCCTTAAATTCCTCTAATTCCATTCCTACGACTGTGTCTTGCTCACTTTTCATAATTTTCATTCTCCCCAATCAGTAAAGTGGTAATTCAATGTTGGTATAGATGAAATTAACTTATTGGGAAAATATCAATATATATTTTAGTTTTTAAGGATCATGCAAATTTGTTTGCTTTATTTGTAATACATATGTTTGTTACAGATAATAATTTTGGTGTATTATATCTTTTAAATAAATTTACATTTGTTTGAAATATCATAAATTAATAGACCATATGCTCATTTTTGACTTTGTTCAAAAATTTAATGTTGTAACAACTTTTGAATTTTTTATTTGCTGTAAAAATTAAACAGTTTTTTTACAAGTTTCAAATATCTACAAATTATGAGAAAATTATTCTCAAATTTGTTGTCCTTTCCATTGATTTTACTTACTAAACCGGGTACCATTTTGACTGTCAGAAGTGAAATAACTTGTATAAAAAAGGTTTAAGAATGTATAATTTTAGAATCAATTCCGGAATGTACAATAGGTGTCAAACCACTAATTCACCAATCAGAGCTTGGAACATATACGAAAGTAGTCCCTTTTCAAGAAAAAAGTTCCTTTCACTTTGTAGTATTGTGAAAACTACTGAATGGAATGGACTAATTAAAATTGATAATTGAAGTTAAATAAATAGGGATTATTTTGAGCCCAAATTTGATGGATTTAGTTGAATTTTAATACCTCTATGGAGGATTTGATGCATGACCTATAAATAGTGAATTTCTTGGGGATGACCGAGCTATTTTTAGAGTAGGTGCTTTCCGTAACATGGCATTTCACTGCAAGATTTTAAACATGCCCTGATATTTTGACAGAACGTAGAGGAATCATGTACGTTTCAGAAAATATATGGTCTTCGAAAGGTTAAACTTAAGATAAAATGACCAGGTAGGCTCGAAAAAACGCAAATTTAGTAGAAAACCTTAAAGAAATTAATTGGTGGTTTGACACCAATAGGTCTATTATAATATGATTATGCTCTTATTTTATTAACCAGAAATTTAAAGAAATGAAATTATTAGCAAAAGTAAATTGATTTAAGTAACTACAAAGATATATTTAAAAAAAATGTTAAATTGTTTTATGTACAAGTATGGTAAAATATTGGAATTTTTTTTGTCTTAATTAACATGCATGTCAAGTTTTATTGAAAATTGTCTCACCCTAATGAACTAACATTTTTGTAATTTCCCTATTCTCTATATGTTTGGTCAGATATTCTGTTGTTTACTTTTTAGTCAATAATAATAAATTTTCTTACATAGAAAATGGGGCCATCGTGGTCGTGATCGTATGGTAATGTGGATTTATTATTACCTATGCAATCAGTGCCTATCACCACTAAAGTTGTGAGTTCGAACCCCGTTCATGGCTAGGTGTACTCGATACAACATTATGTGATAAAGTATGTCAGTAACTTGCGACAGGTCAGTGGTTTTCTCTGCCACGATATAACTGAATTATTGTTGTTAAACACCATAACCCTCTCCCTTCTATAAGTTTTGTCAGATATTCTGTCGTTTAATTTTTAGTCAACAATAATCAATTTTCCTTCATCATGAATATAATATGGTTTTATGTTCAATGTAAGGTTCTCATTAACCACACACGTCCTAGGAAATTCAAAACCTATCTAAGAAGAACCTTGAGTAAAATGGAATTGTGTATAAACCAAATTTTAAATCAAGTCACAATGTTGGAAATCTTTGTTAATTTAAACTACATAAACTGAACATCTGTCTATTCCGACACACAAGAGTTGGTTCAAAAGAGGTGCTGTTTTAGACAGGTGTCACTGTATGTTAACAATTTCCAAGTTAAAAATATGTTTCTTAATAACTACAGTTACTACACACAGGATTTATTAATATCCATGTAAGCACTTGTAAGTTATATTAAATATGAAATATAATATGTATTTCTAAACTTAAAATGTTTTATTTGATCTCAATATATATAGCGATATATTTATTATTGATTATGTCTCCCCTTCGAACGAAGGGAGACATATTGTTTTAGTCTGATTTTTCTTCTTCTTCTTCCGCTTCTCAGCGAAGCTTGTTCGGACCAAAACTTTTTTGTCTTTCCAGATAGGTCAATGATATTTGGTATGTGAGTGCATGACCATAAGGTGGTGTGTCGCATACCATAATGACCTTCGTGGGATCTTGACCTTTGACCTCAAAGGTCAAATAATTGTTTTTTAGGGGAGATATAAGTTTTAGGTATCTAAAACAGTTCTTCCTAGTTTAATATGTGTTTATTTATTTTAAAGTATTATTATATGATAACAGTGCTTGTTTGTTTATTTGTTTATTTTTATTTGATTTTTGAGCTTAATTTATAGTAAATGTAAAAATCAGTGACAAACATAGTTACAGTTTGTATTCTGACAAAATTCATCATCTTAAAATACCATAAGCGACAACAAACTTTTTTCATTCACCTTGAAAAAGAATAAGAAAGAACAGTACAGTAATCCCCCTCTTATAAGGCCCCCCCCCCCCCTTCTACTATGAAAAAGTGGCCTGATAACAGGATAGCCTCTCTTAAGGCAGACAATTTAGTAGTATTTTACTATCTCAGTGCATCCGAAATCTGGCCTGATAAGAGTGGTAGCCTTTAGTGGGCATGGCCTGATAAGAGTGGGAGTGGCCTGACAAGAGTGGTAGCCTTTAGTGGGAGTGGCCTGATAAGCATTCTGTGCCAAAAACATTTCAACAAACTAGCCCGAACAGTATTTTAGAAGAATTTTTCCTTTTTGATTAAGTAAATTTTATGCAATTTTTACTAGACAGGGGCATAGGGCTAGTGGTTTTTGGCGCAGATTGGATAAGAGTTGTGGCCTTTAGTGGGAGTGGCCTTATAAGAGTGGTGGCCTTTAGTGGGAGTGGCCTTATAAGAGTGGTGACCTTTAGTGGGAGTGGCCTTATAAGAGTGGTGACCTTTAGTGGGAGTGGTCTTATAAGAGTGGTGGCCTTTAGTGGGAGTGGCCTTATAAGAGTGGTGGCCTTTAGAGGGAGTGGACTTTTAAGAGAGGTGACCTTTAGTGGGAGTGGCCTTATAAGAGTGGTGGCCTTTAGTGGGAGTGACCTTTAGAGGGAGTGGCCTTATAAAAGTGGTGACCTTTAGTGGGAGTGGCCTTTAGAGGGAGTGGCCTTATAAGAGTGGTGGCCTTTAGAGGGAGTGGACTTTTAAGAGTGGTGGCCTTTAGAGGGAGTGGCCTTATAAGAGTGGTGACCTTTAGTGCGAGTGGCCTTATAAGAGTGGTGACCTTTAGAGGGAGTGGACTTTTAAGAGAGGGAGTACTGTACAGAAATGTTTCTACTTTTCCTTTTTTACACAAGGCAATACAACATTACTACAACATGTGCTGTCTTGTCTGTTTCCCATTAAATTTTTACCCTTATTCTTAGAAACTAATCAATAGATTTGAATTAATATACAGTTATGTTCCCCTTTAAAAAGTTGTCTGGTGTAACCTATGCAATTAAGATAATAATGAATTGAGATAATTTTATCATTAGTTCAGTGTCTTTGTTGCAAAACTGAATTGAATCTAAAAATGTAGTTCTAAGTGAACCTATTTCCTCTTTGTGTCCGTCAACCTTAATCCATGAAGATCAGTAAGTCCTCAGGGTGATAGTTATTTTTAGCTTCAGGACGATTTTGTTAATTTCACTAAAATAGTTATGATTCTGTTATTCAAACAGGATATATTGTCCAGGCATGTAGATAGGTATTATTATTAAAGGTGCAATCACATGATGCAATTTGTCGTCCGATTTCTCTTTTTGAAAAGTTAAAGTAAAATCCTAACTTCATTTCAAATTTGGTTGGCGTCCTATTTCCATCAAACAGTCTCACCTGATAAGAATTATATCATGAGAATGGTAAATGAAATAAAAAATTGTATCAAAATTAAATGGAAAGTTGAACTGTGCGAGCACTTGGCTATTTGACTTGCATGTTCTGTAGATGCAGAATCGTTTGGAAATCGGACGGAAAATCATATTGTGTCACACACCTTGATTGTGGACACATTAATACAATTTCTATGGTGTTGTAATTATTTATTTATAACATTTTATTCATGAAAATATAATATGTAGGCACGTGTCTAAAGTACACAGAAAGTCTGCAAATGTCAGACTTTATATTGCCTTATTTAGAACTGAAATGTAGTTGAGCTAAATATGGAATGAAACGTTCTTGGTAGTCATTATAGCAATCTTGTTCTAACCAGTTCTGCTGACCCTCAAAGATGGCTTTGAATAATTGGGCAAATGAAACCAGTCAAGGGTGATCAACATTATATGCCTGTTTATCACAGATGATATCAAATGGTCAATCAGATTTTGTTATCCTTTGTGTCGTTTAATATGTGTTAGATCTCCCATCATTTAATGTGTAGTGTATCAGATGCCCTTCATTGAGCGGAACAGATGATGCCATACAGACAAATTGTTCCCTCTGACTAGACTGAGATTCTGTCACCAATATTGTGGAATGAAACCTTGACTTGGCTTTTTTTCAGATCTTTTCAACTTCATATGAATTACTTCTTATAACACAAAATGAATTATACATGGCCAAAGACTGCACTGACAACTACCCTGACATATAATCAGAACAAAAAACGTACCATATATAATTATGCAAGCATTGTCTATACAATAAAGTACAACATGTATATTAACTTGTTGTTACATACTATGTAATCTGATATTTATGCAAATCTATATTTGAAGTTTTGTCACTTTTTACATAATAAATGTGTGCAATGCGATTATCTTTTTGTTATAGATTCATTTAAAATCTCCTGAATCAAATATTTTCAAACTTTCAATTCCAAAGGAGTAATCAGAAAGGACAAACAACGATCTACAAAAAACTAATGATAATACACATTATCAACTAAACTCAGTCATTTCACTAGACTTACATTTCTTCCACTGGTCTCATATTCCAGGTAAATATCAAGAAATGAAGTAGATGAAGCTGTATCGGATGTTTCTTTTATCTCAAGTTCTTTGGGGGCATAGTAATGGAATCCAATTAGCAAAGAATCTTAATTGTCATCAATATACCTGAATGTGAGATTAAACGTTTTTCTTTCTGTAATTCTGTTGTCTTTGATAAATTTTTGTATTAACTCATAGGAGTAAAGGAAAAGATTGCCAGGAAGAGGAGAGCTGTTGGTTGCCATGGGGATCCTGTTGAATTATTGAGGAATGCCCTCCGAACTCAACAAATATGTACGAGGCAGGCTTCAATTCTCAATAAAAACGAATAGACGGTAGCCTGATCCTTTCATTTCACGTTCCGCTATATAGATGATGTTCTTTCACTAAATAATTCTAGGCTTGGTGATTTCGCTTATCGCATCTATCCCATTGAGGCTGAAATAAAGGATACCACAGATATAGATAGGTCTGCTTCATACCTTGACCTACACCTCGAAATTGACAGTGAGGGGCGGTTAAGAACGAAACTTTACGACAAAAGAGATGGTTTCAATTTTCCCATCGTGAAATTTCCATTCATATGTAGCAACATTCCAGCAGCACCTGCATATGGAGTATATATCTCTCAGTTGATACGATATTCTAGAGAATCGGGATTTCCTTGATAGAGGGTTGCTGCTAACAAGGAAGCTACTGAACCAAGGGTTCATCTAGTTAAGTTGAAGTCATCACTTCGAAAGTTTTACGGTCGCCACCATGACTAGTTGACCGTTATGGAATATCTATGTCACAAATGGCAACGGATATGTTCCACTTGTCGTAAATACTTCCTGGTCCTTTCCTCGTTCATGACTTATCACTGGGTTTGTAACTAGCTTAACACGACGGGTGTCACTGGTGGAGCACTGCTAACCCTTCTGGAGCATCTGAGTTCATCCCCGATTTTTAGTGGGGTTTGTGTTACTCGATCTTTAGTTTTATATGTATGTTTTGTAGATCGTTGTTTGTCCTTTTGTACTTTTAAGCTCACCTTGCCAAAGGCAATGTGAGCTTTTGCCATCACTTGGCGTCCATTAACTTTTCACATTTTAATCTTCTCCTCTGAAACCGCTCAGCCAAATGAAGTGAAACTTGGTAGGAAGCATCTATGGAAAGTCCTCTCTAAAGATTGCTCATTTTGTCCCGATCCATCAACAAACATTGCCGCCATAGGCAATTCTTGTTTCTGATTGGCCGATTTTTTTAAATCTTCTCCTCTGAAACTGCTTTGCTAAATGAACCGAAACTTGGTAGGAAGCATCTATGGCAGGTTCTCTATAAAGATTGCTCATTTCGTCCCGATCCGTTAACAACATGGATGCCACAGGCCATTCTCGTTTCTGATTGGTTGATTTTTAAAAAATCTTCTCCTCTGAAACCGCTTGGCCAAATGAATCGAAACATGGTAGAGAGCATCCTTGAAAGGTCCTCTATAAAGATTGCTCATTTCGTCCCGATTCATAAATAAACATGGCCACCACAGGCAATTCTTGTTTCTGATTGGTCGATTTCTAAAAATCTTCTCCTCTGAAACCACTTCTTCAAATGCTCATTTTGTCCCGATCGGTTAACAAACATGGCCGCCACAGGCAATTCTTGTTTCTGATTGATTGATTTCTAAAAAATCTGTTAAAAGAAAGATAACTCTTGTTTAAATATAGATATCTGTATTCAAAATGCATTTATCTTATACAGATATTGCTGATTTTTTAAAATCTTCTCTTCTGAAACCGCTTGGCGAAATGAACCGAAACTTGGTAGGAAGCATCTATGGAAGGTCCTCTGTAAAGATTGCTCATTTCGTCCCGATCCATTAACAAACATGGCCGCCACAGGCGACTCTTGTTTCTGATTGGCTGATTTTTTAAATTCTTCTCCTCTGAAACCGCTTGGCCAAATGAACCGAAACTTGGTAGGAAGCATCTATGGGCGGTCCTCTATAAAGAGTGCTAATTTCGTCCCGATCCATTGACAAACGTGGCCACCACAGGCAATTCTTGTGTCTGATTGGTCGATTTCTAAAAATCTTCTCCTCTGAAACCACTTGTTCAAATGATCCGAAACTTGGTAGGAAGCGTCTATGGAAGGTTCTCTATAAAAATTACTCATTCCGTCCCAATCCGTTGACAAACATGGCTGCCACAGGCGATTCTTGTTTCTGATTAGCTGATTTTTTAGAATCTTCTCCTCTGAAACCGTTTAGCCAAATGAACCGAAACTTGGTAGGAAGCATCTATGGAAAGTCCTCTGTTATGATTGCTCATTTCGTCCTGATCCGTTAACAAACATGGCCACCACAGACAATTCTTGTTTCTGATTGGTTGATACCTAAAAAAACTTCTCTGAAACCGCTTGGCCAAATGAGCTGAAATTTGGTAGGATGCATCTATGGGAGGTCCTCTATAAAGATTGCTCATTTCATCACGATCCATTAACAAATATGGCTGCCATAGGCAATTCTTGTTTCTAATTGGTCGATTTCTAAAAATCTTGTCCTCTGAAACTGCTTTGCCAAATGAACCGAAACTTGGTAGGAAGCATCTATGGAAGGTTCTCTATAAAGACTGTTCATTTTGTCCCGATCCATTTACAAACATGGCCGCCACAGGCAATTCTTGTTTCTGATTGGTTAATTTCTAAAAATCTTCTACTCTGAAACAGCTTGGCCAAATGGACCGAAACGTGGTAGGAAGCATCTATGGAAAGTCCTCTATGGGAATTGCTCATTCCGTTTTGATCCGTTAACAAACATGGCCACCACAGGCAATTCTTGTGTCTGACTGGTCAATTTCTAAAAATCTTCTCCTCTGAAACCACTTCTTCAAATGATCCGAAACTTGGTAGGAAGCATCTATGGAAGGTCCTCTAAAAAAATTACTCATTCCGTCCCGATCCGTTAACAAACTTGGCCGCCACAGGCGATTCTTGTTTCTGATTAGGTGATTTTTTAGATTCTTCTCCTGTGAAACCATTTGGCCAAATGAACCGAAACTTGGTAGGAAGCATCTATGGAAAGTCCTCTGTTCGGATTGCTCATTTCGTCCCGATCCGTTAACAAAGATGGCCACCACAGACAATTCTTGTTTCTGATTGATTGATTTCTAAAAAATCTTCTCCTCTGAAATCGCTTTGCCAAATGAACCGAAACTTGGTAGGAAGCATCTATGGAAGGTCCTTTGTAAAGATTGCTCATTTCGTCCCGATCCATTGACAAACATGGCCACCACAGGCAATTCTTGTGTCTGATTGGTCGATTTCTAAAAATCTTCTCATCTGAAACCGCTTGGCCTAATGAACTGAAACTGGGTAAGAATCATCTATGGAAGGTCTTTAATAAAGATTGCTCATTTTGTTCTGATCCGTTAACAAACATAGCCACCACAGACAATTCTTGTTTCTGATTGATTGATTTCTAAAAAATCTTCTCCTCTAAAACCGCTTGGCCAAATGAACCGAAACTTGGTAGGATGCATCTATGGGAGGTCCTCTATAAAGATTGCTCATTTCGTCATGATCCATTATCAAATATGGCTGCCATAGGCAATTCTTGTTTCTAATTGGTCGATTTCTAAAAATCTTGTCCTCTGAAACTGCTTTGCCAAATGAACCGAAACTTGGTAGGAAGCATCTATGGAAGGTTCTCTATAAAGATTGTTCATTTTGTCCCGATCCATTTACAAACATGGCCGCCACAGGCAATTCTTGTTTCTAATTGGTTAATTTCTAAAAATCTTCTACTCTGAAACAGCTTGGCCAAATGGACCGAAACGTGGTAGGAAGCATCTATGGAAAGTCCTCTATGGGAATTGCTCATTCCGTTTTGATCCGTTAACAAACATGGCCATCATAGGCAATTCTTTTTATCTTATTTATCTTATACAGATATTGCTGATTTTTTAAAATCTTCTCCTCTGAAACCGCTTGGCGAAATGAACCGAAACTTGGCAGGAAGCATCTATGGGCGGTCCTCTATAAAGAGTGCTAATTTCGTCTCGATCCATTGACAAACATGTCCGCCACAGGCAACTCTTGTTTCTGATTGGCTGATTTAAAAAATTCTTCTCCTCTGAAACCAAAATGTGGTAGGAAGCATCTATGGAAGGTCCTCTACAGGAATTGCTCATTCCGTTTTGATCCACTAACAAACATGGCCGTCATAGGCAATTCTTGTTTCTTATTGGTCAATTTATAAAACAGCTTTTCCTCTGAAACCGCTTGGCCAAATGATATGAAATTTGGTAAGAAGCATCTATGGAAGGTCCTCTATAGAAATTGCTCATTTCGTTTTGATCCATTAACAAACATGGTTGCCACAGGCAATTCTTATTTCAGATTTGTCGATTTCTAAAAATCTTCTTCTCTGAAACTGCCTTGCCAAAATGAACCGATATTTGGTGGGAAGCACCTATGGTAGGTTCTGTATTAAGTTTCCTCAAAGCAGAATGAAAGGTGAGCGACACAGGTTCAGCTCAGTGCTGAGCCTCTAGTTCTTTTGGCCATTGTTTTGTATGTTCTTCTTCGATATATGGATTCTAATTACCCCTTTGGTATCTTCAAACTCTTCTTATCGATAATGAACTCTAACATACTAATGTCTTAATTTCTGTGTAGCACAGTTTGCCTTTTGTTTTATACTTCACAAACTAAGTTAATTCACGAGCCAAAACTATGAAGTTGTAACATTGCTTATCATTTTTAAAGTGAAATGCGTTGATAATTATTTTTTAAAACGGGGTTTTAAATTTTCATGGGGAAAGGTAGTATAAAGTGTGGAAAAATCAAAACTTGAATAAATGACTTCGATATAAAACACCTTGAAGACCTGGCTATGGTTTTAATGCATCAACTAAGTGACTTCGATAGACATCTTGAAGACCTGGCTATGGTTTTAATGCATCAGCTAAGTGACTTCAGAGACATCTTGATGATCTGGTTATGGTATCAACTTTGTAATCTTGAGGACTTGGTCAAGTCTTAATTTACTAGCTGCAATAATGTAGCTCCTGTCCTGTGACAAACTTGTGTCTCGGCGGAGCTACAAAGCGGTCCCATTTGTCACAATGAAGCAAAAAATAAATTGCAGTTGAAACATAAAAACTCACTATTTACGCTTCAAACATTTCATTATAACTATTACTGATGATCCCAGTCCTTGTTAAATCGGTTTGGCTGAGAAATGTATGCTTTTCAAAGGTAGTGCAACAACCTTGTTCAAATTTATCGATCGTTCGCCATAACCGGAAACTACGGAAGGCAGAGCTTTTCTAAATATGGTATTTCTTACTACATGTTTACTATGGCTGATGTAAACATTCACGCCTCAAATCGCCAAATATGGTATCGACATCCAAATAAGGAAAATACCGGAAATGACGAATTTCAAAATGTCCAGAGAGAAAGCAAACATGGATTTTTATTTTGTGGGAATTACATTCTAAAATACTGGTAGGTGATAAAAACTTGCTATACTAGTGGACAAAAGGAAAGGTTATGTCTTATTATTGATAAATGCAGGCTTCAGAAACTCTGTTAGCGAGCATTTAGGGTTTTATTATTAGAACTATTAATTTACCATCTTAGTGAGTCCGACAACGTCTTGGGCAGGTTATATTTTATTTGTTCGATACAGGACATCTTGAGTTGGCCGTGGTTTTTATGTTCCAGCATAGTGATATATGGAGGATCTATTTTGGTCTAACGTACCTGCTTAGTGGTGGGGGTTCTGTCTAAGGCATCTTTAGAAGCTGGTCATTGTTTATTGACTTCGATAGACATATTGAGACGGTGATTATCGTTTTTAATGCTGAGTGACTTTGATATACAATAATACAACTTCATGTAGTGAGATCTAGAAATGTAGTTCTTTTTTACCTGGTTTTACCTGGTGTAAAGGTCATAAATTTGGGCCAGTTAGCCCCTGCGACCTTTCTTGATTTGTCATATCCATTTGTTACTTCCGGTTTGTATATATCTGGCTTGAATTTGATTTCGAGGTCTTTCCAATGCGAATTTAGCTGGTTTTTGAACCCATTTACTGTATTTGACTCTATTACTTTCGCGGGTAAACTATTCCAAGTGTCTACTACTCTTTGCGAGAAACTGTATTTTCTAATATTAGTTCTACATTGCTTCTTGTAGATTTTATGCTTGTGGCGTCTGGTGGTGTTCTCATTTTTCGGAATGATTTTATTGCTATTTACCTTATCTATATTGTTAATAATTCTAAACGTTTCTACCATGTCAGATCTTAATCTCCTGTATTGTAAAGATGGTAATCCTAGATATCTTGATCGGTCGCTATAACTGAGATATTGAATATTTTTGACTAGTTTTGTGGCTCGTCTTTGAACATTTCAATTTGGATGGCTTCCTTTTTATACATAACTGACCATATATTGCTTCCGTATTCTAGGTGTGGACGGACTATACTTTTATAAAGTGTGGTAAACATGTTGTTGTCCATGTATGTAAAGCTTCTTTTTATCATTCCTAGTCTTTGGTTGGCCTTTTTTGTTTGATTATTGATGTGAAATTGAAATTTTAATTTTCATCTATAGTGATACCAAGGTCTTTCTCTTCTGTGGATTGGGTGATGATATCCCCTCCCATTTGATATTTAGCATTAATGGGCGGACCGAAATGTACATGTTTGCATTTGGATTTGTTGAAAGTTAATAGCCAATCTTTTGATCACTGCATAGTTCTGGTACTAAAGTATGTGATAAGAGACTTCAATGTAATGCAATTTTATTTTATTTATCGTTTTGATGTTTCAATCAGGTTGGTTATCTGGATATCAAGAGGAAAATGGCGAGATCTCATTAACCTGTTTCTTCCCATCACATGTTTGTGTCTCATTGGACTATGCTTCCCATCGGATTATACCCTTGTCATTTCTGTGTTGGAAGTTTGAGGTTTGACAGTTCTTGGTGTTCTGGCTGGTAATATTGTCAATCGTTACTGTTTGACTATTTTAGTTTACCTCCTCATGTGAGATATATTGTCACCACCCTACCGCATGACAAATTAAAAACCCGCTTAAGAGAAACAATTCACAAAGCTTTCAGTCATAGAAACTATGGCTCAAAATTTGTTGTGTTAGGCTAAAATTCCACATATTTTTCAAACAAAATTCAAAAAGGTAAATCATGCTACTCCGAGGAACAAGTGATCAGTATGCTGGAGTTCCTCATCGATAACATATTTGTCTCCTTTGGAGGGATACTGTTTCAGCAGGTCGTCGGCATACCAATGGGTACGAATTGTGCCCCTCTTCTAGCCGATTTATTTTTATACTCATACGAGTCGGAGTTTCTTCAAAAGCTTGTAAAAGATAAGAAGATGCATGAGGCTAGAGCCTTTAATTTCACATACAGGTATATTGATGACGTTGTATCTATCAATAATTCTAGATTTGCAGAATTTCTTCCATTGATATATCCTCCAGAGCTGGAAGTTAAAGAGACCACAGATACCGTTTCGTCCGCATCATTTTTGGACATGTACCTCGAATTTGACGACAGTGGTCAAATCAGTACTAAAATATATGATAAACGAGACGACTTCAATTTAAAATCATAAATTTTCCAAATATGTGCAGCAATATACCAGCTTCTCCTGCATATGGTATTTACATCTCGCAATTGATTGGTTATGCAAGGGCCAGTAGCAATTATTCTGATTTCCTGAAACGTCATCTTCATCTGAGAAACAGGCTACTGGACCAGGGCTATGAAAAGATTCGCCTTATTCGATCTCTTAAAAAGTTTATATTCCGATACCAAGATCTTGTCGAAATATATTCCGTCTCTGCAGAAAAAATTATAAACGATGGATTTTCATATAGTGAAAATGTATAAAGATAAGTGGTCAAAAACAAAAATGTCAAAAATATTTTTTTATCAATGAGTGACGTAAAATGTTTTTGACATTCACTTCACTGAGATTGGTGCTGTTATGACAACTGTTTTACCTGTTTTTTTCTAATATTGTTATAAATACTGTTATAGTGACAGCCGGAAACTTTGAGCTGTAATGAAAGGGGGAGGTTTGGCGCTTTAAAATCTGATTCAACCCACCATTTCTTTAGAAATGCCTGTACCAAGTCAGGGTCATTACGGTTTTCACAGTTTTCCGGTTGTTGACTGATTTTGTCTGTTTATATACTTATGAGTTTTGACTTTCCCTTTGTAAGATTGCTCGGAGTTCGGTAATTTTGTTATTACCCTTATTGTGTTTGTCGTCATCTGCGTCTGGTCGTACATGTATTATAATCTTCTCAGAAACTGCATGATCAACAAATTTAAGAGAAATGTTACTTGGATGGCAGCTAAGAAAATTTATGCTTTCTGGTTGGCTAAAATTTCAATATTGTTATTCTTAGAAGCTACATGTTTTATGGAATTAATATATGATAGGAATGACCCCAAATCAAATTTACATCTTTTACATAGATCTAAGATGACCACCATCGCAAGACAAAATTTAACATAGCACCCTATAAGAACCACAAAAACATTTGAAAAGAAACCCAACTATAATGTTTTTTGAATGATCTTCTACCACGTTTGCATTTTTCTAAATGTTGTTTGGAAATTTGATAAAGACCGGTAACATAGCTTTATATGGTACCATATGGCAAAAGGTTACTTCAAAGTGGGTGTGGCTTTAATGTATCTGATAAGTGATGTATATTAATACCAACAATGTGGTTATGGGTCTAATTATGGGTGCAATAATCTGACTTATGTAGTTGAATGCAGTACAGCAGATATATATATATGTATATATATATATACGTCTGAAAATTAAACAAAACAGCGTTAGAATTAGATTTTTGAGCTGTCAAATATTTGTTCTTCCCTCGACGGGATTTGAACTCACACCATTGATACACTGCAGCACCATTCGCTTAGCCTTACGTCCAGCGCCCTAGACTACTCGACCACATCCACTCCCTGTAACTTATCAAAGCATAATTGAATGCAACTATTTTTTTAATAGTGTTATGAAGCTATAAAATAGTTGTTTTTACCTTTGTTAGTACACCTGGAGAAATATACAAATAATAGATATCATTTAATATACCATGTTACACTCCATTAAGATCTAGATTACAAGAAATCATTTACTTGTTATATTTTATATGATTGCATCCTGGTTTATACAAATGAAGATTGAATCATAATGTTTATCGTTTATTGAAAGAAATGGGGTGGTAAAATTCACACAAGCTTGTAAAGTCTTATAATTTTGAATTTGTAAATTGGTGCACATGAAAATATTTAGTAAGAAAATAATAGTGACGATGCAAGAATCGAGGAAAAGGTATTCTTGATCGATTTTGGCTCTCTTGTTTATGCCATTTGGTTTATTTGCACCCAAAGACTTTAAATTACAAAAGGTAATTAGCTTTCCAGTCTACTGCATTATAAGCGTACCAGACGTAGGCTATTTCAGTAATTTAGATATCTAGGTGTTTTTTTTAATAAATTATTTGACTTGAATTATTTTTTACCATGAACACACCTGATGAAGATTATTCCAGGAACGCGTCATGCACAGTAAATAAGATATTTACGTTTGTATACGTTGTTTTACGCCCGTCCTTTCGCCAGACCTTGAGATTTCCTTCAAGTGTTCGTGACACACTTGTGTGACCTATGCTAACACGAAAAGATCATCATCACTCTTTGAAGAAGAGAAGTTATGCAGATCTTTAAAAGTACTAAGTTGCACGCTGCTCACTTTGCACACTATGTTTTTTTCTTCAGACATCGGTTCCCTTGCCTTCACTCGACTCTTCATTCAGTATATTTTATGCATTTGAATTGTTATATTTCAGCATTGTTACTATGTACATTGATTACTCATGACATGTTAGAATTATTATATCAAATATGACTTCTAGAGGTATAGTTGTAATACAAGATGATTTGTGAGATCCTATGAAACTCACACAACTTTCATGCTCTTGTCATTTATATGAGTCGTTGTAACTGACAACTTTCGATTTCAAGATGAAAACAGGTGGTCGACATCTTGATCATTAGTTTTCATGGTGTGGAATGGCAACGGATGTTTCATGTTTTTTTACCCTGCAATTCCTTACTAAGCGGGTTTGGCAACGAACTTTGCGGGTTAACAATATATGACCACTATGTCAAAAAATGAACACAGGAGCAAAAGGGAACTATATTCACAAAATATGGTCTTTGTTTTTTCAAATATATATCTATTCATCACACGTCTTCCAATTACATTTTATAGTTCAAAAATGCCTACACAAACCCGAAAAAAAACCGAACAAGTCAAAGGTCGTCACGTTTTTTCTCGAAATATATTGATGTTCTGATCCTTTTTCTTTTTATCTTATGTAAATGTGAAACGGTTACAAATATGAAGGGAGACATAGTTCACATCGATCTAGAAATAATGATTTATTAACGACAACATATAATTCAACGGGTTATTTGTAGGTATTGTTTCACCAACGTTTGACGTCATGAAAACATGTGCCAGATTATGTTGTGTCAATCAAAACATCTTTCCATGCACGTATTCCAGTACCAATTATCTACATAGATGAAATATTGTTTGTTTTCGCCGTGATGCAAACGACAGTAGGTAGTTCTGTGGCTTGGGACAGGTACAAAAATATGGCAGTGCTATACCGGTCAATGGAATCCAACCCCTTCCCTCTTCATTACAAAATTTCGTGTTAAATAAATATGAAATAAACAATACAAGCAAATGTACATGTTTGCCTCAACTCAACAAGACCATATACAATGTATTATTACACAAATGACAACATAATTTTCTTAGTTAACTGACTTCCTGCTAAGATGGTAGAATCTGCTGGTTATAGAACGTTGCTCTATGGTTACGAAGATTTACAATTGATACTTCATACATGTTAAGGAGCAATCATTTTAGTCATAAATTTCCCAAGAAACATGTTTGTGATCTATAGATAGGAGATGTTTTTTTGTTTTTTGTTCTTGTAGTTATAAATCTTGTTTTTAAGTATGAAGCATAAACCTGTATGTTGATGTAGATATTCTCTATAGATAACACGTGAACAAATTAATTACCGCTATATTTTATGTAGGAAACCTCTAATGCTGTTTGATATTAGAGGTAGAGATAACGTAACTTATGTTTGTGGTGTAATTCTACTCTACAGATGTCAAAGAAACAAAAAAGCAAATGAAAGGCAATTTATGACGTTATACAAAATAAATTATCAGTCTGGAAATTTATTTTATATTTTCCTGCTTATGCCAGAATTAATGTTCTCTTCATCACGTAAACACTGGGGTTGGGGGTAAACATTTTTCGGAGTCTGTAATATTTGTGATCTATATGATATATCATTTATCTTTGATCGGTGTATTAAACTGTTTAAGGATTCAAAGTCAATTATTACGTTATGTAATCAATGCTTTATTTCAAAGCTCTAATAGTTTTTAATATCAGCAAGATAAAAGAGTTTCTGCTCTAAAAATTAAACACGCCTAAGATTATATCAAGTTAATCCATTTCTCTAAATTACATTGAAATCGGAATAAACTTTTATAGTTACTTATTAATAGAGCAATTAATTAGAATTTGGAAAAACCATGTCTGTTAATTGTGATAATGAATATGGACTTGATGAATATTGTTAAAATACGGTCCATTAAATTTGGTGCTCACTGGACGAACAGAAACATTGACCAGATTATTGATTTCCAAATTTTCTTTATTGATAATGTTAATGGCCATATGCATGGTATCAGGCTGATCTAAAATATTACTTAAAAATTCAGCCTCGTTGACTTCTTGCACTTGGTCAGTTTCAAAAACAAGATTGTCTGTGATAGATTCTTTGGATAAAAGGAGCAGATTTTCAGACACAGGATTTAAAACACTATGCAGCACAATACACATTTTATGTTTTATACTTTCACTGACGTTTGTAGAGTAACTTTTTATAGAGGTCTCTGACTTGCGTCCGCTGACATTCATTATATGTCGGGCTTCCATGCCACCATCATCTAGTGCGGTTATACAGCTTGCTCTTATGCAGTGGTTGGTATATAACTGGGACAGTCCTGCATCGATTGAAATAGCTTTCATGAATTTTCCAAGTGTGTTGTGACCAACAGCGGAATTTCGGTACCAAATGTTATCGTTCTCTGTAGCATTATCTCTCGGTCGCTGCCAGAAACTATCATTATTCCCATTAAGTTTGGACATGTACTTTTTCAATGATAGCACAGGACATTTTGCATCTCCTGAAACAAATAAATGCAGATTTAGCCATGAGCAGTGCAAAATTGTATCAAAATTCTACTGTAATTCTCGTTCAGATAATTGATTATAATCATGATAAAAACAAAAGACAAAGTGCACGATGTCATGTAATATTTAGTTTTGTTGTGCTATGCACACTGTGTGATGTGTTTTAAATGTCAATTAGTTGATCAAGAACATACATTAATTGTAAGTCTAGACTTTCAGGTTTGTATGTACATTGTACATATTGAATCGAGTTTTAAATAATATTAATTGATTGATTGAATGGTTGCTTACTGTTCAGCGAGTAGTTTTTTTCAGCTATATTCAAAACGAGAACACGCTAACAAACAATGTTTTAGGAAAAACATCACAAAAATAGACCATTTACCTGGTATTTCATAAATTCTGGCCGAATCAGTATCCTCATCCATAAGATCATCACCCCTGTGATTTTTTTGTCTCGTACTTGGCAACATTTTGGTAAAATATGCGTCCCTGACTGTCATGTTTCAGTTGAAAATCAGCCTTACTCATTTTACGTAGATTCTCTCTGCCTCTGCGACAAGTGTAATACATAATGTCTATAAAAACTTTATTCTGGAGGCCCTGAGCTGTATTTATGTCAAGTGTCTTACTTGTATATAGTTTTTTCATGTCAGCTTCCGTTATTATAGCTGCGGAACCGTAGCCCTTTATGGTCCCTTTTTTTTTTGGTGGACCATAGGGCTACGGATTTCACCCTATCAAATATTTGCGGAACTCAGATACTGGCATCATTATCATGTCTTAAAGCAGTACCGGTAAAGAAGCAGCGTTCTTCAGTAAGGATGACAACGTTATTGAGATTATGTGGCTCCAGCTCTGGGTAGGATATTTTTTTCGATAAGATCTATTGCATCTATATATGTTGGTTCCTCTAAGGAATCGGATGTGGAAGTTTCTTCTAGATCTTCTAAAGACCAGCTGAGAACCGGATATACTCTCTTGTAAGAGATATTGTGAATGTTCGTTTGTCTTCTTCTCATAGATCTACGAAATTATTTTCTTCTTTTGACACCTCTTCCTATCTGGTTGGGGAACAATCTACTACTTACAGATCTTGATCCAAATATAGCCATGCTGCTTTTGCTATTTAATTTATCAATGGCTGCTTTATTGACAAAGCTAATGAGAAAATCGCCATAGGTTCTTCTGTTGTAGGTTTTGGTACTCATTTTCTTCTATGTAGGTTGAAGAGTAATGACTAGGAGATCCATAACTCTCCTAACAGCCCCACTTCGAGAAGTCTTTTCCACAGTTGCTAGGTGCTAAAGTCTATTTACTGACTCCGCCTTTTCCTCTCGTTGAGTGCTGAATCAAAGAACTTACTCCTCAGTGCTTCCAATGTTTTGGGTACTGCTGAACTCTTTTAGAAATGCCTGTACCAAGTCAGGGTCATTACGGTTTTCACAGTTTTCCGGTTGTTGACTGATTTTGTCTGTTTATATACTTATGAGTTTTGACTTTCCCTTTGTTAGATTGTTCGGAGTTCGGTAATTTTGTTATTACCCTTATTAACCAGCAATTGGTACTTTGATTCAAGACAGGTTAACCAAGTCATGCTGTCTCCTCAACTTCGTCACAATAGCACTCTCTGGAATTTCTTCTTCAGTATCGTCAATCATATTTCAGGGTCTTTCGATGTCCTAATCGATTGTTCGTCTCGGTCCCTTTCACTTGCGATTACAGAGTGGGAATTAATGCAATTAGTTTTCAACTCTATATATTTCTGTCGTGGAACCATCTTCTGTTGTATCCCTTTGAAACTGACACTAGAAACCTTTGCATCTCCAGTACCCAAGCCTCCTTGACTTAGATAATAGACTCTATGTCCCTATCGTTGAAGAGAATATTCGCCTAGGTCTTCCCTCCATCCCTTTTCATGTTCTACTACTGTTCAGGCAAGACGAGTGCAAGATCATTCTTATTGCATCAGCTTGGTCAATGGAAACGTGTATACCATATCTTCCGAGACTTGGCCTACTGTAAAAATTCAATGAAAAACTGCGCATCCCAATACAGAGTCTCTTCATCTTCACGCGCGGTTATTCTCAGGGGGGTCAAAATAGACAGACTTTTCTGAAAGTGAAATCGCGTGCATCTTTTGATCTATTAGAGAATCTACAAAGTTTGCAAAGACCGCATCGGTGGTGTAATGGTTAACGTGCTCCAACTAGTGCGGTAGATCATAGGTTCGAACCAGGCCAATATGGAAATGCCCATGTATTAAACTATTTATTACATACTTCCGACATCTAGAAAAGAGACACACATATTGGCCTGAGACGAAGTCGAGGCTCATATTGGACCGGGCAAATATGGGCCTCGATATGGAAATGATCTTGTAGTAATCCAATGACCGGTTATTTTCCCGGGGTGTGAAAATATGGACAGTTTACTTCCGGTCATATTGGTCATACAAAAATGCCTTTATTTGAACTAAGTATGTAATAATAAAGTATCTTACCTCTTCCTCATCTCCTCCCCTTAGTGAAATGGAATGAGATTGTATGCGTACATCGGCTGTATATTCCGGTCATTAGACAAATCCTGCTTGGTCTGAGATGAACTGTGACACTGGTTTAAATATTATTCATGAGTATGAACATATTAGTGCTTTATATTATATGGTTTAAATAGAGTGTATATAGTTTTAGATACAGAAATTTATCTTGCTCAAAATCCGACTTCCAACCCCACGTAGTAACTAGTGAGCAAGGTAAATCCCCACAAACGGAAAGTTTTGCTGAAATGAAACATTTGAAACTTGAGGACAAGTCAATTTTTTATGCAGAAAAGCAATTTTTTTTAATACCGAAAAGTCATATTAAATTGCGGAAATGCAAAGCACCGAATGAAATTACAATTTCAAAATGGTGTGCTCAAATATCGCCAATTAATATTGAAAGTAAATTTCTTTTCCAATTTAGAAAGATTTGTTCCATTCATATGATTCGGCAGATATGTAGAAATATGACCTAGTTCTATATTGTTTATAATAATAATAATGGAATAAACATTTTTTATGTCCGTTTCTCATTGAATTAACCATCTATCTAGAACGTGACGAATACCAACGCCGAGAATGATTAAAAGACATATTTTATTTTATTGACGAATCCGTTTATTAAAAAAATGAATAGAAAATTCACATTTCTGTGAATTAACCCAGACCTTTCGACTCGACTCTATAACATTAATATTATGAATCATACGATTGAAATTTGTAGAAAAAAATAATAAATATTCTTTCGGGTGAACGACATGTTGCTATTTTCACTCCTTTTAATGTTCAATTATTCGGATCGGGAATACTGGTCTTTGATCATATTAATTTAAAACCAGCTATTTAATAGGTAATTAATAATGGGTGTACAGACTTACGATTATCAGATATAAACTCATAAAAATTTGCATCGAATATTTAGTTAAATTAGTCTCTATCCTTTGATGTTACAAGAAATGCATCATAAATAATGGTGAATTGACTATTTGTTATTATATTTCTCCAACTTTTACCGTCGATCCTAAACAAGTGGTGAATGTTTTAATGTTTAAAATGACTTAAAGCTGACAAATTCATTTCTTTACCGGATATTTTATTGCTAGTTGTAATAGCACAATTTATGAGGCAAAGATTTTTACTCGACAGATTATGATCAAATTTTGTACTCGCTTCAGTTAAATCAATAAACCGACACTTTGCTCCAAGTAAATACATTATGATGAAAATGTAATAAATATGTTGGTGTAATAATTCACGGCAGTTAATCTTGATAATTGTTAGATTACGAAAATAACAAATAGTTCTGTAATTTGCGATTTCTCATATATTATGATAATAAAAAACACAGTAGTACCGACATCGCCATGCTTCAGGGTAGATTATTCTTGTAAGTGAAAACAGTCAGCAACAAATAAATTGAATAATAAAAAAAAAAAAGAAGATTTATGGTGTCGATAAACCATGTAAATGGCTCACCAGTCTACAAGTTTCATGAATTATTATATATGTATATATAACAATTTTTATATTGCAAGCCCTATTTTATAATGTTGAAATTTAATTTTGAGATTGTTAATGAAAAATAATTATTGAATTTCGTCCTCGGTGTAAGACATGAGTTTAATATAAAGGTTATGAACCCAATGAAAATAACCGGCGTTTTGCATTTGCGCGAATCTGCATTTCATTTGCGCGATATTTTTTTTTTCATTTGCGCGATTTTTTTATTATTTTTTTAAATAACACGTATAGCTCTTAAACAAATGGTATGATCTTGTTTGACTTACAAAAACAATATTAATTGAATTTGGTTTTGTTGTTTCTGAGAAGAATATTTTGATTGGCCTTATTTATTTATTTTTTGTATAATTTGTATAGAACGGCTGAACAAAAATTTGCATGGCAAAACTCAGAAGATTATGATAGCTACTCATTATAATGCCGCTGAAGTTTAAATATGATTTTGATAGGAATATTAGAAAATATATTTTAGCAACAGCGATCTGTAGGGCACAATTTTTAAACTACTTATTGTTAGACAACTTTTTAGTTCACCTTTAAACATTAATGGTCAATTAAAGAAATTGATAATTTTAGTAAAAGTGGTCATCTTGAAACGAAGGAAAGATTGTGGAATCACACAGACAAATTTGGTTTTATTTTGCACAATGGTTTCAAAAGTGAAGATTTAAATGTGAAAAAGCTTACGACGTATAACGGATGGATGGACGGACGGACGGACGCCAAGTGATGAGAAACGCTCACGTGGATCTTGGCCAGATGACCTAAAGAACAGACGTTAGTCTTTCAAAAACAGTTTAGTCGACAAGTCTATCATCCAAGATGACACCAATGGTCTCATAGGATCTAAGACATTTTAAGTAATTACATTCGAGAACAAATGCAAAGCTTTCTTTGACGTGTGTTGCTTTTCAAATGTGAGTACCGATATATATGCAGTCGCAAATAAAGTGGAACCAAAATTTCATTTGAATCTTTTGATATTTTGTCTATCTCGGGTTTGTGATTTTTGTGCTACCTACTCTTTATATTTGTTATTTTATATACCTTTTTTAGAAGCCATAACTTATTGTAAATCTGACAAAAGTTAACTGACGATATATAGTTAATGCTTTAACTGTAACAATAAGCCATAATTCCATAAATAATGTTTGTTATAATATGAAACTCAAGCAATTTGAATGGGAAAATACTTGTCTCTAAGACACAATGTGGAATTAATTTCGTGATATTATCTTGTACAAATTACATTAATATATGATGTCAAAAAGTTACACTGTATGATTCTATTATAGTCTACTTGGGGCCGTCGTGATCGTATGGTAGTTGGATTTACAACCACCTATGCAATCAGTGTCTATCGCCATAAACGGTGTCAGTTATAATCCCGCTCATGGCGAGATGTACTCGATACAACATTATGTGATAAAGTTTGACAGTGACTTGCGTCAGGTTGGTTGTTTTCTCCGGGTACTCCGGTTTCCTCCACCAATAAAACTGACAGCCATGATATAAATGAAATATTGTTGAAAGTGGTGTTAAACATCATAACCATAACCCCTTATAGTCTATTTGTTTTCAACGTTTCAGCATATTTATATATATTAACCCAACAAATATAAAATATATCTACATATTTCTATTTTTTAAATCTAGATACCTGGTATATCTATTTAAATAAATATACAAAATGTATCTGTATTTGATATATATGTTAGAGATACGTGCATATCCATTGAAAATAAGGATATCTCTATTTGAAGAAAAGAGATATCAATATTTTTATACATTTATTTCTATTTAGAATACAGATATCTTTTTTTCTAAAGATACATGTATTAATTAGTAAGAAATAATATGGGTATAAATAAACACGAGACACTCTTCAACATTACATTTGGACATGGAATCAAGTAAAGAAACAGCGCTTTTATTGCTGTTCTACATATCACTTTCACTATATCTAGTCTTCAACAATGAACAAAACTCGTACGCTAAAATGAGTGTGAAACTGTCCCTAGCCCATTCTCTATCCAGAGTTGTCGTTCCTGCTACGCTACACACCGTTGTGTAGCGTAACAGGAACGACAACTCTGGATAGAGAATGCCCCTAGCCTACAGTTGAGCTGTATACTCTTTACCTCTGCTGATAATCTCTACATTTGTGCATATTTGTCGTTCTGGAGTTATTCTGGTGTGTATAACTTGATATCCAGGATACAGGGACTACCAACAAGAAAACACAACACGGGTGAAGCAATTTTACAAAATACCGTCATCATTGTGACCCCATATGAGATGAGGAGGATACAAATACAGACAAAAAGACAACCACAGGGCTCCCATGTATATCTATTTTCGTTTCTCAGTATGATAAAGAACGATTGCTCTCGAGTCACTTTATGCTTTAACCAAGGCTTGTAAAGGCTTTTTCTTTAGAGACATTACCATAAATTGAGATACCTATGCTTAAAATATATAAAGATATCTTTATTTAATTTACATCAATCTCAATTAAAATGCAGATATCTTTATTTTTTTATAAAAAAATACCCCCAAAAAACCCAGAGATATCTGCATTTCTAATAGAGATATCTGTATCTTTGGTAGAGATATTTGTTTCTTAAATGAAGATGTCTGTAATTTAAATATACATGTACGTATATATTTTTCAATAAAAAGAAATATTTGCATCTTTGATGGATATACAATGTATATGTATTCTAAGCACGTTTTACTTAACGCCAAGTGAGTATTTTTCAGCTATATCATGGCGAGAACTAGTTCCATTTTGACGAGATGATGATGATGATGATGTCTTCTTTGACCGAGTCCAACGCGCTGGGTTGGATTTTTTTAATAGTGCTATCTTACTGAAACAAAGGTCCCCTGGTAGACATGTCGCTCCACACGCACACACTAACCCGCTTCCGAGTCAACATGTCTTTGCTTTCACTATTATGCCGAGTGCTTAGCGGTTAACCAGCAAATACCAATTTTATAGTCTTTGATTTCATCTAACAGGATCTACTGCACTCGATGCGAGCAAATCAACGTTCCATATCTCCCACATTTACAAATAAGTTCTGTAGATACATGTAATACTCCAGATTAACATGTTTCTTAACATATTATTTGTATCATTGACGAAATATAGTTTAATGATTTCGTTTTTAACGTTCCAAAAAGCAAGGCTCCATTGATTGTTTAAAGGTTGTCTGTAGTCTGTAACAATGCGTGGGCATGATTCTGTATTGGTCTTTTTATCCAAACAAAAAAATGAGTTCCTTTCTGAATCTTATTCCGCGTAAATTAGATACGGTCTAACTTTAATGTGACCTTCCAAAATGAATATGGAAATAAGGTCACATAAAACATGTGGTTGCTAAATACAGTTTTAATTAATATGAAGTGTACAGTGAATGAAAATTAAAATTAAAGTCACAAAACACAAGTTATATTTAAAAATTGTGTTCAAATTGAAATTTTACTATGTAAGAGAGAACATGTCAATGACAATCAAAAACTCCAACTTTCGTCCTTATTCAGAGATGTCTTGAAGAGACAAAGCATCTTGCAATGGATGTTTATGAGATTATCAAACGTTAGTTTACTAAGTCTACTTGCAAAAAATACTTTTCTCAAAGATCTAATTCTAACACTGTTGGGTTTAATTTTCAGACGTATATAAATATTTAGTATTAATCTAGTATTTCAAGTAACTTTGAAATCCAGTGGGAGAGATATATTGTATAGGTGTCACTTACTTTGATGTTTGTATAATATACTTTATTTCCTGTGACTGTATGATGAATTCTTCGTCATCCCATACAATATATTAAAAATTGTTCAGTTAGATTGCTGTCAAATTAAAATATTAAGTATACATGTATATGTACCGTCTACACACGCTTACTAGTCACATGTCTTATGTCTATCTCTAGATTTCCCTTACGACACTGACTATTGAAACGGATGTGGCCGAGTGGTCTAGGACGCAGGACATAAGGCTAAGCAATTGGTGCTGCAGTGTATCAATGGTGTGAGTTCAAATCCCGTCGAGCGAAGACTAACAAACATTTGTCAGCTCAAAGATCTAATTCTAACACTGTTGGGTTTAATTTTCAAACGTATATATATCTTCTCGATATAGAAAACCCATCGGTGGCGTAATGGTTAGCGTGCTCGACTCGAGTGTGGTAGATCTTGGGTTCGAACCCCAGTCCGGTCAAACTAAAACTTTGAAATGTGTTGCTTCTCCGCTAAGCACACAGCATTAAGGAGAAAGAGCAAAGACTGGTTGCCTCGGAATCAAAGTGGAGCGCCATGTCTACCCGCGGACTGTTGTTTCAGTGAGCTAGCACTATAAAAATCCAACTCAGCGTGTTGGTCTAGTACAAAACGGACCACATCTCATTGAAAATTAACTTGTTCTCGCCATGATATAGCTGAAAAATTGTTGAAATGGCGTTAAACAACAATCCCTCACTCACTCGCTCGCTCGATATAGAAAAGATAGCACATTTATTAGCTTTTTCTAAAAAAAAATATAAAAAATATATAAAAAAAAGAGGGGAGCGCATTTTTTAGTCTTAATATTCTTATTGGCATTGAATTAGATTAATAAAAAAAAAAACAACGAAAAGTGATATATTAAATTGATATGATAAATGTTTACAAATTCTGTCTGTCATCAATTTGTAAAACTTGACATGTGACACAATTGGTATTTTTGTTGTCATTTACATCAATCCACACAAAAAATCAAATATCATGTTTTGTCATATTTTCAAACATTATTTTAAAGTTTATGTCACAGGTCATTAATTTCCTGTATTTTCTTTTTATCAATGTTTACTTTACCCCATTCTTAGCTTTTATTTACATTTTTATACATTTGTTAAATTCCACGATTTTTAATGATACTGTTCAAGCTTACTATTGTTTATATAATGTTAGTAAATACATTTTATATATTCATTCAGTTTTATTTTCTGTGATAAAAAGAACAATTCGGAACGTCTTTGATGTCACGGGTGTTGATCTAACCAATCAGAGTCGTCCTCTCAACCCTCTCATTGAGTGAATTACCGTAAGAAATATCCAATGAAGTTGTCAATAGAGCGATAAAAAGTAAATGAATATTACAGGTCTTTTCAACGAGTATCTTGTAAGGTTCATCAGTCGCCAATTCGATCTTCATCCAAATGAATTTAAATTTCATTCACCTGGATTTTTCTCCAGCCGAAAACTTTTTCAATACTTAAAAAATGGATTTTAATATTTTGTGTTGTCATTCTTGGATTAAACTTTTCGTACTTTTGTGGATATCTACTTCATCATTTACTTACGGAAGCTGGATGTAAGTCACTCTGTAATTTATTTATTTTATTTATCACTTAAAAGTTCGCAGTATAACGACAACTTATAAAAATTCATTTGTATTTTTTGTACTATAATTTATACATTATATTCAAAGAAAGGTTGATTTGATGCTCCTTAAATGTTTTTTTTTTTTTTATATATTCTGTATCAAAATAGTTTTAAGTCCCTATTCATAACAAGATAAATAAATGTGTCCTTAAAAACATTTCAACTTTATCTGTTGATATACAGATAACAAATTTGAAAAGATTTTAACAGTATAGTAAATGAAAAGATCATCTTGTGATTTTAAAGAAAAAGTGAAGATTCATGCATTTTGAAATAATTTTTCAGTTAATGTAAAAAAAAATCAAAATGAAAGGAAAAGTTTCACAAATATTCAATAATATAATTAAAATGCTATGTACAAAAGTTCAAATTCACAGGGAAAATTTAAAAGATCAAACAGCTGTTTGAAAGCGTTGTTAATTTGAAAAAATATATATAAAATGGAATATTTATTCAGTTATCATTAAATAAATTAAGTAGTCTGTTGTAGTACTCCTTCATTTTGTGTAAATAAATAAAATGTATACACTTTATTATAAGATTACATACGGCCTGATTTAAAATTAATGTGTTTTATTTGATAAATTATGATAAATTAGCAGAATATAGATATATTATTTTATTAAATATATTCAGAAATATTCAACAATTTCTCATTATTGTATAAATCAGGACAGGTGCGCCCGATTACGAACATTATTGACCCAATAAAACATCAAAGGTATAGCCGGTACGATATAATTTGTTTATAACCCGTTTGTTTAGTAGGTAATAATAGCTACTCTATTGTCTTACCTGGTCTAAATCATGTCTATAAAATAGCAAAACATTTGTATCAAATTATACAGAGACAAAGAATCAAAAGAAATTAATTTCACATTTAGTTATGAAATATTAATGCCGAAAGCAACATGTTAAAATCTTGTTTCACAACTTTTAGCTGAGAAATTGCATATTTTATGAGGAATTATTAGGCTAGTTAGATTTTACACAATATCTCATAATCGAGAATTGTGCTTCGATTCCATTGAATTTAAAGGGAGAGGGGGAAATAGGGGATTCATGAGTTAATAATTGCAAAAAAACCACAAGATTCCAATTTTAACGTGTATGAAACTCTAGAAATAGGCCCCCTATCATGAACAAAATGATACCGGTTAAAATATTTTCTCAACACGAAATATACACCAGTAAATGATTCTGGTTGCAAAATTTCCATTTTTTAATCAAAGGAAATAATAAATATATAATCTATCACATACCTGTATACTATTGTGTGATTTATGGTTATAAATAATATTTAAGTTCGATTTGGAATGAACTGCTAGTAATTAATCAGTTCCTATCTTGAAATGCTAGTCGACATTTTGTAACATAAGAGGTGTGAGATAGACATAAATAATAAAAGAATTTGTATCAATTGTCAATAGCCAGGAGTTGAAACATATTAAATATGCAAATTTTCATACTTTTGATAATTTAGAAATTAAAAACTTGCGTCCGTTGCGTACGACGTTGGCCTTTTTGTGAAAGATTCAAAGTGAAGTATATTATATAATATATTTACTGATAAATAAGTTATTTTAAGTCTTATTCCAAAATCAACGGGTACTTAATATACAACAGAGATTATAATATCTTACATTATATATTATATATAAAATAAAAGTGATGTTTTTACAAAATTGGTACCCCAGGGAAACAGTTCACCGGTCGACAAATGTTATGTTCCATGTCTGTCCGGAAATGTAAATCGGAAAAGAACAGACAACACAACGGCCAAAAGAAAAAGGACAAAAGAACAAACAACGATCAAACGATGTCTTGTCAGAAAACACTTGGAACTACTGAGAGAAAGTTAACAGTGATAAATTGCAATAAAAAAAAAATATTTTAATTTCACTCTTTGATTGGATCACAGTATCTTGACGTTTTATCTAGCGAAATAATAGAGAAAAATCTGTATATTATATATAAAAGACACCAGTAATGAAACAAGTTTTTCCCTCCAAAGGTTGTCAGACTGTGTAAATAACTGTGTAATTTTTTTGTAACCTTCGTTCGCCCGTAAAATAGTCTACGTTGGAATGTTGGAAGGTAAATCCCTTTCATGCATAGTTTGTTTGTACCAAACATTGCTTTGTTCCCTATCTATTTGTCTTTTTTCACAGCAGAGAGACTTTCGTGTTTTGAAATTTGTACAAAGCATTGCTTTATTCCCTACCTATTTGTCTTTTTTCACAGCAGAGAGACTTTCGTGTTTTGAAATTTAGCCATTGTGCCTATAACTTCCGTTTCGGCAGCAAATACAGTTGACAAATAAATTATTTGCTTTACATCTATCAAAAAATAATTGAAGGTAAGTAGCATTCGTAGTTTATTTTGACTTAATGTTTTTTGTATATCATTTTGTAAGATATCAACTGTAACAATACTCTAGCATTTACCGAAAAGGGAGGTAATCATATATTTTTTTTGGCTGCCACTTCAAATTGGTAGATTGAAATGAAATGAAATGTCTAAATATTTGAACCTAATACATTATGTAGCTTGGTATGTGTACACATAGTGTCAACTATTTCTATTACATACTGCCTTTAAGAAAAAGAATGGCAGAAGGTTGCAAAAGGAAGGGGATGCATAAAAGCATGTTGTGTCAGCTCCATGCATGCTGCCGGAAGTAGTCCTGAACCCGGAAAATTTTCCAGGTCATTTCCGTTTTTGGAATAGTTTTATTTGCTGCCGAACAGGAAGCTATGGGCACAATGACTAAATAAAACTTGTTTCATTAGTTGTGTCTTTTATATATAATATACAGATTTTATACAGATTTTTCTCTATTATTTCGCTAGATAAAACGGCAAGGTACTGTGGTGTATATAAGTACTCTTGTAATCTATCTATATATTTCATTCTCTTGGATATGATCTTGATATGCCCTATGTGGGCCCATGATTGGAAAATAAAATTCTTATATATCTGAAATTGTATCTTGTATCTTCGTGTTATAAAAGAAACGTCGTAATTAATATAAATTTATGATGTGATATTATAAATAGAAACAGGAAATCCTAACAAGTGTTTTTAATAAATTTTGTGCTTTTATTGTATATTATAAAAATCTTTATAATGCAAGTTCTTAGAGTAAATCTTCCAAACAGGAAAACATTAGGATGAGATTGTGACGCAAGAAATTCTTCATAGAAGGCCAACAAGCTTAAATGTATACACACATTTGCTGAAACAATTAGGCACGCTTGATCTTATGTAGAGGTCTTAAAGATGAAAGATATCATGTTCTTAATGAGGAATTAGATGATTTATGTCAGATTTCTGTCACAAGCTTTTTCCCTTTTCTAATAGTTAAGACTTTAATCATTCTGTTTTGTTAAATGTGTATTAAAAATGCAAATTATAAGTTTCATATATCTCAGGGGCCGTGTTCTCGAAAGTGTCTTAGGACTAAGACATGTCCTAAGACCATCTTAGGACAAATGGGTCTTAGGACAAATCTTAGTCCTAAGTCGTGTTCTCCATGTCCTAACTTAGGACATGTCGCAAAATTTGTCTTAACTTTAGGACATCTGTGGAGGTGTCTTAAGATGGTCCTAACCCCGAAATTGTAATATAATTTGATATTTTGTACCAAAAGCGAACTTTAAGTTGTAGAACATGATTGATATACACCTTTATACTGTTTTTAAATCGAAATAAGTTAATTTACAATGATTTTCTATTATAACTTTAACGGCGCACGAGATATCTTCTGTTCGTCTTTAATCAGTAATTCATTAAAAGTTTGAAATCGGCTCACTAGAAAGTAAACGCACACAAATAACGGTAATGACTGTATTTCATCATAAAAAAAAGTTTTACACATTAGTTCCATATCGTATATGAACCTCAGAACTATGTATATAGATAATTGCAAATTAAAGAAAACAAGAAACAGGCTCATGGGCTACAGCGTAAAAAATAAATGAAATTGAAAAAAAATCTTTATTTGCATCTTATAATAATTATTATGAGTATTTTTATTAAGGATTTGCTATATATTAAATTAAAAATATTGGAAATAATTGTTGTGCACAATATTTCTATTATTCTACTTATTGCTTTGACACTTAGGACATAGATAAGACATCCTAAGTTAGGATAGTCTTAAGATAGCTTCGAGATCACTCAGGACGAGGACTAGGACATGGCCTAAGATGGTCCTAAGACCATCCTAAAAATCGTCCTAAGACATATCTTAGGACAAATCTTAGGATACTTTCGAGAACACGGCCCCAGATGTACATTTTGGTCAAATGTATAGCTAAGACCATCAAGTTGAAGAGCAAAAAATTCAAAGCATAAATTACATATAAGATGTATATCTTGGTTAGTGGATATATAAATAATAAATCTGAAAAGCCAACAATAAATAAATAATTGGAAGAAAACAATAACAAAAAGTCAACCACACATCCTCAATCTACTACTAACGACTCTTAATGATATATCTTAGTAATACCTTTAATCAGGGGACTTTAAAGAACATTTCATCATGACACGAGGCTATATGCGGTTGACGGTTAAATAACCACTATCCAGACAACGATATCAACATGGTATACAGCACAACGTTTCACGCACTAGATGTGTAGTCCTTACAACCCATTAAACACAATCACTGCAATAAAAACCATAGTCTCATCACCAAAATATTTTATATAAACAAGAAAAGTTTTCACATATTTTTTTTTCTCCGTATCATATATCTACAAAAAAATAACCAAAAATATTTTCAAGTATCATTTATCAGATAATGACAATTTAATATTTCAAAGATAATTGTGATGAGAGTCTGTTGATAGTTTGTTTTGTGGTGCTTGGACAGATTATTTCAGGTATATGTTCTTGTGATGTATCTATTTAACACTGAGTTCTGACAGCGTGTTATTACACTTTACATGTAGCTTTACCCGCATGCTAATTATATTCTCAAATTCTCCATTATGATGTTATTTATCGATATATTTAAAATACTTTAAATTATGCAAATTACAAAGTACTTTATTGGCGTATTTTTGCTTTGTTAATATTTTTACATGATTTAGTAACTAGTTTTTAATTGTGGAATTCATTGTATGCCGATAGATGGCAAGAGTTGATCTAAGAAAGTATGCAAGACATTATTTTTATCATCTTATGATTATTCAAGAAAATTGGGATGGAGAAATATGTACTTTCACATTAAGATCTTTTCTCTTACGTTAGAAGATGTTAAGATTTCAATGATGCTCTCTAAGAACAATGACGAGATTCTTCATTACATATTTACGATTCCATGCACTTATCTTTCTTACAAACAATATTAAAAACAGATTTCAGATGTAATGTTGAACATATATATTGCCTTTCTAATTTGTTTCCACAAACTCGAGTAACAAATCAAACTAAATCATTATTTTCATTTAATTTCAATTTCGATATTTACAGAATTCTGAAAAATGACATATGTACTTCATTTAATTTAATAATATAATGTAATAAATATAATATAAGAAATGTTATACTATTCATTGAACATACACGAACTTCTCAATATGAATTTACAAATGTAAAACATTTTAGAAAAATTATTGAAAAAAAAGTTTATAATGCTGAATATTTGAACTGTTAAAGGGAGATAACTAGCCTAACCGAACAGTTGATGGGAAACAAAGGTTGAGAAAAGACATTACTGACCATTGATTTGTGACCTTATTACTAGTAAAATATGAGGTAAAACTTCTATTTTTGTGGAGGAAATGAATTATAGCTATACCGGATATATTGTTATTTCTTGCATAATAATTTTGTTGTATCAGAATTACACTCTCCGTGTAACAGATGAAGATGAAATATGTGATGTACTGTATTAAGCTCATTCAGCTGCAATAACTGATGGGAGTATCTTCGTCCTTGGAATGCATGAGAGCTTTAAAACATTACATCACATTACATTATACATTGTACCAGAATATACAGGATATGTATTATATATACCATGGATCTTACGAATTAACTTATTTAAACCAACGAATCCGAAGGATGAGTTGGTTTAAATAAGTTCATGAGTAAGATCCATGGTATATAATATGCTTTGTAACAAAAATTACATGATTGACAGATTGATGACGTCAAAATCATGGAATAACAGATCTAATACGTCAAAATCATGGAATAACATCAAGATCTTCATGTTAGACCATGGTTCACTATTTTTAAGTTGATTATTGCATAAAAACATCAAAGGAAAAATGCGTATTTATGTTACAAATGTGACTTGGACCATATTACATTTTAGTGGTACATTTCTATTTGTTGTACATGTACATGCTTAATATATATGTTACTTTGATCATATATTTCTGGTTACTGATGAAGGTTCACAGGGCTTAAATGCAGAGCTGCTTGGTGCGTCCCCGGAAGGCAGACAGGAGAAGGGGCCCTTGATGGGGGTGGGGGTTGTCAGATTATAATACGAAAAGCCTGGCCGTGGACCATAGTGCGTAACATGTTTGGAGAGTGTTAACGCTCCCTGCACACTATAAGGCATCTTTTGTTGAGTAGATTTCGAAAAAGAGTAGACGCGTTGTAGCTACTACGAAATACTAAATTTTTCGTCCCTATTCAGAGTTCCATTCTTTTTCAGTGGCAGTCGAAAGAAAATTAAGTCGTTGTCAGACCCATCTGTTCCCTCATTTCTATTTAGTTTTTTTTTTACATTATTGAACTTGTTCTCGTCCTGAATATAGCTGAAATACTGCTCGTTGGGCGCTAAGCAATAATCAATCATATTAAATTTTCTAATAAACTCGATCAGTTGCAACTTGAGGCTGCTAGAATCGTTACTGGTCTTCCAATATTTGCTAGTTCAGTTTTAATTTATAAAGAGTTAGGCTGGGAATCATTGGTAGAAAGAAGAAAAAGGAGAAAATTACAAATGTTTTATAATACCGGTATACAAAATAATAATACACCCAGGTATCTTTGTGCCTTAATTCCACCAACAATTCAAAGTACAACCGTTTATCCATTGCGTAATCACAGGGGTAAAGCTGATGACCGTAACTGCAATTACGGTCATCCCAAGATGGCGGACGTGGAATCGGGTAAGAATCTTTTTTGTCGATTAAATTGTTTCTATAATGTATTCTAAATGGCACATGCATTGGTACGATAGTAATCTATGAACTTATCACAAGGAAATCACAAATTACGACTGAAAAATGTATATGAAAGAGAAAATCCGATTTAAAAAAATCGCTAAGATGACCGTAACTGAAGACTGAGATGACGGTCATCTTTCAAAACAATTATGATCAGTTACGGTCATCTTAGCGATTTTTTTTTAATCGGATTTTCTCTTTCATGTACATTTTTCAGTCGTAATTTAATTTGTGATTTCCTTGTGGAAAGTTCATAGATTACTATTGTACTAATGCATGTGTCATTTAAAATACATTATAGAAACAATTTAATCGACAAAAAACATTTTTACCTGATTCCACGTCCGCCATCTTGGGATGACCGTAATTGCACTTACGGTAATCAGCTTTACCCCAGTGGTAATGAAAGTGATATGATAATACCATTTTGCAGAATATCGAATTATACTTATGACTCATTTATTAATAGCTTAGATCCATCACTTCGAAATGTGGATTCTATTGCAAAATTTAAAACTGAATTAAGAAAACAGAAAGATATTAGCCAAGTTCCTACACATTACGAAATTGTACCTCGAAAACTTAATATTATATTAACCCAGCTTCGATGTTTTGCTTCTTTTTTGAATTACGATTTGTTCTAAGTAAATATAGTCTCAGATCCGTATTGTCGTTGTGGTGCCAATCGCGAAGACTCCTATCATTTCTTCTTCGATTGTTCTCATTATACAAATATGAGACATACATTGTTTCAAAATCTTAGTAGCTAATTATTGTGCTTTAGACCTTACACTTTTGACATGTGGTAATCCTACCCTCTCATATGAACAAAACAAAATTATTTTTAAGCACATGTTTGAATATATAAAGAGGTCCGAAAGGTTTCTTGTCTAATAGTTCACCAAGAGAACAATCGCACACATATCATCACCACTAACCCCTCTTTCTCTCATTCTTTTCTTCATTCTCTGTTTTTGTTCAATCTACACATATTATTGTAAGAAATATCTATATACATGCATGCTCCATCAAATACTGTTGTAACTTATTGTATATAGGAGAAGACTTCATAAGTTTGTTTAATTTGTGTCTTATCCTTTTTGAACATTTGAGCAAATAAAATATGTTTGAACTAATTACATTGTCCAAGCACATGTATCATGTAACACACGTTACTTTGGTCATACATGTATTGCATTTTACAAGCAAATGTTTTGCAAAAAATACAAGATATATGGTCGTAATACACTCGAGTGGTACTTTACTACTGGGTGTCTACTGCTAATGTATTGTGGTCATTTTACGTTTTAAAGGTGCACGTGACAGGATGTCTGTTATATAATCACACAGATCGAAGAATTGTCTAAAAGGACAATACCACGATAATACGATATTATATTTTAGTGGTACATTACTATTGATTGTCTATTGTTACTCAGTTATATTGTATTTTATTACATTTGTATACACAAAATGCAAGATGTCTATAATCGCACAGATCGAAAGATTGTCCAAAAGAATACGATTGATGCCATTTTTAGTCACGAATGAGCCATGTGCGAATTTCTGATGATAAAATTGTTGTGCCGATGGTGGAATTGTCTTATATGACATCATTTCTATATGTGTAATAATTTTATTACACTATTGGTATAGCAAGCGAATATTTATTGGGGGCACTTGGGGATAGTCCCAGTGTTATCAAATTCGAGCATTTGCTGGAATGAACTAGGAATAGTTGTCAGATATGTTAATCGATTTCGATCCCATCCGACATTATTCATAGCAGCCAAAGAGAATTTCACCATATCAATTCAAATTTTTCTCAAAATTTACTAAATGTGCACCATTCTGACATCTGCAATACGGCTGTCATTAAACAAACTAGTCGTTTATTGAATAAAATTTTAAAACATATATTTGTTTGACACAGGTTTGGGAATCTGAGTCAAGTCTTTACAGAAACTATACATGTATATTATTTGTGGTCATGAATAGTTTCTTATAGCTTGACATACAAAATGGCCGTCACGGGTAGGATTTTCTAGCGATCAACAATTGACTAGAAATAGAAATCAAATCATTAGACTGACGAGAATAACACTGTAGAAGGTGTGCTGAATAATTTACATTCAACGTCTACATATAGCATGTAACAGATACATGCCTTCTTGAGATTTAGAACCACACCGGTAGTGTAATGGTTAGCATGCGCGCCTCGAGTTCGGTAGATCGTGGGTTCGAGCACCGGCCAGGTCAAAGCGAAGACTATGAAATTGGTATGTGTTGCTTCTCAGTTAAACTAAACACGCAGCATTCGGGAGTAAGAACAAAGACTGTTTTGCTCGGAATCAGAATAATATATCCTAGTGGAACGACATGTCTACCCGCCTAATGTTGTTTCAGTGAGCTAGCACTATAAAAATCCAACTCAGCGTGTTGGTCTAGTACGAAGCGGACATCATCATCGTTTCATTGAAAATTAACTTGTTCTCGCCATAATATAGCTGAAAAATTGGTTATTTGGCGTTAATCAACAACCACACACTCACTTATATCAATATGTTTAATAGAAACAAATTGCCATGGTATTCAGTTTACAACAAATTAATACAGGAATGTTTTTTAAGATTATCATGTTACAGATTCACAGATATTTAATTTCTATGCTTTCTTTGCTACTAATTTAATACAAAAAATTACAGATAAAAGTACATATTTGTCTGGAACGTGTTCATCGGAATGTTTTATTGGTATATCAAATTCCTTTTCATATCTTCCTCAAAATTCTTTATGCTATAATATTTTAATAAACAACAAGAGTGAGAGATACTTTGTCTGTGTCTGTAATCATATCACATATAATATGTGAGAAACACATATACCTCCCACATGTATATTACTAATCCTTTTACATTTTACAGGTACCTCGGAATGTCCTCTGTAGCAATAGATCAACAAACAGAAAAATGCAACGCAGTCCCTGGGCTAGTTTCACAACAATTAAATTTATGTCAAAATAATCCCGACTCCCTGCTTTGTGTGAGTGAAGGAGCCAGACAAGCTATACTGGAATGTCAAAATCAATTCAAATTCGAACGTTGGAATTGTACAACGAGCCAAAATTATAGCGTTTTCGGTCCCATTATGACCAAAGGTATGTAGTTTTATTATAATTTTAAACAAATATATCTATATTTCCACTCCCCGAGGGAACACCTGGGTATAGAAATATGACATCGTCTCTCCAATGTGGGATACAGCTCCTCCAAAAGGTGGTTCTATTTGTCCGCAACAAGCAAATGCACAACTCGCCAATACAGCATTCCCTCGTGTTTATAGAATGCACGTAAAAGACAAAGTAGGAGCAGTTTCTAATGAGTAACATTTTTAGGAGTGGTCTTTTCCCTATCCTATTCAATACGTATATCCTCCTTTACGTGGATATCTATACTTCCAAACCTCAACGGTAGTGTAATGGTTGGCGTGCTCGCCTGAAGTGCGATATATCGTGGGTTCTGGTCGTTTGTCGGGTCCACAACAGACTACAAATTTGGTATTTGCTGAGTTTTCCGCTAATCACACAGCTCTAAGGAGTGAGAGCAAAGACTTGTTACTTACATAATTTCCCTGTATGCTGGCAACTGTATCTGACTCCCTATTGTGTTCAAATCATTCTATGATTTTAGGATGACGGCAACATTAAGTTCATCTTTGTTTCATAAATGAGAATGGTAAACGTAGGTACATGATGTACTAATATCTTGTTTTAAGAATTTAAGAAGGGATAAATCTTATTTTGTCCAAAAAAGAAAAACACTTTGTTTCAACGCCATTCAGATGGGGTCCCCTTTCCTTGGCCACTATTATTGTCTGTCTCTCCATATCACGGCATCTGATAACTTCTTTGGTATATCAAAACTATTCATGTCGGATTAAAATCATACTTTTGCAAGATTGGCACAAAGTAGTGGGTTTACCTGTGTTTATACACAAAATGTCCTATAAGATTGCACTCCACGATATACTAAAATACTGCTAAAGTTAGCGTTAGCCACCAATCAATCAATCAATCAATCAATCAATCAATCAATCAATCAATCAATCGACCTATAAGATAACAGACCGATAAATTCTCATTACAAAATGTTATCAATACCTATAAGTTTCTTCAAAAAATTTGTTTTGTGTGCAGTTAATACAATTCTTTTACTGTAGAAGAGGTTTTTTTTTTTTTTTTTTTTATAAGAAACGACAGTTCTGAACATCAAGACATTCTAACAACAACAGCAACTCGGAGATTGATCTCGTTTTTGTAAATTTTTTTTGCTCATTTGAATTATTTTTTCCGATTATTTGAGGTACATTTATTACCAGTGTTAAAGTATTACCTACATCCAAGTAAGATCTATTGATAATATTGTTGTGTGATTAATACTTCAGTTTACCGTCCAACTGCAGGTCACTAAAATTCACTTATTTTGCAGTCAGCTGCAAGGTGGATAGTAAACTGTAGCGGAATAGTCGTACAATGGCATCTCTAACCTACAAGTCATTACCTTGGATAGCTCGAACTAATATATGGTTCATTCGTAAATTAGTCCCTGATAACTCGAAATCAGGAAGATTTCTCTTCAAAGCTATTGGTCACTTCGATGTTCGACTGTTAGCTGCGACACTGTAGCTCTTATACCATAGAATCAATAATTTAAAAAAAAATGACCATAAGAGCTACATTTCCACAGTTAGTTCGACTATGTATCCTAGTATACACAATAACACAAATACTGAGACTCCTAGTATACACAATAACACAAATACTGAGACTCCTAGTATACACAATAACACAAATACTGAGACTCCTAGTATACACAATAACACAAATACTGAGACTCCTAGTATACACAATAACACAAATACTGAGACTCCTAGTATACACAATAACACAAATACTGAGACTCCTAGTATACACAATAACACAAATACTGAGACTCCTAGTATACACAATAACACAAATACTGAGACTCCTAGTATACACAATAACACAAATACTGAGACCTCTAGTATATACAATAACACAAATACTGAGACTCCTAGTATACACAATAACACAAATACTGAGACTCCTAGTATACACAATAACACAAATACTGAGACATGAACTTTGAATTGTAAGCGGATTTAACTGTCGGATACTTACAATTTTAGTAGTCAAAGTTGGTTCTTCAGAAATGTAAAAACAGAATTTGCCCTTCTTTCAAGTTTTGTTGTTTATGACGATCTTTCAAGATAGATACATAGAGGTCACATCGTGACAAGATGAGGACAAGTTCTTGTTTGATGTGGAAAAAACACAGGGAGAAAACTACAGAATGATAATCTTCCTTACTATGACTAATGCTTTTAAACATTCAACATTACAAACATACAGATTTAAACCTCATTCAATATATCTTGTTTTATCCACTTAGTTTTCTAAATGCGCTATATCTAGCCAAACTGTAATCATATCTTTCTAAATATTTAAACCTTTCCTCTAGTTTTCACCTAAATTTGAGTACACCTTTATATTTTCCTTTGATGTCAAGAAATATACTATTTATCAGTAAGAAAAAACGAAAACAACTTGACTAATTTGTTAGACTCTCAGATTAGAAACAGACGGGTCTGTCACTGGGGTCATTGGGTCGTGTACCCTGGAATTCTGACAGCATTTTCTTGTCGATTTCTCTTTTACTTCATTTCACAATTAATAATGTCTGTATGAACCACACGAAGTTTGTTGTTACTTCTTAGGGAAACAAGATGACTGGTAGTTTGTTTTCCCATAAATTTAAAGAAAAAACCGTTTATTTGCACATATGTTTTTAAATGACGTTTTTTTTTAAGCAAACATTCACTTTTTAAAATTCTGTTTCTGAAAAAGATAATTACTTAGATAGTGCATTCATTCTTTGTGGGTTTGTTCATGTTTAAATTTTATTGCAGTTTGGTCAGAACTTTAACTTTTCACAATTGTCATAAGTAATTTTAAGTCATTCTTTGGATTCTACGATTTTGTGCAATACTTTTGTACATTAAAGGGAGGGCCCTTTTATATAACAAACAGTCTTATTTTCCCATTAATGAATAGTGCATATAATTCTAACATGTATATAAAGGGCAACTGCTCATAAAGTGCACATTTTCAAGTTCCCTTGATTGTCCTTTATATGCAAGTTTGACTGTATGCTAAAATTAAGTCTTATTTTTTTTAATACATGTACATGTATATTATTTCCTTTTGATTAAACATGGTCAGATTTTCGTTTTTGTTTCCTTTACTTATTTCAATATGACCTAAATCTATTAAATCTTAAAAAGTAAACAAAAAGTATGCATTAATTTTATTAATTTATAAAAAAAAAAATATTTGAAATTAGGACAATAATCAAAAAGTTGATGAACAGCCATTTAATTGTTGTTGATCTCAAACTCTCAAGAGAGACTTTCTATGATGCTGGTTGAACTCTAACTCTCAAGAGAGACTTTATATGATGCTGGTTGAACTCTAACTCTCAAGAGAGACTTTATATTATGCTGGTTGAAATCTAACACTCAAGAGAGGCTTTCTAGGATGCTGGTTGAACTCTTTCCAATATTTTGAATTATGTTCTTGCCTGATGATTGATTTTTATTTTGAAATGAAACAGAATACCAGTTTCAAAGTGCTTCTTTTTTTTAAGTAGAATAATGTCACATAATTTGAAAATATGTTTTTTTCCAGAACTTTCGTTATTTAGTTTGTAATATCAGACAAATGTTTTTGGCCAATTTAACACAAAGGCTACATTTACGTCTTTTAAAACATCAAAAAATATTACATTTTTTGAAAGGGGAGGGATATCTTTTTCTCATTAAATTATGTCCATGTCAAAAAGGATGAGACGAGTTCATATGGTTTGCTGCTTTCACCTATGTATTTCAGTACAAAAATGGAAATCCTCAATCATCTTCTATTGTATTACATCATATGCAATAAAATGCATATTTGTATATTTGCCTTAATATGCACTGAATGTAAACACCTGTTGTCTAAAGGTAAAAATTAGTCATACATTAATTAGAATTCTGAACATGTACCACTTCAATTTTGGCTTTACTATTGTTATTTTATGTAAATTTCGCAAGAAATTATGCATAAGGCTAATAAAAAATGCTCCCTATGGGGATTGCTCCCATGTTGTGATCAATTGAACTTTAAGTCCTATTTATCAATGGATTTTGAACATTAAGCCATCGTTACCGTTATGCATTTTCACATTACGACATTCGTTAATAGACGTTAATTTCATGAAATTTCACATTAGAAGTGCGAGTTCTACTGTTATATGTTTATATAAAAAAAATTCATAGTGTCGAAGATGTCGTAATCGAGATATTAATTCATTTTAAAACACATGGCAACAATCATTTAACATGAGGGGGGTATTGGCTTTTTCCATACCACTGTAGTGCAAGTCGCATTTTTATAACACACTTTTGTGTACTATGTTATATAACCTTGCACGAAACACCGGTGCTTGTGGTATTGAATTGCTCTATCCACTTTTTTATTTTCTGGTTGCATATTTATTTCAATAAAAACTTCAAAATAAAAAAAGAGTAGAGGAACGGCTCATGTAGGCTGTTGTTACCATAAGATTGTATTGATATGGACACGAGCATGTTGAATAAAGAAAGACGAGATGAAATAATAAAGAAATGTTATCGAATGTGCACATTTTTTTTTTTAATTTGGTTTTATGTCGTTCTTCAGATCGGTGTGTCCCATCTACCCATTACTGTACATGTATATGAAATACAATGTAGTTTCCCTGGGGTCTCATTAAAGCTGTTTATTCTTATTTATCATCGTATGGAAATGGGCATTATGAATATCTATATTATTTCCTTAATTTTTTTCTAACCATTTTGAATGAAGATGAGAAGAAATACAGGTCGGGTATATTTAGTTTCCCCTAAGTTTGTTTACAAGTGTGTCAGTAGGAATATATTTGTTAGCCAATTACATATAGTAAAACAATTTTTTTAGAAAGGGACCCCAACGTGCAGAAGAGTATTACTTTAAAAAAAGGAAAACTCGATTTTGTAGACAAACAAGTCTTTCATTGTCATGGAAGAATTTTCTTATTAGATAAACATGCTATATGTAAATCAAGATGGGGGACTGAGGACGTGCCCCTCTTAACAGGAATATTCTTGAGTTGTTTGCTCCCTGGATCACAACATATTTTTCGGACATTTCAAAATTCATGACAATTTTAACACACACAAAAACAAACAAACAAACAAAACCGAATGTTCCCTTCCTTTTTGAAGTTAAGCTGTCGCTTTACGATCAAATATTTGATATGTTTTTAAATTGTATCTGTGAATTTTCACAATAAAATAATAGTATTGTCCAGATACTTATATAATCTGAATAATGGGGAAAGTTAGAACAGCATCAGAACATCGCAAATAGAAAATACACATGATGATGAATAGAAAGTTTAAACAGTGATGGTCAATAATTCCACAAATATCAACAAAGTAAGCAATGACCTCTCACCTCTACTCATTGAACATAACAAAGGCCACCGCATATGACGTTGGAAAAACAAGTCTTGACTTGAAACAGGCATACAAATGTGTCGGGGTTAAACCTCTACCAAACTAGAACACGTGTATCCTAATAATAAAGGGACGACATCTAGTATATTAATCTGTAAGAAATTTTGAGGAGATAAAGACCAGAAAATTGAATTAAAATTGAAGAATCAAATCTTGATTTTAAAAAAGTCGTCACGAACAACAAGTCTCTTCCTCTTCGTATTTAATTTGAAAACTACGTGATAAAAAACATGCTGAGATAAGGAAATATATATAAACAATATAGTACTTCAGTTGTTTAACTGGAAGTCAAACATCAATCGTATAAACAAGTATATAAGCATAAGGGTTTGACTGAACCTAATTTTCTTACACTCAAATTATTTACTTTTGATTTAGCATATAGACATTACTCCAGCGATTATAGCAGAAATATGTGTTAGAAGTATCCACATTTATTAGACCGGGTTAATTAACTTTGACCTTCACTGTAATTATCATATGGTAATTAGAGAAAACGGTTATTTTGTTGGATTTTTTGTTTCTGAAATGCCTGGAAAACTCATTATAAGGCATAAAAGCATGCCATTAAAACAAGCCATGCGATCAAAACCATTTTACAGTGGGCTATAATCTGCAAATTAAAAGTAATATTATTGTGCACAAATTCTGTTTGTACCGAATAGTTGTTCTTATGAAAGATCAAAGGTAACCTAGAAATACAGATTAAATGAGTGATATATAATTAAACTTGGTCTTAAATGATATTTTTTGTACATTAATACTTTTATGATTCAATTTTCTACATTAATTTATCAAATTTTATGAGAAAATCAGAAAACTCCATTTATTAATATTCTACATTTTAATATTGCACCCAGCGGGCCGTTTTCGTATTTTTTTGTCTTTTCATCTTGATGTGAGATAGTAATCGGACTGTATTCTCATTAATACTGCTAATATATTTATTTACCATTGATCTAGTTTTGGTATTGGGTAGCCCTACGATATAAAAACCCCGTATGTTTTCAGGGTGGGGTTATGGTGTTAATGCCACTTTCAACAATATTTCAGTTATATCGTGGTGGCGGGTGTAAGCCGTTTATTTTTACGTTTTTTCTTCTTTTATTTTTTTGCATGCGAAAGTCAATTTTGTCCACACTAACAAAAAGAGAACAGATCCAATATAAACATTAAAAGTAAAGGACTGGGAGCGTATGACGTCTTATATAAACGGACTATTGTGCGTGGCGGGGGGGGGGGGGGGGGGGGGGGGGGGGGGTGCAGACAAGGACAGACAAGGGATTTGCATCTTACAAAAGTTTTATGATTTTTAACTTCTTTAAAAGGGCACAAGAACAAAAAATCGTTCATTCTATCTTTAATAATAATAACTTAAAGGGGCATTATCTGCCAAAATCGTAAATTTTTGTTGCCCATTAAAACTATCAGATATGATTGATGCCTTAATAAAACGTGTTTCTGTAACTTATAAATGTTATGAAATGTACGCGCATCAGGGAAAAAAGGTGCAACAGCTCGTGTTTTGAGATCGATCAAGAAATGGACGCCATCTTATTAATTATCGGCATTGTTTACGGAGTTTGCCGAATCGTCATTAAATCAGTACAACAAATCATGCACTTATTTCTTATTTTCTGTGAATCTGCTTTTAGTCGGCGTTAATTACGGACAAAGAACAATGCAAGTTTGCAGTTAATAAGCGACAAAATACAAATTATTCGTTTTTACCTGTCACTAGTAAAGTCAGTTGTATCCGGAGAAAGCGAGGTCAAATAATTTGCTTGCAAGGAAATAATAAATCGATGGTAATTTTCGTTCTCAAAAGGTGAAAAGTGGTACGATAAGCTGTTTAATGTGAAATATTTACCTTTATTTCATCATTTTAAAGCTATTTACCTATTTCCCAAACATATGATTTTTTTTATAAAATTCGTAGCTAATGCCCCTTTAATTAACTAAAGTAACTTAAATAATTTAATAATTACAAACAAATAAATGGACAACAAATATACTGTATGATTATATATGATCTGTACTTAAAAAGAGTAACACGACAAATGCCACTAGTATACGACTGGTGTTACTGAATCTTTGGTTTTAACAAGAGTAACACAAGTGCCACTAGTATACGACTGGTGCTGCTGAATCTTTAGTTTTAACAAGAGTAACACGACAAATGCCACTAGTATACGACTGGTGTTACTGAATCTTTAGTCTTAACAAGAGTAACACGACAAATGCCACTAGTATACGACTGGTGTTACTGAATCTTTAGTTTTAACAAGAGTAACACGACAAATGCCACTAGTATACGACTGGTGTTACTGAATCTTTAGTCTTAACAAGAGTAACACGACAAATGCCACTAGTATACGACTGGTGTTACTGAATCTTTAGTTTTAACAAGAGTAACACGACAAATGCCACTAGTATACGACTGGTGTTACTGAATCTTTAGTTTTAACAAGAGTAACACGACAAGTACCACTAGTATACGACTGGTGTTACTGAATCTTTAGTCTTAACAAGAGTAACACGACAAGTGCCACTAGTATACGACTGGTGTTACTGAATCTTTAGTCTTAACAAGAGTAACACGACAAATGCCACTAGTATGCGACTGGTGTTACTGAATCTTTAGTTTTAACAAGAGTAACACGACAAATGCCACTAGTATACGACTGGTGTTACTGAATCTTTAGTCTTAACAAGAGTAACACGACAAATGCCACTAGTATACGACTGGTGTTACTGAATCTTTAGTTTTAACAAGAGTAACACGACAAATGCCACTAGTATGCGACTGGTGTTACTGAATCTTTAGTTTTAACAAGAGTAACACGACAAGTACCACTAGTATACGACTGGTGTTACTGAATCTTTAGTCTTAACAAGAGTAACACGACAAGTGCCACTAGTATACGACTGGTGTCACTGAATCTTTAGTCTTAACAAGAGTAACACGACAAATGCCACTAGTATACGACTGGTGTTACTGAATCTTTAGTTTTAGCAAGAGTAACACGACAAGTGCCACTAGTATACGACTGGTGTTACTGAATCTTTAGTCTTAACAAGAATAACACGACAAATCCCACTAGTATACGACTGGTGTTACTAAATCTTTAGTCTTAACAAGAGTAACACGACAAATGTTACTAGTATGCGACTGGTGTTACTGAATCTTTAGTCTTAACAAGAGTAACACGACAAATGCCACTAGTATACGACTGGTGTTACTGAATCTTTAGTCTTAACAAGAGTAACACGACAAATGCCACTAGTATACGACTGGTGTTACTGAACCTTTAGTCTTAACAAGAGTAACACGACAAGTGCCACTAGTATACGACTGGTGTTACTGAATCTTTAGTCTTAACAAGAGTAACACGACAAATGCCACTAGTATACGACTGGTGTTACTGAACCTTTAGTCTTAACAAGAGTAACACGACAAGTGCCACTAGTATACGACTGGTGTTACTGAATCTTTAGTCTTAACAAGAGTAACACGACAAGTACCACTAGTATACGACTGGTGTTACTGAATCTTTAGTTTTAGCAAGAGTAACACGACAAGTGCCACTAGTATACGACTGGTGCTGCTGAATCTTTAGTTTTAACAAGAGTAACACGACAAGTGCCACTAGTATACGACTGGTGTTGCTGAATCCTTAGTTTTAACAAGAGTAACACGACAAATGCCACTAGTATACGACTGGTGCTGCTGAATCTTTAGTCTTAACAAGAGTAACACGACAAGTGCCACTAGTATACGACTGGTGTTACTGAATCTTTAGTCTTAACAAGAGTAACACGACAAGTACCACTAGTATACGACTGGTGTTACTGAATCTTTAGTTTTAACAAGAGTAACACGACAAGTGCCACTAGTATACGACTGGTGTTACTGAATCTTTAGTCTTAACAAGAGTAACACGACAAATGCCACTAGTATACGACTGGTGTTACTGAACCTTTAGTCTTAACAAGAGTAACACGACAAGTGCCACTAGTATACGACTGGTGTTACTGAATCTTTAGTCTTAACAAGAGTAACACGACACGTACCACTAGTATACGACTGGTGTTACTGAATCTTTAGTTTTAACAAGAGTAACACGACAAGTGCCACTAGTATACGACTGGTGTTACTGAATCTTTAGTTTTAGCAAGAGTAACACGACAAGTGCCACTAGTATACGACTGGTGTTACTGAATCTTTAGTTTTAACAAAAGTAACACAAATGCCACTAGTATACGACTGGTGCTGCTGAATCTTTAGTTTTAACAAGAGTAACACGACAAATGCCACTAGTATACGACTGGTGTTGCTGAATCTTTAGTTTTAACAAGAGTAACACGACAAGTGCCACTAGTATACGACTGGTGTTACTGAATCTTTAGTTTTAGCAAGAGTAACACGACAAGTGCCACTAGTATACGACTGGTGTTACTGAATCTTTAGTTTTAACATGAGTAACACGACAAATGCCACTAGTATACGACTGGTGCTGCTGAATCTTTAGTTTTAACAAGAGTAACACGACAAGTGCCACTAGCATACGACTGGTGTTACTGAATCTTTAGTTTTATCAAGAGTAACACGACAAGTGCCACTAGTATACGACTGGTGTTACTGAATCTTTAGTTTTAGCAAAAGTAACACAAGTGCCACTAGTATACGACTGGTGCTGCTGAATCTTTAGTTTTAACAAGAGTAACACGACAAGTGCCACTAGTATACGACTGGTGTTGCTGAATCCTTAGTTTTAACAAGAGTAACACGACAAATGCCACCAGTATACGACTGGTGCTGCTGAATCTTTAGTCTTAACAAGAGTAACACGACAAGTGCCACTAGTATACGACTGGTGTTACTGAATCTTTAGTCTTAACAAGAGTAACACGACAAGTACCACTAGTATACGACTGGTGTTACTGAATCTTTAGTTTTAACAAGAGTAACACGACAAGTGCCACTAGTATACGACTGGTGTTACTGAATCTTTAGTCTTAACAAGAGTAACACGACAAATGCCACTAGTATACGACTGGTGTTACTGAACCTTTAGTCTTAACAAGAGTAACACGACAAGTGCCACTAGTATACGACTGGTGTTACTGAATCTTTAGTCTTAACAAGAGTAACACGACAAGTACCACTAGTATACGACTGGTGTTACTGAATCTTTAGTCTTAACAAGAGTAACACGACAAGTGCCACTAGTATACGACTGGTGTTACTGAATCTTTAGTCTTAACAAGAGTAACACGACAAGTGCCACTAGTATACGACTGGTGTTACTGAATCTTTAGTCTTAACAAGAGTAACACGACAAGTACCACTAGTATATGACTGGTGTTGCTGAATCTTTAGTTTTAGCAAGAGTAACACGACAAGTGCCACTAGTATACGACTGGTGCTGCTGAATCTTTAGTTTTAACAAGAGTAACACGACAAGTGCCACTAGTATACGACTGGTGTTACTGAATCTTTAGTCTTAACAAGAGTAACACGACAAGTACCACTAGTATACGACTGGTGTTACTGAATCTTTAGTCTTAACAAGAGTAACACGACAAATGCCACTAGTATACGACTGGTGTTACTGAATCTTTAGTCTTAACAAGAGTAACACCACAAATGCCACTAGTATACGACTGGTGTTACTGAATCTTTAGTCTAAACAAGAGTAACACGACACGTACCACTAGTATACGACTGGTGTTACTGAATCTTTAGTTTTAGCAAGAGTAACACGACAAGTGCCACTAGTATACGACTGGTGTTACTGAATCTTTAGTTTTAGCAAGAGTAACACGACAAGTGCCACTAGTATACGACTGGTGTTACTGAATCTTTAGTTTTAACAAAAGTAACACAAGTGCGACTAGTATACGACTGGTGCTGCTGCATCTTTAGTTTTAACAAGAGTAACACGACAAATGCCACTAGTATACGACTGGTGTTGCTGAATCTTTAGTTTTAGCAAGAGTAACACGACAAGTGCCACTAGTATACGACTGGTGCTGCTGAATCTTTAGTTTTAACAAGAGTAACACGACAAGTGCCACTAGTATACGACTGGTGTTACTGAATCTTTAGTCTTAACAAGAGTAACACGACAAGTACCACTAGTATACGACTGGTGTTGCTGAATCTTTAATTTTAACAAGAGTAACACGACAAGTGCCACTAGTATACGACTGGTTCTGCTGAATCTTTAGTTTTAACAAGAGTAACACGACAAGTGCCACTAGTATACGACTGGTGTTGCTGAATCCTTAGTTTTAACAAGAGTAACATGACAAATGCCACTAGTATACGACTGGTGCTGCTGAATCTTTAGTCTTAACCAGAGTAACACGACAAGTGCCACTAGTATACGACTGGTGTTACTGAATCTTTAGTCTTAACAAGAGTAACACGACAAGTACCACTAGTATACGACTGGTGTTGCTGAATCTTTAGTTTTAGCAAGAGTAACACGACAAGTGCCACTAGTATACGACTGCTGCTGCTGAATCTTTAGTTTTAACAAGAGTAACACGACAAGTGCCACTAGTATACGACTGGTGTTACTGAATCTTTAGTCTTAACAAGAGTAACACGACAAGTACCACTAGTATACGACTGGTGTTACTGAATCTTTAGTCTTAACAAGAGTAACACGACAAGTGCCACTAGTATACGACATGTGTTACTGAATCTTTAGTCTTAACAAGAGTAACACGACAAATGCCACTAGTATACGACTGGTGTTACTGAACCTTTAGTCTTAACAAGAGTAACACGACAAGTGCCACTAGTATACGACTGGTGTTACTGAATCTTTAGTCTTAACAAGAGTAACACGACAAGTACCACTAGTATACGACTGGTGTTGCTGAATCTTTAGTTTTAGCAAGAGTAACACGACAAGTGCCACTAGTATACGACTGGTGCTGCTGAATCTTTAGTTTTAACAAGAGTAACACGACAAGTGCCACTAGTATACGACTGGTGTTACTGAATCTTTAGTCTTAACAAGAGTAACACGACAAGTACCACTAGTATACGACTGGTGTTACTGAATCTTTAGTCTTAACAAGAGTAACACGACAAATGCCACTAGTATACGACTGGTGTTACTGAATCTTTAGTCTTAACAAGAGTAACACCACAAATGCCACTAGTATACGACTGGTGTTACTGAATCTTTAGTCTTAACAAGAGTAACACGACAAGTACCACTAGTATACGACTGGTGTTGTTGAATATTTAGTTTTAGCAAGAGTAACACGACAAGTGCCACTAGTATACGACTGGTGCTGCTGAATCTTTAGTTTTAACAAGAGTAACACGACAAGTGCCACTAGTATACGACTGGTGTTACTGAATCTTTAGTCTTAACAAGAGTAACACGACACGTACCACTAGTATACGACTGGTGTTACTGAATCTTTAGTTTTAGCAAGAGTAACACGACAAGTGCCACTAGTATACGACTGGTGTTACTGAATCTTTAGATTTAGCAAGAGTAACACGACAAGTGCCACTAGTATACGACTGGTGTTACTGAATCTTTAGTTTTAACAAAAGTAACACAAGTGCCACTAGTATACGACTGGTGCTGCTGAATCTTTAGTTTTAACAAGAGTAACACGACAAATGCCACTAGTATACGACTGGTGTTGCTGAATCTTTAGTTTTAGCAAGAGTAACACGACACGTGCCACTAGTATACGACTGGTGCTGCTGAATCTTTAGTTTTAACAAGAGTAACACGACAAGTGCCACTAGTATACGACTGGTGTTACTGAATCTTTAGTCTTAACAAGAGTAACACGACAAGTACCACTAGTATACGACTGGTGTTACTGAATCTTTAGTCTTAACAAGAGTAACACGACAAATGCCACTAGTATACGACTGGTGTTACTGAATCTTTAGTCTTAACAAGAGTAACACCACAAATGCCACTAGTATACGACTGGTGTTACTGAATCTTTAGTCTTAACAAGAGTAACACGACAAGTACCACTAGTATACGACTGGTGTTGCTGAATCATTAGTTTTAGCAAGAGTAACACGACAAGTGCCACTAGTATACGACTGGTGCTGCTGAATCTTTAGTCTTAACAAGAGTAACACGACAAGTGCCACTAGTATACGACTGGTGTTACTGAATCTTTAGTCTTAACAAGAGTAACACGACACGTACCACTAGTATACGACTGGTGTTACTGAATCTTTAGTTTTAACAAGAGTAACACGACAAGTGCCACTAGTATACGACTGGTGTTACTGAATCTTTAGTTTTAGCAAGAGTAACACGACAAGTGCCACTAGTATACGACTGGTGTTACTGAATCTTTAGTTTTAACAAGAGTAACACGACAAGTGCCACTAGTATACGACTGGTGTTACTGAATCTTTAGTTTTAACAAGAGTAACACGACAAATGCCACTAGTATACGACTGGTGCTGCTGAATCTTTAGTTTTAACAAGAGTAACACGACAAGTGCCACTAGCATACGACTGGTGTTACTGAATCTTTAGTTTTATCAAGAGTAACACGACAAGTGCCACTAGTATACGACTGGTGTTACTGAATCTTTAGTTTTAGCAAAAGTAACACAAGTGCCACTAGTATACGACTGGTGCTGCTGAATCTTTAGTTTTAACAAGAGTAACACGACAAATGCCACTAGTATACGACTGGTGTTGCTGAATCTTTAGTTTTAGCAAGAGTAACACGACACGTGCCACTAGTATACGACTGGTGCTGCTGAATCTTTAGTTTTAACAAGAGTAACACGACAAGTGCCACTAGTATACGACTGGTGTTACTGAATCTTTAGTCTTAACAAGAGTAACACGACAAGTACCACTAGTATACGACTGGTGTTACTGAATCTTTAGTCTTAACAAGAGTAACACGACAAGTGCCACTAGTATACGACTGGTGTTACTGAATCTTTAGTCTTAACAAGAGTAACACCACAAATGCCACTAGTATACGACTGGTGTTACTGAATCTTTAGTCTTAACAAGAGTAACACGACAAGTACCACTAGTATACGACTGGTGTTGCTGAATCTTTAGTTTTAGCAAGAGTAACACGACAAGTGCCACTAGTATACGACTGGTGCTGCTGAATCTTTAGTTTTAACAAGAGTAACACGACAAGTGCCACTAGTATACGACTGGTGTTACTGAATCTTTAGTTTTAACAAAAGTAACACAAATGCCACTAGTATACGACTGGTGCTGCTGAATCTTTAGTTTTAACAAGAGTAACACGAAAAATGCCACTAGTATACGACTGGTGTTGCTGAATCTTTAGTTTTAACAAGAGTAACACGACAAGTGCCACTAGTATACGACTGGTGTTACTGAATCTTTAGTTTTAACAAGAGTAACACGACAAATGCCACTAGTATACGACTGGTGCTGCTGAATCTTTAGTTTTAACAAGAGTAACACGACAAGTGCCACTAGTATACGACTGGTGCTGCTGAATCTTTAGTTTTAACAAGAGTAACACGAAAAATGCCACTAGTATACGACTGGTGTTGCTGAATCTTTAGTTTTAACAAGAGTAACACGACAAGTGCCACTAGTATACGACTGGTGTTACTGAATCTTTAGTTTTAACAAGAGTAACACGACAAGTGCCACTAGTATACGACTGGTGTTACTGAATCTTTAGTTTTAGCAATAGTAACACGACAAGTGCCACTAGTATACGACTGGTGTTACTGAATCTTTAGTCTTAACAAGAGTAACACGACAAGTACCACTAGTATACGACTGGTGTTGCTGAATCTTTAGTTTTAGCAAGAGTAACACGACAAGTGCCACTAGTATACGACTGCTGCTGCTGAATCTTTAGTTTTAACAAGAGTAACACAACAAGTGCCACTAGTATACGACTGGTGCTACTGAATCTTTAGTCTTAACAAGAGTAACACGACAAGTACCACTAGTATACGACTGGTGTTACTGAATCTTTAGTTTTAACAAGAGTAACACGACAAGTGCCACTAGTATACGACTGGTGTTACTGAATCTTTAGTTTTAACAAGAGTAACACGACAAGTGCCACTAGTATACAACTGGTGTTACTGAATCTTTAGTTTTAACAAAAGTAACACAAGTGCCACTAGTATACGACTGGTGCTGCTGAATCTTTAGTTTTAACAAGAGTAACACGACAAATGCCACTAGTATGCGACTGGTGTTGCTGAATCTTTAGTTTTAACAAGAGTAACACGACAAGTGCCACTAGTATATGACTGGTGTTACTGAATCTTTAGTTTTAACAAGAGTAACACGACAAGTGCCACTAGTATACGACTGGTGCTACTGAATCTTTAGTTTTAACAAGAGTAACACGACAAATGCCACTAGTATACGACTGGTGCTGCTGAATCTTTAGTTTTAACAAGAGTAACACGACAAGTGCCACTAGTATACGACTGGTGTTACTGAATCTTTAGTTTTAGCAAGAGTAACACGACAAGTGCCACTAGTATACGACTGGTGCTGCTGAATCTTTAGTTTTAACAAGAGTAACACGACAAGTGCCACTAGTATACGACTGGTGTTACTGAATCTTTAGTTTTAACAAAAGTAACACAAATGCCACTAGTATACGACTGGTGCTGCTGAATCTTTAGTTTTAACAAGAGTAACACGACAAATGCCACTAGTATACGACTGGTGTTGCTGAATCTTTAGTTTTAACAAGAGTAACACGACAAGTGCCACTAGTATACGACTGGTGTTACTGAATCTTTAGTTTTAACAAGAGTAACACGACAAGTGCCACTAGTATACGACTGGTGTTACTGAATCTTTAGTTTTAACAAGAGTAACACGACAAATGCCACTAGTATACGACTGGTGCTGCTGAATCTTTAGTTTTAACAAGAGTAACACGACAAGTGCCACTAGTATACGACTGGTGCTGCTGAATCTTTAGTTTTAACAAGAGTAACACGAAAAATGCCACTAGTATACGACTGGTGTTGCTGAATCTTTAGTTTTAACAAGAGTAACACGACAAGTGCCACTAGTATACGACTGGTGTTACTGAATCTTTAGTTTTAACAAGAGTAACACGACAAGTGCCACTAGTATACGACTGGTGTTACTGAATCTTTAGTTTTAGCAATAGTAACACGACAAGTGCCACTAGTATACGACTGGTGTTACTGAATCTTTAGTCTTAACAAGAGTAACACGACAAGTACCACTAGTATACGACTGGTGTTGCTGAATCTTTAGTTTTAGCAAGAGTAACACGACAAGTGCCACTAGTATACGACTGCTGCTGCTGAATCTTTAGTTTTAACAAGAGTAACACAACAAGTGCCACTAGTATACGACTGGTGCTACTGAATCTTTAGTCTTAACAAGAGTAACACGACAAGTACCACTAGTATACGACTGGTGTTACTGAATCTTTAGTTTTAACAAGAGTAACACGACAAGTGCCACTAGTATACGACTGGTGTTACTGAATCTTTAGTTTTAACAAGAATAACACGACAAGTGCCACTAGTATACAACTGGTGTTACTGAATCTTTAGTTTTAACAAAAGTAACACAAGTGCCACTAGTATACGACTGGTGCTGCTGAATCTTTAGTTTTAACAAGAGTAACACGACAAATGCCACTAGTATACGACTGGTGTTGCTGAATCTTTAGTTTTAACAAGAGTAACACGACAAGTGCCACTAGTATACGACTGGTGTTACTGAATCTTTAGTTTTAACAAGAGTAACACGACAAGTGCCACTAGTATACGACTGGTGCTACTGAATCTTTAGTTTTAACAAGAGTAACACGACAAATGCCACTAGTATACGACTGGTGCTGCTGAATCTTTAGTTTTAACAAGAGTAACACGACAAGTGCCACTAGTATACGACTGGTGTTACTGAATCTTTAGTTTTAGCAAGAGTAACACGACAAGTGCCACTAGTATACGACTGGTGTTACTGAATCTTTAGTTTTAGCAAAAGTAACACAAGTGCCACTAGTATACGACTGGTGCTGCTGAATCTTTAGTTTTAACAAGAGTAACACGACAAATGCCACTAATATACGACTGGTGTTGCTGAATCTTTAGTTTTAGCAAGAGTAACACGACAAGTGCCACTAGTATACGACTGGTGCTGCTGAATCTTTAGTTTTATCAAGAGTAACACGACAAGTGCCACTAGTATACGACTGGTGTTACTGAATCTTTAGTTTTAACAAGAGTAACACGACAAATGCCACTAGTATACGACTGGTTCTGTTGAATCTTTAGTTTTAACAAGAGTAACACGACAAGTGCCACTAGTATACGACTGGTGTTGCTGAATCCTTAGTTTTAACAAGAGTAACACGACAAATGCCACTAGTATACGACTGGTGTTGTTGAATCCTTAGTTTTAACAAGAGTAACACGACAAGTGCCACCAGTATACGACTGATGTTACTGAATTTTTAGTTTTAACAAGAGTAACACGACAAGTGCCACTAGTATACGATTGGTGTTACTGAATCTTTAGTCTTAACAAGAGTAACACGACAAGTGCCACTAGTATGCGACTTGTGTTACTGAATCTTTAGTCTTAACAAGAGTAACACGACAAGTGCCACCAGTATACGACTGGTGTTGCTGAATCTTTAGTTTTAACAAGAGTAACACGACAAATGCCACTAGTATACGACTGGTGTTGCTGAATCCTTAGTTTTAACAAGAGTAACACGACAAATGCCACTAGTATACGACTGGTGTTACTGAATCTTTAGTCTTAACAAGAGTAACACGACAAATACCACTAGTATACGACTGGTGTTACTGAATCTTTAGTCTTAACAAGAGTAACACGACAAGGGCCACTAGTATACGACTGGTGTTACTGAATCTTTAGTCTTAACAAGAGTAACACGACAAATGCCACTAGTATACGACTGGTGTTACTGAATCTATAGTCTTAACAAGAGTAACACGACAAGTGCCACTAGTATACGACTGGTGTTACTGAATCTTTAGTTTTAACAAGAGTAACACAAGTGCCACTAGTATACGACTGGTGCTGCTGAATCTTTAGTTTTAACAAGAGTAACACGACAAATGCCACTAGTATACGACTGGTGTTGCTGAATCTTTAGTTTTAACAAGAGTAACACGACAAGTGCCACTAGTATACGACTGGTGCTGCTGAATCTTTAGTTTTAACAAGAGTAACACGACAAGTGCCACTAGTATACGACTGGTGTTACTGAATCTTTAGTTTAAACAAGAGTAACACGACAAGTGCCACTAGTATACGACTGGTTCTGCTGAATCTTTAGTTTTAGCAAGAGTAACACGACAAGTGCCACTAGTATACGACTGGTGTTGCTGAATCCTTAGTTTTAACAAGAGTAACACGACAAATGCCACTAGTATACGACTGGTGTTGCTGAATCCTTAGTTTTAACAAGAGTAACACGACAAGTGCCACCAGTATGCGACTGATGTTACTGAATTTTTAGTTTTAACAAGAGTAACACGACAAGTGCCACTAGTATACGACTGGTGTCACTGAATCTTTAGTCTTAACAAGAGTAACACGACAAATGCCACTAATATGCGACTGGTGTTACTGAATCTTTAGTTTTAGCAAGAGTAACACGACAAGTGCCACTAGTATACGACTGGTGCTGCTGAATCTTTAGTTTTAACAAGAGTAACACGACAAGTGCCACTAGTATACGACTGGTGTTACTGAATCTTTAGTTTTAGCAAGAGTAACACGACAAGTGCCACTAGTATACGACTGGTGTTACTGAATCTTTAGTTTAAACAAGAGTAACACAAGTGCCACTAGTATACGACTGGTGCTGCTGAATCTTTAGTTTTAACAAGAGTAACACGACAAATGCCACTAGTATACGACTGGTGTTGCTGAATCTTTAGTTTTAGCAAGAGTAACACGACAAGTGCCACTAGTATACGACTGGTGCTGCTGAATCTTTAGTTTTAACAAGAGTAACACGACAAGTGCCACTAGTATACGAATGGTGTTACTGAATCTTTAGTTTTAACAAGAGTAACACGACAAGTGCCACCAGTATACGACTGATGTTACTGAATTTTTAGTTTTAACAAGAGTAACACGACAAGTGCCACTAGTATACGACTGGTGTCACTGAATCTTTAGTTTTAACAAGAGTAACACGACAACTGCCACCAGTATACGACTGGTTCTGCTGAATCTTTAGTTTTAACAAGAGTAACACGACAAGTGCCACTAGTATACGAGTGGTGTTGCTGAATCTTTAGTTTTAGCAAGAGTAACACGACAAGTGCCACTAGTATACGACTGGTGTTACTGAATCTTTAGTTTTAACAAAAGTAACACGACAAATGCCACTAGTATGCGACTGGTGTTACTGAATCTTTAGTTTTAACAAGAGTAACACGACAAGTACCACTAGTATACGACTGGTGTTGCTGAATCTTTAGTATTAGCAAGAGTAACACGACAAGTGCCACTAATATACGACTGGGGCTGCTGAATCTTTAGTTTTAACAAGAGTAACACGACAAGTGCCACTAATATACGACTGGTGTTACTGAATCTTTAGTTTTAGCAAGAGTAACACGACAAGTGCCACTAGTATACGACTGGTGTTGCTGAACCCTTAGTTTTAACAAGAGTAACACGACAAATGCCACTAGAATACGACTGGTGCTGCTGAATCTTTAGTCTTAACAAGAGTAACACGACAAGTGCCACTAGTATACGACTGGTGTTACTGAATCTTTAGTCTTAACAAGAGTAACACGACAAGTACCACTAGTATACGACTGGTGTTGCTGAATCTTTAGTTTTAGCAAGAGTAACACGACAAGTGCCACTAGTATACGACTGCTGCTGCTGAATCTTTAGTTTTAACAAGAGTAACACGACAAGTGCCACTAGTATACGACTGGTGCTACTGAATCTTTAGTCTTAACAAGAGTAACACGACAAGTACCACTAGTATACGACTGGTGTTACTGAATCTTTAGTTTTAACAAGAGTAACACGACAAGTGCCACTAGTATACGACTGGTGTTACTGAATCTTTAGTTTTAACAAGAGTAACACGACAAGTGCCACTAGTATACGACTGGTGTTACTGAATCTTTAGTTTTAACAAAAGTAACACAAGTGCCACTAGTATACGACTGGTGCTGCTGAATCTTTAGTTTTAACAAGAGTAACACGACAAATGCCACTAGTATACGACTGGTGTTGCTGAATCTTTAGTTTTAACAAGAGTAACACGACAAGTGCCACTAGTATACGACTGGTGTTACTGAATCTTTAGTTTTAACAAGAGTAACACGACAAGTGCCACTAGTATACGACTGGTGCTACTGAATCTTTAATTTTAACAAGAGTAACACGACAAATGCCACTAGTATACGACTGGTGCTGCTGAATCTTTAGTTTTAACAAGAGTAACACGACAAGTGCCACTAGTATACGACTGGTGTTACTGAATCTTTAGTTTTAGCAAGAGTAACACGACAAGTGCCACTAGTATACGACTGGTGTTACTGAATCTTTAGTTTTAGCAAAAGTAACACAAGTGCCACTAGTATACGACTGGTGCTGCTGAATCTTTAGTTTTAACAAGAGTAACACGACAAATGCCACTAGTATACGACTGGTGTTGCTGAATCTTTAGTTTTAGCAAGAGTAACACGACAAGTGCCACTAGTATACGACTGGTGCTGCTGAATCTTTAGTTTTATCAAGAGTAACACGACAAGTGCCACTAGTATACGACTGGTGTCACTGAATCTTTAGTTTTAACAAGAGTAACACGACAACTGCCACCAGTATACGACTGGTTCTGCTGAATCTTTAGTTTTAACAAGAGTAACACGACAAGTGCCACTAGTATACGAGTGGTGTTGCTGAATCTTTAGTTTTAGCAAGAGTAACACGACAAGTGCCACTAGTATACGACTGGTGTTACTGAATCTTTAGTTTTAACAAAAGTAACACGACAAATGCCACTAGTATGCGACTGGTGTTACTGAATCTTTAGTTTTAACAAGAGTAACACGACAAGTACCACTAGTATACGACTGGTGTTGCTGAATCTTTAGTATTAGCAAGAGTAACACGACAAGTGCCACTAATATACGACTGGGGCTGCTGAATCTTTAGTTTTAACAAGAGTAACACGACAAGTGCCACTAATATACGACTGGTGTTACTGAATCTTTAGTTTTAGCAAGAGTAACACGACAAGTGCCACTAGTATACGACTGGTGTTGCTGAACCCTTAGTTTTAACAAGAGTAACACGACAAATGCCACTAGAATACGACTGGTGCTGCTGAATCTTTAGTCTTAACAAGAGTAACACGACAAGTGCCACTAGTATACGACTGGTGTTACTGAATCTTTAGTCTTAACAAGAGTAACACGACAAGTACCACTAGTATACGACTGGTGTTGCTGAATCTTTAGTTTTAGCAAGAGTAACACGACAAGTGCCACTAGTATACGACTGCTGCTGCTGAATCTTTAGTTTTAACAAGAGTAACACGACAAGTGCCACTAGTATACGACTGGTGCTACTGAATCTTTAGTCTTAACAAGAGTAACACGACAAGTACCACTAGTATACGACTGGTGTTACTGAATCTTTAGTTTTAACAAGAGTAACACGACAAGTGCCACTAGTATACGACTGGTGTTACTGAATCTTTAGTTTTAACAAGAGTAACACGACAAGTGCCACTAGTATACGACTGGTGTTACTGAATCTTTAGTTTTAACAAAAGTAACACAAGTGCCACTAGTATACGACTGGTGCTGCTGAATCTTTAGTTTTAACAAGAGTAACACGACAAATGCCACTAGTATACGACTGGTGTTGCTGAATCTTTAGTTTTAACAAGAGTAACACGACAAGTGCCACTAGTATACGACTGGTGTTACTGAATCTTTAGTTTTAACAAGAGTAACACGACAAGTGCCACTAGTATACGACTGGTGCTACTGAATCTTTAATTTTAACAAGAGTAACACGACAAATGCCACTAGTATACGACTGGTGCTGCTGAATCTTTAGTTTTAACAAGAGTAACACGACAAGTGCCACTAGTATACGACTGGTGTTACTGAATCTTTAGTTTTAGCAAGAGTAACACGACAAGTGCCACTAGTATACGACTGGTGTTACTGAATCTTTAGTTTTAGCAAAAGTAACACAAGTGCCACTAGTATACGACTGGTGCTGCTGAATCTTTAGTTTTAACAAGAGTAACACGACAAATGCCACTAGTATACGACTGGTGTTGCTGAATCTTTAGTTTTAGCAAGAGTAACACGACAAGTGCCACTAGTATACGACTGGTGCTGCTGAATCTTTAGTTTTATCAAGAGTAACACGACAAGTGCCACTAGTATACGACTGGTGTTACTGAATCTTTAGTTTTAACAAGAGTAACACGACAAGTGCCACTAGTATACGACTGGTTCTGTTGAATCTTTAGTTTTAACAAGAGTAACACGACAAGTGCCACTAGTATACGACTGGTGTTGCTGAATCCTTAGTTTTAACAAGAGTAACACGACAAATGCCACTAGTATACGACTGGTGTTGCTGAATCCTTAGTTTTAACAAGAGTAACACGACAAGTGCCACCAGTATACGACTGATGTTACTGAATTTTTAGTTTTAACAAGAGTAACACGACAAGTGCCACTAGTATACGACTTGTGTCACTGAATCTTTAGTCTTAACAAGAGTAACACGACAAATGCCACTAGTATACGACTGGTGTTACTGAATCTTTAGTCTTAACAAGAGTAACACGACAAGTGCCACTAGTATGCGACTTGTGTTACTGAATCTTTAGTCTTAACAAGGGTAACACGACAAGTGCCACCAGTATACGACTGGTGTTGCTGAATCTTTAGTTTTAACAAGAGTAACACGACAAATGCCACTAGTATACGACTGGTGTTGCTGAATCCTTAGTTTTAACAAGAGTAACACGACAAATGCCACTAGTATACGACTGGTGTTACTGAATCTTTAGTCTTAACAAGAGTAACACGACAAATACCACTAGTATACGACTGGTGTTACTGAATCTTTAGTCTTAACAAGAGTAACACGACAAGTGCCACTAGTATACGACTGGTGTTACTGAATCTTTAGTCTTAACAAGAGTAACACGACAAGTGTCACTAGTATACGACTGGTGTTGCTGAATCTTTAGTTTTAACAAGAGTTACACGACAAGTGCCACTAGTATGCGACTGGTGTTACTGATTCTTTAGTTTTAACAAGAGTAACACGACAAGTGCCACTAGTATATGACTGGTGTTACTGAATCTTTAGTTTTAACAAGAGTAACACGACAAGTGTCACTAGTATACGACTGGTGTTACTGAATCTTTAGTTTTAACAAGAGTAACACGACAAGTGTCACTAGTATACGACTGGTTCTGCTGAATCTTTGCTTTTCTATGTAGTGGTTTGTCGACCGTTGTTTGTCTTTTTTTGTCTTTTCCCTTTGACCATTGTGTTGTCTGTCCTTCGAATTGCGGCTTCTGGTTACACAATTGGTATCTTTAACTTTTTTATGGATATTCTTGGCCTTTACCATGTAATACATATCGTCTAAGTCATATCACCATTTTGTTTAAACAAAGAATTAAAGATTTTTTTTCTAGTTTTTGTAAATGGCTTGAAACAGTTACGTTTTTCCTATTAAAGTTCGCTTTCATTGTCCATGAGTTTTGATTTGGATGCAGTTCAAGTTTTTTCTTATTGGACAATACACTGAATCCTATTTAGACAATACACTGAATCTTATTTAGACAATACACTGAATCCTATTTAGACAATACACTGAATCCTATTTAGACAATACACTGAATCCTATTTAGACAATACACTGGATCCTATTTAGACAATACACTGGATCCTATTTAGACAATACACTGGATCCTATTTAGACAATATACTGGATCCTATTTAGACAATATACTGGATCCTATTTAGACAATACACTGGATCCTATTTAGACAATACACTGGATCCTATTTAGACAATACACTGGATCCTATTTAGACAATACACTGGATCCTATTTAGACAATATACTGGATCCTATTTAGACAATATACTGGATCCTATTTAGACAATACACTGGATCCTATTTTGACCATACACTGGATCCTATTTAGACAATACACTGAATCCTATTTAGACAATATACTGGATCCTATTTAGACAATACACTGGATCCTATTTAGACAATACACTGAATCCTATTTAGACAATACACTGGATCCTATTTAGACAATACACTGGATCCTATTTAGACAATACACTGGATCCTATTTAGACAATACACTGGATCCTATTTAGACAATACACTGGATCCTATTTAGACAATATACTGGATCCTATTTAGACAATACACTGGATCCTATTTAGACAATATACTGGATCCTATTTAGACAATACACTGGATCCTATTTAGACAATACACTGAATCCTATTTAGACAATACACTGAATCCTATTTAGACAATATACTGGATCCTATTTAGACAATACACTGGATCCTATTTAGACAATACACTGGATCCTATTTAGACAATACACTGGATCCTATTTAGACAATACACTGAATCCTATTTAGACAATACACTGGATCCTATTTAGACAATATACTGGATCCTATTTAGACAATACACTGGATCCTATTATGATTTAATGCTATACAAGACAGAGTATGAATACGATATTTAACACAACATAATTAAAATGAGATGTTTGTTGGTCCATTTTGTTAATGTATAGCAAAATAAAAAGTCAAATAAACATCTACATATAATTAGATAGATACTGAACTATACATCACTCATTCCGGACGTAGATATTGAACTGTATTATCATACATATTGTTTTTGCGTCTATTCGGAATTTATACATCAACCTCGTTGTCCTGTTGTTGCTGGATTACATGATGATCGTTAAACACCGAGATAAAAAAAAACCTCGTACTTGGGTACTTAAGTCTATTACTGGTCCCTTTCTTAATCTTTCAAGAATGTTTGATAAAAAAAAAAGGTGTAGTCGATCATCGATATCATTTCTATTATTTATCATGAAATATTTTTTCTATTACTGATTCCTTTCTTGCTTCTCCAGAACCTAGATTATCCTCTACTGTCATGGACATGGACCTGTAGCGCACATATGTATTACTGCAAACTGACAAAATATTAGTATTATGTGATAGTGCAAAAATGCACATCCCTTCTTGTCTTCTATTTATTCATTTTTATCAAAGTTTTATTTAAAATAATACATACGTGTATATTATTGTATGAAAATAGAAATCCTGGCCTCATGTCATCTGAGATTATTGACTTAAGAAAGCTCTGTCGACTTGGTTTTTAGAACGAATCACGATTAACTCACAGTCACACAAAGTATTATATATAGGTTTTAATATTTTATTTTTAATAATGATTTATTAATAGATTTTCGCTGATCATTCGCTGTCTTTCTCTTATATACATATACTCAGTTTGAAATTCATTTTTTCTTTTGTATAAATAAGTTGGAGACTTGCTGTGGTTTGGATGTATCTATTGGAGACTTGATTAACAATCTTTTATCAATGTTCTTTTCTGTCATATAACATTTTCGTTGTACTATTTTTGGTTTATATGAATTCTACTTGTATACTCAATTCTGTATGGGCAAATCTATTTGATACTCCATTTTGTCTGCCATAGCATTTTTTGAGACTTCATTTGGTACTGGTCAAACTTTTGAGACTTCATTTGGTACTGGTCAAACTTTTTAGACTTCATTTGGTATTGGTAAATGATTTCTAGACTTTATTTTGTATGTATAAATCTATTTAATACCTCATATCATATGGGTAAATATAGCTGATACTTCATTTTGTATGAGTAAATCTACTTGAGATTGTATTTGGTATGGGTAAATTTGTTCGATACAAAATGTGATCTTATGTAATATGGATAAATCTATTTTCTACACCATACGCGAACACCTAGGTTCACCCCGGGTTTTTTTGTGTGTGTGTGGGGGCTTGTCGTTCATCTTTTTAGCTTTCTATGTTGTGTTTCTTGTCTTGTTTGTCTTTGTTCTGTGTTTTGAGTTCAATATTGTCAATGTCTGTGGATTGTTCATTCTTGATCGCCCCTTCAACTTTCTCTAACAATTGTGGTATAGGGGTAACTCTATCTACAATGTGGTCTGAATAAATCTATTTTATACTTGGTTTGATTTTAACATAGCTATAACTATGGTTTTTATTAAATCTTTTAGACACTGAAATTGGTTTGTGTAAATCCATTTAAGCCATTATATGTTATTCAATTTTTTGTGTGTTAAATACGTTTAAGACTTGATTAACAGTCGATTGGTTCATATTGTTCATCCCTCTCTCATAAATTGTAGGTAAAGCTACCAAAAACCCATAATAAAATCCCACTTCATTTCAATTTTAATACAAATGATTTATGTTATGATTAATATACATTCTAACAATCAAGATAAGATAACTCGTTGTAATATAGGTTTATTTATTGATCAGAGAAGTGATTATCTTACAGAACTCTATATAGTAAGTCAATACAAACCAGTCGTCAATTACACTTGACTATTGTTACAAGTAGACTGATCAGAGGACTTGTTATCTACTAGTAGTCTGATCAAGTACCTGTACAACTACATAGTCAATATTTGTTTAATGGATACTTACTGGGTAATAGTGATAACAGACAGGAACATAGAGATAGTCTGTATGACAAAACTAGGCAGGGTCTGGCTTTCAATAATAGATATAAAAGGACAACTACTATACAGCAGATTTGTATTGGGAAAATATAGTCCGATGTTCATTAAGAACTGGATTCCTTAATCAGAATCGTTAGTCTTGGAATTGAACGAAACTGCTACCAGGAACCTGGTTATCAAACTATTATCTGCTTGGACCTAATGTCCCGACGAAATTGTCCCTGAATCTAATGAAAACGTAGATATTAAAATAATTTAGTGAGCACGACTCGTTTCTTGAATAACCTCATCAGATACGCTTCTGGAATAACCTCATCAGATACGTTGCTGGAATAACCTCATCAGATATGCTCCTGGAATAACCTCATCAGATACGCTCCTGGAATAACCTCATCAGATACGCTCCTGGAATAACCTCATCAGATACGCTCCTGGAATAACCTCATCAGATACGCTCCTGGAATAATCTCATCAGATACGCTCCTGGAATAACCTCATCAGATACGCTCATAGTCAAAATATTGAATAGCCAAATAATTTAAGAGTCTTTGGTGGGCAAGTCAGAGTGGGGCAAATAAACAAAGGGCCTAAACAGAATGTACAAAATCGGCTATTGTTAGGGAGATTGACCTTATTTTTATGCGTCATGTAATGGTTCAACATATGTAACTTCTCGTTCCCCAGCAAGACGTTTAAAGCACGGACCACAGTGAGAACATCTACTCTTGTTTACAGATGTAATATAGTATGGATGAAATATAAAAATACAACAAAGAGCAGTAGCTATAAGGAAACAGTTTTAATTGTCTTACGTCCCCTGAGGTTGATACATTTAATGTACATAATTGAACCAGTGCATTGCCATTACCAGTTATATATAATTGATTTTTGAACAGATAAAACCATTCGGTGAAAGTATTTTGCTATAATGAATTCAATGATGAATAAAATTCAAAGTAAGGCTTTATATATAGTCGATAATGGGGAAGTTTCTCCTTAAAAATTAAATCTCTATCACTGTGAGAACGGAACTAGTTTTATATATATATAGTGTATAGTGTGTATTCTTTGATGTTTGCGCTACCTATATTTGTATATTTTATAAGATCAAAAGAACTAACAGGTATTTAATTTATTCAAAATCACTCCCCGCGTGTGTACATAAATGTATCAAATAGTGTTGACCTTTTCTTCTTTAAATATACTTGATTCAATAAGGACCGAATCAAATTCTTCTTCACAACTTTCGTAATATAAAAATGTAATTTTTTTTGAAGACTGTGGGATTACTTGTCAAATATCCAATATCTTAATTTTGAAAAAACCCACAAATAGCATTCAAATATGACATTCCTATAGTTTAATTGTTGTATTGGTATACATACAGTCAGACCTGCCCATGCGGTCACCTCTGTTAAGCAGTCACCTATATTAAAAGATCACCATTTTCTTGTCATGTTATAGAAAATTTCATATGAATTGATTCTCTTTAAAGAGGTCACCTGTCTATAGACCACTTTTGTTGTGTCCAAAAGGTGACCTCTTAATACAGGTTTGACTGTAATTATATTAATAATGATCTACATCACGTGGATGTGAAGTTTCCAAATATTTCCATAAAAGTACATTATACGATTGCCAATATAAGAAAGGTCAGATATTTGATTGAAGAAAATTAACACAGGGTTCGTCTCCCAGCTCCTAGGTATTTCAATTATTGGTCATTTTCAGTATTACAACCTTGAAAAATATAGACTGTTTTAGAATGCTAACTAGTGTTGTCTATTCTAAAGGAGGCTATAAAAATGACAAATAAAAAAGATAAAGTATGACGAACTAGGCGATAAATTGATCAGATTTATTCCATATGCTATAAGTGTCATACTTGACTAAGAACATCTTTATTACGTTTTTTAATCCTGTTATATTCAGAGTCTATATTTGTAATAGAAGAATTACAATACACCTTTCATTTCTTGACTTGTGTTGATGAGGATAGGAGGGGGAAATTGACAAGTAACATAACAATAGCCTTGTGGACGTTTATTAAAACTTTCAAACTATACTAGAGAATTATACGTGGAATGTTTGGGGAAATTTGACATTGGGAATAAATTAATTCGATATGTCCCCAATAACTTTATATGTATGCATAAGCCACGGAGTGCACAACCCACCGCATAGATTGTCAATTTGTTTTTAGTGAAATATATAAAAATCGCGATGAAGAATAAGGTCTAACGATTGTACATCGGACATTATAATACTTACAGCTGTTCTCCCCGAACAACGCACATTAGAAGACACAAATCAGCACTCATGGAAGATTGTATACATTAGAAAACATAAATCTGCTCTCCGTAAATATCGTACATCAGTATAGATGAAAATATATATTGTCCTCGAACATCATACATTAGAAAACAGTAAAAAAAAATATCCTATCAGTGAGCATCGTACATTAGAAAACAGAAATCTGCCGTCAGTGAACATCGTACATTAGAAAACAGAAATCTGCTGTCCGTGAGCATCGTAAATTAGAAAACAGAAATCTCCTGTCAGCGAACATTGTACATTAGAAAACAGAAATCTGCTGTCAGCGAACATTGTACATTAGAAAACAGAAATCTGCTGTCAGCGAACATCGTACATTAGAAAACAGAAATCTGCTGTCTGTGAGCATCGTACATTAGAAAACAGAAATCTGCCGTAAGCGAACATCGTAAATTAGAAAACAGAAATCTGTTGTTCGCGAACATTGTACATTAGAAAACAGAAATCTGCACTCCTAGAACATTGTACATCAGAAAACAGAAATCGGCTGTCTGCGAACATCGTACATTAGAAAACATAAATCTGCTACCCGCAAATATCGTACATTAGAAAACATAAATCTGCCACCCGCAAATATCGTACATTAGAAAACATAAATCTGCCACCCGCAAATATCGTACATTAGAAAACATAAATCTGCTACCCGCAAATATCGTACATTAGAAAACATAAATCTGCTGTCAACAAATATCGTACATTAGAAAACATAAATCTGCTGTCCGCAAATATCGGACATTAGAAAACATAAATCTGCTCTGTGAACAACGTACATTAGAAAACATAAATTTGCTGTCCGCAAACATCATACATTTTAAAACATATTGCATATGTACAGAAGAGAGATAAATCTACAGTCTATTGTATATGTTTATTAGAAACATAAATCTACTGTCCGTGAACATTGTATTCACCAGAAAACATAAATCTGCTGTCCGTTAATATCGTACATAAGAAAACATAAATCTGCTGTCCGCGAACATCGTACATTAGAAAACAGAAATCTGCTGTCCTCGAACATCGTACGTTAGAAAACGCCAATACAAATACAAATCTTTTATTGTCAATCATGACGCCCAATATATTGAGCAGAATAATTAAGTGAATTACATACATTTGATTTCATATTGATTGGTTTGATTGGTTTTACAACAAAGAAAGAAAGAAGGACAATATAACAAATGAATAAATACAATAATAAAATCTGACCCTGCATGGTGATCTTACAAAATTTCCAGATAATTACTTGCACACCATGTACAAGTGTAATATTTTATTAATATTAGTATGGGAGAACCACCAGTGACTCATATTCAGTATAGTATAGTATGCATATAGTATTTTTATGAACAGTATTTCATTAATATTATTGATATTTTATTTATTATTAAATAATATTATTATTTTTATTTATTTTTCAATCTATCTTAATTTCCTTTGAGAACTAAATCTCTTTCTTTAAATAAAGAACATAGCAGTGAACTAGTGTTCTTAATTATAAAATTATCTTCTGATGACATTAACCATATTAATTTTGATTTATTTGGCAGATTATTGAAATTTGTATTCAAATTTTTAATATTATTAATAATTTGGGTTCTCTTGTTTTCTAAAACAGGACACTGAAGAAGAAAATGGGTTTCATCTTCAACCCCAGTGTTACATAATTTACAAATTCTATCTTCTGTTTTTACTCCTATATATCTTCCTTTTTCGATTTCTAGATTATGAGCACTTACTCTGAACTTAGTAAGTACTCTCCTTTCTTCCTCATTTAGTATTAGTAAATATTTTTCTAAGGAAATATCATCTTTATATAGTCTGTAAGTTCTTAATTTATTATCCTCCTGTTTATTATTTCTGTCATCATAAATTTCAGATCTCTATACAAAATTATATTTTTGTTTTAATTTGCTGTAAATTAAAGATTTCAAGTCTATTTTCATGTTTTTAACTTTTTTAACATCTATATTAATGTACTGCATCAAGCTTTCTATACTACCATACCAGCTATTTATGTTCAATGATTTTAATGATTTAGAGACCTTTAGGATAAAAGAACATCTTCAGATTTTAATAGATATTTAAAATACCTGAATATATTTAAAATGACTTCAAGTAATAATGGATATCGTCCCAGCTCCCCTAAAACAGCTATATTTGTTGTTCTCTTGCCTACACCTAGAGAAAATTTGCAAAATTTAATATGTACATTTTCTTGTTTCATGTTTTTACTAAAATTAAACAGAAAACGCTCTTCTTTATTAATTTTATTGACCATTGATGTTCCCCATACTTCACTCCCATATAATAGCACTGGTTTTACAGTGTGGTCAAATATGTGTAAAAATGTTTTTATTTTCGGTTTATACATTGTATAAATTAAAACTCTTTTTAAATCTAAACAATGCTTTTATACAAATCTTCTTTAGCTTCTGCAGAGCTTCCACTTGAACTTAGATATACTCCTAAATATTTATACCCCTTTGCTCTTTCAATAGGTACATTATTTACATTAAATATTTTATCGTGGAGTTTTCCTGTCTTGTTAAATACAACTGATTTGGTCTTTTACATATTTATTTGGAGACCCCATTTTGTACAGTAATTATACAATTTATCAATACACATCTGCAAACCGTCAGCTGTCTGACATTAATACTAGATCATCTGCATATAATAAGCAGTTCAATTTTAAAGTATTTAAAATAGCGGGTTTGCACGACTCGTCAAAGGAGTCAATAAGATCATTTATAAAAATCTTAAATAAAGTAGTTTTCAGATTATCTCCTTGCCGGCCACCTATCTTTGAGGTGATGTTTCCTGTCATAGTATCTTTGTCTGTCTTTACACAGAGTTCTGTATTATTATACATATTCTTTATAATATTATAAAATAAATCACTGATTCCCATTTTTCTCAGTTTATACAATAATCCCTCATGATTAACAGTTGTCCGCGATCATCGTACACTAGAAAATGTCATTCTGTTGTCCACGAACACGATACATTAGAAAACAGAAATCTGATGTCTGCGAACATCATACATTAGAAATCAGAAATCTGCTGTTCGAACATCGTACATTAGAAATCAGAAATCTGCTGTTCGAACATCGTACATTAGAAATCAGAAATCTGCTGTTCGAACATTGTTCATTAGAAAAAAAGTATGTGTGTCCAAACATTAAACATTACACAATTGGAGTAATTATTCTTCTGTATTGCAATGTACGATACATCTGGAATTATTAATTTATATTCAAACAATGATAGCGTGATAAATTACACGCAAATTACATACATACATTCCGCCCAATAGAAACATTTTCAGTACAATTTTGGTATACGATATCTAGGTGAAGAAAACATTTCTGGCATCAGATGAGACACACTCCTATTTTAGTCAATCAATTCATGATGGCGATTAATAAATTAATGCTCTACATTAAAAAGTCCCTTTCAGCATAACAGCGAGCAGAGAAAACCGAGTAGAAGTTAGTTATATTGTTAATAATAATTTAATTTACTTGTTTTCAGGGACGCGAGAAACAGCTTTCATTTATTCCATTCTAAGTGCAGGCGTCACCGACTCCGTTACAAGAGCTTGCAGTGCAGGTAACCTGACAGATTGCACATGTGATCAGACACGTGAAGGCGAAGACTCAATAGATGGATGGGTATGGGGAGGATGTAGTGACAATGTTAAATATGGACTTGATTTCAGTCGGAAGTTTGTCGACGCACCGGAAGTGTTGATGCATCAGGATACTCAAAGTATTCGGAATAAAATGAATATTCATAACAATGAAGTTGGAAGAAGGGTAAATATTTTTAGCACAGTAAATTTTCTTACATATATATAAGTAATCACAGGGGATCACTTTCTATATAAAGGCATATATACAGACGTCTCTTTGGAATGAATCGACTTTTTGTATTGTGACTGTATCGTAATTTCCCACTGCAATATATAAATGGTTGGAGATGTTTTTACCTATATCAGTGGGCCATATTTCTTTATGTCCAAAACAATGTCTTCTATAATTATGTTATAATTAAGAATTGAATGCATTTTTTTGTAGTTGCTAGCGCTTCATGCAAAACATGTGCCTCGGTCCACGCTTTTACACGCCTATAAAACTACCAAAAAAAATGCATTCAATTCTTATAATTACATTTAAATCACACCAAAATTTGATATAGTTAAATTTTTCGTTGTGAATTTTATTTGTGTTAGATTATTTGCTGTTGGAAATTACTACGCCATTAATTGTTTAAATCCGACGTCGTCATGGAGGCACGTGCAAGTTCGGGTTTGAGTTTTATTGGGATGTAAAACATCTCTTTTATAATCATGTGACCACTTCATAACCAATCATATTGTAACATTTCAATGAAAAACGGAAGTTATGTAATTATTTTAATATGATGAGGAGCACAATTGATCTACCGGTATGTGTTTATTTTGGATGTCAGTCTAAGAAGAGTTTGAAGGTACCAGAGGGGTAAATCGATGAAGGTCTGTCAACATAATGGCCAAAAGAAAAACGACAAACAATGATCTGAAAAACATTACTCATAAAACTAAGGATCGAGTAACATGAACCCCACTAAAAACCGGGGGTGAACGCAGGTACTCCGGAAGGATAAGGATTTCCTGCTCCACTAATATATGAATAGTTAAACAATAACTGAATATTATATGAATGAGTATGTTTTGTATTTCGAATTCACCAATGGGTATGATTTTCATGCTGGGGATGGGTTTTTTTCAACTCCAGCGGCACCACCGTACACAATTTTACCTTAAGTATCCCCGGTGGAAATTAATGCCCAGATAAAACGGGAGTGCAGTCCTAAATCTGCCATTACATGTAGAAAACAATTAATAAAGATACAAACAACCAAACTATGAAAAACAATGTAAACATGGAAAAGAGAAAGAAAACGTTTCGTGTATCTTAATTGAGGGATTTAAAACTTAAGAATTGAATTGAACGACACATTAAACTTCAACGTGGGCTATCATCGTTACTTGACACTGTCAAACAAACCGAAACATACCACCAACACTTTACAATCAATTTGTAGATCTCTATCAGAATTGTTTATTCTTAAACTGATTTTGTCCGATTGGACAATAGATTCAGATAAATACCCATAAACAGGGTGTTAAGTGTTACGGGTATCGTTTAATCACATTAATGAGCCCTAAATAAGTCTGTTTTACCGCCCCTTAAAACTCTGCGCCGATGATCAAAGGACAGTTTCTACAATGTAGGAATTTCAAACAATTGAAATGTCTTATACATTTCTTCTGCTTCTCAAATTTTGAAGTGTTATTTTTATGAGATATGGGTGTGATGAATGACAATTTCTTTTACCAACAATTTCTAGAGATTTTTGTTTTGTTTAAGGTTTTGCTCAAAATCTGACAGAATCTCTGTCTCTGTTAAATGCAATAAAAACTGTAACAGTGAAGTAAAAAAAAAAAATGAAAATAGTGTAACTTTTTTTTTTGCCATCTCATTTCCAAATTTGACAAATGAAAGCAAAAAATATTTTGAATGTTTTAATGTTTTACATTAGTATTAAGAACGTGAGAAATGAGTTTTTCCTTAGAGAAGTCACTTCCATTTATATGTCCCATTGACAAACCTGTAAATGCATTTCTCGAAATATATTTTATAACTATATACTTAATGTTATCAGAAATAGATCACAGATATTTTAAAGGGTTGAATCTGTATTTTTTTTTTCACTGAAAGTCATAATAATAAACCTTTGAATGGAATTTAATGGAAAAAATATGACTTTTCTGACATTAAATATTACTCATTTTAATAATATTTACAATATGATGAAAATAATAAATGTTTTCAATTCAAAAATCATGTTTTCTATTTTAATATTGTGTGAAAAACATCATGTAATATTTCATTGGATCTACATTAAATTTCCACCCCATTTAATATGTAATATAAGTGGATATATTTGATAAAGTCTAAGCCTTATCTCTAATGTTCACTTTTTCCTGGGTCACTAGTTATTAATAGTACCCATCATATTTGGCTTTTATTTGGAAAGCTATTATTTATTTCTTTATATTTTATCATTATGTAGTTTTTAAAAAGCAGAAAGGATCTTTCGTGTTGAGTTGTATTGATGGTCAGTGATCTAAACGTAATTATAGACTGATATTAATATTGTAAAGATCTTCTTGAAGTCAAATAGAGGAAAATAGAAATTCTTCATTCTTTAAATGAATATTTCTGAAATTTTACGACTGTGTTTATAGGATACGATCATTTAATTAAATATCTGAAATTTTAGGGTTTAAATATTTATTACTATATTTTATATTCATTTCACGCATTTCTGAAGAATTTCTAATTGAATTGCATTCTTGGATAGTGAGGTTGGTATATAAAGTTCAAGACTCCAGTCTATGATGCAGCATTAATCAGGCAGGAATCCAGATATTATAAAAAAAAAAAACACATTTGACGTTCTTTGTAAAATTTATTAATAATAAATAATAATAATAAAAAATAATTAATAAACGGTGTTTAACGCTACTTTGAACAATATTTCTGTTATATCGTGGCGGTCAGTTTAATTGATGTGAGAAACATGAGTACCCGGAGAAAACCACCGACCTGCCGTAAGTCACTGGTTAAAATAATAATAATAATACCTGGCATACAAAAATATCATTTTGCAAAAAAGAAGATTTTTAATGAGACAATGAAAGACTATAAAAAAAAATGTAATTAAATTTCGAAGATATTTGACCAAATAAGTAAATTTTTATATAGTCTATTCAACATGTCCAATATATTTCCACAATTATATAAATATAAACAAACACGACAGCACCAACCGCAATTTGTAATTGTAGCAGCCTTTTGAATAGTGATTCTTAAAGTTTAAAACACAACATTCCAAACAAAAATAATAATAATAAATTTCAAATGTAAAAAAAATGTCTACAGAAAAAAGAGTCGATTCCGTTATGCAAGACAAATTTATAATTCGAAGCATTTGTTTTTCCGATTAATGGATTCATGTTTTAAAATCAAGACTGCAATCTTTCATGTTTCAGAAGAATTCGACATAAATATCGCATCTAAAGATCACTGATGTGAAGAGGGCTACAACGTTCCTTTCAATCTTTCGATCTAATCCCTGTTGGAAGCCGTTTTATTTGATATAGTTTATATTAAAATTTGGTCTAAGTATAATATTATGATGTGTAAAATAAACATATGAAGCGCAAATTCGCAATAGTTAGCACTAGGACGTCCCTATCATTCTTTTATTCGTATTTATTCGCGCCAATAACCAGTTCGTTTTACACGGATTTATGAAGTCAATGCTATAGAATAGTAAAAGAGCTATTTAAATGCGGGAATGTATTATAAAGTTTAAATTTATTCTATAAGATTAGTGAAACACAGATTGAAGATTAGTAAAAATGTTACCAAAATATCTTGGTTTGTATATGCAGGTGAACTGATGAAATCGGATAACTATAAATTTTCGAATAACACATTTTCTGGTCTTCATATAGGATATGGGATTTTAGGCGAAAAATCGAAAATATAACTGAAATGTTAATTGTGATCTCCTGTATTCTGAACTTGGGGGGGTCTCCTGTTTGGAGAGATATTCATGCAAATCTGGTATCTATGTCCATGTACATATGTATTGTTTTCAGAGAGCCTTATTGAAAATTGGTATAATCCAAATAAGTTACTCTCTCTAAATAAAATTTTGTATTTATTTATTTATTTATTTATTTATTTATTTATTTATTTATTTATTTATTTATTTATTTATTTATTTATTTATTTATCTTATATTTGGAGTGATACCCAAACTGAATTATTGGGATCTCCTGTTCAGATATATATATATATATATATATATATATATACTGAATTATGGGGGTCTCCTGTTTGGAGAGACTTTTATATTGTATTTTTGGGGTCTCCTGTTTGTGGACAATTTTATTTTAAATTGGGGGTTTCCTGTTTGGAGAGATATGTATACTGAATTTGGGGGTCTCAGCCTGCTTACCGAGAAATATATATGTATTGAACATGGGATCTCCTGTTTTATAGAGAAGTATCTACTGATTTTGAGGTCTCCTGTTACAATAAATATGTATACTGATTTGGATGTCTCCTGCTTCTGAGATATATGTACACCGAATTGAGGTTCTTGTGTTATGGAGTGATCAGGTCTCCTGTTTGTATAGAAATGAACATGTATACCGAATTTATGGTCTCATGTTTAGAGTGATAGGTATACCTTCAAAATTGAAATAAATGTTCAATTTGTACCAGGGTTCTACTAGAAATGATTGAATTCATTTGCAGGCTATTTTGTTTTTCTTCGCTATTGCAATTAAGATTTGTTTTCTTTTCTTTCAGACATTGAAAGATTTAATGAAGTTACGCTGTCGTTGCCATGGAGTTTCTGGTTCATGCGAAATCCAGACGTGTTGGAAAAGTTTGCCGAAATTTTTTAACGTTGGGAAAAAACTAAAAGAAAAATATGAGCGCTCTGTGCGAATTGCTGGTAGATCGAAAAGAAAATTAAGACCTAAGACCTCAAAACGCCATCGACAGGCACGTACAGGAAGAAAAAAGTTAACGAAAGACGATATGGTGTTCGTTCACAAATCACCAAATTTTTGCACACCGAACGCAAATAAGGGCATTTTGGGAACCGAAGGTCGTTTATGTAACAGAACAGGAACTGGAGCAGAAAGCTGCGATCTACTTTGTTGTGGAAGGGGATATAATACTCAGGTTGTGAAATATTCAGAACGTTGCCAGTGTCGTTTTATTTGGTGTTGCTACGTAGACTGTAAAACATGCGAGACATTGTATGATAAACATACATGTAAATAGCCTAGCTAAAAATGGATGTCATTTCATATGATTAGCTTCGGTCATCTCGACACATGTAACTGAAAAATAAACTGTAGAAACGTACGTTACCAAAACGTTACAATGTTATCTGAAAAGAATGCAATGGTTATGTGTTGATTGGTTTGGACAATAATACCTCGAACTTATGACCTTTAGGTCGAAAAAAGGGAGCAGCGGTAATCCTTTGCACATAATGTTAATATTGAAGGACTGAAAACATTTACAGACTAATAATATATCTGTTTCACTATATAGGTCTTAGTTAACGTTGCCAAGTGTGTATATACAAGTATGTATTACAATTTATGCTAGTGTAAATTGTTCCTTTGAAAACATATCTGTATCTATGGTGACTCTTGAGTCTTGACATACTTATATCATTTGTAAATATCTGAACAGAAACATAACAATTATTTACTATTTCTTTCAATCGTTTTTATTGTTGTAAGCACCCTTAACAACTCAATTAGTTGGTAGTGTCTGTAGATATCAAAGAAGAACATTATCAGCTATAACTTATAAGACAAACTAGACCATAGTATGTAAATCAAAATATTGTTGACTTTTCAAGTTTAAACGGAAATAAATTGCCTATGGTTTATATTAAGATATATTTTATGGCTCTGCATCTGCTGAATTCAAGTAAGGAGAATTCGATTACACAGAATATCATCTTGTATCAACATTATAATTCTATGTAACTTGTAATACAGGCAAATAAATATGGAAAATCACAGACAAGGTCAAGGACGAATTAAATCTATACAATATTTGCCATTGTATCTAACCAACATATACATGTAGGTATATTCCTTTATATAATATGTATTTGAGTTTTTTTTTATTTCACTGTCATTTTACATAGTGCATTCCATCATTAATTATCATTATGTTTTATACATGTTTAGTTTTTGTTAAGTTATTTTGTAAAAAATTTAGTAAAGTCTTATTTATGCCGTAAGTGTCTTATTAATCTACTGCAACTTTCTTTCCTTTCATACTTTTTTCTTGGAACTCATTTTGATGTCTAGACATGATTACTGATTGTATTAAAACTTAGTATTAAGTTAGCAAACGATTTTGTGACCCGTTGTAAGTTTTCATACCTTCCCATTACATCATGTTTTTCATGTACCAGTCTAATGTTCAGTTCATTGGCCAATCCAAGCGAACATATTAGCTCAACAGACCCGAGAGTCATGTGACTTTATGTCATCACTTGACATCCGTGGTAGTCGTCGTCTGTCGTAATATTTTGAAAAAACACTCAGAAAACACAGGGCCAATTTAAGCGAAAGTTGGTATGAATCACCCTTAGCTCGTCAGCTTTCAATTTATATCCGATAATCAAACCAACCAACGATTATGGTCGCTGTTACTATAAATAGAACACACATTCAGAACCAAAAATCAATATTCTCAAACTTAAGGCATTTTGCCAATGTTTCTCGAAAATATAATAATATTTTCGATTTTAACCAAATTTTATTTTAAAATCTTCTTATGAAATCACTGAACCAATTTAATTCAAATTTGGCTTGGATAATTGTTGGATAATCTGTTGAAATTATATCCGACAACCCCGCCATTCTATCCAAGATGACCGCCTCTTCTAATAATTGCGAAAATCGTCACTCATTCAAATAATTTTCAGTGATAATGAGTTGCTTACCGTGCATTACAGTTTTTCCACTAAATTTGCAAGTGATTTATGGCCGACATTCAAAATATGCCAAATGCAACAAAAATATATATATATGAGTTTGGAATGTTTTCCTATGAAAACACTCAACTAAATTAAACCTTTCAAAATCGTATTGTTCGTGCCGTTTTGCAGTAACAATACGGATGCTATTTTAAAGTCTTTGCCAGGCATTTTTCATTTACACATGATACACAACTTTCTCAGTTTACGTCAGTGTATTTTTATATTAATGTGTCTAGTCATCAAATACTCAGTGTAACATTACGGCAGTTAATTCATTTAAATATCGCTATAGGATAGATATGATGAAACAAATAAGATATGATCCAACTCCCTCGCGTTACTTATAATCTATGATTGGTACATTATATTCCTTTAGCTAAGAATGCAGTGGATAACAAAAAAGGAAAAAAAGAAAAACAAATCGAGATAATTTGGTTTTAATGCCATTTTCAACAATGACATTTCAGTTATACCGTGGCGGGCAGTTATATTGGTGAAGGAAACCAGAATACTTGGTGAAAACCATTGACACAAAGATATACGTATCGAATACACCTCACCACGAGTGTGAAGTCGAACAAATATAGTGGTGATAGGCAATGATTGTATATGTAAATTTAAATCCAAAGTAATAAATACAGTACTTTGATAACAAAAGACTGTATTGAACATTAAATAGTGGTTTTTCCAGATGAGTACCCAACCGAAAGAGTTCAAGTTGCCCGTGGTACTTGTTGTTTTTGATCACCAGGTACTTTACGATCCTAGTCTCGTCACCCACCGGATTTCCATGCTCAACCCTAGGTAATCTTCCAGGCTTCAATGTATGAATCGCTTTGCATATTGCTGGCCTTTTGTGTTCAGGATATGTACATGACCTAATAACTGCGGCCACCATTTCTTCATTTCCAGCCTCACGGAGCACAGAAATAATGAGTACTTTTAAGAAGTCTATGTGAGAGGAGTTGAGGCTTCATTTATAAATGCTTTGCTAGCAGGTAATAGTAAATTACTATAATAATTGTATTTCCATGGTTCCTTAGAACTAACAAGCCGCCTTCCACAGGGAAGAAATTGTTGAGATGTGTGTAGCTCGGGCTTCGGGTAGAACAGCTTTTGTAAGGTCTATTCCATCCAGGAAATCAGGGATAGATTCTTCCTATGTGTCTTCTAAATACCAACATAGGACCTAGGTGTTTATTCTCTTCTCGGAGATGTTGCCCATATTCTTTTTTCGTCTTCTTCCAGACAAAGCTAGTCGTCAATTTTTACTCTTGAGATATTTTATTATACTACATCTGCTATTCAATTTTAGAATGACTGCATTATTTACAAGGTGAATGAGAAAACCCATATAGGTTCTAGTTTCGAACGATTTTGGTGCTAATTAATGTCCTTATAGATCTATCAGAAAAACGGTCCTTTTTTCTGATGTCTTTTCCACAGATGGAAGGGACTTAGCATATAGGCGGACTCCACCTTTCTTAACCACTATGGGTATTTACTGCGTAGTGCCTTCCATGTTGAATTCATTTTGTCAGCAGTAAGTGCATTGCTTCAAGATATATGGAGATGATCTCTCTGAAATTAAAACTATTCGTACGCAGTTTGACCGAGCTATAAGGTCTTCTCAATTCTTCGTTATGGTCACTACAGAAATCTTCTGTAATTGAGAGTCTTCGGTTTTACATGTATCTCATATATAAGACATTTGGTTTGCAGACTGTGAGGTGTGTGTGTGTGTGTGGGGGGGGGGGGGGGGGGGGGGGGGGGTATATAAGACCTCTCAGCCTCTCAAAGTAAATGCACAGTTGATCAATAATCCACTCGGCGCACGATAAAAGGAGGTATGTTGTCCATGTTAGCACCTCTTCTGGATCTAAAAAGCCTCCTCAATATGTGTTGCCCTTCGTTCGTTACTGACTTCCCTCGCAGAAAGAAGAGGAACAGTGTCCTGTTCCGTTAATTCCAGATGGAGTGAGCCTGTCTGCATCAGTAGGGAAAGATTACCAGAGATAATTTTACTCAAAGGAGGAATAGAATAATTTCATTCTCAACATGACTCCAAGATTTTATTCTCGTCTTTTCCCGAGACCTTAGAAACATTTTTTTCACTTTGAATACTCGTCTTTCTGTTTCTCCTTTCAAAATGCAGATAAAACATATCACTACGGCTTGTATGTGGACTACCAAAATAGATTGTTCGGAGTGTATTTCCAAATTTCAATTTCAAAGTACCTAAAAAAAAACATTTACAACTTTCAATAGCTCCTCGTGTTTTACCCAGGTTTTACAGACAGTTGTAGCTCATTTACCTACCAAACTTTGTCTGTTAAGGTTCATTCGTATTTGGATGACTCTCTGCTGAGGAGCACATTCCATATTACTTGACTCATCATAGAATTCAGAATTTCTTTGAAGAAGTCGGAAAACTTTCCGTCTTAGAGCTTTTTGCAATAAAGGAAACATTACTGGGGGAATCTAGAAGAACAATATGCGTATTTGTGTCAGAAAATTAACGTATCCCATATCAGTCTATCAATAGCTGCCAGACAATTCTTTAAGATAATGAGTTTTCTGGGTTATCTAGTGGATGTGGTTTCTCTAAAACGGCTTTGCATTTGACCTCTTCATGTTTTTTATTCTAAAACTTTAGAGCCAATATAGAGATGCGGCAGTTCCTATTGTTCTAGTTTTACTTTTTCATCTAGAGGCGTGGTTTCATATGGAAAATTTGATGAAACGTGAGACATTGTTTCAACCAATTCATCCCCTAACCTTGTATACGAGTGCTTCCCATCGTGAGGGAAGATCGTTTCAAGAGTTTGATCTCTTACTCAACAGCTGCTTGCTACAGATGAATCCGGTCATGTTACCACTTCAGTTTTTTAAGACTTTTATGTTTTCTGAAGCGTTAGTGCTAGCAACGATCTATATAACAGTAGTGGGCTACTTATTTCATATTTGTTCTCAGGTTTTTATATTCATCTGATAGACACACATATGCGAGGGACATTCATTATACTGGTGGATTGTCTGTCTCTGTCTCTTTCTCCTTGGAATTATTGCAAGTAGTTTTCAACATGATACGATGGGTCCCGTCCTCTTCTGGACATCTTCGGAACCAGTTTGAACTACAAACGTTACCATTTACACAGTGTAAAATCTATCTTCGTCTTGGAAGTTCTTCTTCAGTTATTCTGAAGATCAGATAAGAAAATTGAACTATCATTCTTATTGCGCTAGCTTGACCAAAGCAGGTATGATTGCCAGATCTGTTGCGTCTTTCGTGTGCCAGATCTCTACAAAATCCTCGGAGAAGATATCTACTGTATCAATTCAGAGCAAAAGTTGCACACCCAAATTCAGACTCTTCTTATCTTCACGACAGGTTACTCTCATGAAGGGATTCAGACTCTTCTTATCTTCACGACAGGTTACTCTCATGAAGGGATTCAGACTCTTCTTATCTTCACGACAGGTTACTCTCATGAAGGGATTCAGACTCTTCTTATCTTCACGACAGGTTACTCTCATGAAGGGATTCAGACAAAGACTTTTTTCTACATCTGATAAAAAATCTACATTGATTGTCGTCGATATAAAGTGGGAAATCTCCTGTGTCTTGTGGCGAGGACGAGAAATTAATCCTGTCCAAATCTCTGTTCAGCAGCTAGCTGATATTTATGATATTAAGTATCTGGTACCTCCTACTATTAAAGACTGTGGGCATAGGTATTACTATTTCTTCTGACTTTTGGAATAACGAATGCATTTTTATTATTAGTGAGAAACTTAAGTTTAGAACGACATTAACAGAATAAGCTGATTTCGCAGTATGATTTATTATTAGTCCTTGCTAATCTGAATTCTTCGCCTTTTTGAACCAGCAAAGGAAATTGTTCTCGGTTCCTTTCTTAAAAGACCTGATCTTTTCTCTTGGTAGCTTTGGATAGAGGGGGATGGTGTCTCTCCTGAAAGTAGTCTCTTTTATTACCATTTTAGCATAAGAAAATGGTTTGTTTAAAGTCTTATGTATGTTGAGAGAGTAAAGGAGACTTTAGAACTCGCAGACATCACATGTTAAAGATCATCAACAGTATTGCATCACATATTATCCATAATCTCTACGTAGCCGGTAAGATATGCAAAGGGGATATTAGCATTCGAAAGATCGAGTGCGTATTGCATAACGATGTTACGATGACAGAAATAGTGGTGCAATTGTTTAAAGCAGCGATTTTCTAATCTTTCTAATCAAATAAAGCTTCACGAAACTATCAGTTTAGCAAACAAACAACAAATAAAACAAAAAGAACAAACGATGGCCTGCAGCATATGCATTATTTATCTGAATATAATTCCTCGGTGAACCCTTCTATGCTGAGCCATAAAAGAACATGTAATAGAGTATACAAGTAGATCGTATACAACTTGAATTTGATGCAGAAGCACTGACATATATTTCCCTGGGAATATTTAATGCACATATCTTAATTATAGAGCTGAAACAAAATGAAAATTATAAATATATATATGAATGGGTGATAAAGTATGCCTATTACTAGTATTTGACAAACCCAGAGATTCTTTTCAGTAAAGGGGCAATCTGGATACAACATTCAACAACGGTACAAACCAAAAAGAACAAAGGCAGGAACAACACGGTGACGTTTCAGATATTTTCTCGTTGGCTTAATAATAAATTAATAAACTTACATATTTACAACAGGTAGAGTAGATATTGTCGTCTCGTCACATATGTTATTGATACCCGTTTCAAACTTATTTTGAACTAAGAAAAAAGCTCTCGGTCATTCTGACATGAAAAAATATGCTACATATTTATTACAATTAGTGGTATTTAGTGATTCCCGGATGTCAATTAGGGTATATGGTATCAATTTCACGTACTAGAGATTGTATCTGTATACTACAGGAAACACCAAAGTAACATGTAACAGATGTGTCTGTAAAGTAAATCGTACTAAAGGTTGTATCTGTACATAACAGGAAAACTGTAAAGTAACACGTACTAAAGGTTGTATCTGTACATGACAGGAAAACTGTAAAGTAACACGTACTAGAGATTGTATCTGTACATGACAGGAAAACTGTAAAGAAACACGTACTAGAGATTGTATCTGTACATAACAGAACAACTGTAAAGTAACACGTACTAAAGGTTGTATCTGTACATAACAGGAAAACTGTAAAGTAACACGTACTAAAGGTTGTATCTGTACATGACAGGAAAACTGTAAAGTAACACGTACTAAAGGTTGTATCTGTACATAACAGGAAGACTGTAAAGTAACACGTACTAAAGGCTGTATCTGTACATGACAGGAAAACTGTAAAGTAACACGTACTAAAGGCTGTATCTGTACATAACAGGAAAACTGTAAAGTAACACGTACTAGAGATTGTATCTGTACATGATAGGAAAACTGTAAAGTAACACGTACTAAAGGTTGCATCTGTACGTAACAGGAAAACTGTAAAGCAACACGTACTAAAGTCTGTATCTGTACATAACAGGAAAACTGTAAAGTAACACGTACTAAAGGCTGTATCTGTACATAACAGGAAACCTGTAAAGTAACACGTACTAGAGATTGTATCTGTACATAACAGGACAACTGTAAAGAAACACGTACTAGAGATTGTATCTGTACATTACAGGAAAACTGTAAAGTAACACGTACTAAAGGTTGTATCTGTACATAACAGGAAAACTGTAAAGAAACACGTACTAGAGATTGTATCTGTACATTACAGGAAAACTGTAAAGTAACACGTACTAAAGGTTGTATCTGTACATGACAGGAAAACTGTAAAGTAACACGTACTAGAGGTTGTATCTGTACATAACAGGACAACTGTAAAGTAACACGTACTAAAGGTTGTATCTGTACATAACAGAACAACTGTAAAGTAACACGTACTAAAGGTTGTATCTGTACATAACAGAACAACTGTAAAGTAACAAGTACTAAAGGTTGTATCTGTACATAACAGGAAAACTGTAAAGTAACAAGTACTAAAGGTTGTATCTGTACATGACAGGAAAACTGTAAAGTAACACGTACTAAAGGTTGTATCTGTACATAACAGGACAACTGTAAAGTAACAAGCCGGTAAGACATAATGTGGTATTACTATCCACACATTCCAGAGTCTAATTAAAAGTATACGTTTGAATCATTTTATCATTTTTTTTACGTCATACACTAACGTCATCCCACTTGGGTTTTTCATTCATCTTTAATCGTCCAATCATATGCAAGACAGTTAAATATATTGACCAATCGGACAACAGCTCTTGAAAGTGTACTCGATTTTGATACCCAAAGTTTAATAGACTCATCGATGATTGGTCGGTTGAAAATATGAACCTTGACGTAACTCCATACAGGATGTCTTTTGATATAAGTGTACTATAAACATATATTTTTATTTAAATTGCACATTGCAGGAATAATTGAAAGACAGTAACAAGAACAAGAGGTTGTGTCATTAATATCAACATATTTCAGGAAAACTTTGTATCGGTTCAATTATTAAAACTTTTGTGCTTCCATGACTTATCTTACGTAATTTCTTAAACTTAAATCCATTTAATTTGTGAGATAATATTACAACTATGATTTATCTGTCTCATATATAGATAGTCTTGGCTGGATGTTATATAGATAGTCTTGGCTGGATGTTATATAGATAGTCTTGGCTGGATGTTATATAGATAGTCTTGGCTGGATGTTATATAGATAGTCTTGGCTGGATGTTATATAGATAGTCTTGGCTGGATGTTATATAGATAGTCTTGGCTGGATGTTATATAGATAGTCTTGGCTGGATGTTATATAGATAGTCTTGGCTGGATGTTATATAGATAGTCTTGGCTGGATGCTATATAGATAGTCTTGGCTGGATGTTATATAGATAGTATTGGCTGGATGCTATATAGATAGTCTTGGCTGGATGCTTTATAGATAGTCTTGGCTGGATGCTTTATAGATAGTCTTGGCTGGATGTTATATAGATAGTCTTGGCTGGATGCTATATAGATAGTCTTGGCTGGATGTTATATAGATAGTCTTGGCTGGATGCTATATAGATAGTCTTGGCTGGATGTTATATATATAGTCTTGGCTGGATGCTATATAGATAGTCTTGGCTGGATGTTATATAGATAGTCTTTGCTGGATGTTATATAGATAGTCTTGGCTGGATGTTATATAGATAGTCGTCTTGGCTGGATGTTATATAGATAGTCTTGGCTGGATGTTATATAGATAGTCTTGGCTGGATGTTTTATAGATAGTCTTGGCTGGATGTTATATAGATAGTCTTGGCTGGATGTTATATAGATAGTCTTGGCTGGATGTTATATAGATAGTCTTGGCTGGATGTTATATAGATAGTCTTGGCTGGATGTTATATAGATAGTCTTGGCTGGATGTTATATAGATAGTCTTGGCTGGATGTTATATAGATAGTCTTGGCTGGATGTTATATAGATAGTCTTGGCTGGATGTTATATAGATAGTCTTTGCTGGATGTTATATAGATAGTCTTGGCTGGATGTTTTCGTTTCATGCCCCCGTCTATAGGTTTTATCCTTTACCCATAATCCATATAGATTGCGTTCAGTAATTTAAGTTACCTTGAAACCAATCATTTGGCACAATGTTTTTGATCACAACTATTGTGCCTTATACGGCTCTCGAGTGATGCTCCTGTTCATGTTAGCTTGAAGCGGGGGCATTAGTATCAAATGTGCGCATCTTCCATTTTAGCTGTTGGGGTGGAACATTACTATAGATGTTGAATTCAGAAATCTAAATTAATATTTTCATTTTTAAAGTTTTTTTTATGGAAAGTAACAGGTGGATGAGGTTGCACCCTCAGGTAAATGGCATTGGAGGGTATTATTGTAGATATCGATATATTTTGTGCTTTGTCCCTGTTGTTCAATATTTCGTATTTATATTTGGTTTCTTAGGGACCGACCATTTAACTTGCAGGGGGGAGGGGGGGTATGGTTTTTGCTTCGTTCAGAATTTTTTTTTCGGACAACACGAGAGTTGGAATATTTTTTTTTCTCCAGAATTAACATTAGGTTATATGACAAAAACTCTGGAAGTTAAAATGGTCCGTCCCTTATCTGTTTGGGATGAGCGTGCCGACGACGTTTAATACAGGCGTGCATAGTGCACTAAAAATGTTGCTATCTTTTATGTTCCTATATAGAAATCAATAGGTAAAAAAAGTTGCATCATTAATGACCACATATTGCTGGAAGTAAGAGTACAAGAGGTGTTGTCGTTAATATCCACCTATATCATAATCATAATATAATAAATTATTTATTTAATTAGTGTAACTCAATTAAAACTTGTTTAAGTTTTATTGATGCCCTCCAAAACAATCACCAATTACATACAAATATAGTCATTATTACACAGAATTAAACATATATATTTCATATACATTAATACATAAGTGTTCTATATATACAATGCTTTACGGGGTGCAGTTGTAACGCTGTTCTCTTAAAAATATTTCTATATTATGACATTTTTCATTGTACATGGTAGATTATTCCATATTTTGATAGCAGAGATAAATCTCTGGTAAAAAATACTATTAGGTCGAGGTCAAAATGTATCATTATTAGAAACAGGGTGTAACCTATAAAGTTTAATATCAGTATACGTATCATCAAATAATTTGAAATTAAACAATTGACTATTTTATACAACAAAATTGATTTTTGACATTCAACTCTTAGTGTAAATGGTAGCCCATTTACGGACGAAATCATAACTAAATACTAAGAATTAAAAGCTCGGAAGGGAAATATCAGACAAAGCCTGTTTCTGTCACTTTATTGGGAATATGATTCTTATCCAAGAAAGAATGGCTTTCAAAAGAGCGACATAAAACAAGGAGTAGAAACAGAAAGGAGGTGAAGATTAACATTTTTTGATGGCTCAAAAGAGGTGTCACTTAGACCAACACTAACTAACCCTAAATCCCACCAAGGAACTATTATGTTTCTTCGTTCTAATACCTGTAGATTCTATCCAACAGATCGGGGATCATCATCCCTGTCTAGAGACAAATGCGAATGCACTTTTATGAAAGTCTTTCTGGACGTCATCAGGTTTTAGGGTGAAGATACTCTGGACTGTGTGCAACTTTTCCTCTGAATTGCGACAACACTTCTTGTTCAGTAGAAGTTTTCGAGATGTGTGAATCACGCTTGCTTTGACCAAGCTGACGCAATACGATTGATGTAGCCTGTTCTTTAGAAGAATATGAAGAAGAAACATAAATGGAGAAAATGTACATAGTGCATACCAACATTCACTTCTAATACATACAGAGACATAGCCTCCACTGCTTAAGTACCGGGGAATTTATCTTGGGAACAGATTGGGCCAAAATCTGTCCCGTAATACTCGCACAAGAACAGGAAACACTGAGATGTAGAAAGCTGTCAACTTTTGCGAATAAAGTAAAAACCTATTTCCAGTTTAATTTTGCTGAAAAGCTAGTGTGATGAACAAAGTATCCGGATTGAACGCCTTCGACAAAGTGTCATCTAAGTAGGTAATAGTCTGAACAGACAGGGTATGCAAACGAGCTTCAACTGTCTGAAAACTCGGGGATCAAAGGCCAAACGGGATAGCAAGAAATTGAAAAATCTTGCCGTTCCAACCAAACGGAATGTGTTTCATGAAAGCCATATAAACTGGGAGGTAGAAATATGCATCCTAGAGTTCCAGTTTAGTAGTCTATGTACTTAGGAAAATACAATCCCTGATTAATCTGTTGGTCTCCGTTTTGAAAAGGGAAACAGAGAGGTAAATATTCAGAAAAGATCTCAATTTCTGGCGTCAGCTGTTGAGAAGAAAGTTAATTTATATCTCCTTGTGTTGTAGAACCTGAATGTACTCCGAAAAAAGAAGGAACTTCTACTTTCTGGAGACATAGCAATCGGACTTGTTGACACGGCAGAACGCTCCAGAAATTCAAGATGTCGTCTCACCGAATTACTGATAGTACCGACTTATCTGTGGTGATATTTTCCCACTGACATGGAAACCGTGTAATCCTTCCGTTAATTATAATTAGAATTCGAGATAAGTCACAAGGGGACAACATTCTATGTACAAGACCCTGACTTGTTTTCCTATCTAAACCCTCCCGAAGCAAGTCTTTTTTAATAGTCAACTTTCCTCCTTCTATCGGGTGTAAGAGGAGAAAGAAGACCTTTCACCACTAGTCAATTGTACAGAAGAATATACTTAACTTCAGAAAGACCATCTCCATCTTGAAACAGCATAAACTGCTGACAAAAAGAATTCAACAGTATCCAGAACATGGGAGGCACACGGAGTACGTTCTCCGAATTTACCCACAATGATTATGCAAAGCGTCAATGGGTTTGGCCCAATGCCACTGTGTAAATATCTTACATTAAATACACTGGATCCATTTACCCGAGCCATGGATCTCCTACCTATTTACTCTACTGACAAATCTTGCAAATGATGCCACAGTAGGAATATGACGTGAGGTTTTACCGGTGTATTGTCTAGCGATTCCGATAGTACATAATTCTGCCGAATGAAAATAACATTCTGCTATAAAAACGTAAATATATTTTTAGTGCGCACGACGAGTTTTTTAATAAGCTGCATCGGTTATGTTTATTGTCTTAAGGAGCAAGCAAACTAAAAGGACTAAACAGGATGGCTAAAATTGGCTAAGGTAACCTATGCCTGAGAGGGGGGGGGGGGGGGGGGGGTTGTATTTGATTGTATTCAATTCTGCGCTTACTGGCATTGTGTCATCAGCATGATCTATTGAACTGTCATTGTGTAATCAGCAGAATCTATTGAACTGTCATTGTGTAATCAACAGGATCTATTGAACTGTCATTGTGTAATCAGCAGGATCTATTGAACTGTCATTGTGTAATCAGCAGAATCTATTGAACTGTCATTGTGTAATCAACAGGATCTATTGAACTGTCATTGTGTAATCAGCAGGATCTATTGAACTGTCATTGTGTAATCAGCAGGATCTATTGAACTGTCATTGTGTCATCAGCAGGCTCTATTGAACTGTCATTGTGTCATCAGCATGATCTATTGAACTGTCATTGTGTAATCAGCAGGATCTATTGAACTGTCATTGTGTAATCAGCAGGATCTATTGAACTGTCATTGTGTCATCAACAGGCTCTATTGAACTGTCATTGTGTAATCAGCAGGATCTACTGAACTGTCATTGTGTAATCAGCAGGATCTATTGAACTGTCATTGTGTAATCAGCAGGATCTATTGAACTGTCATTGTGTCATTAACAGGATCTATTGCACTGTCATTGTGTAATCAGCAGGATCTATTGAACTGTCATTGTGTAATCAGCAGGATCTATTGAACTGTCATTGTGTCATCAGCAGGATCTATTGAACTGTCATTGTGTCATTAGCTGGATCTATTTAATAGACATTGTGTCATCAGCAGGATCTATTTAACAATCATTGTGTCATTAACAGGATCTATTGCACTGTCATTGTGTAATCAGCATGATCTATTGAACTGTCATTGTGTAATCAGCAGGATCTATTGAACTGTCATTGTGTAATCAGCAGGATCTATTGAACTGTCATTGTGTCATCAGCAGGATCTATTGAACTGTCATTGTGTCATCAGCAGCATGAATCTATTGAACTGCCATTGTGTCATTAGCTGGATCTATTTAATAGACATTGTGTCATCAGCAGGATCTATTTAACAATCATTGTGTCATCAGCAAGATCTATTTAACAGTCATTGTGTCATTAACTGGATCTATTTAACAGTCATTTTGTCATCAACAAGATCTATTTAACAGTCATTGTGTCATCAGCAAGATCTATTTAGCAGTCATTGTGTCATAAGCAGGATCTATTTAACAGCCATTGTGTAATCAGCAGGATCTATTGAACTGTCATTGTGTAATCAACAGGCTCTATTGAACTGTCATTGTGTAATCAGCAGAATCTATTGAACTGTCATTGTGTAATCAACAGGCTCTATTGAACTGTCATTGTGTAATCAGCATGATCTATTGAACTGTCATTGTGTAATCAGCAGGATCTATTGAACTGTCATTGTGTAATCAGCAGGATCTATTGAACTGTCATTGTGTCATCAGCAGGCTCTATTGAACTGTCATTGTGTCATCAGCATGATCTATTGAACTGTCATTGTGTAATCAGCAGGATCTATTGAACTGTCATTGTGTAATCAGCAGGATCTATTGAACTGTCATTGTGTCATCAACAGGCTCTATTGAACTGTCATTGTGTAATCAGCAGGATCTATTGAACTGTCATTGTGTAATCAGCAGGATCTATTGAACTGTCATTGTGTAATCAGCAGGATCTATTGAACTGTCATTGTGTCATTAGCAGGATCTATTGCACTGTCATTGTGTAATCAGCAGGATCTATTGAACTGTCATTGTGTAATCAGCAGGATCTATTGAACTGTCATTGTGTCATCAGCAGGATCTATTGAACTGTCATTGTGTCATTAGCTGGATCTATTTAATAGACATTGTGTCATCAGCAGGATCTATTTAACAATCATTGTGTCATCAGCATGATCTATTGAACTGTCATTGTGTAATCAGCAGGATCTATTGAACTGTCATTGTGTAATCAGCAGGATCTATTGAACTGTCATTGTGTCATCAGCAGGATCTATTGAACTGTCATTGTGTCATCAGCAGCATGAATCTATTGAACTGCCATTGTGTCATTAGCTGGATCTATTTAATAGACATTGTGTCATCAGCAGGATCTATTTAACAATCATTGTGTCATCAGCAAGATCTATTTAACAGTCATTGTGTCATTAACTGGATCTATTTAACAGTCATTTTGTCATCAACAAGATCTATTTAACAGTCATTGTGTCATCAGCAAGATCTATTTAGCAGTCATTGTGTCATAAGCAGGATCTATTTAACAGCCATTGTGTAATCAGCAGGATCTATTTAACAGTCATTGTGTCATAAGCAGGATCTATTTAACAGCCATTGTGTAACCGGCAGGATCTATTGAACTGTCATTGTGTCATCAGCAGGATCTATTGAACTGTCATTGTGTAATCAGCAGGATCTATTGAACTGTCATTGTGTCATCAGCAGGATCTATTGAACTGTCATTGTGTCATCAGCAGCATGAATCTATTGAACTGCCATTGTGTCATTAGCTGGATCTATTTAATAGACATTGTGTCATCAGCAGGATCTATTGAACTGCCATTGTGTCATCAGCAAGATCTATTTAACAGTCATTGTGTCATTAACTGGATCTATTTAACAGTCATTTTGTCAACAACAAGATCTATTTAACAGTCATTGTGTCATCAGCAAGATCTATTTAGCAGTCATTGTGTCATAAGCAGGATCTATTTAACAGCCATTGTGTAATCAGCAGGATCTATTTAACAGTCATTGTGTCATAAGCAGGATCTATTTAACAGCCATTGTGTAACCGGCAGGATCTATTGAACTGTCATTGTGTCATCAGCAGGATCTATTGAACTGTCATTGTGTCATCAGCAGCACGGATCTATTTAACAGTCATTTGACATTAGCTGGATCTATTTAACAGTCATTGTGTCATCAGAAGGATCTATTCAACAATCATTGTGTCATCAGCAGGATCTATTTAACAGTCATTGTGTCATCAGCAGGATCTATTTAACAGTCATTGTGTCATTAACTGGATCTATTTAACAGTCATTTTGTCATCAACAAGATCTATTGAACTGTCATTGTGTCATCAGCAAGATATATTGAACTGTCATTGTGTCATCAGCAAGATCTATTTAACAGTCATTGTGTCGTAAGCAGGATCTATTTAACAGCCATTGTGTAATCAGCAGGATCTATTTGACAGCCATTGTGTCATCAGCAGCATGGATCTATTGAACTGTCATTGTGTCATCAGCAAGATCTATTTAATAGTCATTGTGTCATCAGCAAGATCTATTGAACTGTCATTGTGTCATCAGCCAGATATATTCAACAGTCATTTTGTCATCAGCAAGATCTATTTAACAGTCTATTCACCTGACAAAGATTCTGTCTACAGTAAAAGAGGGGCAACAGAAATATTGTGAAACTGTTTACTCGCGTAGTGGCATAAATCACATGTGGATTTTGAAAAACTTTAAAGATCTTTTGGATAACCTGAAATCAAGATCTTTCTCTCAGGTATTCTCCATCAAAACTTTTGATTTTTCAACTCTATATACCACCCTACCGCATGACAAATTAAAAACCCGCTTAAAAGAAACAATTCATAAAGCTTTCAGTCATAGAAACTATGGCTCAAAATTTGTTGTGTTAGGCTAAAATTCCACATATTTTTCAAACAAAATTCAAAAAGTTAAAATATGCTACTCCGAGGAACAAGTGATCAGTATGCTGGAGTTCCTCATCGATAACATATTTGTCTCCTTTGGAGGGACACTGTTTCAGCAGGTCATCGGCATACCAATGGGTACGAATTGTGCCCCTCTTCTAGCCGATTTATTTTTATACTCATATGAGTCCGAGTTTCTTCAAAAGCTTGTAAAAGATAAGAAGATTCATGAGGCTAGAGCCTTTAACTTCATATACAGGTATATTGATGACGTTTTATCTATCAATAATTCTAGATTTGCAGAATTTCTTCCATTGATATATCCTCCAGATCTGGAAGTTAAAGAGACCACAGATACAGCTTCGTCCGCATCAATTTTGGACTTATACCTCGAATTTGACGACAGTGGTCAACTGAGTACTAAAATTTATGATAAACGGGACGACTTCAATTTTAAAATCATAAATTTTCCAAACATGTGCAGCAATATACCAGCTTCTCCTGCATATGGTGTTTACATCTCGCAATTGATTCGCTATGCAAGGGCCAGTAGCAATTATTCTGATTTCCTGAAACGTCATCTTCATCTGAGAAACAGGCTAATGGATCAGGGCTATAAAAAGATTCGCCTTATTGGATGTCTTAACAAGTTTATATTCCGATACCAAGATCTTGTCGAAATATATTCCGTCTCTGCAGAAACGATTATAAACGATGCATTTTCATATAGTGAAAATGTATAAAGATAAGGAAACCAAGAAAAATGCCAAAAATATTTTTTTATCAATGTGTGACGTAAAGGTGTCTTTGACATTTACTTCACTGAATATGGTACTGCTTTGACGAATGTTTTACCTATTTTGTTCCTGTATTTAAATACTGTTATAGTGACAGCCGGAACCTTTGAACCGTAATGAGAGCAGGAGGTTTGGCGCTTTAAAATCTGATTCAACCCACCATTTCTTTAGAAATGCCTGTACCAAGTCAGGGTCATTACGGTTTTCACAGTTTTCCGGTTGTTGACTGATTTTGTCTGTTTATATAATTATGAGTTTTGACTTTCCCTTTGTAAGATTGTTCGAAGTTCGGTAGTTTTGTTATTACCCTTATTTGTCATTAGCTGGATCTATTTAACAGTCATTTTGTCATCAGCAAGATATATTTAACAGTCACTTTGTCATCAGCAAGATCTATTTAACAGTCATTGTGTAATCAGCAGGATCTATTTAACAGTCATTGTGTCATCAGCAAAATATATTTAACAGTCATTTTATCATTATCAAGATCTATTTACCAGTCATTGTGTCATCAGCAAGATCTATTTAACAGTCATTGTGTCATCAACAAGATCTATTGAACTATCATTGTGTCATCAGCAAGATATATTTAACAGTCATTGTGTAATCAGCAGGATCTATTTAGCGGTCATTTTGTCATCAGCAAGACCTATTTAACAGTCACTTTGTGATCAGCAAGATCTATTTAACAGTCATTGTGTAATCAGCAAGATCTATTTAACAGTCATTGTGTAATCAGCAGGATCTATTTAATAGTCATTGTGTAATCAGCAGGATCTATTTAATAGTCATATTGTCATCAGAAAGATATATTTAACAGTCATTGTGTAATCAGAATGATCTATTTAGCAGTCACTTTGTCATCAGCAAGATCTGTTTAACAGTCATTGTGTCATCAGCAAGATATATTTAACAGTCATGGTGTAATCAACAGGATCTATTTAGTAGTCATTTTGTCATCAGCAAGACCTATTTAACAGTCACTTTGTCATCAGCAGGATCTATTTAACAGTCATTGTGGAATCAGCAAGATCTATTTAACAGTCATTGTGTAATCAGCAGGATCTATTTAACAGTCATTGTGTCATTAGCAAGATCTATTTAAGTCACTTTATCATCAGCAAGATCTATTTAACAGTCATTGTGTATTCAGCAAGATCTATTTAACAGTCATTGTGTCATCAACAAGATCTGTTTAACCGTCATTGTGTCATGAGCAGGATCTATTTAACAGCCATTGTGTAATCAACAGGATCTATTTTAGAGTTATTCTGTCATCAGCAAGATCTATTTAATAGTTATTGTGTCATCAGCAAGATCTATTTAACAGTCATTGTGTAATCAGCAAGACGTATTTAGCAGTCACTTTGTCATCAGCAAGATCTATTTAACAGTCATTGTGCACAGGCATTTGTTTCATTCAAAAAATATATGCCCTCTCCTCTTCCTTACTTCAAGGTAAACATCTGTCCTTTACCCCTTCCTTACTTCAAGGTAAACATCTGTCCTTTACCCCTTCCTTACTTCAAGGTAAACATCTGTCCTTTACCCCTTCCCCACTTCGCCTCAATATTTTTCGCTTATTTGTGATCCTTTCGCTGACCCAATTATATCGTTACACTCCCGCGATATTTCTCTTTTCGACTGATACATTTAAATATAAATACCGGTCCCCCCTCAGACGAATTGGACAAGAATATTCAGCGAAAGTAGCATTTTCTATTTTTCAGTCACTGAAACGGATACAGTCACTTCCGGTCCGTTCTAAATTGATTTAGAAGCTAAAAAAAAGGTGTTTTAAAAATCAAATGTCAGTAATTTGGAGTTGAGCATATTTTTATAATCTGCATTGAAACAATTATCTGTATTTTAAAGGTTTACTTTACATTTGAGAGGAGATGATCATGATGGCATTGTTACACATGGCCGTCTAGAGAATTCCGAATGCATATGAAAAATTCAGCGCAAACCGGAAGTGGTTGTATCCGTTTCAATGACTGAAATTTTCACCAAGCCACTTTCGCTGAATAGTCTTGTCCAATTCGTCTGAGGGGGTCCCGGTAGGTATATTTAAATGTGGCAGTCGAAAAGAGAAATATCTTGGGAGTGTAACGATATAATTGGGTCAGCGAAAGGATCACAAATAAGCGAAAAATATTGAGGCGAAGTGCGGAAGGGGTAAAGAGCAGATCTTTACCTTGAAGTAAGGAAGAGGAGGGGGCATATATTTTTGAATGAAACAAATACCTGTGTCATTGTGTCATCAGCAAGATCTACTTAACAGTCATTGTGTAATCAGTAGGATCTATTTAGCAGTCATTTTGCCATCAGCAAGACCTATTTAACAGTCACTTTGTCATCAGCAAAATCTATTTAACAGTCATTGTGTAATCAGCAAGATCTATTTAACAGTCATTGTGTAATCAGCCGGATCTATTTAACGGTCATTGTGTCATGAGCAGGATCTATTTAACAGCCATTGTGTCATCAGCAGGGTCTATTTAACAGTCATTGTGTCATCAGCAAGATCTATTTAACAGTCATTGTGCCATCAGCAGGATCTACTTAACAGTCATTGTGTCATCAACATGATCTATTTAACAGTCACTTTGTCATCAGCAAGATCTATTGAACTATCATTATGTCATCAGCAAGATATATTTAACAGTCATTGTTTCATCAGCAGGATCTGTTTAGCAGTCATTGTGTCATCAGCAAGATATATTTAACAGTCATTGTGTCATCAGCATGATCTATTTAACAGTAATTATGTCCTCAAGAAGATCTATTTAACAGTCACTGTGTCCTCAAGAAGATCTATTTAGCAATCAGTGTGTCCTCAAGAAGATCTATTTAACAGTCATTGTGTCATCAGCATGATCTATTGAAATGTAATTGTGTCATCAGCAGAATATATTGAAATGTAACTGTGATTGTTTCAATTAGAAAGATCTTTTGAAATATCATTGAGTCATCACTTGGATCTATTGATTTGTTTCATTAGCAGGAGCTATTGAACTGTCATATTGTCATCAGTAGGATCTATATCACTGTTGTTGGGTCATCAGAAGGATCTGTTTAGCAGCCATTGTGTCCTCAACAAGATCTGTTTAACAGTCATTGTGTCATGAGCAGGGTCTATTTAAATATTTGTAACGTACGACTTGTCCTTTTTGTTGCACGAAATTCACGAAAACCGGGTTTTTTCGATATTGGAACACCGCATATTATGAAAGTACATTATCGGTTTTAAATCGTTCAGGGTGTCGGTGTAACTGTCTGTCGGGCGTTTGCCATAACCGTTATGGTTATACTCGTTATTGAGCAAGTGTGCATGATAAGACTTTCCAACATATCCGATCAAATTGCTCTACAAATTCAACGACTCACCCGTTTCCTTAATACAGTATATGTTGACAATCAATGATGAAATGAAACTGTTTTTAAAATGTTAATGTTATCCCCTGTTATCATAAATTAACCACTTCAATAATGTCTCATTTTGTAGTCTGTAATCTAATCTATGATAAATTATTACTATAAATGGCATCGGATTTTTACAATAATAACATAAATAAATTTCGTAAAAGAATTAATGGGGCGTCTAACTATTGTCGAAGTGCATAGATCAGCTGCAACCATCATTGTAACAAGAAGAGTTTGAAGATACCAAAGGGGTAATCAGAATCCGTAAATCCTTACATGGATACCTTGTGTTGTCCTATTATGTGTCTTTACGTTCTGAATCCTGTGTTTTGATGTCCGTTACAATTTCCGCATAAAAACGATATTCAGTTCATCTTTATTCCAGTTCTTTCTAGGAGGGATCACGTCTTATTTTCGTTATTTGAGTTTGTTTGCCTATAGTAGTGTTCAACACATGTTGTGTTGAGTTTTTTACTTTGTGTTTCTTCGTCTTGTGTGCTCTATGTTGCCAGTTTCTCTGGATTTTCTATTTTTGATTGCCCCTTCGGTATTCTCTAACGTTTATTTCTAACGTTCTGTAATCGTTGTAACCCCTTTGTAACAATATGTAAACTATCAAACTTTCATAACAATAACCACACCCTCAAGTAATCAACTTCCATAATTTTATCCACTTACCAATTACTGCAGACGTTTGTCATCATTGAAACCATCTTTTAGTGGTCGCTATTGCATGGTAGCTTGATTTGCATATACCTTTGCAATGTATTCGGCTTACATCTACATATATATAAAAAAGTGCCTGTCAATACTACAGGTGGCGGGGTATGCACTAGATACAACTTTATGTTACAAAGTTTGTCAGATACTTTCGACAGGGCAGTGGTTTTCTCTGGGTGCTCGGTTTCGTTCGACAATAAAACTGATCGACACGATATAACTGATATACTGGTTTATTATTGAATATGACGATACGAGTTCATCCCTAACCCAAACACATCCAATTTATTTCTGCTTTACCAATATGGTCCACTCTTAATCCATTACTCTGGTTCTCCGTTTAAGTACCAAACAAATAATATATTTTGATCTATCAAAAAAAAAGTTTTCAATGTATTAGAGACACAGTTTTAAGAAGTATTTTTTCTGTTTATTTTTATACTTTAGGCAACTACCATTTAACTTTTAAGAGGTTATAGTTTAATCTTAATTATGTCGCCATATTTTATTGAGAAAAATAAATTAACCTGAAAGATGCAAAAATTATATAATCTGAACCTGCAGTTTTCAACAAGAAATTTTGGTAAAATTTGGGAAAAAAAAAATTTTACTTGTCCAAGAAAGAAATCTGATTATTGTTTCGTGTGAAAAAAAAATCTTACTCGGTGGTAAACATGGCCATACAAAAAGTTAGGTTGTCAGTCCCTTAGCTATCGTCTGATTTTGTTTAAAATTTTGGGTTCGTATCCAAAATGAGCACGAAACTTGGTAACGTTATTTATTTTAATTCAGTCCAGACCGTCTGAAAGTGTATTTGACTTCTAATGAAAGTGCACTATAGAATATCATATTAAAACAGCAATTATCTATTGATAGGAAATTATCTGGGGGAGATCCGACTGGTATGCGAGAGAAAAACCTCATTTTGATTCACAAAATTAGATTCTTTCCATGATTTTTCAATAAACCTTACATACACGAAGCTATAGATTTCATATCTGATTTGATTCTTTATAGAATAAATTTCAATCACTTCAAAGCTAATATATTTTCTTGTTATGCGCGTCGATCACTATCTCATGCGGGTTTATCAGCCATTAAAGCGGAATGATAATTTACATTGGTAAAATCAAACAAGCATCTGTTTACGGGTTTAAGGACATAATTTTATATGATAAAGCCCATTTTCTCGTTATAGATTGATACGTATATGATACTAATATGTTACTTGATATCTAATAAACCAATCTTGTTACCAGCAGTGTTATGGCATTAAATTGTCATGTATTGATTTAATGTATAATAAAACACAATGAAACAGCAAAAATAAGTTTTATACACTAAAGAATAAAGTCTTTTTGACATCCATTTCCCTTATAATAATACATTCAACGATTACGTGATAAAAGTTTGTCAGTGATTTGCGACATTGCGGCCGATAGGTTTTCTCCAGGTACTCCGCGGTTTCCTCCACCAATAAAACTGAAATATTATTGAAAGTGGCGTTAAACACCATAACGTTAACCCTATAATACATTCAGTTTGGATTTAATTGTTTTACATGAAGAGCTTGAAGATACCAAAAGGGTAATCAGAATCCGCAAATCGAAGAAGGGCAGTCAACACAATGCCTTAAAGAAAAAGAACAACAGGACAAACAACAATCTACAAAACATACACATAAAACTAAAGATCGAGTAACACGAACCCCACTAAAAACTGGGGGTGAACTCAGGTGCTCCGGAAGGGAAAGCAGTTCCTGCTCCACTAGTTACAACCCCGGTTATAAGTAATAAATGAGGTTGTTATTCCACGTGCATGTGTATCTCATGATTTGGTTACTTAAAATAGAAGCAGTATCATATAAACAATTTTGACTGGGTGGAGAATGATTCCCATTGATTGGTTATTTCATGTTAGACGGAATCTCACCGTCAGTCGTTTGTTCGACACATGTAGTGTCTGTAACGGGTGTAATTTTGTCTTATCTAACATCAGTTGATAGAGATCGACAAATATTTCGCGAAAGCATCCATAAAGGATTATCGGGCCATAAGATTCACTTGAACATAGATACAAACGAATACCATAGTTCTGGCAAAATGGAATTAGAAACTGGATTTCTGTTTAGATGTTGTTATGGTATGGTGTCATATTCATGTCCAAACTTTGTTTCATTACATGTAATCCAGAGTATTCGGAAAAGACTTAACATTGGATAGAGTCTACTAAATAATAACTTACAATGTCATTTTATTTTCATATGGCCAAACTACAAAAGGGAAGCAGTTAATTAAAAATGAACAGCATGTGTCCTCAAATTTTTTTTATGCAAAACGACCATCAATGGCAGACCACCAACGAACCTGTCGTCTGCTAAAATACCTTATTGTAATATTTACCTGTCAATAACAACAAATATTTGGTTAACCTTAAACCGCAAACATATGATGGATATGATGGTGAATATCATTTATTTGTCACTTTTATTATTATACGGTATATTTTTGATGATTAAAGACAGCTATGTAAAATGAACTAAAAACCCTAATTTTCTACCGTTTAATATTGGCTGTAATGCACGATACTTATTGAATTTCAAACTTTAATTGAAATATCTTGAGTACATATTTTTTTTAAATTGCATGTCTTGTGACAAAGGAAATGAGGTTCAACAAATTCTTTTAAAATTGGTGTTTATTATTAAAGATAACAATTCGCATGAAAGAATTGCTTCTTTGCTTGAAAATGGGGGTTTTCGTTTAAAAAAATACCAGTAATAAAGTTATAAAAAGAATTTCAATAAATATTTGAAAGTAAACAAAATACAATCATTCAGAGAACCGCATCGGTGGAGTAATTGTTATCGTGTTCGCCTCGAGTGCGGTAGATCGTGGGTTCGAGCACCGATCGGGTCAAAATCAAAGACTATAAAATTGGTATTTATTGCTTCTCCGCTAAATACGCAGCACTAAGAAGAAAGAGCAAAGACGGGTGGGCTCGGAATCAGGATAATGTGTCCGAGTGGGGCGACATGTCTATCCGCGGACTGTTGTTTCAGTGAGCTAGCACTGTACAAATCCAACTAAGCGTGTTGGTCTTATACAAAGCGGACCTCATCATCATCTCATTGAAAATTAACTTGTTCTCGCCATGATATAGCTGAAAAATTACTGAGTTGGCGTTAAACAACAATCACTCACTCACTCAATCATTCAGAGTATTTTGCATATTCAGGGGACTTCTCTTTCTTATCAGTATTTTTTGTCTTGATTCTTGCGCCAACTTATTCAATAATTTCTATTTTAAGGGGGTCAAGATATAAGACGTTGAAGTAAGAAAACATATTGGAGACATCACTTGTACAATAAAACAGACATTTGTCATAGTCTAATAAATACGAAAAGTTTAAATTGTATATATTTTAAGTTTTATTATTTTAGATAGACACAGTGGTGGATTCATTACCATATATAACTTTATTATCCATATCTTCTGTTGTCTAACATTTATGATTTGGATATTAATGGAAGTCATAGACTCCTCTATCCAATAATATATATATACTAATTGTATTAAAAATTTATATATAAAACATGGCCTACGTATGACTATCCTGTTTTATCACTCCCGAGCCAAACTAGCCGGGATGGCACTTAGATCAAATGATAAAATCATATCGAAAACTACTGAAATTATGTAAGTTATAAAGTATTACTCCCAGGGTAGGGATGCTTAACGCCACTTTCAACAATATTTCAGCTATATTGTGGCGGTCAGTTTTATTGGTGGAGGAAATCGGAATACTCGGAGAAAACCACTGACCTGCCGCTAGTCACTGACAAACTTTATCACATAATGTTGTATGATTGTATCGAGAACACCCCACCTGAGTGAGATTCTAATATTACTCCCATTGATTTAACAAGAAACCCACATTTATACCAATTATGTGCTATAAGGTTATATTTAGGGCAGATTGGATGTTGTATTAAGATGAAATGAGACATTTCTTGGGACTGTCTATTATTGAAATAGCTCGGTGGTTTTACAACTTGTTTACACATTATAACAAGTCATGAAATATCCAGACTAAATGATAACCATATTGCATGTTTGAACAATACCAAATAACAAAATTATTTTAAAGCCAATTGGTACATAGTATGTTTATTAAACTCTTGAGAAAATTCCTTGATGTGCCAATATTGGATGTGATAATGTTTAGAGGACCATCTGTTGATCTCATTCCTATTTAGTAAGAGAAGATATAGATGTAAATAGACATGATATACTATTCAACATTACACTTAGACATAAATTCAAGTAAAGGACCAGAGATTTATTGTTATTCTGCATTTCAGTCACAGTAGGGTTTTCAACAATGAGCAAAACCCATACCCTAAAATGAGAGCGAAACGGCCACTAGCCTGCAGTTGAGCAGTAGTATTTACTTCTGCCAATAAACCCTACATCTGGGCATATTTGTGGTTTCGATGTTACTTGGTTTGATTGGCTTATGGTGTTTAATGCCACTTTCAACAATATTTTGTTACTTGGTGTATATAAATATCACAGATGCTTATACAGTTGTGGGTGTGCTTGTGTTTCCAAGATTATTTCATGTTTTCGTTTCTTCATATTTCAGCCATTCAGCACACTATTCATGAGGGGTGATAGTTCGTTTTTGTGGATATTGATGAAGTTGTTGACAACAACAGTTAAAACTTTCCAATACATACTTAACAGCAAAGAAGACAATATAAATTAATGGTCATAGTGATGCACAAGATGGATATTTTTGAATGACCATTTAATGGCATTTATAGATCTTTCCTTAAAATATTGTTTTCAAATAAATTTGTAGCCAGTTTTTTATGAAAACAACTAAACAGATATTCACTACATTGTATTATGGCCTGTAAAAGCTATCAGTGGAAATATAAGGCTTATGGGAGTTTAATGTCACTTTCAATCAATAATATCTAAGTTATACAGTGGTGGTAAGTTTTATTGGGGGAACAAACAGGAATTCCTGGAGAAAATCACAGATCTGGAACAAGGTATTAAAATTTTAAATTATTTGGTTTAGAGCATACCTGATGAAGGTTATTCCAAAAACTGTCATGCACACTTGTTACTTGGTTTCGTATCTACATTTTTATTAACAAATTGAATCATATAAAGTTTTATGAATAGACCATAACTAAGTCATGGTAATAGGTACTGATTACATAGGCAGATGTAAGTCTAACTACATTGTATCATACAAATATCCTGGCATTGCCAAACTAAGCTGGTCAAGGATTTGTGAACACCACTAAACATAGTGACAAAATGAGGATTCAACAAAGAAAATCATCAAATTTCAAGCAGGTACAATTGCATGAGGGTGACAAAACATGTTTTTATTTAAAATTTCAATGTACATTTTTTGTAAATCATACAGTGACTGTGAAGAGAAGAACAGCAATCAAAGCAATCTTCTTTAACTATTGTCATTGATCTGAGTTTCAGTTTATTTATATTACATCAAGTCAAATCCATTTTTACATTTTATAAACTTGATATTTGTAGCTTCTCTGCTAAGCAGCTAAGCACGCAATATTAAGGAGAGAGAGCAAAGACTGGTTGGCTCAGAATAAGGATAATAAATCTGTGTGGAGTGATATGTCTAGCTGCAGATTGTTGTTTCAGTGAGATAGCACATTAAAAATCCAACTAAGCATGTTGCTCTAGAACAAAGCAGACATCATCATCATCATCTCATAAAATGTAACTTCTTCTCATCATGATATAGCTGAAAAATTGCTCATCTAGTATCAAACAACAATCATTTACATAAAAGAACATATAATCACAGAACTTTATCTATGAAAAAACTATCTCAAAACTCACCAATTGATCTTCTAAAAGTGGATTTCTAAACAAAAAAATAAAGTGTACATTGTATATCAATATATTTTATTTAACATATCAGTTGTTTTGTTAACAAACATCATCAGCGCCTGAATAAAATTTTTAATGGATTTCTTTTTCAAACAAGGCTATAAAAAGACATATAAACAAGGTATATACAGTCAATGTAAATAAAATTTCAAATCTGGTATTTCTGAAATGCAAAAAAAAATAAGTATATAATTTAAAATATTTCTAAAAATATTTTCAATTAAGTGTTCTTTTCTCAAATAAGTCATTCAAAATTACAGACAAGCCTTGTAGTTATTGAAGTAGAAGGTACCAATCATTTTAATTCCCGATACTCAAATATTCTTGTTATTCAGAAAAAATTAAGCTGATAGAATGGACCCATAATTTGATTTGAAATATCCTTATTATCCTGAAAAAAAAAATTAGCTGAAAGTTTCTCTGAACAGACCAGACTTTTAATTTGAGGCATCCACAATTTTTAATGAATTCCACAACAGTTTTTAAAGTTATTGCTTTTTACCATAAAAGAGGAATAACTCTGAAACTACACAATAACAAAAACTGATTACAATATGTTGAGTAAAAAATAGAACCCCTCTCTTATTCTTTTCTTCGTTCTCTGTTCTTGTTCAATTTAAACATATCAATGTAAGAAATAGTCATAAGCATGATGCTCTACCAAATAATGTTGGAACTTATTGTATATAGGAGAAGACTTCATAAGTTTGTTTAATTTGTGTTTTATCCTTTTTGCACATTTGAGCAAATAAAATAAGTTTAAACTAAACTAAACCAGTCTAAGGTAACTTTGGTCACACATATGTCTATGGAATGGATTATTAACAGATGTATTTAATAACAACAACATGCCAATTTATGTCTGTCAAATTGATGGCACAGTAAAAATGTATACCTAATTATTACAATATTGTATATAATATATTATTTTGACTATGCAGAAACCGTTTTCTAAGTTCAAAATAAGGCTTCATTTAAAGAAAGCCAAGCTTGAAATATTCTATACTGTAACTTTGACAGTGGCAAATATTCGTTTTACAAAGTCCACTCTACTTCAATGTTACAAGGTCGACTCTACTTCGCCAGTAAAACTAAATTTGCCACCGTCAAATCTCCAATTGACGATGACAACTATGCAATACTGTTATTCCTTAAATACAATCTTTAAACATTGAAAGTACAGTTGAACATTGTCATTTAGAACTTGGATATATTGATTTCCTGGATAACTCAAAGTTAGAATACAGTAGTTGTTAGAAAATTTTGCCCTGGTAACTCAAATCTGTTTTAGAAATCACCTTTGGGACAAAGAAAAAGTGGCCTTATAAGACAGGTGACCTCTTAAAAGTTGATCAATTAATACAAAATTTCCTATGACAGGACAAGAAAAAGCTGCCCTTTTAATACAAGTGACTGCTTCATTGAGGTGAACACATGGACAGGTTTGACTGCAATTTAAACTAAAATAGCTGGCCCCCTCTACTTCGACACAACTGGTTTCGACTGTATCAAAATAATTTAATATGAAAAATACAACTGCATTTACAATAAAAAAAGATACAATAACATAAATTTAAGTGGAGATTTTAAATAATAATTTTTTAAATAAAATAAGATAATAAAAAATAAGCATTATATCATGTATAATTTACTAATTATGAGATTCTAATTAATGTCAATATCAGATATATATTAAGATAAGTAAAAGCTCTTAATAGTCTGTATCACTCCCTGATATAAAAGTTTTACCATAAACACCTCTGTTGACCTTTCCAATAATAGTGGCCATCCATAATTTTTTGCTAGGAAATGATCAGCAAAATTTTTACATGACCATCATATAACCATGAATATTTGGGTTCAAACATTTTCTTTTCAAGTGTGTCTAAAAAAAAACATAATTATGTACCTTCTGTACAGAAACTAAAGAGAGTTTATTGCATCTGTTTTAGAAGTACACCTACACCTAATCAATTTCTATCTATGATCTGAATAAATTGGAAAAACAGCAGGGTTATGGTGCTTAATGCCACTTTAAAGCAATATTTCAGTTATTTCGTGGCGGTCAGTTTTATTGGTGGAGGAAACTGGAGAACTCGGAGAAAACCACTGGAAAAACAGAAAATCTCTCAGCAAAACAAGTGATGCACGTCAACGACTCATAATAATGGATGTAATGTTTAGAGTAGGGTAGGGTAATGGTGTTTAACACCACTTTCAACAATATTTCAGCTATGTCATGTCACAACTCGAAAAATGTGAAAAACTACCATCTATAATATCTACACAGTCCTTTGATTCAATATAGTAATGTTTGTAAATGGGTAGCTATACTAGAGGCTCAGTGGGCTTTGAGGAAACTTTATACAGAACCTTCCATAGGTGCTTCCTACCAAATTTCGGTTCATGTGGCAACTCGATTTGAGAGATTTTTTTAGAAATAATCAGAAACAAGAATTGCCTATGGTGACCATATTTGTACACAGATCGGGATGAAATGAGCAATCTTTATAGAGGACCTTCCATAGATGCTTCCAACTGAGTTTTGGTTCATTTGGCCAAGCGGTTTCAGAGGAGAAGATTTTTTAGAAATCGACCAATCAGAAACAAGAATTGCCTGTGGCGGCTATGTTTGTTAACGGATCAGAACAAAATGAGCAATCTTTATTAAAGACCTTCCATAGATGATTCTTACTAAGTTTCGGTTCATTAGGCCAAGTGGTTTCAGATGAGAAGATTTTTAGAAATTGACCAATCAGAAACAAGAATTGCCTGTGGCCACCATGTTTGGTAATGGATCAGGACGAAATGAGCAATCGTTATAGAGGACCTTCCATATATGCTCCCTATCATGTTTCGGTTCATTTGGTTAAGCAGTTTCAGAGGAAAAGATTTTTAGAAATCGACCCATCAGAAACAAGAATTGCCTGTGGCGGCCATGTTTGTTAACGGATCAGAACAAAATGAGCAATCTTTATTAAAGACCTTCCATAGATGATTCTTACTAAGTTTCGGTTCATTAGGCCAAGCGGTTTCAGATGAGAAGATTTTTAGAAATTGACCAATCAGAAACAAGAATTGCCTGTGGCCACCATGTTTGTTAATGGATCAGGACGAAATGAGCAATTGTTATAGAGGACCTTCAATATATGCTCCCTACCCTGTTTTGGTTAAGCAGTTTCAGAGGAAAACATTTTTAGAAATCGACCAATCAGAAACAAGAATTGCCTATGGTGACCATGTTTGTTAATGGATTGGGACGAAATGTGCAGTCTTTGTAGAGGACCTTCCATAGATGCTTCCTGCCAAGATTCAGTTCATTTGGCTAGTGGTTTTAGAGAAGAAGATTAAAATGTGAAAAGTTAACGGACGACGGACGGCAGACGCCAAGTGATGGCAAAAGCTCACTTTGCCTTTAAGGTGAGCTAATAACAATGAAAAGAAATTGAGAGAAAATAGACATGATACACTTTCATACATGGTGCATATTGAATCAAATATGATCCCATTTATTATGTAATAATTAACAGAAATTATTAAATTGCTCATAATACTGTGAACAAATGCATTTGATTGGTCATTGATTGTCAAAATGGACAGGATTTCCTAAAATCATCAATAATCATATTCCTATAAAGGAGAGGTGCAATGTTTTGTAAAAAAAAATATTACTAGATTAAAAAAAAAGTAGCCATGTAAACAAGACTTCATTGAATAAAATTTTACAACTAAAATAAAATGAAATAAAAAGACTGTTTCATTAATTTTAGTTTAGTTCATTTTAAATACTGCATCCTATATATTTGGTGGGAAATCTACAAATAATAAATAAATTTTGTTTTCTACCTATTTGTCTGAAACTACATATATAATCTTTTTTCTACTACAGCCTGTAGTATAGGATTCTAATTTACACAGTTATAGTTGTAAGATACAATGTTAAAAGAACTATAATCTTCAGGTCAACAGTACTAGTATTTCTGTTAGATACAATGTTAAAAGAACTACAATCTTCAGGTCAACAGTACTAGTATTTCTGTTAGATACAATGTTAAAAGAACTATAATCTTCAGGTCAACAGTACTAGTATTTCTGTTAGATACAATGTTAAAAGAACTACAATCTTCAGGTCAACAGTACTAATATTTCTGTTAGATACAATGTTAAAAGAACTACAATCTTCAGGTCAACAGTACCAGTATTTCTGTTAGATACAATGTTAAAAGAATTACAATCTTCAGGTCAACAGTACCAGTATTTCTGTTAGATACAATGTTAAAAGAACTACAATCTTCAGGTCAACAGTACTAGTATTTCTGTTAGATACAATGTTAAAAGAACTATAATCTTCAGGTCAACAGTACTAGTATTTCTGTTAGATACAATGTTAAAAGAACTATAATCTTCAGGTCAACAGTACTAGTATTTCTGTTAGATACAATGTTAAAAGAACTACAATCTTCAGGTCAACAGTACTAGTATTTCTGTTAGATACAATGTTAAAAGAACTACAATCTTCAGGTCAACAGTACTAGTATTTCTGTTAGATACAATGTTAAAAGAACTACAATCTTCAGGTCAACAGTACCAGTATTTCTGTTAGATACAATGTTAAAAGAACTACAATCTTCAGGTCAACAGTACTAGTATTTCTGTTAGATACAATGTTAAAAGAACTACAATCTTCAGGTCAACAGTACTAGTATTTCTGTTAGATACAATGTTAAAAGAATTACAATCTTCAGGTCAACAGTACCAGTATTTCTGTTAGATACATGTACAATGTTAAAAGAATTACAATCTTCAGGTCAACAGTAAGATACAATGTTAAAAGAATTACAATCTTCAGTTCAACAGTACTAGTATTTCTTTATTTGTTTTTGTCAAATTTTTGTAAGATAAAAAAAAAGCATTACATGTATGATTTTTTTTTTACTGAATCCAGTTATCTTGTAAAAGATTAAATATACAGTAAAGCCTGTCGTAAAATGCATCTCTGTATAATCATATCACTGTTTATAAAGGGGCAGCCTCATTTTCCCGTTAATGAGTAGTGCATATAATTTTAACCTGTACATGAAGGGCAACTGCTTATAAAGAGCACATTTTCAGGTTCCCACGAGTGCCCTTTATATACAGGTCTGACTGTATACCCTTTTAATCTCAGGCAGGACCAGATTTACCTACTTGTGGGCCCTAGGCCAAACTCATCAGTGGGCCCCCAAATTTATAGAAATGTTGGCAAAAAAAAGCGTTTCAGTATCCAATATATATATATATATTTTACAGTAATTTTTTTGAAATGACCAAATGTCAACAAATACTACATAATATCATAATATTATAATGTAAGAAATACGAATTTCAACACAATGTAACACATCATTACTTTTAATCAAATTACTTTTATATCATCTACATCTTATATATGAGAATAATGAAAGAAATACAATTAACTTGAAGCATAATCAATTTTGATAGCACATGAGTACAGCAAACTGTGTGGATTTCAAAATAACTTCTTCCTGCTTTTTTTTCATGGAAAATTTGTCAATGATACTGTTTGTATCAAGGTATTGTAGGAGGCCAGATTCAATGCATAATAATGAAAGTGAGCTTAATCTGGTTTGTCCCATAGTAGACCTCAGGTGATTTTTCACCCTAGACAGAGTAGAAAAAGACCTCTCTCCTTCACAATTTGTAACGGGGATGATCAGGAATATTCTTACCAAGATACTAATGTTTGGAAAGGCAGTAGTTTAAAAAATACAATCTTTGAATTTCAGCAAAGTGGAGATGTTTGTCACTGACCTGTCAGATTCAGAAGACAAAATGTCTTTAAATTGCAAAAACTCATCTAGAACAGATGCTTCCAAGTCACTGGAATAGGTACTGACAACCAATTCCAGTTGGGCTTTGAGATCATCATATTTCATACTGTCATACTCCGTTAAGAAGCTAAACAGCATTTGTATTTCTGAGTAGGCATTCACTCTGTGCTCTAATTCATTCCTAAGGCAATCTAATATGGTGTAGAAATTGTCCACCTTATATACTTCTCACGTGGATCAAGTCGAGTTTCAGTGCCAACTGATTCGTCGAAGAAATGTTTTCTCTTTTTTGTTCTTTTTGTTGTCTCTGTGTAGACAGGCTCAGCAAAAGCCCTAGCCTGATCTTCTATTTCATCAAACTGAACATGTCTCATTTCTGAGACGAAAGAGATCAAACTCTCATACAGTTTCAACTTTTTGAAGTGATAAGCTGGTTGGCCCACACCAGTTGAAGACTACTGTGGGCATATACTTATTGTATGGGGGCCTCATACTCTGGGCCCTATACTTATTGTACAAGGGCCCTTATGGTTTGAAATTTATTATGTAATGAAATACCCAGTGTACACTTGAAACAAGGTTATATGCTGGCACGCTGCATGACAAATTAGTTTCAGTGGGCCCTCAGATACCTGTGGGCCCTAGGCCAATGGCCTACTATGCCTATTGGTAAATCCCGCCCTGATCTAAGGATAACCGTTTATTACAAATATGCAGATAGCTGTACCATTTGCAGTTTCTTTAAGAAAATTAGACCTTGGTGTATTGAAAAAATCATCTTTAAATATCAAGAGTCATCTTGTATATTTAACTGTCATTGGTGTAAGAAGATGTCTAAATTTTGTCTATTAACAAACAATGGGAAGACAGTGCTTATAATGATATTTGGTCAAAAACAAACTTCTCATTTGAAAATAATTATTTATAGCAATACATTTAAAAGGAACAGAATTTTTCTGAATAAAAATTAAGGTCAGTACCATGCCCTGTCTCAGTCTTATTTCATAAATTTAAAATTGAATCATAAATATGGTAACCAATTCAAAATAAAACACTTTGATATCACAATTTTAAACAAACAGTTATCTCCCTTCATAAAAATTAAACAGGGAAACAACAAATCAAAATATTTTATTATTCATTTCCCAATTTGTGACAAGGGATTACATCCTAAAATTATCAATTTTTGCCTATGCTAGATTCTAAATATAAAAGTAAAAAACTATAAATTTAATGACATTTCGAGTCTTATTGACTGAAAGTATATCTACACAGGTTTATTCTGGTTGGTTGTTTTAGTTTATGGTGTTTAACACCACCTTCAACAATATTTCAGTTATATCATAGTGGTCAGTTTTATTGGTGGAGGAATCCGGACCTGTCACAAGTCACTGACATACTTTATCACATAATGTTGTATCGAGTACACCTCACCTGAATGGGGTTCGAACTCACAAAATTAGTGGTGATTGGCACTGATTGCATAGGTAGTTATAAATCCAACTACCTTACGATCACGAACATGACGGCCCCCTTCTAAACTTGGTCCCCAAGGAAGATTGGTTTATACTGGTTTACAGTTTAACTGTATATAAAAAATCATTAATATCCACTACACACACCAACTACCATTATTAGCTAAGCTTTTTTTATATGTAAATAATGATTAACACATTTTATACACACATGTACATACACAAATAAAACCACACCTATATGTATATATTATATATATATAAAGAAGCACATTTTTTCTAAGAAAAATAATTCCTGAGATTTAAGAACATGCAAATGATAAATACAAAAGGAAAAACTGACATCATGTAAAGTAGAGTAAAAAAAAATATCTGTGTTTCCGTAAACATTCTTGAAAAAAAAAAAGGGTAGGCAGGAAGGGAAAACTTTTTTATATAGGACAAGAATCTGACTAACATAAATACTTTTCTAAAAATTGCAATAAAAACTTTAGGATACATGCAAGTACTAACAATTAGGGTTTGTAGGGTCAGCGGAAACACATGTAATTTTTGTTGGCCTGAGCAAGTACACAAATTTAGATAAGTATCAATTCACAAAAAATATTTTCTGACCAATGAAATACTACAGGTTTTCATAGTAATGCTGTTAGACAGCTGTTGATTGACGAAAGTTACAAAAGAGTATTATAAGACCAATTACATTGGAAAGCAATGAGAGTAACCAGTCCAAGACCAGTCAAACTTTGTTAGGACCAGTAATTTAAAATTTTCATTTCGAGAACTGGTAGAGTGTAGTTGAAATAGCTTTTTACAGCATGAATTGCTATTCTATTTTCAAATTATGCAAACAAAAATTTATAGAGAAATTAAAATTTTTCTGGAAATTAAAAACTGATAACAATAATGAATTAATTTCCAATGTCAGAGAAAATAATAAAAAAAAATAGTCTGTCTTTGACAATTATGAGAAAAAAATATACATATATTTTTAGCTTTTAAAACTATTGTTATTAATTCTTCTGAATATTTTTCAATATTTCTGGATATGAATAAGAAAATAATTTATAATCTTGTCTATAAATTTTCCACAATTGACTTAAATTTTCTGTAGATACATTGCCATAAAATTGTTGGAATGTATCTTTTGTTCTTTTCTTTTTATAGGCAGCCCCCCTTTTTGGGAACTTAATGAAAGAATCGATTCCTAAGTCATGCATAATATAATCAATGTCGTCATCTAAAGTTTCATATTTACCTACAAAATCGTAACTTATTAAACATGGTTGACATAATGAAGCATAGAGAGCCCAATGTTCGTTAAAACCTTCCGTTTCCATGGTAACTGGATCTGTGATATACTGGACAAACTCAGGAAATTTAACATTATTACCTTTTTCAATATCTTCTACATTTGGATTTGTTCTGTATTTTCTGATAATTTTTCGCCCGAATCTTTTGTGAAAATAGGGACTTTTCTCTGTAAATTTGTTTCGATAAGCTGAAAGGAGTCGTTCAAAAGGCTCTCTCACCATTATAATTTTTTTGTAATTTTTCAGCTTAAATTCTATTTCATCAAGTGAAAAGCTATCAAGGTATGTTAAGTACTTGTCGTAAGTCATGTGAACATCTGCAGCTTTTAAAGCCATCGGATCTGTTGCATTCATTTTACCAGTTAGTAACAAAAATACTCTCTTTAGATTTGTACATGCTACTTTTGGTATGTAGCAGAAGAGAACTTTATAACGATCGTCTACTATTATATGCTCTAATGTCTTCCTTGGAATACTTCTCTCCACCATATCACGGCCTTTCAATTGTTCGCAGGAAGACAACAAGTTTTTATAGCGAAATTGACGGATTTCTGTCAAATTCACTAGCTCATTCTTTTGGCTATTAAATACCTAGAAAAAAATCAATAGTAATATTTCTATCACAAAATCTAAATATGCAAATTTATAGAACCAGAATAAAATTATGGGGACACAGTTGTCCAATCATCTTTCACTACCACTATTCTTTCACTAATGAGTTCAGCTTTGTATCTAGCCAAATCATTTTCCTGTGACATGTGACTTGTACCTCAACTGGAAAAGGTACTCACTGATGCTATTTGTTGTTTTTCTGGAGTCCCGGGCTTCATACACTACTAATCTTGATTGCCATGGAAACATCGAAACATTTTATCAATTTAAATTAAATTTTACAAATCCCTGATCTTTACATTTTCAAATACCGGTATATCATAGCGAGGACAAGTTATATTAGCTGAAATGATAATGTATCCATTACTATAAACCAACATGCTTAGTTGGATTTTGATAATGCTAGCTCCCTGAAACAACATTTCCCGGGTTGACATGGAACTCAACACAGAGACATTATTCCAATTCCAAGTCATCCAGTCATTGTTATTACTCCTTAATGCTCCATGCTTAGATCAAGAGCAGTAAATAACAATTTTATAGTCTTTAGTCTGACCCGACCGGGGCCCAATCCCAAGATCTACAACACACTAACCATTACACCACTGATGCGGTCTGTTAAACCTTGTGTACTACAGTATTTAAAAACAGGTGAAGCAAATAAATAATTTCTATATGACACAGGGTATCTTTCCTCAAGGTGACATGATGAAAAAATCTTACCTTGTCTGAACTTTGAGTTTGAATCTCGTTTGGAATCAATCGAAATTTTACTGGAAAATAAAAATGTAATTATATATATAAATAAATGTCATTTCACAAAAATAAATACAGTGAAATCTGCCACCAAAACCAGACATCGATGGAACCAACATTTTTGATAAATCACTGTGATAGAAGATCACTCTTCTTAGTGATACTGATATATCTTTTGTTCTGTTTAATCTATTTACTTATTTTGATATACCTTGTGGGTGATAGTAAGTATGAGTAACACTCTAAATGTAAAACAAATTTTGAAGATATATTTAATAGAACAAAAGATATATCCAAATCACCAAGATGAGTGATTTTCTATCACAGTGATTTATCACGCTATGTCTCTGACTGTACTGTACTGTATTTTGTACAAAATTATGTACATACAAACTACTGTATAGTTTTATACACATAATCTTTTAACTTGTATTTCCTTTTTTGAGCGAGTGTTAAATGCCAAATGAGAAATATTCCAGATACATCAAGGTGAGAACAAGTTATATTTCAATGAAATGATGATGATGTCCATTTTGTACTAGACCAACATGCTTAGTTTGATTTTTATAGTGCTAGCACACTGAAACAAAGTTGGAGGTAGATACGTCACTTCACCACACTTGAGGTGAGAATGCCAGCAATTACATCAATGATGCAGTTTCCTTTATTTTAATTATGTAATATTAAAAGTATGTGTCACAAAAAAGCTGAAATATTGCTTAAGTTGACATTAACACCAATCAATCAAAATTATTTTTGTTTGTTATTTCTATCGGACATGAACCAGACAGATTAAAACCGTCCCCCAACCAGACTGCAAATGAGATAACATATTTTTTGGTAACATATGATTTTCATCCTGAACTCTAATCCATTATTCATAAAAAAAACAAATGGTATAATCAATGAGAAAAAATACAATCAAGATCTTATATGGAACATGGAAGATAGAGCACTCAGATATATTTGTGAAAGGGAAACACCAAATGACTATCACATCCAAGCTTGGTAAAAAAAAATAGACAAGTGTTTCCAGAGGAGTAGTTTAATATGCAACTAGAGGCTCGGCTTGTGTTCAAGAATTTTGAGGTTTTTGAGAAAAATCTTTATATTCATATTCCCATAACAACAATTAAACAATATTAATGTCCTGTGAAGTCAGCCAAATTGAAGTTTCAAACACATTTTGTAAAGGCCCATCCAATGATTATTCAGGTACATTTTGGTTTCAATAAAATTTCTGGTTTCTGAGAAAAATGGATTTTTTTCCATTTTCCCATATGGTCCTATGTTAAAACTTGTCTTGGATTTATGATCAACAAAAAGAAACCAAAAACTTTTTTTAAAGGACCACATAAGGAACATTATTAACAAGGAACAATTCCATCATACTTGCAGTTTAGGAACAAAAGATATTTTTTGTTAATTTAAGCCTATCAGTCATGTTGAATTTTCAAACGATGGTTGAAAAGTAATGCTAATACTTCACACTGAACCTTTGGTTCAGGTGAGATTAAATGGTATTATCAATGAATGGATGGATGATACTGGTATATACTGGCAAGACATTGTATGTATGACATTTATCCAGGGGAGGTAATTTGTCTACCACTACCAGGAATTTCAATATTTTTCAAGTGTACCAGTACTTCACTATTTTCAGGTGGTACTCTTTATTAAAATTTGAACATTTCTCAAGAAAATCTTATACAATACTCTTTGAAATTAGGAGGTAACAACGGGTAAAAGTATCTTTGTACCGCCCCTTATCAAAATGTCTGAACTACATGTATATTTGGTACATCTAAAAGTTAATACAAACCTTTCGGTACAGGAATGGACACTACAGAATACAATACTATTACAACAGATGGAAACAAAAGTAATGCTACTATACTGCCATAACATCTTCTTATCTTTGTCAATCGACACATCTAAAATACAAAGGAAATATTTGAAATAACATACCAGAAAAAAGTCAAAATTTTCACATTTTCACAGTATACCGGTATCTAAGTAACAATACAATTTTGCAATTAATAGTAGTACATGTAATAAAATCATTTTTTGGTCAAACATGTCAAATGGAAGCTTTCTTTTTACTTTTCTTGGACCATTGCTGTCGAGTTTTCAAACCAAGTGCATCTTTATACATATACAATGAAGAAATGGAAAATGCCTATAGATGAAAACCATTTCAATGTTATTTTTGCAAGAAATATCATTTTACATCTACAGTACCTCTTCAATTACAAATATATAACTCTTAAGTGAATTGTGGCATGATAGTATAAAAGACATTGTGTTAGGTGGGTTACAATATTTAGGAGAAGATTTTTTTTCCATATTGCAGTCAAATACATACATGTACCGGTACTATAGTCAGTACAATGTATTTTACTCTATGGCTGCCAAATTATTTCTGTATAGTTTTGGTTCAAATAGTCAAGTGTCTTTTAAGGAAAATGTATTTTCATATTTCACTAAGCTGAAAGTACTATTCCTCATAGGGGTCGTCGTGGTCGTGATCATTTGGTAGTTGGAATCACAAGTACCTGTGCAATCAGTGCCTTTCACCACTAAAGTTGTGAGTTCGAACCCCGTTTATGGCGAGGTGTACTCGATACAACATTATGTGATAAAGTTTGTCAGTGACTTGTGACAGGCCGTTGGTTTTCTCCGGGTATTCCTCCTATAAAACTGACCATCACAATATAACTGAAATATTGTTGAGAGTGCCATAGAACCTCGAGTGTGGTACATCGAGTGTGGTACATCGTGGGTTCGAGCCCCATTCAGGTCAAATCAAAGACTATAAAATTGGTATTTGTTGCTTCTCCGCTAAGCATGCAGCATCAAGAAGAAAAAACAAAGACTGGTTGGCTCAGAATCAGGATAATGCATCCGAGTGGGGCAACATGTCTATCTGCAGATTGTTTCAGTGAGCTAGCACTATAAACAGGGCTCACATTAGAGGGAAATTCAGGGGAAGAAGTCGAATTGTGAAGGTTGACTTCGCTTTCTCGTTGGTCAAAAGAAATGTTGTAATTTTGAAGAGTTGCACTATGTCGCCCGCATATTTTCTCCACATGTCATATTTGAAAATGACGATATCGTACACATGTTTATTGAAATCTATCGTATCCGGTAAGTATTTCTTGAATAGTAATCCATTGTGGTTTAAAGAAACTTTAATTCCATTCATAAGAGCTTATGTTTATTGTTGATATATGCCCGACTTAAAATAAAACCATTTGTATTTGTTTTTTGTAAACAAACAACAATGGCGCCATTGGAAAGGGGACGCAATGCGGTACTGTGCTACGGGAAATGTTGACCAAACTTTTTGTCCAATGCTTCTTTCAACAAAACGAACTTTCGAATTTTTTTTTCTCCCTCATTTCTGTGACATAAAATCATAGTTCTCGTATCTAATACATGTATGTTCATATATGCAAAGGTTGGCAATTCAAAATACAGAAATATGAAAAGGTTAATGCCTATCTGCTATGCAATTAAAAAATTGACTTTGAACTTTCAGAGGGGTCACAAAACAATGTTTCGATTAATCACAATTAATCTCTCCCAGAAGTCTCCCTACTTCTCCCTGTGAGCTCTCTAAAAGAGAAGTCACTTCTCCCTCTAATTTGAAAGTAGTGAGAGTCCTGTATAAAAATCCAACTAAACGTATTGGTCTAGTACAAAGTGGACCTCATCACCATCTCGTTGAAAATTAACTTGTTCTCGCCATGACATAGCTATGTTAAACAACAATCACTCACTCACTTGACACCATCTGAATTAGTACAATGAGTTGTGCATTGTGGTTAACATTTCAGAATATGAAGAATATCGGCATTTCAACAGATTGCTAAGAAAACAAATTGGATAATCAAGTGGGAAAATGTAGAAGAACAGATGTAAACACAGGCTTTATTAATATATTTGTACATGTAGCAAAAAAATATAAAATAAAGATAAAAATGGGGATATCCATTGTCGGATTCTTTGCATTATTGTCCGTTTTAAATATGCATTCACTGAATCATAGATACACGTAGATATGTGGACAGTAAATTACAGCGAATGAGGTGTTTCATTTAAGAAATAATTCATGGCAGCCGTATATTTGTGCTCATTTAACCATGGGTTGGGCATTTATATTTGATTATTCCCCCCCCCCCCCCGAGTGCTAGCGAGGGATAAAATACGAATATAAATGCCCAACCCATGGTTAAATGTACACAAATCTACGACTGCCATGAATTATTTCTTTTCTAATATGACAAGTACGGTAATTTTTTTGACCCTAGGCTACCTTAGAATCTACCACAACGGCTGTTCCGCTTAGCCCCCTTCACATATGAATATGAATATTGGTCGCTTACGTCATCAAAATTTCACGTGGGAGGTGGCCGGAACATCCGTCGGGGAAAACCCCAGACGAGTGCGTTTTCATTGCATATTTGTGTATACATGTAAACAAAGTAATATAATGTGTAGTTGTTGTGTATGACCTCACAGAAATGGCCTTGTAGGCTTTTATTCATTACAGAAACTTTTTAAATTATGTTTTTTTGTTTCCAATCGATAATTTGAGTGCGCAAGGTGCTAAAGGTAGATACATGTATATACCGACATATACTGGTTGACGATATATAGGCCGTCATATTAGAATAATGAAATTTTCGATTCATGTAGATAAATCTAAGACTAAAACTAAGAGTAAGAAACTAAAAAGATATTTGTTCTTATTTTTTACATACTAGGCAATAAGAAAAATATTTTCAACATCTACAAATGCATGTACTGATACACCTGACAAATTGAAACTAAACGGGTTTGGGCACTATTCAGTATAAAAATCAGATCATACACTGGATTAAATTAAGTTCATGAACCTTAATTAACTAAGTTACAGCTTCAGTCTCTTTCGCTCTGTCCCAGTGTTGTGTACTTTTATGCTTCATCCACTAGCTGTCAAACGTTGTCCATGTATTACGACACATTAACCTGCAGCAAAATAAAATTTTAACATTTAGGATTTGTTAAGATTCTCATCTCAACAAAGTGTTTAAATAAACAAAGTTGTTTTTCTTCAGCTGTTGAAAACTTTCACAATGGAAAATCGGTTCACATAGACTAACTTTTAATGCGACCGGAACAACCATAAAATTCCGTGAATTGGGATACGACATCGCGTTCACAGGGGCTTGTCTTCAAGACATAACTCTTTTTTTTTAATATGCACTCCTATATACTGTTCATAGGGGCTTGTCCTTAAGACATATATATAACTTTATTTAAAAAAAACATGCACCCCTATTAGCATATAGGGGTGCATATAAATAAATATTTTATAACATATTCAGTCTTCTTCTTCTTCTTTCCTCCGTATAAAATTCCAACTCCGGCTATATGTCGGAGTAATTAAAATCCAGTCACAATATGAATATTTACACTCGAACGTATAATCCTTATAAAATCCACGCACAATCCAGTAAAAATATGGGTACCCGGTCGTTTCGCCCCGATTACCTGTTCGCCCCGGAAAGTGAGTCGATTCGCCCCACTTAATCGCTATTATATAATAATAGATGAAGTCTTTTTCGACAATTTTTTGGTAATTATTGATTTATTAGTTGTATACAATAAAATAATAACATAAAAATAAAATAAAAACAAGAACTATCTTTAAAAAAAGATGTACGACGAAGCACAAATATTATATTCTTCTACGAACAGTATTTCACCGAAAAAACCTAAACATATTGGTTTTATAGGATTTGATAAGACATGTAAAACCTTGCATCCTACTTAATGTGCAAGGAATCGTTAATAAATAGTAATAGCGTCTACTGATCTTGGCCCGAGGACGGGACTGCCAGTCAAAATTTTGAAAGGGGATCACCAAAGGATTATTTTAGCAAAGCTTGAATCCATGATAGGCCCAGTAGTTTAAGAGAAAAACAATTAAAATTTCATCCACCTTTTCTGTTTTTAGCAACAGTGGCCATGTTGGTTGGATGTCTGGATTGCCGGACACAATTTTGAAAGGGAGTCATCAAAGGACTAAGCAAAGTTTAGTTCCAATTGGCCCAGTAGTTTCAGAGATGAAGATTTTTTGAATTTCATCCGCCTTTTTTATTTTTAATAACAGCGACCATGTTGGTTGGAGGTCGGGACTGTCGGACACAATTTTGGAAGGGGATCACCAACGGACCATTCCACCAAAGTTTGGTCTCAAGTGGCCAAGTGGTTTCAGAGGAGAATATTTTTAGTAATTGTGTACGGACGGACGACCGATGCAAAGTGATGACAAAGGCTCACATGACCCTTTGGGGGTGCATATTATTTCCTATCCGTGGTAAAATCTAAAAAAAAATCATGGCTTCAACAATAACTTCTTTAATATGTAATAGATGAAATGGCACTTTCTCAGAATTTAATACTCCCAGTCGCTCACCTGAAGATTACATAATACATTGAAAATAAAACTTTACGACATATAAAACTTTGGTTAAAAAGAATATCGCTTAAATTTAAAGTTTAACATACATGTATTGTATACAGATTATAGTATACCATTAAAAGTAATCATATTATCAGTTATACTCGAACTCCCTTTGTCTGTGCGGGGCGTAGGACGACGGACGCAACCAATCAGCAAAACTAATAAATATTACAAGTGCCTTAAATCCGACCTGCTTAGGGATCGTCGCAAAATGTGACAGTTTTTTTCAAACGAAGTTAGTTTCGTTTGGTAGGTGGGTGATTTTCAGCTATCTCGTTTGGAAAAAAACCAAAATCGCACATTGAGATTTCTCAATAAATCTTTAAAAATGCACTTAAAAAACAGCATCAAATTGAATGGAACATGGTTTTAATTTCTTTCGAGTCTGTATATTGTACTGTTTCTTTAGTATACGCCCTTCCTATGGTACCGAGGGTTCTATGATACCACGTCATTCGTAAATATAGGTATATATTTTATATCCACGTTACTTTACTATAACCAAATTGTAGTAACATTCCGATTGGGGACAAGGTTGTCCTCGTCCAATCAAATATCTGTTCTCAACACACCTTTATATTGCCGTAAGGTCACAATTGTAAAGCAACATTACTGTAAGTACTATTGTATTCCCTTTATTTATATTTATATTTTGTTGTTGTTGAATATATGTATTAACACACGCGCATTCTCATACATATGAATATAATTATTTTCTTTGTTGTTTTTTCATCATGTTTGTTGTAATCTTCAATAAAAGCAAAATAATTAAGTCAATCGAACAGACCTTACAGTACTTAGTCATTCATAAATATTAAATGGTCGGGGTCTTTCTGCAGTTTCCTATATATTTCAGGGAAAACCTTAAGTTTAAAGGGTTTCTTTTCCGGTCGCTTCTTACTCGATAATCATGAAGTTACAGCACTGAAGGCAGAAAATAATATGGTTTTGTTTCAATTTGTAATATTGACATGATTTTGTTTCTACCTTTTCTTGAAACATTATTTAGCCAAAGTTTAATCTCCCTCACCAAAAATTACTATATATTTGATGAAAATTATGACATTGAGATTTACTTTTATGATTAAATTATAAATGCCTGTGAATTATATATAAAGAATTATATGAGATTATTGAAATAACCTCTTATTAAAAATGCTTTCAAGTGTAGAAAACGTAAAGAGGGTCCGGGGGTGACCTTTGTATCTTTTCGGAAAGAAACTATTTTGTACCTTCATAGACTTTCGGAAGGCGTTTGATACGGTCAGTAGATCTGACCTGTGGAAAAAACTTCAATTTAGTAATATTAAAGGAAAGTGTTTTAAAGTAATATTTAATATGTACCAGGGTATTAAATCTTGTGTTAAGTATAAAGAATGTCAGTCTGATTTTTTCCCTTGTCTTACAGGTGTAAGACAAGGTGAAAATTTATCCCCTTTTTTATTCTCAGTTTTTCTAAATGATTTAGAAGACTACTTTAAGACTTTAGATGGCGTTCCTTTAGAAAAGCTAAAAGAACGGTTTTATAATGAATTGCATATATTGTTTGAATTATTTGTCATATTATATGCTGATGACACTGTTTTAATGTCTGAAACAAAGGAGGGTATGCAACAATCGCTAAATATTTTTCAGTTGTATTGTGATTTGTGGAAATTGGATGTAAATATTAATAAAACAAAGGTTATGGTTTTTAGCAAAAAGAAGAATTTTAATTATTCATTTATATTACAAGATAAAAAGTTAGAAGTTGTAGAAAAATTTTCATATCTAGGTATTATTTTTAAATATAATGGTACCTTTTTTGATACAAAAAAGAAACTTGTAGATCAGGCTCAAAGGTCCTTACATTTTATTTATAGGACTATCAGGAACGAAAGCATACCTGTCGACTTACAATTAAAATTGTTTGATTCTATGATTGAACCAATACTTTTATATGGTTCTGAAGTTTGGGGATATGAGAATTTAAAAATATTAGAACAGATTCATCTTAAATTTTGTAAACGAATTCTAAAAGTTAGAAATACTACTCCAAATTTTATTGTTTATGGGGAATTAGGTAGATTTCCTTTGGAAATTCGAGTAAAACTTCGTATGATTTCATATTGGTGTAAACTTGTGAATAACGAAACAAAATTGAGTAGTTCCTTATACAGGTTGATGTTATGTTTAAAAAACCAGGGTCAGAATAATTTCAAGTGGATTAATTATGTAGAATCTATATTAAATAGAGCTGGCTTAGGATATATTTTTATAAATCAGGTTGGATATTGTGATAAAACATATCTTAACCAAATTTTAACCGATCAGTTTGTCAGTTCATGGTATAATGACATTGAAAATTCATCTCGAGGACAATTTTATGGCTCTTTCAAAAAAGACTTTGGATTAGAAAATTATTTAGTGAGATTAAACGAGAAAACTAGAATTTGGATGACAACATTAAGGGCATCAAATTTACGAATTCCAATAGAAACTGGGCGGTGGTATAATATTCCTAAAGATGAGAGGGTTTGTACTTTGTGTGGACAATCAATTGGTGATGAGTTCCACTTGTTATTTGTTTGTTGTAATGAATATTTAGTAAACCTGAGACGTATATATTTACCTAGGTATTATGTTACTTATCCTAGTATTGTTAAAATAAATGGTCTCCTATGTTTTTGTAATGTAGAAGTTTATAAAAGGTTATCATTGTTCATAAAGAAAATTGCTGGTATGTTTTAATGTTTTTGATAATATATGATCATTTCGCCATGTAATACTGTATATATGTTATGTCCTCATGTAACACATTTATGTGTCTTGAGTGTTATCAATAAAAAATCTTGAAATCTTGTATCCAGGTTGTCTTGATGCGGAGGAACCTTTGACCCGTGTGTTGGTGTGGGTGTGTGTGTATGAGTAATACTTTGTTGTACAGTATATGTTTATATATTTAACTTCTTTCATTAGTTTGTTCTGTTTTTGTTGTTGATTTTCTTACTTCTACTTGTTTGTGTTTATCTGTTTAATTTAATTTAATTCTGTATTTGTTAATTTATTTTATATTATTATTATTATTTAAAACCACATTGTTGTGTCAGATATTGATAATTTATCTCATACATAAAGGGTATATTTACGAGAAAAAGACACAATCATTTTGCCTCTAAGCTATATATATATATATAAACGTCTAAAATGATTTGTAAAACAACACCAAGTACACAAAACAAAGTGATAAAGAATTAAACAATTCGTAGAATGACAAAATTTTCGTCCCACCGAGGGACTTTATCAATGTCTAATCAAATAAAATCTCGAAACAATATGGCAACTTTTCAAATTCAAATATATATATTGTTTTGCATTCAATTGGACTATAACTTAGTAAACAAGTTAAAAAAAACCCATTGCCGCTCAATCTTTCCCCCAATTATCACTGTGGTACAATTAGCTTGGAACGCACATATAATTAAACTTTATTTGTTCTAAATATAATATTGATTCACCCGTTTCATTCAATATAAAAATTAATATAGAAATACTAGATATTTATCATGATGTGTTTAGTATCATATAAATAAACCCCTCCATATACCTCCTCCTATTTTCCCATGTTTATTGTCTACATATTTCTTTATTTAATTCGCACTTTAGTTTTGCATCGCACCTTTCACCACGAACGTGGTGTTTTTTATAAATTCCTTTTGCACATTTTTAAGGTACTGCTGATGAATCGTGCTGTTTTCTTTAGGCTACTTTTTTATTTACCGATTGCCTTTCTTCCCTATACATTCAAAACACTGGTATAACCTGATGGGTATCGAAGTAGATCAATATAGAAAAAGCATCGGTAAGTATTACACTGTTGCACGCTCTGTGAAAAAAGGTAAGCTGTTAAGCATTACTGATATTGCTTGTTTTAATCTACTTTTGTTGTACGGAACCAAAATTACATCATTATTAATATTAGTGCATTTCTTTTGCAAAGCAGCAGAGACCAGAAAAAATACAAGCAAGGTAAATAAATCACTTTGCTGTCCTAAAATACACAAGTTACAGGTGAAAACTAATAACAGCATTTTTGTTCTTAAATGTCTCAATTTCTTCATTGTTCTTTGCATTTTGTTAATTATATCGGGAATTGAAATTAATCCAGACCCGTTTGATTCGGACATCTCTAGTAGTTCTAGCAGTGATTTAGATAATAAATCTGCAGTAAGCGAGCTCATAAACAATACATTTTCATTCCTTCATCTAAATATTCAAAGTATTGTATCTAAGATAGATATGATCTCAGATGAGTATTCTTGCCACGATATACTTTCGTTCACTGAGAGCTGGTTAAACGAAAATACATCTACCGACCAACAATGTTTGGAAATTCCCGATTATAAATTCCCCCCATTTCGACGAGATAGATCTAATAAAGTAGGTGGTGGTGTCATCATATATGTTAAGAATACTGTCAACTGCACAATTAGACCTGATCTTCATGTAGGTAGTCTTGAGTGTATATGGTTAGAAATAAAGCTAAATAATAAAAAATACTTGTACGGCACATTCTATATCCCATCAACTAGTGATCTGCAAACCTGGAGAAATATTGAACATTCTATTGATCTAGCTCTAAATTGTAACTATGATATAATTTTGACAGGAGACTTCAATATTAATCAACTTAATAACAATATAAATGATAAGATTGGGTCACTAATGACCCAATTTAGTCTGCATCAACTTATAACTGAACCTACATATGTAACTGAACACAGTTCATCTTTATTGGATTTGATTCTCGTAAGTAACCCATTAAGTGTACTTTTCACAGATGTAGGTGCTCCACTCCTCGAACAGGTTAGATATCATTTACCTGTGATTGGTTTACTACACCATTCTAGTAAACCATCGACATCTTATAAAAGAAAAATATTTCTTTACGACAAGGGTGATTTTGACTCGTATAGACAACAACTTACAGATGGACATAACGACGTAGACACAATTGTAGACATTATAACAAACACAATTTTAAATATAGCAGATAATACTATTCCTCACAGATTTATAACGATACAGAAAGATAGCCGACCATGGATTACTACAAGTATCAAGAAATTCATACGTAGGAAAAATCGAATCCATAAAAAAGCAAAACATACAAATTCTATAAACCATTGGGAAAAATATCGTATAACCAGGAACAAATGCAATAATTTGATAAGAATTGCAAAGAATGATTATTTTTCTACAATATCCGAAAAAATTATAGCAGAATCATCTGGTAGTAAAAATTGGTGGAATCTTGTTAAAAGACTACTTGGTTCAAGTAAAAATCGTTCAAACCCTTACAAACAGACGATGACTTAATATGTGACAATTTTGCAAAATGTGAGTTAATTAACGACTTTTTCAGCGAACAATCAAACCTAGACGACTCTAATTCGACAGTTCCGGAACCTATTGATCCACTTTATGACAAACTGACACAACTGCACATTACAGAAACTGACATAGAAGATGTTCTACAATTGCTCGACACTACAAAAGCAACTGGACCAGATTTAATAAACCCACGACTTATAAGAGAAGGGGCTTCCATTTTGAAGCTTCCATTGTGTCTGTTATTTAACTTTTCTCTGTCAACTTGTAGATTCCCGACACAGTGGAAGCTGGCAAATGTCACTCCAGTCTTTAAGAAAGATAATCCGAGTAAGGTAAATAATTACAGACCTATTTCTCTAATTAGTGTCTTGGGCAAGGTAATGGAAAGATGTATTTATAAACATGTCTATAATTTTTTACTCAAAAATAGTATTATTACCCCACACCAATCAGGGTTCACTCCTGGTGACTCTGCAATTAACCAACTTCTAAGTCTCACAAACGAATTCGGAAAAGCTTTAGACGAAGGAAAAGAAATACGCGTAGTTTTTTTGTGATATAAGTAAAGCTTTTGACAGGGTTTGGCATAAGGGTTTACTTAACAAATTAGAAAATATTGGGATACAAGGGTCTTTATTGTTATGGATAAAAAATTATCTTACAGACAGAAAACAACGAGTGGTTATAGAAAGCGCACATTCTAAATGGCGCACTATCAAAGCCGAGGTTCCCCAGGAATCTATTCTAGGGCCTCTATTTTTTATAATATTTATAAATGACATTGTCACAGAAATTCACTCATCTATAAAACTATTTGCTGATGATACTAGCTTGTATGTTATTGTTGATAACCCTCGTGAATCGGCAATAGCGTTAAATAACGACATGGCAACAATTCATGCATGGTCCACTAAGTGGCTAGTAAACTTTAACCCTCAAAAAACAGAAACTATGACGATCACTAGAAAGATTAACAAACCCCTGTCATAGATTCAACGATTCGAGAAATCGGTATATCGAATCAATTGATATTCCTATGAACTTGACAGTTGACCGTTTACTTTTTGGATCACCTGATCTCACAGACGATCAAAATAACAGTTTATTTTTCAATGTACAAAAGTTTATAATAAACAGTAAACGTTTCATCTAACATCAGCAGTACCTAGTTCCCTTATTTCATTATTCTTTTTTCTTCTTTTTTAATTACTTTGAATCAAACATTTTTTACATCAAACACCAGATCACTTTCTTTGTTTTATCTTCTTATACCTTCTGTAATTTATATCAAATTTGTTAGTTAGTTCTATTTGCTTCTCCCCTTAGAGATTCACAGTATATTATATATGAAATTTATTCCTACGGATAGGGATTAATATAAGTTCTTGTAACTTGTTTCCCAATCCTATTAATTTCTTCTTATTATGTAATGTATATAGCTGAATATTGTAATGTTATATTGAATTAATTAATAAAATATGTTTAAACTATGATACCACAGTATTTACGTTTCAAACGATTGCGCAATTGCAGCGCCACCTGGTAGTAGATCTATTTTGGTATAGCGGAGTCCCATACACGTTTACGATCCATTCTCTATCCAGAGTTGTCGTTCCCGCTACGCTCCACTCTATCTATATCAACGCTCATTTTAGACTGACAATGACCTGTCTCAATCTAATGGATATAGAGCCGAGGTACGAGCCAGGGGACAGAACTCGTCAGTTTACGCTCATTTTACAAGATTTGTGATTTGTGATCGTTTTTAATTTTTACCTCCGCAAAATAGTTCTCCAAGAAGTGGAGGGGGGAGATCATTTTTAAGAGAGAATTTATTTGAAATGAGTGATTTATTTTCATCTTTATTGATATTTACAATAATTAAAACAATTTTAAGTACATTTTTTTTACTGTTTCTAAATTTTACAAACATCTTGTAAAATGAGCGTTGACAGAGATAGAGTGGAGCGTAGCGGGAACGACAACTCTGGATATAGTCCGAGATTCCTCTGTCGTTTAACGGCTTGTATGGAGTTGCTGTAGCCGTTGAACGTCAGAGCGCAATACATACGGAAAACAGCGGATTTGCTTCTCCAACTCTGGGTCAGCACATTTCCACGTTTCGTGACTATCGGATTTTATTTTCTATCAGAAACCCTTATATAAATCACTTCACCAATCATTTTTCTATTCATTCATAACCATCTTACCCTCAGAAAGTGGTGCTACACTCCATTACAGCACGATTTTGCCTTAGATCCTATGATTCCGCCATTTGTCTTCCATTTTTCAAACATTTGTCACGTGACTACGAGAAAACCACGATTACCGCAATGTATCATGGGAGATGATTTGCATATAAACAAACAAACAAATATTTGTATTGCCAATCATACACGCCTGTTAAGGCAGAACAATTAACATAAAATTTAATACAGTTGATTATATTGATTGGTAATGATTTTAACAGCAATAGTGAATTACAGATAACCATAAGAAAAAAAAATTGATGTAGTACCTTGTCCAAAAAAGGGGGACGTAACACATGCTCTTTCCGAAGCCCATTGGCAACACTCTGCCATTGAATCTTTTCTTTCCAACACATTCTGTATTATTTCCTTCTGCTCTGCTTTGATCTATAGATGGACTGTTTGTCCTGCAGAATACGCTTAAATGTATGGTCTTCCATGTGATTTGAATGTTGTTGACGTATGCAAATAATGCTTAAATAATTTGGTGCGCTGAATTAAGTAGCTCCCATTATGCAATGCGTTACTGTTATCATTCAGTTAGTATCGCGAGATCACGTTTGTAGATTCGAAAATGGAAGTCAAATGGCGGAATAATAGGATCTAAGGCAAAATCGCGCTGTAATGGAGTGTAACACCACTTTCTGGGGGGTAAGATGGTTATGAATGAATAGAAAAATGATTGGTGAAGCGATTTATATAAGGGTGGAAATGTGCCGACCCAGAGCTGGAGAGGCAAATCCGCTGTAATCCGTATATATTGCCCTATGACGTTCAACGGCTACAGCAACTCCATAAAAGCCGTTAAACGACAGAGAAATCTCGGACTACTCTGGATAGAGAATGGTTTACGATCATCTGTCAAAATCGTAAAGATGTCTGCATACAGTCATGTGACATAATTGAGTTCCCAAAATGGCCGACGTCATTTCAACGTTTGTGTTCCAAGCAGAGAAAAATTATAGTTTTTCTTACTGAAATAAATAATAAAACTTACCTCAAACTGTTAGTATTTTGTGATATTGCCTCTAGCTCTTAAAACAATCCGTAAGCGCCTTGGAAGGGAGTCATATAAACTTCTTATAATATGAAACCGGCACGGCCATGAATGCTCGCGCATCTGAAAATTATCTGGCAATTTCATCAAAAAGTGTCAAGACTTTTTGGGCCGAGATATATTGGGGACGACTTTTTTTAGGGCCGAATCTAGTTTCATGCAATCGAGCTGTCGTTCCTTTATTCGAGTTATCGTTCCTTACGAAATCTCAAAAATTAACTTCCGCGTAGAAACAAAAATTCTTGTCAGTATGTCAGAAGAGATTTAATAAATTAAAAAATATCAATAATAGTAAAACAAGTTAGCAAAATTACTTTTATTACATACGGGTTCCGGGTTTCAGTGGTATCGGACGTACGAGAGAGGATACGAGACTTCAGGATCACATTTGCGCTTTATGTTAAGAAGATCTTCATTAGTTGAGTGTGTTAGTGTGTTACACGGAAACCGGTGTTTACAAAGCGTCGAATTTTTTTTTCTTCGACAGTATGTTCAACCATGTTTGTTAAAAAATCCTATGTACACATTTTATACCATAAAAAGCTCGCTGACGCTCGCATAATATGAAACCGGCACGGCCATGAATGCTCGCGTATCTGAAAATTATCTGGCAATTTCACGCTCATCCAAGTGCATCAAAAAGTGTCGAGATTTTTTGGGCCGAGATTTATTGGGGACGACTTTTTTTTAGGGCCGAATCTAGTCTCATTCAATCGAGCTGTCGTTCCTTTATTGGAGTTATCGTTCCTATCGAAATCTCAAAAGTTAACTTCCGCGTAGAAACAAAAATTCGTGTCAGTATGTCAGAAGAGATTTAATAAATTAAAAAATATCAATATAAGTAAAACAAGCTAACAAAATGACTTTTATTACACACAGGTTCCGGGTTTCAGTGGTATCATGTCGGTTTGAAAAGCTCTTGAGAGCTTATGTTGTATTGTTATAAAATGTACCGACTTTAAATAAAACTTTGATTGTACGAGAGAGGGTACGAGAATTCAGGATCACCTTTTGCGCTTTATGTTAAGAAGATCTTCATTAGTTGAGTGTGTTAGTGTGTTACACGGAAACCGGTGTTTACAAAGCGTCGAATTTTTTTCCCTTCGATAGTATGTTCAGCCATGTTTGTTAAAAAATCTTAAGTACACATTTTATATCATAAAGAGCTCGCTTAAGCTCGCATATAATGTAGTTGAAGTGAGGTCCAAATTTCAGCAACAACAGTTTTTACCCAATTTAGGTCCTCAGCATTTCGAATGTCATCTATTCGTCGTTGAACTTTTGTTTTTATAACTTTCCACACATTTTCTATTACATTTAAGTCTGGGCTTTGTGGGGGCCACTCTAACTTTGGAATATCATTTTCCGTTTTCCACTGATTTGTCCTCCGAGACACATGGCATGGGGCATTGTCCTCCTGGAATATGTAGGGGCTTGTAGGAAAATGTTGGGCAATGACCGGCCATAAATTGTCATCTAAAATGTTTATATACTTTTCACTATTTAATTTGCCACATCAATTTTGATCGACAAAATAGTTTTCTTTTCTCTCGGTTGACAGGTGAAATCGTAGTTTTCTTACAAACTGGATGTTTTTTGTATCCTTCAAAGTTCAAACGCCTCCGAACTGTTCTAGAAGAAATTTTGGTCACAAACTGGCGGTTAAATTGGTCTGTTATTTCTCCTAAACTTTGTCTTCTGTCCGAACGAAGCGTATGGTACATAATCCTGTCTCCCCGAACTCCCGTTTTTCTACCCCTTCCACTTCGCGGTAAGTTTTCTTACGATCCTCGAACCCGTCGCCTCCTGAGAAATTTACTGATTGTTCTCTTGTTTTTCCCCGTCATTTCAGCAATTTTGTAGCTAGAATATCCTTGTTGTGACAAAGCTACGATGATTTATTTCTCCTCTGGTGTCATTTGTTTACCGTGCGGTGGCATTTTTTGACACGATATTTTGACCGAATTACAAGGTATTTCCTTAAATGACGTCACTGGCCTAATTTTGGAACATTTTGGCATTGTGTAAAATGTGAACGTTACTAATCAAAGGTAAATAACACTGATTTAATAAGGGAACGACCATTTAACTTGAAGGGGGGGGGGGGGGTTATGGTTTTTTTCTAAAAAAAGTATTCTGATTCCCAATGTTGCTGAAAAAAATATTCTGATTTTGGTGGAGGAAAAAAAATTCTGATTCAGAGTTTTTGTCATATAACCTAGCTGCAATAATGTAGCTCCTGTGACAAACTTGTGTCTCGGCAGAGCTACAACGCGGTCCCATTCGTCACAATGGAGCAAAAAAAAGGTTGCAGCTGAAACATAAAAACTCACTATTTACGCTTCAAACATTTCATTATAACTATTACTGATGATCCCAGTCCTTGTTAAATCGGTTTAGCTGAGAAATATATGCTTTTCAAAGGTAACAACGACCTTGTTCAAATTTATCGATCGTTTTCCATAACCGGAAACTACGGAAGGCGGAGCTTTTCTAAATATGGTATTTCTTACCACACGCTGATGCCTCAAACCGCCAAATATGGTATCGACAATCCAAATAGTTAGGTCGGAAATGACGAAATTCAAAATGTTCAGAGATGGATTTTTATTTCGTGGGAATTACATTCTAAAATACTGGTAGGTGATAAAAACTTGTTATAATAATGGACAAAAGGAAAGGTTATGTCTTATTATTGATAAATGCAGGCGTCAGAAACTCTGTAAGCGAGCGCAAAAAATCTCGGCGGCTGCTCCATTACGTGTAATGGCATCCCGTTATAACCCTTGCGAGTAAGCGAGCATTTAGGGTTTTATTATTAGAACTAATATAACCTAATGTTAAATTCTGGAAAAAAAATTCGCGCGACAAAAAAAATAAATATTATAACTCTTGTGTTCGAACAAAATTTTCTGAACGAAACAAAAAACCATAAACCCCCCCCCCCCCCCCCTCCTTTCAAGTTAAATGGTCGGTCCCTTTATAAGGAGTAAAAAATTGGAAACAAATTTTCGCCAATGACGTCGGCCATTTTGGGAACTCATTTATGGCCATTGACTAGTTTTATTCTACCGGCGGGAATCTATTTATAGATGGAATGGAATTACATTTGGCCGCGTTTTGAACATATACAAACAGACGACAAGTAGAGAGTGTTTACAGTTGGAACAAGTCAATAACAAATGATTTTAAGGACATTTTCTTGTTTAATCATGTTGGACAATAATTTATCAGATTTCCGCTGTTAATGTTTAATACAGCACTCCATAGACTGATTTTCGGAGCTACCTCGGTACTATAGGAATCTCCTTTTCTTGACCTATAAAATGGACGTTGTTGTGATTGCCGATTATAGACTCGTAAACATACTTTGGTTAAAAATAATGCATTGGATATGAAGGAAGGGATCTGCAATTTATAAACAGACAAATTGTAAATTGTTGGAAAATATCAAACTAATTTGTACAAGCTTTATAAACAGATATTGCATTTTATCATCCTTCCCTCCCGCTATATATACCTGCTGACTCCATAAGCAAAACTCGTATCAAGATTCGCGTGAGCTGAGCTGGACTTATCAACTGTGAGCAGGAGTTATCACCAAATTCTCCCAACATTTAAACGATAATTCCTGTGAAGATGACAAAAGTAAATAAAATTCAGCAACACCATTAGCTAGTTAACATTTTATTTTTTAAACATATATCAAATTAGGAACTGTCGTGTCAGCAATATCAACAAACATCGTCCTACAAAAATGTAATTGTAACAATTCTTGATAACCTCTGCTGAGACGTCATAATTTTTACGTCATAAGCGAGGTTGTGACCTTTATGTTTTCTAAAAATGGAACGGCATTGGTAAACAAAACCGGTGAATTGCCGACTTTGATGTTTGTTATGAAAAAACCCCCAATGAATATCACCATTAAAGGAAAAATTCAACAATTTTAATATTGATATAAACCTGTAAAAAAATGAATGGTATATTTAAAAAATAATTCATGGAAGCCATATGTATATATTGTTTATATTTGTTATCAAGCCTTTCACGTGATTTGGATAGAGAGTTTTACTTTCATAAACGTGATTTTAATTGGTTAATTCTAAACTTTGAATATTCATGAAAACGAATGTTTACAAGCGATTTGACCCACGGGTGATGGAGAGAGAGGAACGTATCGGAATCAACCGCGGGTTACCGACGATGCATATTAGTTAGTTCCACATGTTTCTCCCCTTAGAGATTTATATTATATTATAAATGAACTTTAATTCTACGGAAAGGGTTTAATATAAGTTCTAGCAACTTGTTTCTTAGTCCTATTTATTACTTTTTATTATGTATCATATAAAGTTCAATATTGTATAATGTTATGTTGAATTAATTAATAAAATAATTGCTGCATGTAATTTTGTATATCATGTATATAAAACTGTTAGTATCATGGTTTATAGGCGCTTTGTCCTCTAATTGTCTTTTTGTTACAACGTGAAAAGGGCTAAGCAGGGGCGGATCCCGGGCGGGGGCCCCCCCCCCTAAAATTGGAAAACATATGATTTTTTGGCGTAAAATCGTGATTTTTCACACGAAATATCCCCAAAATTGTCGCGCCTCCCTCCGCTCGGCGCAATTTTTTTTAAGAATCCCCCCCCCCCCCCCCCTAGCTTGAAATACTGGATACGCCCCTGCTAAGTACTATCATCTCTGCTATTACGAAGCTAATTTAAGCTTAGGATTTCATGTTCTTTTTTTAAGTATTATTATTGTAAATAGTGTACATATTTTCATATCTCTATACCTGTATGTATTATGGTTTAAGAGAAATAAAGAATCTGAAATCGTGGCCACGATACTAACGCGTGGCTATGACATACTATCACGTGGCCACGAGATACTAACGCATGGCTACGACATACTACCGCGTGGCCACGACATACTACCGCGTGACCACGATCGGATAGCTAAGTCGTTGTCACGAGATACGTAAATCGCGGCTACGAGATACCAAATCGTGGCCACGATATAATAGATCCTTACATATGAGAGAAAATGTATAAAAAGGGGTCAGTTTTAAAGATTGTTAAAAAAAAGTCGTTTTTGTGCATATCATATTTGTCATAACTTGTATTCAGCCATGGAATTAAAAGGACTGATCCTTTCATTTTGGAAAATACTGGCCAAAAGGAGTTATTAAAAATGTGTAATGGGTAACCAGTGTCTTGTCGTATCTACAGAGACGTGCCAAAAGTATTCGGTCACTGTGATTTTTTACTATATATTTCATGTAAAACCACATTTTTTAAAAACATTATTCCAAAGTCGACTCTTGTTCGATTTTGATGATTTTTTTACCAACAAAAACAGAATTAAATGTAGTTTTACACTGTAATTTTAGCATAAATTTATAATCTATAATTTTTATGAGTTCACGATTTAAACACAAAACTAAATTTTGAACGTCAAAAATACAATACAATGATAGTACATTTGAAGACAAATAATTTAAATTTGTATTTAAATCATGAACATTTAAAATCTGTGCTCCCAAAAAATAATCACAGAAAACTACGTACGTTCTCGCTTCTGTTGGTAAAAATTTCATCAAAATCGAACAAGAATTGACTTTGGAATAATGTTTTCAAAAATTGTAGTTTTATATGAAATATATAGTAAAAAATTACAGTGACCGAATACTTTTGGCACGTCTTTGTATGTTGTGTTTTTTAAATTATTTCATTTTTATTTTCATTTTTTTGTATTAAATTGTTGCATGCTGTATAAAATGTATAAATCTAGTAGTTATTGTTCTTCATCAAAAAAATAAATATCGTAAGATGTTGGTGATATTCGTTAAATTGTCTTATTGTGTTACGGACAACAATACCCTTTTAATCATAAACATGGCCATTTTCACGGACATTATCAATTAGAGTTTGAAGATACCAAAGGGGTAATCAGAATCCGTAAATCTAAGAAGGACAGACAACACAATGGCCAAAAAAAAAAATCAAAAAGGACAAACACCGATCTACAAAACATGCACATAAAACTAAAGATCGAGTAACACGAACCCCATTAAAACTGGGGGCGAACTCAGGTGCTCCGGAAGGGTAAGTAGTTCCAGCTTCACTAGTGGCACCAGTCGTGTTAATCTTGTTACAAACCCCATGATAAGCAATGAACTTGGAACAAACATGATGGTGAAATATTTACATGTATAGAGGAAAGCTTTACAAATGCCTTAGAAAAAATCGTCAAACAACAGTCACAAATGTTAAATTCTAAACTTGAAACAGTAGAAAATCTGTGTTCTAAAAGTATGGAAACACATAATGATTTTTTTCTCTCAATTATTAGACAAGTTTGATACGCTGACAATCAAATGGTCAAATGTAAATAAGTAAGGAAAATGCTGAAACTTAAAACTGTAAATCATACCAGTATATTTGAAAAAGAGATTTTAAAACCCAACTTAGAATCAAAGTGATTGATTGGTGTTTAGCACCAACTTGTTCTTTGTTAAAACAACAAACCGATGTTTATATCTGTGTTGCCTTTGGAGATCCAAATATCAAAGAGGAGAGTAATAATCCCATTAATCAATTAAAAAAAATCCCGCCACATTTTTGTGCCTGTTCAAAGCCATGACCTGGATTTCCAAAGCCATATGTCGAGGTCTTTTTTGTATTCAATGGTGTGAGGTTAGAGAATGTATAGTCAGACAATTTTTATTTATTTGTGTTTAGATGTTCTAATGAACGCCATTTCTTTATATTAACTATTGCTTTGTGTTGAAATGTTTAGAAGAAGTTCTTCCTGGTTTTCAGGCGAATCTCCTTAGTGGGGGAATTGTCAGCGTGCTTGCTTCGAGTGTTGAACATTGAGGATTTGATCTCTTTGATCTCTTGTTGCTTCTCTGCTATGTATACAACATTAATAAGGAGAAAGAACAAAGACTGGTTGACTCGGATTCATTATAATGTGGTCGAGTGGAGCATCGTGTCTAACTGTGCACTGTTTTCAACGAGTTAGCTCTAAAAAATCCATCTCGGCGTGTTGTTTAGGGTAGCTTTTCTCACGATGCTACGGCCCATAAATCTACAATGTAGTTTAAACCCACCACTTTTTACTGAAGTGCCTGTACCAAGCCAGTTGCATGAAAGTGAGCGATCACGTATATGACTGTTAAGGGTATCTAGAGTTTGTCTCGGTACAGGGTATAGAGTTTGCCTCTGTATAGGGTATAGAGTTTGCCTCTGTATAGGGTATAGAGTTTGCCTCTGTACAGGGTATAGAGTTTGCCTCTGTACAGGGTATAGAGTTTGCCTCTGTACAGGGAATAGAGTTTGCCTCTGTACAGGGAATAGAGTTTGCCTCTGTACAGGATATAGAGTTTGCCTCTGTACAGGGTATAGAGTTTGCCTCTGTACAGGGTATAGAGTTTGCCTCTGTACAGGGTATAGAGTTTGCCTCTGTACAGGGTATAGAGTTTGCCTCTGTACAGGGTATAGAGTTTGCCTCTGTACAGGGAATAGAGTTTGCCTCTGTACAGGGAATAGAGTTTGCCTCTGTACAGGGTATAGAGTTTGCCTCTATACAGGGTATAGAGTTTGCCTCTGTACAGGGTATAGAGTTTGCCTCTGTACAGGGTATAGAGTTTGCCTCTGTACAGGGTATAGAGTTTGCCTCTGTACAGGGTATAGAGTTTGCCTCTGTACAGGGAATAGAGTTTGCCTCTGTACAGGGAATAGAGTCTGCCTCTGTACAGGGTATAGAGTTTGCCTCTGTACAGGGTATAGAGTTTGCCTCTGTACAGGGTATAGAGTTTGCCTCTGTACAGGGTATAGAGTTTGCCTCTGTACAGGGTATAGAGTTTGCCTCTGTACAGGGAATAGAGTTTGCCTCTGTACAGGGTATAGAGTTTGCCTCTGTACAGGGTATAGAGTTTGCCTCTGTACAGGGTATAGAGTTTGCCTCTGTACAGGGTATAGAGTTTGCCTCTGTACAGGGTATAGAGTTTGCCTCTGTACAGGGAATAGAGTTTGCCTCTGTACAGGGTATAGAGTTTGCCTCTGTACAGGGTATAGAGTTTGCTTCTGTACGAATGTTCGATTAGATTTTGGGATAGTGTGGGATTTTGTAGTTTTTCATTATATTGCTCATTAGATGTTAAACAACAATAATTTAATGAACGTTGTTAAGACTTGGTTGTGCTTACATTTTAAGATTAATGACAAATCTTCTTCTTGTTATGACCTGTTTGTCTGTAGATGTTAGTTTGGACATCTTCCTGTTGTTAAGACTTGTTTGTGTTTAGATGTTAGTTATAGGATTTATGCCAAATATCCCTGTGACGACTACGATTTATATATAATGTTTTGTAGCTATAGGCTCATACGTTCGTGATTTCTAACACCAAAATCAAATCACATTGTAATGCAATCCTGATATATATCTAATCACTCAAGTGACTGCACGTACCACAGACACCTTTCATGAAGATAGTCTAGAAAATGTCCTGCTCCTTTCTATCATGTAGTTAAACGTTCATGTTTCGATCTCTTATTGACATCTGGTGCTCTGTTCTCGTACACGGCACGGTCACATGAACATTGAACAGAATTAGCTATTGGAGTGATGATAATTAATGTTCAACTTTTATATATTTCAACTGAAGACCTTTATTTTGCAAAGACGAACCGTCGTGGACGTGATCGTGTGGTAGTTGGATTAACAACCACTTGTGCAATTAGTGTTTATCACCACTTAAGTTGTGAGTTCGAATCCTTCTCATGGCGAGGTGTACTCGATACAACATTATGTTATAAAGATTGTCAGTGACTTGCGACAGGTCGGTGGTTTTCTCTGGCCGGTATTCCCGTTTCCTCCATCAATTAAACTGACAGCCACGATATGACTGAAATATTATTGAAAGTGGCGCTAAATACCATGTAACCCTAACCCTTCTACAAAGTGATATATCTCACCTTTTCGTTGTTACAACGATTAACATATGAAAACAATAAAAATTCCCGAGGGTCAGGCCAACAACAGAAATGTGATTGATTGTATGACTGAATGGTAAATTTACAGGTCACGAAAAGTATTTCTGTGCTGTTTTTGTTTGTTATATTGATGCTTTGGAAATAAGTTCAAAGCATGTAGAGATATATATTTTCCTTAACCAACTTTGAAACCAATGGTATACTTTGGTTTTTTTAATTTTTTTTTTAATTTTTGTATTATTATTATGGTAAATAGTTGCCCCCATTCACTTACGACAGGTCTGTTGTTTTCTTCGGATCCTCCACCAATAAAACTTATCGCCACAATATTACTGAAATATTGTTTAAAGTGGCGTTAAACACCATAACCCTTGCACCAATTCTGTATCTGATATGGAAAACATTAACCCATTGTCAACTTGAAAGATATATAAACATGTGTATACATTTTACAGTACTTGACTGATGTCTAATAAAACTTGTATCTGTTATCCCCAATCGATATGAAGGAGGGAAATCGGCCGTGTTTACTTTTTGTTGGTTGAATAAATATGTCTACATTACGTTTCGCAATTTTGAGCAATAGCTCAGATGGTGGAGAAAACCGTAGTTTTCCGGGGGAGGGGGAGGGGGTACAGAGGTAAGTACATGCAGTATAAGTCGAACACCCACGACCCCGTAGTAATATAATCATAAATCTTTACCTCGATGGCGAAATGATGATGGTATTTTAGATCCATAATCTGTCTGAGTCTCTAAACCGCCAACCCAATTAAGTTGTTAACATGTAATTATCTGGTTCGTTTTTGGAAATATTAGACGGTTCGATCTAAAACACGATTTATTTCAACAAGTACATATCAATAAATACATCTAAATTTGGTGACGTTTTATTCTAAACATATACATGTACTTTCACAATAACAGAGCGTCAATTTGAAAATAAGGTACACTATTTTTGAAACCAAAGCTATGCGCACACCATACATACTATATTTAAATCTAATACAGGATGGTCTTAAATACAAAACCTACCACAAACTTTAAAATCTATGTTACTTGGCTAAATTACACGTAAGCTAACATAATTTGTCTGGTATATTATTGACGACACAAAACACTTGCTATCGCAGCATCTTTCCTGTTCCCTGTCATAAATTCCATCCATTCGGCTACATAGACAGATTTTGAAATTTTCCCTTTCTTCTCTGTATCCATGTTAGCAAACATCATTTTAGCTGCTTCGTCTTTTTGGATTCCTAAACACCGCAATCCTCGGATCATATCGTTAGCATTAATGAATCCATCGCTGTCGGTGTCGTAAATTTCGAAAAATGTTGATACCATGTTCTTAAATACGTTCTCAAATAATGTTTTATTGACTTCTACAAGTTGTTCAAAAGCTTTTGCATATTGGTCTTCTGTTACAGCTCCACCTGTGTTAAGGGTTTCTGAAACGTCGAAAACCAGCGGTGCTATGTCTGGTGTCAGTCCTCCAGCTTTACCAGAATTTGCGAGCTGTTGACCTTCCTTTACCAATACATCCCAACCATCACATAGCCACTTATTTATGGCATTGTGCTGATGATCAGAAAGCGTATATTCGCGTTTAAAAATGTCAGCAATTTCTGTAAAATCTTTTTTAGTCATAGATCCATTTTTCTTGATATTGTTCATCTTGAACCACGTTCTAATTTTTAAGTCCGTAAATTTAACGTCTTCCATTTTATCTTTAGATTGCTACTCTTAGACTTCTTTCTCCGTTGGTTTTCTACTTTCAACTGAAGAGGGAGTAAGAAGAATCGTTGCCTTATTTAAAGAAACAGTATCTAATCAATTACATTCTTAAGACGATTATGTTTAATTACAGGAGCTAAACATCGTGGTAATTCATAATTAAAAGCCAATCGGATTTCTACATAAGTACCCTATATTATATATCTGATGTCCTAGATGAATCAGATTGGGTGTATCATATTACAATAGGGTTAAATCTGTTAAAAGATGGGTTCAAAAGTGAAAAAATAGATCTGGTGTCATGGAGCAGTACATCAGGGAGATAATAAAAGAATAGTGAAATGAAAACGTAAAAAAAAAAAAGACGAACTAGACACAGGAATATCAAACATCAACAAATACACCATCTTTTGAAAATGGATACAAGTAACAAATATACAAAAACAAGCCAGGATAAATTTCAACGTGTGTGGTTGTCATTTAATTACTGCAGTTAGGGAGATTAGAGTGATTGTTGTTTTAACGCAAAGTGTAAACAGAAAGATAAAAAAGGGGGAGGGGGTAATTCCATGCCACAGGCGGCTGTGTATTATTACAGTTTACACGTGACAACTAGAATACCCATGTCCTTTCAGTTAATACCAAGAGTTAAGTTCCTAACTTTATGAGGTTTGCTATAATGGCAACACCTTATAATTAACCCTCTTACCCATTTGCACCCAAGCTTCCGAAGAAAATGATTTATACACTTGACGTTAAGGCGGGAACTTTGTCATTTTTATGTTTAATTACATTTATCGCATGCTACATTTATGTTCTATTTCTGCATGTGATGGTAAGTAGATCAAATGATTTAATTATTAGTTCAATAAAAGTTCAACAGTTTTGAGGGACATTGATATTTTCTGTTGTTCTACTATAAATCAGATGGGAAAAATTTGTTCTACCAATGGGAAACTAAATATGATACTGGACGTCAGAAGACGAAGAAGTAATTTTGATGCCTTGAAATCTCAGTTAGAATGGAGATATCATAGAGATATATCTCGTACAGACCGGCGGTATAGGGTATCTCATGTAGAACATTTAAAGGAAATCCTTAAAGTATAATTTTGAAGAGTAGATGTTCGGCACATGCAAGTATTGGTTACCATAAGATTGTATGGAGATATGGATACGAACACGTTAAATAAAGGAAAAAGAGATGAAATAATTAAGAGATTTTATCGAGGATAAATATGTATTTAAACAGGAAGTAAAAAGGGGATAATTCCATGCCACAATCGTCTTTGTAATAATACACCAAATAGTCTGTCCTTACTCTTTTTAAAATACTGGGTGCTTAGGGGAAAACCCACAGGCGTTCGTGGCACGGACTTACCACCCCCCTTTTTTTATTTCAAACTTTTTGTTTATAAATTTATTTTCAATAAAATTTCTTTATTTCTTTATTATTTCATCTCTTTTTCCTTATTTTAACTTGTTGTGTCAATATTCATACAATCTTATGTTAATAATCCACTGTATCTATAAAGGGTCGACACATGCAAGTTGTTGTTAACATAAGATTGTATGAATATTGACACGAACAAGTTAAAATAAGGAAAAAAGAGATGAAATAACAAAGAAATAAAGAAATTTTATTGAAAATCGTGAGGATTAATTTGCATATTTGCCAAGGTTCAACAAAATTACAAAAGTAACAGAAAAACTTGGAATACACCTTATATAACTCATAACCATATACATGTACCTACCATTTAAATCTTGCCTCATTCCAATAAAAATGTTGACCATTCTAGACAAGATTGGTTAAAATTGCCAAAGTTGTTTTAGAGATGTCTAAAAATATTAAAGTATGAAGGTGATCCACCAACATTTCTGCAAAGTTTCTTTCCAATAGCCGATTTGCCAGTTTCAGACTCGATTCTAAAATTATACGTTTTTTCCACATGTTTGTAGTAGTTGCTTCCCTTTGAGGTGGACAAAAGAGTCAATTTCATGCAATATTCAACCAAAATGACATATATTTTGCTCATACTCTGTATAAAATTTAAATGTTGTAACAACTTGTGAATTTTTTATTTGCTATAAAGTTAACTTCTATAATTTTACAAGGTTCAATTATCTATAAATTTTAAGAAAATTATACTCAAATTCTTAATCCCTTTCTGTTGCTATTGCATTGAACAGGAACCAGTTTGTCCTCTGTAATGGAAATAACTCAAATAATAAAATGTTAAAAGTGTATAATTTTAGAATCAAGTCGGGAATTGGCAAATTAGTTTCCGAGTGTTTCATGTATAACAACAATGCAACACCATTCAAAAAATAATGTTAAAGACGCTACTTTCCATTTACATCTGATGCATCTCGATTTAACCTTATGTCCAGGTGAACTTAACATTAACCAATGAAAATGCAACTGGCAATGTCAAGGTTAACTTAAGATTAACCAATGAAAACACTGCTTGCAAAATCTAGATGAACTTAAGATTAACCAATGAAATCATTGCTTGCAAAGTCCAGGTTAACTTAAGATTAACCAATGAAAATGCTGCTTGCAAAGTTCAGGTTCACTTAACATTAACCAATGAAAACATTGCTTGCACTTATTAACCAAAGAAAACACTGTTTGCAAAGTCCAATAAACTTGAGATTAACCAATGTAAACACTGCCTGCAAAGTTCATGTGAACTTATTTTTGCCAGTGAGTTTGGTTATATGCATTACATGAAAAACCAATGAGAATACCAAGTTCACATGGACGAAAGGTTAGACGAAAGGTTGTGTGTGGTGTTAATAGAGCTAAGCATATTAAACATTTTTTGCCTGTCTCAAGCCAAGTCATAGATTTCTAACAACATATGTCATGGTCTTTTTTGTGTTCAGTGAGTTATGGTGCGAGGTGATTACTCCTTTCGTCAAAATAGTTGGAATTGTTGATCATCACTGTTTAAACTTTTTTCATATTATGATTTGAATCAGTTATAAACAAACAACAAAAAACCTCAGCAGATTTGCTTTAACTCGAAAATGTTGTATAGCATTAAAAATATGGCGAGGACATAAACATGGACATCATTATAGTTAAATCAATGTCACTCTCCGGCACCAAGAACAAAGCTGGTTCTGTATCACTACACTCAGCTACAACCTTTGCCACAGTTCGAATCTCAATCAGGGCGAGGTGTACAACATTATGTGATAAAGTTTGTCAGTAACCGCCACAACATGACTGAAATATTGTTGAAAGTGGAATTAAACACCATCAAACAAACAAATATTTTGAAAAATAGGCTTCTTCTCTTTAATATGGGACTGAAAACTTAAGTCATTTGACTGGACTATCTCTCATGACATCAACTAATGGTGTGGCAGACATGATAGTTGTTGACATAGGATACCCATAATCATTTACATGAAGATTGAATCAACATTTGTTACTACACATACTGTGTAACAATTATACATAGTTCAAACTCAAAACAGGGTTTGTTGTGGCCGTGATCATGTGGTAGTTGGATTTTCAACTACCTGTGCACTCAGTGCCTATCACCACTAGTTCGAATATTATGTGATAAAGTTTGTCAGTGACTTGCAGCAGGTCAGGTTTTTTTCCGGGTACTTCGACTTCCTTTCAATAAAACTGACCACCATGATAAAACTGAAATATTGTTGAAAGTGACGTTAAACACTATAAAACAAAACAAAAAACAATCAAACTCAAACAAGACAGTACAGAGGGTGTCAAGTATTATTGTTTACAGATTAAATTGAAATACCTCCATATTGTAAATGAAATAGAAAAAAAAATCGTCATAAAATCTTATAATTATCATATACACAAAAGCCACTGTACAATACTGTCAAAAAGTCAAGATTTAAATAATAATTTCTTGATCTCCAATTTCTTCCTTTGATGGTAATTTCATTTTTGCAGGATCGATTAAGTTTGGATCTATTAAAGGCAATCCCTCACGTTCTCTTCGTTCTAACTCTAAGAATGCTTCTCTTTGGGCCCAAAGTTTTAATCTGAAATATACAAAACTACAGTTAAAAAACATCAAATAATGTATTTCAGTTTTCTCCATAGTTTTAAACAGCTCAAGTGATGAATCAGAATTGCATAGAATCTTCTTCGATTATGTCCGTATTATCACAAACACCTTGTACGTTCAGCATTATGGCTGTGCTCGTACGGTAGTTTAATTTCCATTTACATGTGTGATCATATTGTTCTGTAACCCACAGCTGATCATACTGATACTCTGTACTCCAATCATCCAATGGAGAGTATCTGAGCATGATCAGATAGGGTTACCATTGATGATACAATCAGTGTCTATTGTCACTAAAGAGTTTTATTTCAGTTCATGGCTAGATGTGGTTGATAGTAGATACAACATTATGTGATCAAGTTTGTCAGTAACTTGTGACAGAACAGTGATATTTTCCTGATAGTATGGTTTCCTTCATTCATCAATAACTCTGAAATATAGTTGGGCTTTATAATTAAAACACATCTTACAATTTGAAATAACTAAATACAGTAGTCCCTCTCTTATAAGACCACCCTTCTTATCAGGCCAAATTTCAGATGCACTGAAATAGTAAAATACTACTAAATTGTTCCCCCTCAAGAAATGCCACAAATTCTCACTCATTCACTCATTTTGGGGAAAATACTTGTGAATACATTTATATTTATGATTCGAAAATTACTATATTTCATAATTAATACAGGACCATTATGAAAGCTAAGTGAAGCATTTCAACAAAGATTTTTGGAACTTTATGTCTTTCATAAAACTATATTTAGAAGTAGTCTACCATCAAACATGTCTAATATTTCTGATCTACCATAAAACAAACATTGAAAAGAACCATAACTTAGTAATTATCATTAATGTACAGATAAGTATTCCATCTGTTTGTAAATTTCTGATAATTTTTTTTTTTCCACCATTTGTTCATAATGTTCTATGTAAATTAATGTGCTGCATCTGCAGACATCTTGGTACTGATTGAAACAAAAACAAAAACTTTTTCAAGGACCATTTAATGATCATGTAAAGGTTATTGAATAGATTGATTGCTGTTTAACATCAAACGAACAGAATATCAGCTTGACGAGAATAAGGTAATAAAGGCATGATACAACAGCAGCATGTTGACAAGGTTTACGTGAGTTGTACAAGTGTATATTAAAATAAATCGTGGACACAGTATTCTGGTTGACACAGTAAATAGCTGGACATGTACATAGTATTGTAATAGGTACAGTAATATGATGGGAACAGTAATTTGCTGGACCCTATCTATTTTGGACATTTGTCTTGTTTTACTACTGTCTGTCATTCTTCGATTTAAGGATTCTGATTACCTCTTTGGTATCTTCAAACTTTTCTTGTAAGGAAACTGTATGATATAACTTAACATAAGTGCTACACTTTAATTAGATTTTCATATTTCTCCACACCCTTTGTTGTAAACTTAATTAGCAACTAAATTAACAAACCTTGTATCAGGTGTGTAAGATAACAATGTCATGCCATAAATAAATGTACAAGTGACCACAAAGAAATAAACCATATTCTTCATCCATGTGTCTGAGTCTCTGTCTGTGTAGCTGAACCCATACGAGACCCAATTCTAAAATGAGAAAGAAAGAAAATATAATAACTTACAACACCACTAACCATCATTATATAATCTAAATATTTTGAAAGTGGTGTTAAATATCAATTTGTTTTGTAGTCAATACAATACAGTTTTCTTTTATTTCATAAGACCACATCATTGGTGTAATGGTTAGTGTGCTCCGGCTTCTTCCATCACTAAAACTGGTCGCCATGATATAGCTGAAATATTGCTGAAAGTGGCATCACAGACCAAAAATCAAATCATTTTTCATCTAATTTGAATGCATTTTCCACCCAAAATGCTTAATGAACTATTTGAGTCCATAAAGACAATTAGTTTTTCATTGTTAAGGGGTCCAAATTCCAGTGTTTTCACATATTTGGATGGAAGGTATACAGAATATTTATTTTGCCTCCAATTTTGATGTGTTTTCTTTCTTTGAATTGATTGTTATAAGATATTGAGGTGGCATGTTAACAGATTCACTCTATCTCTTACAGTTTCGCATTCTCTCATTACTTTCAAATTAAAGGGAGCAGTGATTTCTTTAAAAAAGCTAACAGGGCAAAGTGGGATACTTCCGAGAGTAATTAATTGCATTTAATTGAAATTAACCCCAGGAAGTAACTCTGACCAAATTTAGTAAATAGTTTTTAAGCAGTCAGGTTTGTTTTGTATTTTTGGACATAATTGCCTAAAGTGCATCTATTCAAAAACCTTTTTTCTGTTTAACTTTTATCTCTTGCATGCCTCTGAATTACTGAAATTTTATTTGTAGAAATAACTCCTCACTCCCTCCATTTTGAAACTAGAGGATCAGTGGGCTGAGCCTGTGTCGCTCACCTTTCATTCTGCTTTGAGGAAACTTTATACAGAACCGCCCATAGGTGCTTCCTACCAAGTTTCGGTTCATTTAGCCGAGCAGTTTCAGAGGCAAAGATTTAAATAAAATCGTCCAATCAGAAACAAGAATTGCCTGTGGTGGCCATATTTGTTAATTGGTCGGGACAAAATGAGCAATCCTTATAGAAGACCTTCAATAGATGCTGCATACCAAGTTTCAGTTCATTTGGTAAAGCGGTTTCACAGGAGATGGGTGTTTAGAAATCAACCAATCAGAAAGAAGAATTGACTAGGGCAGCCATGTTTGTTAATGGATCAGGACGAAATGAGCAATCTTTATAGAGGACCTTCCATAGCTGCTGCCTACCAAGATTCGGTTCATTTGGCTGTGCGGTTTCAAAGGAGAAGATTTTTTAGAAATCAACCAATCAGAAACAAGAATTGCCTGTGGTGGCCATGTTTGTTAAAGGATCGGGACGAAATGAGCAATCTTTATAGCAGGGCTCACCACACATACAAATGTAGTAAAAACAGGGTGACTTCACTTCTCTCTCAGTTGACTTGAGGGCGAAGTGAGGGAGACTTCCGAAAATCGATCCAAATTTTAACGGTTTTCCCCACTACCGCATGTTGCCCTACCTTTCAAAAATGAACGTGCTGCACAATGATCTTAAAAGGATGCAATTAACGGGTTTGGAATAAAATATTGAACATCAAACCCTGTATGGGTCAGATTTCAAGAACATGGGAGCTCATTTTATGTGAATATTGAAAAAAAGGTATGATTATTGGTTAAACAATTACTGACTTGAAAAGACGGACAGGTCACAGGGTGACTAAAACTTCGCTTTTTGTCAGAAATTGGGCGATTTCATTGAATCCAAGGCAAAAAAGTAGCCCACTTCGCCTGGTTTCGTGAGCCCTGCTTTATAGAGGACCTTCCATAAATGTTTCCTGCCAAGTTTCGGTTCATTTGGCCATGCGGTGTCAGAGGAAAAGATTTAAAAATTTCGTCCAATCAGAAACAAGAATTGCCTGTGGTGGCCATGTTTGTTAATGGATCGGGACGAAATGAGCAATCTTTATAGAGGACCTTCCATAGATGCTTCCTACCAAGTTTTGGTTCATTTGGCAAAGCGGTTTCAGAGAAGATATTTTAGAAATCAACCAATCAGAAACAAGAATTGCCTATGATGGCCACGTTTGGTAACGGATCAGGACGAAATGAGCAATCGTTATAGAGGACCTTCCATAGCTGCTTCCTACCCAGTTTCGGTTCATTTGGTCATGCAGTTTCAGAGGAGAAGATCTTTTAGAAATCAACCAATCAGAAACAAGAATTGCCTGTGGCGGCCATGTTTGTTAACGGATCGGGACGAAATAAGCAATATTTATAGAGGACCTTCCATAGATGCTTCCTACCCAGTTTTGGTTAATTTGGCCATGCGGTTTCAGAGGAGAAGATTAAAATGTGAAAAGTTAATGCACGACGGACGCCAAGCGATGGCAAAAGCTCACATTCCGTTTCGGTTCATTTGGCCATGCGGTTTCAGAGGCATACATGTGATAGAGTTGCTATGCTATAACTGGAGATTTGCAAATTTTTGGCTGGAGATTTGGTCTCATAACTGGAGATTTTTTATCGAGGTATTTGATGCGTGTTTTTATTGTTTATTGATGCTTTCCTTTTGTTTATTTCGGTATTGAACCAACTGCATCCCATTTCAATATATATTGTTTACATTTCTGTCTTATTAGTAGTGTTTCATATGATGAATGAAGGATAAAAACTATTTATAATTTATTCATAATCATTCATAATCATAAGGTTATAACAAAGCAATAACAATGAAGACAGAATGTTCTGAACAATAAAGTCATAGAGCACTAAAATTAAAGTCACTTTGCTGCTGGTGCGTTGGGTGATAGCATACGTTTCGGCATTTTTGTGGTTCATCAATTCCATCCTGGAACTTAGTCCTTAAATAATACTTTGATCGGCTTTGGTCCCAAACAAGCCATAACAACTCAATCCGAGATGAATTCATTGCACGTTTGATTGAAATAAGAAGTTTTCCTTAGCCTCCAGGTGTCAAACCAGTAATTCAACCAATCAGAGCTAAGAACATATACAAAAGTAGTCCCTTTTAAAAAAAAAGTTCCTTTCACTTTGTTGTATCGTGACAAATACTGAATGGAATGGAATAATTAAATTGATAATTGAAGTTAAATGTATAAGGATTATTTTGAGCCCAAATTTGATTGATTTAATTGTATTTTAATATGGATATGGAGGATTTGATGCATGACCTATAAATAGGGAATTTCTGGGGGATGACAGAGCTATTTTTAGAGTAGGTATTTTCCATAGCCTGGCATTTCACTGCAAGACTTTAAACATGGCCTGATATTTTGACAGAACGTAGAGGAATCGTGGACGTTTCAGAAAATGTATGGTCTTCGAAAGGTTAAACTTAAGATAAAATGGCCAGGTAGGCTCGAAAAAACACAAATTTAGTAGAAAACCTTAAAGAAATTAATTATAGGTTTCACACCTCAAAGGTTGTCCGACTCGTGTTTTTTGCACAACGGTTTATAATTATTTTTAATTGCCGCTATCACACTTCTAATCATCTAAGCGTGTGCCACAAACCCACTTCCTTATCCCCAATTAACTGTCAATCAGTAGATAATTGTATAATCATCAACACCTTAATTAATCACCATGACCCAATTTACCTGTAAAGGTGTCAAACAGATCAATAACCGGATATCATTAAATACGACATTCACCTTTCCCATTCATATCTCTCGGCGTTTTTCTTCAGCGCGGGAGTTCCAAATGGGGAATTTCCAGAAATATTGATCGCAAAATGTAAGTCAAGATTTTATTGTACTTTATTTTTTTCACGGGCGGAAGATTTTGAAAGTTGACGGTAGGGGCCCTCAAAATCGGGAGAAAAATGCTCCCGCCGGAAGGTTCACATGTAAGCAGAGGAGAAGATTAAAATGTGAAAAGTTAATGCACAACGGACGCCAAGTGATGGCAAAAGCTCACATTGCCTTTGTCAAGGTGAGCTAAAAAAGGCGAAGCAGAGTGAAGCATAATACGACCGCAACATGCCGACATAAATGTAGGAATGGTATGCATTTCCCTGTGCAAAGTTGCTGTTGAAGAAAAATCCTAGAACACTGAAGTTATAGTGTCGCATTTATATGCATTGAAAGTAAAGATATGTGGATAGTAAAATTACGACAGAGGTGAAATTGATAAAATTTCAGATCAATGCACAGGCACTTGTTACAATTTTTGTATCCCTCAACTGACAACTCTAAAAACCACAAGGGAGGAATCTCAAATGTCAAAAGGTTTCGAAATCCTCTTTCATATTGTTTACATGTGAAGGCCGCACGTGTGATCTGATTGGTCGAATTTACCAATCAAATCACACGTAGGAATTTTGTATGCTCTCACATGTAAACAATATGGAAGAGGATTTCGAAACCTGCAAATTCTGTTAGAAATTGCTTAAAAGTTGCAGATAGGTAAAGATTATGACAACTAGAGACTCAGTGGGCTAAGCCTGTGTCGCTCACCTTTCATTCTGCTTTGAGGAAACTTAAAACACAACCTTCTATACATGTACAGTATGCACACCGACTTTTAGCACGAAATCAGCTTGGTCGGTGTTTTTTCGCAGTGATATGTCATAAAATGTCGGTGAAATCACAGTGAAATTTTCACCGCGAAAATATACAAATTAGGGCCTAAATGTCGGTGAACAATTTTAATTGTTGGTGACAACACTGCGGCGACATTCATACGAGTACACATACATGTAACTGTATAGTTACATGTATTCTTTTGTTTTTTGTTTGTTTAGTTTTGTTTTTTTACTATTTCGTACTGTATATTTCAATTTGATCATTTGATACCGGTTTTTTTTTCAGGGATGCCATACATTTTATTTATAGGATATATGAGCAGGCATCTTGTTTTGCGTATATTATCTAATCCCAACATTTCGATTGGCTTACATAGCAGAGTTGCAGATAAAAAAAAAATCCTGTCAGACATTGGGTCCTGCAAGTAAGAGAGTTTTGCCAGACCTACTTTTTTTTTAGAAATTTTTTAATATTTCACTTTCAATACAGTATGATTAAAGGGACAATCTTAAAGCCTTGACACAGCTAACGACTACTACGACCAGAATCAGATTAAAGATATTGCCAAAGGGGGGTTAGTGACTGAGACCACATTCAATTTAGATAGCCCTGCAACATCAAATAATCAATACTTCATATTAGTCAGATTTTATTATTCCTCTAATGAGTATTTTGATATCAAGTCGTCATTTGTTTGTTCATTTTGTCCTTCCATTTTCGATTAAAGGACCGCCCTCGGTTGCCTCTCCTTTTCATATGCTGACCTTTTGGCTTTTTTATTCTCTGTAGATAAATCGATAGCTAGTGGGTGCTTTTTTCCAGATTTAGACCCCTCCGTAAACTTAATTGGCTATGCAGCCATAACGGAAATGATCAAATTACAATTTACAACGATTACCGACAGGATACGAAATAAAATCCGGAATGGGAACTGGTTCCCAAAATTTAGCATAAACAGAAAGGAACAGAAATTTTTACCGATTTGATTACGACTTTTGACTTTATTAACGATAATCAAAGATCCTTCGCTTAGAGGTCTAAGAGGTAACCAGGACAGACAGAAATTTGATTTTTGACAGCCCCAAGCAGTAAAAATGTTTGCCGGTCATTAGGTCTGACACAAAGACGTCATTTGCCGGACCCTCTAAAATTCTGCCCCCTAGGTCCGACAGGGCCGACGGTTAGCTGCATCTCTGACATAGGTGTTATTTTTTTCTCTCTCACGAGTTGATAATCACCTGGTATTACAGGCTGTATTTTATCTATGTACGGGTGTGTCTATTTTTATGTAGTGCAAACATTGAACTTGGTCACTATAAGGTCAAATACACAGTTACCTGAGGCGGAGAGATTGATTTAAAAACAAACCGAGAAGGATTGAAAATTATTTTTTTTATCTTATATTATCGATCAAAGCGTGATTTTGGGGATCTAGAAACTTTTGTAACAGGTGAACTTTAGTCACGTGCCAAGTGGACAATAATTGAACATCCAAAGGCTTGAGGCTTTAATCATGTAATCGCGTCTATAAGGCAGAATTCTATTTTTTTTAATGAAATTTCAAGTTCAAGATAAAGTTTATTTTAATTTTTTGATCAAAAGTAATGTGACCTCAAAGCGAGAATATCACAATGACAAGATGGCGGAACGAAGTAGGCGGGATCTGTTAATCTGAGACATTTGTTATGATAATGAGCTAGAAATGAATAATAATGAGTAAGTAAGTATGGAAAGCGATAGATAAATATGTAACAAAACAAATTATCTACATGACTCCGCTCTCATATCTAGCGTATTGTTATCAAAATTACTGTTGAAAGGTGAGACAAAATCAAGGTCGCAGTTTCGCAAATTTTTGATATCAGTCCCTGAAATGGACGGTCGCCCAGTTGCCAAATGCGACTAATATCTTATTCGGGCGACCAAAAGCTGCTACAAATTAGGTAGTCACTGGCCCAACAAAAAGCGTTTGGGCGATTGCCTAAAAGACCGTTAAAAATTGATGTTTTACCGAAACCGGACATATTTTACTGTAACTTCAACGGTAGATAACTCTTCTGTTCTAGTCGAAAACAGTTTGCTACGAGCACAGCGATTGGTCCAAATACATTTGTGTAGCCAATGAATACACAGCAAATGTAATTTACTGTTCTCCCCAATTATGTATTTTTATCGAGCCAATCAATACACGTTTCCTACACATTTTCATGCAATACACAAGTATTCACAAATATTAGAAAAGAAACGTGTTTTTTTGTTTCTTTATGATTTAATTATTAAAATTGTTAAAAATCACGGACGAAGTGGAAAGTTGTGAACTATAAAGAAAATTCTGTCAACTTATAAATTATAATGTTTGCGATCTGGTATCTTCCACGGTTCGGAAATTTATTCATTCAATCTGCTGCAAAATGTACATGTATGAATTTCATTTTACAGAAATCGGAAACCTTTTTGTGTCAATCCTTAGGTAATCATTGAAAAACGTTTCCCCAACATGAACAACGGAGAGAAAATCGTTGACAGTTGTTAAACTACGGAAACGATCTGGCCTGTCATTTCTTTTAAACTTTTCATAGTTGTACACGGCTACATTTTAGTGACAATTGGGAGTGGTTTTCTTTTTTGGAACCAGAACTTTTGTTTACAAATTAGCACCGTTTGTTATTTCAACAAAGTGAGATACTTATTTGGAATGAATAACCAACTAACATTACCCCGAACAGGGCCGTAGCTTACTATGTTATTCTACCGAGGCAGGGGGTCTGGGGGATGCTTGAAGCCCCCAGTGGGTTACAGGGGAGTTTGGGGGGCACCCCCAGGGGTTTCAAAGTGGGCCCGTACCCGGTACTTTTACCCGCCTGAGATCGTGTATAGTACCGGCAGAAATTACTGAACCCCCCCAAAATTAGCGGTGGTCAAAACCACAAGTACGATGGTCGATTGGCTTGTGGAATATTTTTCATAAAAAATTAATGATCACGTCAATTGCTGAATTCTCGCATTCAAATCGAACAACTGCGTCATGACCAAGTTGATGGGATATTCCCTGTTTTAAAAATAACTTTACCTTAGAATCGTAAATAGCAGTTTGCGCATGCGGTAAATAGATATGTTTTCGCCCAAATATCTTTTCATCCTTGTGTAAAACTCGGACCGGAACAAAGCTGACATCATTTCAAAATAAAAAAATGACCGATTACAAATTATGTTCAAATACAATTTAGTGTAATCTCCAGTAATATAAGTATGATCATTATGTATTATGAATATATGACTACACAATATTTTGTGCGATTTTTTTTATCCATTTAAAACCCAAGGTCGAATCATTCTGGGGCGTACTGTCTTGTTGCTTAACTCCGTCCATATTATTTAACTTCCGGTATAAAAAAATAAAAACCTATGGCTAATTTATTTACATATTTTGACGGGGCCCTACCACGGTTGTTCACAGAAATGAAAGTGTGCTGAAAAACATTTTTAAAAGGGGGTACAAAGAGATAAGGGATAGAAAATTACTAGAAATCTTGAAAAAGGACCGGACATGGCTCAAATACGAATTACTTTGTAATGTCAAAACGCCGGCCCCCCTTTTTTTCCAAAATAATTTAACTTTTGTGATTCAAATGTTAATAAATGTCTTCCCGCGAATCGTTTTTATTCGACTTTTTTTTTGCACATAAGTCATGAAAGTAACAATATATATTGTTTTTGTTTAATTATATTTGTATTGATCTATTAAAAAATTATAAATTTTATTAAAGATTGATGATTGCAAATTAAATTTATATGTTTCATCAAGGACGTATTCTATATACGTCCTAGGTTTCATTAATTATGACACTTATATGTCTTGATCCTGCCAATGGTCTTTGATGAGTTTAATTACTGGTAATAAAGTAAAAAAAAACACAAGCCAAGGTATTGTGAAAAAGAAAAGGACAAAGCCAACAAATGAATTTTGAGAGGTTTAAGCTTTGATAACAATGGCTTAGTCAAGCCTAGCTGCGGAACCGTAGCTCTTTATGGTCCTTTTGTTTTTTTTATAAGATATGGCTAATCTAGGCTAAAGTCTGTAAACTGAAATATTCAATAAAGAAATTGGGGGGAATCCAGGCATTATGCATGGTCTTCACTCTTGGTGAAATCTGAACTCTAAAGTTAATGGGATTTTTCTTTCAAAAACACTTAATGTTTTGCAGTCTCTGAAGTACATTTTTTGGTCCACAAAATGCTAGATTTCAGGAGCTTCCGCCCCCTGGACCCCTTACGGCCCTCAGCCTAATTTTTTAGGTACCTCCTAAAATTTAAGAAGTACCTCCTATTATAAAAAACTTTGAAACCCCTGCACCCCATAAGCGATTTTGAGCAATTTAGAGTATATTTGGGACCAGTTTTGCTTCAAAATAGTCATAAAAATAAGTCACAGCTATACACAATTGCACATTCATAATGGTCATCTAACATGTACAACTTAGTCCAAGAAACTTTGTTAATTGCCGATTCAAAAATATTATGGATTGCATTAGACAAAATCACACATATAAACTTGAACAAACTATGTTCGTGATTGCTATACAGGAACAGCACCTTATAATTGCTGTTCTTCATCTTGAAGTTGCAATGAGGCCTAAACCCTTCAACTAGGTGCCATTTCCGTCATTAACCGAGTCTTAGTCTGTTAACTTATTTATTGTCCCTTTATTGAGAACATGGAAATACAATTTAATTGTCTTTATATTTTTTTTTGGCATATATTTTTTACCGAGGCAACTGCCTCGGTTGCCTCAACGTAAGCTACGCCCTTGCCGAACTGAGAAGTTATTTTACTTTAAAATCACTTCTTCATAGTGAATTGAAACAAGTGATGTCACTCTTCACTCTGGGGAGTGCAAGAGTGGTCCTTGTAGTGGCATTAGTCTACTCTTTTCCGGATGTCTTTAATGTGATCATGGCATTGATCTCCCCTTACACAAACCAGCCTTTTATTGTCCCCATCCGATGGACTAGCATCGTTTCTTAAGACCACCCTTGCCAATGGCGTAAAGGTTGTCAAAAAGGTTATAACAAGTAAATTCAGGTTTCATTTGATAGCAATATATGCATTGGGGTGTTTTCGCAATTTCAGCTGCACACCTGTACCTTCCAAAATTACCTTGAAGAGCACTCCCCCCCCCCCCCCCCCCACCCCCCTTTATTATGCTTATAAAAATTGTGTGTTGTGTAAGGGTAAAATAAAATCAGACGACTCTGTAAACACCTTTGGCTTTTCTGGGTCCCAATCTGCAAAATGCTCTTTTAACTTTTTGTACTCTTCTGTTTCTTCCATGGCAGTCGGTGATTCAGATGTTGTTGTTAAACTGTCTTTATTCTTTTTTGAAGTTGAAATATAGCAGCATGGCTGTAAAATCTTTTGTCTTAGCAAGGATTTATTGACAAAAATCCGAGCTGATTTAGCTGCTGCCGTCCTCAGCAAGGTCGCCATGATAATTAAAACGGAGGGAGGGTCTAAAAGCCGGAAAATGAAAACCCGGAAAATGAAAAAAATAAATACATACTTTTTCTATCATATCTTCTGAATGCGTATAGGTAGAATAATAAGTTGAACGTATTTTTAAAGCTCATAAGAAGTTTTATCAGATGATATATAATTAATTTAAATTAAAATTAATTTTAAAGTCAATATGATGGCCGGAAAAATAAAATTGGTAAAATGTTCAAACCAAATTTACGACTTTGAACTCAAATATCTCGAAATATATATAACCCGGTTAAAAACTCTTTATTGATTTCCAAAGACATTTTATTTATGAACAAGATGATATAATTTATATATATATAATTTCAATAAAAATGGCAAAAACCGTGGCCGGAAAGATATCTGGTGTGTTAAATCGGAAGTAATTTTTTCAACTTTGAATGCGTATTGCATGAAATTGAAGGGACCCGGTCAAAAACTTTTTATTTATTTCCAAAGACATTTCATTCATAATTAAAATGACGTGATGTTTATTTTAATTATTTCAAAAGAAAAGTCCAAAACCGTGACCGGAAAAGACTCGTATTGGCTTTAAAATTAACTTTAATTTAAATTAATTATATATCATCTGATAAATCTTCTTATAAGCTTTAAAAATCCGTTCAAATTATTATTCTACCTATACGCATTCAGAAGATATGATAGAAAAAGTATGTATTTTTTCATTTTCCGGCTTTTAGACCCTCCCTAAAACGGAAGGAGGACATATCTGAATGAATTCCGGATTACTCAAATATTGATATTTTTGCCATATTTTAAGAGAAAATACTTAATCATTAATAAATAAACATAAATAAATATGTAATGTTTGCAATTATATATCAACTGGAATAGTTACTAGAACGAATGGACCCATATCTGAGTTGCCTTCGGTCCGAATTGTCCTGATTCCACGGAAATTGATTTGTATTTTTACATCTACTGACTGGTTCCCTCAAATTTGTGAATTTATCAAAACCAGTCACACCAATAACGTGACGGCGGTAATACTGAGAAAGTAATTTTGTAAATTTGTCACTGGTATTTGGCAAAATGAACTGTTAGTTGAGAAGATTCAATGTCGTCATTATATTCTGTCTCTTAAAACTGAAGTGTGACACATGGTATGAATGAATTCAGGCTTAGTAGCATCGTGTTATCGATTTTCCGATATCGTCGTGTATTGTAAAGTCGAGGGTCGGCTATTTTGCATATTCATTAGATGACGTCGTAGCGAACACGTGCCCTGTGACTGTCAAACAATAATAGTGATGACCTAGTTGGAAATTACCAAATATCTTAACAAAAATGAGATTCAAACAGGTAAAATAACATAAGAAAGCCTCAAGATGCCAATTTCCGCCATTTTTGCTAATGCCCATTTTTAAAAAAACAATTTCTGTGCCGTTTTTAGACCCTTGGGTCACCAGGGTCACGGAAGACACGGTCGGCTGCTTTGTTTACAAACTTGGGTTAAAGGTTATATGACTGAATTTGGACTCCTGGGTTTAATCAATTGAGAAAAATGTCTCACAAAACATGTGATTTCTTATTTATCTAACTTGTAAAATGTAAAAAGTCTGACAATGAGTGAAACAAAATAACAACTTGTAGCCTTTCAAAACACTTGGTCATGTGACTTTAACATATGGATACAAGAAAGAATGTATATTGTGTTTAATATAGTTATAATGTATTGACCCACATTGTTGTTTTTTGCTGTTTGAAATAGTGAACTAAAATGAAGCTTTCGAGACGTTTCGGCCACACGCCGCTTCGGCCATAGTACGTTTCGGCCACAAACCATTTCGGCCATAGTTTATATTTAATAAGTATGGATGAAGAAACTGAGTGTCGTAGTCTGTACTTTAGTATGGATTATTAGGTGTTTTTTTTTTTAATTAATCATGGTAATATATATACACATCACATATTCATTGATTGGCGTCGAGATGACTGACCATTTATTTACTTTGTTATTTTCGTAAGTATGGATGAAAAAATCGAGTGTCGTAGTCTGTACTTTTTAGTATCGATTCTTAGGGGAATTATTTTTATAGTAATCGTGGTAATTACACATACGCATATCATATTGGCATCAAGATGACTGACCATTTATTTATTTCGTTATTTTCGTACTTTTGTATGAAGAAACTGAGTGTCGTAGTCAGTATGGATTCTTGGAGGAATAAAATGGTATAAAAAATAAAAATTCCGAAATTTCATGATTAATATAAAAAAAATTATTATATAGAAAATAGAAATGTTTATTAACCAAATCAGGGCCCCATTATTCTTCTTCTCTCAATCGCCGCGATTTTCAGATCTACAAATCGTCGCAATTGGGAAAAGAAAAGAACAATGATAATATTTGCTAAAATATATCGTTTTAAATATTATTTTTTTGTAATAAAGTACAGAAAATGATGATTAATTCCAGATTTTCATATAGGTAACACTCAAAACCAAGGACGTATATAAAGTCAAAACTAAGTAAATCGTAGATTATGACTTCTTTTCTTCGTGTCGATCTGCAAATGGCAGCGATTGAGAAAAGAAGAACAATGATAATATTTGTTAAATAATTTTTTTTTTAAATAAAGTACTGAAAATGGTTATTAAATCTAGATTTATAAGACTTAAAACTATGTAAAACGTAGATTTTGTTTTCTTCTCTTCATGTGGACCTGCACATCGCCGCGATTGGGAAAAGAAGAATAGTGATAATATTTGCTAAAATATATCGTTTTTTTCTCAATTTTTTATTTCTTTTTGTATTCAATATGATTATTAATGCATAATATTGTTATAAATAACACATAAAACAACATAATTAAAACCATGGCCGAAACGTCTTTATAAAGTGTGGCCGAACTGGTACTATGGACGAAATGACTATGGCCGAAACGTCCTGTACCCAAAATGAACAGCTGAAAAAACTTTATGGGAAAACTATTTTTTTCTGCTGAGACAAATTAGACAATTTTGGTGTAATGCCAGGTTTTTTTTATATTATATGACACTGAAAAAAGATGTTTTTAGCTGTGATTGTTATTACAAATTGTTATCTTAATTATAGTTGAAAAAATTGAATTGGTATCATCTTTCATTTATTCGCAACCGTATGCAAATATGGAGTCTCGACTTTACAATACACTCTGCAAAACAAGGTGGAAATACCCTCCAAGTTTCAGATGGATTTTTAATCACTTGCTAAGGATGCACAAATAATGTAATCGGTACCTAAAGAGACTAAATGTATGCTTATTCTTGATTATGTTATTTATAGAATAGTTGCAGTTATTTTTAAAATGTTTTGAGACAAAATAGTCTTAGGGTCTCGACTTTACAATACACGAGGATATAGCGATTAACAGTGTTAACCCTTCATTCATATGACGATTGGAATTTTCAAAGAATGGCTAGTTAAATATTTCTTTGTACATAAGATTGTTTTTAAAGCCATTCTTGTATTTTAATATACTCTCGATTATCTGGCAACTTTTGTTGTCAGTAAAATGGCGTCATCTGTTTTCGTGTGAAGTAAAAACAAGGCCGATATACGGGATGGAAACAAATATAAAATCCGGAAATGGCTGGTTTTAAAATTTCATGGTTCTGGCCATCTACCAAATCATACTACATCTAAATAAAATAACAATGTTTGAAAATGACCACAATGCTGAAACCACAATGCACTGCAAAGTGACATGTATTTTATATAAGAAACAGGCACATTTCAGTCAGCTCTTTTGTTTACAAGTACGATCAGTGACCCCATGACAGTTACATGACAGGAAGAGCCGGTGTCTGAGAGGCAGACAACATAGTTAAATTTTATATAGCCCTTCTGGATTTTTTTCCAGCTACTTTATAAATGAAGTAAATTTTTAGAATTACAAAAAGTATTGTTCAGTAGGTAGGTTCACTGTTTTTGGTACTTACGTCTTTAAAAGCAAACTTTAGCATCTTTTACAGATGTCAGCTGTAGTCTTGTTTATGTTCCATAAATAGAAACCGGAAGACACGTCAAAAATAATGCGTGTGCTGTGGAAATCAAAATAAAATGGATAAAGCGAAAACAGATGACACACGAAAACACATACCATGACGATAAGTTACAGAAAATATTTAGATTTTTGTCGGGTCGAAAAGCCTGTATTACTATTGGCTGTAATTAACTAGTGTAAGGCTGTATCCCCGTGTGACAATAAGTCGGCCAGTCATTGGATAATGTTTGATTATTTTGTTCATGTTTGAAAAGTAAACATTTTTTCTTTATTATTATGTTCCTCATCTATTCTGACTTTTGTGTCCACAACCCCATACACTACACCACAGTGTATGGGGTTGTTTTTTGTATTAAGCGCGCACCTGTGTCACAACCCCATACCCCCTTTGATAATGTGCCTCATAAAAAATTACTGCACAAACTAAACAGCTATGGCATAAATGGAACCACTCATAAATGGATAGGACAATTTCTGACAGCTAGTAAACAGCAAGTCGTTATTGATGGAGAAAGATCCAGATCATGCTCTGTAGATTCCGGAGTTCCACAAGGAACGGTCCTTGGACCGCTCCTCTTTCTCTGCCATATTAATGACTTACCATCTTGTGTGAGATTATTCGCAGATGACTGCATATTGTATCGTTTGATCAAATCCATCAATGATCAAATACAGCTACAACAAGATCTACAGTCACTCGAAAAGTGGGCAACTACATGGGGTATGAGGTTTAATGCTATCTTATGACAATCAACAGATCTAAGAACCCTTTGACTTTTGACTACACACTTGATTACCACAAGCACAACTTAGAAAAAGTATATGGGCATCACTATCAGCGACGACTTGAAATGGAATACTCATATCAACAAAATATCCAACAAAGCATCATCAATTTTAGGCTTCATTCGACGAAATCTTCGACACTGCACCAACAACCTTAAGCAAACAGCTTACATATCACTTATCCAGTCAGTAATGGACTACTCTTGTGTTGTATGGGACCCTGACCTCAGGAAAGACATTGACAAACTAGAAAATATCCAACGACGAACGGCCCGTTTCGTAAAAAATGATTACCGCAGGGATAGCAGCGTAACAGCCATGCTTCAGGACCTTAAGTGGCAGCCTCTAGCAGACAGACATAGGGACCAACGATTGATCCTGCTCTACAAGATCATCAATGGCCTGGTGTCAATCCCCGCCGATCAACACATTCAGCCAAACCCGAGACCCTCGAGAAATAGACACACAAAGACATTATTAATTCACACCTGTAACACTGACATTTACAAACACTCATTTATACCGCATTCTACTATTGATTGGAATTCCTTACCTGAAGCTACAGTTACCAGCAAAACAGTGGACAGATTTAAAGCAGCTCTCCTGAAACGCGAGTAAGAACTTGCATGCGCACACACCCCTGAAGGACTTTTACTCAAGATTGAGTTAATCTTCAGTAACCATACAGATGTATGGGGTTGTTTTTTTGTATTATTCGTGCGCCTGTGTCACATGTGTAAAGTTCCATAAAAAAAAGATCGATAACAAAATGGCACAATGACCCATATTTGTTTACTACCCTTTTTGTAAATGGCGTCGTGTAGCGTGACATCAATCGTAACTACTCGGCCATTCTCGCTACCCTGCAAATAACGTCATACGTTGATAGTAGAAATTCTTCTTAAATTGTTTGCCAGAAGTTAAGCCGCACAAGAATATAGTCCACGAAAATCCAATATGGAAGACATACTAAGTAAAATCTAATCATGCAAAACTAATTAAAACTTTAACTTTTATCCATGAAAATAATTGAAATGTAGAAAATTGTTTAAAATATAACTTTATCAAACTTTCATGTAACTGACATGTGAAAAGTAGTTCTATTTATCCGCCACCTATGGTACGTACGAGGTTATTTGCAGGGTAGTTAGAATGGCAGAGTAGTTATGATTGACGTGACATAAGAGCGTTAAGTGGTAAATAAATCATATGATTTTGTCATAGGCCAACCAAACTTAAAAAGTAAACCAGATTAAGGAAGTACTGTATTTTAGCTTTTTCTGTATAATTGTTTTGTCTGAAGAATTTCAAAAGATTTTTTTTTTTTAAATAGTTTGAAATTGAAGTACCAGTATTAAAAATTAATTATTTAATGCAAACATTGAACTTGTTTACCCATAGTCCCATATAATAAAATATTTAATCCAGTGAATTTGGTGTTTTTGTTTTTGTCAATGCAATATATTAAACAATTAATGACCGATTTCTGTTTATTTCAATCACATTTATTATCACAGAATGGTAGCAATACAGTTTTGTTGATGCTATTTGTAATAACGACAGGTTTTTTCCCCCAGATAATCTCATTTATTTGTCTGGTTTAATCTAATTCTCTGTTCAATTTATGCTATATATTTTGATTATATCTGTTAAATTAATTCTTTTTCTATCTTCTCTGTGAATATCATTTCATTACACCAAGAAGTAAGGGGTATATTTGTTATTAAAGCAGCAGTGGAAATGCAAAATAATCTGCCATTTTTTGACTAATGCAAATGGAGAGCACTTGTATATATTTTCCTGGTAAAATCATCCATTTTCTAGAAAATGGTGGAATCTGAATGATCAATCATCATATTTTCAAAGTATTTTAGAATACAATTTGCTTGGCCTTCATTCCAGAAAAGGTCATGATCTGTGATGACGATTACATCAACAAACCGGAAAAGTAAAAATGCTTGGGAAATACCATCACTTAAAAAATATTTAACAAGCATAATGATCAGGAAAAAAGAGACATTAGTAAAAAGGATCTTTTTTACTTGCATTGAATTTATTCAATTCACTCTTATCTGTTTTAATCTCATCTTGTAATTTTGAAGTTTAAAAGAATTCCCTCTGTGTTTATGTACGCTATGAATATACAGAATGATGTCATCGGTCTCGTACTGCGCGAGAATTGTAGATCAAAACAAACGACCGACTTTATTGCATGGCCGAGCAGATGTCACGACACAATATAATGTATTATGTATACCTACTTATATTTATATGCCAAACTCCTAATTCATTGATCTTTTCTGAAAATGTAATGTCACTATCGAATATATACATTAATGACTTATAACTATGGACTCGGCTGTGTTTAATGTTGAAAAATGACCACGGTTATCTGCAATGAAACATTGTAAGCAATAATAAACACAGTCAAGTTCATAGTTATAAGACATATTCAATTATAACCCTCTAAATACCACCTTCATTGGCGGGACATTCAAATGGGTTTATTTTCCTTGTTTCTTTGTCTCAAAATTTCCTCCTTAGATTTAAATGCATGAAATTACACACCCAGTATTTAATATAAACTAGAAACACTGAAAATTATTGATCATATTTGCTTTTGGTCGTAAATTTTCGTTTTCTCAGTATATCATAAGTGGTGCTGCTACTTCCACTTGAATAAATGAAGAAACAATAATTGGCGATATTGTGACAAAAATAATCGCTTTGAAAAAAAAGAAAAGTCATCAGAAGATGATCATTAAATTTTTTGAAAAGGTCAATGTATAGGTTTTTCGATATATTATATGGATTTTACAACACAAATAGAATTTGAAGCGACTGGGAGTTAAAAAGATGTCTGCCCTTGCTTGTGTACATAATCATTGTACATTTGTATATGCATCGATATTAACAAATTATGAAGTCATTTACACTCAACAAGGACCTGTGCACAGGCAATAGAAAATCCTACAATAAAAGACTATAATTTTTGTTATTGTGCAAAACATGGAGTCTTATGCAAATTCATAATCTTTCTGTAGCATTTTCAGAAATGGTTAGGGTAATGGTGTTTAATGCCTCTTTCAACAATATTTCAGTTATATTGTGGCGGTCAGTTTTATTGATGGAGGAAATGGAGTACCAGTAGAAGACCAGCGACCTGCCGCAAGTCACTGACAAACTTGTATCGAGCACACCTCACCTGAGCATGGTTCGAACTCGCAATGTTAGTGGTGATAGGCACTGATTCATAGGTAGTTTTAATCCGATTACCATACAATCACGATCACGACGGCCCCTTGGATATCCATATGTAGACTCAAAGAGTAATATCTGTATACAAATACATACTAAAATATACGTTAGTAGAATCGAATCACAACTTCCTGTCTTATTAACTCTTTTTTGAAGCATTTCTTTTACAGGTTGATGTATGAATCACAAGATGTGTAAATGTGTGAGATGGCCAGTAACCCTCTGTTCTCCTTCTTTAGAGGAAAAAAGTTCTCATATGGACTTCAATTAAAGGACCCTCAGAAAAACCTAATTAAGTTAACAAAGTTTAGTAATATGGACAAACCCCCAGCTTCAAAGAAAAGACGTGTAGAAAATGATGAACTATGGGGTGATGATGATGATGATTTTGAGCTGACCCAGAAAGACTTGGAAAATATTGATTGTGAAGTGATGGCATCACAGTCAACAAAAAATGGCACAACCACACATCATCCATCAGTAGGAGCTAGTAATCCAGGACCTTCAGGGTCGGCATTATCTGCAGAACCAGGAAGACTGACGGGTCGATCAACATCCTCATCATTTCTAAAACCTAGACCAGTGAACAACTCTTCCTCATCATCATCGTCTACATCACCTCATCCTGCTTCTTTGTCTACTTCATCTGGGAGTAGATCTGGTAGTTCTTTATGCTCAAGTAAGTTACTACAATTTTATAAAATATAGCGTTAACAAGCACAACTTGGCAGATGTGCAGCGATCACATTGTTAATTATCCTGCCTCACTCAACGTAACTGTTATGACTCTTAAAAAGTGGTGAAAAGTAATTGAAATGACATAATCTTAATCTGTAATTAATTAAAATGTTAAAAAAATGAGTGTTTTCTGAGTTTTATAATGTGTTGTTGTTTAATATGTTGTTAGAAGTGAGTATTTTTTTTACTTTATCATGGTGAGAACAAGTTACTTTTTGATGAAATGATGTCTGATTTGTATTAAACTAGCACACTAAATTGTAGTCTGATTTGTATCAGACTAGCACACTGATTTGTATTAGACTAGCACACTGATTTGTATTAGACTAGCACACTGATTTGTATTAGACTAACACACTGATTTGTATTAGACTAGCACACTGAATTGTATTAGACTAACACACTGAATTGTATTAGACTAGCACACTGAATTGTAGTCTGATTTGTATTAGACTGAGTCACTGGGCACACTGAATTGTATTTTTATCGTGCTAACTCACTGAAACAACAGTCTACAGAAAGACATGATGCTACACTCACACATATTATCCTCATTCTGAGCCAACCAGTCTTTGTTCTAACTCCTTGATGCTGCCTGCAGAGAAGCAGCAAATACCAATTTAATAGTTTGTAGTTTCACCCCGCATGCTTAGCATTGAAGGAGCAAATACCAATTAAAGAATCTTTAGTTTCACCTGACCAGGGATTGAACCTGAGGTAAGCATCCTTACCATAGCACAACCAAAGTTTAAAGTTTAATGGAATAAAAACACCAAATTATCTCCCTTTCTTTTAGATAATTAATTAATTTTATGTTATCCCTGTTCTAGATAATTCAGAGTACATAGAAATACCAACAGCACCTGGCAGTAGGAGAAGTTCTGCATCATTCTCTATCGATTGTAAAGATCAGTCACTTGCCACAGCTTTCTTAAGGGATCCAGTCGTAGAAGGAGAAATAAAGAAATATAAAGAGCAATGTAACAATCTTAAGGAAGAAGTAAGAAGATTATTATCCCCTCGCCAACGAAGTTGCGAAAGGATTTAGTAACGCGTCCTTCCTTTCTTCCGTCCGTCCTTCCATAACATCCTTGTGAACACTCTAGAATCAACATCCTTCAATGGATTTTGACCAAACTTGGTACATACTTAGTCCTTAAGAGAATCTGGTACCCTATTGATTTTCAAGGTCAAAGATCAAGGTCACCAGGTCAAATTTTTAGGCGAGGGAATACACCACGCTTTGCGTTGCCCTTGTTTCTATTCATTCTATGTTCTTTATTATCAAATATGAAAATATAAGTGGGTCAGGGGTTATGGTGTTTAAGACCACTTTCAACAATATTTCAGTTATATCGTGGCGGTCAGTTTTAATGATGGAAGAAACCGGAGTACCCAGAAAAAAACCACTGACCTGTCACAAGTCACTGACAAACTTTATCACATTATGATGTATCAAGTACACCCAGCATGATGAGGATTCGAACTCACAACGTTAGTGGTGATAGGCACTGATTGCATAGGTAATTGTAAATACAACTACCATACGATCACGCCCACGACGGCCCCCTATGCAAATATAATTAAATAGAATTTATTATAGATCTTCATAAGGATAATTTCATTTTTAGCTCATCTTGCCAAAGGCAATGTGAGCTTTTGCCATCACTTGGCGTCCGTCGTCTGTCGTCCGTTAACTTTTCACATTTTAATCTTCTCCTCTGAAACCCCTCAACCATATGAACTGAAACTTGGTAGGAAGCATATATGGAAGGTCCTCTATAAAGATTGCTCATTTTGTCCCGATCCATTAACAAACATGGTCACCACAGGCAATTCTTGTTTCTGATTGGCCTATTTTTAAAAATCTTCTCCTCTGAAACCGCTTAGCCAAATGAACCGAAACTTGGTAGGAAGCATCTATGGAAGGTCCTCTATAAAGATTGCTAATTTCATCTTGATCTGTTAACAAACATGGCCGCCACAGGCTATTCTTGTTTCTGATTGAGTGATATAAAAAAAATCATTTTTTCTTTTAAAGGGAGATAACTAGTTTAAATATAGATACATTTTGTATCTATTCAAAATGCAGTTATCTCTGAATTGAATTACAGATAAATATGCCTCTAAAACCCCTCAACCAAATGAACTGAAACTTGGTAGGAACCATCTATAGGTCCTCTATACAGGGTTCGTACGGGTCATGGAATCCTGGAAAAGTCATGGATTTTTATTTTGTAAAATAAAGGCCTTTAAAAGTCATGGAAAACTGTATTTTATCGAAAAGTCCTTGAATAGTCATGAAAAATTATTATTTGAGCTGTAATCTTGACGTAACTTGAATAATACTGCGCCCTCTATCGGCACTTTCGCTGGACAAGGGCTTGAACGCTCTTAGTGATAAAAATCCGTCAATCCACCAATCAAATGTCAGATATTAGTGTGTATGCGCATTAGTGAATCCCTTTACTTCCGTTTGTAAATATTGACAAAACAAACACGGAGAATGATTGTGCACGTGCCTTTGCATATTTAGAAAACAAATACACCTTTATTCTCATAATTATGATTTAAATTGCCATAGATTCACAAATATTTAAAGATTTAAAAAAATAAAACACTGTGTAATCATTTTTTGAAGTTTTTATGTTTTAATCTAAATTTGCTATACACATCTAACATGTATTTTGTAATGTATGTGGGACAATAAAAGTGAATTTATTGTGGATAATAGGGTCGACACACGTAACTTGCCGTTAACATAAGATTGTATAAATATGGATATGCACAAGTTAAATTAAGGAAAATGGGATGAAACAATAAAGAAATTTTATTGAAAATAAATATGTAAACAGAAAGTTGATTATTTCATAAATTAAAATGATTTTTAATACAATTTATAAAGAAATACCCATCACAATATCGTTATTTAGGTAAATACTTATTAGACTGATTTTTTTAAACCCATTTTTGTCTTTAATTGATAACTGACCCAAGTTAGACTAAATAAATGAAATGTGACTTAATGTATTAATTATATAAATCCTTGCCTTCTATCAATTTTAATTTCTTAACTAATTCTTATTCTTATTATGTAACAATATGGTCAGGTTGTTATTTTCATTGAATGGCATCTCAAAATAGATGGCTTCACAGTAGGAGCTCTTCCTGTATATTGGTTACATCCGGTATATTACAACTGACAGCTAATGCATGACAAACAATTTTAATCAGCCATCAGTATCATAAAATACATTTTTTTTAAATCTTTATTTTAAATGAAATTAAAAAATGATTATTAGAGTGAATTCAAATCAAGCTTTTATTTACTTTCCAACTTTGAAATAAAAATCATTAAGTTTTAATATTTAAAAAATAGTAATTATTCATTTATGTTTTATTTCATGTTTGGTTGTATTTATCCGGATATGTGTATTGCATACAACATTACATCATCTGATCGCTCCATTGGACATTATTTACAAACACTTTAGCTCCTCCTACTTTATGTCGTAATATCCATAAGTCATACCGATTTACTATTTCCAGTTTGACGGATTTTTTCAATGAATGCATCCAGGCGTTAATGCAGCGACTAGCGGGAGAGTAATATAACGACTGGATTATTCGGGTTACATTAAACGGTGTTGCAGTAGGAAACCAGATATTGGAAAACGTACTTTTGGCTTTTATAAAAAAATGTCAGGCAACTGCCATTTTCAGATCAAGTAGTTAGATAACCCTGAATATAAAAAAGATGGTTGGATGTGGGAAGTAGTGAGAGCAAAGCAAAAGGCTCATTTGGTCCAAAGGCATTTTATATTTCGAATATGGGTGAAACTGCCCTTGAAGAAGAGCCCAGAGGAACACTAAACATCATGATTTTTCTAAGAATAAATCATCTACCAATTTTTTAATATAGCTCGCTTATGAGGTGTGTATTTCCATATTTTAAAAATGACAGCTTCCACATACAAATACAGCATATTGTAGTTTTTGCCACAAAATGGCTGCAAACTCTTCTTTTAAAATTAAATGGCTTGAAAAGCTAGAATATAAGTGTCTCTCAAATACAGAACAAATTTAAAGCTGCATCATGTAATGCGTGTATAAAGGATATTAACATCAGTAATATAGGAGGAAGAGTGAACTTAGAAGTCACATTTAGTCAACAAAACACTCTGAACATATTATAAAAAGAAAAGCCGTTTGAGACTGTCAGTGTGGGTTAATAATCAAGTGGAACCAGCCTACAAAACTATTATTGAAGGAGTCTGTGGCAGCAACAGATTTCATAAAAGTGGAGATATAATTTTGACATTAAACACGGTAAAAAGCCACTTCTCTTTCATAAGTTATACAGACAATGTACAGGTTTTTCAGAGTATGTTCTCAAGACGATATGATAGCAAACAAATGGCCCTTGGAGAACCGAAGCATGCTCTTTGGCAGTCTGGAATCCGTCCATATTTGATGGAATCAATCACAAGAAAGATAAAAAAGAAGATATATATGTTCTCTTATTTGATGAATCTCTAATTCAGCAACTTAAAAAAAACAGCTGGACATCCAAGCTATAATAGATTTAAGTTATAAATTTAAATAGAAAACTGAAAGGGTTGTAATTGTCTCATTGTCCAACGGGCCACTTCCATTTTGATGGTAGTTCAGGTCACATTGGCATAAATGGCTACCAAGTGTGCTGTTTATGATGGATAATTTCTTATATACTCATATACAAAGGTTAGAACATGATAAATAATGTAATTACTCAAAATTTCACTTATACTCGTTTGACAGTTTGCTTAAAGTTGGTCCTGGAAAAACTAAAAAAATCCTGGAAAAGTCCTTGAAAAGTCATGGAATTTTCTCACAAAAAAGGTGTATGAACCCTGTCTATAAAGATTGCTCATTTCGTCCCGATCCATTAACGAACATGGCTGCCACAGGCGACACTTGTTTCTGATTGGCTGATTTTAAAAATTCTTCTCTTCTGAAACCACTTGGCTAAATGAACCGAAACTTGGTAGGAAGCATCTATGAGCGGTCCTCTATAAAGAGTGCTCATTTCGTTCCGATCCATTAACAAACATGGCCGCCACAGGCAATTCTTATTTCTGATTGGTCGATTTCTAAAAATCTTCTCCTCTGAAACCGCCTGGCCAAATGATCGGAAACTTAGTAGGAAGCATCTATGGAAGTTCCTCTATAGAGATTGCTCATTCTGTCCAGATCCATTCACAAACATGGCCACCACAGGCGATTCTTGTTTCTGATTGGCTGATTTTAAAAATTCTTCTCCTCTGAAACCACTTGGCCAAATAATCTGAAACTTGGTAGGAAGCATCTATGGGCGGTCCTCTATAAAGAGTACTCATTTTGTTCCAATTCCATTAACAAACATGGCCACCACAGGCGATTCTTGTTTCTGATTGGTCTATTTCTAAAAATCTTCTCCTCTGAAACCACATAGCCAAATGAACCGAAACTTGGTAGGAAGCATATATGGAAGTTCCTCTATAAAGATTGCTCATTCTGTCCCATATCCATTAAAAAACATGGCCACCACAGGCGATTCTTGTTTCTGATTGGTCTATTTCTAAAAATCTTCTCCTCTGAAACCGCATGGCCAAATGATCCGAAACTTGGTAGGAAGCATCTATGGAAAGTCCTCTTATAAAGATTGTCCCAATCTGTTAACAAACATGGCCACCACAGACAATTCTTTTTTCTGATTGGTCAATTTCTAAAAATCTTTTTCTCTGACACAGCTTGGCCAAATAAACTGAAACTTGGTAGGAAGCATCTATATATGGAAGGTCCTTTATGGGAATTGCTCATTCCGTTTTGATCCGTTAACAAACATGGCCATCATAGACAATTCTTGTTTCTTATTGTTCGATTTCTAAAACAGCTTTTCCTCTGAAATCGTTTGGCCAAATGATATGAAACTTGGTAAGAAGCATCTATGGAAGGTCCTCTATAGAGATTGCTCATTTCGTTTTGATCCATTAACAAACATGGCTGCCACAGGCAATTCTTGTTTTAGATTGGTCGCTTTCTAAAAATCTTCTCTGAAACTGCTTAACCAAAACGAACCGAAATTTGATGGGAAGCACCTATAGGCTATGGAAGGTTCTGTATTAAGTTTCCTCAGAGCAGAATGAAAGGTGAGCGACACAGACTCAGCTCAGTGCTGAGCCTCTAGTTAATTAATGACGACCATATTGTCTAGTTCACGTATAAGCAGTGTTCTAGGATTTTTCTGCAACAGCAACTTTCCACGGGAAAGTGCACTTGCCCACAGACCAAATTTACTTTCCCTGATTAATTCATTTTGTCGCTCGATTTGATGTTATTTAGATGAAAGACATTTGATCCAGTTATAAAGCTGTTGTGTTTAGCTAATGTAGGGTAATCTTTGTACAGTGTAATATGATCAAAACATTTGAACCTTTTGGTTCATCATATTTGGACCAAGCACATGAGCTTTTCAAAATGGAACAAAAGAATGGTTCCTTATAGCATCACTATATATTTTGTCACTTTAGTGTTTATCCATTTAAATTTTCATTGTTGAAAGACATGCAACCTTAACAATCTTGCCATATTCTTCTTTTTTAACCAATGTAAATTTAACTTTTACTCTAATCATTATATTAATATATTAAATAAGTTAAGATAGGATATAATATCCTAAGTGTGAGTGCTCCGTCATTACTGGAGGAAAATATCAGAACAGAACAAGCATTTCCCTGACACTGACAACACATCTTTCCTTCCCCTAAGCAATAATATCCCCTCGGACTGCTGATGACGATCTCGTATGAAAATATTTTAAATAAAAGTATAATTCTTCATTTGTACAATTATGCAAAAGAAAGTTTTGAAATCATTTGAAATGAACTCTTCAATCCACTAGTTGAAATCTACTTGCCAACGGACCACTAAGGTTTGGAAATCCACTTTCCCCTGACCAAAATTCACTTGCCACGGGAAATGGGAATCGTAGAACACTGATAAGTATCACAATCCTTGTCTTTGTGTTTGTCATCCACATCATCGTCACACTTTTGTTAATCCACATCCCTTACCATACTTGATAAATTTAAAAACAAACTTACTTTTCCATATTCCTTCTTATAATCTACTTATACGGGGATAAAACTTAACAGTAGCCACTAAAATTTAGGCTGGACCCCAGGAATTTATGCAGGGCTGCTGAAATTGCTATTTTAGAGAGTCCAGTTGACAACTTTTGTACCCGTTAAATGACCTCTTATTTCCTTTTCTTTAACACTGACTGCCACGATATACATTTGTACCTGAAATATTGTTGAAAGTGGCATTGAAAACCATAAACAAACAAACATCTTTAACACTATCTACAATGTTTATATTACTTTGGCTACTTAAACATACCTACTTATTTTATGGAATCAAAATTATATATCTGACATGGCTTATTTAAACTATTATAACTTTCTTAATTGTTTATTATTTAGCTACAAATTGCTAAAGAAGATAGATACTCAAATGAAGGAAGACTCAAAATCTTACAAGTCAATTTAGCCAAAAAGGAGAGTGAACTTAGTGAATTAAAGCAAGAAAGAGCCAAATATTTAGACCAGCAGAAACGAGAACAGACTGATAAAGAGAAAAAATTACAATCAGAAGTAAATAAACTGACAACGCAGTTACAATTCAAAGACATGGAATTAGATAATTTCCGTGAAAGATGCCGTACTTTGGAAACACAGTCGGCAAAGGCTGGTACCAGTCCTGCTGTCCATAGTCCTATCATGTCTAGTCCCAAAGTGAAAAGAAAGAAAATGGAGGACAAGTCACCTAAAGGAAAGTCCTCATTTCCAACATCACAAAGTTTTCTGGCTGAAGACATACCTCACCATCCATCTACAAGTAGAACTACATACAAACCTGTAGAAACCAAAGATGAAGGTATAAATAAAAAAAAATCATTATTAAGCCAGCTTGTTGAAAACAATTCTAAATCTATGGAAGTAAAAGAATTAAAGGGATATTGTCTACCACAATTGTAATTTTTTCATACCCAAAATTATTGTCGTTTTCCATACTGACCTTCATAAAATGAAGATTAAACACCGAATTATTGGTGAATACGCTACGAAACGTTGTTGTTTCGATTTAAAAAAGCTGACCATCGTTACTGGAAGCTAATTAATTATGCACTGACCTGAGCGCGGCCAAATCTATTTTTATCTATTTTTATGTCAGTAGCCCGGATGCTGCAGCATGGATGTTAAAATTTGTGTTTGTTTATGCTATTCATTGACAATAATTTGCTGTTACCAGGTGTAAGATTACATATATTGAATAATATCTACCGAAAATTATCATTGGCATCATCATAAATTCATAAAATATGAAAAACGATTGAGAAAAGAAGGAAAAAACATGCTCGGCTTACCTATCAAGCAAAATCTTTGCCACTTCAGCGCGAATTTGGATGCGTAGCACTTCCTTGAGTTCGTTCCAATGGTCTAACTGATCCCCTACATATATCCTGCATTTGTTCCATTTGGAAGATACTTCACTTCTATTCATCTTTCTCTCTGAATCCGTCAAAGTCCGCTTTCTTCCACACGTTGACACTTTCTCTCTTGCCCAAGAACCACATGTTGTTTATTGTTTCTAAGCAGTGTGCATGCTCAAGATGGGTTCACATAGAAGGTCATATGAATAGATTTGAATTCTTGTTATCCTGGACAATTATTCCGATAACGATAGTTTTGGGTCTTTTGTAAAAAAAATCGTATCTTTTGCAGCATAACTCGGTGTTAATTTTTATGAAGGTCAGTACGGAAAACGACAATAATTTTGGGTATGAAAAAATTACGATTGTGGTAGACAATATCCCTTTAATTCTTTTACTTTAAAAACTGAAAATACCATTCTGTCATAATAGTTCTAAATCCAATAGAAAAATCGTAGAAACAGGCAAAATGGAACCCCCTGACATATACATATCAGTCCCCTGTCTTGGTACAGACACTTAAATTAAAAGTGGCTGGTGTCAGCTAGTTTTATGGGCCCGAACCTCCCCTCTTTTTGAAATGATACTGTCATACATGCGTTTTCCACATGTGAGTAAAATACAAACCCTCATATGACATATAACTGGGTGAGATGAGTTATGGTTAAGGAATGTAGCATACCGTTCAGTCATATCTTGTGAATGTAGAGTACAAATGCACTTTATTTCAGATTTATTACTATTAGGTTTTATGGTTTGAGAGAAATTTGATGGATGAGGTATTCATTGATTAAATATGATGTTGACAAAGTTTTATTAGGAATAAGGTTTAAGTTGGTAATTATTTCAAAGATTGATTGAACCAAAGTATTCCCAGTTTTTCATGTTTTTCCTCACTATTAGTCCTCTGCGTTTGAACATTTATCTTCTCTATAATATTTGTAATGGTTGACATACTCCCCTCGAGTGCAGAAGTTTGTGACTTCAAGTTCAAACAAAAAACTATAGAATTAGTATTTGCTGCTTCCCGGCTGCTAAACACACAGAAGGAGTAAGAGTAAAGATTGATTGGCTCGAAATCAGGATGATGTGTCCGAGTTTAGAGTGACATGTCTATCCTAGGCGTGTTGTTTCTGTGATCTAGCACTACACAAATCCAACTAAGCATGTTGGTCTAGTTCAAAGCGGACCTCATCAGTCATCATCATCATCATCATCATCTCTTTGAAGTGTAGCATATTTTTATATTGAAATTCACAATATATAGAAATTCACTTTAAAAATCTTCATTAAAAACTTCTCTCCACTGTGAATACAGCTTTGCAGGAATATTTCATAGTGAGTTACACATCCATTTGAGCAAATCTATTCTCTTGTTTTAAACTTGCTGCAATTTCAGGTACTATGGCATCTATACATTCGAAGAATGAGCAACAGTCTGTGAAGTCTAGACATTTCAACTTGACACTTAGGTGTCCTAAAGGTAATTATGTCTCCCCTTCGAACGAAGGGAGACATATTGTTGTAGTCTGATTTTTTCTTCCACTTCTGCTTCTCAGCGAAGCTTGTCCGGACCATAACTTTTTTGTCTTTCCAGATAGGTCAATTATATTTGGTATGTGGGTGCATGACCATAAGGTGGTGTGTCGCGTACCGTAATGACCTTGACCTTTGACCTCAAGGTCAAATAATTATTTTTTAAATAGTATCATTCAACTCATAATGTGTAACTTATTGTTGTACAGATGGCCACATTAAGGGGAGACATAAGTTTTAGGTATCTAAAACAGTTCTTCATAGTTATCTATCTTTTTATGTTAAAGCCCACTCTGTTGTTTAATGATTTGAGTGCTCAACTTGAGTATGGTAGATAATGAGTTTCGGTGTGGGAAGCGTTTTTGTCTCTTATCTCGGCATTTTGGCTAGTTGCTTCAAAATTGTACTTGCCAAATTAGAATTGCACTTGCCAAGTTTGGCCAGTGGGTAGATATTTCTACTCGCCAATGATCTAATGCAGATATTTTACATGAGAAATAATAACAAAGATTTATAACATCTTTATTCATTCTGCATACAAATCAGTTGCGACCCTGACTCGAAAATTACGATTTTTTAACATTTACCTTTTTACCATATATAAAGTTCACCCAAACCCAATTTTATTTGATATCATCAAATTTTACTCCACCGAATCCGTATTTAAGATAATCTGAATTGTTTGCATTGAACTTTGGGAGGTATATATTAATTTTATTTGATCCCAGTTCGGAATAGGACGCCATCTTTTAGTGTTTTCTATCAATAAGAGAAATCAATATGGCGGCCGTGAAACATTGCACCGCTAGTCCTATCAACGATTTTAAAGGATTTCTTCACATCTTTTATTGTCGAATAAAAAAAATTACGGAATCATTGACTGAGAAACTACTTCGTCAAGTTGGTTGACAGTGGTGAGTGCAAAATAATCGGAACTTGGCTCACAGTGTTTGGTCGCCAGATTGTCGAGTTCTTACACAAACGTACTTGCCGAATTTGTTTTCTTCTCGCTTTTGGTGAGTTGGCGAGCGGTGGTTTCTTTCACTGGGTTTGATTCTTAGAAGGGTCAAACCAAAGAGTATAAAATTGCTATTTGTCATTTTCTTTAACTAAGCACACAGAATTATGGAGTAAATGCAGTCAGGATAATGTTTTCTAATGGAGCGACGTTTCCAAATGGTCTGTTATTTCAGTGGACTAGCATTGTAAAAATCAAACTAAGCAGGTTGATCTAGTACAAAGCAGACATCATCATCTCATCAGAAGTATGCTGTTGTCGCCATGATATACCGGTAGCTGCAAAAGTGCGCAATTGGCATTAAACCTCAATCACTCACTGACTTTAGCATATTCTCATTACAGGCAGTGTGTCTGGTGTAGATTTATTAGCAGATTTACTGGATGCTGATCTTAGTGCAGAAATGTCAGGAGAAGAGAAAGGCATTGTGGGACTTCTTCAGAAGCAGACGTCGGTTGTTGACCTTCAGTCCTTACAATTTGATAGAGATAGTAGCAGTCTGTTGTCACCAATACCTAATAAAAGGTTAGCCCATTCATATTTACAACCTTCAAACTCCCACATAAAGCATTTGGACAGGTATCTACAATAACATTTTTTCAGCTTGTCTCTTTGTTTCAAGCGAGTGGCAACCATACTACATGTGTGTATCTACAACACTGGATTCTGAAAGGATACCAGGCTGTATTCTAAATATTTTTTATATATTATGCTAAGCAAATCAATGCTGCAGTGCACCAATGGTGTGGGTTCAAATCCTGCAGATGGAAGGGAAAAAAATTGTCAGCTAAAAATCTAACTATTAACACTGTTGGGTTGAATATTAAGACTTTTATATAAAAATATTCAATTCAAACTCGTATCCTTTTGGAATCCAGGACCTGGATGGCTCAATGAGTTAGGTAGTTGGATTACCTAACAACTCATACAAGCCCAGGGCTCACGTTGGAGGGCAAAGAAGTTGCCTTGTGGCTGCTCACTTCTTTTTGTACTAGTGCCAAAAGAGAAGTGGAAGTCGCACTGTAATTTTACCAAGTCGCTTTGCTAATTTTAGCTGTTTTAACAGTAAAACATCGATATATTTTTACTATAAAAATTTCCATTTTTCAAACCGCCATTGTAAAGGGATGTAATCGAAACAGTTACGAATAGAAAAACTGCACTACGGATCCATACTCGGGGAAAATAACGTCGGCATTGTTTCATTTCATTTATTTGGGGTTTGATGGCGGCTATCCAAAGGGATTGTTAACTTTGTGATATTATTAGTTTCTTAATTAATATCAATCAGTGATTAAAGAGAAATAATGTAAATAATATACACTCATTAAAATTTGATTAAATAATTAGCGATTTACAGCTTGCGATAATGTGATATACTTAGTCGATTGTTTGATTGTATTTGTATATGTAGATCAAAGAAGGTGAGTAAATTTATTTAAAAGAACAAAGGTGGTTGTTTTCCACCCAAGCCTGTATGAAAAGTAATATATACATGTCCTGCTTTATTTACATAGATGATTTCAGTTGTCCAACCAACATGATTATTAAACAACTACTGAATATACCTTAATGCATAACAAGTACATTATAACATACGAATGCCACATAATGCCCCGCGAATGTGAAAAGTGGTACAATTAGAGAAATATTTTGACATCTCCCTGTACTCTCACCACTTCTCCCTGTTGTCTCTCACTTCTCTTTTGTCAGCACCTGAAAGAGAAGTCACTTCTCCCTCTGATTTCAAAGTAGTGGGAGCCCTGCAAGCCTATCACCAATACGGCGTGGGTTTGCGCCCGGCTTTGTAAATTGCAAAAAAGTGTGCACTCGACTCGCAGTCGCAAGTGATAAAGTTTACCAGTTGCTTGCCCATGGTTGGTGGTTCTCTCCGGGTACTGCGGCTTCTTCCACCACTAAAACTGGTTGCCATGATATAGCTGAAATATTGCTGAAAGTGGCATTAAACACAAAAAAAATCAAATCTTTTGGGATCCATTGGGTAGATACATTTACAAAATGTAGTAAGAAATGATAAGGATGTAATAAACATAAGAGACTATCCAACATTACACTTAGATGCAAATTAAAGTAAAGGAACATGGCATTGATTGCTGTTTTACATTACAACAATGAGAGTGACTCAGTCATACCCTAAAATGAGTGTTAAACAACCCGTAGCTTGTTTGAGATGAATAATTTAATCAAGATTAGTAGACCTACCACAATGAGAAAAGTCATCTCTCTCTTATAAAAAAGAGGAATAAAATGGACATTTTTTATTGTCAAGACATTAGACTGTAAATGAATCAAATAAATTTGTAAAAGGCATGTATTAATTATATAAGTCTATAAATAATGGATGGAAAAGTTTTAATTTCAAATGTAGAAAAATGTAGGGCTCATTGAGAAAAACAAGAGTATATGTTTTTGTTTTCATAACTAATGTTTTTTCCCCTGAAAATGCACTCTAGATAATAAAAACATTATTTTCCGTATTTATTTCAGAGCATTAGAATTAAAACGTGAAGAATCATCATCTGTATCACCAGAAAAATCATCAAGGAAGTCAATTATCTCCCCTGATAGTTATGCATCTGCAATTCATGGCATGAAATGTCTATTACGTAATCAACAAACTTTTCAGAGTAGGACAGAATCAAAAGTGATGGCAACTGATACTACTTTAAATGGTGCAATATTGTTTTTACCGATGATTCACGATTATCTAACTCAATATATGGACATGTTGACAAGTAATTTAGATGCCAGAACTTGCTCAAGTCCTCAAAATTCACTGACATCTTTGGGATCGTCAAAGTCAAGTTTTGACAGTTCGGTAGAATCATTGACAAGTTCTTTAGACATGTTATTAAAAGATAGTGCAGATTATGCAAATAATTTGGAAAATATGACTTTGGTTACATTGCAAATTGTACACAAGCTGGTGTCATTTTCTTCTGTGATAAGAAACATTTTATTAAATGTTGATTCTGGTACAAAACTAGTAGAGGAATCTACAGAGGAGGTAAATATATGTAGAAAGAACCAATCTATAAATACATTTGTCTACTGTAATCCATTTGTTTTCTGAGAATGGGTTTCTCATAGCACTGAATATCGCACTGAATGCGAAGCCTGAGATTCCATTATAAGCAAAATATTATAATAGTATATTTATCGAGGATTTTTCAAGATGACATCAGTAATATCAAAATAGCATCACATTGTTGCAAATAGAAATCAACCATAATAGGTTTGTATCACATTTGTTGCTTGATAATAGATATTACTGTTTTAAATTGTAAAGATCAAAAAGAAAAATTTTAAAAATCATCAGTAAAGAGAAATGGTGATATTGAATATAAAGAAACAGTAGAATCATAACTAAAAAAATATGCATTAAAGTAATAATTATTTTATGTAAGAAATATTAGCTTTTTAATATTAAATATTAAAGGATGAATCTCTTATTTATGTAGTAACAATCTGTACAGAAATTCTGAATATGCTATATTTTTTAACAGTTTGTTCTGAGTTGCAGGCATTTTCATGTTGGGTGATTGAGTGATTGTTGTTTAATGCCAAGTGAGCTATTTTTCTACTTTATAGCGGCCAGATAATGATATCTGTTTTTACTAGACTAACACGCTTGGATTTTTATAGTGCTAGATCAGTGATACAACTGTCCACAGAAAGATGTGTCGTTCCACTGGGACTTATTATCTTGACTTAGCTCTTACTCCTAAATGCTTTACGCTTAGCAGAGAAATAACAGATACCAATGTAATAGTCTTTGGTTTGACCCGCCCAGGGCTTAAACCCACAATCTACCACACTTGAGGTGAGAATGTTAACCATTACACCACTGATGAGGTTTTCAGATAGGGGGCGAAATAAGTACATGTACACCGTATATCGATATAAAAAGTATAATAGAGATACAAAAAATGTATGTGTAACATGAAATGTTGCCAATATATCTGACCACCATGATATAACTGGAATATTGTTAAAAGTGGTGTTAAACACCATAACTCTTACCCACATAAAATGTAAAATTGTTGTATTTATGAATTTGCAGGGAGAAAAACCCATGGAAACTGATGGAAGTAGTCCTACATCATCAATATCTGAAGATTCTGATTGGTCAATGAATTCACAGAAAATAATAGATCTTCAACTACTAAGAAAAATAATCAAAACAGCAGATTGTGGACTGTCCAGACAAAAGGTTTGTAAGACCAGAAGTTGTAAATAGTATGGAAATGATGAATACAATTATATTAATAATATGTATTTAATATTGCTTTGATTCTTAATATATTTATTTGACCATGAAGTGTCTATTAAGTGTTATTGCTATAAGAATGGATGTAATCTGACTCTCTGGGACATTCTGATCCTTTCTTCATTCATGACTTGTCACCAGGTTTGTAACAAGAGTTTACAACATGATGGGAGCCACATGTGGAGTAGGAACTGCCCTTCCAGAGCATCTGAGTTCACCCCTGGTTTTTAGTGGGGTTCGTGTTGCTCAATCTTTAGTTTTCTGTGTAATGTTTTGTAGATGATTGTTTGTCCCTTTGTCCTTATTCTTTTGGCCATTGTATTGTCTGTCCTTCTTCTATTTACGGCTTCAAATTATTCCTTTGGTATCTTCAAACTCTTCTGTTTTTAACGTAAGAATTGATATTAACTGGTTCTATTGTTGTTATAGCTTGAACTAGTTTCCTGATTGTTATAGCTTAATATGGTTCTCTTGTTACAACTAGAGCACTCAGTAAAATAATAATTGACATATACTGAATCTATTCTTGTTATAGTGAGGGTTCTTGCATAGGCTTAAGTTAATATTTTCTGAAATTTCAATGGTCATATGTGAATGTTTAATTATAGCTAGTGTCCCTCTTTCCATTTCCTTACACATGCCAACTTGCTCATGTTTATCATGACCGCAGGAGCTTTCATGATGCCATAGCATCATCATTTCTTTGACACTACTTCTGGTTTCTGGGGCTGTCATGGTCATGGTCGTGATCGTATGGTAGTTGGATTACAACTACCTATGCAATCAGTGCCTATCACCACTAAAGTTGTGAGTTCAGATTCTGCTCATGGCGAGGTGTACTCTGGGTACTCTGGTTTCCTCCACCAATAAAACTGACCACCACATTATAACTGAAATATTGTTAAAAATGATGTTAAACACCATAACTCTAACCCCTCTGGTTTTCAGGCTACATACTATTTATGCATTAAAACTTTAAAATCTGAGATTTGAAATAAGATATTTGACTTTCTTCCAATAAATATATATATTGCTGAACAGAATATTTTTTACATATTGACTTATTTGCTTACTCACTAGTAAAACTTCATAATTTGGCTCACTGCTTATAATTGACTATATATGTATGCAGATACCCATATAATAATGATATACTAATTTTTTTGTACAATTTATTTAAATTTCGTTTTTTAAGAATTTTTTTTAGTTAACTAAGTTTTAATTTAACGCAAAAAATGTATCCTTTTAATAAGCTGTTATATTATGTTTTAAGGAGAAATGGTACAATCATCTTATTGTAGAGAAATGTTTTGATATCTTAATTGTTCTTGGAACTCATGCCAGTGACGACCAGCTTGAAAGGTATGGATCATTATTACCAGTAGTTTTATGTGAAATTGTTTTCAAAGTATTACCGTATAACCGGTAATTTCTGCGGTGTGAAATTTCTGCGGTTTTGGTCTAAAAAGAAGACATTTAATTTTTGCGGATTTTTTTTTCTGCGAATTGAAAATCTCGGCAAAGAAAAAAAATGTTTTTGTATTACAGGAAGCAACAACTGAAGCGATGTTACGATAAACAACTGGTGCACATTACAGTGATCCTTAGAAGTAAAAACATATTTAGTTCTTTAGAAAGTTTTCAAACGTTACAACTTCTGAATACGCATTTGGTTAACTTCAAATTTGTCTTAAGACACTATTTTTTCACTGTTTTCGTGATCTATTTTGTTTACAGGAAATACGAAGTCAACAGTTGGATCGATATCGGTATAAACTTTGATATATTTCGGATATATATTTTTAATATCGAATTTTCATACTTTATCATATAACAATTTTTTAAAAAGAATTATGATTAGAAGCAATTGTATTCAATTCTTTTAGTATAATGTAGACATAAAAACTTGGGTTAACCGGAATTCTACTACCAGTACATTTCTATTTGTTTGGTTTTTAGATGAATCCTGAGATCACGCAGTTTGATATTATTCAATCGAAGCTACTTCAACAAATAAAAAAAATAAAAAAAATAATGTTAATTTATGAAATAACAATTTTAGATACTGCTTTAATAAACTTTATATGATTGTAAACATTTAATCAGGTGATTGTTTCAATTATTGTCGGTGTCGGCTTACTTACAATCATATTTCTTGATCTGGAGTAATTGTAATTAACAGGTAAAAATCATCATGCCACAGCTAAATAACATTTAATTGTTGTGTAAACATTTATATAGTACCAGGTTTTGTTTATCTGGATATAGTAATTACGACTAATTAAATGAGTTTGAAAACGTATTTTGTACGGGACATTAAACATTTATTTTACATAATATTCTGCGATTTTAATTTCTGCAGTCCGGAGTTGACCGCAGAAATTACCGGTTATACGGTATTGTAAACTCAAATTCATTTTGGCACGCTTCTGTGGCAACAAGCATATGTATTTAGGTATACCTTTCCATTCCGTACCAATCACCATTCAAGTTTGACTCTTGTTCATGTCATGGTGTACTCCATATTACCTTATATGATTTTTCCCAGTGCATTTTCATCACCAGTTTTACCCAGAATACAACCCATTAGCCATTGTAGCCGCTATTGCCCATTTTTTAAATAAACAGAACAAATAAAGCATATCATAGAGTTCATGACTACCTCTGTGTCAATAAACTATTAGTAAATTTATAATGCAACAAATAATATGTTATTCCCAATTGTGATTGAAAATTTTTCGGCCACCATTTTTGTTCGGGTAAGCAGATATTTGTTATTCCACATGTATTATGTAAAAATGTAATTTTGTATGCTGACAAATACATAATTAGCCTTTGTGCACATATCAACATATTTTTTTTATGAACTATAAATCCTATTGAGTGATGAATACTGAATTTATTATATAGATAGGTGTGAATTATGGGGATTTACTCCTGAAATAAATTCCGATATCTCACATGTGAAATATCGGTTTTTTTTCACCGGAACTACTTTTACACAACTATAAGTGTAGTGGTTACATCCATTGTGGTGTTACGGTGAATACACATACGATTGTAAACTGAAAAAATTCTGTGAAATGTTATTGACGTCATATGAAGACTTCCAGTTTGAAATGTAAATATTAGACGTTATTTGGCTTCGTGTATGCTTCAATTTTGATACAATTTAACGAAAATAAGTTTTCAAGGTAAGCATTTTAATTATTTTTGTGTATTGTTGTATTATATGACATGTAGGATTTCACATTTTCAAGATGGCAGATCCTTCGAGCTGAACCCCTTGGTATCATTGCTCGTAGATTTATATGCGTGGAATGAAATATACAAATAAAAAAAATAATATATAAGAAATTTTGAAAGTCTATATAATAAACAGTATAATTAAATCATACATTTTGAATATCAAAATAAGACCACTTGTGACCGAATACGCATTAATTATTAAACTCATGGACGGAACACGTTCCGCCCACTCGTTTAATCCTTATGCGTACTTCGGTCACTCGTGGTCTTATTTTGATATTTAAAATCTACGATTAGTTATACTATATTTATTCATGTATACTCTGCCCAATATCACCCCCCAAAAAATAATAACAAATAACAGTAAAACAACCAAAGGGCTGTTATCCATGTTTGTAAGGACAACTGTTGACAACAACTGTTTAAATTACAATTTTACTATTAGGAATTGAAAATTAAAAACTGAAATGATGGGAAAAAATGATAATCTTAATGCTATTTTATTCTTTCATTAATAAAGATTACCGGTAATTAACATTTCAGTGATGTTGAGAGGTGTACTTGATACAACTTTATGTGATACAATTTGTCCTTCACTTGGGGTAGATCTGTGGTTTTCTTCAGATATTCCAATTTCCTCCACCTAGAAAACTTAATGCCATGATATAACTCATGAAATATTGTTGGAAGTGGAGTAAAAAAGACTTTTAACCCAACCTTTAAACAGACTTCACTATAAATAACATTATTATTTACAGACTAAAACCTGAAAATATTGGAAGAATTCTTGTAAATGCATTGGAATGTAGGACAGACAAACAAATGGTGATAATTGCTCTCTACCTTATTTCTACCCTTGTACAGTATAACAAAGTGGTATCGTCCCTGTGTATATGTCCAGGTAAGCTAATCAATTTTAATTTTTATTACATTTACGTGTGTATGCAAGACAAACCTTTTTATTTCTAAATCAAAAATGTGGATATCTTGATGTAAACTTTGGTCGTCCTGTAGAATCTGTTAAGTTAACTTTATCATGGATTACACCAATACTCTGCTGTATCAAAATCATGGTCCTATAACTTCAACACAACAAGGTGTGACTGTTTATTTAGATACAAAATGCAATATAATTTGTTAAATATTAATGTCTGACTAATATATAAAAATTTTGTTTTAAATTTGAAAAAAAAATGATATGCTTAGCTTTGCAAAATGTAATGTATTACCTTTGGTAGAGCCCTTCAGCTCTCCAAAAACATATGTATAAGACGTTTTACCTTAATCACAAGGTAATTCAGGCCAAGTTTGTTTTGCGGTTCAAGATTGTGTCCTGAAATCTTATATGTCATGTGACAGTGATGGTCAACAATTCTACCAACAATTCCACCAATTTTTTTTCAATAACTTTGAAACAATAAAGATGTTTCTAAAACTCGTACAAATAAATTATATATTTGCTTATAATGTTTAAAAGTCCTGTAATATAGTGTGTTCATGTTTTATTTCAGAAGGTTGTATATTACTGACCATTTATCAGACCTGTACAGAACTAATAGAAACAGAGGACAATGCCACAATACTGATAGTTGGTAAAGTAGTAAGTAGCCATCTTGAATTGTAAAGCATTATGAGTAATAATAGATATTTCTTATGAAAAAAATTCAGGTAGGCTGGTTGTGTGTGGGTTTTTTTTATAACATCAAGTGTCAAATATGGTTTATGGAAAAAAACATTTGGATACCAATTTATATGGCTCAGGGCTAATTCATAAGTCTATGGGTTCTTATATAAAGGAATAAATTGTAGTGGTGTATGAATTGGGCATTCCTTGAGAAGACCAGTTAGTATTGGTAAACTTTCTCAGTCAATGTATATGTCGAGCCAGGCATGAACCTATATGTCATTGGTAAAGCCGTATGTGATTGTTACAGAAATTTGATCACCTAAACAATGATTCACATAATGTAATGGAAACAAATATGTAACTACCATCACTTTGAGACTGTTGTAGTCGTTGTACATTAATATCTGTTATATAACTACTGGTCCAAATGTAGACATGTAAACAAACTTTAAAAGAATGTTCTTTCGATGAACCTAACCATAATTGTGATTTTGATGTCGATCGGAGAATTAACATGGCAGCCAGAACTATTAATGCCATTTAATAGGTTGAGAACTCACAAAATGTACATAAATGATCATTAAATAATCAATCAATTGATTGATTGTTGTTTAATGTCAAGTAAGCAGTATTTCAGCAGATTTCATGACAACAACATTATATCATACCTGTCTACAAACAATAAATTATATAGGTAAAAAAGTGGTGCTGGGATGGACCCCAGAGGTGGAAGCATATATTGCCACAGGAAAACAATTGATAGGGTCAGAAAATAGCCTTGAACAGGTCACCAATGATCACCTTGAACAATCTGCTGCTCGTTAGGAGCTTCTGCAAGTTTTTCTTTTAGGCACATTTTCCATACATGAGGCATTCATTTCTGTCGCCTCCTAAATGAGTTTTGTATTTAATATGTCTCTCACAACCAGAAGATAGCCCTTTCAGAGGAATTCTGCTCTAGCAGCGGATGAACTAGCTCATATACATATTTATATACCTCTAGGTTCTTTTAGAACTGATAATTAATTACCAGGAGAGCGACATATGCTAAGGTGGGCCTCTAGTTTAATAATAATAAATGTAAAAAAGACAGTGAATATTATTTGAGTTCTAACCATATATAAAAGATTCCACTAATATGCTTTAAAGATTGTACTTTTTTTTCATTACAGGTTTTAGAAATTTTGATGTCTATACAAAGTGTACATAAAGGAGGAATAGTTCTGTTGTTAGAATCTGATTGTAATTGTAGGCTTAAGGTAAGAGCCTCTTGTAATTGTAGTGTTACAGATTGATCTCCCTTATAGCATGTGAAATGTTACAAAATGCACCTGTTCCTTGCAAGAGCATTTAGGAAAGGATAAATAATCTAAGAAACATTTCTTATAATTTATCGATATTTGAAACCTCTCAGCCAAATGAACTGAAACTTGGTAGGAAGCATCTATAGAAGGTTCTCTCTAATGATTGCACATTTTTTACAGATCCATTCACAAACATTGCCACCACAGGCAATTCTTGTTTCTGATTGGCCGATATTTAAAAATCTTCTCCTCTGAAACCGCTAGGCCAAATGAACCGAAACTTGGTAGGAAGCATTTATGGAATGTCCTCTATGAAGATTGCTCATTTTGTCCTGATCGGTTAACAAACATGGCCACCACAGGCTATTCTTGTTTCTGATTGGTTGATTTCTAAAAAAATCTTCTCCTCTGTTAAAAGAAAGATAACTCTTGCCTAAACTGTTAAAAGAAAGATAACTTTTGCCCTTAGAAATTAAATAATGGTAATATAGTGTAACATGTTTATTCAATGCATTACAAGTAGGTATTCTAATTTTAATATTCTTTTTAGCAAACCTTGCCAAAGGCAATATGAACTTTTGCCATCACTTGGTGTCTGTCATCTGTCATCCGTTTACTTTTCACATTTTAATCTTCTCCTCTGAAAACCCTTAGCCAAATGAACTGAAACTTGGTAGGAAGCATCTATGGAAGGTCCTCTCTAAAGAGTGCACATTTTATGATGATCCATTACCAAACATGGCCGCCACAGGCAATTCTTGTTTCTGATAGGCCGATTTTTTAAAATCTTCTCCTCTGAAACTGCTTGGCCAAATGAACCGAAACTTGGTAGGAAGCATCTATGAAATGTCCTCTATGAAGATTGCTCATTTCGTCCCGATCGGTTAACAAACATGGCTACCACCGAAACTTGGTAGGAATCATCTATGGAATAGGTCTGTAACGATACGCCTACCTTACGATACGATATGTATACACGATACAAGGGTCATGATACAATACGTTTTGATACGATACATTTTAAGTAGAAACTAAGTCGTTTGGTCTTCATTTTCAGTGTTGTATCTTATTCCATGTGTGATCAGATTTTTTGTATAGATTATGTTTGTTATTAATCTCTGTGTGTTATTTATATGTTCCTTACACGAACTATAATTAGGGCTGTTCCAAATAAAATACATGGCAAAAGGGTCTTTCAAAGCATTGAATTTGGTACACTTAGTGTAAACCACCCCCAGATACTTTTGCTTGGAACAACCCTATGTGAAATGTAGAAATATAAACCTGTTTACATTGTTTTGCAATATTTAATGAACTCTCAGAACTTAAGTTTAACAATTAACATTTCTAATACACGTAAGTTTAAATCAGGTCACGTAATGTTAAACTTTGGTAGATTCATCTTCAAAAAGATGAGGGTGTCCACATGTTCCTCTGACAAGCATGCCCTTTGTGAAGTTACAACATCTCCTGCGGTTGAAAATACTCTCTCGCTAGCCAGGGAAGTAGCCTGCACAACAAGATATTTCTTGGCAACTTTTGACAAAAGAGGAAATTTGTTTTCATTTACTTTCCACCATAAGAGTGGATCAGAGTCTAGTTCAATATTTGGTTCAGTTCTATATAGATTTATTTTAGAGTCAACACACTCAAATAATGACAGAGTCTAGTTCAATATTTGGTTCAGTTCTATATAGATTTATTTTAGAGTCAACACACTCAAATAATGACAAGAGTCTAGTTCAATATTTGGTTCAGTTCTATATAGATTTATTTTAGAGTCAACACACTCAAATAATGACAGAGTCTAGTTCAATATTTGGTTCAGTTCTATATAGATTTATTTTAGAGTCAACACACTCAAATAATGACAGAGTCTAGTTCAATATTTGGTTCAGTTCTATATAGATTTATTTTAGAGTCAACACACTCAAATAATGACAGAGTCTAGTTCAATATTTGGTTCAGTTCTATATAGATTTATTTTAGAGTCAACACACTCAAATAATGACAGAGTCTAGTTCAATATTTGGTTCAGTTCTATATAGATTTATTTTAGAGTCAACACACTCAAATAATGACAGAGTCTAGTTCAATATTTGGTTCAGTTCTATATAGATTTATTTCAGAGTCAACACACTCAAATAATGACAGAGTCTAGTTCAATATTTGGTTCAGTTCTATATAGATTTATTTTAGAGTCAACACACTCAAATAATGACAGAGTCTAGTTCAATATTTGGTTCAGTTCTATATAGATTTATTTTAGAGTCAACACACTCAAATAATGACAGAGTCTAGTTCAATATTTGGTTCAGTTCTATATAGATTTATTTTAGAGTCAACACACTCAAATAATGATTCTCCAGGTTCAACTTTTGTAATAAAAATATCGCCAAATAAGTCTTTAAGAGCACTAGTTGTTTTTTGTTTCTTTTTAGGTGGGGATAATCCCTCATCTGGCTCAGACTCAAGTTTCACAATTTTTGGTAGAGGATCTTCAGTAGGATGATCCTCAACATCATCTAAAGGCTCTGTCTTCACCTAAAAATATAAAGCAGAAAAAAAACCCATTTTATATTTGTATTTTAACGTATACAAAGAGTAAACACTAAAACAAACACCTATTATACATACAATTTTGAAGTGAGTGATTGTATTCAATTTTTAATGTGGTACTGATGGATTTGATTTGGATATTGTCTCATGTGTTTGCCCCATAATCTATCATTTTCAAATCTGTGTATGAAATTGAGCTTTATCAAGACATCAGTTAAAGTACAATTTGAATGTTGTATCATGCCAATTTATCATATTACTAGGCTGCTAATAATTACTTTGCACTTCAGTAGCAAACATTTAATAACTTCATCTGCTCAGTTTGGTTCTCAATATACCTGTATGACACAGTCTTGGATGTCAGCGAGGTATAAATCGGCAGTCTCTGTGCATCATCAATGTATGGCAAACTACGAAATCTTGGGTCAAGACAAGAACTCTCCAAAAGAAACTCCACAACTACTGAGTCAACATACCTGTAAAATACATTGTAAAAAAGATCTAGAACAATTATTTTACTCAAAATATTGTTGTTTTACTGAAATACCATTGATTATATGAAATTCATAAATTTTGTGAAGTCATGGAAGTTGTCCTAAAACACTGGTGTTTTATAAGTCTATTAATTCATATTTTCAAACTTGCAATTATTTACATGTATATGTAGCCTTGCATCAGGCATAACTAATGAAGTATATTCCAGAAAAATGTGTTATACTCATTTATTATTGGGTGCCGTCGACGGAGCAGGATATACTTACCCTTCCGGAGCACCTGATGTCACCTCCGGTTTTTTTTGTGGTGGTTCATACTGTAAGTGCTTCAGTTTTTGTGTCATCTTGTTCATGTGCATTTATTTTTTGTGATCTGTTGTTTTTTGTGTACCCCTCATTTTTGTTGTTTTCGTGTGTGTTATCTCGATTTTGCCTTGTCTTAGGATTCTGTCGGTTTTTTTAATAATCCCTTTACCTTGTTCCTTCGGTATTCTGTTGCCGATATTTTATTACTGGTATGTTAATTTTATTAAAAAAATAACTTCTGCCTTTTTATATTCAAAAATGAAATCAGCTGCTTTGAATATAGAATGAAATCAGTAGGTTGCTAAGTTACAAACCTAGGTTTAAGATCATTCACAATAGCTGTTTTCACTGCTTTCACAATGGCTGGATAAGTATCATTTCCTTAAGAGGATGAATCATTGAAACTGTAGGAATTTTTTCACTACACATAATTGTAGTGACTGTCTTCATTGGTTCAATTACTTTCAAAACACTCTCAGCAGCAGTAATATCATCCTCAGTTAGAGTATTTATGTCTCTGGCATTTTTTCTAATGTCCTTTGTCAAAAGCACAGCATCAACAGCAGGTTGCTGTTCTAGAAAACAAACGATCGTATCATAACTGGAATTCCAGCGTGTTGCTACGTCAATAACAAGTCTACGTTTTGGAATATCGAGTAATACTTGCTTGGCTCCTAATAAAGGTGTAGCCACATTACTGCGGTGAAAAAATGTCACTATTCATCCAAGCAATCTGTCTACTTGGGAAACTTTTAATCCCCTCTGAGTAGCTAAATTAATTGTGTGAGCAAAGCATCTTACATGTGGATGCAGTTCAGCCTCACTGGCAGCATTTACAATGTTAGTAGCATGTCGGTAGTCAATGAAGGTTTTGTATTAAATTTGACCAATCTCCATTCATTAATGGCAGCATTTAACATAACGGCCAGGTTTTCACCAGTATGAGACTCGTCCATTTTTCTGGTCTGCAAAACATAACCTTTCATTTGCCAATCATTGTCAATAAAATGTGCTGTGACAGTATTATAACTTTCTGTTGCTCTCGATGTCCAACCATCTGTTGTTAGTGCCACAAAAGTAGCCATTTTCAAATCAGATTCGACTTTAGCCCTGATGTCTTGATAAATCTTTGGAACTGCAACATTACTAAAATAAGGCCTACTAGGGATCTCATACCTTGGTTCCAATACATGAATCATATTCCTAAAACCTTCATTTTCTACTATAGAATATGGCCATAAGTCTTGAGCAATAAACAGACCAATTGCTCTGTTAATGATTTCTGCATGTGTACTTTGTCTAGAAAGTTTAATTTTGAAGGCTACTTGCAACCTCAGCTGGTCAACTTTTGTTATTTTTGTCACTAGTAATCTGTTTGGTGTCAACCTTTTTTGTCACTTTCGTCTCCTCTACAGTGTCGATGCTGTGCTTCCGTTTTAAGTGAGTATTCATGTTACTTGTAGTTCCTGTTTTGTACGAAACACTTGCAAAGCATATTTTACAAATGGATTTCGATTTGTCAACCTTTTCATCGACTTTCGAGAAGCCGAAAGACTTCCAGACTGCTGACCTAAAGTAAGCAGATGGATCTATTAATTTGGGTTTGCCCTGTAGCTCCACTGCCACTTCCAGTTCTTCAGCGTTTTCCGACGTAGCCATGTTAACTTTGTACGATAAACAAACTTAATTTGTAAGACGTAATTTCATTGGCCAAAAAGGTCATTCTAACCACTGGAACATTCCGGACCGAAGCCGAACCGAAATACGGATCAAATGAATCGAAAATCGAACTAGACGGAAATATTATGGTTCATCGAAACTTCGGTGATTCGTTTCACCTCTACTATGGAATGTCCTCTATGAAGATTGCTCATTTCGTCCCGATTGGTTAGCAAACATGGCTACCACGGAAACTTGGTAGGAAGCATCTATGGAGATTGCTCATTTCGTCCCGATCGGTTAGCAAACATGGCCACCACATGCAATTCTTGTTTCTGATTGGTCGATTTCTAAAAAATCTTCTCCTTTGAAACTGCTTAGCCATATGAACCTAAGCTTAGTAGGAAGCATCTACATGTATGGAAGGTTCTGTATTAAGTTTCTTCAAAGCAGAATGAAAGGTGAGCGACACAGGCTCAGTGGGCTGAGCCTCTAGTTTCTCTTCCTAGGTTGAGAACCCTCAACAAATCTAATCGGCCACATTTTCGTGGTACCGGAAATGAAAACTTGTCTTTAATCTAGGGAACGTAATCGGGAAGGTTCAGAAAGTCCGGATCGATACAGCATATCAATTTATCATTTTCGAATTGAATCATTTTAAATTCATGTTTTACAGTAGTAAGATGTAATTTCTTTTATTGAAAATTAAACATGTTTTTAAATAAATATCGCAAATGTGAAAAGGAGCTTGATAAGTTCATATCAACATTAATAAAACCGCAACCGTTCCTGAATTTACTTTTGCGATCATGTTTGCAGTCGGAATGTAAACAATCATCCTACACGAAACTGAAACGTTAGGTGAACAGTCGGGACGACGGAAATGCCGGACCCTATGAAATTCTGACCCCTAGGTCCGACGATTTTCAAAAAGTCGTATCAGATAGGAAAAAGTTGTTACAACATTCAATTTTTTTGCAGATAATGGAAAAATATATTTTGTTTTCGGTGCACTTTTTTCGGTGAACTTTGCATGAAAGGAAACCAATTTGTCCACATTAAAAGGAAATAACCCATGTAAAAACCAAGTAAGAAATGTGTAAATGGTCGTAACATATTAAAATTGATTTTGATTTGATCCAATAATTACTTTAAAACATTAAGCATTCTTTTATCATGGAAATATATAAATACAAGTACAAATAGAAACATTATAGATAGTTTTTATCTGAAAAGTTAAAATAAAAATGGTTAATGAGGCAGTTTTCGAGTTACACAGAGAATCATTTATTTTCTATGGACTTTTCTTATCTTTTGGAAATAATGAGCCTAAATTTTCATGTAAATATATCTTCCCTTTTTATGCGATATGACATTCAGTATAATGTAATGCCACTAAGCAGTTTTCATTAGTAATTATATGAAACACACTGTAGCTTACATGACTGATACAATTTTTATCCGACCACAAAAAAAATTGCTGTCATATTATGACACTGTCGTCGTCCATCTGTAGACAGAATGGTTTCTGTGTGATAACTTAAGTTCTAGTTGACAGATCCTTCTGAACTGTGAACACAATAATCCTTGACACTCAAGAAAGGTTGGTATTGATTTGGGGTATTGTAATCAAACAAGAATCCCTATGGTGCAAGCATAGATGTTGCTGTCATTTGTACATCTGACTTTGATGGAGGGGACGGGGGTGGAGGTTGGTAATGAATTCCGTATGTAAATTCCTTTCAGAAAGATGCATAGCATTATTATGTAAATATTATGCCATATTTGGTCCACACACTGATGATGGATGGTAGATATTTATGCATATGTCACCTTAACTTAATTTCAGATTATGTGTTTCTTTCAGTTCATAGTACAATGTACTTTGATATAGTTTATTTTCTGACAAAATTTCACACACACGATTTGAAGAGAGCAGGCAAGACATAGATCTATGTCTACACTTGTTGATTTCTATATGTTGTCCAGCTGTTTATTGAGAATCAATTTAGAATTTGAAAAATAGCTTTAAATGGATATTATACAGGTCAAATTTGTTCTCACAATTTACTTTCAAACGACAACATTTACCATAACATCTCTGGTGAGCGACCACAGGCTCTTCAGACCAATTTTTTTTCTTGACCAACATGTTTTTGAGGTGTGTAAATTTTTGTCCTGAACTTAGTTGAAATACTGTTCACATTGTTCACAATCAACAACCAATCAGAAAAACTGTCCACATTGTTCACAAGCAACAACCAATCAATCAAGAATATTTCTGTAATCAAGTTTAATAAGCCAAAATTTATGTTACAGGTTGTTCAGACCATTGTTTTATTGGTACACAAGATGTTGAAGATTTATGAAAATACATTTAACAAAGATATAATCCAGATATTGACTAAAGGGTTACTATTGTTACACATGATGTCACAGAGACAGTATGATTTTGCAGACAAACATTATCTTGTTGAACATCAGTACGTAAAGTTTGTTTGTGGTCTGACTAAAGTCATCAAAGATTTACCCGACAACTATGAAATGGAATGTAAGTTTTATTTGTGATGTGATTTTTATTATGTTTATGCATCAAGCTTTTATGCTCATGTTTAGTAATGTTTTACCCAATTCAGTTTATAAGAGCATGCAGCGTTTTTAAATGTTGTATAAAAAAAAACACAAAAATCTGTAATAAATGGTAGTTCGAGTATATATTTTAAGGGGAAACGATTCACCATTGTTTCGATGCATCACAATATTTTTCTCGGTTTGAGTTTCAATAATCTGCATTTCGATTCAGTTTTGATCCTGATTTGACTCATTTTATTGTGATAAAATTTTCTGTTAAAAAACATTCATTTTAATGTCATTTATGACAAATGTCTAAATGGTGAAAATCACCTGATAAATTTAGCTTTTTCTGCAATACTTGGACTGTCAGCGTGTCATATAATGCTCTCCTATTATAGCTGTTTGTCAATTCAGCACTTGGGTGTCTTACATGTCCATTCTCTATGTGCATACTTCGATTTCAAATTCAAGAAAGAATTGGAATAAACCAGAACCCTGAATAAAATGGAATTCTGTATGAACTGAACTTTAATTAATGTTAAATGGAATTCTGTATAAACTGAACTTTAATTAATGTCCAAATGTAGGAAATCTGTGCAAACCGAGCAAGTGTCTATTCTAAGCACAAAATTGGTCTAGTGGAGGTTTGTTTTAGAAAACTTTCAATGTATTTGATATAAAGGTCTGACTTGAAGTTCTTACAGCATGAAACAAAGTCAGTTTGAATTTTAAAAAGAAACTTTAGTGTAAACCAAAATTTAATTTCAAATTTTTACTCAAATTTGTGGGGCATTGGTTAAAAAAATTACTGTTTTTGTGTAAAATTTTATTCCTTTCACATTTTCTGACATCCAAATCTGTATATCATTTGAAAAAATATTAAAAAAGTATGTGTATGAAAAAAAGTTTGGAGATACCAAAGCTGTATATGGAAGAAGGACAGACAACACAATGGCCAAAAGAAAAAAGACAAAAGGACAAACAATGATCTACAAAACAGTACACAGAAAACTAAAGATAGAGTAACACGAGCCCCACTAAAAACCAGGGGTGAACTCAGATGCTCCGGAAGGGTTATCCAGAGTTAATATGAATTTGAATGTCTGATTTTAAATCAGACAAATATCTCATAATGTTTGTCCTAATTATAAATATCATTTTAATTTATTTTAGTGTTGGCGCTTGGTGACTTATGGGATTTTAATCAGGATGATTCTGAGTTATCACAAGATAGTGATGAAGATTCACAACCAGGATGAAAAAAACAACCATTTTATATTGGAGGATTCAGAGCTGTTTCAAGACAATGACTAATACAAAATGAAATATACTCAAAGCCATGATGATGGCATACCTCAATATCCGATACAGTTTGTTTAACATGATTCCAAGCTTTCCAACATCGAGAATAAACGTCATTATTATGATGAAATATTTCATTGTGTCCGAAATTTATTATTAATTATTGTTAATATGGCTGTTTATCATTACCGACAGCAATAAATTTGAATTTTATAGGGTTTTTTCATCTCACCGGATGAACAAAAAATAGTTTTGCTATGGTCATGAATTATTAGGGTTATTTTGTACCCCTCATGAACTTAAAAAAAAATTAAAAGGAACATAATGTATTTTTCATTATACAATTTGTATACTATAAACAATTATATACAGCGATATTGGTGCTCAATACTTTTTGTATGATTTTTAAAAACCAATCAATTGTTTCCCTTATTATCCCTTCGCCAACGAAGTTGTGAAGGGATATAGTAACGCTACCATTCGTCCGTCCTTCCTTCCTTCCATAGCATCCTTGTGAACACTCTAGAATCAACATCCTTCAATGGATTTTGACCAAACTTGGTACATACTTAGTCCTTAAGAGAATCTGGAACCCTATTGATTTTCAATTTTTCAATTTTTTTACCACATAGCATCCTTGTGAACACTCTAGAATCAACATCCTTCAATGGATTTTGACCAAACTTGGTAGGTGAGTCTTGAACCCTATTGATTTTCAAGGTCAAAGGTCAAGGTCACAGGGTCTAATTTTTTACCCTGTAACATCCTTGTGAACACTAGAATCAACATCCTTCAATGGATTTTGACCAATCATGGTACATACTTAGTCCTTAAGAGAATCTGGAACTCTATTGATTTTCAAGGTCAAAGGTCAAATTTTTAGGCGAGGGGATACGCCACGCTTTGCATTGCCCTTGTTTGCAGTGTATTTTAAAGCTTGTTAATTGATATTTGTATGGTCATAAAATGACCAAATAAAATATACTACTGATGAATTTAAATATTATATGGTAAATGTATTTATTTTGATTAATAGAATAATGAGTGAGTGAGCGATTGTTGTTTAACACCAAGTTAGCAATTTTTTCAGCTATATCATGGTGAAAACAAGCTATCTATTGAAGAGATGATGACTATAGTATCTGTTTAGTACTAGAACAACATGCTGAGTTGGATTTTTTAGTGCTAGGCTGCTCATTTTAACAGCGTTTCACAGGTAAACATTTCACTCCACTTGGATATATTATCCTGATTCTGAACCAACCAGTCTTTGCTCTTACTCCTTAATGCTGGGTGCTTAGCAATACCAATTTTATAGTCTTTGCTTTTACCTGATTGGGGCCTCTTAATTTATCTCACTCGAGGCGAGCATGCTAACTTTACACCATCGATACAGTAAACTTGAAGGAAACATCCATTTGAAACTCTGGTTAACATCAAACCTTTTATTAGTACTGTTTGTGTCACCGTCATTGTACGGTATGTGTTGTCCATATATCCATCTTTCAAAGGAACATATGTCATGCACTAACTCTACTTTGCCTAAACCAATTTCTTTTAAACTATACAAGATTTTAAGTAATGGTGGTCTGTATATTTTTTGATGGTTGTCTTTTGTCATTCCACAATAATGGACTTCATCCCAAGAAAAATAGTCTGTTGTAAACAAAGTGTATCACAAATTAACCACTACTTTACCTTGATCAATATTGTTGAAACTTCATGAAATTATTAGGAATTGTGGTCTGAGGGTGTGAATACCTTTTGATTAATTTAGGTTCTGTTGCTCCAGAGTTATGGGACTTTTATTTGATGAAAAATAGTCATTTGTATTACATAAACATGTTCCATACTTACCCAGGGTTGTCTAGAATGTATTTCTTCAAACCTTATCAGAATATTAGGAATGGTGCTTGGGGGTTCAGAGGCTAAATTTAAAATGGTTACATTAGATTTGTTGTTGTTATTATTTATGTTTGTTTTGTTATTTGTTTGTTTGCAGTTTTGAATTATGCATAAAATTCTTTCATTATATTGAATTTATATTTTTAAGAATAATTTAATATTTTATAATAATAAAAAAAAGCCCAGTATTTATATGTATGAAATAGGGAAATAAATATGACCAGTTGAAATGTGCAGTAATTGTATTTAAATAGAAAATAATGCTACATATTTGTTTTAAATTTTCTGCATTTTATAGGTAATTTGATAGTAAATGAAATGTTAACAATTTTCAAAATTTACAATAAAAAATGAATCGTTTCTGTGTTTTGTTTTTTTCCCACAATATTTTAGATCAAAGTATTACTTGTAATGGTTGCCATTATTATATATAACTTTAAGTTGCCTGGCTACATGTCGTGCAATCTTTTTTCTTCACTTAGCATCCATCATCTTTTCATCAACTTTTTGTTCTTTATTCTTCTCTGAAAATGTTGGTCCAATTTACATTTGGCTGGGATATTCTGAGGGGGGTGGGGGGGAGATCTATGATTCTCTTTTACAATTGTATCTGAGATAGCCACTCTTAGTAAAAATAGATTTCTTGAAATAGCTAAGGTTTCATATTTTGAGCAGGATAATGGATTGATATGTATAATTGCTTAACAAACAAGGTTGTTTTCAAGGGTTGTACTAAACTACGAAACGAAATCGAAACGCAACGAACCAAACGAAATATTATGCAACGAAATATACTAAAATGCGAAACGCAACGAAATATACTAAAATGCAAAACGAAACGAAAATATACTAAAATCCAATAAGAACAACATGAATGGAACGAGAAGTGATGAAAAAGTCTAAGCAGAATTTTATACTGATCATGATATGCATGTACAAGAAGATTTATGAACCATTCTTCAAGACAAAAATTTAATGTATAAGATTTATGAACCATTCCTCAAAACAAACAAAATAAAAATTTATCAACGACCATTATGCCAGGTAGAATCCTCTTTTCTAGAAGGAGCACCCTCAATAAATGAGGTAAGAAGGATATCCAGGTATTCCTGTCGGAGTTTCTGTAATATCTCCAGAGTCGGACCTCAGGGCCTATGCGTCTGGTCTAACAGCTTAAAAGGGGGTGCAGGAAATACTTGCATGCCACTCCATGATCATCCCTACAGTGATGTGAACATTATTTACAGTGTAGTGCAAACGGGGGAAAGAACCACGCACCGGGGGACAAATTCAGCCCCAAACATTAAAAGGCTCTGTAACGGGGAATACCGACCTGGACAACTATACATACTATCTAGTCGAGTAGCCCCAGATACCACTGATGCCGATGTACAAAACCGGCTGTATTAAAGATGAAGGAAAGCGGAACTTCCTCAAGAAACCATCGACCTGTCAGAGGAACAACCGAAACCTGCAGACATCAAGTAAATGAGGGGTCTGCTTGCCTTCCATGTGCGTTCAATGAAAGTCAACTGACAGCCCCACGTTTTCCATCTTCACAATAAAAAAGAAAAGAAATTCGTTCTTTGTAAAAGTGAATCAGTTTACAACAAAATTTAAAAGCGTTTTCGATTCACATTATCAGATGCATATTCGTCTGACATACAAACTGGTCGCCATGATATAGCCGAAATATTGTTGAAAGTGGCGTTAAAACACCATTAAAAAAAAATCAATACAATCGATCTAGACATTTTCTTATCAGTGTGGAAACAACGTTTTCATATCTGTGGAAACAAATTTATTATTCGTGCACATTTCAGTACGTACATATACGCATACAAAGTACGTAATAACGCATCATTTATTATAGTAAATCCGATTACTGTGGATTCAATTCTTTTTGTGGGTATCAATTTTCGTAAACTGAAAAAAAAAATGGCAAGTTGTGGATACTCACTTTCGTGGTTTGTGGAATTCTACCAGATCATCTTTTATAGAATAATATAATAAACAGGTCGTTGGAAAATTGGTACCTATCCGTATCGAAATTAAATGAGTTAATAAGAGTCACGATGTTATCTTAATAGAATATCTTAAGAACATCTCTACGGAAACGATAACTTCGTTTCTTGTTATTTTACATTCGCATTTTTTTTTATAATGTTTAGTCGGTTTCGAATTACGAAGAATAAATGTTAAATTTTAGAGGACAGTGCAGGTTTTTTTTCAATTTATAACTGATTAGTTTCCTAATTGACTCGTAGTTTTTTCTGTCGTCTTACCGAACTATGACATGAGCAACGTCTTACCGAACTATGACATGAGCAACGTCTTACCGGACTATGACACGAGCAACGTGGTGGTGTTTCATGAAAAGCAGAGAATACTCACCCAATCGGTGCATCTGGTTTAAGTTCCACATATTTGGCAGAGTCTGAGTTGCTGGTTACTCTTTAGTTTCTGTTGTGTAAATTTCAAGTTTTTGAGAGTTGAATTTCGTCTTTGTCATTGCTATCTTGGCCTTGTTTCTGGATTTTGAGATTGATTATCGTTAGAATCGCGGTTTTTCATGACCTCTCTTGATTCGATATACATATATGTAACTACTTAAGTTTATCTAAGAACCGCAAAATGTCACTTTGACCTTGACATTTGACCATTGACATTGAAAATAAACATTCATACAATCTCAACGATTAATATTTACAAGTTTGATTGAAATCCATTGAAAAACACAAGCTTTGTTGTGTCAACAAGGCTGTAAAAGAAATTAAAAATATAACGGGGACCTTGGCATTTTGACCTATGACATTAAAAATACGATAAACGTCTTGCTCTCTAAATGGTTAATGTTCTAACCAAGTTTGATCGAAACAAATTAAACAAGGGCAACGCAAAGCGTGGCGTATCCCCTCGCCTAAAAATTTGACCCGGTGACTTTGACCTTGAAAATCAATAGAGTTCCAGATTCTCTTAAGAACTAAATATGTACCAAGTTTGGTCAAAATCCATTGAAGGATGTTGATTCTAGAGTGTTCACAAGGATGTTACGGAAGGACGGACGGACGGTAGCGTTTCTATATCCCTTCGCAACTTCGTTGGCGAGGGGATACAAAAAGCTATGTTGTGTCCGCTAGGCTATATATAAAAAGACAAAGTGTCACCATGTCCTTGACCTCTGACTTTAAAAATTAAAAGGCTACTTGCATTCTCAATTGTTGATGTATTCTCCAAGTTTAATTGAAATCCATCGAATGAAATAAGGAATAGCAAATAAGGAATAAGTAATGAATAAGGAATGACTTACGAGCCAGGAATAAGCAACGAACTTGCGGCCGGTTGAAAAAATAGTCTTTGTTGTGTTCACATGACTGTTAAAGAAATGCAAAATAGGACGACGAATTGGACATTTGACCTACACGTATAAAACCAACTAGTTTGTTCCACTCTCAATGAAAAATATTTTCAGAGAGTCCGATCGAAATCCAAGAAAAAAAAGCTATGCTGTGTCCACAACGCTGTAAACTTAGCAAATATGTATTCATGACCTTAACCTTTAGACTATGACCCTGAAACTCGAATAGGGTTTGCTGCTATTATACTGAATATGTTTACTAAATTTGATTAAGATTGGTTGAGAAACATCCAGGATATCCACAAGAATTAATGTTATGGACGGACACACAACAGGACTGGTATTGGTATGCAGGGAGTGAGGACAGTCCAGATACAATACACCCTGTGCAACCTGTGCAACCTCGCTGCTTGGGGATAACTAAGGTGCTGATAAATACATGAATGTTGGACACGTTATGAGGACCGTAGGTCTATTTCTGTCATGTTTGGTTTCAATCCATGCAGTGGTTCTTTTGTAACATATTTCAAAAGGGTCCAATTTCAAACTCTATTCCAAGAGTTTAAAATATGTTTAAACTCTATTCCAGGGCCTGGGTGGCTCAATGAGTTGGGTAGTTGGATTATCTAACAACTCATACAAGCCTATCACCAATACGGCGTGAGTTCGCGCCCGGCGTTGTAAATTACAAAAAAAGGTGCACTCGACTCGCAGTCGCATGTGATAAAGTTTACCAGTTGCTTGCCCATGGTCGGTTGTTCTCTCCGGGTATTCCGGCTTCTTCCACCACTAAAACTGGTCGCCATGATATAGCTGAATATTGCTGAAAGTGGCGTTAAACACCAAAAATCTAAATCAATCAATCAAATCAATACGATGTACCTTTTGAGAAATCAGCATTGAATTTTACAGTACTAGCACAGAAGCTCCTTTCGAAAAAGCTATTATTATTAATAACTATTTTAATTATTATGACATTGCACTTCGTGGTCTGATAAATTCACCATGAAATGTATGCCCGCTTTATTTTGGACAGGGGCCACATAGACAATACCCATGTTTGTGGAAACCCCATTATTTGCTTGCATGTGAAGCGACAGGGTTTTCATCATAATAAACGATCCTCAGTGTCTTAAGATATTTAATTTCTTTTGACGCCAGATAATGTATATAGTACTTGAAACATGTTCGCTGCTCCGTTAATTACGGGTATTATGATGGAACCGTAACCGATGCCTATCAGAGAATTTCAAAGGCAGAGTATTGTCACTGTAACTATTAGCTGCTAGATTACATTGAATTCTGAGATTTTAATTAATAATGAGAACTGCCTTGCTTCTGATGAATGATAATGATAGGGAAAACTTCATCCCGTTTCGCTAAATTCCGTTTCGTTTCGCACTTTAGTATATTTAGTTTCGTTTCGTTGTATTCATTTCATTTCGTTTCGCATTATAGTAAATTTCGTTTCGTTGCGTTGCGTTTCGTTTCGCCTTTTTGTATATTTCGTTGCGTTTCGTAATATTTCGTTTCGTTTCGTTTCGTTCGTTGCGTTTCGATTTCGTTTCGTAGTTTAGTACAACCCTATTTTCAATAGAATTTTGTAATTTTACAATTATTGAAATTGGCCATATTTAAACAAAAATAAATTGTTAAAAATCTCTGCTCTTTAAAAATAAGGCAAATAGACTCAAATTTCTACATTCATATCTTTTACTTATTCATTTGGCCACTGAGAAGAACTCAATATGAATATATTATTCAATAGAATAGATGTTTTAAGAAAATTTTGAAACAAACAGCTATGTATTTCGTGCAATCTCCAAAACAAGTGTCTTTCATTAATGATTTATAACAGTTGTGAAAATTACATATAGCGGTTGATGAACATGCTCGCCTCGAATGGGTTAGATCATGACTGAGACTTGGTTGGATCAAACCAAAAACTATGGAATTAGTATTTGATGCTTCTCAGCTAGGTATACAACTTTTAGACGCTTGAAAATTATATTTACGTACATTTTCTTTATTTCAACAATCAACATTTACGTAAGGAAGGTTATATAGGGATAGGGTTATGGTGTTTAATGCCACTTTCAACAATATTGCAGTTACATCATGGTGGTGAAGGAAACCAGAGAAAAACACAGACCTGCCAAAAATCACTGATAAACTTTTATCACATAAAGTTGTATCAAGTACACCTCACCATGTACGGGATTTGAACTCACAACTTTGGTGGAGATGGGCACTTATTGCACAGGCAGTTGTAAATCCCACTTCTATACGACCACAGACTTATATATATATATACAAACATGTACTACATTCGTCTTTAGCAAGTGACCATATAATCCATCTACCCCACTGGGCTGTATTAAAGATAAAGTATTCATATATAAATTTTCATCACTAGGAGTTTATTATTTTTTAAAGCAAAATTAATCAGAGAGTGGTTGACTTTTCATTGAGACATTTAAACTTCCCATTAAATGAATTCCGCAAAGGACAATAGGTATTGTATTTATTAAAAAAGAGAGTTCATTTTCGAATATAATATTTACCATGAGGAACTCCAACTGATACAAAGGAAAGGTTTTTTTCCCTTCCAATAACAAATACAAATCACAATATCATTATTTAATTTTAAGTTTCTTCGAAAGATTTTTTATCAAACTTTGTCTTTGTTCATTGATATTTGATCCTAATTATGCCAAACTTAACACAAATGGGACGAAGTGCATTACTTAATATTCATTACAAACATACAGGACGGATGCAGACACAGGATTTCAATATATTTAAATTTCTTATCTAATTTGTAAAGCAATAAAAAAACTAAATTTTTTAAAATGTTACTTTATGTCATAGAAAGTTGGAATTTTATTCTAAAAAATTAAAATCATTACTTTTTTTAAAATACAATCTAACATAAGCATATAAACTGTGACTTTTTGTCCTGTGTTTTTTGTCCTATTTGTCTAAAAATGCCAATGGTGACTTTTTGTCTGACATTCTGTTCTGTTACTGTTTCTATCCTACATTCGTATTTGTGTGTCCCTCAGCGGGATTAGTTCATACACTGCATATGCAGCATCAAAGTTGCCTTTTAGCATCTTGACAAACCATTCAGTCCTCTGCAAAATCCACTATACATATATATATAATATATATGCACATATATCTTTATACAGTATATGTATTTAATTTCGAAAATGTAGTTATTTCACATGTATAATATGTGTGCGAATGTGTTATAGTCCTATTTGCACCGGCCATTGGTTTCCTCTGCATTTGTACAACTACCGTACAGTACTTGTCCATGTGCTTAGGACACGGGGAGGACTTGACCACAACACTACATGTAAATTAACCATTGATGTCTGATGTGGCCAACAATGTCATAGTCGACGGCACTTAATTATCATTAGTATAAGTATTTAGTATATTTTATGGACAGTTTTGTTCATTGTAACGTATAAATTTATATTTTTAATTATTTTAATGTTATTGTTTATGAATCACTGTAATGACTTTGCCCCTTGTGGGCCCTCTATTGGACAATAAAATTCTTATTCTTATTCTTATATAAAAAATTACATATTCTGAAGTTCAGAGGTGCTTTGTGTAGGTCAAGTATAAAATGTTCATGGTAGATTTCAGTGAGTGCTATTTCATATTGACCTTTGGTCATATAATCATAAGTTTTTTTTAATAGAACATACAAGTACATGCGATTATTCCTATGTTTATTACCATGTGCAAGGACGTATACAAGATACGTCCTTGCCATGTGTCAGATTTGTCAACTATTTTTACACCCAGATTTTTACAGGGGTAATATTGATTCCTTTGAATATTATGTTATAATTCGTACAAAACTACTACATTATCAATGTTCTGAAAGAAATTCTATTAACGTTGATTTAAAAAAAAATCCGTTTTAATTATTATTTCGGAGTTTGTTTTCAAATTTAAACTTCCCGCGTTTGACATTATACACTCGGAATATTTTTAGATTGTTCATCCCTAATTTAAGTTATTTTTTGGTTCCGAATGTAGTGTACACAAAATTGTTTGTCAACATTGCACATTTGTGCAAAGTACATGTTTTAAAGTTTGCAGCACATACACGTTTCCAAATACATAACAGATTGTTTCCAAATCGCTAAAGTTCCGTTCAGTTGAGAAACATATCCACATCCGATTCTTCACGACGGAAAATGAATGGCAAAATCGCAGAAAGTCAGTTTGTGAAAGAAGAGGTATGAAATAGGCAGTCCAATTTCCAATGTGTTGGCTATGTACGTACAGTGTACACTTACAATGTTCCATGCAATCTCATTGGCAATTAATAATGTGTTTTTAAACTTATGTGTAGCTTTTGGTACTTGCCGTGCGAACTTATTTATTTCGAATTTGTTGTCTTCGAATCCTAGATGCAATCTGTGGACAGTCCTATAATTTGACCCAAATCCATATATATATATTACGTGTTAACTGGTTTTTTTAGAATCCTATATAATTTATAATTTGACCCAAATCCACATGTTTTACTGATTTTTTAAGAATCCTATAATTTGACACAAAGCCATATGTTTTACTGTTTTTTTTAAGAATCCTATAATTTGACCCAAATCCATACATGTATTGTTTCACTGATTTGACCCAAAATCCCTATATTTTACTGGTTTATTATGCAGTTGCATGTCTGATATTTATACTTGTACAATAATACCCCCAGCAAAGCTATTGTAAATGCGGCCTCTAATATCACATACAGGCCGATGATACAGGCCGCTGTACTTTAATAGTTTGACCCATTTTTGTGACAAGGTTGATATCGTTTACGTCACACTATTGTTCGAACAGTGGATTATTTTAAAAGAATCTACAGTTTATTCTTGAATAACCTTTTACTGTTTTAGGCTTAAAAACGTGTTTTATTTATTTTTGGTCTTTCGTGTCTCGCTGGGCTTTTCAAAGTCTATTTTGACTTTAACAACTTCCATCTAACCGAGTGACCATACTACTATACGCTATACTTATTATATTTGACTCTAACCCGAATAATCCAGTCGTTATAAGCGATAGTGCCGATAGAGGGCGTAGTATTATTCGAGTTAATTTGACTCTTGATAGTAAGCTTTGTAAAAAAAAAATATCAACAATTTGTTTAAAAAGGCAATATACAAGACACGATATTAAAAGTATTTCAGATCTGGCATAATTTATGTTCAGAACTGGCGTGTATGTGAACTTTTAAAATGTATTCTCGCAATACAAAAACAACTAACGAACCGACCGCAAGTAATAACAAATCAGACAGACCACAGGTGAAGATTTGGGACACTTGAAAGACCTTGAAATATCTAAATATAAACGATTCTTTTCACTTCAAAGACCTTGAAATATCTAAATATAAGCGATTCTTTTCACTTGAAAGACCTTGAAATATCTAAATATAAACGATTCTTCACTTGAAATATCTAAATATAAACGAGAATCGAAAGGACGTTGACCGATACAAATTTGTCGTTTTATTTTTGTTAATTGTTGTCTTATTTGACTTTCTAAACATTAAAAGTGTAAAAATATATGCCATATAATCTACTATATATTTTTTCAACAACACTATTATTGTACAAGTTAGATACATTATTATTGAAACCAAGGACGTATATACGTCCTTGTTGAAACAAATGAATTTTCCCGTATTGGATATAACGGGATTCTTTTTCCGCATGAGTACTCAAGTCAACACCATAGATAGACAATCGTAACTACTCGGCCATTCTCGCTACCCTGCAAATAACCTCGTACGTACATAGTAGAAATTCTTCTTAAATTGTTTTCCGGAAGTTAAGTTAAGCTAAGCCGCACAAAAATATAGTCCACGAAAATCCAATATGGAAGACATACCGGGGTACTAAGTAAAATCTAATCATGCAAAACTAATTAAAACTTTAATTGAAATATAGAAAATTGCTTAAAATATAACTTTATCAAACTTTCATGTAACTGACTTGTGAAAAGTAGTGCGATTTATACGCCTAATGCATACATGTACGAGGTTATTTGCAGGGTAGCGAGAATGGCCGAGTAGTTACGATTGCATAGATAGACGGCCTTGGTGCTACGCACCTAGGCCTTCACCTGAGTACTCATGCGGAAAAAGAAACCCGTTATATCCAATACGGTCCGCTTCTTTTGTTTCAATAGTACTGTATCCTATACACATTTGAAACAGATATCTTGAGTTTAAAGGCATACAGTCGCTCAGATTGATTTTTTTTTATATTGAAAGTTGCCAATATTCGATGTTTTATACCAATTGCAGTTGAAATTTTTCATAATATCGTACGTATTTAACCTGGAACGAAGGAAATATGTCGCTGTTTGATTTTTTATCTCCTGTAAAGAATTCAATGTTTACCAGCATGATATTCATATATTCATGAATATGATCATATGACCATCGATGACCTACACAGTGACCTCATTTTGTAAAGCGTTTGCGCATGTGCGAAACTGCTTGCTGAAAAAAGCACATGTTATCAAATAAAAATATTGACGGATTCTACGCGAAAACGACACAGGAGGATTCAGCAAAATTTGTGTAAAAATTAAAAAAAGATGTTAAACCGACCTATTCCATTTTTCAACACGTAAGCATAATTTATATATCTTTTTTCGGTTGAATCGTATTTTGACAGAATTGCATCGTACTCGTAGTTTTTTTTATCAGTTTCGGAGCCGCCGATATGCATATTCATTACTCGTGAACTAGTGACCCGTATGACGTCAGAGGCGTATGTTTAGATTGTCGATACAGTTGACAATTCACCATACAAAGCAATATCCCGACAGCTAAAAAAATCAGTTAGCATAAGTATTTTATACGTTATAAAACACCTATAGAATATCACTGTATTTCCTAAGTTCATTTTTTAGACCCCAAATTTCCTTAAAGAAGTACCCATTGTTGCAGCTGCAAGTCATTCCAATGTTGTTCATCCTTTTGTCGTCTACCCATTGAACACATTTCAAGTGTGGAAAAGGGGACAACTCTTAACAAACATTCGAATTCTTTTCACTAATTACGACTTGGCTTCTTGTTCAGAACATTTCATTAGTATAAAACATCGAATATTGGCAACTTTTAATATAAACAAAAAAAATCAATCTGAGCGACTGTATGCCTTTAATGGTCTACCACGTCCACAATCGTAATTTTTTCATACCCACAATTGTCGTTTTCCGTACTGACCTTCATAAAATGAAGATAAACACCGAATTATTGGCAAATACGCTACGAAACGTTGTTTTTTTTTCGATTTAAAAAAGCTGACCATCGTTACTGGAAGCTAATTAATTATGCACTGACCTTCAGGAGCGAGGCCAAATCTATTTTTATGCCAGTAGTCCGGATGCTGCAGCATGGATGTTAAAATTCGTGGTTATTTACCTCGCAAATACGGCCGTTTTATGCTATTCATTGACAATAATTTGCTGTTGCCAGGTGCAAGATTACATATATTGAATAATATCTACCGAAAATGATCATAGGCATCATTATAAATTCATAAAATATGAAAAACGATTGAGAAAAAAAGGTAAAATCATGCTCGGCTTACCTACCTGTATCAAGCAAAATCTTTGCCACTTCAGCGCGAATTTGGACGCGTAGCACTTCCATGAGTTCGTTCCAACGGTCCAATTGATCCCCTACATATATCCTGCATTTGTTCCATTTGGAAGATACTTCACTTCTATTCATCTTTCTCTCTGAATCCGTCAAAGTCCGCTTTCTTCCACGCGTTGACACTTTCTCTTTTGCCCAAGAACCACGTTGTTTATTGTTTCTAAACAGTGTGCATGCTCAAGATCGGTTCACATAGAAGGTCATATGAATAGATTTGAATTCTTGTTAACCTGGACAATAATTCCGATAACGATAGTTTTGGGTCTTTTGTAAAAAAAATCGTATCTTTTGCAGCATAACTCGGTGTTAATCTTCATTTTATGAAGGTCAGTACGGAAAACGACAATAATTTTGGGTATGAAAAAATTATGATTTTGGTAGACAATATGCCTTTAAATCGTCCAAGTTTATAAACCCACAATTTTCACTCTTCAAGAGATGATTTTGACCTATATACACAATTAATAAATCAAATTAAAATGTCATTTAATACACCATTGAAATGTCGGCTAAAAGTACAAATTTACCACTTACATTGGCTAGATATTATGATTCAAAGGCGTAAACATATAGATTCTATTATCTATATAGTCAAAGTAGATATGGAATCTTTATTTTTCTAAAGATATAATGGATTATGAGTAATTGTGCTCTTTTTGACATTTCAGATTTTCTGTCGGGTATTAGCTATATATATAGCCGAGATACAATACTTTGAAGTCAGCTGGATAATACTTTGTTCTTACACTTCTTGGTATAATAGTTTTGACCCCTATGATAAAATATATGGTATCACTGGCCTGTCAATTTTCTGACATTCAGGGAAAAAGAAACACTTATTACTTTCATGTATACACTATTGATAAATCAAACGAGTGTATAAATATTGTTCAATACTAATTAACCATCCTAATTGAACTTTATCTCAGCTATGCCATGAAGAAAATAGATTACACAAAGTTGGACTCCTTGTTAGCTCACCTTGCCAAAGGCAACGTGAGCTTTTGCCATCACTTGGCGTCCGTCGTCCGTTAACTTTTCACATTTTAATCTTCTCCTCTGAAACCCCGCAGCCAAATGAACTGAAACTTGGTAGGAAGCATCTCTGGAAGGTCCTCTATAAAGATTGCTCATTTCGTGCCGATCCGTTAACAAACATGGCCGCCACAGGTCATTCTTGTTTCTGATTGGTTGATTTCTAAAAAATCTCCTCTGAAGCCGCTTTCTCAAATGAACTGAAATTTTGTAGGAATCATCTATGGAAGGTCCTCTATAAAGATTGCGCATTTTGTCCCGATCCATTGACAAACATGGCCGCCATAGGCAATTCTTGTTTCTGATTGGCCGATTTTTAGCTCACCTTGCCAAAGGCAAAGTGAACTTTTGCCATCACTTGGCGTCCGTCGTCCGTCGTCTGTCGTCCGTTAACTTTTCACATTTTAATCTTCTCCTCTGAAACCCCTCAGCCATATGTACTGAAACTTAGTAGGAAGCATCTATGGAAGGTCCTCCATAAAGATGGCTCATTTTGTCCCGATCCATTAACAAACATGGCTGCCACAGGCAATTCTTGTTTCTGATTGGCCTATTTTTTTTAATCTTCTCCTCTGAAACCGCTTAGCCAAATGAACCGAAACTTGGTAGGAAGCATCTATGGAAGGTCTTCTATAAAGATTGCTAATTTCATCTTGATCTGTTAACAAACATGGCCGTCACAGGCGATTCTTGTTTCTGATTGATTGATATCTAAAAAATCATGTTTTCTGTTAAAAGGGAGATAACTCTAGTTTAAATATAGATACATTTTGTATCTATTCAAAATGCAGTTATCTCTGAATTGAATTACAGATAAATATGCCTCTAAGACCCCTCAACCAAATGAACTGAAACTTGGTAGGAACCATCTATGGAGGTCCTCTATAAAGATTGCTCATTCCGTCCCGATCCATTAACAAACATGGCCACCACAGGCGATTCTTGTTTCTGATTGGTTGATTTTAAAAATTCTTCTCTTCTGAAACCGCTTGGCCAAATGATCCAAAACTTGGTATGAAGCATCTATGGGCGGTCCTCTATAAAGAGTACTCATTTCGTTCCAATTCCATTAACAAACATGGCCACCACAGGCGATTCTTGTTTCTGATTGGTCTATTTCTAAAAATCTTCTGCTCTGAAACAACATGGCCAAATGAACCGAAACTTGGTAGGAAGCATCTATGGAAGGTCCCCTATAAAGATTGCTCATTCTGTCCCAATCCATTAACAAACGTGGCCACCACAGGCGAATCTTGTTTCTGATTGGTCTATTTCTAAAAATCTTCTCTGAAACTGCATGGCCAAATGATCTGAAACTTGGTAGGAAACATCTATGGAAAGTCCTCTTATAAAGATTGCTCATTTTGTCCCAATGTGTTAGCAAACATGGCTGCCACAGACAATTCTTTTTTCTGATTGGTCAATTTCTAAAAATCTTTTACTCTGACACAGCTTGGCCAAATAGACCGAAACTTGGTAGGAAGCATCTATGGAAGGTTCTCTATGGGAATTGCTCATTCCGTTTTGATCCGTTAACAAACATGGCCGTCATAGACAATTCTTGATTCTTATTGTTCGATTTCTAAAACAGCTTTTCCTCTGAAACCGCTTGGCCAAATGATATGAAACTTGGTAAGAAGCATCTATGGAAGATCCTCTAGATTGCAATTCTTGTTTTAAATTGGTCGCTTTCTAAAAATCTTCTTCTCTGAAACTCCTTTGCCAAAACGAACCGAAATTTGGTGGGAAGCACCTATAGGCTATGGAAGGTTCTGTATTAAGTTTCCTCAGAACAGAATGAAAGGTGAGCGACACAGGCTCAACTCAGTGATGAGCCTCTAGCTAAAAATCTTCTATGAAACCGCTTGGCCAAATGAACCGAAACTTGGTAGGAGGCATCCTTGGAAGGTCCTCTATAAAGATTGCTCATTTCGTCCCGATCCGTTAACAAACATGGCCGCCACAAGCCATTCTTGTTTCTGATTGGTTGATTTCTAAAAAATCTTCTCCTCTGAAAACGCTTTCCGGAATGAACTGAAATTTGGTAGAATGCATGTATGGAAGGTCCTCTATAAAGATTGCTCATTTCGTCCCGATTCGTTAACAAACGTGGCCGCCACAGGCAATTCTTGTTTCTGATTGGTCGATTTCTAAAAATCTTCTCTGAAACCACTTTACCAAATGAACCGAAACTTGGTAGGAAGCATGTATGGAAGATCCTCTATAAAGATTGCTCATTTCATCCTGATCTGTTAACAAACATGGCTGCCATAGGCAATTCTTGTTGCTGGTTGGTTGATTTCTAAAAATCTTCTTCTCTGAAACTGCTTAGCCAAATGAACCGAAACTTGGTTGGAAGCACCTATGGAAGGTACTGTATTAAGATTCCTCAAAGCAGAATGAAAGGTGAGCGACACAGGCTCAGCCCACTGAGCCTCTAGTTTTTTTTAGCTGCCACATCGAAGCAACAGCCTGTCGCACATCTTAGCTTAGCTTGGACACATTATTCTTAAACTGAGATGTTGATAGTCTCATAAATACATGTTGATAATAAATGTTAAAGAAATCCCGAGGGGCAATCAAGAATGGACAATCCAGGGAAACTGACAGCATTGGGTACACAAGGCACAGGACACAGATAAACAAAGCAAAAACACAACACAGAAAACTAAAAAGATGAGAAACACAGACCCCACCAAAAAAACGGGGGTGATTCATTCTTAAAATTTAGCTTTTAATCAGAGAAGCATCATAAACCATTTTAAAAGTCTTTCGTATAGATAAACTGTGGGTCTTAGTCTAACACAAAATCTTTGCCACTGAGACAATCAAAGCTAATTAACAGTCACTTAAATATACTTAACCAGGTGAAGATGAATGGGTTTATTCTCATGTTCGCAAGAAATGCGTACACATTTTGTATTTCTCTTTGTTCTTGTTAATTATACACTGTACACTATTGACACTACTCCAACTACTGGTACATGTATATTATGTAGCAACTGGGAGTAAATGTAGGTATGAGAAAATAATCTTTTTCTAAGAAACTAAGCTGTGTCTTATTCGTACCTCTCACCTCAATCATTGAACACAAAAAAGACCACAATATACAAATACAAATGTATGGCAATGAAAAGGTGCACATGCATCTTTATAAAAAAAAATGCATGTATTATAAAGATTATAGCAGTATATATGTGCAATGTACTGTATTTATTTTATTTCAGGAGATTGCTCATGGTAAATGGTTGTCACTTAACAATATTATGTACAAAGACCCTCATGGCAAAGAGAGGTAAGATTGTTATTATCATGAAAAGTAGTAAAGATACTATATTTTTTTATATTTATTATTAGAGTATTTTGAAGTGTTTTAAAAAGTATAGATGTTTTGTTTGAATATATTTATTACTATTTTGTTTGCTAAATGTTTCTTTTGAGGGCCAGGGTGGCTCAGTGAGTTAGGTAGTTGGATTACCTAACAACTTTTACAAGCCTATCACCGATGCGGCGTGGGTTTGCGCCCGGCTTTTTTTACAAGTGATAAAGTTTACCAGTTGCTTGCCCATGGTCGGTGATTCTCTCTGGGTACTCCGGCTTCTTCCACCACTAAAACTGGTCGCCATGATATAGCTGAAATATTACTGAAAATGACATTAATCACAATAAATCAAATCAAATCTAAACGTTTCTTCAACACATTTCTGTACAATCTACGTTACTTTTACTAGGCATAACTCTTAAAATAAAGGCATTCATTTTGAGAATAATAAAAAAAAACACCTGGAACTACTACACATGTACATACATATATGATTACATTTTTTAAAAGAACATTTCAAACAGTTGTATTTTAACAAAATTTGAATAAAATATATATGAGGATATATTTGGTTGTGATCTACTGGTTACAATAGTCCGAGACATATCCTATTAACTCACTGTGATAGACATGCCATTTTTAGTTCACCTGGACAAAGGTCCAGGTGAACTATTGCCATCACTTGGCATCGGTCGTCTGTAAACTTTTCACATTTCAAGCTTCTTCTCCGAAACCACTGGACCAATTGGAACCAAACTTAGCAGGAATGTTCCTTGGATGGTCCTCTACAAAGTTTTTGTTTTTCGTTCCAGTCGCATATTCAACATGGCTGCCAGGGCCAATAATATGCTCTGATTGGCTGAAATTTCAAAGATCTTCTTCTCTGAAACTAATGAACTGACTGAACCCAAACTGTAAATGAATGATCATTGGAATGTCCTTTACCAAGTTTCTGTTTTTTATGCCGATCGGAAATCCAAGATGGTCGCCATCGCAGGACATAGATTAACATTGGACCCTATGGGAAAATGTTCAAATGCCTTCTTCTCAGAAACTACAAATATTATTAAAGCCAAACTGTACATGAATGTTTATTGGATGATCCTCTACAATCTTAAGGTTTTTTGTTCCGATATGAAATTCAAAATGGCGGCTACGGCAGGACTTAGTTTAACATTGGACCCAATGGGGAAAATGTTTCAAAATGCTTTTTCTCTGAAACCACTTGGACAATTGAAACCAAACTGCCCAGGAATGATCATTGGAAGGTCCTCTAAAAAGTGTGTGTTTTTTATACCGATCGGAAATCCAAGATGGCCGCCACCGCAGGACATAGATATAACATTGGACCCTATGGGAAAATGTTCAAATGCCTTCTTCTCAGAAACTACAAATATTATTAAAGCCAAACTGTACATGAATGTTTATTGGATGATCCTCTACAATCTTAAGGTTTTTTGTTCCGATATGAAATTCAAAATGGCGGTTACGGCAGGACTTAGTTTAACATTGAACCCTATGGATGAAATGTTTCAAAATGCTTCTTCTCTGAAACCACATGGACAATTGAAACCAAACTGCCCAGGAATGATCATTGGAAGGTCCTCTACAAAGTGTGTGTTTTTTATGCCGATCGGAAATCCAAGATGGCCACCACCGCAGGACATAGATTAACATTAGACCCTATGGGAAAATGTTCAAATGCCTTCTTCTCAGAAACTACAAATATGATTAAAGCCAAACTGTACATGAATGTTCATTGGATGGTCATCTACAAACTTTACGTTTTTTGTTCCGATATGAAATTCAAAATGGTGGCTACAGCAGGACTTAGTTTAACATTGAACCCTATGGGAAAAATGTTTCAAAATGCTTCTTCTCTGAAACCACTTGGACAGTTGAAACCAAACTGCCCAGGAAAGATCATTGGAAGGTCCTCTATAAAGATTCTGTTTTTTATGCCGATCGGAAATCCAAGATGGCCGCCACCGCAGGACATAGATTAACATTGGACCCTATGGGAAAATGTTCAAATGCCTTCTTCTCAGAAACTACAAATATTATTAAAGCCAAACTGTACATGAATGTTCATTGGATGGTCCTCTACAACGTAAGATTTTTGTTCCGATATGAAATTCAAAATGGCGGTTACGGCAGGACTTAGTTTAACATTGAACCCTATGGATAAAATGTTTCAAAATGCTTCTTCTCTGAAACCACATGGACAATTGAAACCAAACTGCCCAGGAATGATCATTGGAAGGTCCTCTACAAAGTGTGTGTTTTTTATGCCGATCGGAAATCCAAGATGGCCACCACCGCAGGACATAGATTAACATTAGACCCTATGGGAAAATGTTCAAATGCCTTCTTCTCAGAAACTACAAATATGATTAAAGCCAAACTGTACATGAATGTTCATTGGATGGTCATCTACAAACTTTACGTTTTTTGTTCCGATATGAAATTCAAAATGGTGGCTACAGCAGGACTTAGTTTAACATTGAACCCTATGGGAAAAATGTTTCAAAATGCTTCTTCTCTGAAACCACTTGGACAGTTGAAACCAAACTGCCCAGGAAAGATCATTGGAAGGTCCTCTATAAAGTTTCTGTTTTTTATGCCGATCGGAAATCCAAGATGGCTGCCACTGCAGGACATAGATTAACATTGGACCCTATGGGAAAATGTTCAAATGCCTTCTTCTCAGAAACTACAAATATTATTAAAGCCAAACTGTACATGAATGTTCATTGGATGGTCCTCTACAACCGTAAGGTTTTTTGTTTTGATATGAAATTCAAAATGGTGGTTACGGCAGGACTTAGTTTAACATTGAACCCTATGGATGAAATGTTTCAAAATGCTTCTTCTCTGAAACCACATGGACAATTGAAACCAAACTGCCCATGAATGATCATTGGATGGTCCTCTACAAATTTCTGTTTTTTATGCCGATCGGAAATCCAAGATGGCCACCACCGCAGGACATAGATTAACATTGAACCCTATGGGAAAATGTTCAAATGCCTTCTTCTCAGAAACTACAAATATGATTAAAGCCAAACTGTACATGAATGTTCATTGGATGGTCCTCTACAAACTTTACGTTTTTTGTTCTGATATGAAATTCAAAATGGTGGCTACGGCAGGACTTAGTTTAACATTGAACCCTATGGGAAAAATGTTTCAAAACGCTTCTTCTCTGAAACCACTTGGACAGTTGAAACCAAACTGCCCAGGAATGATCATTGGAAGGTCCTCTACAAAGTTTCTGTGTTTTATGCCGATCAGAAATCCAAGCAGGTTGCCACCACAGGTCATAGTGTTAACACGGGACCATATGGGGAAAATACAGAAATATGTTCTTCTCTGAAGCTATTGCACTGATTGAACATAAACTGTGCATCAATCATTGGAAGGTCATTTACAAACTTTGTGTTTTTTATGTTGATCAGAATTCCAAGATGACTACCACTGCAAGACATAGTTTTTACATAGGACCAATTGGTTCTTTTTATAACCGGGTGAACGATACAGGCTCTAATGTATCTTTTGCTCTGTTTAATAATTTAGCTACTTTCTGATGCATTTTGGGTGATAATGAATAACACTCTAAATGCAAAAGAATTTTTTATAATAATAAATTAGACAGAATAGAAGATTATATCCATATCACCAAGATGAGTGATACATATATTACTCAGACATTTTTCACAATATGTCTCTGACTGTACATAGTGTACTACACCTTATAAACAAGTCTGGGTTTCATATACATGTATGTAGTTCATACATTTTTATAGCCATATTTTTTTTTATTTATGAAAAAAATTTAATGAAGGTAAAATTTGATTGATTTGTACAGTACAGTCAGATTCACACCAAATCACTGTGATAGTCGTATCACTCTTAGTGATACTGATTTATTTATTTTCTGTTTAATCTTGTGCATTTTGTGCATTTTGAAGATATTTTAAACAGAACAAAAGATATATTCATATCACCAATAGTGATATGCTTATCACAGTGATTTATCATGGTGAGTCTCGTACTGTACATACTGTACATGATTATAGGCATGTCAGGCCAGATAATGAAACAGTATTAACTTGCTATTGTCATCTTCAAATATCTTATTTTTTTTATTAAAGGACATGGGAAGCAGTTAAACGGACTACCACACAATCAGATTCAGATGGTAAGATTAATACATGTACATAGTACATCACAATTTATAATTATACCCCCGTTCCGCGAAGGGGGAGGGGGGGTATACTATTATACCTCTGTCTGTCTGTCCTTCTGTCCGTCCAAGATAAGATAAGATAAGATAAGAAAACTTTATTTGAATTCGGTTTTTGTATAACAAGATATTTTTCATCGCATTTGTCTCAGTAACTGTTGATGGCAGAAATCTGATATTTGGTCACAAGCGTCATATAGGTATACCATATTGTGGGTAGTGTTTTTGGACCCATCAGATTCCTACTTCCTGTTTGCCGACTTTGTTGATTTTCATACACATTGAACATATATGCTCATTTTTCGTCGCATTTTTCTCAGCCACTATTGATGGCAGAAATCTGATATTTGGTCACAAGCTTCATATAGGTACCCCATATCGTGGGAAGCGTTTTTTGACCCGTCAGATTCTTACTTCCTGTTTGCCGAAGAGCGGGGATATCATAAGTGAGCATTAGTTCACAGTTTATCTTGTTACATTTAGTGGTGACTGTTCCATAAAAACAAAAGTGAAGATAGACTTGATTCCAGAAATTTGAATAAAGTGTGCAGTAACATTTCCAAAATAAACCAATTTTACTTTAACTTTGGAAGTAAAATTCCCAAAGAAAGACCCAGTAATAATTAAATAAAGTAAACAATAGGCAGACCTATCTTTCATCCAAAATATTAAATGGCCAAAGTTACTAGAACAATTTTTTCAAATGGCCAAAGCTTCTAACTTTTTAAATAGAGTTTAGTTCAAAATTTAGCTATAACTACATAATGCATGTGAATATTATACATGTACAGGGAAACCTGTCTAAACCGTTTCTCCTTGGTACCAGCTTTTGTGTTCGGAATAGACAGGCACAAAGATGTCGATGAGTTAAACAGATTAATGGGACCGTAGCACTCCCCTCTTGATAACTGGATCTCAAACAGCAATACAAAAGATAAAAAAACCGGCGCATACAATGTATTCGCCATCACTCAAAAAGACCATATACCATCACAAAAATGAATGGCAACAAAAGCATGGACAGTACAATACCAGGGTTAAGGAATGCTTGTAGTTAACTAACTACCGGCTTGGAAGGTAGAATATGTTGGTTAAAGACATTACTCTTTAGACAAAAAAATCATAACCGGTACTTCTAACAGATTTGATATCAATTAGTCATGAACATCGAAAAAAATTCATGGTTGGGTCAGTTTAGACAGATTTTATTGTGTAACATTAGAATATGTAATAGCTATTATGGGATTTGTCAGTACACTAGTGTTAATATGTAATAGCTATTATGTGATTTGTCAGTACACTAGTGTTAATATGTAATAGCTATTATGGGATTTGTCAGTACACTAGTGTTAATATGTAATAGCTATTATGTGATTTGTCAGTACACTAGTGTTAATATGTAATAGTTATTATGTGATTTGTCAGTACACTAGTGTTAATATGTAATAGCTATTATGGGATTTGTCAGTACACTAGTGTTAATATGTAATAGCTATTATGTGATTTGTCAGTACACTAGTGTTAATATGTAATAGCTATTATGTGATTTGTCAGTACACTAGTGTTAATATGTAATAGCTATTATGTGATTTGTCAGTACACTAGTGTTAATATGTAATAGCTATTATGGGATTTGTCAGTACACTAGTGTTAATATGTAATAGCTATTATGGGATTTGTCAGTACACTAGTGTTAATATGTAATAGCTATTATGGGATTTGTCAGTACACTAGTGTTAATATGTAATAGCTATTATGGGATTTGTCAGTACACTAGTGTTAATATGTAATAGCTATTATGGGATTTGTCAGTACACTAGTGTTAATATGTAATAGCTATTATGGGATTTGTCAGTACACTAGTGTTAATATGTAATAGCTATTATGGGATTTGTCAGTACACTAGTGTTAATATGTAATAGCTATTATGGGATTTGTCAGTACACTAGTGTTAATATGTAATAGCTATTATGGGATTTGTCAGTACACTAGTGTTAATATGTAATAGCTATTATGGGATTTGTCAGTACACTAGTGTTAATATGTAATAGCTATTATGGGATTTGTCAGTACACTAGTGTTAATATGTAATTGCTATTATGGGATTTGTCAGTACACTAGTGTTAATATGTAATTGCTATTATGGGATTTGTCAGTACACTAGTGTTTATATGTAATAGCTATTATGGGATTTGTCAGTACACTAGTGTTAATATGTAATAGCTATTATGTGAATATATTTGTCAGTACACTAGTGTTAATACTTTTCCTATATTTCAGCTGTGTGTGTAATAGCTATATTGAAGAGAATGTTGAAATATGACTGTCTTGTTCTAGTTAAACAATACAGGCCTCCTATGAAATGTTCAACATTAGAATTTCCTGCAGGTAATTTATCTGTTGATAATGAAACAATACAGAACCCAATCATATTGTTTACAATATTATTTTGCTGTTGGTATACTGAACACAATATTAATGAATGGATATAGATTTCTATAAATGAGTGGTTGTTGCTTAACCCCAAATGAGTACTTTTTCAACCATATTATGGCAAGAACAAGTTACATTTTGATGAGATGATGAACATGATGTTCGCTTGGCACTAGACCAACACACTAAATTGAATTGTTATAGTGGTAGATCACTGAAACAACAGTCTGTGAGTAGACATGTTACTCCTCTCGGACACACTAGTCTGAATCCGATCCAATCAGTATTTGCTCTTATAACTCCTTAGTGCTGTGTGCTTAGCGGAGAAGCAACAAATACCAATTTTGTTGTCTTTGGTATTTACCAGACTGAGGCTCAAACTAGAATTCTGTAGTGTACACGTTTTGTATTGATATATACATGTAATTATCATTGTACGCTATGCTTTAAAACTGATTACACAATCAAACAAAGAAAACTTTGGAGAGAAAACATTGTTCTGCCATTTATTGGATGACCATGAAATGAAATTTTAGGCAAAATCTGTAAAAATGTGTCTGTCACTGATTCAAATTTTTTTTTAAATGAAAAATGATATACATATTTTTATTGCAGTTTTTAGAATAGCATTTTATATACACCCACTCTCATAGAGGGGTGGATATACTGGATTGCCCTTGTACACCAGTCAATTCTTCAGTTTGTCCCATTGCCTCTGATCTGTTGATAGTACTAGTTCATAATTGGCATGTGCGACCATACTTTTCTCTTTAGTGAAATTTGAAAATTATCTTTGTATAAAATGACTTGTTTACTGGAATGTACCCAAATCCAATATTGCTGCCTCTAATATTTGAAAATGGAAATTGTAAGAAACAGACATTAACTTTTTTAAAAATACATAAAAATATTTGGGTGCAAAAATATTACTATTACAGTCGAATTTCACTAGCTCAAAGATCATGGATCCCCCGAACTGTTTTTTTAGTCCCGTCAATTTTTTGTCAAATAAATCCCAATTTCTCAAACAGTCAAACTATTTTTATGGTCCCATACTTTGATGGCTCGAACTTCCGATAACTCAAACACATTTTGACAGTCCCTTCGAGTTCGAACCACCAAAGTTCTACTGTACATCAAAAAATGTTCACCTTTATTTATATTTTTCCTCATGATCTAATTTAAAAAAAAAAGTGTGGTCCAACAATCTTATCAAGGCATTTGATGAAAATGATTAGTAGTCATTTTTATATGCAAATATATTGATATGTAAGCAGAAAATGCATTTCATATTTCAGGTTTAATAGATGAGTCAGAATCACCAGAGACTTGTGGGATAAGAGAGTTGAAAGAAGAAACAGGATACACAGCAACTGTTAAACATAAATCTCCAGGTAAGTCGTAGCACAATATGTAAATGTGTAGACTTCATGGAAATGTAAACTTTAACAATTTCCAGTAGTAAACAACTTGTTAGATATGTTGAGTGCCCCTTTTTTAGCTCACCTTGCCAAAGGCAATGTGAGCTTTTGCCATCACTTGACGTCCGTCTTCCTTCGTCCGTTAACTTTTCACATTTTATTCTTCTCCTCTGAAACCCTTCAGCCAAATGAACTGAAACTTGGTAAGAAGCATCTATAGAAGGTCCTCTCTAAAGATTGCACATTTTGTTCCGATCCATTAACAAACATGGCCGCCACAGGCAATTCTTGTTTCTGATTGGCTGATTTTTAAAAATCTTCTCCTCTGAAACCGCTTAGCCAAATGAACCGAAACTTGGTAGGAAGCATCTATGGAATGTCCTCAATGAAGATTGCTCATTTCGTCCCGATCGGTTAGCAAGCATGGCTACCACCGAAACTTGGTAGGAATCATCTATGGAATGTCCTCTATGAAGATTACTCATTTCGTCCCGATCGGTTAACAAACATGGCTACCACCGAAACTTGGTAGGAAGCATCTATGGAATGTCCTCTATGAAGATTGCTCATTTCGTTCCGATCGGTTTGCAAACATGACTACCATTGAAACTTGGTAGGAATCATCTATGGAATGTCCTCTATGAAGATTGCTCATTTCGTCCTGATCGGTTAGCAAACATGGCTACCACCAAAACTTGGTAGGAAGCATCTATGGAATGTCCTCTATGAAGATTGCTCATTTTGTCCTGATCAGTTAGCAAACATGGCCACCACATGCAATTCTTGTTTCTGAATGGTCGATTTCTAAAAAATCTTCTCCTTTGAAAATGCTTAGCCATATGAACTGAAACTTGGTAGGAAGCATCTACATGTATGGAAGGTTCTGTATTAAGTTTCCTCAAAGCAGAATGAAAGGTGAGCGACACAGGCTCAGCCCACTGAGCCTCTAGTTTTTTTAGCTCACTTGACCCAAAGGTGCTTAGTTACAACCTTGTTTTTATTGCAATATATATACAGTTAAACCTGCCCATATGGTCACCTTAAGCAGTCATCTGTATTAAAAGGTCACATTTATCTTGTCCTGTCATAGAAAATTTCATATGAATCGAGCCTCTTTTAAGAGGTCACCTGTATTATAAGGCCACTTTCTCTTTGTCCCAAAGGTGACCTCTTAATACAGGTTTCACAGAATTGGGCAAAAAATAGGCCATAAAGCACAAATTCTTATATTTATAATTGAATTAGGCAACAAATAGACCAAACAACACCATTGCTTTTGAGTTACAACCTTTTTATGATTTATTATGTTGTGGGCCACACAAGGGACAAACAGCACCATTTAGTTTTCTATATTTTATGTTGTTTATTTCAGTGACATGTTTAGATCCTGGGGTAGGAAGAACAAGTTGTCATTTAGTAACAGCTGAGGTATGTACATTGTAGGATAAGGTTATGGGGTTTAACACACTTTCAACAAGCTATATCTTGGCGGTCAGTTTTATCAGTGGGGGAAACCGGAGAAAACCAACTACCTGTCGCAAGTCACTGACAAATTTTATCACATTATGTAGTATCGAGTACACCTTGCCATGAGTTGGATTCGAACTCACAACTGTAGTGGTGACAGGCCTGCACCGATTGCACAAGTAGTTGTAAATCCAATTACCATATGATCATGACAACGACGGCCCATATTGTAGGTTGTCATTTAACATCTAAGGTGTGTATATTGTAGGTTGTATACAGTAATCTATCAACACACATTTTTAGACTGCCCAATGGAAAGTGTACCAATACTTGATATACTAATTTCATTTTTTTGTGATTCCTATAAAATGTACTTTAGCGATTAATTCATTATTAACAAATGTTAATAAGGAAATAGTGTCAATTCACAATGTTTTCTATGCTATTTCGAAAGTATGAAACTCAGTTGCCCACGAAAAAAAAGTAGTAAGAATTAACTTGTTTTAGGCATCTTTTCTTTTATATTCATTTATATGTAAATCTTTTCTTTTAAAGTTTAGAAATAGATTATATATGACAGTATGTCAACTGACTACTAGCTAAGAAGGTAGAATCTGTCAGTTAAAAGATCATTGAAAAATGTGGCAGTGCTAAACCGGAATGGGTACATTTGTGAACCAAATATATTGTAGCGATTGTTCTAATAAATCAAAAAGCAACGTTTGACATGATGTAAATACCTGTTTAACTTTATGTTGACAGATAGATGGAGATTTAGATTGTAACATACACCCAAAGCCTAACTTAGGTAAGTATTTTATACCTAAATAGGAAGTATGGAAGGGTTCAGAACTACATCAGTGGTGTAATGTTTAGAGTGCTTGTCTGAAGTATGGAAGGGTACAGAACTACATCAGTGGTGTAATGTTTAGAGTGCTTGTCTGAAGTATGGAAGGGTTCAGAACTACATCAGTGGTGTAATGTTTAGAGTGCTTGTCTGAAGTATGGTAGGGTTTAGAACTACATCAGTGGTGTAATGTTTAGAGAGCTTGTCTGAAGTGTGGTAGGGTTCAGAACTACATCAGTGGTGTAATGTTTAGAGTGCTTATCTGAAGTATGGTAGGGTTCAGAACTACATCAGTGGTGTAATGTTTAGAGTGCTTGTCTGAAGTATGGTAGGGTTCAGAACTACATCAGTGGTGTAATGTTTAGAGTGCTTGTCTGAAGTATGGTAGGGTTCAGAACTACATCAGTGGTGTAATGTTTAGAGTGCTTGTCTGAAGTATGGTAGGGTTCAGAACTACATCAGTGGTGTAATGTTTAGAGTGCTTGTCTGAAGTATGGAAGGGTTCAGAACTACATCAGTGGTGTAATGTTTAGAGTGCTTGTCTGAAGTATGGTAGGGTTCAGAACTACATCAGTGGTGTAATGTTTAGAGTGCTTGTCTGAAGTATGGTAGGGTTCAGAACTACATCAGTGGTGTAATGTTTAGAGTGCTTGTCTGAAGTATGGTAGGGTTCAGAACTACATCAGTGGTGTAATGTTTAGAGTGCTTGGGTCAAACTAAAGACTATGTAATTGGTATTTGCTGTTTCTTTGCTAAGCATTAAGACTGGTGGTCGAACCAGAATCAAGATAATGTGTTCGAGTGGAACGACGTTTTTAGCCACGGAGTGCAGTTTCAGTATGCTAGCACTATAAAAATTCAACTGATTGTGTTAACAGACATTATCAGCTCATCAATGATATAGCTGAATAATTACCCACTTGGCATCAAACACCAATCACTCATTATTCCCTCACTCATTGGAAGTGCTCAATCTATATCACAGTTTAATCCCATATTAAAGAGTTTCTTTTTCCCCCACATTTCTATTGCAGATGTACATTAGTACAGAAGGTTCATGCTAAGCATTTTGGATAGCACACTGAATAGTTAATTACATGTAATACCCCATTGACATTCAAATGACATTTTTCCTGACGAGAATCATCTCAAAAGTTTGACTGCAATTTGTAATTGAAATCAATTCAGTTTTGAAAATGACATTTACCTATCAAGATCTATTTTGTGATTTTGTTCACAGTAAGAAAAAAAAAATTCTTAGCAAAGATTTGTACATTTTTAAAAAAATATTTAAATTGGTAAATTCATGCTTAGGAATTTAAACATTAAGTATTGTTTAATTTTAGGGTAAAATTCTATAAAGTTGAATTATCATATTTTAAAACATGCAAGAAATTCTGAAAAAGTATATGGAGAGCTTGCTGTTCCATTGGTAAATGAAAATTAATAAATCTTTACTAGATAGATGTTTGTAAAATTATTTTTTAGATATTATTGCATAGTCATGTGATTAAAATACTTTATTTTGTTATTTTCATATCTGTTTCCTATGATGAACAGAAGAATCAGGTAAGACTTAGACACAAAACTAATTATTATTTCATGATATTTTTTTAAGCCTCTGATTTGTCAATTTGTGTTCTTGTATATAAAGCTGTATATATTTGGTGTGTACATGCCAATCAGGCTTGTGTAACCTAATTTTTACCTCATATTCATGGTCTACTAACTTCTTTAGATTTATGTCACGTTTTCATGATTAGAACTGTTCCTCCATTACCAAATCAGTAACAGGCCTCTCCAAAATGAGGAATTTTCCCCATGGTTTTTGAGTGGAGAGTTTCTTAACATGATCAGTGGTTGGTTACCGATGTTGAGGCTTATAATAATTGGTCCACATAATTATTCTTTTATACACAACTTTATACTACTGTATATCTGTAGTACCAAAATTTTAAATATGTTAGCAGGGGCCGTTGTGATCGTGATCATATGGTAGTTGGATTTAAAACTACCTATGCAATCGGTGCATATCATCAATAAAATCATGAGTTCGAATCTCACTCAGGCGAGGTGTACTCAATACAACATTATGTGATAAAATTTGTCTGACTTGCGGCAGGTTGGTGGTTTTCTCTGGTTTCCTCCACCAATAAAACTGACCGTCATATCTCTGAAATATTGTTGAAAGTGACATTAAACACCATAAGCCCCCTAAAATATGTTAGCATAAACATTTGAAAATATTAATGGCAATATATTTTTCTTTTATTTTGTTATTGGTAAGTTTGTGTTTATACAGTGAAACCTGTCTAAACCAAACTCTGAATAAAATCTTTATTAATTTAACCTACATCAACCAAACATCTGTCTATTCTGAACACTAAAGTTGGTCACAAGGGTGTTTTGTTTAGACAGGTTTCACTGTATATACATGTTGATAAAACTGCATTTAAAATGTCTTTTTTTCTGTTACAGAGTTCATTGAAGTATTATGTGTTCCCATGGAAGAACTTCTAGAAAGATTAAATGGTATGTATATACAAGAATTGATATAAATATGAAAGTGGGAGATGCAGTCAACATATATGTATTCTACTATTTTAGAATTATTCCTCTTTAAAATTTGATGGAAAATTTCAAAATATAAGTGTTACATACTTTCAGAATCCTCACTTCTTTATATAGACATACAAATCTTAGATGCCAGAATTGTTTTATTTGTTGAAGTGTGCCTAAAAGTAGGTTATATTGACCTGATTGTGATCAATCTGTATATCTCCCTAAATCAAGGGAAAATAATGTTTTATTAAATTTTGTCTTACCGACAATTTAATATTCAGGATGTTCCCTTTTTTTCCCTATTTATTTTATAATTTCATGGTATAAATAGTTCAGCAATACAAGAAAACAACACATTTTTATTTTGACAATTATATATATATATATATATATACATTGTATATACAGTAGAACTTGTGCAATCCGACTTCTTGTGACATTTGACAAAAAAGGATGGCCCAAAGTATTTCCGTTAACTAAGATGAAACCCGAGTATTCTGACACATTTTCCTGGTCCCTTAGTGTAGGATTAGACAGGTTCCACTGTATTTGTATTTTAAGCTACTCTGCAAAGCTTGAAATACAATATAAATATTTTCATGCTAATGCAATACACAAAAAATGTTCCAATGAACTAATATATTGGTCTAATATTGACAGAAATTTAATTGCAGCAAAATCTATTTTGATGTGTTCATTACTATGAAATGTAGAACAGCAATAAAAGCACAGTTCCTTTACTTTAATTTGTGACTTTAAGTGTAAAGTTGGATAGTCTGTCATGTTTATTTAAATCCTTTCTTGCTACAGTAAAACCTGTCTAAACCAATCCTTGAATAAACTGGAATCATGTTTAAACCAAACTTTAAATAAAGCACCAATGCAGGAAATGTTTTGTGTTAATTAATTTAACTTGCATAAACAGGACATTCCACTCATTTTCAAGTAGGAGGTGATAACTCTAAAGTAGAAGGGGGAATCCTGCAAAATAAAGCCGTATTTTACTTTCACTTTGACATTTTCATTTTTAAAGACAAAGTAGCCAGGGAAAAATGCAATTAGATGGGCAATTTGCCTGGTGCCCTGATAAACCAAACACCTGTCCATTCCAAACACAAAAGCTGGTCAAAAGGAGGCTCAATGTAGACAGGTTTCATTGTAATGGATTATTGAAAGCATTTTAAGCTTTAGAATGAATAAAGAGAGACAAATATTTGTACATGTATTTCATATTAGATCAAATTTCCATTTTAAATATATTTTTGAGATTGTGTGTCCAAAGGATCATGTGTTATTGTTGTGTCTACTGTACATTTTCATCTTCAACTCTGAACTTCTGAAACCACTGAATATTAAAATGGAGCTGAACGATGATGAGATGTTGATATACAAATAATTCTATCTAAGCAAACCTTGAATAAACCAAATTTTAAATTATGATACCCCCGCTCTTTGGCAAACAGGAAGTAGGAATCTGACGGGTCAAAAAACGCTTCCCACGATATGGGGTACCTATATGAAGCTTGTGACCAAATATCAGATCTCTGCCATCAATAGTTGCTTAGAAAAATGTGACGAAAAATTTGCATATATGTTCAATGTGTATAAAAACCAACTAAGTCGGCAAACAGGAAGTAGGAATCTGACGGGTCCAAAAACGCTTCCCACAATATGGTATACCTATATGACGCTTGTGACCAAATATCAGATTTCTGCCATCAACAGTTACTGAGAAAAATGTGACGAAAAATATCTTGGATGGACGGAAGGACAGAGGTAAAACAGTATATCCCCCTCCCCCTTTGGGGAGCGGGGGTATAATAATAATGTCCCAATGTAGGAAATCTTTGTTATTTTAACCTGTATAAACTAAACACCAGTCTATTTTGAAGACATATACTGATTCTTAGAAGGTTTAGTGTATATTGTTTTTCATTTTCATTTACATAATGGTACAAAAATGAATGTTCTTTGGATAAAAAAATTATATGAAAATCTTCTCCTTGGCCAATTCAGACCATGCATAGTAGGGGTAACCCCCTTTCAGATATGGCCACCATTAATATAACTAGAATTAGAAATATCATCAAATAATTTGAATTGTTCCACTTGTATTCCATTCTTTCCCCTGGATACACAAATTGAGCCTATTTTTATAAAATATGCTCTGCAAAATGAAAATATTCTGGTCGATTTAAACCAAATTTTGCAGTGTTAGTCCTTGTTATGCCCCCTTTGGAAACAAAAGTTATTTATTATTTTTCATTCTTCATAGAATCTTTCTTTCTACTGAATAGATTAAATATACTGTTTAATTTTAAGGTGTGAGTGTTTGGATTGGTTTGTATTTATGATGTTTAATGCCACTTGCGACAATATTTCAGTTATATCGTGGCAGTCAGTTATAATGGTGTACCCAGATAAAACCACCTACCTGCCACAAGTCACCGACAAACTTTATCACATAATGTTGCATACCTCGCCCTGAGCGGGATTCAAACTCACAACAGCAGTGGTGATAGACACCGACTGCATAGGTAGTTGTAAATCCAACTACCACACAATCCGTGTGATCCAAGTTGAAACTTTGAGCATGAGCATAGTATGAATTTAAATAAATCTTAATATGCACATTTTTTTTCCTTCAGATTATTCAAAACAAGGAGTTATAGTAAACTCAATGGTGTATTCTTATGCAATAGCAATGGAACAGACCAAGAACATCAAAAATAAAACTGCAATATAGTCATTATAATAATGATTGTGTCTTTTATTAAAATTCCATATCTAAAATTTCACATTTTCACTGATAAAATCTTGTCAGTGTTACTCTACACTAAATGGACAGGTAACAGATATATTATGGAGCAGATTATCAAAATGAGTCAAAACACCAGACTGTCCTCATAATACAGGATATTATATGTAAATGATTTGTGTATATTAACGAGGCTGTCCTCACAATACAGGATATTACATGTACATGATTTGTGTATATTAAAGGTTTAGAAATTGGTTTATGGTGTTTAATGCCACTTTCAACAATATTTCAGTTATATGGTGGCAGTCACTAACTGAGTCAGTTTATTGGTGGAGGAAACCAGAGTACCCAGAGAAAACCACCTACCAGTCGCAAGTCACTGACAAACTTTATCACATAATGTTGTATCGAGTACACCTCGTACTGAACTGGGTTTGAACTCACAACGTTAATGGTGATAGGCACAATACAGGATATTACATGTACATGATTTGTGTGTATTAATGGTTAAGAAATTGATTTTCACATTTGTGTTTAGACAGGTTTATATACTGATTGTACTGTCCTTCAGTTTTTCCATTATTAAAGAAAACACCTTTCCTGTTTGTGGCCTTTCCTCAGATAAAAATTTACACACAACAAGATATGATATGGGGGGCTTTGAGCCAGGTGATAAAATCACACCATAAATTATTAACACTGTTGTTAAGGTTTTAAAAACATCTATATTCACTGTCAAATCCTAATGTGGCAACTGCAATAAATGTATAATGAAATAAGATAATAATAAACTGATCATTCATCACATTTTTCTTTGTTTGCCATTTCAACTAGCTTCATAAGCCTCATCAAAAACAGCTTGAGATATCTATGACAATATAATTCAACCTAAAACATCTACAAAGACGCTTGAAGATTCCATCAAATCATCAAGATTATCAATACAATCATGCAGGGCTTTCAATATTTTTCAAGTCCACCTACCTTCACTATTTACAGGTGGTACTTTTTATTAAAATTTGAACATTTTCATGAATATCTTGTACAACACTCTTTAAAATCAGGAATTACCAAAGACCATTTTAGTTGGGTACCTGGTAACACCCCTTATTGAAAGGCCTGATCATGTACTGTTGTTTAATGCCAAATGAGCATTTTTTTTTAAGCTATATCATGGCAAGACCAAGTTACATTTTGATGAGATGATGATTTCTGCTTTGCACTAGACCAACATGTTGTGTTGGATTTTTATAGTGCTAGCTCATCGAAAACAAAAGTCTGGGGGTGGACATGTCGCTCCACTCTGACTCTGACACATTATTCTGATTCCGAGTCGATCAGTCTTTCTTCTTACAATTAGTGCTACATGCTTAGCGGAGAAGCAACAAATACCAATTTTATGATCTGTGGTTTTACCCAACCAGGGCTTGAACCGACGATCTACTGTACTCGAGGCGAGGACGCCAACCATTACACCACATATGGGGTCAAATAAAACAAATAACAACAATAACATTTTCAATTAAATATTGACAACTTTAAATAACTTTATAACAACCATAAAATACACAGAATATTAATACAAATCTCTAAAGAGGACCACAACAATAACTACCCCAAAAAATGTGGAATAATAAAATAAATCTTTGCAGAACACATTTAGGACATTGCAATTGACATTGTACATAAAAAATTATTACATTTTGTAGGCAGACTGAATGGGGGGAAATCCTTTATGGATTAGGAAAGTTTATATATGCAGGAAATAAAGACATATTTTTGAGAGAAAAACAAGTTTTTGTGGAAATTAGCCATTCTTAAAACAAAATTCAAAAAGATAAATATCAAATTTTAACAATATTTTAAAGGAAATACAATGTAATACCTTAATTGATTTAACTAGTATATACATGTATGACAAAAGTCTGCCATATTTTTTTTATGAAAAAAATAACATGTTTTTAAAAGTAATATTTTTAAAACAAGAAAGAATTCACCCTGCTGGAGTTCAAATAGACAGAAATTGGACATATTTTGTGAAGAGAATGGACGAGTCAAGACTACAGTTCAGAGCCTTACCATTTGTGGATGAAAAGAAACAAATGGCATTGTTTTATTTATTTTACAATGCATACCCTCCAAAAACAAAGGAAATCTGCCAAAATATACATAACTGCAAAAAAAAAGTATGTTAAATGTACTACATGTAGTATATATACTAAAAGAAATATTATGCTTTATACAGTTCTAATTTCATTCTTTCCATAAATAAGCTAGTCCTGTCATTTGACAAAAAAAAAATATAAAAAATATAGAGGAATCTGAGATTTAAACTGTCTATATTGTCTTGTTTGGGACTGCATACATTTTTGTTATTTTGTAATCAAAATATGACATTGGAACAATTTTCAACACTTCCTTTCAATTCTTACAACTCGAAACAGTTAGTTCTGTTATATATGTATAAATCTAAGTAATCGTCTTATAGTACAATGAACCTGAACCACATATCAACATTTCTAAATATGAAAAACTTTTATGAGCCTGTTGTGGCTGGGATCGTAGGATAGTTAGATTTACATCTACCTATGTAATCAGTGCCAATCACCTCTGGTTTGATTCATGTCAATGGCAAAATATACTATAAATGTGATACAGTTGTTAGCGACTTGTTGCAGATCATTTTTTTTTTTGCTGGGTACTAGTTTCCTCCACCAAATAAAATTAATGGCCCTAATATAACTGTAAATAGTGGTAAACATCTATAACTTTAACCATCAAACTTTAACATCTTAATTTATTATGTTAAAGGTCAAATGAAGTGCATACTTGTAACTCGTGTAAGCGAGTCCTGGACTCATTATTTGTGTTTGGGACTCAACATTTTTCACAACAACAAAAATTAACAAAGAATGCTTTAATGGGACTTGTAACTTTTTGGTTGGGACTCATCACAGTTTTATCCTAAAAGGATCTCTGTCAGACTTCTCCCAAATATTTTTGAACAATTTAATCACAAGAAATTAGATTTATATACATTCACATTTTTGTTACACTACCCAATTAAATAACCTTTTTATTTGATACTGAAGACACTTTCATTTTCAAGAAAAAATGAAATTAGAAACATCAGTAAAATTTATTATGGTTATCTCCCCTTACACATGTCAACTTTTTACTGAAGCCCTGTATATGACCCCTTATAGAAGTAATACATATTACAACAAGTTAAAATACATGTACATTGTACACTTAATGCCCATTGAATTGACTAAAAGCTGCAAAATGACAAATTTATAGTTACTTTAAGATTTTTATCGTAGAAATAATAATCATTTGATATAAAAGTTAAAAAAAAAACATTGTACACCCACCTTTCAACAGTTATAAGTTTTCTTCACATAAAAAGGTTTCTTCCATGTCTAATTAACCTTTCAGAAATCTGTTTCCATTGATGAAATATATACAGAGATGTATAAAAAGTATTCAGTCACTGTAATTTTATACTAAATGTATATATTTTATATAAAACCACAATTTTTCTAAATATTATTCCAAAGTCAATTCTTGATCGAGAACATGTCGTATGTAGTTTTCTGTGATTATTTAAAAAAAAAAAATTTGAAGCACAGATTTTAAATATTGTGTTTTTGACATTCAAAATTTAGCTTTGTGTTTAACTTGTGAACTCTTTAACATTTTTAGATTATAAAATTATGTTGAAATAATAGTGTAAATAACCTACATTAAATTCTGCCTTTGTTGGTAAAATTTTGATCAAAATCAAGAATTGACTTTGGAATAATGCTTTGAAAAAAATGTGGCTTTATATAAAATACATAGTAAAAAATTAGCCATGACCAAATACTTTTTGCACATCTCTGTATACATGTATATTTATATACTATGAATTCATTTGTTTACATGGTATATACCGGTATTTAACAAATCCAGACATAATTTTTTATTTTATTTTATGAAATAGTGAATATCGTACAAACTTTTTACATTACCAGTGTTTCAGCTAGACTTTGAAATCTTCAGGACAATTGCCAGTTTTATCAAAATTTCTTCAGGACATTCTTTAAAAAAAAAAACTAATTTTTATAAAGTTCTTTGGGGCAATTTGAGAAATAGGTGGGCAAATGTCCTGAGACTGGTGCCTAGCTGAATAACTGCATAATTAAACAAAAAATTGATACAATAATTATTGAAACAACAAGTTAACAAAATATCAATTCATAACAGTTATAATACTGCTTAATATAACACAGAAATACACAGACTCCTCATGAAACCTCACCAAAATTGATATGACCTGAAGCTCTGGCATGCTGTTGTGCTTCAGTCTCTCCTGTGAACATTCTTTGACAAATCAGACATTTGATGGAGAAGTTTGTAACATCGGTAAATTGATATGACTGTCGAGCCTCTGTCGCTATTTCTTGTGCTTGTACCAGAATTGATGCATTGTCAGTAGAAAATATTGACTGAATTGGCAAGGACGAATCAAATGGTTCCAACACAAGGGGGTCATAATGAACACCATCATATAAAATTAATACTCTCTTATCATAATGTAGATCCTCTCCAAATCTATCAATTCTACAACTCTGTGTGTCAACAACATCGATTTCTACTTGATAATGCTTTGACAATATAGAGATTTCAATAGCACCTCCCCATGTCTCGTCTTGCATTATCCAGCTACAATAACTTGAGTTAGATCTACCAAGAAATGCATCGGAGTATGTTTGAGGATCACTCTTGACAACTCCAGCTATAAGTTGTCTTATAGAATGTGCATAGCTTAGATCAATGTTACCTCCATTCAAAACAGCATTTATACTTGTGAACAAACATGAATTATTAGCTGGTACAACCTTCCTCATTAGAACCCCGCGTCCCATTAGATTCTGGTCCTGAATAACATCACCTATATTCTTCTGTAGATTATTCTTCACCACTCTCTCTTCTTCAACAATCAGTGTATCACCAGATCTAAATGGAAGTGAAGACAATAAGTCATCTTCTTTTGTAAGGTCTATAGCTTTTGGTGGAAAACCTTGTTTAACTCTAATGTATTCTTTTGGTATTTTAGTTAATTCTGATATCTTAGATTTAAGTTGGCCCACACTAGATCCTAGATATAATCCTGTTACAAAGTACTGTCCCATTTTGGTTTTACATCTCAAACTTAATGCAGCACTACTCATACTGAATATCTGAAAAATATTGAAAATTCCATGCATTGAAAAAATTAAAGTCTACAGCAATTACTTTTGTAAATTGATTTACAAATTTACATATTTTTATAACTTTAAAACATTGGAAACATACATTTTTTTGTATATATACTACCAACCTAACATTACATGTTTCTACAAATACAGTCATACCTGCCAGAGCACCTCTATATAACAAAGCATTGTATATAAAGGGAAGTCTCATTTTCCCCATTAATGAATACCAGAAGTGCATATAATTTTATTCTGTATGCAGAGGGAAACTGCTTAAATAAAGGCTACATTTTCGGTATCCCTTGAGTGGCCTAAATATACAGGCTTGACTGTTTCCAGATGTTTTAATGCTATTGGAAACTTTTATCACCATTTAAAATGTAGCTATATACCGTACATGTGTATACAAAATAAGACTAATATTTCTAGGTATATTTATTGAGGTTATAAACATGTAGAGATCCTTATACGATTATCTACCGCTATTATGTGTGTAAATGCCACTTTCAACAATATTTTAGAATTATATATGTAATACCAGCTTTATTGGTGGATTTAATGTGAGAACCAGGAGAAAAGTATTAAAATGCCGAAAGGAAGTGATAAAATTTATTACATCTATTTGTATTGATCATGAGTACACATAACTATTACTCCTACAGTGCAAGAGGTTGGAATTCTGTTCCACTATACTCCACTTCTTACTTCCTATCCACATGTTTATTTTCAACATTTCCATTCCATAATTTGCAGTGGAACTTTAAATGCTATTTAAAAACAATTGATCGTGGTACCTATAAATTAGCAACACACTTTGGACAAGAAGTCCATGTTTGAAATAAATCTATTGTAAATCAAAGCTTATTTTTGACACAAAAACAAATGTCTTTCCCCCTTCCCATATTCTCAATCTTTTGAGAAAGAAACTTGTAATCCCATTTAAAATGTAGGAGGATTTAAAAAAATGGTCTGATCAAACTGCCATTATATGATTTGTGAATCTGCATTAACACACCCTACAACCGGCTATCTGGACAACAGATGCTATCGGGAACTCGGATCATATCTACGTCACACGGAATGACAGGTAGGAATTTCTTTGACGTTTTTCTTCCATTTTATCTACTTTTTGGATTCTAAATTTATGTCTGATTTGTTGCACTACAAATGAGAAATTTGCATACCAAATATGACAGTATAGGTTTTAATATTTAGTAAGTTTTCAATCAATGAAGATAGAATTTGACATTTTCAACAGAGAATTCTTCAGAACATTAACATTTTCTCTAAAATTTCAAAAGAGAGCACAAGTTTCTATCATATACATGAAAAATATAGTGTTTCTTCTACCTTCCGGTATAACGGGAACTCGAAGTGTTATGTAGTAAGAATATTATACGCAATTTCATTCCAATGGTTAACATGTTTTGGCTATCGGGGACAGCAGATTGGGCTATCAGTACATTTTTTGTACATCAGATCAGTGGAGTTAAATGGCAATCGGGAACATGAAGAAAATTAAAAGAAATTCCATTGTTAATTAACTTTGTTTCTCTCATTATTGTGCATTATTCATACCGCTCCTCCCTGGCTGCTCCTGACACTTGTAGAAAAATCATTTTGCTTTCCGATTTGACACTAAAAAGTCTCGTGAAATTTTTCATGTTCCCGATTGCCTTTTAACTCCACTGATCTGATGAAATTGATCAAAAATGAAATATTACAAAACTTCTAAATATCCTAATTCAATCAAATCTTTTAAAAAAAAGTAATTTTCAAGTTATTTCTCAGTTTATCCACGTCAAAGACATTTCCAAAGTCAATGACAATGGAAATCAATACAAGCAAAAGCTAATACATACTATGGTATTGGACAAAAAAATATTTTTTAATGGGTTTCACAGCTTCGAAAATATATTTTTACTTCGGAACAATCTCAATGTTTTGAAATTTAAAGGCAACCATTAGCCATGAATTTCAAAATATGAATTATTCTAAACACTAATGGCTCAACTTATTACAGGATAAACCAGAAATAAGAATTTGTGTCACAGTTGTTTCCGATTGCCAACATCTGCTGTCAGTGATAGTCAGTTTCAAAATAATCTGCTGTCCCCGATAGCCAAAACATTTTGACCATTGGAATGAAATTGCGTATAATATTCTTACTACATAACACTTCGAGTTCCCATTGTACAGGAAGGTAGAAGAAACACAATATTTTTCATGTATATGATTGAAACTTGTGCTTTCTTTTGAAATTTTAAAGAAAACATTAATGTTCTGAAGAATTCTCTGTTGAAAATGTCAAATTCTATCTTCATTGATTGAAAACTTACTACATGTAAATATTAAAACATATACTGTCATATTTGGTATGCAAATTTCTCATTTGTAGTGCAACAAATCAGACATAAATTTAGAATCCAAAAAGTAGATAAAATGGAAGAAAATCGTCAAAGAAATTCCTACTTGTCATTCCGTGTGATGTAGATATGATCTGAGTTCCCGATAGCATCTGTTGTCCAGATAGCCAGTTGTAGGGTGTGATTAAGGTAATAAGCAAGCATGCAAAGTTTTAAGGAATTCCCATTTAAAATGTAAATATTGGAGGAGTGTACAAACTTTCAGATGACATATTCTGAAGGAAAATGGGTGATAACTCCTTCATGGGTTCCGCTGGACACATCATGATACAACTGAAGAATCTCGATAATGGCTTCCTCCTGCACCAGTCTTACTGCAATCAAGTTCAACTCAAAAACCATAAATGACAGAAGAATAATTTATATATTGTGGTTTTATGGTATTGTATACAAATGGCATCAAAAATTGGTTGAAATAGCATGTGAATACATGGTAATATTTATTGGTATGGTAGAACCTGCGATATCATACCATTGGCATACTAGTCCTACAAAATAAGACTGTACATTTCCAATTGTTTACTTTTAACTTAAAAAAATAAAAGTTAAAAGAAAGCATTTGGAAACATAGTCTTATACTGTAGTACCAAGGATTTATATAGAAGAAAGGATAGGAATCTCGTATTTTCTCGCTTTATCTCGTGTGGTGAGGTTTTACATGTATGCTACAAGTTACAACAGAACAAAAATTTATTCATTCATTTTGAAATGCCTTGAGAATTCGTAGGAATATCAACCAATTACACCAAAGTTTGTATTATACATACTACACTACACAAAACAATCTTGGATTTGCCGGAATCCGGGTCGTTTCGCCCCGAAAAGTGAGTCGATTCGCCAGAAGCGATACCAAACAACCGTTGCCGTTGCTCTTACCATACAGTGTGTATTGTTCAAAGAAATTTTACACATTTAATCAGGTGTCAAACAAAGAGTGAAGCAATACATAATATTAAACACGTCAAGAAAGCATGTTAATTATGAGGAAGACAAAAATAAAGTACCCATGAACAAGCCTTACAACATCTAAAATACGAATATTTGCAATGGTATTTTCCATATTTAATTTTTTAAAGCACTATTAATAAATGAGGGCGAAACGACACGGGGCAAAAGGGAATCGGGGCGAATGGGAATAGGGGTGAAATGACTCACAGGGCGAAACGACCCCGTACCATTTGCCAATATAGGTTCAATGGAATTTTTTGGGGGATTTTTTTCTGTATCACCCCTCGTACACGTAAAATAAATAAAAAGTACAGTAGCTATAGAGTTTCATATCTAAAACCATATTAACTAGAGGCTCAGGTGAGCCTGTATCGCTCACCTGACATAAATAAGCCCTCTTAAGAATGTCTGCATGCCGAATACATCTAAGTTTTACTATTCAAATCCCATAGGGTTCTACATCATCAGTACATGTACATTGTACAATGTATGTTAAAACTATGTCTGCTCATGGCAGCCATCTTGGATGGAGGTCGTGGTCACTGGACACAATTTTGAAAGTATACTACCCAAGGACCATCCATGCCATGTTTGCTTTAAATTGGCTGACTGGTTTCAGAGGAGAAGACTTTTAAACAATTTTCCCATAGGTCCTATGTTAAAACTATGTCCGCTGACGGCAGCCATTTTGGACAGAGATCTGGGTTACTGAACAAATTTTTGGCAGTTGACCACCTAAGGACAATCGATGACATGTTTGCTATATTGGCTGACTGGTATCAGAGGAGAAGATTTTAAAACATTTTTTTCCCATAAGGTTCTATGTTAAAACTATGTCTGCTGAAGGTGGCCATCTTGGATGGAGGTCAGGGTCACCAGAAACAATTTTGAAAATTAACCACTTAAGGACCATCCATGCCATGTTTGCTTTAAATTGGCTTACTGGTTTCAGAGGAGAAGATTTTTAAACATATTTTCCATAGGATCCTATGTTAAAACTATGTCCGCTGATGGTGGCCATCTTGGATGGAGGTCTGAGTCACTGGATATAATTTTGAAAGGTAACCATTTAAGGACCATTCATGCCATGTTTGCTTTAAATTGGCTTACTGGTTTCAGAGGAAAATTTTTCTTAAACATTTTTCCCATAGGGTCCTATGTTAAAACTATGTCTGCTGATGGTGGCCATCTTGGATGGAGGTCGGGGTCACAGGACATAATTTTGAAAGTTGACCACCTAAGGACCATTCATGCCATGTGTGCTTTAAATTGACTTACTGGTTTCAGAGAAGACTTTTAAACATTTTTTCCATAGGATCCTACATGTATGTTAAAAATTAAGTCGAGTCATGGTGGCCATCTTGAATTTCCCATCGGCAAACAATTCACAAGTTTAGTACAGGACCACCCAATGATCATTCCTGCAAAGTCACAATTCAATTGGCTTGGTGGTTTCTAACAAGATTTTTAAAATTTCAGCCAATCAGAACACGATATTGGCCCTGGCAGCCATGTTGAATTTCCGATCTACACCAAAAACACAAATCTGGTAGAGGACCATCCAATGAACATATATGGCAAGTTTGGTTGAAATCTGTTCAGCGGTTTCAGAGAAGAAGAGTTAAATGTGAAAAGCTAACGGAAGGACGACGGATGCTTACCCATGACAAAAGCTCACATGGCCTATGGCCAGGTGAGCTAAAAATGATAAAACAAAGAAACTATTAAATCAGGCCAAGTTTTGCTCTATATATCGAATACACATTTATACCCTTTGGTATGTCGATTTCATGTAAACAAGGAAGTTTATTGATTTCTAAATAGGCCACCCCCATTTCCACCCAGAACACTGCCATTTTGACAAATGATGGTAAACAATCCTTAATAAATACAAATCGGAGCACTGTTTTCAATAAAACTCCTTCTATTCATTGAAAAATATCTATATTATCACAAAAATGATGGCTCCGCTTCAATATTCGGTCTGACGAGAGAAGAGAGGAGTTTGAAATTTAAATTCCAGTCTTGACCGCCCATAATAGGCGGGATTATGAAGGTCAAAAGGATTAATGTCAATTATTGATGAAATATGGGTGATACATCTACAAAAAGTCGATACTTTATTAATGATTGGTATTTAGGACAAATATTTTCACTTTATACCTGTAAGTATGGTTTTATATATTTACAAATACTGGTTTAAAATGTTGAAGCGATGAAAATTTCCATCATTGATCAAGGCAAACGCACCATCAACGAATTGCACTATAGATGGGTAATCTCACTTGTTCTCGCCACACAACATACTTACATACAATCTATGTTAAATCTTGCGGGATTCTTATCCTTTCTACTACATTTTGTATATAAATTCTTGACTGTACTGACTAGGACTAACCTGTAACCATCGCCATCCTCATTGGACTGAATGGGGCATTTCATATTCATGAGCAGAGTTCATGATATCCGCCAGTCCTGTCAGATATGACAAGCAAAATTTTTGGCAGATTTTGTTAAGGACTGACATAAGATTGGTATTTTGCAATAGAAAATTAATGAGGACTGAGACTGACATTTTTTTCATTAGGAATAGGACCACGATATGCTCCTGAACCCTGTACGAGGATTGCTACCAGATGCTGTGCTTTCAGACGCAATGTAGTTAAAAATTGAATCCTACTGGAAGATGGAAGAAGTAAGAATTATTGTTTCATTTCCACACTGATCACCGTTTTACTTTTTCAAGTTTTTGTCTTTTGAATTTTGAAAGCCTTCAAAGGGTATATTAATTCGATATTTCATTTGATGAAAATATCTAAATATATACTAAATCGTTTCCTACTCTTAGAAATGAATTTATTGACATATGCAACTAAATTGTGCAGATTATGCACAAAGCAATTACCTTCAAATCAGCTTCAAATAGAAGGGATATTCTAGATGATATGCTTCCTTTACAACGGAAGTGTGTAATACGTCATAATTTAATGTGCACATTTACAGAACTGATGTCTCTTTTGTCAGGAACACCACTTCCCAATAAAGGTAAATTTGTACGATTTTGGTTCTTTGTTTCAGCGTGTTAAGATCATACAACACACACCTTAGTAGTGGGTTTAAATATATAAGATTTATATATATATTTTCATTTGATATTAAAGGTGGAAACGCCAAAAACTAATTATATCTTCAAGGGGGATAACCCTTCAGTTCATTTCACAAATACTTGGCTCACGGCCGGCTCTTGACTTTCCTGGCCTGTAAATGATGTGAGCTGTTACACCAATCAATTTCTAACATTCTAAGTTAATTACCATATACATGTATCTTATTTTTATCTTCGTGTTACTCGATCTTTACTTTAGTTTTATGACTTATAAGTTATGTGGAATTACAGTCATTTCGTACCATAACCATTTCGTACTTGCCATTTCGTACCATAGTGAAAATCATTTTCGTACCATAACCATTTCGTACCATTGCCATTTCGTACCATATGCATGTATATTATGTTATTGTGTATTATCATATATTCTGAGCCTTAACCATTTATTGTTGATGAGTTTGTGCTAATAATGTATTTGTATTTGTATATACATATTATTAATTTTATTAAATGTTTAGTGATTTCAACATCATTTATCATTTTTATTTAATAAAGATAATAATTTCGTTACAACTTGTAGAACCTTTGAAGTAATAAAGCTTTGTCTGCATTTAATTTATTATTTGCTTAACAGTTAATCAAAAATGGTAATTAAAAAATAAAAGAACTAATCATTATCCATTCGCTTTTATTGCTATTAGATCAAAGGTAGTGTTTAGGAAATGAAATGAAAGGAAGTCCAAGCTCATATCGTTTGAAGAGAAATTCAAAACCACTAATTCACCAATCAGAGCTTGGAACATAGTAGTCCCTTTTCAAGAAAAAAGTTCCTTTCACTTTGTAGTATTGTGAAAACTACTGAATGGAATGGATTAATTAAAATTGATAATTGAAGTTAAATAAATAGGGATTATTTTGAGCCCAAATTTGATGGATTTAGTTGTATTTTAATACCTCTATGGAGGATTTGATGCATGACCTATAAATACTGAATTTCTTGGGGATGACCGAGCTATTTTTAGAGTAGGTGTTTTCCATAGCATGGCATTTCACTGCAAGATTTTAAACATGCCCTGATATTTTGACAGAACATAGAGGAATCATGTACGTTTCAGAAAATATATGATCTTGGAAAGGTTAAACTTAAGATAAAATGACCAGGTAGTCTCGAAAAAACACAAATTTAGTAGAAAACATTAAAGAAATTAATTGGTGATTTGACACCTAAAGAGAAAGCCATGCACTTTTTTTGTTTTTACAAATATTTCCTGCTGGTTTATCCAATCAAATTACTTTAATTTTTTGATTAACATGAAAAATCTTAAAAGTGATTTTTTTATGAATATAATTCATATGCAAAAATGACGGGTAACGAGTGTCTACGTTGCAATTCCACGGTTAGACCAAGACAATAAGCTGAAAATTACTGTATTGTGTAATATAAACCTTTATTCATAACAACAATATTGAGTTCTTAAAAGTATTGAGTATAAAAGTTACTTGTCTCTATTTTGGTAAACCGGAAGTAAATCGTGCCGATCTTTCTTGTATATTTTCACTCCGTGATAACTAAAACATCAATAAAATTAACTTATAAATATCATTTAAGTCATTTAATATCATCTACAAAGTAATGCAATACTTTTACATGTTTATTTTGCGTTATTTCAGTAGTAGACCCTAGTAGACTCTAATCAACTCTGTTTAGTATCACTGGGTACAAATTAGTCATAGTGTATCTACTTCCATATCACATATGGTACGAAATGGTCATAGTGTAATTCTATTTCCAAATTGGCTACTGAGCAATATTACATATGGTACGAAATGGTTTCTGGTTATGGTACGAAATTGTAATTTTGTGGTACGAAATGGTAAATTATGGTACGAAATGGTTATGGTGCAAAATACATATGGTACGAAATTGCAATTTTGTGGTACGAAATGGTTATGGTGCAAAATTCATATGGTACGAAATGGTTTCTGGTTATGGTACGAAATTGCAATTTTGTGGTACGAAATGGTAAATTATGGTAAGAAATGGCAATGGTACGAAATTACTTGCTTCGGTTATGTGTATGTTTTGTTGATCGTTGTTTTGTGTTGTCTGTTCTTCGATATACGGATTCTGATTGCCCCTTTGGTATCTTCAGACTCTTCTTATGTGAATTTGACCGCATCGGTGGCATAATGGTTAGCGTTCTCACCTCGAGTGCGGTAGATCGTGGGTTCAAGCTCTGGTCGGATCAAACCAAAGACTATGAAATTGGTATTTGTTGCTTTTCCGCTAAGCACGCAGCATTAAAGAGAAAGCAAAGAGTACTGGTTGGCTCGGAACAGACATGGGGTAATCGTAATCAGTTGTAATCGATTACATTTTTTCATGTAATCGCATGTAATCTGTAATCAACCATTTTTTAGATTAGGCCAAAAAAAGATATATGTGTGTTTACTGTCACATGTCAAAAAAATCTAGGGTCGGTCGGTCGGGATTATTTTTTATTTTTTATTTTGTTTATTATCGACAAAACCGGAAATAGTCGTTCCCGGTTCCGGAATCCGATTCCGGTATTTAATTTTCGAAAATTCCGGTAAAGTGACGAATTATGCAGTTTTTCTACCTTCTTTGCTCTCAATTTCGACAAAAAGCTAGCAGTTGAATAAATAAAACATTGCTGCTGGTTAAACAACAAAAATGGTTATCCGAATTCTGTGTAAAAATGCATAGGGTCGCTAGCAAAAATTAGGGTAGGTCGGGTGACCGTAAACACACATATATTTTTTTTTGGCCTTACATGTAATCGTAATGTAATCAATTACATTCATTTTGACCCTGTAATCATGATTACTTTCTGATTACATTTAGATTACATTTCTTCATTTTGACTTACCATATTTTGTCTTAATAACTAAAACATCTCCTTAGATAATAGATATTTAATGTATGATTTAAATGCAAATGAATTTTCTTCATGAAATTTATTAAACAAATAATGTAGAATGGCTTACTAGAAAAAATGTAAAGTTTATTGACATCTAAATAAAAAAGTATGTTATGAAATTCAATTGTTAAAAACTCCAAAAAATCTATTAAAATAAAGTGGCAATCACAACATGATCAAAAGATATTATTCTATGTTTAATTGCAATCAAAACTATCACAGCTACAAAAAATATATTAAGCATTAATTATGGCTTCAAAGTGCTGATATCAAAACAAATAATATCTCAATTTCAGTTTCTTTAGGATTTCAAAATTTCAGTGAAAACAGTTCATCGACTTGTGTAAAACACAACAAGCTCTAAAATTTTAAATTATCTGACACAACTTTCAAGATTTCATATATATATGAAATTGCTTCTATGAAAGACTATCACCATGTCCTCATATGCATGATTCCCATAAGATAAAGAAATATTTTATATGAACCAAACCATAGGTATCCCTTGAAAATTTCTCATAAGTTTAAAAAGAGATCTAAATTTCAATAAAGATATATATAAAGCAATGTGTAAATTATAATTTTAAGAAACATTTATTTATGATGCTCGTAGTAGAATAACAAAATATTTTCAATCATGCATGTTACAAATTAACTGATAAATAGCAAGTTGTAATATTTGTAAAATTTTGGATTTGGGGCTTGTATCTGATATTCAGAGATATATGATATTTCTGCTTCTTATTTTGGTGTGGATTTTCCTTTTAATATTGAATTATATGATCATTTTCATTATTTGTGGATTATAGTAATACTACGCAACTTGTAATGGATATTTTATTAAATCTATTTACATAAATTAAGGATTTAGTTTTCATATTTAGACTGAGAAATTGTACATATTTTTAAGCAAGTTTTTTGAATCAGAATGACTTTTGTATTTTTATCTTCTGAATTATATATCAAGGACACACATTAAAATGGTGGGAAATTCAGTAATGGTGATTGTTACATAATTTGGTGTCATAAATAAGACCTTAAGTACAAATTTTATCTGTGGCACAGCTTAACTGCTAGTTAATTATCCACAATAAACTTTTGACAGGATGTTTGAAATTATTTGATATATATTATTAAAATGTGCAAATGTATGTTATAATATTCTTGATTTCCGAGTGACATCACACAATGTAATTGACCAATCAATGATTATCAATTTTGAGATGAAGAAAATATTTGAGGTGAAGCCAAGGAAAATCCTCAGGATTCTACATAGACTCCAATGTATATTAATTTATTCACTATCTTCCAACAGAAGTTAAATATTTTAATTAAAATCACCTCTGGTCCTTATAGACACTAAATCAGATATCTAGTTTGATTTTCGTCAATTTATATCAAACGGGTTTATTTTAAATTAGGATAATAAAATTCAAATTTTCCATTGGAATCTAGGTAAAATCTAGAGGATTCCTGCTGACCTCACCCCAATGAATTATTAAATACCCGGATGTTCGGATATGAGAATTACCAATAGTATAAGATGGAATGAATATTGATCATAATAATAAGACACAACATATTTTATTTTATGAAAAAAGGAAAATGAGAATTGCTGTTTATAATTTACAATGTACTGTATGTTATTGCATCATGCAATGATCACATTAAACTGAATTGTAATTCATAGTTCTGAGTCAGAAATACATTAAATAAGAGATATTGGACAGATGCACATGAGACAAAATAACATAAAACACTAATTTATTGGTTGTCATGACATTAAATGTAATCAGTAATGTAATCGATTACATCTACAAAGTTGAAAATATACACGTCCAAATCACTAGTGACTAGCTATAGTGATTTGGACATGTATAGTAAACATATGTATTAAATAAAGACATACTGTACATGGGTATATACCAGTATATTGTTAATAAAACATTTTTTTTTATAGTAATCAGGTAGGAGGGGCATTGAGGGGTACCAGACAGGGTCCTGTCCTCGAGTACCTGTGGATTCTATATAAAGAGAAACATATGTGTCAAAAAAATTTAAATTGCACATTTTTAAATCAGCAATTTCACTATGCCGTAAGAAACCTGCATATCCTAGCAAAAACATAGCACATATTCTAATATTCATCAAATTTTTAAGGTCAGCTCCAAATATTTGAACTATATGCTTTAAATGTTCTGCTGTGATAGGTTCTTTTTTCGAAACTGGTCTTGATAAAATACGTTTGGATCCCTCTATCATAAGAATAATCATTTTGTGTACACACTGATTTTCCAATAACTTGAAATCATGATACCACTTGATAATATAAAAATGTGCCAATAAAACGGATTCGGAAACAGATTTTTGTACTAAGCCACTGATATACACAGCAACTGCTGCAACAAAATTACACTAGCAGGTAAACACTTTAAATTATTACTGAAACACCACTGCTTAAACTTTGAAAAATAAACGTGGTACTTCTTGTTTGTTGATTCTGCTTATCCACTCCTTATAATGCTAAAAATATGTCTTTCTGCACCATTGAATAGTTCCTGTTAAATTGTATCATTAAATAAATAATGTGTATAGCATATGAGAATTACATATAAATAATGAGAAATATATTAGTAGAACATAAAAGGATACTAGTCTGAGTATGTAATTAAATGTTTAATGCAGTAAACAGTGTTAAGATATTTGTTTTCATTTTTTTAAATTTTATATAACACCAAATTCACAACAGCACAATATGCTTTTATTGATACCTGACTAGAATATTCATAAATGTACTTTGCACGTACATATACTTGTATGCTACAAACCTTGATTAATTTATTCTGATTAAAATTTAAAAATATTATCCTGCCTGTAAATTAAATAATGAATGAATCTTTCCATTTCTACGACATTGTTTACATAGTGAAAATGAACATTGAACCGTTACAATAAATTAACCAGAAAATCTATTTTTAACACGATTACATTACTTGGCGAATACACTATCTTTGTCTGATCCAATGACAAATAAGTTTCTAGGCCTACAAAATTCAATGGAATCTTTCACAAAATTTGAAAACAATTTTTTGTATCATTCCAAATCATAGGCCAAAATAAAACCGACTTCCATTTCGGCACAACTAATGCTCCTTTCGCATTACACAAACACAAATGATTAATGACTCTAGAGACAAGTCCAATAGGTGGAACTAGCCAATTATTTTCATCAGACCAGTCAAATGCAAAAGCATCTACACCACATGTACGTACAAGGATTTCAAAACTTGGAATTGCATTTTTTGACTTTGCGATTTTTGTGATCCGCAAATCTATCAATTGTAAAAACATCCCATTTGCATTGAATCGTGTTAAATATATTTTCAGCAACGCTCCAGTTGTCAAAGTCAAATATTTTACTAAAATAATCAGCTTGTACATTTTGTTCCCTGGGTAACCATTCTAATTCAATATTAATATTATTAGATATACTTATTTTATAAATATTCCAGGCTATTTGTAAATCCGATTTCATGCTACCTACCTGACAATACTACGTTTTGATTGTCTGTGTATATTTTAACTAACTTGCCATACAATTGAGATTTTAGACTATCTAATAAAAATTCTAAAGTCATAAGTTCTCGCCAAGTAGAACTCTTTAATTTTTCCACCTCCGTCCACATTACATACATGTGCTACTTTTAAAATAGCTTTGAACATCTATAAAACCTGCGCCAGCATAAGCACTTGCATCAGAAAACATTATGCGTTCTGGTTTTCTATGTATTGGACACACTAATCTCTTAGGAAGAGATTTACAATTTTTAAGCCAAAATTCTAACTCAGATCTGACTGAGGGTGAAATAAAAATGGGTAAATCCCAAGTATTACTCTCACATACGGCTGTACATGTATTACGCATCATTAATTGACATATGTTGTCTAATGCAGGAATTAAAGAAATTAATTTTCCTAAAATTGAAGCTAAACTTCTGGCAGTTATAACTTCACCGTTTAAAATAAGTGAAATTTTTCTCTGTATATTCTCCATTTTATTTTCCGGAACTTCAATAACACCTTGTTCTAAATTCCATGTAAATCCCAACCAATTCAACTTTTGTGTAGGTGTAAATACGGTATAGATTTTTCATTATTAGGAAGAAAACCTGCGTGGAGTAAATCTTGATGAACTATTTTAGCCATTCGAGCACACCTTTCATATGAATCACAAGCCCAACATTGTGATCTCCAATAATTTACTAATACACAAACTACTTTAATAAAAATGTGACCTGTGGAACAAAGTCCAAACGGCAAAACGGAAAAAATAAAATACCTATCTTTACCGTCTATGTTCCAAGAAAATCTGGGAAATTTGTTGTGCTCTGAATGTATATTTAAGTGATGATAACCTGAACGCATATCCCATTTTACCATAAAGAAGGCCTTTTTATACGCCCGTCTCGAGACAGGCCGTATTATGTGATTGGGTATGGCGGGCGTCCACAAAGGTTTCTGCACAATAACTTTAGTTCTGTATATCAGATCTTTACCAAACTTGGCCACATGATTCCCCTGTGGAAGGGGAAGACACCTATTTATTTTGGGGTCATTAGGTCAAAGGTCATGGTCATCGTTACTATAAATAGAATTTTTGACAACAGGGTCGTTTCCGCACGATAACTTTAGTTCTGTATATTGGATCTTTAACAAACTTGGCCACATGATTCCCCTGTGGAAGGTGAAGATCCCTATATATCTTGGGGTCATTAGGTCAAAGGTCAAGATCACCGTTACTATAAATAGAAATTTTGACAACAGGGTCGTTTCCACACGATAACTTTAGTTCTGTATATTGGATCTTTAACAAACTTGGCCACATGATTCCCCTGTGGAAGGGGAAGAACCCTATTTATTTTGGGGTCATTACCATTATACCGTTTGATAATTTATATACCTGTAGACGGGCGTATTTTGTGATGCACACATTTCTTGTTTACATATTGTTTAGCTTCTGGAATGCCTTCAAATTTAATCTTCTGTTTTTGTACATACTTATTAACATGTCTGAGATCTAGTACAACTACAAGTCTATGTTTGCCATAGGTTTTTGAAAAACTTCTATAATACAACCCTTCTCTTCCAAATCTGTAATAGCTTCCAAAACAAAATCTGCATGATTCAAAGTGGATTTATTATTCTTTAGCAAAGCTGAAGGTGGATCTTGATAAAAAGAAATAATATAAACAAATTCAATTGTACTCATTACTAATTCTGATTGACTTAAATAATTTTTCCAAAATTCTATATGATTTATTAACCCATTTTTGACAGTCTGTCTTGCATCCCCATACTCATAACTATATTCAACTTGTTCACTGTGACTGGGACTCTGTATATGACATAGGGGCTGCTACTGGTTTGTTGCTGCTGCCTGGATGTTGTTTGTATGGGCAATATGGCCGGGTCTCTTGCAGTAGAAACACAATCCATCATTGTTGGACTTCTGGTACATGTAGGTACATGTAGGTGTTGTGTTCTGAAAAGTTGTCGAATCTCTGTGTATTGCCTTGGTTGAAACCACGAAAAAATCCATTTGCATTGAAGCCACCTTTTCCACCACCCCTACTGTATGGTTTCGGAGTATTACGCTTTCTGCTGGCCCTGCCAATAGTGGCACGTAATTTGGTAGCGTCCTCCACACTATCGGCAAGAGGATCATCAAGATACTCATTAACGGTATCCCAACCATGACGATCGGCAATCTTCAGGATTTTATTTCTTTGCTTAATGGTGGTCACCTCCTTCTTAATAATAGGTGAGTAAATGTCATCAGTCTTTGATGAATGCAATAAAAGATCAATTTTATTTAAGGCTGAAATATGCTCACTGTTGAAATTATACTGTATCCCGTCGCTTAAACTCAAATGATGAAGGTTGACAATTTAACGTTGCAGAAATGTTTTTGGACGAATTTTCGCCACTTACTTGTGTAATGTCCGAGACTGACACAGAATTTGTCGACACCTTCTTTTGTATTTCTGACAGAATTTCAGCCTTCTAACGCTGCATTTAAAGAACTGTTAAATAAAGATACAGCATCAGCGGTAGTCATTTCATTGTCGTCATCATTCAGCAGTTGATTTTCGTCAATGGGTTCTGCTTGTACATTTTCTTCCGACATTATATACCTGTCTCTCTTGGTTATAGCGAGCTCGATAATTCAAATTAATTAGCACGGGATATATATGTGTGAAATTATGTCACATGATTACAGGTACATGTAACCCCCAGGTATACTTATGAATATTCATTAGAAGACCAAAACAAAATGAATTTTATGTAGTGTGTTTAACTGTAATTTTTTTTTATTTAGAGCCAACTGTGAAGCTGTTACAACTTCACATGTATTGACTGATACAACAATCCATACTAAGGTACATAAATATAATTGTAACATGAATGCATTCTTTTCCTTTGATCTTTTTATGGTTTATATACTAGAATGTAAGCAACAGCTAAGAACCATGAAATAATACATGCAGATACGAGATATTGCACATTTTAAATCTGGGCTGTAGTTTTATTACTCTCGGTGAGCCATGCGATAATCAACGACGTAGATGTGATATTGCATGGCTTCATGTTACAAATCATTTAGACCACGGTTTTCCGAGTTAACCGTTTAGCTCGGAAAACAGTACCAGGTATTTCATGTGAGATTGTTTAACTCAGAAATCTGTGCCAATTATCAGGGATGATTTTTTTCAGTTATTTAACTTGATTTCAGCTATTTTTCTGTGAAAATGAAATTCCGAAAATTGCAGAACACTGTCAGAACAGGTCAAAAATGACACTTTTGAAATGGGTGTAGATTGTTTCAACTATCTTATTCTCTATCCAGAATCATCCCTGAAGTATAAATATTACATATATTCAGAGAAACCTGTCTGAAGAGTAAAAGGGAATCCTGTATAAACTAAACTTATCTGATGAGTCAGTTATCAACTTGTAATAAAGTCAAAATTAAGGAAATTTTTGTTAATTTAACCTTTTATATCAACTGAACACCTTTCTATTACGGATAAAAAGTTGATCCCACGATTGTTCGGTTTAGACAGATATAACTGTATTTGGCATATGAAGTGGTTATGGTTAATCTAACTTATATTATTTACTTCTAAAGGCCAGTAAAGGGCCATCACTTCATGTGGCTTTGTTCTCCCATACCTACCCGAAGTGTTCCTGACACCTGTCCATGGCCAAGTTAAGATTTTATATGTTCCTCTCCAATCAAGTCCATATATACACAGGTAGGTCATAGCTGAAAAATTGCTGAAACCCAATTGTAAAATTGTATCACTAAGCAATTTTGTTTCTCTTGGTTACTTGTTTTTTTTTAATTATTAGGTTATTGGTGGTTTCTCAATGTCTGCTTGTTCTTGATCAACGTTATTAGGTGGTTATTTAGATTGTACCATTAAATAAAAACCTCCACATCTCCATCATGCGACATTGTCATGTGACTTTTACCAATTTTTTTATATGTAACAGTCCAATGTCTTTTGAAAATATTAGTACAAAAAAAATGTATTACAATGTACCTGATTCTTAATGTTAAGTTGATATGGTAATTATATATAATAAGGTCAGTTGATCTAATATCTAATTTTCCTACATGTACGGTTGTACCATGATTTAGGTCCATTATATATACATGTGTCCATCTGAATGAATAACTGAAGATCTAGAAAAATAAAGATAATTATTGTCTTGAAACTGATAGTTACAAATAAAGAAACAAAAAACCATGATATGTGTACAATAAATGTAATATTAAGATTATATTGTATATTACAACTTAAGAAATAGTCAAGAGTTCCCCTGTCCAGTCCTTGGTTCTAATGACTGCTTTATAAAGGAATTGTATCATATGTAATTTAACCGTGTAAAGAATTGAACTAAAGTTTAATAGATTGATTTAGCTTCTAGACTGTTAACAGTCTACGTGCTAACCTACTTGGCCGAAGCCCGGGACAAGTTAAACTGCCAACTGGATTCGAACAAGGGAAAATTATGAAAGAATTTGTTTGATTAAATAGAATTTTTTTTCTGAATTTGGCTTTCGGACAAGTAGGTGAAAAAAATTAAAGCAAAGACTGGTTAAGACCTTTAAAAATCATGAGAAATTTTACTGATCAGTAGAAAAAAAAAATATAACATGAACAAAAGTACATTTTTAGCTCACCTTGCCAAAGGCAATGTGAACTTTTGCCATCACTTGGCGTCCGTCGACTGTCATCCATTAACTTTTCACATTTTAATCTTCTCCTCTGAAACCCCTCGGCCAAATGAACTGAAACTTGGTAGGAAGCATCTATAGAAGGTCCTCTCTAAAGATTGCTCATTTTGTCCCGATCCATTAACAAACATGGCCGCCACAGGCAATTCTTGTTTTTGATTGGCCGATTTTTAAAAATCTTCTCCTCTGCTCTGAAACGCTTGGCCAAATGAACCGAAACTTGGTAGGAAGCACCTATGGAAGGTCCTCTATAAAGATTGCTCATTTTGTCCCGAACGGTTAACAAACATGGCCACCACAGGCAACTCTCGTTTCTGATTGGTTGATTTCTAAAAAATCTTCTCCTCTTAAAAGAAAGATAACTCTTGCCTAAACTGTTAAAAGAAAGATAACTCTTGCCATTATCTCCTTTAGAAATTAACTAATGCTGATATAGAGTAACATGTTTATTCCATACATTACAAATAGGTATTCACATTTTAATATTCTTTTTAGCAAACCTTGCCAAAGGCAATTTATGAGCTTTTGCCATTACTTGATGTCCGTCGTCTGTCATCCGTTTACTTATCACATTTTAATCTTCTCCTCTGAAAACCCTCGGCCAAATGAACTGAAACTTGGTAGGAATCATTTATGGAAGGCCCTCTCTAAAGAGTGCACATTTTGTTATGATCTATAACCAAACATGGCTGCCACAGGCAATTCTTGGTTCTGATTGGTCGATTTCTAAAAATTCTTCTCCTTTGAAACTGCTTAGCCATATCAATCGAAACTTGGTAGGAAGCATCTACATGTATGGAAGGTTCTGTATTAAGTTTCCTCAAAGCAGAATGAAAGGTGAGCGACACAGGCTCAGCCGACTGAGCCTCTAGTTGTATGGGTGTCCCTGTCCCTTCTTAACTGGCCAGATTTCAGACTACTAAAATGAGTCCTTCCCAAGAGAGATCACCCCTTTAATTAGGCCACTTTTTCATTGGAGAAAAGGTGGCCTATTACCTAATAAGAGGATGACTACTGTAGTATTTTTATTGAAGCACTTTTATCTATGGGAAGAATAAAGAAAATCAATCCCTGACTGACTTAATATTAAGGTATACATAACAGAGAGTTGTATTATTTTGATTGGAGTTAGGGTTAGGGTTATGGTGTTTAACGCCACTTTCAACAATATTTCAGTTATATGGCAGGATTTTTGTTTTTTTTGTTGTTGATTGTAATTGAATTTATTTATTGGTACAAATATAAGTTCATAATGTTCTAACTGATCAAATTTTACTCCATAAAAAACACTAAGAATGTTGGATATAAGACTTTATTTTTATGTTTATGAATGTATTGATCACCATTTACAAAGTTCTTTTTTATTAAATATTCAAATATTTGAGGGTGAGAGGTTGGGTGTCCATTTTGTTCATATTGGGTGATTTGTTGACCATCACTATTTAAGCTTTCTTTCATAACATATACATATATATATATATATATATGTATCATTTCTAGTAGACATGGCAATACTATTTATATATGTAGATACATGTACAATGTAAGTATAAAGGTCATTATGACCTAGTCATGAATTATTCCCCTCCAAAAAGCTAAAAGGTTTGAGGTCATGTTGACAGCTTTTTCACATGTCAGGGTTAATGTTACAGTGACCATGTAGTTACAAGTTGATAGAGTACAAGATACAAAATGTAGTGACCCTGACAGGAGATGATGATAGTAGAAATGTAAGGGCTGTATTAATTAGATCATTATTATTATAGCATGTACAGGTAGCAAGAAATGAACTTTTTATCTGTTTAACTAATGCACGTGACCCAAACGGTCATGTGAGGTATTGTTGTCCATTTGTGTCCGTCATCATTGGCATTGGTGTCAATGTTGTCATGAAACTAACTAAGTAACTTGTTCATTTTTATCTTCTTTGTCAAATAAAGCCACTTGTCAAATTAATACCAAACTTGGTTGTAATGCTATTTTGGTGGTCTATAGTTTTTATGTTTTTGGAACAAATCAGAATATTTTTTTTTTAGATTTCTTATAAAATTTCCTGCTTACATTTTTCAAACAGATTTGACCTATTTCTAATGGTTTCTGAGATAAAAAAAAAAAAAAAAGGAAAAAAAAGGGCCAATTGATTGACTGGTTGATTGTTGGTTGGTTAACCTCCAGCGGAAAATATTTCATGCATATTCAGGACGAGAACAAGCCTAACAATATATAAAAATTATACAGAAATGAGAAAACTGGAACAACAACTTTTTTACTCTCAATGGAAAAGTATGGAGAGTTTGGTTTAAATAAAAAATGAAACCTTTAAGTTTTGTAGAGGCTACAAAAGGGGGTCTCTGCTTTTTCATTGATGAGCAAGTAGATCAGTAGATGTAACAAATATATAATTTGATCCCCATTTTCCAGATTAAATTTCAAAACAAAATAGCCATAGATTTAAATTCCATGATTTAGATGTGAACCTCCTTTAATCAAAATAGTATTCTGAAGTGAAGCCAACTGTCACAGTTATATCTTGACCTTTAGATAAAGATTAATTGCTCATCTAAATAAATCATCCAATCAAAATTATTTCCTGTTCAAATGTACCTGTACAATGTACATTGTTTTTTTGTATTTATTTATAAACAACTATATTTTCAATGTACATATGTATAATCCTGGTATAATATATACATTTTTGTCCTTGTATGTCCTTAATTTTGGACATTCAAAGACATGTAAAATAAAATTAACCTTCTTTTCACCTTCAAATCATGTATTTTGATTGTGATGGTATTTTTATATGCCAATAATTAATATGTAAAATATATTTAAATGAGGTCAGTGGTATATTTTAGTAAGATCAATGATAAACTGATGGTATTTTGGATTAAAATAAATGTTTCCTCTGTTATGTAATACACACAATGCCTTGTTTTATATATGGTAAGTTAATTCTTACATGTATAAATGTATGTTTGTTTTAATTTGATGGGTGGACACTACATGTATGTTATATACAATTTGGCTTTAGAATTAACTTTTATTTAAACAATAATAGTACATTTATTTGTACAATATAGAAACATGTGAATGATGTTGGAGTATTACTTTCTTTGAAGCCTATTTGGGAACCCCTCCACTGTTGAGAGATTACTTTCTTCGAAAGCCATTTGGGAACCACTCCACTGTTTTTCTACTTTATTTGAAAGTCATTTGGAAACTCCTTCACTGTTGAAATATCACTCTATTTACAACAGCTTATATTGGGACACCCAACTGCTGAAATGTCCTTTTTTAGCTCACCTTGCCAAAGGCAATGCGAGCTTTTGCCATCACTTGGCATCTATCGTCCGTCGTCTGTCGTCCGTTAACTTTTCACATTTTAATCTTCTCCTCTGAAACCCCTTAGCCAAATGAACTGAAACTTGGTAGGACGCATCTATGATCTATGGAAGGTCCTCTATAAAATTTGCTCATTTTGTCCCGATCCATTAACAAATATGGCCGCCACAGGCAATTCTTGTTTCTGATTGGTCGATTTTTTTAAATCTTCTCCTCTGAAACCGCTTGGCTAAATGAACCAAAACTTGGTAGGAAGCATCTATGGAAGGTCCTCTGTAAAGATTGCTCATTTTGTCCCGATCCGTTAACAAACATGGCCACCACAGACGATTCTTGTTTCTGATTGACTGATTTTTTAAATTCTTCTCCTCTGAAACCGTATTGCTAAATGAACCGTAACTTGGTAGGAAGCATCTTTGGAAGGTTCTCTGTAAAGATTGCTCATTTCCTCCCAATCCGTTAGCAAACATGGCTGCCACAGACAATTCTTGTTTCTGATTGATTGATTTCTAAAAAATCTTCTCCTCTGAAACCGCTTAGCCAAATGAACCGAAACTTGGTAGGTATCATCTATGGGTGGTCCTCTATAAAGATTGCTCATTTCTTCCCAATCCATTAACAAACATGGCCGCCACAGGTGATTCTTGTTTCTGATTGGTTGATTTTAAAAATTCTTCTCCTCTGAAACCGTTCGGCCAAATGAACCGAAACTTGGTAGGAAGCATCTATGGCAGGTCCTCTATAAAGTTTGCTCATTTCGTCCCGATCCATTGACAAACATGGCCACCACAGGCAATTCTTGTTTCTGATTGGTCGATTTTTATAAATCTTCTCCTCTGAAACCGCTTTGCTAAATGAACCGAAACTTGGTAGGAAGCATCTATGGAAGGTCCTCTATAAAGATTGCTCATTTCGTCCCGATCCATTAACAAACATGGCCACCACAGGCAGTTCTTGTTTCTGATTGGTCGATTTCTAAGAAATCTCTGAAACCGCTTGGGCAAATGAATCGAAACTTGGTAAGAAGCATCTATGGAAAGTACGTTATAAAGATTTGAATTTCTTAATTACAAAAATCTTCTCCTCTGAAACCGCTTAGCCAAATGAACCGAAATTTTGTGGGAAGCACCTATGGAAGATTCTGTGTTAAGTTTCCTCAAAGCAGAATGAAAGGTGAGCGACTCAGGCTCAGCGTACTGAGCCTCTAGTTAACACTCTTTTTGGAACACCCCACTTGAAATATCTTTCTCTTCATTTGAGGTAAAAATATTCTTATGTTAACTGTGTCATAAGAATTTGTTATTATGTCAATAATTATGTCTATTTTTTCATTGGGAAAATTGAAGCATTTTTTAGTTAGTTCACCCGACGGTTCTCAGTGCTCAAGCCCACAATGTTGTCCAGAAAGTTCCCAGGTAGCAGATATGGGATGCCCTCTCGATGGATGGTTTGTTTCAGGTTTAGTTGAAAGTTTGGCTGTATACATAACCATAGTAGGTAACCTGTTTCTAGTGTTTGGAAAGTACCACAATTCTTGCACAGTAAAGACCTCTTTTGTCAATTTTGAAAAAGAGTAGATGCATTATTATTTGTAGCCACTAAAAAAGAATACATTTTTCATCTGTTCACAACTTTTCAAAAGTGTGTCCCAGTTATCCCTTCCTTCATATCCTGTATAGTTTATATCTGTATATTGATAAGCTTCTTCTCGTCCCGAATTCATGAGGGGCCGTTGTGGTCATGATAGTGTTGTAGTTGGATCTATAACTACCTAAGCAATCAGTGCCTATCACCACTAACTATGTAGGTTCGAATCCCACTCAGATGAGGTGTACTAACTACTTGATACAACATTATGTGATAAAGCTTGTCAGTGACTTTCGACAGGTTGATGGTTTTCTTCGGGTACTCCCAGTTTCCTCCACCAATAAAACTGACCCCCACGATATAGCTGAATTATTTTTGAAAATGGCGTTAAAAACATCATATCCCCAGACATTAAGCAACCAACAATCAACCAAAGGTTCAAATGAGAAAATTGTGCTTGTATATTTGTCATTACTTTACATCCATCATCATCATTTGTGATCTGTATGCTTATCACATTTTCATCTTTTTGACTTTTTTCTCAGAACCAATTGGAACCAAACTTGAAGGAAAAGCTTCTTTGATGGCTCTCGACATTGTACAAGATTTTTGTAATTAAGAAATTCAAACCTTTATTTAGATCCAGGAATTTTGAATACAGTACTATATAATTTACAAAATCTTTCATTTGTGTTCTGAAAAGAACATTTAATAATGTTTATATAGTATACATGTAAGGCTTAAATTAACGAAATATTTATTTTACTGACTCAAAATTTGTAAGTGGATAGATAGGATCTATACCCTAAAAATAGGGTATAGAATTGAAACTACCATAAAAAAGATTCTAGAGTAGTGTCAGATTTAACGAACATGAAGTTGGTACACAAACAAACAAATAATATGTTACAGTATTTTATGACTGATAGTGATAATTATCAAAGATCATGGTCAGATAATTAACAGTATGATTAAATGTACGTTTTGAAGTTCACAGAGTATTATCAGTCATATAATTTGAAAGTGAGATAATTGTCCTTGATTTAAATGTAGTGGTCGATTGACATTTGAAAGAATATGTATACATGTACTGCTGAATATATTACTTTTGATTAAAAATAGTACTTGTGAAAAATAATGCTGCATAGTAAATAAACAAAGGGGAACAACTCTAATTGTCCTTATGATTTTTAGTTTTGATTATCAACAAATATCTAAGTTAACATGGCTAAGAATATTGCATCATCTTAACAAACAAACAAAAAATGTAAACAACATCCTATTGACCTATATACTTTGACATTCTACAAATTCAAAGAAAATTACATCATATTTAATTATACAAATTCAGACAAGAGTTGAGTGTATTTTACAATTTTGTTTATCAATAATATTTGTCCACTGTCACAGCTCTAAAGTTTGAATGGATAAACAAGGTATTGAATGTACATGTAATTGATTTTTAATTTTAATGTTAGATACCTATGCATTTTATATACAGTCAAACTATGTTGTGTCGAAATCGAAGGGACAGATGAGCAGGGCTTTCAATATTTTTCAATTGTACCAGTACGTCACTATTTACAGGTGGTACTTTTTATTAAACACTTTTCATGAATATCTTATACAACACTTTAAAATGAGGAGGTGCGAAAGACAATTTTAGGCAGGTAAAAGTACCTGGTACTACCCCTTATTTAAAGGCATGAGATGAGTTTACTTAATAAATTACTGAGAATATGAGTTATTGAGGATAGTTTTACGGAAGAAGAAAATTGTGAATGATATATTGCTGTACGTGTATTGAGATTCTTATGGCTAAAGCTATTACGGAAGAAGAAAATTGTGAATGGTATATTGCTGTACGTGTATTGAGATTCTTATGGCTAAAGCTATAAAACTAGTGTCTATTATTGATTTGCATTGGAAATGTGTTCAATAAACATCAAATATATACCAAATAAGTAGTACACTAAAAAATGACTTTGAAATATGAAATAAGGTACCTGTACAATTTAAACTCATGACAAAAACAAGCTTAAACATTGTCTGAATTTGTTTCTCTAAAATTATCTGTACCATAGTTCAAATTCTGTTAGATGGATCCAAGACGTTACATGTACAGTCATGATCACTATTAATGAATGACGGATACCCTGCATCTGCCTCTACATCAATGTAACCTTTTACTGTCCTGCAGGTGACCAGCATTTTAAACTTCTAACTTGTAATGATGTTTTTACCTAACACTAACAGATGGTGGCTACACAAAAACAACCAAATTCGAAGTGTAATCATCAAAATATTTAAGATGAAACAGTGAAGAATTGTTTGAAATGAACATAAAGTCAGTCAAATGAACTGATAGAATATATTTGTGTGATCATACATTGTATGTATAAAACACTGGTAGTATGCACATGTAACACCAAAATTAAAAAATAGATGTAATGTATGCAGTGGTGGAATTGATCATCATCACTGTTTAATTTTTTTTTTCATAACCTTAAGGAATGGGAAATGTCTTACATAATTGATACTGTACAAAACACACTGATCATCTTAAGAAGCAAGGATATAATAATAATAATAATAATAATATTTTATTTTATGAGGGTAAACTCACTAATCTTCCCTGAGGCTCTCAGATTACACAAAGAGGATATGATATACATGCACAATATAAGATATAGATAAGATAAATATATTTTAGATATCCTCAAAATTATTATGTCTTGTTATGATTATAATTATTTAAGTGTTACCAAGCGTATCTGTGGTGTAATGACTAGCACGCTAGCCTTGATTGCAGTAGGTGGGTTCAAGCCCTGGTCTGGTCAAACCATAGAATTGATATTTACTGCTTCTCCTGTAAATATGAAACATTAAGGAGTAGAAGCAAATACTGATTTTGGAGTGGAGCAACCAGCTGACTGTTGTTACCATGAGCTAGCACTATGAAAATCCAACTTAAGCTCATCTCATCGGAATGTAGCTTGTTCTCGTCATAATCTGGCTGAAAAAATACTCGCTTAGCATTAAATGGCAATCACTCACTTGCTTGTTTTAAGATATACATGTACAATGTACATAATACAGGGGCCGTCGTGGTTGTGATCTTATGGTAGTTGGATTTACAGCTACATATGCAATCATTGCCTATAGCGCTAGCTATCACCACTGAAGTTGTGAGTTCGAATCCCGCTCATGCGAGGTATACTCGATACAGCATTATGTGATAAAACTTGTCATTGACTTGCGACAGGTCAGTGGTTTTCTCCACCAATATAACTGAAATATTGTTTGAAGGTGGCATTAAACACCATGACACTAACCCATAATACAATTGTACATTTATGTACATGTATATCATTTCTAGACCAGTAAGTAGAAATAAAGAGAGGGAATTTAATATTAGCAATGAATAGTAATGTAAAATATATTTGTCATAATTCATTTCCTGATACTGGTATTAATCAGTAATTATATTGGACCTCTAAATCAGATTTATTTATAAGCTAGATGTATGACATTCTAGATATTGGAAGTTTTACTGCATATGTCATAAATTTAGTTATAGATAGGAAGGAAAGAGATTAACCATAATAAATCATGTATTCATTATATAAGATAGATCTTAGATCAAGTCAAATCTAGGATCTTGCATGTAAATGGCTCCTTATTCCTATTGATTTACATATTAATTCTAATTGAATAAAAAATCACTTTGTTTTATGCAGTAACATCACTACTGATAGTTCCAGTACAGAAACCCCCCCTCCTCGGGGAACTTTATAAGGCCATCCCTAAAAAGTGGCATTGTAATAATAAGAGGGGACAAATTCAATAACATTTTGCTTTCTCAGTGCATCTGAAATCTGTCCTGATAAGAGGGGTGGCTTATGGTGGATGGGGCCATATAAAAGGTGAACTAAGTGTAATACCATTAGAACAGGATATTTAATGGCCTATGGTGGGTGGGGCCTTATAAAAGGGAGACTAAATGAAATACCATTAAAACAGGATATTTAATGGCTTATGGTGGGTGAGGCCTTATTAAAGGTGAACTAAGTGTAATACCATTAAAACAGGATATTTAATGGCCTATGGTGGGTGGGGCCTTATAAAAGGTGAACTAAGTGTAATACCATTAGAACAGGATATTTAATGGCCTATGGTGAGTGGGGCCTTCTAAAAGGTGAACTAAGTGTAATACCATTAGAACAGGATATTTAATGGCCTATGGTGGGTGGGGCCTTATAAAAGGTGAACTAAGTGTAATACCATTAGAACAGGATATTTAATGGCCTATGGTGGGTGGGGCCTTATAAAAGGTGAACTAAGTGTAATACCATTAGAACAGGATATTTAATGGCCTATGGTGGGTGGGGCCTTATAAAAGGTGAACTAAGTGTAATACCATTAGAACAGGATATTTAATGGCCTATGGTGGGTGGGGCCATATAAAAGGTGAACTAAATGTAATACCATTAGAACAGGATATTTAATAGCCTATGGTGGGTGGGGCCTTATAATAGGGGGACTAAATGTAATACCATTAGAACAGGATATTTAATGGCCTATGGTAGGTGGGGCCTTATAAAAGGTGAACTAAGTGTAATACCATTAAAACAGGATATTTAATGGCCTATGGTGGGTGGGGCCTTATAAAAGGTGAACTAAGTGTAATACCATTAGAACTGGATATTTAATGGCCTATGGTGGGTGGGGCCTTATAAAAGGGGAACTAAGTGTAATACCATTAAAACAGGATATTTAATGGCCTATGGTGGGTGGGGCCTTATAAAAGGGGGACTAAATGTAATACCATTAGAACAGGATATTTAATGGCCTATGGTGGGTGGGGCCTTATAAAAGGTGAACTAAGTGTAATACCATTAGAGCATGATATTTAATGTTTTATTTATTATCTACATATTTTATGAGTATAATTATGAATGGATAAATATTGACTGAAACATCTGGTTAATTTAAAGGTTTTTTTTGTTATAAGACCCTAATGGGCCTCATTTTAGTTCTTGATGATTGCAGTTCTAAATTATATTTAGAAAGAAGATCTATTCATAAGGATACACATTTATTGTTATGCACACAGCGTTGCGAAATCATACACAACAGCTGATAATTACAAAAGATTTATTAAGTTTGTCTTTAATGGCAAATTATTATATACACAATGTTGACAAATACTCAATACATAATATTGGAGTTGAAGGCCATTATTTAGTTCATGTTATTTAGTATTTACTACTAGAGAGCTTGTGTTGTTAGCTTCCTGTGGCAATTATTTTTAATAAGCATTTACCGGTATTACTTAAGATGAACTCCGTTGATGCAGATTGGTGGGGCTCAGGTAAGTCTTTAAATAAAACAAAAAACACATCTGTTGTCAAGTATGTATTGATCTTTTGGTAAAAATTTTTTTTTACAAAGTTGATTTTAAAATTACTTGCTAAGGGTGATTGATTATAAATAAAACTTTTTGTTTAAATTTGTGCAGTTGAAATAAAGTAGTCAAAATATTTACAATTCTATTGATTTAAATGTTATGAATGGTGAAAGTCCTGACTAAAGTTTTATTTTTGGCAGTTTAGATGATTTGTAATAATCATGGAACCAGGATGTTGTATAAACTAGTTATAACTTGAATTAACTTGTATTTCATCATCCTTTAGAAAAAAAAAGAAAACAGAGATGCTAATCAGAGCATGAAGATTTTTTTTTTCTTCCTAATATAAGAAAATAAAGGGTTAAAACTTAACTGGGGCCTAGTAGCCCAAGACTGCACAAATTTTGTCAAGAACCACAACAATTTTCAGACACTTGCCCAGCTGGCTACTGCAGCAAATATGCTAAGTTTTGTTGCTGGGCCCCAAGAATTTTTTTTTTGGCTACTAAAATTGAAATTTTAGGGAGCCCAGTTGGCAACTGCAGTAAATATGCTAAGTTTTGTTGCTGTCTACCCTCTATAGGTCCATGAAACAAAATGTTAAGTGTTATATGTTTACTGTAATTTTTATATGTACATATTATGATGAATTGGAGTAAGAAGAATGTCAGTTTCATAATTTCACATTACGGTATGTGATAAAGTTTGTCAGTGACTTGCAACAGGTCGTGGTTTTCTCTGGGTACTCCGGTTTCCTCCACAAATAAAACTGACTGCTACGATATAACTGAAATATTGTTGAAAGTGGCATTAAACACCAAAAACCAAACCAAACTAACTTTAATATTATGGATAATGTCCAAATTAAAGTGCTTTAATTACCTGTAAAAAATAAGCTTAATTTATGGGTACATGTTTGCATGTACCAGTTATCCAGATTTGTAATTAATAAATCTCCATGATAGTTGACTTAAATTTATGAAATTTAGGCCTTCAAAGCTAAAATTAACTGCTTAAATACTGTAAATTCATAAATATATTACACAATCTGACACTGCTGCAAAATGATATTGTTAAATATTTTTGGCTTTTGTGCATTTTTGACGCACCTAAATGTATCAAAATCATGCACTTGTCTGTTCATCTTGTCGTTGATTTTTTCACTTAATTGAACCAAACTGGACAGCTATGATCCCATTCAAGCTTATATAAAAGAAGTTGATTCTTCATGGGGATTATAAGTAAATATTTGAGCATTATCTTATCAGGAGACAGAGGTATAAATGTTACAAGAAAAGGACGGGCAATACAATGTAATTTATGGTCAAAAGAAAAAGGACAAAAAAGAAACAATGATCCACAAAACACTGCACAGAAAACTTTGAATAATGTACACTAAATTAAGTATCTGCTTTTACTACGTAGGTCACACTGGGTAAAATAGAAAAAGAAGGATTTTCTTAAGATGGAAATTATGCAATTTAAAATTTCATAAGTCATTATTGGGATCATATGCAGAATCAACCTTGTATAAACAAATTTCCCCAGGATTTATCTGGGTCACTCATTATTTACAAAATGTATTTCAGTTTCTTTTAGCCAAAAAATAATTGCTTTTTTGAAATTTAACTCTTAATTAGTTTTTAAATAACAAAAAATATGTCGGGCAAAGAGATTTATTTTCTCTTTAAATAATATTGAACTCTTACATATCTGTATGGAAACAAAACTTTTGTAAATGACATACTGGGTGGGGTACATTGAGGTAAGGGTTATGACTTGTTAATTATCTTCTTTATGTACACACTTGTGGACCTTGATCTCCATGGCATGAATAGCAATATATATATATATTTACAGGCTGTGAATTATGGAGCAGTCACCTGGAATAATATATTTTTTATAATAATGAATATGATAATTCTATTGCCGTTATTTATTTTCGCATATAGAATAACCTCTACCATGGTATTTATTTCTGTAAATAAGATGGGTTATAATTTTCAGCTCAACACCTCTTTTGAGTCCTGAAATTTCTAAAATGATAATTTCATATTTTATATACAAATGTACATGAATAGACTTCACTTGTATTTTTTATTTGATATCTACATGTACCAAGACAAGATACTAATTTGATCTATTCTGGCTGTCGACCCCATCTCACCAAATACCCCAAATTCGACAATACTCCTGAATCATGTTACAGACTTAACTATTCACGCCATTTTTGATAAATGAGAGATAAAGTGAAAACTGGCTACCATGATCAAATCATTTGTATTCACGATTGATCATGATGGCGAGATAAGTTCTACAAGCCAGTAGTAAAACCCTTTTGGTCACATATTACATTTAAGACAGCTAAACCTTATTTCCATGTTGAATGGACCAAATTTTTTTATATCCAGTTTAGCTGGTATTCAACTTATCTGAAGTAAATACTGTTATTCTCTTACAAAAAGATCATAATCACACTTCAAGATATCAAAACAAACTAAATATGATATCAATGATTGAAGTGAAGAAGGTCAGGATTGTACTTGTACTTATATATCATCTTCATGTGAGCCTCTTGTTTTATGATGTCAAAATAAAAAAAAATAAAAATTGCTGAAAACTTCTAATGTCATAATGGAATTTCAACCAATGAAAAAGAAGCAGAACTTATAAGATTTCATGACGACTAAGAAAGGTTTGGTTTATGTTAACATTATTGTCAAATAACATTGTTTTTGTTGCTAATATAAGAAATAATTATATTTACATTTACTGGTATTTTTGTTCTTGACTGCAAAGGTTCAAATGCTGAAGTACTTATATAATTACTGTGTTTATGTGTTAAGTTTATTAACTTATAGGATGATTGCTTTGATGCCCTATAGCATTGTCTTGTATTAGACGTTTATCTGTCAGAGAAAAAGATGCTAAGTTTCCACAAGAATTACTCTTAAGATATGTTTGATATGGTCTATTTTCAGTCACTTATATCTGACAGTCATCTTATGCCATTTCCTCATCTGGTAGTTATTTTAAGTCCTTATGTTTTCTTCCTCAAAAACATGTTCATTTCTTGGTCTATTTTTAGCTTATAAAGAGGTGTTTGACCTTATGTATGTGAATGGTATGAATCCTTTCATTGATATTTCTGTCTTCAAAACCTTTTTAACTCACCTGACCCAAAGCTATTGTCACCACTGAGCGTCCGTCCGTCCGTTAACTTTTCACATTTTAATCAACTCCTCTGAAGCCACTGGGTCAATTTAAACCAAACTTTGGTGGAATGGTCCTTGGATGGCCCCCTTCCAAAATTGTGTCCGTTGATCACGACTTCCAACCAAGATGGCCACCAAGCTAAAAATAGAAAAAAGGGGGGATGAAATTTTAATTGTTGATTGCTGCTTTAGTATAAGTCAAAATGAGCTCAAATTTTAACTGCAGCTACATGGCAAGGAGTAGTTTAACATCTATTCCTGGTTTTTCTGTGAAATTTTTCTTTCAGCCGATATATACCGATTATGCAAATTAGGCATATTTTGATAAAAGATCACATTTAAATCTTCTCCTCTGAAACCACTGAACCAAATGAAACCAAACCTGGCAGGGGTGGTCCCTGGGTGGGTCCCTTTCAAAATTGTGTCCGACAGCCCTGCCCTCCATTCAAGATGGCTGCTGTTACTAAAAATAGAAATTTCTTTAATTGTCCATTGCTGTTTTAGCATAAGTCAAAATGACCTTAAATTTTAACTGCAGCTACATGGTAAGGAGTAGTTTAACATATATTCCGCGTTTTTCTGTGAAATGTTTCTTTCAGCTGATTTATACCGATTATGCAAATTAGGCATATTTTGATAAAAGATCACATTTAAATCTTCTCCTCTGAAACCGCTGAACCAAATTACATTAAACCTGGTAGGGATGGTCCTTGGGTGGGTCCCTTTCAAAATTGTGTCCGACAGCCCTGCCCTCCATTTAAGATGGCTGCTGTTACTAAAAATAGAAATTTCTTCAATTGTCCATTGCTGCTTTAGTATAAGTCAAAATGAGCTCAAATTTTAACTGCAGCTACATGGCAAGGAGTAGTTTAACATATATTCTGGGTTTTTCTGTGAAATTTTTCTTTCAGCCGATTTATACCGATTATACAAATTAGGCATATTTTGATAAAAGATCACATTTAAATCTTCTCCTCTGAAACCACTGAACCAAATGAAACCAAACCTGGCAGGGATGGTCCCTGGGTGGGTCCCTTTCAAAATTGTGTCCGACATCCCTGCCCTCCATTCAAGATGGCTGCTGTTACTAAAAATAGAAATTTCTTCAATTGTCCATTGCTGCTTTAGCATAAGTCAAAATGACCTTAAATTTTAACTGCAGCTACATGGTAAGGAGTAGTTTAACATATATTCCGCGTTTTTCTGTGAAATGTTTCTTTCAGCTGATTTATACCGATTATGCAAATTAGGCATATTTTGATAAAAGATCACATTTAAATCTTCTCCTCTGAAACCACTGAACCAAATGAAACCAAACCTGGCAGGGATGGTCCCTGGGTGGGTCCCTTTCAAAATTGTGTCCGACAGCCCTGCCCTCCATTCAAGATGGCTGCTGTTACTAAAAATAGAAATTTCTTCAATTGTCCATTGCTGCTTTAGTATAAGTCCAAATGACCTTAAATTTTAACTGCAACTACATGGTAAGGAGTAGTTTAACATATATTCCGCGTTTTTCTGTGAAATGTTTCTTTCAGCTGATTTATACCGATTATGCAAATTAGGCATATTTTGATAAAAGATCACATTTAAATCTTCTCCTCTGAAACCGCTGAACCAAATGAAACCAAACCTGGCAGGGATGGTCCCTGGGTGGGTCCCTTTCAAAATTGTGTCCGACAGCCCTGCCCTCCATTCAAGATGGCTGCTGTTACTAAAAATAGAAATTTCTTCAATTGTCCATTGCTGCTTTAGTATAAGTCAAAATGAGCTCAAATTTTAACTGCAGCTACATGGCAAGGAGTAGTTTAACATATATTCTGGGTTTTTCTGTGAAATTTTTCTTTCAGCCGATTTATACCGATTATACAAATTAGGCATATTTTGATAAAAGATCACATTTAAATCTTCTCCTCTGAAACCACTGAACCAAATGAAACCAAACCTGGCAGGGATGGTCCCTGGGTGGGTCCCTTTCAAAATTGTGTCCGACAGCCCTGCCCTCCATTCAAGATGGCTGCTGTTACTAAAAATAGAAATTTCTTCAATTGTCCATTGCTGCTTTAGTATAAGTCAAAATGAGCTCAAATTTTAACTGCAGCTACATGGCAAGGAGTAGTTTAACATATATTCTGGGTTTTTCTGTGAAATTTTTCTTTCAGCCGATTTATACCGATTATACAAATTAGGCATATTTTGATAAAAGATCACATTTAAATCTTCTCCTCTGAAACCACTGAACCAAATGAAACCAAACCTGGCAGGGATGGTCCCTGGGTGGGTCCCTTTCAAAATTGTGTCCGACAGCCCTGCCCTCCATTCAAGATGGCTGCTGTTACTAAAAATAGAAATTTCTTCAATTGTCCATTGCTGCTTTAGCATAAGTCAAAATGACCTTAAATTTTTAAGTGCAGCTACATGGTAAGGAGTAGTTTAACATATATTCCGCGTTTTTCTGTGAAATGTTTCTTTCAGCTGATTTATACCGATTATGCAAATTAGGCATATTTTGATAAAAGATCACATTTAAATCTTCTCCTCTGAAACCGCTGAACCAAATTACATTAAACCTGGTAGGGATGGTCCTTGGGTGGGTCCCTTTCAAAATTGTGTCCGACAGCCCTGCCCTCCATTCAAGATGGCTGCTGTTACTAAAAATAGAAATTTCTTCAATTGTCCATTGCTGCTTTAGCATAAGTCAAAATGACCTTAAATTTTTAAGTGCAGCTACATGGTAAGGAGTAGTTTAACATATATTCCGCGTTTTTCTGTGAAATGTTTCTTTCAGCTGATTTATACCGATTATGCAAATTAAGGCATATTTTGATAAAAGATCACATTTAAATCTTCTCCTCTGAAACCGCTGAACCAAATGAAACCAAACCTGGCAGGGATGGTCCCTGGGTGGGTCCCTTTCAAAATTGTGTCCGACAGCCCTGCCCTCCATTCAAGATGGCTGCTGTTACTAAAAATAGAAATTTCTTCAATTGTCCATTGCTGCTTTAGTATAAGTCAAAATGAGCTCAAATTTTAACTGCAGCTACATGGCAAGGAGTAGTTTAACATATATTCTGGGTTTTTCTGTGAAATTTTTCTTTCAGCCGATTTATACCGATTATACAAATTAGGCATATTTTGATAAAAGATCACATTTAAATCTTCTCCTCTGAAACCACTGAACCAAATGAAACCAAACCTGGCAGGGATGGTCCCTGGGTGGGTCCCTTTCAAAATTGTGTCCGACAGCCCTGCCCTCCATTCAAGATGGCTGCTGTTACTAAAAATAGAAATTTCTTCAATTGTCCATTGCTGCTTTAGCATAAGTCAAAATGACCTTAAATTTTTAAGTGCAGCTACATGGTAAGGAGTAGTTTAACATATATTCCGCGTTTTTCTGTGAAATGTTTCTTTCAGCTGATTTATACCGATTATGCAAATTAGGCATATTTTGATAAAAGATCACATTTAAATCTTCTCCTCTGAAACCGCTGAACCAAATTACATTAAACCTGGTAGGGATGGTCCTTGGGTGGGTCCCTTTCAAAATTGTGTCCGACAGCCCTGCCCTCCATTCAAGATGGCTGCTGTTACTAAAAATAGAAATTTCTTCAATTGTCCATTGCTGCTTTAGCATAAGTCAAAATGACCTTAAATTTTTAAGTGCAGCTACATGGTAAGGAGTAGTTTAACATATATTCCGCGTTTTTCTGTGAAATGTTTCTTTCAGCTGATTTATACCGATTATGCAAATTAGGCATATTTTGATAAAAGATCACATTTAAATCTTCTCCTCTGAAACCGCTGAACCAAATTACATTAAACCTGGTAGGGATGGTCCTTGGGTGGGTCCCTTTCAAAATTGTGTCCGACAGCCCTGCCCTCCATTCAAGATGGCTGCTGTTACTAAAAATAGAAATTTCTTCAATTGTCCATTGCTGCTTTAGTACAAGTCAAAATGAGCTCAAATTTTAACTGCAGCTACATGGCAAGGAGTAGTTTAACATATATTCTGGGTTTTTCTGTGAAATTTTTCTTTCAGCCGATTTATACCGATTATACAAATTAGGCATATTTTGATAAAAGATCACATTTAAATCTTCTCCTCTGAAACCACTGAACCAAATGAAACCAAACCTGGCAGGGATGGTCCCTGGGTGGGTCCCTTTCAAAATTGTGTCCGACGGCCCTGCCCTCCATTCAAGATGGCTGCTGTTACTAAAAATAGAAATTTCTTCAATTGTCCATTGCTGCTTTAGTATAAGTCCAAATGACCTTAAATTTTAACTGCAACTACATGGTAAGGAGTAGTTTAACATATATTCCGCGTTTTTCTGTGAAATGTTTCTTTCAGCTGATTTATACCGATTATGCAAATTAGGCATATTTTGATAAAAGATCACATTTAAATCTTCTCCTCTGAAACCGCTGAACCAAATGAAACCAAACCTGGCAGGGATGGTCCCTGGGTGGGTCCCTTTCAAAATTGTGTCCGACAGCCCTGCCCTCCATTCAAGATGGCTGCTGTTACTAAAAATAGAAATTTCTTCAATTGTCCATTGCTGCTTTAGCATAAGTCAAAATGACCTTTAATTTTAAGTGCAGCTACATGGTAAGGAGTAGTTTAACATATATTCCGCGTTTTTCTGTGAAATGTTTCTTTCAGCTGATTTATACCGATTATGCAAATTAGGCATATTTTGATAAAAGATCACATTTAAATCTTCTCCTCTGAAACCGCTGAACCAAATTACATTAAACCTGGCAGGGATGGTCCTTGGGTGGGTCCCTTTCAAAATTGTGTCCGACAGCCCTGCCCTCCATTCAAGATGGCTGCTGTTACTAAAAATAGAAATTTCTTCAATTGTCCATTGCTGCTTTAGTATAAGTCAAAATGAGCTCAAATTTTAACTGCAGCTACATGGCAAGGAGTAGTTTAACATATATTCTGGGTTTTTCTGTGAAATTTTTCTTTCAGCCGATTTATACCGATTATACAAATTAGGCATATTTTGATAAAAGATCACATTTAAATCTTCTCCTCTGAAACCACTGAACCAAATGAAACCAAACCTGGCAGGGATGGTCCCTGGGTGGGTCCCTTTCAAAATTGTGTCCGACAGCCCTGCCCTCCATTCAAGATGGCTGCTGTTACTAAAAATAGAAATTTCTTCAATTGTCCATTGCTGCTTTAGCATAAGTCAAAATGACCTTAAATTTTTAAGTGCAGCTACATGGTAAGGAGTAGTTTAACATATATTCCGCGTTTTTCTGTGAAATGTTTCTTTCAGCTGATTTATACCGATTATGCAAATTAGGCATATTTTGATAAAAGATCACATTTAAATCTTCTCCTCTGAAACCGCTGAACCAAATTACATTAAACCTGGTAGGGATGGTCCTTGGGTGGGTCCCTTTCAAAATTGTGTCCGACAGCCCTGCCCTCCATTCAAGATGGCTGCTGTTACTAAAAATAGAAATTTCTTCAATTGTCCATTGCTGCTTTAGCATAAGTCAAAATGACCTTAAATTTTTAAGTGCAGCTACATGGTAAGGAGTAGTTTAACATATATTCCGCGTTTTTCTGTGAAATGTTTCTTTCAGCTGATTTATACCGATTATGCAAATTAGGCATATTTTGATAAAAGATCACATTTAAATCTTCTCCTCTGAAACCGCTGAACCAAATTACATTAAACCTGGTAGGGATGGTCCTTGGGTGGGTCCCTTTCAAAATTGTGTCCGACAGCCCTGCCCTCCATTCAAGATGGCTGCTGTTACTAAAAATAGAAATTTCTTCAATTGTCCATTGCTGCTTTAGCATAAGTCAAAATGACCTTAAATTTTTAAGTGCAGCTACATGGTAAGGAGTAGTTTAACATATATTCCGCGTTTTTCTGTGAAATGTTTCTTTCAGCTGATTTATACCGATTATGCAAATTAGGCATATTTTGATAAAAGATCACATTTAAATCTTCTCCTCTGAAACCGCTGAACCAAATGAAACCAAACCTGGCAGGGATGGTCCCTGGGTGGGTCCCTTTCAAAATTGTGTCCGACAGCCCTGCCCTCCATTCAAGATGGCTGCTGTTACTAAAAATAGAAATTTCTTCAATTGTCCATTGCTGCTTTAGTATAAGTCAAAATGAGCTCAAATTTTAACTGCAGCTACATGGCAAGGAGTAGTTTAACATATATTCTGGGTTTTTCTGTGAAATTTTTCTTTCAGCCGATTTATACCGATTATACAAATTAGGCATATTTTGATAAAAGATCACATTTAAATCTTCTCCTCTGAAACCACTGAACCAAATGAAACCAAACCTGGCAGGGATGGTCCCTGGGTGGGTCCCTTTCAAAATTGTGTCCGACAGCCCTGCCCTCCATTCAAGATGGCTGCTGTTACTAAAAATAGAAATTTCTTCAATTGTCCATTGCTGCTTTAGCATAAGTCAAAATGACCTTAAATTTTTAAGTGCAGCTACATGGTAAGGAGTAGTTTAACATATATTCCGCGTTTTTCTGTGAAATGTTTCTTTCAGCTGATTTATACCGATTATGCAAATTAGGCATATTTTGATAAAAGATCACATTTAAATCTTCTCCTCTGAAACCGCTGAACCAAATTACATTAAACCTGGTAGGGATGGTCCTTGGGTGGGTCCCTTTCAAAATTGTGTCCGACAGCCCTGCCCTCCATTCAAGATGGCTGCTGTTACTAAAAATAGAAATTTCTTCAATTGTCCATTGCTGCTTTAGCATAAGTCAAAATGACCTTAAATTTTTAAGTGCAGCTACATGGTAAGGAGTAGTTTAACATATATTCCGCGTTTTTCTGTGAAATGTTTCTTTCAGCTGATTTATACCGATTATGCAAATTAGGCATATTTTGATAAAAGATCACATTTAAATCTTCTCCTCTGAAACCGCTGAACCAAATTACATTAAACCTGGTAGGGATGGTCCTTGGGTGGGTCCCTTTCAAAATTGTGTCCGACAGCCCTGCCCTCCATTCAAGATGGCTGCTGTTACTAAAAATAGAAATTTCTTCAATTGTCCATTGCTGCTTTAGTACAAGTCAAAATGAGCTCAAATTTTAACTGCAGCTACATGGCAAGGAGTAGTTTAACATATATTCTGGGTTTTTCTGTGAAATTTTTCTTTCAGCCGATTTATACCGATTATACAAATTAGGCATATTTTGATAAAAGATCACATTTAAATCTTCTCCTCTGAAACCACTGAACCAAATGAAACCAAACCTGGCAGGGATGGTCCCTGGGTGGGTCCCTTTCAAAATTGTGTCCGACGGCCCTGCCCTCCATTCAAGATGGCTGCTGTTACTAAAAATAGAAATTTCTTCAATTGTCCATTGCTGCTTTAGTATAAGTCCAAATGACCTTAAATTTTAACTGCAACTACATGGTAAGGAGTAGTTTAACATATATTCCGCGTTTTTCTGTGAAATGTTTCTTTCAGCTGATTTATACCGATTATGCAAATTAGGCATATTTTGATAAAAGATCACATTTAAATCTTCTCCTCTGAAACCGCTGAACCAAATTACATTAAACCTGGTAGGGATGGTCCTTGGGTGGGTCCCTTTCAAAATTGTGTCCGACAGCCCTGCCCTCCATTCAAGATGGCTGCTGTTACTAAAAATAGAAATTTCTTCAATTGTCCATTGCTGCTTTAGTATAAGTCAAAATGAGCTCAAATTTTAACTGCAGCTACATGGCAAGGAGTAGTTTAACATATATTCTGGGTTTTTCTGTGAAATTTTTCTTTCAGCCGATTTATACCGATTATACAAATTAGGCATATTTTGATAAAAGATCACATTTAAATCTTCTCCTCTGAAACCACTGAACCAAATGAAACCAAACCTGGCAGGGATGGTCCCTGGGTGGGTCCCTTTCAAAATTGTGTCCGACAGCCCTGCCCTCCATTCAAGATGGCTGCTGTTACTAAAAATAGAAATTTCTTCAATTGTCCATTGCTGCTTTAGCATAAGTCAAAATGACCTTAAATTTTTAAGTGCAGCTACATGGTAAGGAGTAGTTTAACATATATTCCGCGTTTTTCTGTGAAATGTTTCTTTCAGCTGATTTATACCGATTATGCAAATTAGGCATATTTTGATAAAAGATCACATTTAAATCTTCTCCTCTGAAACCGCTGAACCAAATTACATTAAACCTGGTAGGGATGGTCCTTGGGTGGGTCCCTTTCAAAATTGTGTCCGACAGCCCTGCCCTCCATTCAAGATGGCTGCTGTTACTAAAAATAGAAATTTCTTCAATTGTCCATTGCTGCTTTAGCATAAGTCAAAATGACCTTAAATATTTAAGTGCAGCTACATGGTAAGGAGTAGTTTAACATATATTCCGCGTTTTTCTGTGAAATGTTTCTTTCAGCTGATTTATACCGATTATGCAAATTAGGCATATTTTGATAAAAGATCACATTTAAATCTTCTCCTCTGAAACCGCTGAACCAAATGAAACCAAACCTGGCAGGGATGGTCCCTGGGTGGGTCCCTTTCAAAATTGTGTCCGACAGCCCTGCCCTCCATTCAAGATGGCTGCTGTTACTAAAAATAGAAATTTCTTCAATTGTCCATTGCTGCTTTAGTATAAGTCAAAATGAGCTCAAATTTTAACTGCAGCTACATGGCAAGGAGTAGTTTAACATATATTCTGGGTTTTTCTGTGAAATTTTTCTTTCAGCCGATTTATACCGATTATACAAATTAGGCATATTTTGATAAAAGATCACATTTAAATCTTCTCCTCTGAAACCACTGAACCAAATGAAACCAAACCTGGCAGGGATGGTCCCTGGGTGGGTCCCTTTCAAAATTGTGTCCGACAGCCCTGCCCTCCATTCAAGATGGCTGCTGTTACTAAAAATAGAAATTTCTTCAATTGTCCATTGCTGCTTTAGTATAAGTCAAAATGAGCTCAAATTTTAACTGCAGCTACATGGCAAGGAGTAGTTTAACATATATTCTGGGTTTTTCTGTGAAATTTTTCTTTCAGCCGATTTATACCGATTATACAAATTAGGCATATTTTGATAAAAGATCACATTTAAATCTTCTCCTCTGAAACCACTGAACCAAATGAAACCAAACCTGGCAGGGATGGTCCCTGGGTGGGTCCCTTTCAAAATTGTGTCCGACAGCCCTGCCCTCCATTCAAGATGGCTGCTGTTACTAAAAATAGAAATTTCTTCAATTGTCCATTGCTGCTTTAGCATAAGTCAAAATGACCTTAAATTTTTAAGTGCAGCTACATGGTAAGGAGTAGTTTAACATATATTCCACGTTTTTCTGTGAAATGTTTCTTTCAGCTGATTTATACCGATTATGCAAATTAGGCATATTTTGATAAAAGATCACATTTAAATCTTCTCCTCTGAAACCGCTGAACCAAATTACATTAAACCTGGTAGGGATGGTCCTTGGGTGGGTCCCTTTCAAAATTGTGTCCGACAGCCCTGCCCTCCATTCAAGATGGCTGCTGTTACTAAAAATAGAAATTTCTTCAATTGTCCATTGCTGCTTTAGCATAAGTCAAAATGACCTTAAATTTTTAAGTGCAGCTACATGGTAAGGAGTAGTTTAACATATATTCCGCGTTTTTCTGTGAAATGTTTCTTTCAGCTGATTTATACCGATTATGCAAATTAGGCATATTTTGATAAAAGATCACATTTAAATCTTCTCCTCTGAAACCGCTGAACCAAATTACATTAAACCTGGTAGGGATGGTCCTTGGGTGGGTCCCTTTCAAAATTGTGTCCGACAGCCCTGCCCTCCATTCAAGATGGCTGCTGTTACTAAAAATAGAAATTTCTTCAATTGTCCATTGCTGCTTTAGTACAAGTCAAAATGAGCTCAAATTTTAACTGCAGCTACATGGCAAGGAGTAGTTTAACATATATTCTGGGTTTTTCTGTGAAATTTTTCTTTCAGCCGATTTATACCGATTATACAAATTAGGCATATTTTGATAAAAGATCACATTTAAATCTTCTCCTCTGAAACCACTGAACCAAATGAAACCAAACCTGGCAGGGATGGTCCCTGGGTGGGTCCCTTTCAAAATTGTGTCCGACGGCCCTGCCCTCCATTCAAGATGGCTGCTGTTACTAAAAATAGAAATTTCTTCAATTGTCCATTGCTGCTTTAGTATAAGTCCAAATGACCTTAAATTTTAACTGCAACTACATGGTAAGGAGTAGTTTAACATATATTCCGCGTTTTTCTGTGAAATGTTTCTTTCAGCTGATTTATACCGATTATGCAAATTAGGCATATTTTGATAAAAGATCACATTTAAATCTTCTCCTCTGAAACCGCTGAACCAAATGAAACCAAACCTGGCAGGGATGGTCCCTGGGTGGGTCCCTTTCAAAATTGTGTCCGACAGCCCTGCCCTCCATTCAAGATGGCTGCTGTTACTAAAAATAGAAATTTCTTCAATTGTCCATTGCTGCTTTAGCATAAGTCAAAATGACCTTTAATTTTAAGTGCAGCTACATGGTAAGGAGTAGTTTAACATATATTCCGCGTTTTTCTGTGAAATGTTTCTTTCAGCTGATTTATACCGATTATGCAAATTAGGCATATTTTGATAAAAGATCACATTTAAATCTTCTCCTCTGAAACCGCTGAACCAAATTACATTAAACCTGGCAGGGATGGTCCTTGGGTGGGTCCCTTTCAAAATTGTGTCCGACAGCCCTGCCCTCCATTCAAGATGGCTGCTGTTACTAAAAATAGAAATTTCTTCAATTGTCCATTGCTGCTTTAGTATAAGTCAAAATGAGCTCAAATTTTAACTGCAGCTACATGGCAAGGAGTAGTTTAACATATATTCTGGGTTTTTCTGTGAAATTTTTCTTTCAGCCGATTTATACCGATTATACAAATTAGGCATATTTTGATAAAAGATCACATTTAAATCTTCTCCTCTGAAACCACTGAACCAAATGAAACCAAACCTGGCAGGGATGGTCCCTGGGTGGGTCCCTTTCAAAATTGTGTCCGACAGCCCTGCCCTCCATTCAAGATGGCTGCTGTTACTAAAAATAGAAATTTCTTCAATTGTCCATTGCTGCTTTAGCATAAGTCAAAATGACCTTAAATTTTTAAGTGCAGCTACATGGTAAGGAGTAGTTTAACATATATTCCGCGTTTTTCTGTGAAATGTTTCTTTCAGCTGATTTATACCGATTATGCAAATTAGGCATATTTTGATAAAAGATCACATTTAAATCTTCTCCTCTGAAACCGCTGAACCAAATTACATTAAACCTGGTAGGGATGGTCCTTGGGTGGGTCCCTTTCAAAATTGTGTCCGACAGCCCTGCCCTCCATTCAAGATGGCTGCTGTTACTAAAAATAGAAATTTCTTCAATTGTCCATTGCTGCTTTAGCATAAGTCAAAATGACCTTAAATTTTTAAGTGCAGCTACATGGTAAGGAGTAGTTTAACATATATTCCGCGTTTTTCTGTGAAATGTTTCTTTCAGCTGATTTATACCGATTATGCAAATTAGGCATATTTTGATAAAAGATCACATTTAAATCTTCTCCTCTGAAACCGCTGAACCAAATTACATTAAACCTGGTAGGGATGGTCCTTGGGTGGGTCCCTTTCAAAATTGTGTCCGACAGCCCTGCCCTCCATTCAAGATGGCTGCTGTTACTAAAAATAGAAATTTCTTCAATTGTCCATTGCTGCTTTAGCATAAGTCAAAATGACCTTAAATTTTTAAGTGCAGCTACATGGTAAGGAGTAGTTTAACATATATTCCGCGTTTTTCTGTGAAATGTTTCTTTCAGCTGATTTATACCGATTATGCAAATTAGGCATATTTTGATAAAAGATCACATTTAAATCTTCTCCTCTGAAACCGCTGAACCAAATGAAACCAAACCTGGCAGGGATGGTCCCTGGGTGGGTCCCTTTCAAAATTGTGTCCGACAGCCCTGCCCTCCATTCAAGATGGCTGCTGTTACTAAAAATAGAAATTTCTTCAATTGTCCATTGCTGCTTTAGTATAAGTCAAAATGAGCTCAAATTTTAACTGCAGCTACATGGCAAGGAGTAGTTTAACATATATTCTGGGTTTTTCTGTGAAATTTTTCTTTCAGCCGATTTATACCGATTATACAAATTAGGCATATTTTGATAAAAGATCACATTTAAATCTTCTCCTCTGAAACCACTGAACCAAATGAAACCAAACCTGGCAGGGATGGTCCCTGGGTGGGTCCCTTTCAAAATTGTGTCCGACAGCCCTGCCCTCCATTCAAGATGGCTGCTGTTACTAAAAATAGAAATTTCTTCAATTGTCCATTGCTGCTTTAGCATAAGTCAAAATGACCTTAAATTTTTAAGTGCAGCTACATGGTAAGGAGTAGTTTAACATATATTCCGCGTTTTTCTGTGAAATGTTTCTTTCAGCTGATTTATACCGATTATGCAAATTAGGCATATTTTGATAAAAGATCACATTTAAATCTTCTCCTCTGAAACCGCTGAACCAAATTACATTAAACCTGGTAGGGATGGTCCTTGGGTGGGTCCCTTTCAAAATTGTGTCCGACAGCCCTGCCCTCCATTCAAGATGGCTGCTGTTACTAAAAATAGAAATTTCTTCAATTGTCCATTGCTGCTTTAGCATAAGTCAAAATGACCTTAAATTTTTAAGTGCAGCTACATGGTAAGGAGTAGTTTAACATATATTCCGCGTTTTTCTGTGAAATGTTTCTTTCAGCTGATTTATACCGATTATGCAAATTAGGCATATTTTGATAAAAGATCACATTTAAATCTTCTCCTCTGAAACCGCTGAACCAAATTACATTAAACCTGGTAGGGATGGTCCTTGGGTGGGTCCCTTTCAAAATTGTGTCCGACAGCCCTGCCCTCCATTCAAGATGGCTGCTGTTACTAAAAATAGAAATTTCTTCAATTGTCCATTGCTGCTTTAGTACAAGTCAAAATGAGCTCAAATTTTAACTGCAGCTACATGGCAAGGAGTAGTTTAACATATATTCTGGGTTTTTCTGTGAAATTTTTCTTTCAGCCGATTTATACCGATTATACAAATTAGGCATATTTTGATAAAAGATCACATTTAAATCTTCTCCTCTGAAACCACTGAACCAAATGAAACCAAACCTGGCAGGGATGGTCCCTGGGTGGGTCCCTTTCAAAATTGTGTCCGACGGCCCTGCCCTCCATTCAAGATGGCTGCTGTTACTAAAAATAGAAATTTCTTCAATTGTCCATTGCTGCTTTAGTATAAGTCCAAATGACCTTAAATTTTAACTGCAACTACATGGTAAGGAGTAGTTTAACATATATTCCGCGTTTTTCTGTGAAATGTTTCTTTCAGCTGATTTATACCGATTATGCAAATTAGGCATATTTTGATAAAAGATCACATTTAAATCTTCTCCTCTGAAACCGCTGAACCAAATGAAACCAAACCTGGCAGGGATGGTCCCTGGGTGGGTCCCTTTCAAAATTGTGTCCGACAGCCCTGCCCTCCATTCAAGATGGCTGCTGTTACTAAAAATAGAAATTTCTTCAATTGTCCATTGCTGCTTTAGCATAAGTCAAAATGACCTTAAATTTTAAGTGCAGCTACATGGTAAGGAGTAGTTTAACATATATTCCGCGTTTTTCTGTGAAATGTTTCTTTCAGCTGATTTATACCGATTATGCAAATTAGGCATATTTTGATAAAAGATCACATTTAAATCTTCTCCTCTGAAACCGCTGAACCAAATTACATTAAACCTGGTAGGGATGGTCCTTGGGTGGGTCCCTTTCAAAATTGTGTCCGACAGCCCTGCCCTCCATTCAAGATGGCTGCTGTTACTAAAAATAGAAATTTCTTCAATTGTCCATTGCTGCTTTAGTATAAGTCAAAATGAGCTCAAATTTTAACTGCAGCTACATGGCAAGGAGTAGTTTAACATATATTCTGGGTTTTTCTGTGAAATTTTTCTTTCAGCCGATTTATACCGATTATACAAATTAGGCATATTTTGATAAAAGATCACATTTAAATCTTCTCCTCTGAAACCACTGAACCAAATGAAACCAAACCTGGCAGGGATGGTCCCTGGGTGGGTCCCTTTCAAAATTGTGTCCGACAGCCCTGCCCTCCATTCAAGATGGCTGCTGTTACTAAAAATAGAAATTTCTTCAATTGTCCATTGCTGCTTTAGCATAAGTCAAAATGACCTTAAATTTTTAAGTGCAGCTACATGGTAAGGAGTAGTTTAACATATATTCCGCGTTTTTCTGTGAAATGTTTCTTTCAGCTGATTTATACCGATTATGCAAATTAGGCATATTTTGATAAAAGATCACATTTAAATCTTCTCCTCTGAAACCGCTGAACCAAATTACATTAAACCTGGTAGGGATGGTCCTTGGGTGGGTCCCTTTCAAAATTGTGTCCGACAGCCCTGCCCTCCATTCAAGATGGCTGCTGTTACTAAAAATAGAAATTTCTTCAATTGTCCATTGCTGCTTTAGCATAAGTCAAAATGACCTTAAATATTTAAGTGCAGCTACATGGTAAGGAGTAGTTTAACATATATTCCGCGTTTTTCTGTGAAATGTTTCTTTCAGCTGATTTATACCGATTATGCAAATTAGGCATATTTTGATAAAAGATCACATTTAAATCTTCTCCTCTGAAACCGCTGAACCAAATGAAACCAAACCTGGCAGGGATGGTCCCTGGGTGGGTCCCTTTCAAAATTGTGTCCGACAGCCCTGCCCTCCATTCAAGATGGCTGCTGTTACTAAAAATAGAAATTTCTTCAATTGTCCATTGCTGCTTTAGTATAAGTCAAAATGAGCTCAAATTTTAACTGCAGCTACATGGCAAGGAGTAGTTTAACATATATTCTGGGTTTTTCTGTGAAATTTTTCTTTCAGCCGATTTATACCGATTATACAAATTAGGCATATTTTGATAAAAGATCACATTTAAATCTTCTCCTCTGAAACCACTGAACCAAATGAAACCAAACCTGGCAGGGATGGTCCCTGGGTGGGTCCCTTTCAAAATTGTGTCCGACAGCCCTGCCCTCCATTCAAGATGGCTGCTGTTACTAAAAATAGAAATTTCTTCAATTGTCCATTGCTGCTTTAGTATAAGTCAAAATGAGCTCAAATTTTAACTGCAGCTACATGGCAAGGAGTAGTTTAACATATATTCTGGGTTTTTCTGTGAAATTTTTCTTTCAGCCGATTTATACCGATTATACAAATTAGGCATATTTTGATAAAAGATCACATTTAAATCTTCTCCTCTGAAACCACTGAACCAAATGAAACCAAACCTGGCAGGGATGGTCCCTGGGTGGGTCCCTTTCAAAATTGTGTCCGACAGCCCTGCCCTCCATTCAAGATGGCTGCTGTTACTAAAAATAGAAATTTCTTCAATTGTCCATTGCTGCTTTAGCATAAGTCAAAATGACCTTAAATTTTTAAGTGCAGCTACATGGTAAGGAGTAGTTTAACATATATTCCACGTTTTTCTGTGAAATGTTTCTTTCAGCTGATTTATACCGATTATGCAAATTAGGCATATTTTGATAAAAGATCACATTTAAATCTTCTCCTCTGAAACCGCTGAACCAAATTACATTAAACCTGGTAGGGATGGTCCTTGGGTGGGTCCCTTTCAAAATTGTGTCCGACAGCCCTGCCCTCCATTCAAGATGGCTGCTGTTACTAAAAATAGAAATTTCTTCAATTGTCCATTGCTGCTTTAGCATAAGTCAAAATGACCTTAAATTTTTAAGTGCAGCTACATGGTAAGGAGTAGTTTAACATATATTCCGCGTTTTTCTGTGAAATGTTTCTTTCAGCTGATTTATACCGATTATGCAAATTAGGCATATTTTGATAAAAGATCACATTTAAATCTTCTCCTCTGAAACCGCTGAACCAAATTACATTAAACCTGGTAGGGATGGTCCTTGGGTGGGTCCCTTTCAAAATTGTGTCCGACAGCCCTGCCCTCCATTCAAGATGGCTGCTGTTACTAAAAATAGAAATTTCTTCAATTGTCCATTGCTGCTTTAGTACAAGTCAAAATGAGCTCAAATTTTAACTGCAGCTACATGGCAAGGAGTAGTTTAACATATATTCTGGGTTTTTCTGTGAAATTTTTCTTTCAGCCGATTTATACCGATTATACAAATTAGGCATATTTTGATAAAAGATCACATTTAAATCTTCTCCTCTGAAACCACTGAACCAAATGAAACCAAACCTGGCAGGGATGGTCCCTGGGTGGGTCCCTTTCAAAATTGTGTCCGACGGCCCTGCCCTCCATTCAAGATGGCTGCTGTTACTAAAAATAGAAATTTCTTCAATTGTCCATTGCTGCTTTAGTATAAGTCCAAATGACCTTAAATTTTAACTGCAACTACATGGTAAGGAGTAGTTTAACATATATTCTGGGTTTTTCTGTGAAATGTTTCTTTCAGCTGATTTATACCGATTATGCAAATTAGGCATATTTTGATAAAAGATCACATTTAAATCTTCTCCTCTGAAACCGCTGAACCAAATGAAACCAAACCTGGCAGGGATGGTCCCTGGGTGGGTCCCTTTCAAAATTGTGTCCGACAGCCCTGCCCTCCATTCAAGATGGCTGCTGTTACTAAAAATAGAAATTTCTTCAATTGTCCATTGCTGCTTTAGCATAAGTCAAAATGACCTTAAATTTTAAGTGCAGCTACATGGTAAGGAGTAGTTTAACATATATTCCGCGTTTTTCTGTGAAATGTTTCTTTCAGCTGATTTATACCGATTATGCAAATTAGGCATATTTTGATAAAAGATCACATTTAAATCTTCTCCTCTGAAACCGCTGAACCAAATTACATTAAACCTGGTAGGGATGGTCCTTGGGTGGGTCCCTTTCAAAATTGTGTCCGACAGCCCTGCCCTCCATTCAAGATGGCTGCTGTTACTAAAAATAGAAATTTCTTCAATTGTCCATTGCTGCTTTAGTATAAGTCAAAATGAGCTCAAATTTTAACTGCAGCTACATGGCAAGGAGTAGTTTAACATATATTCTGGGTTTTTCTGTGAAATTTTTCTTTCAGCCGATTTATACCGATTATACAAATTAGGCATATTTTGATAAAAGATCACATTTAAATCTTCTCCTCTGAAACCACTGAACCAAATGAAACCAAACCTGGCAGGGATGGTCCCTGGGTGGGTCCCTTTCAAAATTGTGTCCGACAGCCCTGCCCTCCATTCAAGATGGCTGCTGTTACTAAAAATAGAAATTTCTTCAATTGTCCATTGCTGCTTTAGCATAAGTCAAAATGACCTTAAATTTTAACTGCAGCTACATGGTAAGGAGTAGTTTAACATATATTCTGGGTTTTTCTGTGAAATTTTTCTTTCAGCCGATATATACCGATTATGCAAATTAGGCATATTTTGATAAAAGATCACATTTAAATCTTCTCCTCTGAAACCGCTGAACCAAATTACATTAAACCTGGTAGGGATGGTCCTTGGGTGGGTCCCTTTCAAAATTGTGTCCGACAGCCCTGCCCTCCATTCAAGATGGCTGCTGTTACTAAAAATAGAAATTTCTTCAATTGTCCATTGCTGCTTTAGTATAAGTCAAAATGAGCTCAAATTTTAACTGCAGCTACATGGCAAGGAGTAGTTTAACATATATTCTGGGTTTTTCTGTGAAATTTTTCTTTCAGCCGATTTATACCGATTATACAAATTAGGCATATTTTGATAAAAGATCACATTTAAATCTTCTCCTCTGAAACCGCTGAACCAAATGAAACCAAACCTGGCAGGGATGGTCCCTGGGTGGGTCCCTTTCAAAATTGTGTCCGACAGCCCTGCCCTCCATTCAAGATGGCTGCTGTTACTAAAAATAGAAATTTCTTCAATTGTCCATTGCTGCTTTAGCATAAGTCAAAATGACCTTAAATTTTAAGTGCAGCTACATGGTAAGGAGTAGTTTAACATATATTCCGCGTTTTTCTGTGAAATGTTTCTTTCAGCTGATTTATACCGATTATGCAAATTAGGCATATTTTGATAAAAGATCACATTTAAATCTTCTCCTCTGAAACCGCTGAACCAAATTACATTAAACCTGGTAGGGATGGTCCTTGGGTGGGTCCCTTTCAAAATTGTGTCCGACAGCCCTGCCCTCCATTCAAGATGGCTGCTGTTACTAAAAATAGAAATTTCTTCAATTGTCCATTGCTGCTTTAGTATAAGTCAAAATGAGCTCAAATTTTAACTGCAGCTACATGGCAAGGAGTAGTTTAACATATATTCTGGGTTTTTCTGTGAAATTTTTCTTTCAGCCGATTTATACCGATTATACAAATTAGGCATATTTTGATAAAAGATCACATTTAAATCTTCTCCTCTGAAACCACTGAACCAAATGAAACCAAACCTGGCAGGGATGGTCCCTGGGTGGGTCCCTTTCAAAATTGTGTCCGACAGCCCTGCCCTCCATTCAAGATGGCTGCTGTTACTAAAAATAGAAATTTCTTCAATTGTCCATTGCTGCTTTAGCATAAGTCCAAATGACCTTAAATTTTAACTGCAACTACATGGTAAGGAGTAGTTTAACATATATTCTGGGTTTTTCTGTGAAATTTTTCTTTCAGCCGATATATACCGATTATGCAAATTAGGCATATTTTGATAAAAGATCACATTTAAATCTTCTCCTCTGAAACCGCTGAACCAAATTACATTAAACCTGGTAGGGATGGTCCTTGGGTGGGTCCCTTTCAAAATTGTGTCCGACAGCCCTGCCCTCCATTCAAGATGGCTGCTGTTACTAAAAATAGAAATTTCTTCAATTGTCCATTGCTGCTTTAGTATAAGTCAAAATGAGCTCAAATTTTAACTGCAGCTACATGGCAAGGAGTAGTTTAACATATATTCTGGGTTTTTCTGTGAAATTTTTCTTTCAGCCGATTTATACCGATTATACAAATTAGGCATATTTTGATAAAAGATCACATTTAAATCTTCTCCTCTGAAACCACTGAACCAAATGAAACCAAACCTGGCAGGGATGGTCCCTGGGTGGGTCCCTTTCAAAATTGTGTCCGACAGCCCTGCCCTCCATTCAAGATGGCTGCTGTTACTAAAAATAGAAATTTCTTCAATTGTCCATTGCTGCTTTAGCATAAGTCAAAATGACCTTAAATTTTAACTGCAGCTACATGGTAAGGAGTAGTTTAACATATATTCTGGGTTTTTCTGTGAAATGTTTCTTTCAGCTGATTTATACCGATTATGCAAATTAGGCATATTTTGATAAAAGATCACATTTAAATCTTCTCCTCTGAAACCGCTGAACCAAATTACATTAAACCTGGTAGGGATGGTCCTTGGGTGGGTCCCTTTCAAAATTGTGTCCGACAGCCCTGCCCTCCATTCAAGATGGCTGCTGTTACTAAAAATAGAAATTTCTTCAATTGTCCATTGCTGCTTTAGTATAAGTCAAAATGAGCTCAAATTTTAAGTGCAGCTACATGGCAAGGAGTAGTTTAACATATATTCTGGGTTTTTCTGTGAAATTTTTCTTTCAGCCGATTTATACCGATTATACAAATTAGGCATATTTTGATAAAAGATCACATTTAAATCTTCTCCTCTGAAACCACTGAACCAAATGAAACCAAACCTGGCAGGGATGGTCCCTGGGTGGGTCCCTTTCAAAATTGTGTCCGACAGCCCTGCCCTCCATTCAAGATGGCTGCTGTTACTAAAAATAGAAATTTCTTCAATTGTCCATTGCTGCTTTAGCATAAGTCAAAATGACCTTAAATTTTAACTGCAGCTACATGGTAAGGAGTAGTTTAACATATATTCCACATTTTTCTGTGAAATTTTTCTTTCAGCCGATATATACCGATTATGCAAATTAGGCATATTTTGATAAAAGATCACATTTAAATCTTCTCCTCTGAAACCACTGAACCAAATGAAACCAAACCTGGTAGGGATGGTCCCTGGGTGGGTCCCTTTCAAAATTGTGTCCGACAGCCCCGCCCTCCATTCAAGATGGCTGCTGTTACTAAAAATAGAAATTTCTTCAATTGTCCATTGCTGCTTTAGTATAAGTCCAAATGACCTTAAATTTTAACTGCAGCTACATGGTAAGGAGTAGTTTAACATATATTCCGCGTTTTTCTGTGAAATGTTTCTTTCAGCTGATTTATACCGATTATGCAAATTAGGCATATTTTGATAAAAGATCACATTTAAATCTTCTCCTCTGAAACCGCTGAACCAAATTACATTAAACCTGGTAGGGATGGATCTTGGGTGGGTCCCTTTCAAAATTGTGTCCGACAGCCCTGCCCTCCATTCAAGATGGCTGCTGTTACTAAAAATAGAAATTTCTTCAATTGTCCATTGCTGCTTTAGTATAAGTCAAAAAGAGTTCAAATTTTAACTGCAGCTACATGGCAAGGAGTAGTTTAACGTATATTCTGGGTTTTTCTGTGAAATTTTTCTTTCAGCCGATTTATACCGATTATACAAATTAGGCATATTTTGATAAAAGATCCCATTTAATTCTTTTCCTCTGAAACCGCTGAACCAAATTAAACCAAACCTGCAGGGATAGTCCTTGGGTAGTCCCATTTCAAAATTGTGTCCGACAGCTCCACCCTCCATTCAAGATGGCTGCTGTTACTAAATATAGAAATTTCTTCAATTGTCCATTGCTGCTTTATTATAAATCAAAATGAGCTCAAATTTTAACTGCAGCTACATGACAATGAGTAGATTAATATATATTCTGGGTTTTTCTGTGAATTTTTTCTTTCAACCGATTTATACTGATTATACAAATTAGACATATTTTGATAAAAGATCACATTTAAATCTTCTCCTCTGAAACCGCTGAACCAAATTAAAGCAAATTTGGCTGGGATGGTCTTTGGGTGGTCCCCTTTCAATATTGTGTCCGACAGCCCTGCCCTTCATTCAAAATGGCTGCTGTTCTTGAAAATAGAAATTTTTTTAGTTGTCAATTTGTGCTTTATTACAAATCAAAATGAACTCAAATTTTAACTGCAGCTACATGGCAATGAGTAGTTTAACATATATTCCAGGTTTTTCTGTGAGATTTTTTCAGCCAGTTTATTCCGTTTAGGAATATTATGAGATAAAAATCAAATTTGAGTTGAAATGATCTTTGGGTGGCCCACTTTCAAAATTATGTGTAACACCCCCATTTTCTATCAACTTTAGATGTCAAATTGAAAACCAGGTGAGTGATTACAGGCTCCTGGGAGCCTCTAGTTACTTGGTATTTTTTGCAGCATATCCTAATGGCTTGATTATACCCCCCACAACAAAGTTGTTAGGGGTATACTGGTTTCACCATGTTCGTCCGTCTGTAGACAAATCCTATGTCGTACGATAACTTGAGTTGTCTTTCTTAGAATCTTTTTAAATTTTATCAACTGTTTACTGGTGGAGAGAGGAGGATCCCTTTCTTTTTTGACGATTTTCACTTTTGCCGTTCCAGAGTTATTGGACTTGATATGACGGAAAATAGGATTTTTACCCTATGTCATATGATAACTTGAGTAGTGTGTCTCAGAATGTTTTGAAATTTTATCAGCAGCTTACCGGTGAAGAGAGGAGGATCCCTTTCATTTTTGACGATTTTCACTTTTGCCGTTCCAGAGTTATTGGACTTGATATGACGGTAAATAGGATTTTTACCCTATGTCGTATGATAACTTGAGTATTGTTTCTCAGAATGTTTTGAAATTTTATCAACAGCTTACCGGTGAAGAGAGGAGGGTTGCTTTCATTTTTGGTCGGAACAATCAGTAATGTTTTGGTTATGGAAATAGGTTGGACAGATGTGGGGAGTGGGGGGTATATCTTAGTGAGCTGTGTTCACAGTAATACTAGTTTAATGACCAAATTTAAACATGTTATATAAATAACTTTTAGTAAGAAAACCAATCAAAGAAAGGGCTTTCTACATTTGTATTTATTTTAATCATTGTATCTTTTTTTTTGTTTGCTTTCAGCAACATGTCCAAATGTTGTAAAATGTCCAACAGTTATATCTATGGTTGGTCTCCCGGCAAGAGGAAAAACATACATGTCAAAGAAACTCACTCGATATCTCAACTGGATTGGTATACGTACAAAAGGTAATATTGTTTCTGAATAGAAAAACAATAAATAACTGACTTTATGGAGGTTTAAGATTCTGTGAAGAGAAAACATCCCACTTACATGTATAAGCTTAAGGCCACCCATTCTGAAATAATGGTCTTATAAGAGATTGAGGGGGACAGTTTAGTAATATTTTACTATCTCAGTGCATCTAAAATTTGGCCTGATAAGAAGGGTGACCTTTTAAGAGGTGGAATACTGTATTATATACTTTGAAACAGAAAAGGGATAATCAGATTTATGAAATTTAATGGGGAAATAAAAATATCTGCCAATGGCTCCTACTTATGAAGTCAAGTTATATCGTTATTGTAGCACGTTAGGACGATTTGTACTCAATATTAAGTTTGTTGATGAATTCTGGTGGCTTCATCTTAATTTGGGAGGCATAGGTGGCTGAGTGGAAAGGTTATTGACTTCAGACCACAAGCCAAACACCTGATGTCGGTTCTCACCTTGTTACCAACCTCAAGGTTTCCAGACAGATATCCACAGCTTAGGATTGTCAACGATCAGATATAATTGTCCAGGCTTTCCTCACCCATTTAATCTATTAGTAGTCACGATATAAATGAAAAAATTAATGAAAGTGACAATAACCACTGATATACCATACCAACACTCGTTTTAATTTAATGATGGACACTTTAAAACAATTTGATGTCATATTCTCCTATTCTAGGTTGAAACTTTCCAATGTTTGAAATCACCACAGTGGTTAAATTTCTGCATGTAAGAGAATTCCTGCCAATTTTCTTTTCGAGTCATGAACGGCAGATATTAACTTTTTTTTAATGTTTTAGTCATAGGAGAAGTAGATTCTCCTTCTGCTACCAGTGAATTACAATATTTCTCCACTAATAATAGTTCAATTTTCAAATTTTAAAGCTTGAGCTTTAAAATTTGAAAATTTAACCACATTTTATATCTCATATGTATCCATTATCTGTACATATAGTGACTTCATCACAACTGACATTCAATCCACAATACAAATGTTTGATGTGACACATTAATGGATAAAAAGTCATTGAAATTTCAATTCAATTTTCTCCAGTCTATGACCCAGATGTTCTAACAAAAAATGATACTATAAGGATGTACATGTTGTATAAATGTACTTAATTTATACAGTCTGATTTTTGCATAACAAAGCTTTTAAAACATATTTACAAGATATTTCAATTGACAAGTTTCTGTCCTGCAATGTAAAATAATAAAACAATAGTTACTGAGATTTTACTAAGTGATATTTTTTTTGTAGCTTTTAATGTTGGAGAATATCGTCGAGCTGCAACAGATAAATATAGAAGTCATGATTTCTTTAGGTCTGACAATAAGGAAGCACAAGAAATCAGACAGTATGTTTATATTTATAGATTTTATTAAAATTCAGTAATATATTTGAACCTTTTGGCTTAAATCAATTTTATGAAGATATTCATACAACATAATATAATTTTATTTCCCATTCTGAGGCTGAAAGACATTAAGAGTAGTAACAATTAAAGAAAGAAAATTTACTAACAAAAAAGAAAGGCAAATACAATAAATAGAAAGAACTGCAGAACACACAAAATACAGTGTAAAAGTTCCATATGTAATTATGCTTACAACACACGAGAATAAGTTTCGTGTGCTTATACAATTCACATCGCATCCTTACAAAAATATTTGTATGTTTTAGAAATGCCTGTACCAAGTCAGGGTCATTACGGTTTTCACAGTTTTCCGGTTGTTGACTGATTTTGTCTGTTTATTTAATTATGAGTTTTGACTTTCCCTTTGTAAGATTGCTCGGAGTTCGGTAATTTTGTTATTACCCTTATTAACCTGATTTGTAAATTTTGAGTGAGTGAGTGATTGTTCTTTAATGCCAATTCAGCAATTTTTCAGCTATATCATGGTGAGAACAAGTTAATTTTCAATGAGATGATGATGAGGTCTGCATTGTTCTAGACCAACACGCTGAGTTGGATTTTTATAGTGCTAGCTCACTGAAACAACAGTCCGCGGGTAGACATGTCGCTCCACTCGGACACATTATTCTGATTTCGAGCCAACCATCTTTGCTCTTTCCCCTTAATGCTGCGTGCTTAGCGGAGAAGCTACAAATACCAATTTTATAGTCTTTGGTTTGACCCGAACGGGGCTCGGAACCCACGATCTACCACACTTGAGGCGAGCACGCTAACCATTACACCACTGATGCAGTTGTGTAAATTTTGAAGATATGTCAAAAAAACATTTCCTTCAAATATCTATCTCAAACCATTTATTATGTTATAAGCATAATCCATTTCTTAAGTAAATTTTTGCAGCTATCAATGTTAAGAATGTATTTTTAAAATCAAAACAACATTATGTTTATAGGCTAACAAAAAAGAACGAAACATGTTATTATAGTTAATACTCTGTTGTGATTATAAAGTGAAAAAAAACCACAGATAGGACTTTTGTTCTGTGTTTCATGTTATGATGTTTTATTGTCAGTGTGTCTTTACTTTGGTGTAATTCTTTTTTGTTTATTTTTCCAGAAAATGTGCACTAATGGCAGTAGATGATGCCTGTCAATTTTTACAGAGTGGTGGAGAAGTCGCTGTAAGTATTGACGTAAATGAAATCTGGCTGGCTTAACATGTACCTTTTGCCATATGCAAATAAAACCAGTGCTCTTCATGGGAAGGTTTTTTTTACCATTTTGATTTATTGTCCGATACATTCATGTGGATCAGATGTTGTCTTTAGTTGCTGTTAAAGTCTTTAAAAAACTTAAACTTACGTGTATATTTTTGGGGTTATCAATTTTTTATATCGGAAAGGGGACTTTGATGCCTTCTGATCCACTCTTGTTCTTTTTTGACACTCTTGGAGGTTGGCAAGTATGAAAAGGCATACAAATGATTAAAAGATGGTAACATAAAGCAGTAAAGAGGGTTTACTTTGTTGAAACAAAAGAATAGCGCCAAATTTCTAAATTTGTACTGATGAAAATTCTGGATGTAAAGTTATGTCTAAATAAAAAATTAATGTTAACAGATGCTTCGTGGAACATATTTTGTTTTTAGATTGTGCTAGATTTTAATTATTTTCATCCAATTTGTGTTATTTGTACTTTTGCAGCTGCTTTTTCATAGCTGAACAATCAACTTTTCAAGTTTTAAATATGGCAGTGTGTTTTTTTTCAGAAATGGGGGAAGGAAACACATTTTAATGTTAATAAACACATCCTGCAAGACTATTTCAAGAGTCTACAAATTGTAGACTTATATGCTTTTACTTATAAATTGATATTTTTGTTTCAGGTATTAGATGCAACAAACACAACACGACAAAGAAGAAAATTACTGGTAGAACATGTAAAAAATCAACATAAATTTAAAATCTTCTTCGTAGAATCTATATGTGACGATCCAACTATAATAGAAGCCAACATATTAGTAAGTTTATATAGAAGATGACATTAAATTACTAATCTTTGTGTAAAGTATGCATTAGCCAGTTTAACCCTGCCACATTTATGTGCCTGTCCCATATCAAGACCTAGATTTCCAATGCCATATGTTGTAGTATTTTTTGTGTTCAATTGTTCACCATCACTGTTTAAACTTTCTTTTCATAATTGGTGTATAAATTATATGCATCCCACCCATGGTCCCCTCAATAAATGATTGTAATATAAGTATGTAGTTTTTCTTACTTCTTGTGTATAGACTGTTCTAAAGCAGTGAAATCAGCAATATTACTGATTACAAGCACAATATTAGACTACTACATCAGAAATCACAAAAATAAATCAAAATTTGTTTTATTAAAATGTGCCTATAAGTCAGAACCATTCCTTGGAAACATTTTTTTACCCTCAAATTTCTGACTTACAGGTGCGTATATGCATTCAAGCGTGAATAAGTTTAAGGATTTTGTGGTGATAAGTGACTAATTGATTGATATTGTACCATAGTACATTGTAATGGTGATTTATTATTTGGTTTATTTCATAGATATGAACATTGTGATAGTATAATTTTTGTTCACCTGAGAAATTTTGGTATTGGAAAGAATTTATAATGTATCTATATTATTTTAGGAAGTTAAAGTGTGTAGTCCTGATTATGAAGGAGTTGACAAGAATTCTGCTGTACAAGATTTTTTACAACGTATAGAACATTATCGTGTACATTACGAACCATTAGAACATGAATTAGACAAAGATTTATCATACATTCAAATATTTAATCAAGGAGAGAGATTCATGGTTCATAAACTGGCAGGTAGGTCAGTAAATAAGAGAGGGGCCTCTTGATCGTATGGTAGTTGGATTTATAGCTGTAATATGATTAAAAGTGGCATTAAACACCATAAACCCATTAAATAAGATAGGTTTACATATGAAAAAATAAGCATTAACAAATAATCACTTCTGCCTTCTTATTGAAGCCGTTATAATTATGCCCCATGCAACCAAATGGTAGGAGGTATAATGGTTTTTTTACCATTCCATCTATCACAACTCCTTGTTGCCTTACAATTGCATTCATTTCATTAAAATTTTGGTGGAAGATTTCTATTATCAATACTCAGATCAAATATAAGTAAGTCATTTTCAAAGAGTTTTTTTTTTTAGGGTAAAACTTATTTTTTATTAGAAAAATAAGGATTTTGAGAAAAGGATCTTGTCACCTATATGAGCTGATGGTTCACTCTTTTCTTACATGTTTGTCAGTGACTTGCAGCAGGTCAGTGGTTTTCTCCGAGAACTCCTCCCACAATAAAACTGACCGCCATGATATAACTGTAATATTGTTGAAGTGGCATTAAACACCATAAACCAACCAAACTTATAATTTGTACAAAGAGTTACATTCATTTAACACTTCATCACATAACATTGACGTTTTTCTTGTGTGGCTTATCCTATAGCATTTATTATTTTTCAGGTCATTTACAAAGTCGAGTTGTTTATTACTTAATGAATATTCATGTATTACCAAGAACTATTTATTTAACTAGGGTAAGTTTGTTTTAATTAGAGGCTATTTTTATATAAAGTATAAAGTTAATCATATATTTTGATTCATGGACGTCTGGGGATATCCATGTCGCTGACTCGTTATCCTGATTCTTTGCTCTTACTCCTTAATGCTGCATGCTTAGCAGAGAAGCTACAAATACCAATATTATAGTTTTTTGTTTGTCCTGACCTGAGCCCACCACAACACTTGAGGCGAGCATACTAATCAATATACCACCGATTAAGTAAATCTTTTCTTGAAGAATTGATAGTTAAAGAAAATATATTATTTATTGAAAAGATATTCCCTTTAAAATCTATGCAAAAGATTTACAAGCATATTAATAATATGTGAAAAATATATGTTTGAATGAAATATTTGCTCTTTTTGTAATCCAATTATATAGTTTCATTTAGAATTATTTGACTACTATATAAATGTACTATATTCATCAACGATAAAATAATGTTAACACTAAAACAAATATTGTCTATTGTAGCATGGAGAAAGTGAAATGAATTTAACGGGTAGAATTGGAGGTGACAGTGGATTATCGCAAAGGGGTACTCAGGTTGGTTCCATGTATAAACTGAACAGTCTTGCAAATCCCAATTGACGCAAGGGACTATTCAAATACAAGACAGTTATTTCTATTCTTAAGCAAGAAAAAAATATCTTTTTGGGCTTATGAAAAGGTCTAAAATTTGCAAAAATTAAATGCTGCATATAAGTGTCGTAAAAATTTGTGACTTCATATTAAACTTTTAACAGGCTGTCAGAATTGAATTTTTTTTTATATTAAAAGTTGACATATTCAATGTTTTATACTAATTGCAGTTGAAATTTTTCATAATATCATACATAGATAGCCTAGAATGAAGGAAATATGTCGCTGTTTGATTTTCTTGCATCCAGTAAAGTATCAATGTTTACCCGTGCAATTTTCATACGACCTGACCGAACTCATTCGGGAAAGCGTTTGCGCATGTGCGAAATTGTTTGTTGATGAAGAAAATGTTCACATGGCACAAATCGAATCGTGGAAGAACAAAATCATTGGCGGATTCTACACGAAAACGACACAAAAAGGAGGATTCAGCAAACTTTGTGTAAAAGTTAAAAAAAATGTTATACCGACCTACTTTATTTTTCAACACGTAAGCATAATTTAGTATCTTTTTTCGGCCGAATCGTATTTTGACAGTAGAATTGCATCGTAGTTTTTTATATATTCTTTTTTTCAGGAGAAAACTCTAGGTGATATCTCTTTTAAATTAGAGACTAAAATAATGAACTTCATGTCTGTTTTTTTCTAAAAAAGAAATATAATCAAAACAACTCAAGTGTTGTCAATAATATGCAATACAATTTGTTTACAATTTTCCCTTTATCGGGCCCCTTTGCAGAGTTTGGGTTTGTTTTTATTGATTTCATCACGTATTTCCGATTTTAAGTGATGTTCTTACTAAATACCATTGTATAATATTAACTGATTACTCCGGGATTCAATTTCATAGATATATTTCTTAAATTATATCAATTCTAACGAATTTACATGCAACATGATTACTCGGTTATTTATAGCAGTTATCAGTGTTCGGCAAACTTCGGAAAAGCAGCCGACTTGTAATTAGGTCGTGTTAATGGTGATTCCACCAACATACATTCAAATTCTTTTCACTAATTACAACGTTATGACATATTTTTTAAACCTGGCTTCTTGTTCAGAACATTTTATTAGTATAAAACATCGAATATTGGCAACATTTAATATAAACAAAAAAATTCAATTCTGACAGCCTGTATGCCTTTAAGCGTAGAACGTAATCACTGTTAAAATGTTATTTTGCAACATGTGCACTTCAATACTGGATCAAATTCAACAAGCAACTATTTCAAAGGTAGGCAATGTCTTTATTTTCTATCATATTGTTTTATTTGACATGTTGGATTTCAAGAATTCAATATGGTGGCTTTTTCACACTAGAACCCTTACTTACAGCATATCAATTGTGGATTTAACTGTAAACATTAGCCAATGAAAATTCATGTTATTTAATAATTGCATTAGAATAGATTTATTGAAGTTAAAGATCAAAGACAAAATTATCATTAAATTAAATATCTGTGTTTTATACATTTGAATAATAAATTTATTTTTTCAAGTATTCAGAAAAATTGGGTAAATATGTAGAAGAAGAAAACATTCCTAGCTTACGGGTATGGACAAGTGAACTTGTAAGGACGAAAGAAACTGCTCAACATATACAGGCACATAAAGAAAACTGGAAAGCTCTTAATGAAATAGATGCTGTAAGTCTTGATTAGCTGGTCAGATTAGTACAATGTCTTGGATTTTATTTTGACTTCTTCATATACTGTAAATTTTTCACCGCTTGCTAACGGGTATGAAACGAATGAGACATTTCATTATGTTCACTTTATTTAAATATATTTACAGCAAAAACTTTTATCTAAGCAATCAGTAATTTATACCTTTATTGCTTTTTCGACAACCTGGTTATATTTACTTTTGTTCTATCACAGATAAAGCGTACACTAACAAGAAAATACATATACCATTACCTCGTTTAAATATGAGATCTTCATCCCGTCACATTTTTCACTTTAATAAAAACATCTTATTAATTTGTTAATTTACAGGACTATTTGTTAGTAATGACTAAGCTAATATATTAGAACAGGTATTCTTGTCCCCCCCCCCCCCCCCTTTTTTTTCAACAGCAAAAAATTGAGAGAGAAAAAACAGTCATATTATAGTGGCAAAATCCTTCACTTTTACAGAAACTTTGGTTATTTCATTAAAGGGATAACATCTGCAATCAGAGCTCCATATAAGCTGCGTATTTGCGTTTTTTTTGCTATGAAAACGAGTAAAAACGCATGTATTATCAGATCAGAGTGTACACATTACGCATACATATTGCTGTGTAAGCAAACTTTCCAATTTCGGAGCGTACTTGTACAGTCGTGTACATAAAAATACATTTTTGTCTTTGAGAAATTCCCCGTAATTACTTCCCTTTATACTTTTCGAAGGAGAGAGCGTATACATCCGAGGGGTACAGAATGCTTGCCTTTCTAAGCATCGATGTCAAAAGAGATTTGATTGGATGTTTATGATAAATCATCCAATCGCGGTCAATATTACAAATAAATGCGGTTTACGTAATAAGTAAGAACTAAAACGAAAGTAAATTTGGGAACACGTTGTTCGTTGAAAATGAGCCAGAACATGAATAAGCGTGCTACGGAAAATTATATACTTAAGTTCCTGACAGTTTCATCTGTGTCTAGTGACAGTATAGTTAAGGGAATCATTGATGACATTATCAACACGGCTGTGAAAACTGCCAAAGTCGACGAGCAAAAAACAAAATATTTACAACATTTTATTAATAAACACAAGGACGTATATACGTCCTTGATAAACATGACACAATCATGTCAAATTAAACAGAGATATACATTTCACTTGCATCCTGCGTTTATTGAATAACACTTGTGTCAAACATAATTTTAAAAGTGTACATGTAAGCAATCTTTTTTGAAATAGAGAGTACAACAGTGCAAAGGAAATATGCAAATACGCATCATTTTCAAAAGTAGGGGGTAATTACCCTTTGGACTTGAAAATTATCTGGAGCTCTGCCTATATGATGCTTGTGACCAAATATCAGATTTCTGCCATCAACAGTTACTGAGAAAAATATCTTGGACGGACGGACAGAGGTAAAACAGTATACCCCCCTCCCCCTTTGAAATTGAAAATTATCTGGAGCTTTGGCAATTATAGGTTATTTTTTTCTGTCATTTCTTTTAAGTGAAACAAAAGTGTTAAGAATTGAAATGATAAGAAATTAAAGTTTACGACATGTATCCATTTGAAAATTCTGTTATCATCACTTATTAAGCATGAGCTATATTGTTATTGACTTTGATGAATACTGATAATGTAATTCTAGGAAACTCCTCAAGCAAAACCCAAAATAGAAAGGGGTTACGGAATGAGGTTATGTGTTTATCAGTCTTGATCTAAGAATTCTAAGAACTTCCTTTAACTCCATCCAATGATCATGCTTGTTTTATCATATCTTGACAAAAGGGGCTGTCTCAGTTATGATCTTATGGTAGTTGGATTTACAACTACCTGTGCAATCAGTGCATATCTCCACTTAGGTTGTGAGTTTAAATTCCGCTCATGGCGAGGTGTACTCGATACAACATTATGTGATCAAGTTTGTCAGTGACTTGCGGCAGGTCAATGGTTTTCTCTGGTTTCCTCCACCAATAAAACTGACCACCATGATATAGCTGAAATATTGTTGTGGCATTAAACACCATAACCGGTAAACCCTAACCCATATCTTGACAAAACTTATTTTCAGTTCCTTTATATAGCTGAATCTATTTAAATTCTTGTAAGATCTATAGAAATAAGTTTTCTTATCTCTCTTTATTTTCCCCATTTCTAAATCAAAAAGAACTCTGTTCATCTTCGCCAGTAGAATAGTGTCATAAATATATGGACCAGATATTTTGGTGTTGATAGAATAATTGTCAGGTGAACTTTTCATAAAATAAATCGGGTAAAATGCTGACTTTATATCTTCAAAACAGTCTTTTTGTTGTCTATTTATGTTTTTAATATATTCCTACTTTGCATATATCATACATGTGATAGAGTTGCTATGCTACAACTGGAGATTTGCAAATTTTTGGCTGGAGATTTGGTCTCATAACTGGAGATTTTTCATCGACATATTTGATGCGTGTTTTTATTGTTTATTGATGTTTTCCTTTTGTTTGTTTCAGTATTGAACCAACTGCATCCCATTTCAATATGTATTGTTTACATTTCTGTCTTAAGTAGTGTTTCATATGATGAATGAAGGATAAAATCTGTATTTATAATTTATTCATAATCATTCATAATCATATGGTTATAACAAAGCAATAACAATGAAGACAGAATGTTCTGAACAATAAAGTCATAGAGCACTAAAATTAAAAAGTCACTATTCATCACAGAATTTACCCTTAAAAAGTCACAGATATAATCACAGTAAGTGAAAGAAAGTAAACTTAGAGAAGTCACAAAATTGAACATATATAAAAGTCATTAAGCATCAGTCTACTTGGCACTGGCACACTGGTTCAAGTAGGAGGTACAAGCCTACTTTGCTGCTTTCACCATATCTGTATCAGGTTTGTACTGGTGACACTGAGAAGACTGGACCTTTACTGCTAGCCTTGCACCACTTGAATTCGGACTTCCAGGCATTCTGGAACTTGGCAAAGTACTTGGTCTTCTTTGCTGCTGGTGTGTTGGGTGATAGCATACGTTTCGGCATTTTTGTGGTTTATCAATTCCATCCTGGAACTTAGTCCTTAAATAATACTTTGATTGGCTTTGGTCCCAAACAAGCCATAACAACTCAATCCGAGATGAATTCATTGCACGTTTGATCGAAATAAGAATTTTTCCTCAGCATCAAAGGTTGTCCGACTCGTGTTGCACAACGGTTTATAACTATTTTTAATTGCCGCAATCACACTTCTAATCATCTAAGCGTGTGCCACAAACACACTTCCTTATCTCCAATTAACTGTCAATCAGTGGATAATTGTATAATCATCAACACCTTAATTAATCACCATGACCCAATTTACCTGTAAAGGTGTCAAACAGATCAATAACCGGATATCATTAAATATGACATTCACCTTTACCATTCGTATCTCTTGGCGTTTTTTGTCAGCGCGGGAGTTCCAAATGGGGAGTTTCCAGAAATATTGATCGCAAAATGTAGGTCAAGATTTTTTTGTACTCGATTTTTTTCACGGGCGGAACATTTTGAAAGTTGACAGGAGGGACGGAAGGGACCCTTAAAAATGCTCCCGCCGGAAGGTTCACATGTAAGATATATTTATGTAACAAAAATAATCCAAATGAAAAACACAGTTCATTTAGGCTTTGAAGCAAAATTACGAAAGAGTTAAATTATCTTCCCTTCGCTTAACAGCAATCTTTTTTTTAACAGTACCTTAATTTGTACCAAGTATCTTGACACTAATATAAGATAAAAGTTTGAATGTAATTTTTCGAGAATCAATGCTTTGAATCCAATAATTGTATATGTTCTTGTTTATAGGGTATTTGTGAAGGTATGAATTAATGCTTTGAATTCATTAATTGTATATGTTCTTCTTTATAGGGTATTTGTGAAGGTATGACTTATGAAGAAATACAAGATAAATATCCTAGAGACTTTGCTTTACGAGATCAAGACAAATTCCATTACAGATATCCAAGTGGAGAGGTACATTTATTGTATATCAATGGTTATTAGGCCAAAATTAAACATTTGTTTGTTTCCCGCACCTGACTGACTATTAGAAAACGTTGCGACTTGAAATATTTTTTAGGTAATTTGGCGATGTCTTTTTAAAAAAACTGGTTACCGGAAGTTTTAGATACTTTTCTGGAATTTATGTTATGCCATATTATTATAAAAAAAAAATATTAAAAAATAGTAAGCATCAACAATTATGTGAAGAATTGTGCAAATCTTGTCTATATTGAATTAAAAAAAAGTCTTAATTTGAGACAGGTTTTAAGAGGGCATGTATGAAAAGTATGAAGATACCAAGATGGTTAACACAATCTGCAAATCCAAAAACAGGCAATGCAATGGCCCCAAAAAAGTCACTACACTGAAAAGGATTGAACAACATGAACCCCACTGAAATGGGACTGAGCTCGGGTGCTTCAGAAGGGTAAGCAGTTCCTGCTTGACTGGCTGCACATGATTACTGTTAAATGACATGAACATCATCTGATATGGAAATGATATACCACCTATATTCATTGATAAATACAATTAACATAAATAAAGCATGAAACCTCTACAAAGCTAGCTGGAATGAAGATAAACTGAACACTGTACAGCATGTTTATCAACTGTATAATTTTGACCTTATTTTAAATAATGGTTTGATCAAAATGACATGATTCGTCAGTTTCAAACTTTACTTGCGTTCAATTTATCAGAATGTGAAATTATTATTAATAATAATATTTTGTGTTACCATGGCAATAAGTGGATGACAAATCATAACAAACCATTAAACTTGACCTTTTCAATCATATCATTGATTGATTGATTGATTGCTGTTTAACACCAACTTTAGCAGCATTTCAGCTATATCATGGCATGAACAAATGTTGTTTTATTTTATTTTATTTTATTTTATTTTACAGTCATATCAAGATTTAGTTGCCAGACTAGAACCTGTTATAATGGTAAATATTTATATGGTAAAACATCTTTTGTGAATATTTGAAGTTAAAAAGTGGTATGAATTTACACTCAACATTTATTTATAAAGCTATTTGTTCAAATAATAATAGAATTTATATTATTTATAATTTTAATTAGATAATAATTTAGAAAAGGCAGTGAATAAGGATTGTGATTATGATTATTGTGTTTAATGCCACTTTCAACAATATTTCAGTTATTTCATGGTGGTCGGTTTTATTGGTGGAGGAAACCGGATTACACTGAGAAAACCACTGACCTGTCGCAAGTCACTGACAAACTTTACCACATAATGTTGTATTTAGTACACCTTGCCTTGAGTGGGATTCAAACTCACAACTTTAGTGGTGATACACATGGTTGGCATATAGGTAGTTATAAATCCAACTACCATACGATCATGACCACAATGGCCCCTTGTACTGGGTAAAAACGTTTATTCATGACCTCAGATATGTCCTGTAGAATTTAAAAAAGAAGATATCATAAAGAAACTGGAAAATGTGTTTTATAAGTATTTTGCTATCATTGATTGGTTTTGCAAGAACAAATCTCTCATAGCAATTTCATTCCAAAGATACCATAGAGTTCTGAATTAAAAAAACAATTCTTGCCAACCCCTGTGTGCAGTAATCCTCCCTCTCTGATAAAGCCATGCCCTTCTGTAATTTAAAAGTGGTTTTATAAGAGGCATGACTTCTCTTGAGGAGGGGACAATTTTGTAGTATTTTACTATCTCAGTGTATTTGAAATCTAGTCTGATAAGGTTGGTTTATGGTGTTTAACGCCACTTTCAACAATATTTAAGTTATATCGTGGCGGTCAGTTTTATTGGTGGAGGAAACCGGAGAAAACCACTGACCGGCCGCAAGTCACTGACAAACTTTATCACATAATGTTGTATCGAGTACACATCGCCTGAGCAGGGTTCGAACACAGAACATTAGTGGTGATAGGCACTGATAGCAAAGGTAGTTGTAAATCCAACTACCATACGGTCACAACCACGAAGGCCCCAGTGACTATTGTACTATAGTGAGAGGTTCGATGTTTTTTTTGTAGGAATTAGAACGACAAGAAAATGTAATGGTTATATGTCATCAAGCTGTAATGAGATGTCTGCTGGCATACTTCCAAGATAAATCTGCAGGTAACTATGGTTACATGTTACTTCTGTATGTATCTTATATCAGGAATCTTGTTAAATTTGGACAATTATATCTAATTAAATTAGTTCATATAGTGTTAAAGTGTACACAACAATACTATTGTATATTAGGGAATTTATCTTATTTGTTAATGTAACATTTGTATCATAAAGGCATGTGATCGCTAGGTTAATACAGTAGAGTTCGTTTATAGCGAACAGGCTTATAGCGAAGTAAAGATAAATCCCCTGTCCCATCACTATTTAAACAATGTATTTGTGAAGGCCTATTACAAATTTTTTATAGCGAAATCAGGCTTATAGCGAAGAGAATTTTAAACCCAAGCAATGTTTTTATTACTCAAAATTGACATGATATAACAAAGAAAATTGCTGAACAAACAAATCGTTTTATACCTGTCTTCCGTTACGCACGGACGATCACATATTAGAATGGTCAAGTGCACTTGACACTTCCATTATTGATAATTGAAAAATCAATAATCCCACCTTTGATGTTGTTAATGATGTCAATCAAGACTTTTCTTTAAAATATTCAAACAATAAAATGGGTATTAATGATGTGATTAACAAGTTGTCAATTAATAACACACGTGCTAATTTATTGCATTAAAAATTAATAAAACGTAATCTAAATTTTAATGAATGGATGCACAAGCTAAAGAAATTAAAAACAAAGTCATGTGTGAGATTAATTCATTCGCTATTGTTTATTTTTTCTTTGATGACAGACTCTTTACTGCGTGGTCTCAAGGTTCATCTAAATACCAAAATCAAAAGAAATGTACTCGTTCTGAAATTTTCTGAGTTTTTATGTGTATATTATACCAAAAAGAAACAATTATTCTTCAAATTCAAATAAAAAAAAGGAAAATGGCTACAATCTTAAAATTGACCATTAAAAATATATATCCGAATTATCAGCATTATACCAATATCGATCCAAGTGTTAATACACGACCTCATATTTCCTGTTTATAAAATAGATCGTGAACAAAGTTGAAAAAAATGTTTCTAAGGAACATTTGAAGATACCAAAGAGAAGAGGTATTCAGAAGCCGTAGTCTTTGAGAACTGTAAAGGATTAAATATTTTTTTACGATAAAGGCCCACTTTACTGTGCATCAGTTATCATAGCGTAATGAATCTGCCCAGGTCAGAACCAGATTTCTCTCTAAAATTACGCGACCTCGGTGGCTCGAACTACCGATAGCTAGAACAGATTTTGACAGTCCCTTCGAGTTTGAGCCAGTGAAGTTCTACTGTACGATTTTCAAAAGGGGAGGTAATTCTACATTGTTTCTCTTATAACGAACGATGCCTATAACGAACTAAGATAGAGAGTCCCCTGGACTTCGCCATAAATGAACTCTACTGTAATTCGTGGAAGCATGTGATTCATATGACTCTGTCTATTAAGGCTAATTTGAATTCTATCAGTAGAGCTCAAATTAGATATTCTGAAGAAAATAGATAATTTGATATACAGATAGTACAATATAGAGAAAATCTGAAATATTAGATTGCTGTTATTCATGGGACAGATGAAGAAAATAAATTGCATTGAATTGAATTTTAAATGCAACATTGTATACAGCTACTATTTAAAGACAACCATTCACAATTTATGAAATTGCAGAATGTGACATAGAAAGTTTTGACAATATTTATGTTAAATTTACAATCTCACGTGATTTTATTGTTAAGTACATTTGATATAGCATGAAAATTTCACATATTAAAAACTGCAATGCCATTAAAAAAGCAAAAAAGCTTTGTAAATAACCTGAGGTTGGATGTTGGTGCTGATTTGTCACCTACAGACAACAAAGCATCAAAAGTTGATGACATATACTAGAATGTCTGACTTCTTTTACGGTATAAAACATCTAATAACAAATTTTTAATTCCTAAATCATACCAGCTAAAACTATTCCTGAGACATTCATGAAATGATGCAGACAATCATATTTCCAATACATCATCATTGTATAATGGAATTGGCTATTGCAGGCCACAGCCAAGAAATATCTTGAATGAGACATCTAAGGATGTTGTCTCTGAAATTCATTGTTAAAGTGACAGTGTCCACGATTTTTCATAATTTTTAAGTTTGACAATAACTTGAAAATAAGATAGATAAATCAATAAAATGACCAAATAACCATCTCAGATAAACAGAAATTTGTTTAATTAGATGTAATTAAACATCGTCTACTGGCCAAGCTCATGAATTATTCATGACCCATTGACCCAGATTTATCAAAACAAAGACATACATGATGTTGTAAGCAGTTTATTTAACCTATCTTTAGACTAAGATGTATAATTCATACATGTTTAATGATAAATTAGTCATACTTACCTATAAGAGCACAATTTATCAATCAAAGCGCAAATTATTAGCCATTTCTGTAACAATTTTAGTTTGTAAACAACACGCTGCTTCAAACCGATTCCGCGTGTGCACAGTTCATCATACAGAGGCGGAGTTATCTTGATTGACTTGAATTAGAGTAGCCCAGACACAAATTGCTTGCTAACACATTTCCCCCAAAATATGTCGTGAAAACCACTTTTCTGTGTTTTTGGCTGTTTTAAATAAATTTTTACTCACATCATAGACACTGTCACTTTAAGTCCACCAAATCTATGCATATATGTGCAGAAATTGCACATCCTTTTCTATCATTATCTTTAACTAAGTGTGTTGGTCTAGTACAAAGCGGACCTCATTATCATCTCATTGAAAATTAGCTTGTTCTCCCCATGATATAGCTGAGTTGGCGTTAAGCAAGAATCACTCACTCACTCTTTAACTTATTGGAGCTGATATTTATTATGTAGAAATAGAGATAGAAATCCTTTGCTAGATTTTTGCTTGAACCTTTGTAAGTCGCAAGTCTTCATTATGTTCATTGCTTGTAGATAATTAGCTTTAGTGCTCTAGCTTAAATTCCCTATGACAGATTTTGACTTGGCACTTACTTCTCTCCAGGTACAGGTAAAATTTAATACTTACTTCTCTCCAGGTACAGGTAAAATTTAATACGTGTTGGGAATGAGAGGGTCTAATCCCTATGGGTTTTTAAACAAGACACCCTAAAGGGCTAGGGATTTAGAAAATATTCTATTTTATGTGCAGTGTAGCTATTTTTTTTCCCCTTTTCAATAGTTCTCTCCCCTGTTTTATCAGTTTATAGTGTTTTTGTTAAAAAAAAACCATAGTTCATGATTAATCATTGTTATGGAAACGAAAACAAACTTTCCTACTTATAGACTCAAAAACATAAACTTTCCTACTTATAGAATCAAAAACATAAACTTTCCTACTTATAGAATCAAAAACATAAACTTTTCTACTTATAGAATCAAAAACATAAACTTTCCTACTTATAGAATCAAAAACATAAACTTTCCTACTTGTAGAATCAAAAACATAAACTTTCCTACTTATAGAATCAAAAACATAAACTTTCCCACTTGTATAATGAAAAACATAAAATTTCTTACTTGTAGAATCAAAAACATAAACTTTCCTTCATGTATAATCAAAAACATAAACTTTCCTACTTGTAGAATCAAAAACATAAGCTTTCCTACTAATAGAATCAAAAACATAAACTTTCCTACTAATAGAATCAAAAACAAACTCCTACTTATAGAATCAAAAACATAAACTTTCCTACTAATAGAATCAAAAACAAACTCTTACTTATAGAATCAAAAACTGTGTTAGCGGTAGACATTTTTTTTTAATAGCCACTGTGGCTAATGGGTAATAATTTCTTTTAGCCACACTCAATTTCAGTTAGCCACACTAAATATAAACAAAGAGCATAAAACAGTTGAAAGTTCAAAACTTTATTATTTAATTAACTAACAATAATCATTCATATATTATCATGATAAACAACAAACTTTGAACATTAGATAAACAGAACATTCAATATTAGTACAATTTTGTTGTTTTTTGCTACTTGTAGAATCAAAAACATAAACTTTCCTACTTGTAGAATCAAAAACATAAACTTTCCTACTTGTAGAATCAAAAACATAAACATTCCTACTTGTAGAATCAAAAACATAAACTTTCCTACTTGTAGAGACAAATGGAAAATGAAAGCAGAAGAAAAGTGACGGCTAGTTCAATATTGGTCGATCTGAACTGTCATGTCCAGTCTGTAATGATTCACATATTATTTTACCCCCCACAACGAAGTTGTAGGGGGGTATACTGGTTTCACCATGTCCATCCGTCTGTAGACAAATCCTATGTTGTACGATAACTTGAGTTGTGTTTCTTAGAAACTTTTAAAATTTTATCAGCTGTTTACCGGTGAAGAGAGGAGGATCCCTTTCATTTTTGACGATTTTCACTTTTGCCGTTCCAGAGTTATTGGACTTGATATGACGGAAAAAAGGATTTTTACCCTATGTCGTATGATTACTTGAGTAGTGTTTCTCAGAATGTTTGCCATTCCAGAGTTATTATCCCCTCGCCAACGAAGTCGTCCGTCCGTCCGTCCATCACAATCCTTGTGAACACTCTAGGATCAACATCCTTCAATGGATTTTGACCAAACTTGGTACATATTTAATCCTTAAGAGAATCTGGAACCCTATTGATTTTCAAGGTCAAAGGTCAAGGTCACGTGGTCAAATTTTTACCGCATACCATCCTTGTGAACACTCTAGAATCAACATCCTTCAATGGATTTTGACCAAACTTGGTACGTACTTAGTCCTTAGGAGAATCTGGAACCCTATTGATTTTCCAGGTCAAAGGTCAATGTCACCGGGTCAAATTTTTACCATGTAACATCCTTGTGAACACTCTAGAAACGACATCCTTCAATGGATTTTGACCAAGCTTGGTACATACTTAGTCCTTCCGAGAGTCTGGAACCCTATTGATTTTCAAGGTCAAAGGTCAAGGTCACAGGGTCTAATTTTTAGGCGAGGGGATACGCCACGCTTTGCGTTGCCCTTGTTGAACTTGATATAATGGAAAATAGGATTTTTACCATATGTCGTATGATAACTTGAGTAGTGTTTCTCAGAATGTTTTGAAATTTTATCAGCAGCTTACCGGTGAAGAGAGGAGGGTCCCTTTCATTTTTGGTCGGAACAATCGGTAATGTTTTGGTTATGGAAATAGGTTGGACAGATGTGGGGAGCGGAGGGTATATCTTAGTGAGCTGTGCTCACAGTAATACTAGTTATTACTGGAAAAAATGGTGGTTGCTTTATTATGCTGTAGTTAATCATTCAATAATTTGATAGCTTATATAGTTCAATATAGTATTGAGACAATTTGAAAGTTAATTATTGATGAATGAAAACTGACTTAATTACCATTAAACTGATTCAATGCCTTCAGATGGGATAAGCTATGGCTGACCGTTGACCCTGTCAGTGGAGTGACCACTTATTTGATTTCAAATATCACATAAAACCATTCAAAATGTTTTTAACTGACCATTTACAAACAGATGACCAGTAATTCAATTCAAGGTGACCTTAAAGGCAAGTTTGACTGTATTTGCCAATTTATTTCAATTTTATCAAACCACATAACTCTGTTAGGTCACCAGATGTGAAAGGTTGAGTGTGTAATGTTCTATTGCTTGGCATTTGATGTCATCGATTATCTTCTGAAAACTTTTTACACAGTCTTCTATTAAAACCATTAGGTCAAATGGCTCCAAACTTGGCAGGAGTGTTACTTATATGGTTATCTTGCACAGTTTATGTCTTGGGTGTCCACCACGATACAACTGAAATATCGTTGAAAGTGGCGTTAAACACCATAACCCTAACCCTGTCTTATGTGCAGATCAATAATCAACGATAGCTGCCAGAACCTAATATGCTTTTTGATTGGCTGGAATATCAAAACATCATCTTTTCAGAAATTGATCGTATTTCTGTCCAGTAGGAATATTTATCATCAGTAAAATTACGATCTTATATGATACTATTAGGCCAAATAAATCAAAACCTGGCAGGAATGCATTCTGATTGACTGTAATTGAACAAAAATCGTCTTTCAGAAATCACTTTACTACATGGAAGTAATGTTGTAATGTTTATTGATATGTTCCTGGGGGCCGTCGTGATCATGATTTACAACTACCTGTGCAGTCAGTGCTTATCACGTTTTAAGTTTTCAGTTCGAATCCCGCTCATGGCGATACAACATTATGTGATAAAGTTTGTCAGTGACTTGCAACAGGTCAATGGTTTTCTCCTTCTGGAAACTCCGGCTTCCTCCACCAATAAAAAACTGACTGCCACAATGTATTTGAAATATTGTTGAAAGTGGCGTTAAACACCATAATCACATATATATTCTTACCCAGTTTTTGTTTTTATTGCCGTTTGGATATGATTTTACTTTAAATAGGAATCTACGAAAATTTTTAAAAAAGCTGAAACCACTAAACTGTAGAAATACAAAAGAAGTATGATAATCAGATGGTCCTTTATCATTTTTGTTTTTTTTAATGGTGATCAGCAATCAAAGATGGCCACATATTTTATCATGAAGTCAATTGAAAATTTAAAATGAAAAAAAAAAATCTTCTGACCTGTTCCGAGTCCAAACTGTACAGCATGATATATTAGTCCTATGGAAAATATGAGTTTTTCTTGCTATATATTATAAATCTATGATGGCCATTCTAGGACAAAGTTTAATAGAATTCTTCAGATAGGAGTTATATTTCAGGTGCATGATGCAGGCTCTTGAAAGTCTCTGGTTTTTGAAATTTATGAAATTGAGTTTGTTATTTTATTATTATATCTTCAGCTTTGCATTGGATTATTTTCTTGTTCAAAAGTTTTGTTTGTAGCAGACAACAGCAGAGTAGTATTTGTTGCCATCTAGCAGCCATGTTCAGCAAGCAGCTTTGGATGTGTCTTATAATTTTTTGTTTGTGCATAACATTTTTCTGTAGATATTTATCTGAATGTATGTTCTTCTTCGAATCATTGAAATTGATTTCAAAAAGGCCATACAAAGTTTATTTCCAGTATGTGCTTCTCAAAAATCTCGTACATCTTTTCTAGTTGCCTACTTCAATACATTTTTGCTGTGAAAAATAAAGAAAACTGTCCAAAGTAGTGATTGCACCTCATTTGTTTCAGGTTTTTAAATTCTTTTGAAGTAAAAACTTATCAGTACTGAGAAACACATTAGCAACTTTGCATGGCTTAGTAATGAATAAATGTTGATTCTAGTTTTTAGAGTTGATAATGATAAAAAAAAATGTTTGTTTGGTAAAATCGTTAAATTTTGAAACAACGATTTTTACTTCATTTGTGAATTTACAGCTCTGTGAAATACAGAATTTTAAAACAACAATGTGATGTATTGTTACCCATTTATCATTCTTCAGGGCTCTACAATGCAACTAAAACACTCGCATTTGCGAGTTACTTTTGTAAAATGCGAGTAGAAATTCTGTATTGATCGCCAGACGGCGAGTTGGTATTTTCGGAACATTTTCATTCCATCACCGATCGTATTTTTCATTTTAATTTCCGTCTTTGATTTTCCGGTCTTTTAAACTGCACAATAGACTCGGACATAAAAGTTTTAAATCACATACTTTTAACGCTTGCAAGTGACCACGATAAGCAAAAATCAAAAACCTTCATACAATATTTGTCGCTAAAAATAAACCGGTTGAATTAACTTATCATAAAACTGACCTGTTAATGCAATATCCACGGAAGTATCAAGCCAAAAAAGTAATGAAGTTTGGGTTCTAAAGGTGGAAAGTGCAAATTCCATGATGTCTGGAAGTCAAAGTTTTTGTGACTCATTTATGATTCCAGTAACAACGTTAATTATGTAGTGTGATGTTTGCAGAAAGGCAGGCCCAGATATTGCTGGCAAAACCTGTAAAAAAAGAATTTAAATGTGAAAGTCTTGTTTTTCTTAATAAAAATCTGAAACATGAAAAATGTTTCAATATGGTCCTCAACTAAGCATGTTCTGTTTCATTCAAGGGATTAATAATTATGTACAAATAAATACATATTAAAGTTATATAGTATGAATTTGTATCTTTATTAATCTGGAAAGTAACATACTTTTGTTGGCGAGTAAAAAATGTTTCCTTACTAGCCAGGAGCTAGTAGTGGGAGCTGGTATGAATTGTAGAGCCCTGTTCTTTATAGAATTTTGTTTTGTAAGGTCTGATTCATAATAGGGTGTAGTAGCATAGGTTTTTGTTTAGTATTTCATAGGTGTTGGGTAATAATTTTTTTCTCTCTTGAAATACTTAATAGCATTCTGTTATATTATTTTACTGATTATAAAATACAGGTCGATTTTGTTATTCTGCAATTTATGGTTCTTTGGAAATTGAAAATGACATTTTTTTCTCACTTTTTCCATTCAACGACTTTATTAGTTATAATAAAAATATACAATATGTGTATTATAACATTTTAAGCAATATTCCAAATGACAAAATGAAAAGTGCTTTATAAAATTTTTATGATTTTAACTTTTTGTTCAAAGTTAAGAGTTGATGCTCTTTATTATACCCCCCGCAACAAAGTTGTAGGGGGGTATACTGGTTTCACCATGTCCATCCGTCTGTAGACAAATCCTATGTCGTACGATAACTTGAGTTGTGTTTCTTAGAATCTTTTAAAATTTTATCAGCAGCTTACCAGTGAAGAGAGGAGGATCCCTTTCATTTTTGATGATTTTCACCTTTTCCGTTCCAGAGTTATTGGACTTGATATGACAGAAAATAGGATGTTTACCCTATGTCGTATGATAACTTGAGAAGTGTTTCTCAGAATGTTTTGAAATTTTATCAGCAGCTTACTGGTGAAGAGAGGAGGACCCCTTTCATTTTTGGTCGGAACAATCAGTAATGTTTTGGTTATGGAAATAGGTTGGACAGATGTGGGGAGCGGGGGGTATATCTTAGTGAGCTGTGCTCACAGTAATACTAGTTTGTTTTTGTTGTGTCAATTATTGCGCCTTGTTTTAGAAAAAAATGGACATTATTTGAGATTGCCAGATTTGCATGAATGGCAAGAATATACATCTCTTTGATGAAAATGGGCACAATCATATTTTGTTTTCATTGTTACGAGGGATATCAATATCATCATATATCATTATTCATCCTCACTATTAAGATATTCTCTTTAGTTCTTTATTACATTAGCCTTAATCATTCTATTACTAATTCTATCAAAATTTATACACAAGCTTTATATGTCTCGTTCATATATAAATGCTAATATTTTTCCATGTTGGATTTATGCCCCCTGCCTTGCAAAGACTCTTCATTCTGAGCAAATTCTCACAAAATTTATCAATATGATATTATATTGTTATCATTATATCAATAAGTAACAATGACAAGACCAAAATATTTCAACGAGAATTGTTGGAGGTTTTTTTTTGTTTTTTTAGAGATTATTGGTACTGTTATATATAGTAATTTTCAATAATCTTATCAGTTATATCAAACTGGTATTATATATATATATTGATGGAGTAAGCTTGAATAATTAAAGAAAATTTTGTCACATAAGGTTGTAACAAGTACACATGGTCATAGGATGCATAGATATATAAAAATCAAGCCATCACACATATGGACAGAGATTCCCTGATGATGATCAACAAATTCTTCTTAATGCAACAAATTCAAACCAGTATTCATATTACTTTATAAAAAGAAAATTTAAACAAACCAATTTTTAGTTTCATTTGAATTTTTTTTTACAAGGATCATTTAACTTTTCCAGTGAAGATGTAATTAACTGCCAATATCTCCCTTCCTTTCAGTCCACAATGTCTTCACTGTTCCCATTACAAATTCAGTTTGATGAAAACAAATTTATCCAATTTATCATAAGTCGAACTGCACTTATGCATCAGCAATGTTGTCAATTATTTTTATCTCACCTGGCCACACAAAACTTTTTGTTTCACTTGGCGTCTGTAATCATCTTTTCCACATTTTAATCTAATGGTAAAATGATCTACGAAATTGAACCAAGCTTTGCAGGAATAGTAAATAGGACGAGGAATTTCAGATTTGTGTAACTGAAGTAGATCTTCCATAGTGAAGTGCTAATAGGGACCTAAAATAGGGAAATTAAGTATATCTTTCTGAAAATTTCTTCTCAATAATCAGTACCGTAATAATCATTCCCTTCGGTAAAAAAAAATGTATACAAGTAAAATGTCATGTTTAGAAATACTGAATATAAAATCAACACTTTAACATCATCATGTTATGGGAAGTTTGTCTTCATTTGATTTTCTTGTTACAAATAAAAGGAGTTTTTGTCCCATATTTTTTGCAACTATTAAAGCTGCATTTTGTATTTTTATATTTTCATATGAAATTTTTCATTGTAAAAATTGTTTAAAGCTGTATACATTTAGAAAATCATGTGTTGTTTATTAATATAATTTGACATGATTCGTGTATTCGTGACATGAATTTTATATGATTAAATCTATTACATGTACTGTTGTATTTTTAAGCACTTGCAAATTAAACATTTGGACTGGGTTTTCATTATAAATCAATAAAATTAGTGGAAATATTTTTTTTCACTGATAGATGAAATCCCATATGTGAGAGTGCCTTTCCATACTGTGGTAAAAATGACCTTGACAGGACATGGCTGCCAGTGTCTTCACATACCGCTACTCACGAGGTATCACATGACCTATAGTTGTAAATTTAGAAGCTTATATGTTAATGTTCTGCACTTTTCAGGAATGCATACAGGAAAGCATTGTTCCTTTTTTTCTTGGAAACAGATCTGATTGAAATCAACACTTTGATATAACTATAATAAAAGTCATGCTAAAATGTTGGTTTTAATTGGATTTGAATAGATAAATTTAAATGTAGTTTTGAATTTGGAATGCTTTTTTTTTTTTTTTTTTTTTTTTTTTGGTAATTCAAAATAATATTGCATGAATATTTGACTTAAGTTTAGGGCATTTTAGCAAATCTTGTTAAAAATGATCAAAAATTGTTTTGTAACAATACCTGTAAATGTTGACGTATTTATGTTACCAGTATGTTATTTTCTATTGTTTGTCAAAAAAAACTTCCCATACTTTAGTTAATGTTATTGTATATATTTGGAGATTTTTGAAAAGGGGTGTTTTTTAAGCATCATAATTTGCATATTTCCTGGGGGTTTTTCTATTCACATTTTAGAAATTGAAATTATTCCGAAGCAAAATACAGTCAAACCAACCTTTAAGGGCACATCTTTATAACAAATCACTGTCTATAAAGGGCAGTCTCATTTTTTACATTTATGAATAGTGCATATAATTTTAACCTGTATATAAAGGACAACTGCTCATAAAGGCCACATTTTCAGGTTCTTTAGAGTGGTCTTTATATACAGGTTTGACTGTAACTCTGATAACTTACTTTTGCATAACTTTTACTAACTGACATGAAAAATAATAAACTAAAGGGAAATGAAAATATGAAACTTTACACATTAATTTTTTGGAATGTTTTCCCAGTGTGTGATATCTGTTATCTTTGTGAATATTAGTTCAGTGGAATCTGTTTAAATTGGCTGCATTTTTATTACAATAGGCAGGTGTTCACATTAGACAGGTCATATTTACATCAGATGTTTTGATTAGATTAAATGACTACACAGTATTCTGATTTATTAAGTGTTCATTGGTTTAGACAAATTTCACAATACAATTAAACCTGCTTTAGTGACCACCTCTATTAAGCAATAACTTATGTGACCTTAATTTTATATTCCCTTCACAGTGCATTTCATATAAATTAAACCTGTATTTAGTAACCGCCTGTCTTATGTGACCCTATTTCAATGTTCCCTTTTTAGGTCACATAAGATAGGTTTGACTGTGCTTGTACACTTACGGTACTTAAATTTAATGATAATTTAAAAAAAAAAAAAATCTTATTCCCACATTATGATTTTTATTACAAGTTCATTGTTTCAGAAACATTTCAATTTTATATCAACATGAGAAGCAAAGAATGATCACAGAAAAAAATACAAATAGATAAAAATGAGTCATTAAGGGACTAGACCAAATAAATCTTTCCATGGCCTATTTTTGTCAGACTGGAACAATCAGTTTTGCAATGGTCTATTTTTGTTTGGCTAGACCAGTCAGTTTTGCCATGATCTATTTTTGTTTGGCCTAGACCAGTCAGTTTTGTCGTGGTCTATTTTTGTTTGGCTAGACCAGTCAGTTTTGCCATGGTCTATTTTTGTTTGGCTAGACCAGTCAATTTTTCCATGGTCTATTTTTGTTTGGCTAGACCAGTCAGTTTTGCTATGATCTATTTTTGTTTGGCTAAACCAATCAGTTTTGCCATGGTCTATTTTTGTTTGGCTAGACCAGTCAGTTTTGCCATGGTCTATTTTTGTTTGGCTAGATCAGTAAGTTTTGCCATGGTCTATTTTTGTCATACAAGACCAATCAGTTTTGCCATGGTCTATTTTTAACAGACTAGACCAATAAGTTTTTCTATGGTCTATTTTTGTTTGGCTAGACCAGTCAGTTTTGCCATGATCTATTTTTGTTTGGCTAGACCAGTCAGTTTTGCCATGGTCTATTTTTGTTTGGCTAGACCAGTCAGTTTTGCCATGGTCTTTTTTGTTTGGCTAGACCAATCAGTTTTGCTATGATCTATTTTTGTTTGGCTAAACCAGTCAGTTTTGCCATGGTCTATTTTTGTTTGGCTAGACCAGTCAGTTTTGCAATGGTCTATTTTTGTTTGGCTAGACCAGTCAGTTTTGCCATGGTCTATTTTTGTTTGGCTAGACCAGTCAGTTTTGCAATGGTCTATTTTTGTTTGGCTAGACCAGTCAGTTTTGCCATGGTCTATTTTTGTTTGGCGAGACCAGTCAGTTTTGCAATGATCTATTTTTGTCATACAAGACCAATCAGTTTTGCCATGGTCTATTTTTGTCAGACTAGACCAGTCAGTTTTTCTATGGTCTATTTTTGTTTGGCTAGAGCAATCAGTTTTGCTATGGTCTATTTTTGTTTGGCTAGACCAGTTAGTTTTGCCATAGTCTATTTTTGTTTGGCTAGACCAATCAGTTTTGTCATGGTCTATTTTTGTCAGACTAGACCAGTCAGTTTTATTCCATGGTCTATTTTTGTTTGGCTAGACCAGTCAGTTTTGCCATGGTCTATTTTTGTTTGGCTAGACCAGTCAGTTTTGCTATGGTCTATTTTTGTTTGGCAAGACCAGTCAGTTTTGCAATGGTCTATTTTTGTCATACAAGACCAATCAGTTTTGCCATGGTCTATTTTTGTCAGACTAGACCAGTCAGTTTTTCTATGGTCTATTTTTGTTTGGCTAGAGCAATCAGTTTTGCTATGGTCTATTTTTGTTTGGCTAGACCAGTCAGTTTTGCAATGGTCTATTTTTGTTTGGCTAGACCAATCAGTTTTGCTATGGTCTATTTTTGTTTGGCTAGACCAGTCAGTTTTGCAATGGTCTATTTTTGTTTGGCTAGACCAATCAGTTTTGCCATGGTTTATTTTTGTCTGGCTAGACCAATCAGTTTTGCCATGGTCTATTTTTTGTCTGGCTAGACCAGTCAGTTTTGCAATGGTCTATTTTTGTTTGGCTAGACCAGTCAGTTTTGCCATGGTCTATTTTTGTTTGGCTAGACCAGTTAGTTTTGTCATGGTCTATTTTTGTCAAGACTAGAACAATCATTTGTGCCATGGTCTATTTTTGTTTGGCTAGAGCAATCAGTTTTGCTATGGTCTATTTTTGTTTGGCTAGACCAGTCAGTTTTGCAATGGTCTATTTTTGTTTGGCTAGACCAATCAGTTTTGCCATGGTCTATTTTTGTCAGACTAGACCAGTCAAATTTATTCCATGGTCTATTTTTAGCTCACCTGGCCATATGCCATGTGAGCTTTTGTCATGGGTAAGCGCCCGTCATCCATTAGCTTTTCACATTTAAATCTTCTCTGAAACCGCTGAACAGATTTCAACCAAACTTGCCAGAAATGTTCATTGGATGGTCCTCTACCAGATTTGTGTTTTTGGTGCTGATTTGAAATCCAACATGGCTGCCAGGGTCCATAATGTGTTCTCATTGGCTGAAATTTTAAAAATCTTCTTGTCAGAAACCACCAAGCCTATTGAATTGTGACTTTGCAGGAATGATTATTGGGTGGTCCTGTACTAAACTTGTGAATCGTTTGCCGATCGGAAATTCAAGATGGCCACCAAGATGAGATGGAGAATAAACTAGACAAAAAGATTGAACTAGATGAAGTTAAAGCCTTGATCGAGGAAAACAAAGAGAGTGCCGCCACAGGTGGAAACAACCAGGACGGGACACTGACAAGCCAGTTGGAAGAATTTAAAGAAAGTATGGCTCGAAAAAGTAATATTATAATATTTAGAGCCGAGGAGTCGAAGAAAACTGAACCAAAAGAGAGAAAAGTAGAAGATATAGCAATAGTAAATGAACTATGTAAAATAACTGGTACAAATAAACAGACGATAAAGAATGTAACGAGACGGCAAAAAGGATGTAGATTCTGATAATCCAAGACCAATGAGGGTCATTTTTGAGGATGAAAAGGCAAAGGGGTTACTTATGGCTATTATGAAGAATTTAGCAACTGCAGAAGATAAGTTCAAGCAGCTAAGTATAACCCATGACATGACAAAAAAAGAAAGGTTACAAAATAAAGAAAAACTTGCAGAAGCTAAGAATAAAAATGAGGTATTGGAGGAAAATAACCAGTCAGTAAAATACAAATACCTGGTAAAAGGACCCCCCAGAGACAGGAGGTGGTAAAGGTCAAGAAGGAGTAAGATGCTCCAAAAACACTGTAAATAGTCAAGTTTTAACAGAAACCAATGTAAATAAGGTGATGGATTTTAATGGCATACAATGTTTTTATACAAATGCAGACAGTTTGCCAAACAAATTGGGTGAATTGATGACAAGAATACAGGATGGAAAAAATAGTTACGAAGTGATTGGGATAGCAGAAATTTATCCCAAAAATTGCAGATATTTGCCGGGGAAAGCAGAATTACAAATAGAAGGTTATGAACTATTTCTAAGTGAATCAACAAGCTTTAGCAAACGAGGTGCAACATTATATATTAATAAGAAGCTGAAATCAGAAGAAATAAAATTCAAGGAGAAATTTGAAGAAAGTGTATGGGCACAGATTAAGCTAAACAACAATGATATGTTGTTACTGGGTTGTATATATAAAAGTCCAAGTAGTAGTCCAGAGAACCTAGATGAACTTAACAAGCTATTAACTACGGTATCAAAGGAAAAGAAGTTCTCACATATCATGGTAATGGGGGATTTTAACTTCCCTAAAATTGACTGGAAAAACTGCTTAACCAAGGGTGACAAAAATAGTGAAAACTTCATAGAAAGTATCAGAGATAGCTATATGTTCCAACATGTTATGGAAAACACTAGAATGAGAGAAAATTGTGAACCAAGCACACTGGACCTAATACTGACAAATGATGAGAATATGATAGAAGAGCTAAATTACACTAGCCCACTTGGAAACAGTGATCATTGTAGCCTTGAATTTATACACAAATGCTATTGTGAGGAAAAATCATGTAAAATGGAGAGATGGAATTACTTCAAAGTGGATTATACTAATATGAATACCTTTCTTCAGTGTGACTGGAATGATATATTAAAAGGAAAAAATGCTGGGCAGCAGTTTGACATTTTTATGACCAAGTTCAATGAGGCAAAAAACAAATATATTCCACATATGAATACAAAAGCCAACAACAAAGCTAAGAAACACAACTATATTCCTCTGGATGCTAAAACCATACAGAAGATTAAAAAGAAACACAGATGTTGGACTAGATACAGAGAAACTGGAGACAAAAAAAAGTACCAGGAATATGCCAAAACAAGAAATCAAGTTAAAAGCGCAATCAGAAAAGCAAAAGCTAATATGGAGAAAGAAATTGCACAAAATGCTAAGAGCAATCCCAAGATTTTTTGGAAATATTCTAACTCCAAAAGAAAAACTAACACTGGTATATCAGAGCTAAAATTTAAGTCAGAAGAAGGGGAAGAAAGGAAAACGACAACTGATAAGGGAAAAGCGGAAGTCCTGGCTAGTTTCTTCAGTAGCGTATTCACAATTGAAGCAGAGGGCGATCAACCATTGATGCATCCTATAGAAAGTGAAATATTCAAATTATTACAAAATCTGGATGTAAACAAATCATGTGGCCCAGATGGTCTTCACCCTAAAATGCTAAAGGAGCTTAGTGCAACAATATCAAAGCCTATAACAATTATATTTAATTCGTCTATGTGCCAAGGTTTGGTTCCCAAACTGTGGAAAGAAGGGAACATCACTGCACTATTCAAAAAAGGAGACAAGACAGAACCAGGAAATTATAGACCAGTCAGTCTGACCAGTGTAATCTGCAAAACCATGGCAAAACTAGTAAGGGAAACTATAGTAAAGCACATGTCAGCTAATAAGCTCTTCAGCAACAAGCAGTTTGGCTTCATCTCTGGGAGATCAACAACCCTACAACTCCTAAAAGTTATGGATGAGTGGACCAAAATTCTTGACAAGGGTGGGAAAATTGACTCAGTATATATGGATTTTATGAAAGCTTTTGACAAAGTACCACATAGAAGACTTCTGCATAAGATGCATAGGTATAAAATAAGTGAGAAAGTAATTAAGTGGGTCGAAAGTTTTCTTATCAACAGAATACAAAAAGTAATTGTAAATGGCACTGAGTCCAAATGCCATCATGTCACAAGTGGGATACCACAAGGTAGTGTCCTGGGCCCTATGCTCTTCGTTATATATATCAACGACATGCAAGAGATGGTAGAGTCGTCCACCTACCTGTTTGCTGATGATACAAAAATTTTCAGAGAAATTCGAGAGGAAAAAGATGAGAAAATGCTTCAAGCAGATTTAGATAACTTACAAAGCTGGTCAGATACATGGCTATTAAAATTCCACCCTAACAAATGCAAAGTGATGTCAGTTGCCAATAAAAGCATGGACAAAGGAACAAAACACTATCACCTATATAATAACGATGGCAACAGAATTGAGTTAGAACAATCTGACGGAGAAAAAGACATAGGAGTATTTGTAGATGAAAATTTGTCCTTTAATAAACATATACAAAATCAGGTGAACAAAGCAAACAGCATCATGGGATTAATCAAAAGAACTTATACATATTTAGATGAACAAAGCTTCAAATATTTATTCCAAGCTTTGGTTAGACCTCATATTGAATACGCGGAAGCAGTCTGGTCTCCATTTAAAGTGGGGGATATTGAAAAAATAGAAAACATACAAAGAAGAGCCACCAAACAAGTACCTACTTTAAAAAACATGGAATATAACGAAAGACTAAAGAAACTCAAGATGCCCACTCTGAAGTATAGAAGAATGCGAGGAGATATGATAGAAGTATTTAAAATAATAAATGATATTTATGATCCTCTAACAACAGTGGATATGTTTGAGCTAAACACAACTTCAAATACAAGGGGACATAGCAAGAAGATGAAGATAAAAACAAGTAGGCTGAGTGTGAGAAAATATACCTTCGTCGTTAGAATTGTCGAAATATGGAATAGCCTCCCAGAATCAGTTATACAGGCAAAAACAGTTAAAAAAATTTGAAATCGGCCTAGATGAGCACTGAAAGCACCAAGAGTGCAAATATGACTTTACGGCAAACATAAACATAAGATCAAATTCCGGAAGTGACGTAAAGTCGCGCATCAATGATGTGGATTTAGAGGCGGACATAGTGGCAACAAGCCAGCGTCCACTGTAGTTCCTATGGTATCCTATGGTATGACTACATAGTTTAACATTGGACCCTATGGGAATTTCACATTTTCATCTTTTTTTCTGAAACCACATAACAGATTTGAACCAAACTTGGCAGAAATGTTCATTGGATGGTCATATACAAGATTTTTGTTTTTGGCGCTGATCGGAAATCCAACATGGCTGCCAGGGCCCATAGTGTGTTCTGATTGGTCGAAATTTAAAAATCTTTTTGTTAGAAACCACTAAGCCAATTGAATTGTGACTTTGCAGGAATGATCATTGGGTGGTCCTGTACTAAACTTATGAATCGTTTGCCGATCGGAAATTCAAGATGGCCACCATGACTCGACTTAGTCTAACATTGGACCCTATGGGAATTTCACATTTTCATCTTTTTTTCTGAAACCACAAAACAGATTTGAACCAGACTTGGCAGAAATGTTCATTGGATGGTCATATACAAGATTTTTATACCCCCTGCAACGTAGTTGTAGAGGGGTATACTGTTTTCACCATGTCCGTCCGTCTGTAGACAAATCCTATGTCGTACGATAACTTGAGTTGTGTTTCTTAGAATCTTTTAAAATTTTATCAGCTGTTTACTAATGAAGAGAGGAGGATCCCTTTCTTTTTTGACGATTTTCACTTTTGCCATTCCAGAGTTATTGGACTTGATATGACGGAAAATAGAATTTTTACTCAATGTCGTATGATATATAACTTGAGTAGTGTTTCTCAGAATGTTTTGAAATTTTATCAGCAGCTTACCGGTGAAGAGAGGAGGGTCCCTTTCATTTTTGGTTGGGACAATCAGTAATGTTTTGGTTATGGAAATAGGTTGGACAGATGTGAGGAGCGGGGAGTATATCTTAGTGAGCTGTGCTCACAGTAATACTAGTTGTTTTTGGCGCTGATCGGAAATCCAACATGGCTGCCAGGGCCCATGATGTGTTCTGATTGATCGAAATTTTAAAAATCTTCTTGTTAGAAACCAGTAAGCCAATTGAATTGTGACTTTGCAGGAATGATCATTGGGTGGTCCTGTGGGTGATCCTGTACTAAACTTGTGAATCGTTTGCTGATCGGAAATTCAAGATGGCCACCATGACTCGACTTAATTTTAACATAGGACCCTATGGAAAAAATGTTTAAAAGTCTTCTCCTCTGAAACCAGTAAGTCAATTTAAAGCAAACATGGCATGAATGGTACTTAGGTGGTCAACTTTCAAAATTATATCCTGTGACCCTGACTTCCATCCAAGATGGCCACCGTCAGCAGACATAGTTTTAACATAGGACCATATGGGAAAAATGTTTAAAAAAAAATCCTCTGAAACCAGTAAGCCAATTTAAAGCAAACATGGCATGAATGGTCCTTAAATGGTCAACTTTCAGAATTATATCCAGTGACCCAAACCTCCATCCAAGATGGCCACCGTCAGCGGACATAGTTTTAACATAGGACCCTATGGGAAATATGTTTAAAAATCTTCTCATCTGAAACCAGTAAGCCAATTTAAAGCAAACATGGCATGGATGGTCCTTAAGTGGTCAATTTTCAAAATTGTTTCCAGTGATCCTGACCTCCATCCAAGATGGCCACCTTCAGCGGACATACTGTAGTTTTAACATAGGACCCTATGGGAAAAAATGTTTTAAAATTTTCTCCTCTGAAACCAGTAAGACAATATAGCAAACATGTCATCGATGGTCAACTTCCAAAATTGTGCTCAGTGATCCCGATCTCGGTTCAAAATGGCCGCCGTCAGCGGACATCGTTTTAACATAGGACCCTATGGGAAAATTGTTTAAAAATCTTCTCTTCTGAAACCAGTCAGCCAATTTAAAGCAAACATGGCATGGATGGTCCTTGGGTAGTATACTTTCAAAATTGTGTCCGGTGACCACAACCTCCATCCAAGATGGCTGATATGAGCAGACATAGTTTTAACATAGAACCCTATGGCAGTATGGGATTTGAATAGTAAATTAGATGTATTCGGCATGCAGACATTCTTAAGAGGACTTATTTATGTCAGGTGAGCGATACAGGCTCACCTGAGCCTCTAGTTTTCAGACTAGACCAGTCAGTTTTGCCATGGTCTATTTTTGTCATACAAGACCAATCAGTTTTGCCATGGTCTATTTTTGTCAGACTAGACCAGTCAGTTTTTCTATGGTCTATTTTTGTTTGGCTAGAGCAATCAGTTTTGCTATGGTCTATTTTTGTCAGACTAGACCAGTCAGTTTTGCCATGGTCTATTTTTGTCAGACTAGACCAGTCAGTTTTGCCATGGTCTATTTTTGTTTAGCTAGACCAGTCAGTTTTGCAATGGTCTATTTTTGTTTGGCTAGACCAATCAGTTTTGCCATGGTCTATTTTTGTCTGGCTAGACCAATCAGTTTTGCCATGGTCTATTTTTGTCTGGCTAGACCAGTCAGTTTTGCAATGGTCTATTTTTATTTGGCTAGACCAGTCAGTTTTGCCATTGTCTATTTTTGTTTGGCTAGACCAGTTACTTTTGTCATGGTCTATTTTTGTCAAGACTAGAACAATCATTTGTGCCATGATCTATTTTTGTTTGGCTAGACCAGTCAGTTTTTCTATGGTCTATTTTTGTTTGGCTAGACCAGTCAGTTTTGCTATGGTCTATTTTTGTCAGACTAGACCATTCAGTTTTGCTATGGTCTATTTTTACCAGGCTAGCACAATCAGTTTTGCCATTATTATTTTTACCAGGCTAGAACAATCAGTTTTGTCATTATCTATTTTTACCAATCTAGCACAATCAGTTTTTAGCTCACCTGGCCAAGGACCATGTGAGCTTTTGCCATCACTTGGCATCCGTCGTACGTCGTAAACTTTCACATTTAAATCTTCTGCTCTGAAACCCCTGAACCAAATTAAACCAAACCTGGCAGGGATGGTCCTTGGGTGGGTCCCTTTCAAAATTGTGTCCGACAGACCCGCCCTCTATTCATTTTTTCAATTGTCCATTGCTGCTTTATTATAAATCAAAATGAGCTCAAGTTTTAACTGCAGCTACATGGCAATGAGTAGATTAACATATATTCTGGGTTTTTCTGTGAAATTTTTCTTTCAACCGATTTATACAAATTAGACATATTTTGATAAAAGATCACATTTAAATCTCCTCCTCTGAAACTGCTGAACCAAATTAAAGCTAATTTGGCTGGGATGGTCCTTGGGTGGTCCCCTTTCAATATTGTGTCTGATAGCCCCGCCCTCCATTCAAAATGGCTGCTGTTACTAAAAATAGAAATTTCTTTAGTTGTCAATTTCTGCTTTATTACAAATCAAAATGAATTCAAATTTTAACTGCCGCTACATGGCAATGAGTAGTTTAACATATATTGTGGGTTTTTCTGTGAGATTTTTTCAGCCAGTTTATTCCGTTTCGGAATATTATGAGATAAAAATCACATCAAAATCTTTTGCTCAGAAATTTGAGTTGAAATGATCTTAGGGTGGCCCACTTTCAAAATTATGTGTAACACCCCCCATTTTCTGACAACTTTAGATGTCAAATTGAAAACCAGGTGAGCTATTACAGGCTCCTGGGAGCCTCTAGTTCCATGGTCTATTTTTGTCAGGCTTATACAATCAGAACAAACAGAAACAAAAGTCACATGACATAAATTGTCCACTTCAGTGACTTCACATTTTTTTCTCATTCAATTTTTCAATTTATGAAAAATAATGGTACACATGGTAAGCAAAAAAGTTAATATCTTACAAAATTTCATTGATAAAATAAATAAAAAGATATAAAATTGATGACACGCTTATGTAACCATGTGTAAAGGTCAAATTAATATTGGTGAAAGGCTTGAGTAACCATGTGTAAAGGTCAATATACATTTATAGCTAATCAAAATAATGTAATTGATGTTCAAATGACAGCATTGTGTTTTTAAAGATAATGTAATTAACAGAATGTGATGACTTATTTTAATGAATTGAGCTTCACTTTCAAGATATACAGAGGGCCTGGGTGGCTCAATGAGTTAGGTAGTTGGATTACCTAACAACTCATACAAGCCTATCACCAATCCGGTGTGGGTTCACGCCCAGCTTTGTAAATTACAAAAAAGGGTGCACTCGACTCGCAGTCGCAAGTGATAAAGTTTACCAGTTGCTTGCCCATGGTCGATGGTTCTCTCCTGGTACTCTAGTTTCTTCCACCACTAAAACTGATCACCATGATATAGCTGAAATATTGCTGAAAGTGACATTAAAACATCAAAAATCAATCAATCAAATCAAGATATACAGACTGAACATTACAACAGCAGCAGAAATGTACAAAATTTGATTTGGCTGATATTTTTGGGGCTATGCATTTACCAAATAAAGAACAGATATATTTACAATGATGCCCATGAAATACCGATGTCACAGTACCAACTTCGTCACAAAATAAAATATCATTGAGTACCAGAAAATGAAAAAAACAAGTCCGATTTTTTTAAGCTTCTCATTAGCTCAAGACAAAAGTGTACAATCTATGTAATAAACGGTATATCTACTTTTGCATTCCAAATATAAAAAATAATTTACTTGTAAACGAACAACGATCACAATTCACTCATGTGCTAACACATGATTTGTGAATTACTGCATTGTTCATTTTATTTTTGATATGAGAAATGCAATAATAGTTCTGTAATTATTATTTTTTCATAAGTCTGTTTACATGGAATTTAATCTGTCGAACTTTTGTATATTTTTGCCCAAAATTCTTTCTTTTGGAAATAATTTTTACCTTACTAATAGTATTGAAGTGCCATTTAAGGAATTACACACTTTTTATTATACAATTTGATCTTGCTGAAAATTTTTGTCACGTGGTGTGTTGCTATCCATTCTTTGACATTTTATTATTAAAAACTACGCCAATCTATTTGGTTTTAATGTTAATTTCCTTTCCTGTATGCGTCAATCATAATCCCATTCCTCTCACACATATATCTCCTCATTCATTCATCTTGTATTAAACCCATTTTTTAGCTCACCTGGCTTTAGGCCATGTGAGCTATTGTCATCACTTTTCGTCCGTCGTCCGTCCGTCATCATTTCACATTTTAATCTTCTCCTCAGAAACCACTGGGCCAATTGCAACCAAACTTTGGTGGAATGGTCCTTGGATGGCCCCCTTCCAAAAGTGTGTCCGGTGATCCCGACTTCCAGCCAAGCTAAAAATAGAAAAAAAGGGGATGAAATTTTAATTGTCCATTGCTGCTTTAATATAAGTCAAAATGAGCTCAAATGTTAACTGCAGCTACATGGCAATTTATACCGATTATGCAAATTAGGCATATTTTGATAAAAGATCACATTTAAATCTTCTTCTCTGAAAACGCTGAACCAAATTAAACCAAACCTGGCAGGGATGGTCCCTGGGTGGGTCCCTTTCAAAATTGTGTCCGACAGCCCCGCCCTCCATCCAAGATGGCCGCCATTACTAAAAATAGATATTTCTTCAAATGGCCAAAACTGCTTTATTTTAAGCCAGAATGTGCCCAAATTTGAACTGTATAAGCATAATGATGAGCTTTTTAACATATATTATGGGATTTTTTATGAACTTTGAACTTTTGCCGATTTTGACCAATTAAGCAAATTAGGCATAAATAAGCAAAAAATCATTTAAAAATCTTCTTGTTAGAAACCACTAGGCCAATTTCAACCAAGCTTTGTCTGAATGGTCCTTAGGTGGTCCCCTTTCAAAATTGTGTCCGACAGTGCCGTCCTGTATCCAAGATGGCCGCCATTACTAAAAATAGAAATTTCTTCAAATGGCCAAAACTGCTCTATTTTAAGCCAGAATGTGCCCAAATTTGAACTGTTAAAGCATAATGATGAGCTTTTAAACACATATTACGGGATTTTTTATGAACTTTGAACTTTTGCCGATTTTGACCGATTATGCATATTAGAAAAAAGGGGGGATGTAATTTAAACAAAATCTTCTCCTCTGAAACTACTGAGCCAATCTCAACCAAATTTTGTTGAAATGATTCTTGGGTGGTCCTCTTCCAAAACTGTGTCCGGCATTTCAGAACTTCGACCAATATGGTCGCCACAGCCGAACTTAATTTAACATAGAACCCTATGGGAAATTCCCATAAAAATCTTCTTTTCTGAAACCATTTGCTCAATAAGAACAAAATTTTGATGAAATAGTCATTGGATGGTTCTCTTCCAAAAATATGTCTGGCGGTTCGGCCCTTTGACCAAGATGGCCCCCACAGCCGAACTTAGCTTAACGTAGGACCCTATGGGAAATTCATATAAAAATCTTCTCCTCAGAAACCACTGGGCCAATTGCAACCAAACTTTGGTGGAATGATCCTTGGGTGGCCCCCTTCCAAAATTGTGTCCGGTGATCCCGACTTCCAGCCAAGATGGCTGCCAAGCTAAAAATAGAAAAAAGGGGGGATGGAATAAAAAAAAAATCTTCTCCTCTGAAACTACTGAGCCAATCTCAACCAAACTTTGCTGAAATGATCCTTGGGTGGTCCTCTTCCAAAATTGTGTCTGACATTTCATACCTCCGACCAAGATGGCCACCACAGCCGAACTTAATTTAACATAGGACCCTATGGGAAATTCCCATAAAAATCTTCTTTTCTGAAACCATTTGCTCAATAAGAACAAAATTTTGATGAAATAGTCATTGGATGGTTATCTTCCAAAAATGTGTCCGGCGGTTCAGCCCTTCGACCATGATGGCCCCCACAGCCGAACTTAGCTTAACATAGGACCCTATGGGAAATTCACATACAAATCTTCTTGTCTGGAACCTGTGAGTTGCTCAATTGGAACCAAACTTTGATAAAATAGCCATTGGATGGTCCTCTTCCAAAATTGTGTTTGGTGGTCCCGCCCTCTGACCAAGATGGCTGCACAGCTGTATTTAGTTTAACAGAGGACCCTATGGGAAATTCACATAAAAACCATCTTTTCTGAAACCATTTGCTCAATAAGAACAAAATTTTGATGAAATAGTCATTGGATGGTTATCTTCCAAAAATGTGTCCGGCGGTTCAGCCCTTCGACCATGATGGCCCCCACAGCCGAACTTAGCTTAACATAGGACCCTATGGGAAATTCACATACAAATCTTCTTGTCTGGAACCTGTGAGTTGCTCAATTGGAACCAAACTTTGATAAAATAGCCATTGGATGGTCCTCTTCCAAAATTGTGTTTGGTGGTCCCGCCCTCTGACCAAGATGGCTGCACAGCTGTATTTAGTTTAACAGAGGACCCTATGGGAAATTCACATAAAAACCATCTTGTCTGGAACCAGTAGCTCAATTAGAACCAAACTTTGATGGAATAGTCATTGGATTGTCCTCTTCCAAAATTGTGTCTGGCAGTCACGCTCTCCCACCAAGATGGCCATCACAGTGCAGTTGCGTTGTTATTGAAAGTAGCTTTGATCCAGGTGAGCGATTACAGGCTCCTGTGAGCCTCTGGTTGTGTATTTTAGATTGGCTTTATTTTGGGAAATTCTGTTTAGGGTAGTGCAAGTTTGTATATTCTATTGTTAACATAAGTAATATCGAATGACTTTAATTCCTGTTTTGTGTTGACATATGTATTTTCCTGTGTAATATTTTTCCTATTAACTATTTCACATCACTTTTATCCTACTTATTACATAAATGTATTGTTTATTGTTGAATTCGTTGAAATTTAATGTCTGTATTATGCTCCCAATATTAGCTTGGTTTTTGCTGTCTCCATTATTAATTGTTGTTTTTTTTCTCGTTGAAAGCTTTGACAAAATATATAAAAATATATTTTAAAGATGATAAATTTGTTCGTGTTTAAAACTTTTTGCTCTACCACTACCAGTATAAAGTTGTTTTTTCTTCACATATTATATATCTACCAGAGTAAATGCTAAAAGATATTTTAAGTGAAGTGATAATTCAGATACAAAAACAACAGCACAAAGACAAAGTTAAACACAACAAAAGAACAAATAGCTCACAAAACTTGAACTCTAATTAAAATTGTAAGTGAAACCAGGCCTTGTGATCATAAAATTTATGAGCACGAGTTTGTACTCGTACTTGTAAAGAACGCTGTATCAAATAAATTCTGGGAGCCATCGTGGCCATGATCGTATGGTAGTTGGATTTACAACTACCTATGCAATCGGTGCCTATCACCACTTATGTTGCGAGTTCGAATCCAGCTCAGGGTGAGGTGTACAACATTATTTGATCAAGTTTGTCAGTGATATGCAGCAGGTCTATGTTTTTATTCAGGGTACTCTGGTTCCATCCACCAATAAAACTGGCTGCCACGATATAACTGAAATATTGTTGAAAATGCCATTAAACAGGACAATTTTGGAGTAGTACACAAATTGTACTCGAAACTTTTACAATTGTTAGGCCAGTTGCCATATGACTTCTTTTGTTGTTTTAAGGCCATAATATTACGCTTACGAAAGTAGTAGAGAGAAATTGAAAACAAAAGATTTAGAAACTTACAAAATTTATTATTAAGAGATGAACGAGCAATTATTTTGAAAGGAATTTGTTGTTGATTTGTGTCAATATCTGATATATAACAAATGTATTTTCCAACAATGGTAAATATTAACAAGCAACTAGTATCAATTGTGAATGAGTTACCATGGAAATTTGTCTGGTTTGAAATGAGCTAGAAACTCCAGTTTTCTTGATACATTATCAAATTTTCTGTTACCTTCTTGATTTTTTGTGCTTATTATTTTTTCATAATTCCATTGTTACAGAAGATCTGCCATACTTACGAGTTCCTCTTCACACAGTGATCAAGCTGACGCCAGTAGCTTATGGCTGTAGGGTAGAATTCATCAGTCTCAACATAGATGCTGTGAACACTCATAGGGACAAGCCAGAAGTATGAATAAAATTGGACAGCTTTAGACTTTCACAATTACCAGTCTTGTAGACTCTCTTAACTAGTGACTATTTCTCTCTGTCTGTCAAGATATCAATGATCCCATTCAGTAAAGAAAACCTCCATTCACTTTGAGCAAACTCTGTTTCTCAACTACACATGTGGTATTAGGAAGATAGAACAAGGGGTGTGTCCAGTCTGGGGAGTCAGGATAATGTGTACAGTCAGATAAAATGACATGTCTTTAGCAGGATGTCACTTTAGTGAACTAACATAATAAAAAATATGTCGTTCACAATATACCGGTAATATGTTTGTACTGAATAATAACCGAGAAATTCTTAATGCTTTGTAAGAAAATTTATGGGTGTAAATGAACATGAAAGACTATCCAACTGTACGCTTGGACACAAAGTACCAGTACAGAGCTTTTATAGTATACATTTCTTTAGATTTTTAATTTATATAGATTTTTTCAGTGGAATATTAGTCCTACTGCTTAAGTTTAAAGAAACTACATTGTATTTGAGGGTTCTTGATTCAAATTTACTGGGGGTGTGTTCTATATATAGTTAACATATTTATTTTTGTATAATTATTTAAGGGTGGTCATGATTGTATGGTAGTTGGATTTACAACTACCTGTGCAACCAGTGCCTATTACTAAAGTTGTGAGTTTGAATCCTGTTCATGGTGAGCTGTGCTCAATACAACATTATGTGATGAAGATCGTCAGTTACTTGCAACAGGTTATTGGTTTTCCCCGGGTACTCTGGTTTCCTCCACCAATAGAACTGACCACCACAATATAATTGAAATATTGTTGAAAGTGGTGTTAAACACCATAAACCCATACCAAACCTATGATTATTTATTTGCTTTTTTGTTTATTTTGTTTTAGGTAACTGAACGAAAGAGAAGTACAACTGATGCCCTATCAACAGTTCCTGCCCATTTCTAATCTGTGATAGTCTTAGGTAGCTAGTAAAGACAGGAATATTTACATGTTTCTCTACATATCTCTTATGTCTTCAGCAATGGAGGAGCCATTCCACAATGTTCTTCTTAATTATTATACATGATCAAGCTGACTTTTTTTACTGGAAGAAATGCTGAATGTTGTTGGGACAATATAATGTAATGGGATGCAATTATTATTGTTGTTGTTTTAAATGTGAAAGGTCTATTTTGTAAAAATGTGTTGAATATTTTACAATAATATTTTGTTACGAAAAATGTGAAAGAATGGTTTTGATAGATATTTTATTAAATTTTCATTTTCTTTTAAGCATTATTTTATCAAAAGTAGTTGAATTAACTTTTTAGACAGACCTAAATGAAATAGTTGTTAAAGAACAGAAAATACTCAAAATGAAAAAAAAGTGATCAATGTGTAGCATACATATACGATAACGTCAGCTTTGTAGGTCGAGATAGACATTATCACTAGTATCGTAGTGAGCCCGACAGGAAAGAGCTGTGATACTAGTAATAATGTATGTCAAAACCTTCAAAACTGATTTTATTGTTTTCACTGGTAACGTCATAATATGTTTACCCATATTTATCAGCATCAGAGTCACCTAGGTGAGATCAAAGGACAAATTTCTAAATTACCAATCAATATACAAGTACATATAAATAGTAAATCCTCCAGCACTGATTGACAGGTTAGATTAAGAGAAAGTGTTTGACAAAAGCTCAAAGGTAGAAAGGGTTGACCAATGGTCAGATTGTAGTTGTTATAGTAAAACTTTTACAGAAAATACAGTCTTAAGTATTAATGATTTGATATATCTATTAGGCAGAATTCATATCCTTTAACTGGTACTTATCTATTGCCTTGAAAAAAAAAATTATTAATTTTTTTTTTAAATCCATTTCTTTGGGGGAAAAAATTTACTATTGTGAAATTTGTGACATTTTTAAAATGTTTTTATGTACAGTGATTTGTGTATTTGTTCAGAATTATTGACAAAAATAAGTATATTAAAATCATATAGTTTATTTTTATAATGACAGAATATTTTGATATACAAGTGATTTACAGAAACCTCATGCAAGTGTACATTTGATGCAAGATATTCTAGTTTACTTATTATACATTTATATAATCTTAAGTATTCATTTTAAATATAAATTTTTTCAGAATTTGAACAATTTGAACAATTTTGTCATTCCCTGTAGAGAGATTTGAATCTCTTACATTTCTCCTAATATCTTTTCGCTATGCATGGGTGAGCTGGGAAAGACATATTGTTTTTGTCCTGTCAGTCTGTCTGTCTCATACATAGTACATGTAACTCAAATTTTTTTTCTATTTATAGTTTTTAGGTTTTATTACATTAACAGATTTACTACTATTTACATAAATTTTATAATAATACTTTGTAATTTCATGCTTTACTCAATTATGATTGTCCCTTCAACATCAGATTTCCAACTGTAAAACACAAATGTCACTTTATATGAAATATTTATGATTTTACCTTCTACCTCATATTTCCAACTGTAAAACACAAATGTCAGTTTATATGAAGTAAATATGATTGTCCGTTCAACATCAGATTTCCAACTGTATAACACAAATGTCACTTTATAATGAAATATTTATGATTTTACCTTCTACGTCATATTTCCAACTGCAAAACACAAATGTCACTTTATATGAAATATTTATGATTTCACCTTCTACATCAGATTTTCAACTGTAAAACACATATGTCACTTTATATGAAGTAAATATGATTGTCCGTTCAACATCAACATTCAACACCAATCTATCAATCAATCTAACTGTAAAATGCAAATGTCACTTTATGTAAAGTAAATACATGTATGATTTTTCCTTCAACATCAGATTTCAAACAGTAAAACACAAATCTAAGTTTTTTTCTTGCCAATGACGATTATATTTAATGTACAGGAATTTAAAAATATTTGATAAGTATTCAGAATGTTAGTCAGAGTAATTATGATAAGTTTCTTTTATTTTTTAGTATAGTTTAAGCTACAATGTGCCAAATAGCATCATTCTTATCTTGAATTCATCCAACATTTAATTCTGTTAATCTTTTTAATAATGTGTCATATTTTCATGAAAAAATGAAAAAGATACAAAAAAAATTGTTGAGTTTTATAGAAAATAAAATCTAGCATAATGTTGTTTATTTGTTGACTCTTATTTCATATGTCATAGTGGTCCTTATCAGACATAGACCGTATGAATTTTACAATTGAATTTTTCTGTTCTGTTTTGCTTGTTTAACATCACTTTCAACAATATTTCAGTAAGGAAATCGCTGGCCTTTCTTTTACTGACAAACTTTATTACATAATAAAGCCAAGGAACATTTTTTCTTCAATATCATGGTAGGACAAAGTTACATATCGGAGAGATGATGACATCCACATTACATGTGACCCGCAAGGCTATTTGGATTTTTATAGTGCTAGCTCACTGAAACAACACAGTCCACATGTAAACATGTTTCTCCACTCGCACATATTATCCTAATTTTGAGGCAACCAATATTTGCTCATACTCCTCAAATGCTGCTTGCTTATCTGAGAAGCAGTCAAAAACCAATCTTATAGTCTGGTTTGACACAACCCCAGCTTGAACCCACATCTACGGCACTTAGGTGAGTGCACTAAACATAATCACCGATCTGAGTTGTTCTAACAAGGACAAGATATGTCCTTTGAGTTCATTTTATTTTTAGGTATGTTGTACTTAAACTAGCAGTTATGTTTGTGCTTGGTCACTTCTTCCTAAATATATAGCTATAGGCTTTGCTTGATCTTCATTTTATTTCAGGGAACCACACCCTCAAAACTAACAAACTGAAATGATTGATATTCATTGGGTAATTTAAAGGCATTATGAAAAGAAAGTTTAAACAGTGATGATCAACAATTCCACCAATATCTACAAAATGAACAACCACCTTTCACCTCAAAGAACAAGTGGTCCAAGTCATTTTATATGACCACCTTTAATATAGTCACTATTTAGTGAGAACAATTATAAGATCTTAGTACAAACACTTAATGGTATGAACCATGAGCTAGCTACCTAATTCTGTTGTGTTACTTTTAATATTTTTTTTTCGAAGTTTGGTGGTATTTGTTCATTACATTTTTACTAAATATATTCCTTTTTTTTCACTAATCTCCCTGCTATGGCCAACAGACGAAATTGTGCCCAAGTTTTTATAAAAAAGGGAATTTCCTAAATGGAAAAATGCTGATTATCAATATTCCCTTAGGAAAAATGTCAGTACGAGTTTTTAGTTCACCTTGCCAAAGGCAAAGTGAGCTTTTGCCATCAATTGTCGTCCGTTAACTTTTCACATTTTAATCTTCTCCTCTAAAACTCCTTTGCCAAATGAGCTGAAACTTGGTAGGAAGGATCTATGGAAGGTCCGATCCATTAACAAACGTGGCCGCCACAGGCAATTCTTGTTTCTGATTGGCGCCGATTAAAAAAAAATATTCTCCTCTGAAACCGCTTGGCCAAATGAACCGAAACTTGGTAGGAAGTATTTATGGAAGGTCCTCTATAAAGATGCTAATTTCGTCCCAATACGTTAACAAACATGGCCACCACAGGCAATTCTTGTTTCTGATTGGTCGATTTCTAAAAAATCTTCTCCTCTGAAACAGCTTTCTCAAATGAATCGGAATTTGGTAGGTCCTCTATAAAGATTGCTTATTTCGTCCGGATTCGCTAACAAACATGGCCACCACAGACAATTCTTGTTTTCGATTGGTCAATTTCTAAAAATCTCCTCTGTAACCACTTTGCCAAATGAACCGAAACTTGGTAGGTAGCATCTATGGAAGATCCTCTATAAATATTGCTTACCAGTATTTCGTCCCGATCCATTGACATACATGGCCACCACAGGCAATTCTTGTTTCTGATTGGTCGATATCTAAAAAATCTTCTCCTCTGGAACCGCTTGGCTAAATGAACCGAAACTTGGTAGGTAGCATCTATGGAAGATCCTCTATAAATATTGCTTACCAGTATTTCGTCCCGATCCATTGACATACATGGCCACCACAGGCAATTCTTGTTTCTGATTGGTCGATTTCTAAAAAATCTTCTCCTCTGAAACAGCTTTCTCAAATGAATCGGAATTTGGTAGGTCCTCTATAAAGATTGCTTATTTCGTCCGGATTCGCTAACAAACATGGCCACCACAGACAATTCTTGTTTTCGATTGGTCAATTTCTAAAAATCTCCTCTGTAACCACTTTGCCAAATGAACCGAAACTTGGTAGGTAGCATCTATGGAAGATCCTCTATAAATATTGCTTACCAGTATTTCGTCCCGATCCATTGACATACATGGCCACCACAGGCAATTCTTGTTTCTGATTGGTCGATATCTAAAAAATCTTCTCCTCTGGAACCGCTTGGCTAAATGAACCGAAAATAAGTAGGAAGCATCTATGGAAATCCACTGTCAAGACTGCTCATTTCGTTCCAAATCTATTAACAAACATGGCCACCACAGGCAAATCTTGTTTCTGATTGGTTGATTTCTAAAAAAATCTTTTCATCTGAAGCCGCTTGGCTAAATGAACCGAAACTTGGTAGGAAGCATGTATGGAAGGTCTTCTATAGAGATTGCTCATTTCGTTTTGATTCGTTAACAAACATGGTCGCCACAGGCAATTCTTCTTTCTGATTGGTTGATTTCTAAGAAATCTCTGAAACCGCTTGGGCAAATGAATCGAAACTTGGTAAGAAGCATCTATGGAAAGTACGTTATAAAGATTGTTAATCTCATCCCGATGCACTAACAAACATGACCACCACTGGCAATTTTTGCTTCTGGTTGGTCGATTTCTGAAAATCTCTGAAACTGCTTAACCAAATGAACCGAAACTTGGTAGGAAGCACCTATGGAAGGTTCTATATTAAGTTTCCTCAAAGCAGAATGAAAGGTGAGCGACACAGGCTCAGCCCACTGAGCCTCTAGTTGTTATTTCTATTTATAGAAAAGTGATACCAATTGACATTTTCGATTTTGAATTCCCCATAGTAAGAAATGATTGGTTGGAATAGGTCATGTGCTTTTGATTTCCATGACATTTTATTTATTAGTCATGTGATTATTGTTTTTGTCATTTTCATAATTGTAGCTAATCGGAGCTTTGTGTATATGTAATTTTTCAGCTTATAGAGAACCTATCTTGTATATATTATTGTCAGACCATTCCAACTTGTGTCTTTTTTAGGTCAGATTGGTGCCCTATATATTTATTCTTATAAATCTAAACAGATATGTGTGCCTTAATATCAATTGATCAATCTGATATAGCATTCGATTAAATTCCTTTCCAAAAATATTTTAATTTGTTTTTCTGCTTGCTAAGAATTTAAAATTTTGCATGTTCAATGTCAAAAGAAGCAATGGTTCAACTTCGAGTTTTTATTTTGATAATTATTGTAATTTATAAAGGCTCAGAATTCAGATAAATGAAAGTCTGACAATGCTGTAGTATATTTAAGAAATAAATCATGGAAGCCAGAATGTGTTTTGAGTTTTAACATCTTAAAACTCAAAACACATTATGGCTTCCAGGAATTATTTCGATTCTGATATGTCTAAGAGTACAAATACGGTAGTATACTTTGATTGGAAGAAGATAATTTATATTTACGTTTGCAGACAATGTCGCACACAATTTATGTTGCCAAATTCGAGCAGACGATAATTCATCAACATGTACATCTACGACGGGAAAGTCAGTCAATACAATACAATACATTACAATACAATAAGCTTTATTTAAAGTCGGAAAACATCAGTCACCTACACCGGTGCATGTGCTAATGAGATTATATCCAATCGATAAATCGTTCGTTTGTTTACAAAGCGAAAGAAGGACGTCATGTTATAATTAAGTATAGCAGACATTTTACATGATTTTAGACATGAACGGCACAATTTTATTCTGTTTCGTCTAGATCATTTTTTAAGACAAAATTATTTAAAAAAATCGTCAAATAGCAAGATTTTTTACAAAAATTGCTTACAAAATGTAAGTGAATTATTTAACCACTAGGATCATAGCTTTTTAAGTAATAGCTGAGCTATGTTTTAAATTATTTGAGCTATTTTACTTTTATTATATGATAAATACATTGAGAATGAAATAAAACAGTTGATATTAAGGTACAGCCCCTTACAACATTGTATATGATCATACTTCAGGTCCAATATTTAACTTTAAATTTACATTGCAACTGACATCTGAAATAGACAACAAGTTAATCTGGTCTTAGCACCCATTGTGATATTGTATAGATAAATCTTCTATCCAAATATTTATGATATCCAAAAATATTTGTTGAAATTAGATTTTAAATGTTCTATTAAAGTTTTGATTTAAGTTAGGAAAAAAAGCTTATTGAGTCAATCAATAAAAGTGATACATTAACAATGTCTTTTTTTAATATACATGTAGTACCACATCGGTGGTGTATGGTTAGCGTGCTCGCTCGCTTCAAGTGCTCTAGAGCGTGGTTTCGATTCAAACCAAAAATTATAAAATTGGTATTTGTTGCTTCTCCGATAAGCACGCAGCATTAAGGAGTGAGAGCAAAGACTGGTTGGCTCGAAATCAGCATACTGTGTCTGAGTGGGGCAGCATGTCTATCCACGTACTGGTGTTTTAGTGAGCTAGCACTATAAAAATCCAACTAAGTGTGTCGGTCTAGTACAAAGCGGACCTCATCATCATCTCATTGAAAGTTAACTTGTTCTCACCATGATATAGCTGAAAAATTACTGAGTTGGCGTTAAACAACAATCACTCACTCACTCTTAATATATTTTTGTTCATTCCGTGTTGAGATATCATTTCCAGGTTATCCACAAGACAGTGGAGCTATCAATCCATAGCTACGACCCTCTTCCGTTAGCCAGACATTAAGTCTGTTGCCCCCTGCTCACCACGGGGAGGTGGAAGTAGGTTTTTGAGCAGGATCCCTCCTTTACCCATGGCATATCAAATTCCCTGCCTATGATATTGTGCCCTCCCTACCCATGGTATATCTATCCCTCTTCTTATGATATTTTGACACTCCTACACATGATATATCGATCCTGCTGCCTATGGTATTTTGACCCCACACCGTACCCATTTAATACCTAACCCCCTGCTTAGGGTATTTTGATTCGATAGTTATGGTATATTGAGTCCATCGCCTATGGGATTTTGACACCCTTACCCATGATATATCGAACCCCTTGCCTATAGTATATTGACCCCCTACCCATTGTATATTGAACACCCTGATATTTTGACCTCCCTACCTATGGCATATTGAACCCCATATCTATTGTATTTTTACCCCCTACCCATGGTATATCAAACCTCGTGCGTATGGAATATTAAACACCCTACCCATAGTGTATTAAACCCTCTGCCTATGGTATTTTGACCCTCTTCCTAACCTATGGTAAATAGAACCCCCTTCCTATGGTATTTTGACCCACTACCCATGGAATAAAGAGCCCTCTGCTTATGGGATATTGAAACCCTACCCATGGTTTATTGAACCCCTGCCTATGGTGTTTTGATCTCCACCGTACCATTAATATACAGAATCCCCTGTCTAGTGTATTTTGATCCCCTGTCTAGTGTATTTTGATCCCCTGTCTAGGGTATTTTGATCACCGTATATCAAACCGCCTGCCTATGGTATATCGAACACACTACCGATGGTATATATTGGACCCTGTCTATATTTTTACCCTCTACCCATGATATATCAACCCCCCTGCCTATGGTATACCCATGGTATATCGAATCCCTGCCTATGGTATTTTGACCGCCTATCCATTGTATATCAAACCCCTTGTCTATGGTATTTTAAACTTCCCTACCCATGGTAGACTGAACCCTCTGCATATGATACAATCGATAGTTCTACAAATGTTTCAGTAGGTGGTAACAGACTAGTCTATCCATCGAAATGTTTATATCATTCTGAACAACAATGAGGTTTATGGAATTTTAATAAATATATGAAGTTGTATATAGTATGACTGTGGATTACAACCACGACTGGCACCACTTTTAACAGTCATTTATTGATAAACCAGCAAGAAGTTGGGTTATATTTTCAATTTCTTCTAAAAGTATTTCACCATTACGTGTATTGTTCACGGAGGCATTAAACAATGATGCATAGCTTTCTGCAAAGACGTCAGTATGAGCAGGAGATGAGAAAATGTCAGTATGAGCAGGAGATGAGAAAATGTCAGTATGAGCAGGAGATGAGAAAACGACAGTATGAGCAGGAGATGAGAAAATGTCAGTATGAACAGGAGATGAGAAAACGTCAGTATGAGCAGGAGATGAGAAAACGTCAGTATGAGAAGGAGATAAGAAAGTGTCAGTATGAGCAGGAGATGAGAAGACGCCAGTATGAGAAGGAGATGTGAAAATGTCAGTATGAGCAGGAGATGAGAAAACGTCAGTATGAGCAGGAGATGAGAAAACGTCAGTACGAGTAGGAGATGAGAAAATGTCAATTTGAGCTGGAGATGAGAAAACGTCAGTATGAGCAGGAGATGAGAAAACGTCAATTTGAGCAGGAGATGAGAAAATGTCAGTATCAGCAGGAGATGAGAAAATGTCAGAATCAGAAGGAGATGAGAAAATGTCAGTATGAGCAGGAGATGAGAAAACGTCAGTATGAGCAGGAGATGAGAAAATGTCAGTATGAGCAGGAGATGAGAAAACGTCAGTATGAGCAGGAGATGAGAAAATGTCAGTATGAGCAGGAGATGAGAAAACGTCAGTATGAGCAGGAGATGAGAAAATGTCAGTATGAGCAGGAGATGAGAAAATGTCAGTATGAGCAGGAGATGAGAAAATGGCAGTATGAGCAGGAGATGAGAAAGCGTCAGTATGAGAAGGAGATGAGAAAACGTCAGTATGAGTAGGAGGTGAGAAAATGTCAGTATGAGCAGGAGATGAGAAAACGTCATTATGAGCAGGAGATGAGAAAATGTCAGTATGAGCAGGAGATGAAAAAATGTCAGTATGAGCAGGAGATGAGAAAACGTCAGTATGAGCAGGAGATGAGAAAATGTCAGTATGAGCAGGAGATGAGAAAACGACAGTATGAGCAGATGAGAAAACGTCAGTATGAGCAGGAGATGAGAAAACGTCAGTACGAGAAGGAGATGAGAAAATGTCAGTATGAGCAGGAGATGAGAAAACGACAGTATGAGCAGATGAGAAAACGTCAGTATGAGCAGGAGATGAGAAAACGTCAGTACGAGAAGGAGATGAGAAAACGTCAGTATGAGAAGGAGATGAGAAAGCGTCAGTATGAGCAGGAGATGAGAAAACGTTTAAAATGTCGAAATTTGTTTCTGTTAAGTCTAATTCGTCTAAAATGTCAAAATTTGTCTCTGTTAAGTCTAATTCGTCTAAAATGTCAAAAATTGTTTCTGTCAAGTCGCAATCGTCTAAAATGTCAAATTTTGTTTCTGTCAGGTCTAACACGTCATAATTTGTCTCTGTCAAGTCCGATTCTTCTAAAAAAGAGTCAACATTTGTTGCAATAGCGGTATCGGATCGGTCATCTAGCGAGAACAAACTGCTATCTGCTCCACTTGACTGAGCTTCAAGTAACGAATGTTCTATTCTTTTCTTCACTGCAGTTGACTCTTGTAATTCTTGAATTTCTTCTAATTTCCTTTTCTTTCGAATACCCATTTTAGCTTTTGTCTGGAATAATAATTAAAAGAATGTTATTAACAATAGCAATATATACAGTCCATGGACATAAGTATTCGTCACCTTCGATTTTTTACTATATATTTCATATAAAACCACATTTAAAAAAAATTTATTATCAAGCTATCTCTGGGCAGATTTTTATGAAATTTATTTCAAGACACGCGGAATTCTTTGAATTTTATCTGTTTTATCTGATAGTAATTTTTGTCTGCATGGTTTTTGTTTTTTGGTGATTTAAACACAAATGTTGATTTTTCCGATTTTATTAAACAACATTATTAAGAATTAACTGGTAGAACGTGCTAAAGTGGGTCACGGGTCACTGTGAGGTCCTGAAGGATTATTCTAAACTGTGACACGTGGACGACCTGTGGACTCCTGTAGGCAACTGAACGGGGTTGCAATGACAAAAAATCGTTCAAATTTAATTGAAAGAGGCCTGTGTTTATGTTTCACTAACGATTTTCTATCATGCTGTTTAAAGACAAGAATTTAACCTTCGGGGCACCTCAAACGCTGGAATTTCGGAATTTCCCATATGTGTTTCAGTGGGGTGAAACAGGATGTTATAAGTTGCTGAAATCCATCGATTAATGTAAAAATACACACTTTTTTCACTTCTTGCATATATTTTTCACATGTTTTGTTATAACTTATGCATGGTTTAATCCTAATAAGCTATACCGAATATAGAACACTACTTTTATTTGAGGGCTTAGACCCTACTTCGCGGGAAAACTGATGGAGATCGATGAATGTTGATTTATGTGTACACAGTATTTTTGTTAAAATATATAGCATATTTGACGTCAGAAACCAAAAATTGTCTTTAAATCATAAGAAAATAAAGGCAATCTAACGGAAAATCATGTTAAAATAAACAAATAATCATTAAATATTTCTGCTTCTGGTGCAAAAATGATCAAAATCCGTTAAGAAATGACTTCACAATAATTTTTTTGAAAAATGTGGTTTTATATCAAATATGTAGCGTAAAATAGAGGGTGACGAATACTTATGTCCATTGACTAGATCTGCATCAAATATATGGAATCACTAAAGATATGCAAGGTAAAAAAGCAAAACAATTTTCTAAAACGAAAATCATTATTAAAATCTCATAAAAACCCATGAACATTAAATACGTATACCCATGTATATATGGGCACATCCTATATTGAACCTTTGAGCCTATTTTTGTTGTTGTGTAGATCCAATCAGGCAAAACAACATAAACATTGTTAAACTGATGTTAAAATTGCTAAAATTAAACCTTGATTTAGCTACATGGCTTTTAAAAATCTTATTTTTTCACTTCGAATTATGTTTTCACTAATTCCCGTATACGCCTGATTTTGTCGTCAATTCCCGTATACGCCTTATTTTGTCGTCCCTACCGTTAATATGCATATATTCGAAGCATTTGTACATGGGTACCATGTCTCTTTATATAAAACGACGTTGAAAATACCATGTCAATCAATCAGTGTCGACTTTTCTTGTAAAATCCTCGTTCATCGCCTTAGGGAGATATATACATGGCGGACACTGTGGTGCCATTTGACCGTTTCACGATAATTGTGGTCCTACATTCACCCGGGACATCTGTGAATAATTTAATTTGATTTGAATATTTCGATCTGATTGGCTAATCCGCCAGGAGGAAATTTTGGTTATACTCGATAACCTGGGTTGGTGTTGTGATGTCACCAACGTGTTCATTCGCCAACGACAAATTCACATAGTCACATGAAATAATCGTAATTAAAATCGAGGAATCATTAAATTTTGTTGTAAAAATTAAATTATAAGGAATATTTGAAATTGTTGAACAGGTTATACTTGCATAACCTGGTTTGGGTCATTTTACGCTTTTCATAAACCGCTTCGCGGTTTATTAAGCGTAAACAGACCCAAACCAGGTTATATCGTATAACCTGTTCACCAATTTCAAATATTCCTTTTAATGGAAAAAAGACGATACAGCGGAACAATCGTGACGTCATAAACGCCTTTAATTGTTCTATGACGTCATTTTACGGGAAAGGGTTTTGTTACCACTCACAAATGTGACGTCCCGAATGTATGCAGGATCGCAGTTATCGTGAAAGGGTCTGTTGCTACAACAACCGAAATACACAAAATGTGTTTTTTTACCTGAAAAATACACCACTTGGCACCGAGCCTTGTTAAACACTGATTACTGTTTACAAAAAATAGTTAAACCACATTTATGACAGGTAAAATACATTTGTCACAATACATTTAAATTATACTCAGTACAGAATCAAAATATAGTAGCGAAACGACCGGGACGAATGGGAATAGGAGTGAAACGACATGGACGAATGGGAATAAACGACAAGGGCGAATGGGAACAGGAGTGAAACGACAGACGACTGGGAATACGAGTGGAACGACAGAGACGAACGGGAATAGGAGTAAAAAGACAGGGACGAATGGGAATAGGAGTGAAACGACTAAGGGGAAAAACGGGATTCGGGGCGAAATGATCGGGATTCTCATAAGCCAAGGCCTCCGCAATATTTCATTTATTTTTATTATTTTTTTATTTTCAAAGAATCGAAAAGAAGAAGGATAAAATGGACAAGAATGAGTGTTTACATATATTACCATTATTATTTACATATTTCAACATCATTTTTATTAATATAGCTGAATATAGCTGAACAATTGCTCGCTGGACGTTAAACACCAACCAACCAACCAATCATTTTTATTAATAATAAAAAAATTTTTTTTTAATTACCTCCCAGCCTTTCACTGTGAGATTCAACAACAAATGACAGTTGTTCTTGTTTATATAGATGGAACGCGGACGTGATTGAAGACACCAACAAGAGAGTGTTAACATCCATTTAAACGATCTCGGTAAAATACTTGTGTGCTTCTTCATAGATTTTTATGATAATTTTCCACATAATTCTGCAACAACCGGTTACAACTGACACACCAAAATGATCACTACACATTCCCCTCTCAGAAGTTCTTACAAATGTACCGTATCGTCGCTCCAGTCAAACTATATCGACACTTAAAACTGACTCGACCCAATTGTCATTCAGCTATCCTGACATATTTTTTTGTTGCATTTTCTTATTCGTGCGATATTGTATCCGTGTAGAAAAATGTATTTGTAGTAAAATAATTCATTCAAATAATTTCGATCCTATGTGAACGATGGAAGCAAATGTGAAGTGATAATTTATGAATTTTTACATCGAGGAAAACACAAATGACCCACGGTACACCACTACGTCATGAATAAAAGAAAGGGAAATAACCCATGTAATAGAGGGCGCAAATTCCATGACTAAAAAGTGATCGCAAGTGATATCTAAAAAAAGGGTACAATAGGTTTAAATAAAACTGCATAGCAAGAAATATACAACGCCCCAATGTAAATATTGTTGATGCGCGGGATGCAAATTGCAAGTAGACTTGTGACCTTCAGTAGCTGTTTTGATTTCCCTTCGGTATTCTCTAACACAGGGGCTAGGTGCGTCCGAAAAAGAAAATTAAAAAAATACTATATAATACTACAAGGGGGCGAACTCACTTGCTTCCATTTTTTTAAGTCGTCGTGTTAAATTGATCGTAACTTCGGAGCGCCTTATTATTTTCAAAAAATGTTTTCACCAGTCGAAAGTCAAGTAATTTTCCTTTCCAAAGAGACCCCAATTGTTAGTGTAGGCCTCCGAACTGCTGAGGTATCATACACGAACCAAAATAAAACGGCGTGAAAATCCGAAGTCGTACAAACGCTGGGTTGACCACTTCCCATCTGTGTACAGACTTTCCCATGCGTAAACGAGTCATTTTGACCAGCTAAATACTTTCATCCATTCAAATTATGTTAAAATTTCTTACCTTACGCCAATTTATATGTCCTTTAAGTCTGTTTTTGAAAGAAATCCCCTTTACATCCTTCACAAACGCCATAGACTTGAAAATTGAGAGAGTTCTAACGGGCTTTTTGATTGGCTGAAACAGATTATTCAGCCAATCAAAAAGCCCGTTAGAACTCTCTCAATTTTCAATTTTGTTTGTTTGTTTGATGGTGTTTAACGCCACTTTCAACAATATTTCAGTTATATCGTGGTGGTCCGTTTTATTGGTGGTGATAGTCACTGATTCAGTGCCGTCCGAAGTTAACGCATGGGCACGATGGGTAGTTGCCCGGGGGCCCACGAGCATAGGGACCCCATGCTAATCTATGTATGTTATGTATGGCATGTAGTTTAATGCTTTAACACTGGTTTTGTTGGAAGTACTTACCAATACAATAAATAGGTTTCATTTTATCAACATTTACAGTTTTATTCCTGTGAATGGTTGTGTATGTATATGGGGACAGTGCTCTGTTTTGCCCCGGGACATATACATGTAATGTTGTTAAGACGGCCCTGCACTGATTCCAGCGAGTGAGTAATTGTTGTTTAACGTCAACTCAGCACATTTTCAGCTATATCATGGGGAGAACACGTTAATTTTCAATGAGGTTATGATGAGGTCCACTTTGTGCTATTAGTTGGATTTTTATAGTGCCAGCTCATTGAAACAACAGTCCGTGGATAGACATGTCGCCCCACTCGGACACATTATCCTGGTTCCGAGTCAACCCGTCTTTGTTCTTTCTCCTTAAGTTAATGCTACATGATTAGCGGATAAGCAACAAATACCAATGTTAGAGTCTTTGGTTTGACCCGATCATAAATCTTGTGAATGAACACAACCCACAACAATGTAACAATATACCAACTAGAGGGAACAACATTCTTGACTTAGTTTTTACCACAAATAACAACTTAATTGAAAATATTACAGTAGAAGACGGAATCAGTGACCATCAAGCCGTTATAGTGAGCATAAAAACAAAAGTAAAAACTGCTAAGAAGAAGCCAAGAAAAATCTTCATGTATTCCAAAGGAAATATGCCAAAAATCAAGGAACTACTTAAAGATAAACTGCCAAACTATATTATTGGAAATAGAGAGAAAGGAATAGACAACTGCTGGGAGTCGTTTAAGGACATACTTATATCTCTCATGACACAAAATATTCCACAGAAAAACTGCACTAGCAGATGGAACATACCTTGGATAAATAGGAGAATAAGAAGTTCAATGCGAACCAAACAGAGACAGTATAACAAAGCTAAAACATCTGACAAACCAGAAGACTGGGCAAAATTTAAAGCTACAAGGAAGGCCATCAAAAAGACGATCGAATGTGAACACAAAAAATACATAGCAGATATCCTTAACATCGGAGATGACATCACAGAGGAACAGCAGGCAAGAACTAGTATTACAAAGAAATTCTGGAGATACATTAAATCTAAGAAACAAGAAAGTAGTGGTGTAGCCACCTTAGATGTAGATGGATGCTTCATGGAGGATAACAAATCTAAGGCGGAAGCACTAAACAAACAATTCCAATCAGTCTTTACTGACGAAAACATGTCAACTTTACCTCAAATGGGAACAAGCAAGACACAGGACATCTCAAGTATCCAGATACAGGAAAAGGGAATAGCTAAATTACTATCCAAGCTAAATATCAACAAAGCTAGTGGTCCAGATACAATCTCGTGTAGAATACTCCGGGAAGCCGCAGATGAAATTGCACCATACCTAAAATTTATTTTTGAAAAATCATTGGAATTGAAAAATGTACCATATGACTGGAGAACAGCCAACATCACTGCTCTATTCAAAAAAGGAGATCGATCAAAACCTGTCAATTATAGGCCAATCTCTTTGACATCGGTGCCATGCAAGATATTAGAGCATATTATTTTCAAACATATCATGGAACATCTGGAAACTCACAATATATTAGCCGATTTCCAACATGGCTTTCGTGAAAAAAGATCTTGCGAAACACACTTAATAATCACAGTCGAAGAAATCAGCAGATACTTGGATAACAAGCAACAGGTGGATATGCTCATCCTTGATTTCAGCAAGGCTTTTGACACCGTGCCTCACACCAGACTCCTCCGGAAACTAGACCACTGCGGAGTGAGAGGTAATATACATGGGTGGCTGGAATCTTGGTTAACAACAAGAGAACAAAAAGTCTTGGTGGATGGAGAGAAGTCAAGATCAGTCAAAGTTAAATCTGGAGTACCACAGGGGATGGTATTGGGTCCATTAATGTTCTTACTATATATTAACGACATCGGAGAAAATATAGGATTATCAGTAAGACTATTCGCTGATGACAGCCTCGTCTACATGGCAGTATCATCTAGGAACGATTGTCAACGACTCCAAGACGATCTCACCACCATGGTCAACTGGAGTAAGAAATGGCAGATGATCTTCAATCCTTCTAAATGTTACACCTTAAGAATAACTAAAGGGAAGCAACTAGTCATATACCCGTACCACATGGAAGGACAAGTGTTTGAATCAGTAAACAACAACCCTTATCTTGGTGTTGAACTGTCCAGCACTCTATCATGGGACACTCACATTGGCAAAATCCTCACAAAGGCCAACAGATCTTTGGGATTTATACGGCGAAATTTAGGCAGATGTCCCACAAATATCAAGCGACAAGCCTACCTCAGCCTTGTAAGACCGCACCTTGAGTACGCCAGTAGTGTATAGGATCCGCACCTACAAAAACACATATACCAAATAGAAATGGTACAAAGAAGGGCAGCGCGGTTTATCAAGCACGAATATTCAAGAGATCCTGGGATAGTAACATCAATCCTGCAAGAACTGGAACTTCAAGCACTCCAAGAAAGGCGCAAAACATCACGCCTGCTAGTCTTCCACAAAATAACCCACCAGAAGGTAGCCATACCATTACCACCATATTTACAAACACCTACTAGAACGACTCAACAATGCCATCCAAGAAGATTCGTAAGGATAGGCTCAACTGGCGATCAGCGGAAGCACAGCTTCTTTGTAAGGACCATCAAAGACTGGAATGATCTTCCACCGGACATTCTAGGAATTGATGACTATGAGGCATTCAAGACCAGCCTCATAGTCCACAGAAGCCAGTAAAGTAGAATCTCACGAATGTTTTTAAACTGCACATGCACATATGTTTTTAATGAGCACATGATGGATGACGTCCAGTATTATGCATTCGTGTGATGAGTCAGACGACTCTTTACGAATTACCAGTGTAGAAGTAGAAGTAGAAGTAGAAGTAGAAGTACTGCTTTGTGGAAGTTGTAAAACGTATCTAATCGGGAAATTAACACTTAAAATGCTCCACTCTGGTATTGATAGAAATGACAGAACTGATGATTTTCTGTAGATAAATATCAGAGTACAGCTGTTGGTGGCTACACGTTACCATTGACAAAAGTAATCGCCATTGGCAAGATATCGGTACTAATGGTGACCAATAATAGCCACCGTTGACTACCATTCTACCAGGCTGTCGCACCCACTCAACCACATTATCCTGATTCTGAGCCAACATGTCTTTGCTCTTTCTCCTTAATGTTGCGTGCTTAGCGGAGAAGCAACAAATACCAATTTTACAGTCTTTGGTTTAACCCGATCGGGGCTTGAACCCACGATCTACCGCACTCGAGGCGAGCACGCTAACCATTACACCACAGATGCGGTTGAATGAATAAAAGATAATATGGCAAATAAAAACACGGTCGAAACAAATTGTGGATTAGCAGTAGTAAGAATTTTGTTAGAAAAGCAATTAGGAAGGCATCAAAATATGTTGGACCACCGTGACTTCCTTAAGTATAGGAGAATGTCCGAGTAACTCTCCATTCCTTAAAAATAATTGGTTTTAAGGAATGGAGAGATACGAGGACATTCTCCAACTTAAAATCCACCCATTGTACTTTAATAATTTTATTAATTATTAATCTTGTAACAAAAAAAATCAAATACATTGTTTGTTATTCCCTTTTGCAATTTTAAACAGGTTGAGGTTTTTGACCTTTAAACTCTAGCTCCGCCCCTGTACATATTGTTCACAACTCTCCATTCCTTAAAAATAATGGAGACTTTAGACAATAGATTTACATCACAGGTGGATTTTAAATACATATAACAGACATTCAACAAGTGTACATATTGTTCTGAAACACCGGGTGGCTCAATGAGTTAGGTAGTTGGATTACAATAACAACTCATTCAAGCCTATCACCAATACGGCGTTGGTTCGCACCTGGCTTTGTAAATTACAAAAACGGTGCACTCGACTCGCAAGTGATAAAGTTTACCAGTTGCTTACCCATGGTCGGTGGTTCTCTCCGGGTACTCCGGCTTCTTCCACCACTAAAACTGGTTGCCATGATATAGCTGAAATATTGCTGAAAGTGGCGTTAAATACAATAAATCAAATCAAACCTACATATTGTTTTAAAATTAAATAACAAGTTCACCTCTTTGATACGATCATTTTCTCCATGATCTGAATGATAAATATCACTAAAGTGACTTCTGAAAGTAAATTAAAATATGTGTCAAATTCTTTTGCTATTATACAAATTAAGGGATATAAAATTGTATCATTAATAATAAATAATAAATTCAGATTTTCTATTTAAAATAGATCTCATTTACAAAACCACTGATATTTGTTCAATTTTTAACGCTGATTTAAGCTTTAGCAGCAACAAATTTTTATTTTTCTCTTTAAACTGTCGAAGCATAACATTTATTTAACTGTAAAATTCACAAATAAAATTCACCCCCCCCTTTTTTCCCCTTTCCTTCTTGTTTAAATCAATGATCAACAATATTCCAGAATCAAACAAATGAATAAATATAATATAGATTTCTTTTACATGCATCTTTTTACCATGCGTTGTTAGTGTGTTTTAAAACGGTCATCCAATCACACATATAAAATAACATGTTTCAGCATCACATAAATTTTAAAGGCTGACGAAAGAGGTTCATTATTCTTGTCCAAGATAAAAATACATCGCTAAAATTACCTGTGGGTGTTTCCCCACTTCAACTCGTAAATTTACATAGAAATGGGAGATATTTCGTCATAAAACTTCACACATGGTTTTGTCTGTCATATTTCTTGAAGACAAACATAAAATGTTATTGCATTTATCAATATGTTATGAGTATCAACAGTTTTTTCAACACCGTATCTGTTTCTCGATACAGCCGCCCGATTACAGTGACCCGTGACCCAGATTAGCTCGTTCCAGCAGTTTTTTCTTATTAATGTTGTTTAATGAATACTTCAAAAACATTCATAAATACTACAAAAGCCAACAAATTGGTCCTTTATACCTTTCTAATAATTGATTGATTGGTGCTTAATACCTTTCTAAGAGCAAAGCATGGATGGATATGATTTCACACTAAACAACAAAATGATTTAATAAATACCAATAGATCAACACTCTCGTTGGATTTTTATAGTTCTAGCTCACTGATATATCCCACAGGTAGACATGCTGCTCCACTCGGACGCTTTATCACGAGTCCGAGGCAACCACCTTTGCTCTTAGACGTCTTTATAACCATTTTTCAATATAATTGTGATTAATCCTTCTATATATAACCAGTTGCATCAGAAGCAATGTATAACAAGAGTAGAGGGTTGGCACGTGCAAGCTGTCGTTGCCATAATATTGCATGGATATAAAGACACAAACTTGTTAAATAAAGGAAAAAAAGATGAAATGATAAAAACGTTTTCTTGAAGATAATTTATATGTAATCAGAAAGTTTAAAAAGTGCGTGTAATTCCATGTCACAAGCGTATGTGGTTAAATTTACCTCCGAAATTCTTATCAAATATATTCCTCACACGTCTAATGTTTTATATCACTTCTAATGCTTTTTATCAACAAATGTACTTTACTTACCTATGGATTTGTCCCAAATATCATGAAAATTATGCATGCAGATATACAATTTGTTGGAATACATCGAGTCGTCAATTTTTCGAAAACGAGTTTATTTCCATCTCAAAAACTATGGAATTCGAATGTTACAGTGATACGCAAGATCAAAATATTTAAAGAGTCGAAAATATATTCAATTTAGACATTGATTTTATGTACTTCAAACGTATGCAAAACTTTATTGGTCAATGTCGGACATGAACTATTTCTTTACATGCTATGAATGACACTTCTCTAGCATCAAGTTTCCTGTCATGTGACCGTAGTAAATTCTTCATCCAGTTGAAATACCCCAAATCCGAACGATTCAACATTTATTAACTACAGCACATATATTGACAAAATGTACAAATACTTTGATAACTAGTTTTCTTATTTCTTTCTATTCATTCCATTATATAAAACTTTAGAAATCGAGTGCGGTATATCGTGGGTTCGAGCCCAAGTCGGGTAAAATCAAAGAATGTAGGACAGAAAGACACAGGTCAGAAAGTCACAGGACAAAAAGTCACAACTGACATTTTTCGACAAATAGGACAAAAGGTCACAGGACAAAAAGTCACAATTTGTAATTCAAAAGAAAAAAATGACTTGAATTATTTAGGAGTGAAGTTCCAACTCTATTGGACAAAAAGTCACATTTTTAAATATTTGTCATTTTCATTGGTGTACGAATTAGATTTAGCAATTTTAATTTATAGAAGTCATATATGTTTTTAATGAAAATAAATTACAAGTCACATTTCATATATTTAGCATAACTTGGGTCAAATATTAAGTAAAAAGACATTTTAATCTATAAATTAATCAAACAGAATTCAAATGTCAAATAAAAATAATAAAGAGTGGATGGCTTTACAGGAAGGATCCACAATTTGGATAATAATGAAAAGCAATCATATAAAGAGATAAATTAACAAAGCAATGGTCATTGAAGTAACATCATATACAAAACCAACGTCCGAAATGGTTTCCCTACTGAACTGGGAACCAGGTTTTCCGCAACGTCGAGGAAATGTACGAGAGTTATTCCCCTTTTTATTATGACGTTGCGTTGTTGCAAAATGGCGGCAAGTGTGCAAATGTTTCCATCTACCGGTATTATTATCAAGAAAAACGCTCATCCATCAAGCTTTTATAGTAAGAGATCATCATCATATGTACAGGAAGCAAGAGAGAAGTTGAGTGCGACGACAAACAATATCCAGAAGAATTATCCTGTGTTGATATCGATGCCCACGGGTAATAACACTTTCAACTTTCAAAAGTTAAAAAAGAACTCGAATGCCTTGTCGTACGAAGCTCCAGATTTAGACAAGAAAATGATTACTGGAAATCTACCGAAGTCATTTTTTGGAGAAACAGGCAAATCTTCTGAAACAAGAAAAACAGAAATCAAAAAGAAAACTCCAAACGTTGCCGTTGGGAGAGTGTTACGAGAAAATATCGCTGAAATTGAACGTAAATTACGAGACCTTGGAATACAAGTTGCACCATGTATTCTGGAAGCAAGACATCGTCGTAAACAACATACAGAAAATTTTGCTGAGCGGGCACAGAAATCAAGACACAGTCAGGTTGAAGTGATAGGATGGAAGGAAGCTTTAGAAATGAGAAGAGCTTCAAGAGGAAAGAGTGAGTGTCTAGACAAAATGGACAGACAACAAATACTCCCTCGTGGTTCAATCAAAAGACAATGTAATAATTTGAGCTTTACACGGCAAATTATGAGCTAATAAATATAATATACCAGGAGATATCTTAGACGAGTACATATAGATTCTGTCAATGACCCAAACACATGATTTGGCGTAAAATGTACAATAAATGTTATAATATACAAGTGTGGACACAGAAATGTGCTGTCCAAAAGGCAAGTGTGGATGTCAATATTTCATATTATTAAACAACATTATTAAGAAAAAACTGCTCGAACGTGCTAAAGTGGGTCAGGGGTCACTGTAATCGGGAGGCTGTATCGAAATGTTTGTCTTCAAGAAATATGATAGACAAAACCATGTGTGAAGTTTTATGACGAAATATCTCCGATTTCTATGTAAATTCACGAGTTGAAGTTGCGGCTGTATCGAGAAACAGATACGGTGTTGAAAAAACTGTTGAAACTCATAAAATATTGATAAATGCAATAACATTCTATGTTTGTCTTCAAGAAATATGATAGACAAAATCATGTGTGAAGTTTTATGACGAAATATCTCCCATTTGATTTGTGAATTTCACAGTTAAATAAATGTTATGTTTCGACAGTTTAAAGAGAAAAATAAAAATTTGTTGCGTCTAAAGCTTAAATCAGCATTAAAAATTGAACAAATATCAGTGGTTTTGTAAATGAGATTTATTTTAAATAGAAAATCTGAATTTATTATTTATTAATTTATTATTAATGATATAATTTTATATCCCTTGGGAGGGGGAGGGGGGCTATGATGAAAATTTGAAAAAAAACACAGGACCGAACTTTAAGCAAAAATAATAATCCAGAATTAGTTTTTTATTAAAAAAAATCCAGGATCCCTGTGTCCATGAATTTTTTTTTAAAGTTAATAATATGAAATATTGACATCCCCACACTTGCCTTTTGGACAGCACATTTCTGTGTCCACACTTGTTAACTTTAAAAAAAAATCATGGACACAGGGGTCCTGGATTTTTCTTTAGTAAAAAACTAATCCTGGATTATTATTTTTGCTTAAAGTCCGGTCCTGTGTTTTTATTTCAAATTTTCATCATAGTCCCCCCTCTCTTTAAACTGTCGACACATAACATTTATTTAACTGTAAAATTCACCACCCCCCCTCCCCTTTTTCCCTTTTTTCTTGTTTAAATCAATGATCAACAATATTCCAGAATCAAACAAATGAATAAATATATAGATTTCTTTTACATGCATCTTTTTGTTTTACATTATCATATCAAGAAAATGGTGACTGTAACATTCATCAAATTCAAGTGGGGGTAGGGGTTTTCGGTTGGGTTTCTGCGTAAAATGGTTCAGTTTCATTGTTAAAAGTCCGGTATTTTCCTTTCCTATATGAACCAAAGAACACTTTTATAGCTGTTTTTCTTTTTAAAAAATAATTATATTTAAAAAATAGTAACATGTTAACCTTTAATTCACCCAGTAATATGTTTTTCCTCGCCGTAGAGCAAAAATACTTACATGGTTGGAAAGCTGGAGATGTCAAGATTCTATATTTATAAACTATTGACCTAAGTAACCTTGCTAAACCATGCGGAGTCAGTGTGTTTTAAATCGGTCATCCAATCAGGACGCTCATTATTCTTGTCCAAGATAAAAATACATCGCTAATATTACCTGTGGGTGTTTCCCCACTTCAACTCGTAAATTTACATAGAAATGGGAGATATTTCGTCATAAAACTTCACACATGGTTTTGTCTATCATATTTCTTGAAGACAAACATAAAATGTTATTGCATTTATCAATATGTTATGAGTATCAACAGTTTTTTCAACACCGTATCTGTTTCTCGATACAGCCGCCCGATTACAGTGACCCGTGACCCACTTTAGCACGTTCTACCAGTTTTTTTTCTTAATAATGTTGTTTAATAAAGAGATATTTTCGGCGAGACTAGATATTCTGTCAATGGCTCAAATACATGATTTGGCGTATAATGTACAATAAATGTTATATTATACCAGGAGATACCTTCTGCGAGACTCTATAGATTCTGTTAATGAATCAAACTCATGATTTTGTGTATAATGAACAATATAACTAAAAGGAATAAATGTTATGATAATATATCAAGAGATATTTTCGGTGAGACTATATATTCTGTCAATGAATCAAACGCATGAATTTGTGTATAATGCACAATAGAATGAATAAATGTTATAATATACCAGAAGATATTTTCGGCGAGACTCTATATATTCTGTCAATGAATCAAACACATGCTTTTGTGTATCATGCACAATAAAATGAATAAATGTTATGATGCATTAAGAGATATTTTCAGCGAGACTCTATAAATTCTGTCAACGAATAAACACATGAATTTGTGTATAATGCACAATAGAATGAATAAATGTTATAATATACCAGAAGATATTTTCGGCGAGACTCTATATATTCTGTCATTGAATCAAACGCATGCTTTTGTGTATAATGCACAATAAAATAAATAAATGTTATATAAATAATGCATCAACTTCCATCAAGAGATATTTTCGGCGAGACTCTATATAAATTCTGTCAATGAATCAAACACGTGATTTTGTATATAATGCACAATAAAATGAATAAATGTTATGATGCATCAAGAGATATTTTCGGCGAGACGCTATATATTCTGTCAATGAATCAAACACATGATTTTATGCATAAATAAACATCTGCTTTGTATATGATAATGTATTCCATTGATTACATAAATTGTTAATTTGTAAACACTTGTTATCAGGCCATACATGACACCCTATTTATAATGGCATAATCCTGTTTAAGTGGGATTTATCTTTCTGTAATTCCAAAAAGAAAACTATGCCTTTCTGAGTTTTCTTTTAAAAAATAATAAGAAAGAATATATTGATATTTCTTATACCAGTATATATCAATGCCGTTTTGGATCTCATCCCTATGGAAAATTTAGAATTTTTACATAAAGGGTGGGACTTAAACAGGATACGTGTTTTCTATTAGTATAATATATCAATCGTGTTTTAGTGCCACCACCGAGGAAAATTTATATTGATTGATTGATTGATAATTACTTAACGTCCAACGAGCAGTGTTTCAGCTATATTCAGGACGAGTCAGTGAGTGAGTGATTGTTGTCTTAACTCCAAATGAGCAATTTTCAGCTATATCATGGCGAGAACAAGTTACATTTTGATATGATGATGATGATGTCCGCTTAAAACCTTTGTACTAGACCAACACGCTTTGCTAGCTTACTTCAACAATAGTCCACGGGTAGACAGACATATCGCTCCATTAACTTGATTCTTGCTCTTACTATTTAATACTGCGTGCTTGGCGGAAAAACCGAGCAAATTGTGCTCGAACCCACTGTCTACTGCACTCGGGGCGAGCACGCTAACTATTACACCACTGATCTTGTGTGAACGCCAGGAAGAGTTAATCGACATAGGATTAGTTTCTGTACTTTTGCCGTCAACTCGCTATGAGGAAAGAATCACGGGCATATTAATATGTGTGTTTGTTTGATGGTGTTTAACGTCACTTTCAACAATATTTCAGTTATATCGTGGCGGTCAGTTTTATTGGTGGAGGAAACCGGAGGACCTGGAGAAAACCACCTACCTGTCGCAATTCACTAACAAACTTTATCACATAATGTTGTAGACCTCGCCCTGATCAAGATTAGAACTCACAACATCAGTGGTGATAGGCACTTATTGCATAGGTAGTTGTAAATCCAACTACCATACGATCACGACAATGACGGTCCCCGGGCATATAAAGAAAATAAGCACCTTATAAAGATGAAAGCACCACCTAGAAAGAAAAAGAGTACAACATATAAAGACGAAGGTGTGTGTGTGTTTATGGTATTTAACGCCACTTTCAACAATATTTCAGTTATATCGTACTACATATAAAGACGAAGGCACCCCATATATAGGCTAAAGCAGCACATATAAATAAATTCGACCTCACAAGAAATCTCTGGCATTCCATTATGTGTAAATTGTTCAACAGTGTTACTTTAAGAAATAAGTAATACATGTATTAAAAATGTGATTAAGAAAATGGTCTGCTAATAACAACATAATACCATTTTCTTAATCACATTTTTAATACATGTAATGTATTACTTATTTATTAGAGTAACACTATTGAACAATTTTACAAAGAGGTGAGTTCTGGGCCCATAAAAGTAGCTTGACCCTGCCACTTCTTTTTTATCCAAGTGGCTGTATCAGGCCAGGAGAGTAAGCGGTCATGATAGGGGGATCGATTTTGCCTTTGTTTCTGCTATTTATTTTCCGATAAGATATTATAACTTTTCTGATGATGTGTATTATTGGATTTAAAGTGGTGAGTTCGAATCCCTCTCATGGCGACGTGTACTCCATGCAACATTATTATAAAAGGGGATAACCGTCTAATAAAATATTTCAGTTCATATTATGTCAAACAGCTGTTTTCCAATTGATATAAAGTGTATATATTTATAAAATAGTTACTGATATGGAGGGCAATATCTGGATATACAGACTGCCCAAGGGTCGTGGTCCGTTCCACGACCCAAGGGCAGTCTGTCTATCCTGATATTGCACTCTATTGTGTAACTATTGTGTTTATTGCATTGAAGACCAGAATCTGACACATACAATATAAATGCATAGAAATGTTTAATCAGGATCATTGAGGTTTCCCTAGGCATTATCACCTTCGTTATTACCTAATTTGAATTGACTACAACAATTGTTTGAATGGTGTTCAACTTATAATTAGAAATAAAATGAGATTATAAGTAACATTGTAATTTATCAAAAGGTAAACAAACAAATATCTGTGTATAGACCAGTAGTACCAGTCTATACACGGTTTTTGGACCGGTCTATATCAGCATTCCAGTCTATATCGCGGAATAGTGAAGGTCACGTGGAGAGTGTTCAGCCAATAAAATGTATGATTTTTATTCTGATATGCAATAATTATGTAAAGTACAATGTTAATATAATAAATGATTGTTTTTGGTATATAATCTTTGTGTTTATTTAGCTAGAACATGTAGATAGTTAATAGTTTATTCAGCATACTAGAAGTACCATACACACAGTATTCAAATACACACGTACAGTGTGAAACCTTCTTTGACAATAGACGTTTTCAGAAATCGGTGATTACCTAGTTATCTTTCGTGGTCGCTAAGTGGCGTTACTATCGTCCGCCATTAATAAAGTGCAACAATCGGTTGTTTACACTAGTTACGATTAATCAGTATTCATAATTGGATTAGATAAACACGCATCAGTTGATATTGTATGTGTTATTCCCGTGATTTTGGCCGAATATTTCGAAATATGGATTATTGAATCGAACTTAAACGGTTATTGTTTAAATTGTTCAGAATCACAAAGCTCAGCACCAGGTCGGACAAATCTATGCGGTCATCAATATTATAAAAGATAAAGAATTAGCCATTTTTCCAGATGTGGGCTAACAAATCGATCTGTAGCTATTCAGATTTTAACCTTGCTTATGTGGCAGAATTTCAATACAAAGCAGGGTACGCAAAAAAAAAAACCGGTCGGTATGGAAACCCTCGACACACATTTTTTTACTAACGGTATATATTTTGTACAAAAGAACTAAGTTCCCTTCGAATATTGTCTTCACTTCACAAAGTTGCATATTTTTATGATGTAGGGAGCACTTATGCAATTGACCAAAAAATCAATCATTTGCACAATGATAGAGTTGCAAATATGTGGAGGAATAATGTTCCTTCCGTATGCGGTAGAGGATAACATAGAAAGGAAAAAAAACTGAGTTAAATGTTGTCTTAAATGAAAATTTAAATAATATAAACAAAGGAAACGGGAACAAAGTGAGCAGTGTAGGAATTATTGTTCTTCATGTAGAAGCCGCATAAAATAATTAACAATTTACAAAGAGGTATCACATTTCTGTAGATAAATCTTGAAATAAATCTTGATTCTGTAAGAAGTAAAAATGAACGACATGATGTCCTGCAACAAAATTCGGCGATTTTTTTTTTCTTTTAGTTTTTTGTCATTATAATTCAGTTATATATATTTTTATCATTTTTAACCCTTTGTGGGAAGGGGGTAGAGTTTAACTGTCATATTGCAAATCAAATACATTTAAGAATCAACCTAATACATAAATTAAATTTTTGTGTTTTAGTGATGTCTTTGCTATAACTTGTTATGCAATACACAGTTAACTATCAGTTATAATGATAGTTATCTTTCTACAATATGAATTTAACACCTTTGTTACAAAATGACACGACTGTCTATTCCCCTAAGTGCCAAACCCGGGAAGCATCGCATCGCTGTTGATACGGTCGACCTTCAGCAGACTACAAGTCTAGAAAGCGCTACCACTTCCTTAACACGTCAATATTAAATTTTAATTAATCTTCAAAAACATATAAAATTAAAGAATAAATCAATATAAAACTATGAAATCCTAGCAAAGAAATTTAAAAAAGAAGACAAATGGGGTGAAAAAAGCCCGTCCGGTTCACGTATCTGAAACCTGGGAGCAAATAGTTATATTAGGTTCCTCATGAAACTTTTTTTTCAGACAAAGAAATTCAGATATTCAGATGTTTTAATTTGATAAAACTTAAATTCCTTTTCATCTTCACTACAGAAATTGACCGACAAAAAGTTTTAATTTGTTTTACAATTTAACAAACAAAAAATAAATAAAAATAAAACAGAATTGAAAAATGCACCGTAAGATGTCACATTCAAAGTTAAGTTATTTCTTATAAGTTAGGCACACTTTTTATCATTATTACTTCACTTTAAATCGTATAGTAATAATTTCAAAAAGCGTATATTATAATTTATATATTTACTTTTTAATTTCATACAAAATATTAATTTGATTACCCCTTTTTTCTTATGCTTGAAAAGCAACAAAAAAAACAAAAAAGGAAAAAAAGTGCATGCAGTTTTTTATCAAGTAGGATTTATACTGATTTTGTATGGGGATATAACGGTAATTAAAAAAAAAATACATACCAGGTAATTTATTTGTTGTCATTATATCATTGTTATTATATCTCCGTTTATAAATCACTTCACAGCAGGTGTTATCATTGAATTTCAAGCCGAAATAACAGTATATTGTGACACCTGTACTTGAGAAAACATACATTAGCGTATCGATAAACCCCGAGAACATAATATTTTGGCACTTTACAAATGGCGGACATACTCGGAAATCGATAATGGCCGCGCCCATGTTTTTAAGAATAAAAAGGTCTAAAGTACTGGCACATTTTACCACTATTTATCACAGTTCAGTAATACTGAAGGCAATAATTTGGCTATACAATGCAAATTACATACATGTATACAATATTGGTGTATTGATGGTAAATATAGAATTAATGTGGTGAGACTTAGAAACAGGGGAAAGACGAGCTTTAGCGAGTCACTGACTTTCCATCCTTTTCGTTCAGAGCCACATAAATTCTATATTTACCGTCAATATGCCAATATTATATTTATCCTGCAATAAAATTTGCAAAAAAAATAATTTTATCTTAAATAATAAAAAAAATATAACGGAAACCCCATGGATACCTAATCGGTATGCGTAGTAATGCATACATGTGTGGCACGGTTATTATTTAACAATACACACTCACCAAATGAAATAGGTCATCATTAATCAATGAATTATTTAGAGAACAAACAATATTTATTACTTGTGAATTAAAATGAAGCGTAAAATGCATTATTTTGCACAATATTGTGAACTAGTTTTGGTATTTTTCTTGCATTTCATTAAAAATGTAAAGTTCACGGTCACTTGCCTGTGTTGAAGTTCCAGTAAGGGGCGTGGCTTAATAGCTTTATTAGGCTAATGAGTAATGTGAAAAGTGTTATTATGACAATGTCATAATACAGCAAGTTTATTTCAACCCATTTATTACCACAAAAAATAACCCAATTGTAGGATAAAACATAATTGTAGTTCATATAAATTATATCTAACCCATGTGTCCCACATTCAACCTGTGGGGTACCCCTTGTCTTATAACAGTAAAGATAACATCCAGCCTGTATGGTGTACACCTCGCCATTAACGGGGTTCAAACTCACAACTTTAGTGGTTACAATTAGATTAGATTAAGTACTGGCACGTTTTATCACTATTTATCTTTGTCACAGTTCATAATACAGAAGTCAATCATTAGAGTAAGTACATTGTCTGCATTTAAAGATTTATTATCCCACTTTTCTCATCTATCTAAAATTGTAACGATAAATGGTTTTAACATTACTGGTAAATAGAGGTTAGGGTTATGGTGTTTTAATGCCACTTTCAACAATATTTCAGTTATATTGCAGCAGTCAGTTTAATTGGTGGAGGAAACAGGAGTACCGTGAGAAAACCACTGACCTGTCGCAAGTGACTGAGAAATTTTATCACATAATGTTGTATCGAGTACACCTTGCCCAAGCAGGATGTGAACCCACAACATTAGTGGTGATAGACTTTGATTGCATAGGTAGTTACCATACCACCATGAAAGCCCCTTACTGGTAAATATACTGTGTATATATTGTAATGTAGGATGGAAATGGGGTATCAGGTAAAACAATTCACAGTAAATATACTGTGTATATATTGTAATGTAGGATGGGAATGGGGTATCAGGTAAAACAATTCACAGTAAATATACTGTGTATATATTGTAATGTAGGATGGGAATGGGGTATCAGGTAAAACAATTCACAGTAAATATACTGTGTATATATTGTAATGTAGGATGGGAATGGGGTATCAGGTAAAACAATTCACAGTAAATATACTGTGTATATATTGTAATGTAGGATGGGAATGGGGTATCAGGTAAAACAATTCACAGTAAATATACTGTGTATATATTGTAATGTAGGATGGGAATGGGGTATCAGGTAAAACAATTCACAGTAAATATACTGTGTATATATTGTAATGTAGGATGGGAATGGGGTATCAGGTAAAACAATTCACAGTAAATATACTGTGTATATATTGTAATGTAGGATGGGAATGGGGTATCAGGTAAAACAATTCACAGTAAATATTTGCTCAAGATACATTAATGATAATTTTTTTAATTTAATTTGATGCAAACGGTAGCTTGAAAAACTGAGTTTGAGGAATCACAGCAAAAAGTTTGGGTCCATATGAGACTAACTGTAGTGACAAAAGGGTGTTTGATGCTTGATGGTAAATGGACATTCCTGCCTTCATACATACTGTACCAAATGATTGTAGAAATATGAAAGGGAATCAAATTTTGGAAGGAATTAAATATTTGTACTGCATAGCATTCTCTGTCATAAGGAAGGAGCCATCGTGGTCATGATCGTATGGTAGTTGTATTTACAACTACCTATGCAATCAATGCCTATCACCACTAAAGTTATGAGTTCGAACCCCATTCATAGTGAGGTGTACTCGATACAACATTATGTGATAAAGTTTGTCAATGACTTGCGACAGGTCAGTAGTTTTCTCCGGGTAGTCCTGTTTCCTCCACCAATAAAACTGATCGCCACGATATAACTAAAAATATTGTTGAAAGCACCATAAACCTATACCTGTCATGAGGATGTTTGGAAATAAAAAACAAATATATGCTATAAATATTTTGTGTCATTTTATTTGTTGTGAAATGAGGTTTTCTACACGATGAATTGTCTGTGACTCAAGAAATACAATACATTAACATGACTTAAAACATTAAATGTAACTGTCAGGATTCCCTCTCAACAGAAGTACCATAAATATTGTTCAAAATAGTTCAATATTAATTTCACTTGAAATGTTTGAGTAATTTTTTTTACAATTAAGTACCAGGAAGTAAAATAAATTATACTTTGACTTAATTAAATTAAACAAAAAAATTAAAAAATTGTGTTGAAAATTAACATCTACATTTCAAATTAATTTTAATCTTTGAACTCGTTTGGCTAAAGTTTAGTGTGTCTTTCAAAGTAGCAAACAGTATTAATCTGTATTCAGAATACTCTATCAGGATCTACAAAGTAAACTGAAGCCAAATAAGTGTTTGGTTTTGAACTACAGACATTATATCTGCATTTTTCAATATAAAATTATTTTTTTCTCTCAAAATTTTCATTTTAAAAAAACCTGTAAAAAAATAATTATTCCTAAAAAAAAAAGAATAAAAGAGGATTATATACAATTAAGAAAAACATAACAAATTGATAAGTTTTTGACAATCTCTTATTTTATTATGTCTGAGTATTTGTTTGTCCTGAATTATGAACCTAAAGGACATTAACAGAGAACTATTACATCACATAACATATAACAATATGACTGCATGTTTAGGTAACACAGTAATTTGTAATTTGATTAAAAAACAAAGTCTTTATAGAATGAACAAATATCTGAAACATTGGTGAAATATGTAGTACAAGTTAGTATGATGATTCTTTACAAGGATTGGTCTATTTTATCAAGGTGAGTGGTATAGAAAGCTTCACATGGATCATACTGATCTAGTCTATTTTACATTTTATACAGAAAAAGGAAATTGCTGTACACTAATTTCTTTGATTACATTCTGTGTGTTTCTTGTACATGTACTGGAAACTTGTGAAATTAATATACAGTAAGTTTGTTGACAAGTTCCTGTAAAACAGCTATAGTCTGATTCAAAATACAATGTATGACATTTCACAGATATATTTGCCATTAAGTATATAAAGGACAACCAATTTCTATAAAATTTTGTTCTTTTTTGAAATATAAGAACATGATATTTTCCAAATAGTACATAATAACATTTTTGATCTTTTTAAAATTTGAGAAAATGAAATTTTCAAAATAAAATAAAAACTTATTCCTGGTCCGTAATTTATACTGAAGTACTTCCCAGCATGCAATGTTTATGTATTGTATAATTAATTTTTTTCAAGAAATTTTCCATCCTCTACCTTAACAAAATGGAACATTCTTATAATATTATAACAAGTTTAATAATATTGCACACAAAAAATAAAATATAAAATATTGCACACTAATTAATACTTTTATGATTAGTCATTAATTCAAGAAAAAAATCTAGCAACAGTATAAAAAAATAAGCAAAAAATAAAAAAAATGCTATATTATCTTTTTATCTACCTTAGTGAAAACTGGAAAGTCTTATTTCTGTGATATTTTTTCTGTATTTAAAAGTTAAAATGGTTAAATAAATTTAATTTACAACATGAAATAACATTTACATTTTGACGTCCAATATCTGTATTATTATGGTTCATAACAGGATTAAATTGACATCAGCAGCCATAGTTTTAAATTTAAATCAAATTGAAAAGTTAAAGTTCAATTTACCCTGTTACCATGGTAATATATGATTCAGTTGTTATAACATGTTTAGTGCATAGAAAGCAGATACAAATATGGAAGAATCTTTCTAGTTTGATTCTTTATCAACCAATAACAAAGCCCTGCAATTTACTAACAACTGAGTAATACTTTGATAAACATGTCAATCATAACAATATGGAAACAGTGCTGTTGCCATTGGAGATGACAGAGGTATTATGGGAAAAAACGGTGGGACTTGAATGATAATGCTTATAGCATAACAAACTTATGTTGGAATGGTTATGGCTTAAAATAAACAATTGACCTAAAAGAAAATGCGAGATAACATTTCAGCTGACCGTCGATTACAATTAAAGGTCAAAGATGAAGAGAAATATAATTTTACTTTGAAATAACCAAATTTTCAAGTTTTATGTAGCTCACAGCTAATTTCTGACCATATCTTTACTACAAATCAACAACAAAGTGATATAATAAAGTTTGACTGCCTAACTAAATTAATATTTTATAAAATGGTGCATTCTGGGAAAAAATAATAAAATGTCAATGGTCAAAATGCTGTAACATAACAACTCAATAGTGACCAATAGTGTTAATTACAAATTTGGTGTCAAATGAAAATATAAAACAAAAACAAAAAACAAATACCCATATTTCATTAGTTTACTGAAAAAGTTATTTCTGTTCAAAATGGTCTTTAAGTGTATTTTTTGTGTAATGGTAAACAAGAAATATTTTTTTCAGACATACATGTATTGACCTGAATTTTAACCTTGAATGAATGCTGTGCTATTCATTCTCTAGCTAGTAAAACATTCAACACAAGTTGACCTGAATTTTAACCTTAAATAAATGCTGTGCTATGGTTTCTCTGGTAAAACATTCAACACAAAATGATAACAATATTAACTCAATGAGAATTCAATCAAATCTCAAAAAACATATTTGGCACAAAATAAACGCTTAAATGATTCCTTTAGAATTATGTCCTTTTTTTAGGACAAATAATGGAATGGCATTTTCTTTAACACATAATATACATATATAGCTTTCATAATTATGTTCAACTCTTATCAGATGAAAATATAACACATATAACTATGCACAACCAGGATAAGACATGAGATATTTTCACATGAGAATTTTTCTCACATTACATGGATTTCTCACATGATTTTTTTTTTTTTTTTTAGCATTCACACCAATCATATACCTTATCACATTATCAACATAAAGCTAAATACCTACAACTTTCATTCTCACATGTGTACAAAATAATATCTACAACAAACAGAATTTCTCAATATTTACAAATTTATAAAATTTAATAATAATCTTAAATAAAATATCTGTAAAACAAGTAAATAAAATCATGGTGACTGACACAAGCACAAGAATCGTCATATAATTTACTGCGATCTTGTTATTTTAAGATACTTCACGTATCCATGCTGTTTTAATGATAAATGATTTATTTGAGAAAACATTAATAATGATGGATGCTGTAGAAACTGTTCTTATTTCACTAGAATTTACCATTTATAAAAAATTATATCATTCCTATAATACAAGTTAAAGATTTGTATTCGTTATAAAACTTTAGATCTTAAAACAAAATGTCAAAACAAATTTGGAACTACGTTACATGATTCAGATTATTTTTCATCCAATCAAATATGAAAATTACATTTTTTTAAGTCTTGAAATATACATCAATTAGACCTATAGTTCATAGAGACTTATACTTCATAGAATACAGAAACATAACATTCTCCAGCAAATATCAAAATGGATTATTTTATTATACTCTGCTCTGCCATTAAATAAAAGAAAAATAGGTTACTCACTAAGAATGAGAGATTGAGTTTTTATTTTTCCTGTTTCATACCTAAAATACATTTTAAAATATTTCATGAAAGTAAAAATGGTTTGGTTTATGGTCTTTAACACCACTTTCAACAATATTTCAGTTATATTGTGGCAGTAGAGGAAACTGCATGGAATACCAGGAGAAAACCACTGACCTGCTGCAAGTCACTGACAAACTGCATTATTGTGGTATGCATATACATGCATCAAGCATTTACTTTTTATCCTTTACTTTATATAAGTTGCTTGACAAAATCTATGATTAAAAATGTTTCCCTCACATCGGTTAAAATGGTGTCTACAAAATACGGAAACAATTAGAATTTCCTATTACATGTACAACAATCTAGAATTCTCTCCTCACTACTGACTCTTTGTAACATGGACTGGGGACTAAAAACGAGACAACATTTACAAGATAAAATTTTGATATGGATAAGTGTCATGTGACTTAGATATTTACACAAAGTTCACAACCTATGGTGACACACATATTTGTACATAATTTACACTTTTGTTTGTTATATGGCACAAATGAGCAATAGCTACACAAGAAACTAAACAATCTACAGCATTTGTTTTCGTGACGGTCATATTTGTAACTCATATTATCGGTCTGTGGACATTGAGGCTAAATTCTATCTTTATGGTAAAGTCATTGAAAATTCTTCAAGGTCATGTCAAGGTCGTAAATTGACTTCCAAGTCATTTGGTTTGAATATTTTGTATACAAAACTGAAGACCACAAAAATATCTAACCTTAGATATTAACCAAATTATCACATGATCTCAAGGAAGAAACACCCTATTGATCTGAAATAATTCTATTACCAGACAATTGTCAGAAATATTGAAGAAGATTTCCAAAAGAAGTTATTATACTTGATCGACTGTTCTCTTCATTCGGTTATGCAAATTTTTCGTAACTATGAAAAAATCTCCATCTAGTACTTGATTCCTAAATTGTCCAGAAATAAAACAGTAAACTTTTAACCCTTCCTTAGAGCATGTTTTTACCAGTGTTGTTATTCTTATCTCGGTTGAACTTGGTTGAACTTACAGACACTGTAGGTTTCTATGTACCGGTAATTGAGTTTGGGAAACAATAGCAGTAAATGAATAAATTATTATTAAATTTATACCCTCCTTGAATTATATTATGCAAAATATATATATAAACATGGCATCGATCAACTTGGTTTTGATGAAATGAGTATCTTTGTAATACAATTTTATATATATATGAAATGTTAGGTAAATCACGTCTATATTTGGTCGTTTTATAATATAATGATATTCAGTCTTACTGAAATACATTGAAATTGGAATCTAACAAACAATGGTTTAAGGTAAATAAGATTGATTTTTATATATATTAAGTAAGTTTACAGCATTTGTGTACAGATATGTTTAAAGATATTATAGTCTTTCTCTTAAAAATCCTTTCCTGTAATGATGCCGTTCTATCAACTCTTTGATCCCATTAAGGGACAGTTGAAATATCCTTGTCCCAGGATTATAATATGTTTTTAATAATAATATTTTCATCACAATTGAACTGGTAGAAATTTGGAAGTTATTACACCGATATTTGTACTCGGGCGTAATTTCTTTTTCAAGAAAGTCTCCATCAAAATCCATAATTAATTAATTACGATATTTGTATTATGCGAAAACATGACTAGAATACAGCAGCTAGCTTTAATCCTTATCTTCATCCTCATTGGTCAGCTCTAATCTTGAACTTTTGAACTTCCTACCATGAATATCATCAGTTCCACATATCACAGGTTTCTAGAAGTCATATATGGCTATTGTATTTGTAGAAAATTCACATCACAAATATCTTTTTAAGATCCAACAGTAAATTCACAACCTTAGGCAAGAATCAACATTCACTTAATTATATCAGCACTTATTGACCTTTGAACTATGCCATTTTTAACACTACTAAGCTGGCCATTTGTCTTTTTTTACTGGAATTAAATTCAACACTGTCACAACCATGTTTTAACAATTTAAAAAAAATATTTTTATGATATGGCAAGATGCTATCGATGGAAGACTGTGATAAAAGCAGTCAAAACAGTTGTTATAACACACACCAATGAAAAACAGTGCCTGTTAGAATTATTATGTTCATTAAGATGCTGACTGCTGATATGACCAGCTGAAGCATCGTAACTTTTCTGTGCACCATCACCTGCAAAGAAAAAAAAATTGCTTCATAATTAACATATTATAGATACAAATCTATTTTCATAACTAAATTTTAATAAAAGATGATCATGAAATTAAACAAATGACACCTTCTTGTTTTTATGATATAATATACACACCTAGAGCCAAGGGGACAGGAGATGGTCTGGGGTTCTTACAAACTCTACTTAAAAGCAAGGACTATTAAAGTCGAGATTTTGGTTGAATTATGACCATCAAAATCAGGTTTTCAGTTCAACTAGGACTACTTAAGTTCAAACTTTTACCCCTGGCTGCAAGACCATGTCACAACGTGAGCTTAGCAAAGATATGGTACTGCAGAAATGTTGTGGCAGAGAAAATACTGTGTATATATTGTGTAATATACCCACTTTTTTATACAAAAAAATATTTGTCCAGCAGAGGTGGACTAATATACATAATACATCATGTGTTGAGGGGTTAGGGGGTTATGGTGTTAAACGTCACGTTCAACAATATTTCAGTTATATCGTGGCGGTCAGTTTTATTAGTGGAGGAAACAAGAGAACCCAGAGAAAACCTACCGACCTGTCGCAAATCACTGACAAACTTTATCACATAATGTTGTATTGAGTACACCATCATGTGTTGAAAATAATTAAAAATGTATATGATACATAATTGTGTGCTATGCACAACCTATTACTGTAATAAATGCACAACATAATAAGTCTATCTATACTCACTATAAGTTGGATCTGTAAAAACAGGGAATTTTTTACTGTATGTATGTTCTCCAAATTTGTTCATGGCTACTAGACGTACTTGATACTTAGTGTTAGGAATAAGATTATTCAAAACTTTCCAGGATTTAAGAAATTCGGCTTTCGTAGGTTTCCACTCGTCATCACCTAAGAATGAAATAGAGGTACACATAAAACTAACTTCTTATCATTATGTAATATCCAGTAATTATTCATTTCAGTTGGTTTTTTTTTTATTGATTTCAGCTATTTTCCTCTGAAAATTGTTTTCTAAAAGTTGCTGGACACAGTCAGAACAGGTAATAAATGACTATTTTGAAAGGGGATGTAGATGGTTTCAGCTATTTTTCATTCATTTCAGTTACATTATTTTCTAATCAGGGTCATCCCTGAATATCATACACTATCAGAGCATTAACTGATGCCAATTGGTCCACAAGAGTATCTATATTTAGCTTTTTCGTCAACATTCACTTGTGAAGACATAAATAGTAATTTCATACTCTAAATAGATATTGGGGTCGTCGTGGTCGTGATCGTATGGTAGTTGGATTTATAACTACATAGGCAATCAGTGTCTATCACCACTAAAGTTAAGAGTTCAAATCCCACTCAGGTGAGGCCTACTAGATACAACATTATGTGATAAAGTTTGTCAGTGACTTACGAAAGGTCGGTGGTTTTCTCCGGTTTCTTCTACCAATAAAACTGACCACCACGAAATAACTGAAATATTGTTGAAAGTGGCGTTAAACACCCTAACCCTAACACCTTAAATAGATATTGTCTATATAAGATTTGATTATCTCCCCTTTGATTGTGACAATCGAAACACCTGTCCACAGGACAATTCCAGCACCACATTTAAACTGTTTAGTTAATCGTTGGTAACTTGTTCTGGTCATAAAGCTGAAATACCACTACCTTGACTTTTGAAAACAATCAAACAATCAATCAAGTCAATTTTAAGAAAGCACCTTAAAACATAGCATCATATTGAACCAAATCTATTTTATACTAGATATTGATATTTCATTGGTTAAACGTTTATAGTGGATTTTCTGTCTAAAACTTAAGACACATTCACACGGTCAAGTTTTTCCTTCATATTCACTTCAATGTTTACCAGTGCACATGTTTCAAACACAAATTTGACACCTTTTCAACTCCCTTCCAATATCTGATAAAATGTGTTGGATCACATGTTTAGACTGTCAAATTCGTGCTTGAAACGGGTGCACAGATAAAGATTAAAGTCAATTTGAAAGTAATAATTGATCATGTATATGCACCTATAGGAGTTACAACTCGCCTCAAAATACTTCAAAGACAGACTGGTTGCTACGTAAATTTTATACATTTGAATGCATTTAAAAACCCACTACATGTATATTCTATTTCATATACAAACTCTGATGATTTATTGAGCTAATAAAATATGACATACCCTCCCTTCTATACTCTAAAAAGTACTGCACACCCATCTGGAAATGTTCTTGCCTCCATGTAATATTAAAACTGGTTCTATCAACTGCTGATACTATTGGGTGAGGTATATCTGGTGCTACAAAATAAATCAAATGATTTCATGGATTTGATTGGATGGGAAATGTTCTGGTTCCATGTAATATTAAAACTGGTTCTATCAACTGCTGATACTATTGGGTGAGATATATCTGGTGCTACAAAATAAATCAAATGATTTGATTGGATGGGAAATGTTCTGGTTCCATGTAATATTAAAACTGGTTCTATCAACTGCTGATACTATTGGGTGAGGTATATCTGGTGCTACAAAATAAATCAAATGATTTCATTGATCTGATTGGATGGGAAATGTTCTGGTTCCATGTAATATTAAAACTGGTTCTATCAACTGCTGATACTATTGGGTGAGGTATATCTGGTGCCACAAAATAAATCAAATAATTGGATAAGACATGTTTTGGTTTCCATGTTATCTTAGACTGGTACTGCCTGCTGACACAATCAGGTAAGGTAAAAGCAAAATTACCAAGTATCTGCTTTGCTAGTTTGACCTGGAACACATAAAAACATGCATGTGACTACTGTTTAATGGTAACAAAATGTAGCTGTATATCAGCCTACTTCTATGCTGTAAAGTTTGAGCAGTAAAAACTAGACATTGAATATTAGCCTTGTGAATATTTCTACATGGTAAAGGACTTATTCTAACATGATGTCCTTCTTTCGCTTTGTACAAAACGAGCGATTTATCGATTGGGTATAATTTCATTAGCACATGCGCAGGTGCATGTGACTGACTTTTCCGTCGTAAATGCACATGTTGATGAATTATCATCTGCTCGAATTTGGCAGCATAATTGTGTGCGACATTGTCCGCAAACGTAAATATAAATTACCGTCTTCCAATCAAAGTATACTACCGTATTTGTACTCTTAGACATATCAGAACCGAAATAAATCATGGGTTGGCGGATATTAGTAAATTTTATCCCTTGCCTCTGGCTCGGGATAAAATACTAATATCCGCCAACCCATGTTAATACTAACAACACATTCTGGCTTCCATGATTTATTTCTTAAATAGTAAATATCAGTCCGGTTGATAATTCTATGTTGTAAAGGTCAAATGGACTATAAATGGTAAATACCAGCTAGGAAGATAATTTTATGTTGCAAAGGTTAAATGGTAAATATCAGCCTGGTTAATATTTCTATGTTGTAAAGGTTAAATGGTAAATATTAGCCTGGTGGATATTTCTATGTTGTAGAGTCTAAAAGATTAAATGGTAAACATCAGCCTGGTGGATATTTCTATGTTGTAACATTTAAATGGTAAATAAAAGCATGGTGATTATTTCTTTGAGATAAAGATTTAATTGGAAAAAACACTATTTTTCTAATAATCTGCAAAAATATTTATCCATCTAATATTATTATTGAGGCCAATAACCAACATTTAATTAAAATTTATGTCTGTGTACAGTAATAAATCCTTTATTATGATCCAAACTTTGAAATGAAGATATTAATATTGACATTTCCTTCTGTTTTGTAATAATCTTCTTGGATTACAAAAAAAATATCACTTTTAGATATCAGTTACAACAGAGCTGTCTTAGATATATATTACAAATTAATAGAACAAAAAATCATAGATACTCTATATAGGGAAAGTATGGCAGATGAAGTTATATGGTAAAAAAAAACTATATCAGCCTGAACAATATTTCTGTGTTATAGGTAAAAAAATTAAATTGCATATCAGCCTGGTGGATATATCTATGTTGTAAAGTTTGAGAGGTAAAAAATAGAAGGATTCTTAAATGAGTTTCATAATCCACAGACAAATTGTTTGTGATTAGGTAAAACATGCTGACATGTAAACTGTCAATAATTTCCCATAATATCAAGTATTTACGTAGTCTTTTTTCTACTGTTTGCATCATTGTAATTTGGTTACATTCTCTTTGTCCCTGTCAACACCTAAACAATTTTGAGTGGTGTATTTGAGTATATATGTTTGCAATGTGAGTAATTTAATACTCACGAAAATGAGCAGTTTCAACATCAATGTAGGTGGGTTCTCCTCTTCCTGTCTGTGTCCGTGCCCATACTAAGAACCTGTACGTGTGATCAGAATATAGTCCCTTAATACGAGCTCGTAATGTGGAAGGGTTAGAAATTTTAGGATGAAGAAAAATCACAGCACCTAGATTAGAGGATTCAACTGAAAGTAGATAACAAAAGATTACATTAAGATTATTATTAAGACAATAAAACAATGACAAGAGTAAATTTACCTATACATGTACTTTAAAGTACTATAGCTATGACACAAATTAATCGTAAACAATATTGATAGGTACCCGATGACTTTATTTTTTTCTTTTCTTGTATATAAAGAAATAAGTAGTGGTCATAATATTCCATTATCTTTCATTGTTATTTATATATAGAATTAAATAAAGGTACCATATTCCAACACTTTGAATTATTCAAACACTAAATAAAACTTTGATTCTCAAAAGTGATAAATAGAATTAGATATATGATTATAGACAAACCAGATTTAAATTGGATTTTATTACTTATGGTATATCATTTAAATGTACATTTGTACCAACATTATTCAATGTAGAATTATTTTATAAGGGAGATAACCCACTTGACTGGTATCCAATATCATATCCTAAAATGATATCAGTTTAACCACTTCATTTGAACATAATCAGAAAGGGAGATAATAAACTTGGTCATATCCTTATCAGATGTCATTATGTTCCTCGAGTGTTAAGCACTTCAGTAAAAGATAATCAGAAAGGGAGATAACTCACTTGGTTGGTACCCAATATCATATCCCAGTAAAAGACCATTAGGTTCTTCTGGAGGTAACCACTTCAGTAAAACATAATCTGACCCTATGCGCTGCTCATGAAGATGTCGAACAGGTCCTGGAACTATAAAAACAAATTTATTGGTTTCAGTGAAAGGCATTATAATAAATACTGTATATCAAACCAATGATTTCATTGACAATTCTATATGATGCGGTGCTGTTTTTACATAGTAGAAAATAACATATAGTGTATGTTTGTCTTACAACTATATACTATTTTAACTATAAGTCAACCAAACAATATACATGTATACTTGTATGTAAATACTATGTCAACATTTGGTCAAACTAAAGATTATAAAATTGGTATTTACTACTTCTCTGCTAAGTATGCAGCATTTAAGTGTAAGAGAAAAGACTGGTTGGCTCACAATCCAGACAATGTGTCAGAGTGGAGTGACTTGTCAACACGCGGACTGTTGTTTCAGTGAGCTAGAACTATAAAATTGCAACTAAGATTGTTGGTCTAGAACAAAGCAGACATCATAATCATCTCTCTGAAATGTTATGGCTGGAAAATTGCATTAAACAACACTTACTCACTCACTCATGTCTGTGTAGTATGTAGGTTTCAAAGTTAAAATCTGTTTTATCAATGGTAATGTAGGTTGAATCTATATTTCTCATGGATTTAAATTATTATCCTTTTATTTTTTTATTTTTTTTTTAGAATTTAGCCAAAATATTCACATTTTCAGTAACTATTTAGAAAAATGACTATTACTGTTAAAGTGTATAGTTAACTTTAAAAGATGACGTTCGGTACATACCTCCTTCAGGTGTAGAAAAGTCTATTGTTTCACTTGGTGGCCCTGTATAATGGTCATTCATCACAGTAACTTGTGCCCTGAGAGCTGTATATGCTGGAAGTCCACTTATAGCAGCCCTTACATCACGTAGGTAGTAACCATCACCTGCATCCACGACAACATCAACTTCTTCCCATTTATGTCTCCCTTCGCTAGACTTCCAGTAACGTAACTGAAAAAATATAAAATAAAATTCCATTTAGGAATTTTGTAATCAAATATTTTCTTCAAATTTGATTCTGTTAATTACCGTCATTGGTCATGAATAGTGAGCAGTGATGTATAATATGCATGCCTGTGGTTCTTTCATTGAATTATTTTAATAGTGGTAAAATGTATAAAAATGCTCTTTCTGCATAGAACTCATCCACTCCAATCAAATGAAGGGCTGTCGTGGTCGTGATCATATGGTAGTTGGACTTACAACTATCTGTGCAATCAGTTCCTATAATCACTAAAGTGGTGAGTTTGAATCTAGCTCATATTGAGGTGTACTTGATGCAACATTATGTGATAAAGTTTGTCAGTGACTTGCGTCAGGTCAAAGTTTTTCTCTCTGGGTATTCTGATTTCCTCCACCAATAAAGCTGACTGCTATGATATAACTGAAATATTGTTGAAAGTGGCATTAAACACAATAACCCAACCCTAAATCAAATGATTTCCTTTATGAAAAGTGAGTTCTATACACCAAATACTACAATATCACTGTTCTTCCTCAAATATGTTAAAAAGTTTCCTTTGTAATTTATAAAAACTAAAGTCAATCTACCTTAGGCATAGATAACTTTAACATAATTTATAAAAACTAAAGTCAATCTACCTTAGGCATAGGTAACTTTAGCCTAATTTATAAAAACTAAAGTCAATCTACCTTAGGCATAAGTAACTTTAGCCTAATTTATAAAAACTAAAGTCAATCTACCTTAGGCATAGGTAACTTTAGCCTAATTTATAATAACTAAAGTCAATCTACCTTAGGCATAGGTAACTTTAACATAATTTATAAAAACTAAAGTCAATCTACCTTAGGCATAGGTAACTTTAGCCTAATTTATAAAAACTAAAGTCAATCTACCTTAGGCATAGGTAACTTTAGCCTAATTTATAAAAACTAAAGTCAATCTACCTTAGGCATAGGTAACTTTAACATAATTTATAAAAACTAGTCAATCTACCTTAGGCATAGGTAACTTTAGCCTAATTTATAAAAACTAAAGTCAATCTACCTTAGGCATAGGTAACTTTAACATAATTTAAAAAATTAAAGTTAATCTACCTTAAGCATAGGTAACTTTAGCCTAATTTATAAAAACTAAAGTCAATCTACCTTAGGCATAGGTAACTTTAGCCTAATTTATAAAAACTAAAGTCAATCTACCTTAGGTATAGGTAACTTTAGCCTAATTTATAAAAACTAAAGTCAATCTACCTTAGGCATAGGTAACTTTAGCTTTATTTATAAAAACTAAAGTCAATCTACCTTAGGCATAGGTAACTTTAGCCTAATTTATAAAAACTAAAGTCAATCTACCTTAGGCATAGGTAACTTTAACATAATTTATAAAAACTAAAGTCAATCTACCTTAGGCATAGGTAACTTTAGCTTAATTTATAAAAACTAAAGTCAATCTATCTTAGGCATAGGTAACTTTAGCCTAATTTATAAAAACTAAAGTCAATCTACCTTAGGCATAGGTAACTTTAACATAATTTATCAAAACTAAAGTCAATCTACCTTAGGCATAGGTAACTTTAGCCTAATTTATAAAAACTAGTCAATCTACCTTAGGCATAGGTAACTTTAGCATAATTTATAAAAACTAAAGTCAATCTACCTTAGGCATAGGTAACTTTAGCCTAATTTATAAAAACTAAAGTCAATCTACCTTAGGCATAGGTAACTTTAGCCTAATTTATAAAAACTAAAGTCAATCTACCTTAGGCATAGGTAACTTTAGCCTAATTTATAAAAACTAAAGTCAATCTACCTTAGGCATAGGTAACTTTAGCCTAATTTATAAAAACTAAAGTCAATCTACCTTAGGCATAGGTAACTTTAGCCTAATTTATAAAAACTAAAGTCAATCTACCTTAGACATAGGTAACTTTAGCCTAATTTATAAAAACTAAAGTCAATCTACCTTAGACATAGGTAACTTTAGCTTAATTTATAAAAACTAAAGTCAATCTACCTTAGGCATAGGTAACTTTAGCTTAATTTATAAAATCTAAAGTCAATCTACCTTAGGCATAGGTAACTTTAGCCTAATTTATAAAAACTAAAGTCAATCTACCTTAGGCATAGGTAACTTTAGCCTAATTTATAAAAACTAAAGTCAATCTACCTTAGGCATAGGTAACTTTAGCCTAATTTATAAAAACTAAAGTCAATCTACCTTAGGCATAGGTAACTTTAGCCTAATTTATAAAAACTAAAGTCAATCTACCTTAGGCATAGGTAACTTTAACATAATTTATAAAAACTAAAGTCAATCTATCTTAGACATAGGTAACTTTAGCCTAATTTATAAAAACTAAAGTCAATCTACCTTAGGCATAGGTAACTTTAACATAATTTATAAAAACTAAAGTCAATCTACCTTAGGCATAGGTAACTTTAGCCTAATTTATAAAAACTAAAGTCAATCTACCTTAGGCATAGGTAACTTTAACATAATTTATAAAAACTAAAGTCAATCTACCTTAGGCATAGGTAACTTTAGCCTAATTTATAAAAACTAAAGTCAATCTACCTTAGGCATAGGTAACTTTAGCCTAATTTATAAAAACTAGTCAATCTACCTTAGGCATAGGTAACTTTAGCATAATTTATAAAAACTAAAGTCAATCTACCTTAGGCATAGGTAACTTTAACATAATTTATAAAAACTAAAGTCAATCTACCTTAGGCATAGGTAACTTTAACATAATTTATAAAAACTAAAGTCAATCTACCTTAGGCATAGGTAACTTTAGCCTAATTTATAAAATCTAAAGTCAATCTACCTTAGGCATAGGTAACTTTAGCCTAATTTCTAAACACTAAAGTCAATCTACCTTAGGCATAGGTAACTTTAGCCTAATTTATAAAAACTAAAGTCAATCTATCTTAGACATAGGTAACTTTAGCCTAATTTATAAAAACTAAAGTCAATCTACCTTAGGCATAGGTAACTTTAACATAATTTATAAAAACTAAAGTCAATCTACCTTAGGCATAGGTAACTTTAGCCTAATTTATAAAAACTAAAGTCAATCTACCTTAGGCATAGGTAACTTTAGCTTAATCTATAAAATCTAAAGTCAATCTACCTTAGGCATAGGTAACTTTAGCCTAATTTATAAAAACTAAAGTCAATCTACCTTAGGCATAGGTAACTTTAACATAATTTCTAAAAACTAAAGTCAATCTACCTTAGGCATAGGTAACTTTAACATAATTTATAAAAACTAAAGTCAATCTACCTTAGGCATAGGTAACTTTAGCCTAATTTATAAAAACTAAAGTCAATCTACCTTAGGCATAGGTAACTTTAACATAATTTATAAAAACTAAAGTCAATCTACCTTAGACATAGGTAACTTTAGCCTAATTTATAAAAACTAAAGTCAATCTACCTTAGACATAGGTAACTTTAATATAATTTATAAAAACTAAAGTCAATCTACCTTAGGCATAGGTAACTTTAGCCTAATTTATAAAATCTAAAGTCAATCTACCTTAGGCATAGGTAACTTTAGCCTAATTTATAAAAACTAAAGTCAATCTACCTTAGGCATAGGTAACTTTAACATAATTTATAAAAACTAAAGTCAATCTACCTTAGGCATAGGTAACTTTAGCCTAATTTATAAAAACTAGTCAATCTACCTTAGGCATAGGTAACTTTAGCATAATTTATAAAAACTAAAGTCAATCTACCTTAGGCATAGGTAACTTTAGCCTAATTTATAAAAACTAAAGTCAATCTACCTTAGGCATAGGTAACTTTAGCCTAATTTATAAAAACTAAAGTCAATCTACCTTAGGCATAGGTAACTTTAGCCTAATTTATAAAAACTAAAGTCAATCTACCTTAGGCATAGGTAACTTTAACATAATTTATAAAAATTAAAGTTAATCTACCTTAAGCATAGGTAACTTTAGCCTAATTTATAAAAACTAAAGTCAATCTACCTTAGGCATAGGTAACTTTAGCCTAATTTATAAAAACTAAAGTCAATCTACCTTAGGCATAGGTAACTTTAGCCTAATTTATAAAAACTAAAGTCAATCTACCTTAGGCATAGGTAACTTTAGCCTAATTTATAAAAACTAAAGTCAATCTACCTTAGGCATAGGTAACTTTAGCCTAATTTATAAAAACTAAAGTCAATCTACCTTAGGCATAGGTAACTTTAGCCTAATTTATAAAAACTAAAGTCAATCTACCTTAGGCATAGGTAACTTTAGCCTAATTTATAAAAACTAAAGTCAATCTACCTTAGGCATAGGTAACTTTAACATAATTTATAAAAACTAAAGTCAATCTACCTTAGGCATAGGTAACTTTAGCCTAATTTATAAAAATTAAAGTCAATCTACCTTAGGCATAGGTAACTTTAACATAATTTATAAAAACTAAAGTCAATCTACCTTAGGCATAGGTAACTTTAACATAATTTATAAAAACTAAAGTCAATCTACCTTAGGCATAGGTAACTTTAGCCTAATTTATAAAAACTAAAGTCAATCTACCTTAGGCATAGGTAACTTTAGCCTAATTTATAAAAACTAGTCAATCTACCTTAGGCATAGGTAACTTTAGCATAATTTATAAAAACTAAAGTCAATCTACCTTAGGCATAGGTAACTTTAGCCTAATTTATAAAAACTAAAGTCAATCTACCTTAGGCATAGGTAACTTTAACATAATTTATAAAAACTAAAGTCAATCTACCTTAGGCATAGGTAACTTTAACATAATTTATAAAAACTAAAGTCAATCTACCTTAGACATAGGTAACTTTAACATAATTTATAAAAACTAAAGTCAATCTACCTTAGGCATAGGTAACTTTAGCCTAATTTATAAAATCTAAAGTCAATCTACCTTAGGCATAGGTAACTTTAGCCTAATTTATAAAAACTAAAGTCAATCTACCTTAGGGATAGGTAACTTTAGCCTAATTTATAAAAACTAAAGTCAATCTACCTTAGGCATAGGTAACTTTAGCCTAATTTATAAAAACTAAAGTCAATCTACCTTAGACATAGGTAACTTTAACATAATTTATAAAAACTAAAGTCAATCTACCTTAGACATAGGTAACTTTAACATAATTTATAAAAACTAAAGTCAATCTACCTTAGGCATAGGTAACTTTAGCTTAATTTATAAAAACTAAAGTCAATCTACCTTAGGCATAGGTAACTTTAACATAATTTATAAAAACTAAAGTCAATCTACCTTAGACATAGGTAACTTTAACATAATTTATAAAAACTAAAGTCAATCTACCTTAGACATAGGTAACTTTAGCCTAATTTATAAAAACTAAAGTCAATCTACCTTAGGCATAGGTAACTTTAACATAACTTATAAAAACTAAAGTCAATCTACCTTAGGCATAGGTAACTTTAGCCTAATTTATAAAAACTAAAGTCAATCTACCTTAGGCATAGGTAACTTTAGCCTAATTTATAAAAACTAAAGTCAATCTACCTTAGGCATAGGTAACTTTAGCCTAATTTATAAAAACTAAAGTCAATCTACCTTAGGCATAGGTAACTTTAGACTAATTTATAAAAACTAAAGTCAATCTACCTTAGGCATAGGTAACTTTAACATAATTTATAAAAACTAAAGTCAATCTACCTTAGACATAGGTAACTTTAACATAATTTATAAAAACTAAAGTCAACCTACCTTAGGTATAGGTAACTTTAGCCTAATTTATAAAAAACTAAAGTCAATCTACCTTAGGCATAGGTAACTTTAACATAATTTATAAAAACTAAAGTCAATCTACCTTAGGCATAGGTAACTTTAACATAATTTATAAAAACTAAAGTCAATCTACCTTAGGCATAGGTAACTTTAGCCTAATTTATAAAAACTAAAGTCAATCTACCTTAGACATAGGTAACTTTAGCCTAATTTATAAAAACTAAAGTCAATCTACCTTAGGCATAGGTAACTTTAGCTTAATCTATAAAAACTAAAGTCAATCTACCTAAGACATAGGTAACTTTAGCCTAATTTATAAAAACTAAAGTCAATCTACCTTAGACATAGGTAACTTTAGCCTAATTTATAAAAATTAAAGTCAATCTACCTTAGGCATAGGTAACTTTAACATAATTTATAAAAACTAAAGTCAATCTACCTTAGGCATAGGTAACTTTAGCCTAATTTATAAAAACTAAAGTCAATCTACCTTAGGCATAGGTAACTTTAACATAATTTATAAAAACTAAAGTCAATCTACCTTAGGCATAGGTAACTTTAACATAATTTATAAAAACTAAAGTCAATCTACCTTAGGCATAGGTAACTTTAACATAATTTATAAAAACTAAAGTCAATCTACCTTAGGCATAGGTAACTTTAACATAATTTATAAAAACTAAAGTCAATCTACCTTAGGCATAGGTAACTTTAACATAATTTATAAAAACTAAAGTCAATCTACCTTAGGCATAGGTAACTTTAACATAATTTATAAAAACTAAAGTCAATCTACCTTAGGCATAGGTAACTTTAACATAATTTATAAAAACTAAAGTCAATCTACCTTAGGCATAGGTAACTTTAACATAATTTATAAAAACTAAAGTCAATCTACCTTAGGCATAGGTAACTTTAACATAATTTATAAAAACTAAAGTCAATCTACCTTAGGCATAGGTAACTTTAACCTAATTTATAAAAAGTAAAGTCAATCTACCTTAGGCATAGGTAACTTTAACATAATTTATAAAAACTAAAGTCAATCTACCTTAGGCATAGGTAACTTTAACATAATTTATAAAAACTAAAGTCAATCTACCTTAGGCATAGGTAACTTTAACATAATTTATAAAAACTAAAGTCAATCTACCTTAGGCATAGGTAACTTTAACATAATTTATAAAAACTAAAATCAATCTACCTTAGGCATAGGTAACTTTAACCTAATTTATAAAAACTAAAGTCAATCTACCTTAGGCATAGGTAACTTTAACATAATTTATAAAAACTAAAGTCAATCTACCTTAGGCATAGGTAACTTTAGCCTAATTTATAAAAACTAAAGTCAATCTACCTTAGGCATAGGTAACTTTAGCCTAATTTATAAAAACTAAAGTCAATCTACCTTAGGCATAGGTAACTTTAGCTTAATCTATAAAAACTAAAGTCAATCTACCTAAGACATAGGTAACTTTAGCCTAATTTATAAAAACTAAAGTCAATCTACCTTAGACATAGGTAACTTTAGCCTAATTTATAAAAATTAAAGTCAATCTACCTTAGGCATAGGTAACTTTAACATAATTTATAAAAACTAAAGTCAATCTACCTTAGGCATAGGTAACTTTAGCCTAATTTATAAAAACTAAAGTCAATCTACCTTAGGCATAGGTAACTTTAACATAATTTATAAAAACTAAAGTCAATCTACCTTAGGCATAGGTAACTTTAACATAATTTATAAAAACCAAAGTCAATCTACCTTAGGCATAGGTAACTTTAACATAATTTAAAAAAACTAAAGTCAATCTACCTTAGGCATAGGTAACTTTAACATAATTTATAAAAACTAAAGTCAATCTACCTTAGGCATAGGTAACTTTAACATAATTTATAAAAACTAAAGTCAATCTACCTTAGGCATAGGTAACTTTAACATAATTTATAAAAACTAAAGTCAATCTACCTTAGGCATAGGTAACTTTAACATAATTTATAAAAACTAAAGTCAATCTACCTTAGGCATAGGTAACTTTAACATAATTTATAAAAACTAAAGTCAATCTACCTTAGGCATAGGTAACTTTAACATAATTTATAAAAACTAAAGTCAATCTACCTTAGGCATAGGTAACTTTAACATAATTTATAAAAACTAAAGTCAATCTACCTTAGGCATAGGTAACTTTAACATAATTTATAAAAACTAAAATCAATCTACCTTAGACATAGGTAACTTTAACATAATTTTGGCTGTGTCCTGTTTAGGTTTATTTGGTTTATTTGCTCCTAAAGACAATTAGATCATTTTGCTTTCCAGTCTTTTGACAATGAGTGTAGCTGATAAAATTTACTAAAGAAACCAGTCATGTGCACTAAATTAGATATGGTCCTTTACTTCTTTGATATGTCTACAGATTCATGCATTAAAAGGGTTTTGTTAATTTATTTTGTGTATGTGTGTTATTGCCAATTTTATAACTCAATAATTTTTTCTTATATTTTGTGTTCAGTTGTATTCAGTGAATCAAACATTGGAGGGTTTTGTGCCATTTATGGTTTTGTGGTTTATTGCCAACTTACTTTATAACCTCTGAACTTTCCACGTATTTTGTCCTCTGATGTATCTACAGACTCCCATATAAAATGAGCTTCGTGAGGTTTAATTTGTTGCATTAAATCTAGACGGAAATCTTTTGGAGACAGGATTGGTTCTGAAAATTAAAAAAATGGCTACCATATACAACATATTTCCAGCAAAATAATAAAATTTTATAACCTTTAAAGTTTTATATTATAATAATGGTCTTTATTTTCAGTCATTTTTTTTCAATTATCAAAATATAGCTTATATAAATATAATGCTACACGTAATTGTTCTTCTTTCTAATTCGTGTGTTATAGCTTTCTTGACTCTTGTGATAATACAATGCTAATCAACATGTAGGAAAAGCTGTTCTCGTTTAAATCATTAGTAATAATGTTATTCTAATGTCAGAATTCAACACAACTTTGAAATGTTGCTATTATGAGAGTTCATATGGACACCAATGAACAAATACAAATTTTCATTAGTCATTACAAAAACAAATTCCTTCCTCGTGAACAGTGGACTTGAAGCAAACCTTTTTCCCCCACATTCACACAATCACCAGTTTTTACAGTTTCCTAAGCAGAACAGGGTAGCTTAACTAAGGGCCTCCTGTTAGATACAATACTCATTTGCACAGGGAGAAAAAAACAAATGAGGCACAAAATACTCCCTTTTATACTTTAACAATTACAGCTTTGTAACGTTTTATTTGTTCATACATGTTGTCTCGACATTATTTAAATAAACACTCTGTATATTCATATTTTAACTTAAATCATTCTTGGCAAATCTTAATATTTAAATTATTAAAACAGAATATCCACTAATGCTCATACTTTAAAGCTTTATAGGTGCCCCAACTGGATAATTTAATAACACATAGATAACAATATAATATTCTACATGAACTAATTCATGTATAAGTCTATATGATTTCTTCTCTCAATCATCTATTGATATAAGAATGACAGACTACTCTATAAAGGATGTGACACATTATTTATTTATGTATGTGGTGTACTTTTTTTGTATGTAGCTCTACTTTTCTTCTTTGTTTTATATCATTTTCTGTGTCTTTATATTGTACAAGATATTATTTATTCATTTCTAACTGGTGTCTAGAAGATAAATTTCTTTGTCAAATTTGACTGCGAATGCCAATGGGCTGACCGATATTTCATGGTCTAAGAGTCCACGTAAATTATATAACTTGTTAAAAATTCCTACAAAAATCTATGTATACCGGTGTACTTCATAATGTAAGGTATCTATTGTTTATGCTATATAAAGGAAGTCGTACATTTACCAGTTTGTACAGAATAATCTAATGGTGTACTATGGAAAATTTATGTGCTATAAAATGAAAAATATCTTTATTACAGAAGATTAATACGAACACAAAATAAGTAGAGAACAAAAATAGTTCTCTAAAGTCTTTGTTTATTGAGACTTCATTGAGATGTTTTCTTTATTTTAGGGGCTGTCGTGGCTGTGATTGTATGGTAGTTGGATTTACAACTACCTGTGCAATCAGTGCATATCACCACTAAAGTTGTGAGTTTGAACCCTGTTCATGGCGAGGTGTACTCAATACAACATCATGTGATAAAGTTTGTCAGTGACTTGCGACAGATTGGTTGTTTTCTCTGGGTACTCTGGTTTCCTCCACCAATAAAACTGACCGCTACGATATAACTGAAATATTGTTTAAAGTGGCATTAAACACCATAAACCAACCATCTGTGTTTTAAGTTTTTACTTTATAAATGTTTGCTTCTCTAGCCTTTTATTTAAAAATAAAATTTGTGTCAGCATGTGGTTTTTATCTTGTTTATTTATTCGGGTTCTGAAAATCTCTAAATATACTGATTCTGTCATTTGATTGTGTATAAAATGTGTTGATTCAACTTGATTGACACCTCCATTTGAAGTAATAATTGTAGAAGTCATACAATCTTTCATTCATATGATAGGTAACTTGCAATTGACCACTGGGAAACTGTGAGAACAAAAAAAGTCTTGAAAGTGAAGTGTCCATGTAACTGAAATTTTTCAACAAATTTCTGGTGTAATCTCATATTACATGATTCTTCTCAAGACATATTGTAGTACATAATATGCTCCAACATACTTGAAAATTCTTTTTTAAGGGTAAATTTCTGTGGCTAAGACATGGCTTTTATGGTAATGTTTTTTTAATTAATAAACAGCATTACCCACCACCACAGAATGACCAAGTATAATGTATGCAGGATGGTATGATTCTCTAATATCAACCAACTTATTACCAACAAATATTCCTCTAAGCTTACCTGCTTCTCCAGAATGACCAAGTATAATAAATGCAGGCTGATATGATTCTCCAATATCATTCACAGCTTTAACTTTAATTTCATATAATCCATAAATATCATTAACATTAATTTCTAAAACATTTGCGTTTTCATCCAAGACATAAGTATTATTCCAGTAAGTACTTCCTTTAGGTCGCCAGAATACACGATATCTAAAATTTGGACCATTATGCTCTAATCTTGGCATCGGCTGAAATAAATAAGAAAAATAGAATTTGTTAAAGAAAATACAATAAAAATATACCATAATCTAATACAAGCTATGACACTTCATTTGATAATCAGATGTTTAACTTTAGAAATCTTGGGTTGTGGTTATCATGTTTACAGCAACTTTTAACAATATTTCAGCTATATCGTGGCGGTCAGTTTTATTGGTGGATGAAACCGGAGATCCAGAGAAAACCAATGACCTTCCGCAAATCACTGATAAACTTTATCACATAATGTTGTATTGAGTACACCTCACCATGAGTGGGATTCAAATTAATTCACAACTTTAGTGGTGTTAGGCACTGATTGCATATAGGTAGTTGTAAATCCAACTACCATACGATCATGACCACGATGACCTCAGACATTTTGGTCAGCAAGATATATCAAAGTTAAGTGTATGCTTTTTCATACATGGTAATTTTCCACATGGTCTTAGTCCTCATGATATGTTAATAATTGGCACATAAATTGTTGACTCACTGGTTGTATCAATGTCTTTAATATGTGGTTCCTTATATACTGAATTACTGGTTTAAACCTGCCATATTTGTGTGCCTGTCCCCAGCAAGGATCTGATGTCATATGTCTTGGTATTTATTTAATGTTCATTGAGTTGAGGTGAGAGGTGATTGTTTTGTTGATATTAGTGGAATGGTTGAACTGCTTAAATTTTCTTTTCATAACAAAAGAAATGCATCATTGATGCATATATTTGGTGTTCAATTTTAATGAGAAAAACTGTGTTATTGTTTTCAAAGTCTATTAATTTAAAATATTAATCATAATTTAAAAGCGTTCAAAATAGTGGCACATGTGTTATTTTATATATGTATGTATTCCCCATGGGTTTCTATGTTGAACAATGTTCTGTGGTGACAGCCATCTTGGATTTCACTGCAGCACCAAAATGTCTAAATTAGTAGAGAATCATCAAAGGAATATTCTTTTTAATCTTCCAAGGGGTATCTGAGAAGAAGATTTTTTGAAATTTCAACCAATCAGAATGCACTACTGAACCTGGCAGCCATGTTGAATTTCAAATCAGCAATAAACACTCACACTTCGTAAACTACCACCTAATGAACAGTCCTGTCAACTTTAGATCCAATTGCCCATTGGTTTCAGAGAAAAATATTCCTAGAATATTTGTTGCCGATAGACAATGATGGACACAAAGTGATGGCAATAGGTCACATGTCCCTTTGGGTTAGAGGAGCTAAAAACTACATAAAAGTGAACTTAACATTAACATTGATTTTTAAAACTGACAAGAAAGGGGCAGTCTTCTGGAGCCTTTATTCAAGGCTCAATTTAACTTGTTTACAACTCAAGCTAAATGATCAATTAAGAAACTTTGTTTGATAAATCAAATTGAATCTTCTTTAACACGGCATCATATGTGTCCTATCTTTTCACCCTGGATGCCACAACATTTTTATCTTTAAATTACTTCTTTAACGACTGGATTTTTAGCCTAAAAACATGCTTTTGGTATCCTATAGCATACAAACTTAGTTTATGTAATTATTTCCTGAAATTATTCTTCTGGAATCAGAATTTCTATTGTGTTTTTGATGCAAATAACAGCATGCTTTAATCTGCCTTTACTAATAATTCTCCAAAACAGCGTAATCTTCAAAATGGAAAAATAAAAATTCTGACAGAGAAAATGAAGCAACTTGACATGTTCTGTAATTGTCGCTCGTTTCTGTCAAATTATGAAGTACGAACTCAGCGATAATTTCCGAGTCGCATTACTTTTGTATAATCATGACACCAAAAATGTATAAATTTCAATGACGGTAGACATTCATATCCTTTCTTACTAACACAATGGAATCGATTAGAAGTACCTCTCAAATTTAACATGCAAATATGAAATATTGCTTATCACAACGAAATCATAAAGTGATAGCTAATTCAGTATTCTTGTTAAAATCTATTTATCTCAGCGGGCAATGGAACGTGAAGAACTTACTGTGCAGTACCACAACACCGCATAAAAATCAATTCATTGACAATTGGTTCACAAACGATTGTTCTGTCAGTAAGGAAATTAGAACCTTTCTCTATTTCCTGTCATTATGAAAAATAATCTGACAATAATAAATTGATGCCCTCTTTCACGCTTCTAAAATTATTTAAATGTGTAAGCGTATAGAATGCGAGATTACAAAGAAGTTATCTCCCATGAATGAGTGTGTCAAAAAATTATTATTTCAATAAATACTATTCAAAATCAATTCATAATAAATTTTTGCCCATTACCATTCCATACAGATATATATCAGTGTATTAAAATTTCAAAAGAATCTGTCAAGGAAAATTGTAAGCAAAATGCTTGTTGCATAAAGCTAAAAAAGAGTGCTATCAGAAAGCTTTCACTTTCATTTAATCCAGATAACTTGAATACTCTTATAATTTAAAGTAGTAAAAATGAATAAAATCATTGGTTCATTTGACTTGAACACAACAAAGTTTGACTGTAAGTAAGACTTTCCTGCAAGGCTGATCAAAATTTGTTACCCAAAAGTCCCAAAAAGTTTAAATTTAAATACAGTAGTCCCTATAATACTAGGTGATCATTCTTGTCAGGCCAGATTTCAGATGCACTGAGATATTAAAACACTACTAAACTGTCCCCCTAAAGAGAGACCACTCTTACATTGCAGATAGGTTTTTTTTTTACAAAAAGGTGACCACTGTGTCACCCTTTTAAAGGTTGATTAAATCTGATGCCCAATTAAGTAAGTTCGAAACATCAAAGTGACTACATAAGCCTCACCTCCACCCCCTACTGTCAGGAGACTAAAAATAATAAAATACAAACCTCCCATGATATAATTAGCTTATACTTTTTTTCTGTTTTAGTCCTGACTTTATCAGGGTTGCGGTCTGGATGACCGGGCGGTGTAGAACATGTCGTTTTTGTCGGTGAGCTAGGTTCACTATATCCTATAGAGTTCCTTGATAAAACTCGAAAAGAATATTTGGCCCAGGGTGACAAATCTATTGTCCTTGGCTCTGGTGCAGATTTAGGAATTTCTTCGTAGTTACTGTTCCAATAATTAGGATTATCTGAAGTATTATATTGTACTAAGTATCCAATAACTGTGTCACCGCCATCATCACCATCCTCCCACAAAAGGTTAACCTTGTGACCCATACAATGTGTCACTATTTCTATGTTTTTTGGCGGAGATGGTGTAGCTGAAAAAACAAAAAAGAAATAGTTACTGTATAATAGACTGATGTTTTTCCTCTGTGAGTGAGTGAGTGATTTTTTTTTAACGGTAACTGTATTTTTTCAGATATTTCATGGCCAGAACAAGTTAATGTTCAATGAGATGATGATAAGATCCACTTTTTACTAGATCAACACGCTTAGTTGGATTTTTATAGTGCTATCTCACTGAAACAACAGTCCATGTATAGACATGTCAGCCTACTGGGACACATTATTCTGATTCGGAGACAACCAGTCTTTGCTCTTTCTCCTTAACTCTGCATGATTGGCGGAGATGCAATAAATACCAATATTATAGTGTTTGGTTTGACCCGATCAGGCTCTAATCCACGATATATAACGCACTCGAGGTGAGCACGCTAACCATTACACCACTGATGCTGTTTGACTTATAATAGACAGCATACAATCTACATAATAGTCAATAAAATACAGTATTTCCTTGTGTGGGTTCTTATATCCACTTCATTGTTATTATTTATCTAAATTCAGTACTTTTCATTAACAAGCTTATGCTTTGATATTTGGTACTTGGTGATTTGGTGTTTTCATTAATAAATTATTAAGTTGGTAGTTGGTTATATATTAGGGTCATTAACTGACTAAGGCTTTGTGAGTTGAGCTCATGGTCAAATGAGGGTCTATCTACATTTATGAGGGTCATTATGCCTGTGATACAGCAGGGCTTACTGATAACTTGTAATTAATTAACTAGACAGAGCAATGAAAAATAAATCTTGATGGCAATCTAATGACAGAGATTAGAGATTCTGAGAAAGTGAAATGCAACAGAGACAAAAACAGCTAATTATATAGTCACAGAATGATTTAAGGAAGTATTAAAAAATGGAAGTAAAAAAATAAAATTTAGCCACAAATAAATTACGAGTAAGAAGATGTATTTTTAAACATCACTTGGTCACGTAATGTTGCATTGTAATGTACAGTAATTACACAGGTGAAAAGTTGAGTTGTTGCAGTTCAAAATCTAATACATTTAAGCCTGTTGAAAATCTATTTAATGTCATTCTGCTCTTTGATTTCTATAATTAAGAAAATCGTCAAGAGTGACTCATGCCTGGATTACAATGAATCAAGCCATGTTCTTGAAAATTAGACAACTCTTTGTTTCTTTTAAGCAACAAAATTCAAATTACAACCAATCAAAATGTAATGAGATTTCTAAAATGGTTCACATTTTACAAATTGACACTTGTTTGAATAAATTGGAAAAGAAAGACATTTTATTGGACATTTTTGGAAATAAATGGAGAAATTTCATGAAATGTTTTGATTTTTTTTAAATGTTTAAATTCTAAAAGCAATGTAATAAAATTCAATTGAAAGAAAAATAAATAAAATTTATCACTATTTCTTGAAATTTGAAGACATCTGTAAAATTAGTAATGGCTTACCATTAAAAAGATTCAGAGGTGTGTGGAATAGTGCAAAGATTACTCTTATTTATCTCACTGTCATTGCATGGTCTCAATTATTGAGTATAAGGTTTCCAGCCAATTATGTGGAACTTCCAAAATTTTAAACAAATTGTGTTATTTATCACTGCTCCTTTTGGTGAGTATGTAAATGATTGTTGTTTAATGCCCAGTATGTAAATGATTGTTGTTTAATGCCCAGTATGTAAATGATTGTTGTTTAATGCCCAGTATGTAAATGATTGTTGTTTAATGCCCAGTATGCAAATGATTGTTGTTTAATGCCCAGTATGTAAATGATTGTTGTTTAATGCCCAGTATGTAAATGATTGTTGTTTAATGCCCAGTATGCAAATGATTGTTGTTTAATGCCCAGTATGCAAATGATTGTTGTTTAATGCCCAGTATGTAAATGATTGTTGTTTAATGCCCAGTATGCAAATGATTGTTGTTTAATGCCCAGTATGTAAATGATTGTTGTTTAATGCCCAGTATGCAAATGATTGTTGTTTAATGCCCAGTATGTAAATGATTGTTGTTTAATGCCCAGTATGCAAATGATTGTTGTTTAATGCCCAGTATGTAAATGATTGTTGTTTAATGCCCAGTGTGTAAATGATTGTTGTTTAATGCCCAGTATGTAAATGATTGTTGTTTAATGCCCAGTATGTAAATGATTGTTGTTTAATGCCCAGTATGTAAATGATTGTTGTTTAATGCCCAGTATGCAAATGATTGTTGTTTAATGCCCAGTATGTAAATGATTGTTGTTTAATGCCCAGTATGCAAATGATTGTTGTTTAATGCCCAGTATGTAAATGATTGTTGTTTAATGCCCAGTGTGTAAATGATTGTTGTTTAATGCCCAGTATGTAAATGATTGTTGTTTAATGCCCAGTATGTAAATGATTGTTGTTTAATGCCCAGTATGTAAATGATTGTTGTTTAATGCCCAGTATGTAAATGATTGTTGTTTAATGCCCAGTATGTAAATGATTGTTGTTTAATGCCCAGTATGTAAATGATTGTTGTTTAATGCCCAGTATGTAAATGATTGTTGTTTAATGCCCAGTATGTAAATGATTGTTGTTTAATGCCCAGTATGTAAATGATTGTTGTTTAATGCCCAGTATGCAAATGATTGTTGTTTAATGCCCAGTGTGTAAATGATTGTTGTTTAATGCCCAGTATGCAAATGATTGTTGCTTAATGCCCAGTATGTAAATGATTGTTGTTTAATGCCTAGTATGTAAATGATTGTTGTTTAATGCCCAGTATGTAAATGATTGTTGTTTAATGCCCAGTATGTAAATGATTGTTGTTTAATGCCCAGTATGTAAATGATTGTTGTTTAATGCCCAGTATGTAAATGATTGTTGTTTAATGCCCAGTGTGTAAATGATTGTTGTTTAATGCCCAGTATGCAAATGATTGTTGTTTAATGCCCAGTATGTAAATGATTGTTGTTTAATGCCCAGTATGTAAATGATTGTTGTTTAATGCCCAGTATGTAAATGATTGTTGTTTAATGCCCAGTGTGTAAATGATTGTTGCTTAATGCCCAGTATGTAAATGATTGTTGCTTAATGCCCAGTATGTAAATGATTGTTGTTTAATGCCCAGTATGTAAATGATTGTTGTTTAATGCTCAGTATGTAAATGATTGTTGTTTAATGCCCAGTATGTAAATGATTGTTGTTTAATGCCCAGTATGTAAATGATTGTTGTTTAATGCCCAGTGTGTAAATGATTGTTGTTTAATGCCCAGTATGTAAATGATTGTTGTTTAATGCCCAGTATGTAAATGATTGTTGTTTAATGCCCAGTATGTAAATGATTGTTGTTTAATGCCCAGTATGTAAATGATTGTTGTTTAATGCCCAGTATGCAAATGATTGTTGTTTAATGCCCAGTGTGTAAATGATTGTTGTTTAATGCCCAGTATGCAAATGATTGTTGTTTAATGCCCAGTATGTAAATGATTGTTGCTTAATGCCCAGTTTGTAAATGATTGTTGTTTAATGCCCAGTATGTAAATGATTGTTGTTTAATGCCCAGTATGTAAATGATTGTTGTTTAATGCCCAGTATGTAAATGATTGTTGTTTAATGCCCAGTATGTAAATGATTGTTGTTTAATGCCCAGTATGTAAATGATTGTTGTTTAATGCCCAGTATGCAAATGATTGTTGTTTAATGCCTAGTGTGTAAATGATTGTCGCTTAATGCCCAGTATGCAAATGATTGTTGTTTAATGCCCAGTATGTAAATGATTGTTGCTTAATGCCCAGTGTGTAAATGATTGTTGTTTAATGCCCAGTATGTAAATGATTGTTGTTTAATGCCCAGTATGTAAATGATTGTTGTTTAATGCCCAGTATGTAAATGATTGTTGTTTAATGCCCAGTGTGTAAATGATTGTTGTTTAATGCCCAGTATGCAAATGATTGTTGTTTAATGCCCAGTATGTAAATGATTGTTGTTTAATGCCCAGTATGTAAATGATTGTTGTTTAATGCCCAGTATGTAAATGATTGTTGTTTAATGCCCAGTGTGTAAATGATTGTTGTTTAATGCCCAGTATGTAAATGATTGTTGTTTAATGCCCAGTATGTAAATGATTGTTGCTTAATGCCCAGTATGTAAATGATTGTTGCTTAATGCCCAGTATGTAAATGATTGTTGTTTAATGCCCAGTATGTAAATGATTGTTGTTTAATGCCCAGTATGTAAATGATTGTTGCTTAATGCCCAGTATGTAAATGATTGTTGTTTAATTCCCAGTGTGTAAATGATTGTTGTTTAATGCCCAGTATGTAAATGATTGTTGTTTAATGCCCAGTATGCAAATGATTGCTGTTTAATGCCCAGTATGTAAATGATTGTTGTTTAATGCCCAGTATGCAAATGATTGTTGTTTAATGCCCAGTATGTAAATGATTGTTGTTTAATGCCCAGTATGTAAATGATTGTTGTTTAATGCCCAGTATGTAAATGATTGTTGTTTAATGTCCAGTATGTAAATGATTGTTGTTTAATGCCCAGTATGTAAATGATTGTTGTTTAATGCCCAGTATGTAAATGATTGTTGTTTAATGCCCAGTATGTAAATGATTGTTGTTTAATGCCCAGTGTGTAAATGATTGTTGTTTAATGCCCAGTATGCAAATGATTGTTGCTTAATGCCCAGTATGTAAATGATTGTTGTTTAATGCCCAGTATGTAAATGATTGTTGTTTAATGCCCAGTATGTAAATGATTGTTGTTTAATGCCCAGTATGTAAATGATTGTTGTTTAATGCCCAGTATGCAAATGATTGTTGTTTAATGCCCAGTATGTAAATGATTGTTGTTTAATGCCCAGTATGTAAATGAAAAGAAGATGATGTCAGTTTTGTGCCCAGTTGATTTTTCTACGGTAGTGTTAGCTCACTGAAACAATAGTCCACAGGTAGACATATTACTCCGCTCTGACACATTATCTCGACTCCTAGCTAACCTGTCTTTGTTTTTACTACCTAATGCCAAGTTCTTAGTAAAAGAGAGGCAAATACTAAATCTATAGTCTTTAGTTAAGCTGATCATAAAACCAAGGATCTGCCAGTCTTGAGGTGAGCACTATTAACCATTACACTACTGAGGCGGTTCTGTTTTGTTTGTCTAAATTATAGTTCTCAAATTTGTTTCTTTGACTTCCTTTCATTACATCTGATGGATTAGGGATTAGGGTTATAGTGCTTACCACTACTTTCAACAATATTTCAGCTATATCTCAATGGTGGAGGAAACCGTAGTATCCAGAGAAAACCACTGACCTGTCGCAAATCACTGACACAACTTGATCACATAATGTTGTATCGAGTACACCTCACCTGAGTCAGATTTGAATTCACAACATTAGTAGTGATAGGCACTGATTACATAGGTAGTTATAAATTCAACTACCATACAATCATGACCACGATGACACCCTACATCTGATGGATGAAATAAACAAGATACAAGAAAAAAAGACCAAAGATCTTGGTCACCATTTATGTAAAATCCACAATTTTAGCAAGGGTACTAATCACAAGAAACCTTTCTTTCTTTTTCTTTTTTACTTTTCTAAAAATATCCATTTGTTTACAGAAATTATTTATCTGGGTCAGTGGTATTGTCATTTGAAAAGTAATGTAAACATGATTTATTTATAAAAAAATATTTTCAGTCAAATAGACACAAAGAAATCTAAATGGGAACCTTAGGTACAAAAAAATTGATTTATTTTAGATCAATTATCTTTTATGTAAACTGGTCTACAAACTCATTGACACTTTAAGAAAAAAAGCAAAAATAAAAAAGTGGGTGTAACGAAAGTTCTTTGGCACAATAATTTGAAACAAATTCGATAAAAATGAAAACTTTGTTTTTTTTAAAAAAATTTCAATACAATCTACATTCACAATAGCTAGCTGAACATAGTCTATTTTTGTTTTGTATTTAACCTTTATAAGAAGGATTATGTCCGTTAATGTACCATATGGCTGAGAGAAATAAATTGCTAAGTTTTACAACACTTAGACATATAAAATAATCATTACCTTACAAAAAAGTTTTTATAATAGCTTTTTAAAGCCAACAATAAAGTTTTTATGATGTGATATTTAGCAAGAAACATTAAGTAAGAGTGCTGACTACTTAAAGTTTATATTGGCTATAGAAATCCATTATAGATGCTAAGCCTATTGTAGGAATGCTATAGATGGTAAAGACTTCAAAATTTAAGGTTTAGGTTCTACTTGTGATATTTTCTGCTTTAGAAAAAATGTTGTAAAATTATAATAATTCAGGTGTTAGGGTTATGGTGTTTAACGCCACTTTCAACAATATTTCAGTTATATCATGGTGGTCAGTTTTATTGGTGGAGGAAACGTACCAAGAGAAAAACCACTGACCTGCCGCAAGTCACTGAAAAACTTGATCACATAATGTTGTATCCAGTACATCTCACCAGACACCTGAGCGAGATTCAAAGTCACAATGTAAGTGGTGATAGGCACTGATTGCATAGGTAGTTATAAATCCAACTAGGGCACGATCATGACTGCGACAGCCACAGGATAATTCAAATTCAAACACTATTATGTATAATGTTGAAGATTAGAGCGTTCTTTATAACAACCCTGTTCTGTTATGTGCGAGGATCGACATTTTAGTAACATGTGGAACACAATTACATGATCACATTAATTCACTAAGAGGGAAGGTTTGGGTCCATAATACTAGTTTAACCCTGCCACTTTTTATTGGAATGCCTGTACCAAGCCAGGAACGTGAGCAGTCATGTATATATGTGTGCTAAAGGTATCGATTTTGCCTCTTTCTACGATTTTGCAATTGGATATTCCGACAGCATAGTATTTTTGCTTTTCGAAGTAGCATGAACAGTTTTTCACAATTCTAATTTGAGTTGACAATTTTGTAAAATGTTTGCTAATGATAAAAAAAAGTTTGATAAAAATACATATCACTCATTACAGATAATATGAATTCATGCATTGTTTTTAATTGTTTGTCTATTTTTAAGAAGTAATAATAATTTACCACAATAATATGTCAACATTTATGGTAAATCTAGTCTGCATTCAGACAGATTACAACTGACTTTTGCTGAAAGGCTTCAAATCTCCAAATTCAACTTTCAAATCAATTAAGCTGTAACATTACTGACATAAAACCTTTTGAGTAAAATACAAACTTGTACTTGAATACAGCCAATCAAAACACTCCACATTCAGCATAAAACACAATTATTTCAAACTCCATATGTAGCATATTTTTTTAGTGCAAACTTCAAAAGAGTACCTTTAGTAAGTGTTCTGATTGGATGATTTTAGAGTTCAGATGTCCCACTTTTATTTATAAGACCAACCTTCTGCAATGAAAAATTGGCCTTATAAGAAGGGTGGCCTCTTTTTGATAGAGGCCTTATAAGAGGGGAACTACTGTACGAGTATAAAATTAAAAGCGTTATGACCATATATGGCATGACGTGTCTGGTATAGGGTTAGGGTTATGGTGTTTGATGCCACTTTCAATAATATTTCAGCTATATCGTGGCAGTCACTTTTATTGGTGGAGAAGACCGGAGAAAACCACCGACCTGCCGCAAATCACTGACAAACTTTATCACATAATGTTGTATCGAGTAGACCTCGACATGATTGGTATATGAACTCACAACATCAGTGGTGATAGGCACTGACTGCATAGATACAATGTAGTTGTAAATCCAATTACCATACGATCATGACCATGGCAGCCCCTGTATCTGTTATAATACAACAATACATATACATACTTTTGACCATAAGTCGTGCTGTAGACCGATCTTTCATTCCTCTTATTGATGCTATACACGTATAATCTCCTTCTTCTGTTTTTTGAGTATTTCGTATTAAGAGAGTTTCCCCCTCTTCTAAAATATTAAATCTATGAGAGCTACTGGCTTTTATTAATTCATCATTAAATTTCCACCGAATATGAACTTTGTCTATTTCACCAGGACTTGTTACGACTCGACATAGAAATTTAACAGGATTTCCTTGTATAACCTCCTGGTTTTCTAAAGGCACGAGGATTCTCAAATTGCCTGAAATAAAAAAATAATAAATTAAGTCACTTTGAATTTATTTCATGATAGTAATATATTTTGTAGAAACATTTTTATTTTATACTGAGATTTACCAATAAAAATAATACACATTCAGTACAAACCCATTGTGTAGACACTTAGAGGGCTTTAAGGGGGCTAGGGTTAGAGTTATGGTGTTTAATGCCACTTTCAACAGTATTTCAGTTATATTGTTTAAGGGGGGGGGGGGGGGGGGGGGGGGTATACGAACCAACACTTGAAAACCAAAATGAAGATTTTGGTTGAACTACGACTATTAAAAATCTGGATTTTGAGTACCTAAAACATGGACATGTTAAGAAATTATTTTCACTCTTATTTCCAAGTTTTATAAACTTTCTGTTATGCATAATAAGATCATGTAATAAAGATCCTTTTTATGGAAAGCAATGGAAATAAATCCAGAAGAAATGAAAACTTGAGCAAAAAGAGAGTCAAAATTAGCTACATTTATTATAACACAAAACAAAATGGCTTTTACAATAAAATCAAAATTAAACACAATTTGAATAATTACATGTATATTCAATGGCTATATTATGCATAAGAAAATACAATAATGTTTGTTTTTCTAGAAGTTATGAAAAGGAAGTTTAAACAGAAATGGTAAACAAAATTCACTAAAAGAATATGGAAATTTTTAATTTTACCTATCATAGATCTTTTATTTCATAGCAAAGATTTTTAAGAATAAGATTATTTTATTATCAGTGATCTTCTTAGGTAAGACAGAAAGTGTTTAAAAAAAAATCCTACCAGTGACCTTTTCACACTTGTACGTATGAAGTATATATAATATGCCTTAAGTTGTCCTATGTTTCTTCCAATATGGTATATTATTAGAAATTTGACTGATATTAACAAAGTCATTAAGACCTGCTAAGATACATATTCTTATCTTTCAATTTTATTTTGTATCAATTTTGAAAGATTATAACAATCTCCATGACATTTGAAGCCGAGAGAAAAAAATAATCAGGCAAATGATTTCCGGTTGAAAGTAATACAATTAAGTTTTTGTATCCAACTTTTCTGTTTACAGCCATTAAAACCTGAAAGTATTTAATTTGGAAATCGATACCGACTGCTGACAATACAGTTATGGTTTTACAAGAAGTTTTCTTCAATGTAATACTAATGCTTCAAATATTTAATCATTTTAGCACTGAATAACTCGTAATTACGAAGAATAGAGGTAAATATCTAGAGTATAGACAACCTCTAAACAAACGGTACACAAATATTATATTGAATTAGAATTAAAAACAAATTCTTTGACACTCACTGTAGATAAAAAAAGATTATCATGAAAATTAAAAAAATTCTGAAGCATTATTTCCAGTCTCCAATAATTTTTCTTACAAAAAGTTCAAATAGTAAGACAATCATGACCTGCCTAGTGCCTCCCATATGACCAACAGTTTGCCTTTTATGCAACATTTTTTTTTTCTTTTACAAAATTCAGTTATTCTTACAAGCAGTTCAAGTCGTAAGGCAACATAAATAACCTGTCTAGTACCTCTCATATGACCGAGGCGATATTAATGATAGACTAACCAATCATGAATCCTCGTAACATGCATTAAACCTACTAATATAAACCCATATATCACAATATTTCTACAATTTGAACGTGCATGAATCAACCTTTTGTCACCAAGTCCATATCATTCCTGTCAAAATTTCCATAAAATAATGTTCTTGTCTATTATTCATAAAAGACATGTCAATTTATTTTATTTTTCCTCCTTTGAAAAGAAGATGACAAATGCAAATCAACATATGCTACAGAATAACCTTGTCGTAAAACTTCCTTATTTTTCTCTCTCGTAACTACGTTCAACAAATACAACACGCCTAACCAAATAAAACAAATTTAAGACAATGAATATTTTCTGAGTCACCACGTTCTAGTGGTAATGGAAATTCTAGTTGTCACCACTGTTGATTTTATTTAATTTTCAGTCGCCCATTTCATTTAATTCGCTCATTCAGTGGAAATGCAGAATTGAAACAAATTTCCTTTTAACTGTAATGTAATTCTGTAGGGACAATAAATGAATAGAATAAAAAAAAATAACACTTGTAAAAAACCAAAGATTTCCTAAGAATTTGACAAGAGAAGAATTTTGTATCAAATTTATAAAAAAAATCTTCCTTTTTCATATTTAATTTAATTTCTTCCAGAACAAATTATTTGAAAATGGATTACAAAGGGCCAATATTACTATATCTTCTGTACGAGTTTCAGGGTTTCCCAAATCTTGTTTTTGTAACTTGAAATCGTATAAACGTTCCAACCATGATCTCATCTTTCATTAAATTCTTAATTGGTTTTAGCGATTAACAATTGTTGACTCTTCAGTCTGAAGAAGACAAAAATTGATGACATAGAAATGTTGACCACTTCAACAGAATATTTGGTGGATGTTAGAATGGTAATAAAGCAGGTTATAATGATAGCTTTGAGACCTGGGTCAATGTTAATACCATCAGAATTCAATGTGAAAAGCCATTCAACAAAGATTGATTATTTAACTTTTTCTACATTCAAACAGCATTAATTCTATCTATACAATGGCGAAAAAAATATTTTGTGTGTCCATAATCAAAACGTTTCTTTTAAATCAATATACATTGTAAATAGAAACACTTCATTCAAATTTTGTTGATATCCATTAAGAGGGTGTTACCCAGAGAAAACCACTGATCTTCTGCAAGTAACTGACAAACTTTATCACATAAAGTTGTGTCCAGTACACCTCGCCATGAGCGGGATTCAAATTCATATTTTTAGTGGTGACAGGCACTGATTGCATAGGTAGTTGTAAATTCAACTACCATATGATCACAACAATGATGGCTCCTGATATCCAGTAAGGGGAACTAGAGTAATTTATGTAGAAACAATATGACAGCATTTCAAACAGGGGAAGATAACTCTCATAAATGATCAATATTATGGAAAACACTTTATTTGTCCAAAAGAAATATAAAGTTTAATATCTAAATGTCATTTCAAACTGTATATAATCCAACATCAAGCATAAATTAATTCAAGTGTTACTCTGTGAATACTCCATAAACACCCACCTGCTTATGGGAGTTTCACCTGGGTTGGATCTCTTGAAAGAAACTTAGATAAAAAAAATAGGACTTAATTTGATGTTTTATTCAAATATAAGCTATAGTTTGTTTTTACAATTTTTTTTCTAAATATGTATTTCACTCAATGTAGGCATATATATATCTTTAATAAAAATGTAGATATCAAAATTAGTACACATGCTGCATTTATGGAATAACCACCACTCAAAATCAAAATAAATGAAAGCCAAATAACTTAAAATAAAATTGTGATTTAACTGACAATGAAAACAAATATGCTTACACACAATAAAATGATTAAATGACAAATAGTGATGAAACTCTAACGAAAGCAAAAAGTAGCATTCAAAAACCAATGCTATAATATTTTGTTAGGACAATATTCTTACAATAATGATGTTACATCTCTTGGAGAAGAATAATCACAAAGAATTCAGTTATAAAGGTTAGTAAACCTAACATTATTGTGATAAAAAGGAACCGGAACCAAAATAATAACAAAACAATTTATTTTTTAAACACACCTACCAATGCATGCCCAGAAATATTAATTGACACAAAATTTTCACTGAACCGAAATAATTAAAAAAAAAACCAACAAAAAACCAAACGAACCAACCAATGCATGCTCAGAAATATTTCTGCACTTAACTGACACAAAATTTTATATCAGGTGTGAAATCTTAAACAAAGAAAATGAATGTCAATATCTAATAATCAATTTCTAGAATTGTAGATTTCCTTACATATTGAACTACTGCCTTTAACAGTCTATCATAGAATTTCAATAAGGTAATAGCTATCTTTTTATAATTCTACTGATGTGTTCTAAATCTGAATCAATCACCTTCACAAATTACATGCTGCGATTCTCTGTACATTTATGAGATTAAAATTTTCACAATCGATGACATATTCTGCATTTTTTTTTCTACATTCCGTTTCATTTTAATGTTTATTTGCATTACTGTGTTCAAATACAACAAAAAACCTGTATGAGAATGATTTTTTTTTAAGTTCTGAAAGATTTGTGTTTTATTTTAAAATCATCCAGTCAAAGATGGCAGGGTGTCATTGTTCCTTTGCAACTAAAACTTGGGCAGAATTAGTCATGCATAAAAGCTCATATTGATGAAAACTATTAAAGGAAGTTCCAAGACACTACATTGACTGTATATGTTCAAACATCAATGCTGCTAAGCTTAAGAATTAAGGTATAACAGTATTATATTTGTAGGGTTTCTACGGCAATTGGGAAATATATGGTGGCAAATGCTGTATCGAGGAGATGAATATTTGTTACCATCAAATCCCTAATTGACGTTGACAACTCTACACATACTATACTGTTATCCCCTAAGGAGGTGCTAAAGTATATATTATCTCCCTTTTCTATATAATTATAAGGTGTAACATCAGTCTGAAATGTATTATGTCACAATGCTGAACGAGCAAGCGAGCTCTAGCGATTGAGTCATCAATCTTCATATTCTATTGAGGGACTTGATGCTTGACTTTATCTGACGCATCTGAAAGCAAAATTATAATTTTATCGCATTCCATTTAAAAGAAATAAAACCATTTTGACGTTTTGACTGAAGTACAAATTTAGTTTGGTTAGCTAGCACTGATAACTTAATCAGAAGTGATTTTCAAAGAAATAAAAAGCTCTGGTCAAGCACAACGATATCATGAATGCTTTTTTAAGGGGGACTTTTGGACAAGACAAGCGTGATGGCAGAAGTATATATATATATATAAAAACAATATGGTCGTTTGAAATAACTGAAAGATACTAGTTGTAAATTTCAAAAGGCAAGTAAGGACAGCAATAACTGGCTAATCAAATATCTATTTATTTCATACATAACAATACATTTCTGTACTTAGAGACATAGAGAGTTCAATATTCCAATTATATTTTACAATGTGAACTAAAAACCAACGAAATTCCATAATTCACTGCAGAATTCAATTACACAACACAAGTAAAAAAAAAGCTCGTTTAGTATCTTTAGGGTGACAGCAAAAATAGAATTGCTTAGAGCAAAACAAATTTATTTAATGTTATATTTATTCAAAGTCTATATAAAAAGAAAATGTACATTAGTATCTATAGGGAGACAGGAAAAATAGCATTGTATAGGCTAAAACAAATTTATAAATGCTTTATTTAAAGTCTACATCTAAAGACAATGCACATTTTCATCGCATCACAATCCATTTTACTTATTCAACTTGTAATCGATAACAAACATTTCCCTTGCATATGACTTCCTGAAATTACTGATATAAAAAAATTAATTGCTACACCATAACAATATATACATAATTTTGCTTGAAATGGTTATATGATTTAACATCCCGTTTAATATCCTACTCGGTAATAAACAATATCTATAACTGTAAATGGTTAAAATGACATCAAACTAAATATCTGTACATTAAAAGTGTACTCAAATAGTCGTAAACATTAATTATATAATTTCTATAGACGCAATATTACCCAGACTTCAGATATATTCATCATTTGTTTTGTTTTTTTATTATTTCATATGCAAGCATTTTTTTAATATGACTATGTCTATATATCATTTGTTTAATTTTTATTTATTTTATATGCAAGCATAATTACATTTGTATTTTTATTAAAATTGTCCATTGATGGCTGCCTTTGATCATACAATAAAGTAGCAACATAAACGTAACAGTCATCAACTGAGAACGTCTTGATTTGAAAAGTTTTGTTTTTAATTACAATATTTTCCAATCTGTTGACTAAGGAGCATACAGGTTGGTGGTTTCTCCGGTTTCCTCCATGAATAAAACTGAGCACCATGATATAGCTGAAATATTGTTGAAAGTGGCATTAAACACCAAAACCCTAACCCTAACTATGAGCATACCTGATGAAGGTTATTACAAAATGCCCTTTATTAAATATCTAAGGTTTTTTTTGCCAAATAAAATATTTACTATCAGCGTACCTGATGAAGGCTATTCCAAAAACACACTAAATTAAATACCTACAATTTTTTTCTCCAAGTACAAAAATTAACCTTATGTATGATAATTTACTTGTAAAATAGGAACAGAATGACAAAACATTTTGTACCGTAAACAAAGTAGATAAATACATTTGTATCAGGATAATCATAGATATGATTTAAAGCTTGACCAACATTATCTAATTATATTACGAGAGACTATATCATATTTATTTGTATCGTACATTACTCTTTCCTTATATAAACCAATTCAGTCTGTCTGTATGAATGGACATCAATTTTCCTAAATCGTCTCTCTATGTTGACGCCATTGGCAATCACGACTAAATTTGATCTATCATGTTTACTCAGACAAAAAAGTTGATTAAAAAAAAACAAAAAAAAAAAACAGTGAACATATCTTTCAACCTAGACTCTACTGTCTCTTTCTCGTACTACATAATGTATTTCTCAACACTACAGTCTATTGGTATACCATTGATTCTAGGAAGCATATTTTTTAACCTTGCATATTTTGACACTATATAGATTATAGGAAGAGCAATCTTTCACAATTTCATTCAAGGGGCTGTCATGGTCGTGATTGTATGGTAGTTGGATTTACAACTACCTATGCAATCAGTACCTATCACAACTAACGTTGTGAGTTTGAATTCCACTCAGGCGATACGACATTATGTGATAAAGTTTGTCAGTGACAAGTTTACGACAGGTCGGTCGTTTTCTCCACTAATAAAACTGACTGCCACAATATGACTGAAATATTGTTGAAAGTGGCATTAAACACCATAAACCAAACCATTTCATTCAGCTAATGCTAAATGTTAGACCTCTTGGTTTTTCATTTCTACAAACTTTAATCTGTTGATCACCATGAAAGTTCATGTAAATATTTTTTTTGATTATCATGCTTCTTAAGACGATTGCAAAAAACTTTTCCTGATTGCAGCTTGCATATGCTAAAAATCTTAATCTAAACTTCCAAAAAACAAAATCACTGCCAAATATGGTTCTATTTCATGTTTGGTTCAGCAGTTCTAGAGAAGAAGATTAAAACATGAACAGTTAACAATGACTAACTGATGTCAAGTGATAGGAAAAAGTCACTTGGTCAGGCAAGCTTAAAGTAATTAATTCTAAATTAATCTAAGGATTGTAATACCACTCTATTGATAAGAAGCATGAACATTTTTAAGATAGCAATAGAATGCTTTTATATTAGATCTTGTTTTTTTTTATACTTGCTGATTCACAAAATTTCCTTAAAATGATTCCTCTTTAAAGCCATATTGGATTTGTCCTAGGGTTTCACATTTTCTAATGTTAGTACATGTTCTAGGTTTATGGTGTTTAATGCCACTTTTAACAATATTTCAGTTATATCGTGGCGGTCAGTTTTATTGGTGGAGGAAACCGGAGTCTCGGGAGAAAACCACAGACCTGTCCCAAGTCACTGACTAACTTTATCACATAATGTTGTATCGAGTACACCCCACCTGAGCAGGGTTCGAACTCATAACATTAGTAGTACATATTCTATATTTTTAACTTCAAGATGGTTACTGAAATATAGTCTTATTAGTTATTTGAAATTTCAAGGTGTCACCAAATTATGAAAAGAAAGTTTAAACAGTAATGGTCAACAATATTCGACCAATATCAACAAAGAGAACAATCACCTCCCACCAAATGTATACATTCAATAATTTGGCTTTTGCTGTAAGACAAGGAACACTATTCTAGACATTATACATTTACTTTATTTCCTGACTAGATGTAACTCAACATTGTGGTATATTAGATTTTATAGAGTGTTTCAGGTTAGATTCTCCTAATATCAGTGATTGATTGACTGATTGATTGATTAATTGATTGGTGTTTAACGCCAACCATAACAGTATTTCAGCTATATCGTGGCGTTAAATCCAATAAAAACTTAGATATCTAACTTAGTGCGCAAGACACGCTTCCTGTATAAACCTTCAACACGTAGGCTCAATGTCAAAAGATTGGAAAGTCAAATAATTTAAAGCTTGAGAGTAAGAAAACCAAAGGGTCAAAATAGGATAGACAGAATCAACTATGGCCACCTATGCCACAGGCACTTGACCGATGGACCTTAATTTCCCCGTGTTTGCCACATCGGTACGTATTTTCAGTGCTAGTAACGATGTAGGGCCTCTATTTCTGGGTCCTGGGTCGACACGAATACTAGAAATGAACACAAGGTAAGCAACAAAATGGCAGGGTACTGCTAAATTTCTTATTATTGTCGATTTCTCTGATTTCTGAAAAATAAACGGATGGAATGCACTAACCTTGTGGACCCCCATCAGCTGTTGTGCCCCTGGTTTACTGTCATATTCATACCATTTTGCATATATACCCCCGACAATCTGTTCCCAAGATCGATTGTCCACTAAGTCGGAGGTCTATTTTGGATTCTCTCGGACTCCAACGTGTCTTTTGATGGCCAGTCCAGTTGTTTCCCGGGGTTTGTCAAATATGGTTCCATTGTGGCAAAGAATTGATATTTGTTCACCTGTTGTTTTTATACCTACCATGTGATTAAAAAAGACATTTCATTCTGTTTTTTTCTTTTTTTTTCTAAGTTTAAAATAGTCCGCCAAATAAATGCATTCGGTAAGCCAGATTTGTTCTTCTAAAGACACGTTGGAGTCCGAGAGAATCCAAAATAGACCTCCGACTTAGTTGACAATCGGTCTTGGGAACAGATTGTCGGGGGTATATATGCAAAATAGTACGAATACGACAGTAAACCAGGGGCACAACAGCTGATGGGGGTCCAAAAGGTTAGTGCATTCCATCCGTTTATTTTTCCGAAATCAGGGAAATCGACAATAATAAGAAATTTAGCAGTACCCCGCAATTTTATTGCTTACCTTGTGTTCATTTCTAGTATTCGTGTTGACCCAGGACCCAGAAATAGAGGCCTTACATCGTCACTAGTCCTGAAAATACGTACCTCCGTGGCAAACACTGGGAAATTAAGGTCCATCGGTCAAGTGCCTGTGACCTATGCCTGATGGAGATATGAATTTGAAGGTAGTTTCCCTGTTGAGACATCGGAAGTTTTTAAATATATAAAATTAATACCTTGAAGGTATTCATGTGTAGACCATTATGTACATGTACTCAATTAGTAGGCATAATATGAACCAGAGTTAAACTGGAAAATAATGTACAATCTGACTTGAAAGATCAAAGAAATAAAAAATATAACAAGTTTGTGATGAATGAATTATAAAGAAAGAAAGCAGATGGTCACAAATGAGTCATGAGAATTTATTTTAAATCACACACAAAAAAATCAAAAAATCAAAGAATGAATGATGAAACTAATAATTTGTTTGTGTTTGTAAATGATATTGACATGATAATTTATTTAATGGTATAAAAAAACACTGCTGATTATCGGTATGTATGATGGGTCTTGATATCCTGAGTTTATTCGGTGTACTACTGTTGTACTTAAAGCCCCCCCTTAATGACTTGTCTTAGAACAATTGTTATTACTATAAACTTTAACACTCATAGTGCTACAGTGGTAAATATATCTAATAACCAACTGTCACAGATCAGCAATAAAAAACTTACACAAACAAATTACAATTTAATACAATCATTATTTTTATTCTGTTTTATTGCTGATAAATATCAAGCGAACTCTCTCTAGAAATGTCGTAATGTATTCCAAAGGATGCGATCAAACAACCTGCCGTGCTCCTCGGTGATAAAACTTAACAGGCCAATGATTGTCTTTCCTTGAACAATCCTCCGAACAAACCATTGGGGACCCATCTGACCAAAACTCATTTTCTTTGTTTTAATGAGATATGCGTATCTGTCGCATTAATCTACAGCGTTTTCTATTTCATTTTCATAATAATTGATGACATTGCATATGACCTTGAACTTATACAATTAACCTATATTGACTTCTGGATATCGTGTGGTGTCGTTTGAGTGTGATGTCCAAGAAAATACAAATGAATCTATATATGGTATTTATGATTAATGTACATGTGATTTAGTTGATATTGTATGTGTCATCCCACTGAATTGAACATAGTTTTACACACTTCTTATTTTTGTTTCTCAACAATACAACAATACCAAGAACATGAAAATGTGCTCATATTTAGTCTAATTTGAACAAATATTTTTGAATATTCTCCATATGAAGAATATCATATTGTAATTTTATGTAAAACATTATTCATAATAAAAAATCAAATTTATTTGCACGCTGCGAATCAGGTCGTAATTCTTGATTAATATTCTATTCTATTTCTTGGGTCATTAGATCTAGACACAGTAATATACCTTCTAAATTTCGGGAACACTTGCATGATCACAAACTCCAATCCCATTAACAGTTGATTGGTTCAGGATGCAAAACATTAAGAGAAAAAGAAACCATATTCCGTTTATATCTATTTTATTTTTACTCCGACAATGTAATTACTGTATCCAATTCTACTGATGGAAAACATTTTAATTATTTATCGTAATAGGTGTCTCTTGGATGATTTATAAATAAAATCTTTTTTAAAATGCATTAAACTGAAACCATGGAAGAATTCCCAAAGTATACTATTGTTAAATTAAGGATCTGAGTTTGTTTAATGTTATGGAACATATCGTGCCAATTAATATGGACTTTTCGATAGGTTCAATACGACAACTTGAAAGAAAAAAAAACTATTTATAGCACTATAATTTCATTGGCAGGATAATTTTTTTGTAATCTTGGATGAAGACAAAAATGTTCTACTCAGTTATTAACAACAATATCTGAACCTACAGTCCACAGGATTTAGATCCCTGCAAGATTAAATTTCAAGATATACCCGTCAGTTGTAATAACATAATTATTTGTGTTATATCTTTTTGTTTTAAGAATATATTGGTAATACAAATATATTCAGGGACAAATAAAAAAAAAAAAAGGCACATATGTATCATACCATTTGTAAGCAAAAATATATCAATGATTGTTACCTCCCTTGTTTGAAAAGGATTGATTAATAACAATGTAAAATAAGACCAACATTCAAAAGGAATAAAAATAAAGGAAAGGAAAGATTTTGTTGTTTTATATATAACATTTTTCAAATATTCCATTTCTTTTAATTCCCCCCCCCCCCCCCCCCCCCCCCACCCCCCCCCCCCCCCCCCCCCCCCCCCCTACAAATGTCCAGATAAAATGACTCAAATGGAATATGATAACAAGTTCTAGAGTCTACAAGAGACCAATCTATGACTATAATAATTTGCCAATGGGTTTTTATCACTGATGTATTGGTATACCTTATGAAAATGTTCCTTTTATATATACACAATTACGTCAAATAATTTGCCCATAAATTAATTTGATGCAATTTACGATAATTATTTTCACACCTCCCTTACAAAAACATTGGAACAGAAATTAAGATAATTGTGGATAATTTCCAATTCTCACCTATCTAACCAATCAATGCTTATTAGATGTTATTTTACTGGTTGGAACCGGAAACATATAGAATTGGTTTTAAAAGGTTTCCAATCTGGCAACTGTTCAATGGCTATTTATCTGGAGTACATTTAAGATTTAATACCAGGAAATGCCTACAGGGGCTGGTCATTCCAATAGCTTTATTTTACCTTAACAACTGCCCACAATAAACTAAGGACAATTTATACCAATCTATGGGTGCTTAATAACAATTTAAATTTGGTTTTCCAGGAAATGCCTTCTTGATTATAATATAGTCAATCCAGACTGATCTATGATTATTTAACAGGAGTCAAAGAAAAGTCATTTCCAGGAACTCTGTAGAAACTTATGGACATTTGTACTAGCTCAAAACAAAGTTAAGATTCTGTAAAAAACATACCGGTAGTCATTATGGAGACATGTTATCCTAGCTCTGGAAAAGTAACAAATATATGCCAAATTCTAAATGACTTCCAAATCTTTGTATTTTCTTCAAATACTGGATATGCATTTGATTATCCCATTCCCTGGTTAAACACTGTCATATTTTTGTGCCTGTTCCAAGCCAAAACCTGGTCTTTTTTGTGTTCAATGATTTGAAGTGAGAGGTGGTTGCTCATTTTGTTGATATTGGTGGAAATTTTGACCATTCATTACAGTTCAAACTTTCTTAAGAAACTGGTGTTTGAGCAAAGTAATAATAAAACAAAAGAAAAGTTAAACATCCTACTCAGTACTATTGTAATTATGTCGATTTCAAAGTAACTAAAAATCCAATGAAATTTACATCTCAGTGCTGCCATCTTGTCTGTAAGTTACATCTCTATGGTTTAATTTCCATATAAGGTAATATAGGTCATAACGACCTTACTCACCTTTAACGATGTCACCTGATACAAGACATTAGAAACAAAACATTATATTTTATGTTTAATCTTCCTGCAATCTTCTGTGTCCCCTGTCACTAACTAGAAAAATATTAACTAGGTAATCAGCTTTAACGAAGAAGAGATCAAAGGGTGTTCAGGTGTGCATGACAATAGGCCTGTATCCGACAAATATAACAAATGGTTCAAAATGTAGTGAATGAATGTCATACTATAATGTAGAAAAAATGTTTTTTTTATGCATTCTTCATTAGTCTGTTTATAGTGTGTATATACCTGCCATCAAAGATAACATAACATAGAGAATTGTAATGCTAAAAACATAATGTCCATTAAACATGCAATGACTTATGATACATCGTCTGAGTAATTTGACTGATTGATAAATCTAATAATTTTTCACTGAATATTGACGATTTGAATGTCTTTGTACTCAAATGCAGATCAAAGTCAACAATGCATACAATATTTCGAGTACATAAGAACAATCCTATATCTATTTTTTTTTTAAATAAAATGCCACAAATACAGGTAAAAAGAGAATTGTTAGCTTTTGCAGTTCTTTTCTTAAATCAGTTATGTATTAGAACTCAACATATTGAGTATTATTACTCAGTTTTATTGTTTTAATTTTCTATTTTCATTTTAAGAAGTATTTTGCATTTTTTTTTAAACAGTTCACATTTTCAGCTTTATATGGGAAAATAAAACTTTCATTTATAACAATAGAAAAGATGATCTGAAATAAAAATATTTCATTACAGTTAAATAACTTTTGTGTGTTAAAGTTTCACATACTACGCAACATTATTAAAAAATAGTTCTATATTTATATAATATTTCTGAAAAATTACTTATGATGAAAACATCTAATAACACACGACATTATAGCGTTTTTGCTGAAATTTTAGCTTTTGTTATATAGGCTTTTTGTATAGAGATTGGAAATCAAATATTTATTTTACCAGAAAATTTGTTGCAAGTTATATATCTTTATTAACATGTTGATAAACTGTCTGCTTGAATATCTTTTTCTTCCACATTGTTTGTATGTCTATATTTCAACTATCAATACTTTCATTGTTCTGAATTCGAGCCAACCAATCTTTAGTCTTACTCCGCACTAGAGGATCGAATCTATTGATCTTTCGCACTCAAGACAAGTCTGTTAACCATAACAATACAGAAATACTTTCATAGCTAAATCTACAGTAGATATAGTTCACCCATCAGTACTTTCAGAGCTATATCTACAGTCAGTACTTTCAGAGCTATATCTACAGTCAGTACCTTCAGTGCTATATATACAGAACCTCTAGTTCATCTATCAGTACTTTCTGGGCTATATCTACAATTCCTATAGCACATATCAGTACTTTCAGAGCTATATATCAGACTTCCCGAAAACCGTTGGTCCGGACCGACAGAAATGCAGTAGGACTGACGATTTCAAAATGTATATCGGACAGAATGTCCGGTAAAACATAGATATTTGAAAGGACCGGCGATTGAAATTTATTCCCTTCCAGTTTCCACTGCCAATGGCATTAAATTCCGTTTTCAGCTTTATTAAAATGTCAGACAGAGACTTGAAATTTGTTTATTTATTCTGTCAGACCGACACGTTCCTCTTTGTAATCGAAACTCCTATACAAATGTACGTAAATGTAAACATCCTTTTAGTAGGAACCAGCACCTGCAAAACGTGGAACATTAAAACTGAAATATATTACTGAGCACAGAAATAAGTTGACTTCCACACTCCCCAAGTATCAAAGATTGTTTGTGTTTAATTAAATATGTTTTGAGATGCTTCTATATTGAAGATGACAGCAGATTCATATTCTTGACTGAAATTAAAAATGTAGGTAAACCGGAAACTGACATTGATGTATAATATTCGGAACGTGATCGGACCATTAGATACGGATTGTTGGCTATATCTGTCTTATCTTTTTAGATAAAAATATGTGTACAGAAAAACATTTAATTGAGTTGTTTAATGATCATAACTATAGGTAATCTTGCATTCAGTTCTGTATAAAAAAAACAAAATTTGACAGGTTATATACAATATTATAAAAAAATGGTGGGACAGACACAAAGTACATGGGTAAGACAGAACCCCAGTTCCTGTCTGACCCAATGTCAGACAGAAAAAAAAAAGTTTTTGCCAACTCTGTAATACCGAATGTTTGGTATAATAGTTACCTCAGATTTTGTTTGAAAGGCATTGATCAGTGTTTAATTTTATTTTTAAATTACATAATTTTCATTGTACCCCTTTTATACATTTCCGGTTTCAACCAAACCCATTTGTGAAAACAATCACGACATGATTGGTTATTTGTATATATATTAGCCAATGACATGACGTCTTTCATACAACCATTGACCTATAGTACAAGGTCATCAAAACAACAAAACTCGAGACACACACTATAAAAGACATAACATATACAATTTTGAACAACACTGAAAACTGAAAATTGAATTACTTTAACCTCTATAAAAACCAGAGGTGAAATCAGGTGCCCAATTGCTAATACTAGGGTAAATCACTCTTAAAAAGGCCAAACTAAACATTATGCATGTGACAGTGAATTTTTGGGGATTTTTTTTCCGGACCGGCAAAATATTTTTCAGTCTGACAAGATTTTCATGTTAGTCAGTCCGAATGACTGACAACTTCTCAGCAAGTTTCGGGAAATCTGATATATATAATACTTATAGTTCATCTATCAGTACTTTTAGAGCTATATCTACAGTACATATAATTCATCTATTAGTACTTTCTGAGCTATATCTACAGTACCTATAGTTATTCTATCAGTACTTTCAGAGCTATATCTACAGTACCTATAGTTGATCTATCAGTACTTTCAGAGCTATATCTACAGTCAGTTCTTTCAGTGCTATTTCTACAGTACCTAGAGTTGATCTATCAGTACTTTCAGAGCTATATCTACAGTACCTATAGCACATCTCAGTACTTTTAGAGCTATATCTACAGTACTTATAGTTCATCTATCAGTACTTTCAGAGCTATATCTAAGTACCTATAGTTGATCTATCAGTATTTTCAGAGCTATATCTACAGTACCCATAGTTCATCTATCAGTACTTTCAGTGCTATATCTACAGTACCTATAGTTGATATATCAGTACTTTCAGTGCTATTTCTACAGTACATATAGTTGATCTATCAGTACTTTCAGAGCTATATCTACAGTACCAATAGTTGATCTATCAGTACTTTCAGTGCTATATCTACAGTACCTATAGTTGATCTATCAGTACTTTCAGAGCTATATCTACAGTACCAATAGTTCATCTATCAGTACTTTCAGTGCTATATCTACAGTACCTATAGTTCATCTCAGTACTTTCAGAGCTATATATATATATAGTTCATCTATCAGTCCTTTCAGAGCTATTACAACATCTACAATTCATCTATCAGTATTTTCAGTGATATATCTACAGTACCTATAGTTGATCTATCAGTACTTTCAGAGCTATATATATGGTACATATATTTCATCCATCAGTATTTTCATAGCTGTATCAATAAATGTAATGAAATTCTTGTCTGTTTATACATGACTGTCTATTACAGCCTAGCACCATGAAAAGTCAATATATTCTCTTATCATTATGTTCACTGATAAGTAATACCTTGTTATCTCCCCTGCTATTCAAGAACATCAATATTGTCTCTAGAAAGTCTATTTTTCTGCTATTAAATAAGAAATTGATAAATCTGTCGGAATGTTTCATCTGTGATCTGCTATGCATTAATACTGATTGAATTGTAACTTATTAGACATATTGTATTGACTCAGTATACACAAATCTTTGACATAACTGTCAGAATGTCTATATTAATAAACTCAACAATGATCTAGACTTCATTGTATTTGCCATACATCGACAAAGTAAATATGGTTAATAAGGAAACAATGGATGTAAGAAAGCATAATTTTTCACAACTTTTATCAAATCTAATAAGAAATCTTCATCTGTGTGTTAGACAAATGGAAATGGAATCAAACACAACAAACTCGATTATTTTTTGTTAAAAATCTGTATTATCTGCAGACTATCATACAAGATCATAGGTCAACAAAAGCCATTTTCAAACCTTTTACAATATAATATTTCAGACATAAAGTAATGCTAGATTCCATTAGCTTTTTTTTCGAACAATTACAACAAGGTTTTTTTCCCCATGATTCCCACGTTATTAATTAAATCACGAATTCTTTCTGACTAAAACTGAAATATAAGACACATAATGTTACTGTAATACCATTGTTGATGCATGTCTTAGAATCCTATAGTTTTATTTTCTTCTATTCTATCCTCCTCAAAGTATAATTCTTTTTACAGCTAATATAGTAAATTTTCACCAATTATGGCTAAATACTGTATTTTTCCATTTGCATGCAGACATTTTGGAGACTTCTTTACAGACTAACAGTCATATAAAGAACAAAGAAATGTTTATCTTATTAAACGCTACACTTCTACATTTCAAAATATCAATAAAAACACCAGAAATAATTTAAAAAAACAAAATCTAATTCTATTCTTAAATTAAAAAAAAAGATACTGAGATGGCAAATTGACCTACGACGAGTCACGCACACACATTAGATACTTATGTTTTTATTGAGTATATGTATTTTTAGTCAGGAAATTTGTATCTGATAACAATATTTGTTTATTAAATCAGACAGTTGTAACTACAGACAATACATATTTGTATGTTACACAATCAGTAGATATTATCATGTAACATAATAAAAGTTAATTGTCTATTAAAGTCAAATTTCGTTACCAGCAAATAAATTATAATAAAAGGAACCCCCAACAAACAGTAGAAATAAAACCATATAGCTATTTTGTTGTTATTTTTTCATTAAACTTCTATTGGCCTGTATAGAGATCTTCCTAAATATTTTCACAATACAATCAAACCTGTATTAAGAGGTAACCTTTGGGACAAAGAAAAAGTGACCTTATAGGACAGGTTATCTCTGAAATTTTCTATGACTTGATAAGAAAAAGGTGACCTTTTGGGCAGGTTTGACTATATTATAGACCAATAATGTGAAGTGATATAACAATTGAAATTGAAATTTTAGATATCAAAAATGGGTCACATGACTTATTTTTTCCAATAGAGTCAAACCATGTTGCGTCAAAGTCAAAGTGACCTACTATTTTTAGCTTGAATCAGGCGAGTATTCAAGTTATCGTGGCAAATTTAGTTAACAATTGCAGTCAAAACTGCCCTTCCAATCACCTCTATTAAAAGGTCACATTTTTCTTGTCCTGTCATATAAAATTTCATATGAATTGAACCTCTTTTAAAAGGTCACCTGTCTTATAAGGCCACTTTTTCTTTGTCCCAAATGTGACCTCTTAATACAGATTTGACTGTACTATGAACAGATAATATTCCTAAATACAGAAATCCACGAAAATCAATTAATGGAGTTCGAGATAATATAGTGTATTGCATGTTGCATTTAATAAAGAAAAATCAGAATAAAATAAATTAGCTCCCTTTAATTCCAGTTTCATAATTACGGTTTTCATTTTTCGTATTAAGCAAAAATCTGTATATTAATATTTACCGGTATATATAAAGGCATTTTAAGAGACTGCATGACAAAAAAAAATCTAACTTTGCAACAATTTTTTTTAACAACGCTAGAAAGAAATGGCATTATTAATTCAGCAAGAAAACATGATGAATGGTTACATCACATGGGTCACCCCAATGTTAATGTTTTTAATCTGTTTGATGGATAATATCAATTAAACCTTCTCTAATGAGCTCTTACAAATGACAAAATGTTTGCTCTTGGCCAATAAGTTACTTCAATATTGGATCATCTTAGCACATTCATTTCCTCTTTTATACAACAAAAAAAAAGTTGTCTGATGGAATTTTGCCCGAAAGGCATAAAATAGGAACTGAAATCATTGAAGAAAAAAAAATTGATTACCATAGGGTTGAGTGTTTTAGTCATGGCATTTAAGTTGTCAGCCTCTTTTTGCTATGAAGAAAGGAATTTTGAACAGATAATTAATATTCTAAAATATTCATAAGTTTTAAGCAAGGTCAATTCCTAGTGAACAATGAAAAATGATGTGTTTACAGTTGATTAAACAGATGTACAAGATGGCTAATTAATTGTTTAAATTAGAAGAGGCCGAAAGCTAATAGGGGTTGAAGATGGTCAATTGAGAGAAAAGTGGATACCAAAATCAAATACAGTCCAACCAGCAATAAGACGTCACTTAGAGACAAAAAAGTGGTCTTTTAAGACAGGTGACCTCTTAAAAGAGGTTAAATACATATGAAATTTTCTATGATAGGACAAGAAGGTGACCTTTTAAAACAGGTGGTTGTTTAATACAGGGGACCACATGGACAGGTTTGACTGTATTTAGAAGATTTGGTATGGATGTATAAATTTGGATGAGAGTTTTCTCTGTTATACATATTTTTCATTGCCTATATATTTTGCCACTTTGCATATATATGAATTTTTATGCAGTGTTTCAAGTTGAAACTGACTTTAGGGAGCCAAAAGGTTTCACTTGATTGAAGGTATTCTAAAATTTACTGATTGCTAAAAATTCAAACCAACCCCAAAGGTAGTAATATTAATAAGCTTACATTGAACTAACAAAACACACCAACTAAATAGCATATATATTAACTTTTCCTTAAAATTTGTTATAAAAAATTAATTAAAATCAATTCAATTCAATATTAATATTTGTTGTCATATAAACTTTATCAGGGAAGATTTCAGATGCACCAAGATAGTAAATTACTTGTAAATTATCCAACACCCACCACCGAACTATGACCGTGTTCACATATAGATCGATTGCGATCGGTTTAGGTTAGTTCGATTCAGTTTGGATCTGCTTTGTGTTCAGATTGGATCGATCTCGAACCGATTGCAATCGTTTCCGGTAATAACCACTGTTCACACTGTTCATCTGATTCGATCTCGAATCGATTCAATTTTCTGTTGTCTTCCGGGCACGTGCCATCAGCAGACTGTTGCTTGGATATAATCATGGCTGATCTTGCAAACAGAGTGTTGTTTATGCTTATTTGCATTTTAAATGCAATGATAGTATTATGACCAAAAGACTGCTTCAAAGGAGGATTTACAGACTTTTTATTCAACGCATGCCTAATGAAGACGTTTTGAACCGATCTCGAATCGATTTAGTTGTTCTCATCTAACTGTGAAGCACTCTAGTTTAGAGCGATCTAATTTAGACCACATATTTTATGGGTCTCAAATTAGACCGATTGCGATCGATCTTTCTTTGGTGTGAACATTGAAATCGATCTCGAAGCGATCGCGATCGATCTAAATACGCTTAGTGTGAGCAGGGTCTATAAGGACACGTTTTCATTGGAGAAAGGGTCGCTTTATAAGAGGTCGACTACTTTATATTTAAGTTTTGCAAAGTCATCTAAATCATGAATGGTCATAACGGTCAGTTGGTATACATTTATATTTTGAAAAGTTTTGCTCACAACAATGTAAAGAGAAGTGAGTTTCATCCTCTATTTTATCACAATTTAATCCTAGTCTAAGATATTTGAAGATTTTTTTTTATCAACTTTTTTCTATTTGAAGAGGATGATCATTTATTCTGAATTTTGTTAGTATTTTGCAAATCTCAGAATTTGCTTTTTAATGAATATAAATTGACCAACTGCAAGAAAGTAGGAAATACATTTCATATACTAGTATAATTAATGTCTTCAAAATTAAATTTATTAATGCCATCAATAGCCATTCAAATAATTATAAGGCAATGCACAGACTATAAAGATGACCAGCAAATGCATCAAGTATAAAAGTTCAAATTCTGTGTCTTTTCTTTCTTTTTCAGTTATAACAAAAATGACCCATAATTCACAAAATCTTTCCTTGGTAATAAAATGAAACAAAAACCAATGGATATTTACGACAGAAACTTGACACCTTATCAATATAGAAATTATATTCCTTCCCCAAGTCATGAATTATACAAATTAGATCTTTAGGACGGGGACATGTTATATTGAATATCGGGTCACAGAAAGTGTTGTCTGTTCATAAATTAGGTCCAGTTGATATGCAGCTTCTGACATTTCTCATTATGACAGGAACACTGAAATTCTCATATCAATTTTATACCAAAAGTATGACTCATTGTCAATTTTCTACTTGGTCACAAATGCGTTTGTCTTTGACACTTGTGTCTATAGGAATCTGAATTGCAGCTTTTGATGGATTCAGATTTTATCAAGCCATGTGTTAAAGTCTTAATTATAAAATGTAATTATGTTTTGTCCCTCAATTTTGTTACTAATCTACACAGGATAGAAGTTATTATCCTTCTTTTACTGATCATTACTAATTCACTTTTTTTCACGAGTTGCTAATTGCGGAAATAATTTGAGATCAACAAATTTCATTTCTCCGGTATTGAATAACGTTTTTTTTCGTAGCTGCATCAACGCCCGAGCATGGAAAACAAAGAAAAAACTGAATTTCTAATCCATTTTTTAGTATTAGCATTGACAGTCAGATAATTCATTTTAGTTATTTCCTAAAAAATGCAAACGATAAAAAAAACCATTCTGCTGTAATGGATGCGCCTGAAAATTAATATCAAATAAATTCCGGCAATGATTTGTATGGTCACATGTTAATGAACCAATTCATTTGATATTCTGATCCTGACAAGTAATCAATTTCTAGTCAAACTATAAATAATTCCCCCATCTATATTTTACTCATTTTTACCACCAGCATGAAAAGATTTTTTGGCAGAATTTAATAACACCGATTCTTCTATATCTATAAACAGACATGGAGTGGTCATCTAGATCTAATTATAGTCTTCATCGTCAAGTTTCTGCGAAATTACCAGAGCAATTTGTGGACATTGGAGAGTGTTAATATTGTGAGTAAGCCATCTAAGTCCAACGAAACGTCAGAATAGAGATTTACTGGCATTAATCATTCCCGTCCAAGAAAATTAGTTATTTCTGCGATAATTTAATAAAATATATGATAAATTTCACGAACGTGTAACAGTAAATGACGAATGATGAAACTTGTTACTTACGACTAAAAACCAAAAATTGATTTTTCTGCAAAATGGGTAAAAAAGGAAAAGTTGATTAAAAATGAAACATATCGTTCATGCTTCTATACAATTTACTGTATAGACCACCATTCATCTTCATTACAAAACCTAATGTGTGATTACTGTGAAAACCAGACTGTATTTGTTCACCACTATAAAGATCAGCCTTTGAAATGAAAGCCGTAATCTACATGACTTAAATTAACTGACTATAAACATGACTTTACAATCAAATTCATCATGACCTACGAAAACTAAATTCTGTTATTTAGTATAAGTAAAAACTAATTCCAATACCATTAATTTTCTTTTGGCAAATTTCGAATGAATGTCGAAATGATCGATAAAAGAGAGGAAAATATTTAATATCAATTTTATATAGTAGAACAAGGTCAAGAAGAATTCTTTTTCAACTACAGTCAAACTCTGTAAATAAAGGGCACTCAAGGGAAGCTGAAAATGTGAGAATTATGAGCAGTTGTTCTTTATATACAGGCTAAAATTATATGCACTATTCATTAATGGGAAAAATGAGGCTGCCCTTTATAGACAGTAATTTGTTATACGGAGGTGCCTTTTAAGTCAGGTTTGACTGTATTTGTAGGTTCCTTTTTGAAGAAAAAAAATTAATAACATTGTTGTTCTGAAAAAAAAAAGTAACATATTCTGTATCCTGAAACAATTAATCAAGGAAGGGACATAACTTTTAAATATGACCACACACCAACTGTTTGTGATTTTTTTTTTTTTTTTACACTAAATCCAAATTAACACTAGATGCAAGATTATGGGTCATTGTAAGATAATTTCTCGAACAGTCTGGTTTTAATTTACAGAAAGTCTGCAAAGATTTGTTAGGAATTTAGCTTGTAGCAAAGTTATCAAATTGAAATTGCAGCCTTTTAGATAGTTATGAAAATGAAGATTTAGCCTATAGGATTGTTAGGAAAATGACATGTTAGCTTGTTGGATAGTCTATGAAAATGACATTTTAGCCTGAAGGATAATAGTTTAGGAAAATCAAATTTTACTCTTTAGAATAATGATGAAAATAAAATTCATCCCCTGTTTAATAGTATATGAAAATCTATGAAACGAAAGTTTAAACAGTGATGGTCAACAATATTCTACCAATATCAACAAAATGCAGAACCAACTTCCACCTCAATCCATTAACACAAAAACACCACAACATATGACATTAGAAATCCAGGTCCTAGCATGGGACAGGCACAAATATGTGAGAGGGTTAAACCAGTTAATGGGATACCAACCATATCCTCCTCCCCTTTTATAGGACAGTCTGGCATTATATCTTGATATTTCCACAGACAACAAAATGGACACCACTTTCCTCACAGAACAATCATTAAATGTATTATATCTGATTGAAAAATAAGACATTAATTTTCATGTTACAAGATGACAGCCATATCTGGAGTTATTATTTCTATAGATCATGTTTTTTAATTTGTTGGTATAAGCTTGCTATGTCATGTCTGACAGATCTCCAACAATTTGTTGCCATCTCTTTAACCTGTCTGAGTACTAAATAGTCTTAGAAATAGGATTACAACAGGCATTAACCAATGTTAGCCTCATATCACATTTTGGAAGGGATGATAAATTTGCTGAATTTGTTGAAGCAGTTGAATCCACTGGTTTTAATTTACCGTTAACACATATTTTGGCAATCAATTTCAACTACTGCTAACATTGGCATTAAACACCAATCAATCAATCAACAAATTGGATGTACATTGTGAATTTAGATAATCATTATATTTTAATGATAGCCATGTTGATTACTTCATTGGTTGTTTATGTTATTTTTGGGCTTGGGTCCATAAATCTAGTTTAACCCCACCACTTTTTATTGAAGTGCCTGTTCCAAGCTAGGAACATGAGCATTCATGTCCATATGTGTGCTAGGGGTGTCAATTTTGCCTCTATTCCTACGATTTCCTGATTTAGAGTTTGGAACTGTTCTGAAGGGAATCATTGTTAATTTAATCCATCTATTCCAAACACAAAAAGTATGTCCCAACGAGGTTTGGTTTAGACAAGTTTCACTGTATATACATTGTATATATTTACATATTTATTGATTTCGTGTCTTTTCATTCTCAAAATGCAAAACACTTGTGGAAAAAAAGTTACATAAAGAATACCTCTATTGCCACTGGATTTAAACAGAAAAAAGAAAAAAAATATTATAAGTAGGTTTTCAATAATATTTTTTTTGGTTTCCTATTTAATCCCATATAGTTTGTTGTGTGACAGACCATAAATACTGTTTTTATTCTCTTGTTTTCAACAAAGAACAACATGGAAAAAGTTATTGTTCTTTTGGGATGTTTTTTTAATGTAGGTTTTTATAAATATTGAAACTTTTGATTGTGTTGTCAACTGTTGCTAGGTAAAACTTTCCACATGATTCTGCCTAATGATGGCTATAAAATAAGGACTATAAAACATGTTTTGTAAGTCTAAAAAGATATAAAACTAGAAAAGAAGTATGCCCCCACACTTGATAATTATGGACAAAGTTGTTTTGTTACGAGTGATTTTTTAAAAATGAAGTGTGTCTGTAAGACACAAATGATGCCCCCGCCTGACCATAAGTAATTATAAACAAGTCAAAAGTTCTTTAACACTATGTATGATGTTCTATCATACTCAACTTGTATACAAATAGTACCTTTAATTTTTCATTCCTGATATGTAAATATAAAGGTATTACCTGTTGTGAAATGGGTATAATTCTATCTAGAATCAGTTTAGTCGCATGGGCATAAAAAAATGACTAAGTCCAACTACCTGTCATTATCAAATATTTGATGAAAATCAAAATCCTGTGGACATGCACACCTCCATTATGTGTATAAACATCATACACAATATTAAAGCTGTAGCTCCAAAACTGTAGGAGGAGATAGCCAGACAAATCATGTATCTATATACGGACGGACAGGAGATAGCCAGACAAACCATGTATCTATATCTGGACGGACGAACAAAATGATTAAGTCCAACTACCTGTCATTTTGAGAATATTTTATGAAAATCAAAATCCTGTGGACATGCACACCTCCATTATGTGTATAAACATCTTACAAAATATCAAAGCTGTAGCTCCAAAACTGTAGGAGGAGATAGCCGGACAAACCATGTATCTATATCCGAACGGACGAACAGGGGTAAATTAATATGCGGGGGGAAAAAAAATTAATGAGGGAAGGCATAGGATTTTTCTAGTGATCTGTGATTGGCATTTTTGATTTCCCATGATTCTTGATGGTCTGTGTTTCAATAATAGTCCATATTTTAATTTGCTGAGAATGGAAATTTTTCCCCCTCCATTTTCAATTTTCTTTTCTTTACATTTCTCCCACTCTAACAATTATAGAAGAAGAAAAAAACACATTGATGACTTGTCTTCCTAAGAGACAGACAATGGGTTAAAAACCTCATTTGAAATCAACACACACAGAGATCTCAAATACAATGTTATTTATAGTAACAATTGACCCTCAAATAATACTGAGTAAATTGAAAATTTAATTACAAATAATGCACTGGAAGAAAAAAAAATGAATGGAAAGGGAGGTAATTCATATTTATGGCTTAGACTTAATAAGAATCAGATACTGGATAGTAGGTAAAATATCATTAGAAATCAAGTCAGACAGATCTCACTCATTTCATGTTTAAATTACAAAGTTATTTATAGTAACAACTGATTGTCAAATGTAAATTGAAAATTGAATTACAAACAATGAATTGAAAAAAACCCAATGAAAAGGGAGGTAATTGATATTTCTGGTTTATTTTACAAAGTAATTTAATTCATATTTGTTTTCTTATTAGAAAGATGCATTAGATTCATCAGAATCATTACCTATATCAAATATACTAAGAATTACTGGTATCTAGTCTAATGAGGTCAAAGGTTAAATAATATATGGAATACAACATCTACCATATTTTTGGTAAAATATCTGGATTTTAAAATAAAACATGGGAAAGAAGCCCCTTAAATTCTTTTAAACATACTGACCTGAAATGACATTGTTTATTTGGAAAAGAGATAAGGAGAATTTTCCTAAACAGAATATATAGTATATGTACATTTTAAGAGAGAGTCACCTCAGAAAGGAGAAGGAAATCACATGCATGTCTATATAAGGTTACAAACAGAATCATCACTCCTCCCTCAGCCATTAGTGAACTTAACCAATTTTGGCTATTCTGTTTAGTCACTTTGGGTTTCTTCCTCCAAAACTTTTATATTATTTGGGGTTCTAATCTTTTGATGGGCCTTCGTGACTGTATGATAGTTGGATTTACAACTACCTGTACAATCAGTCCCTATCACCACTAAACTTGTGAGTTCGAATTCCACTCATGGCAACTTGTACTCGATACAACATATTGTGATAAAGTTTGTCAGTGACTTGTGACAGGTCATGGTTTTCTACGGGTACTCCAGTTTCCTCCACCAATAAAACTGATAGCCACGATATAACTGAATTATAGTTAAAGTGGTGTTAAATACCATTACTCTAACCACATCTTTTGACTTTGAGTGTACCTGATGAAGGTTATTCCAGAAACACACCATGCACGCTAAATTACAATATCTATGTTTTTATGGTATATATTCTAAATCATACATAAATTAAAGTACAAAAAAACAAACAAACAAAAAAACAAGGCAGGACTTAATTAAAAATAGAAAATACATTATGTGACCAATATAACATAGACAAAGTCAATCAACACTTTGTCAGACCACTTCACACCATTACATAGTAATCAAGGGACAAAAAACAAGGAAATATACTAGACTACAATCCAATACATTTTCTTTTTTAATAGCATGGCTATGGTTTAGACAGCCAACTCTGTCTTATTTTAAATTGCCTACATTAAATGGGATTGAAATAAATAAGTGATTACCTAGCACTTGATAATCGACACATCAAGGCGAGTTTAATACCAAAGATCAATACTAACTCTGCAGCTTAATCACTACGTTTCATCTACACGAATCGAATCATGGAATTTTATCGTAACTCACTATACTAATATTAGCCTGTCAAGGCCTACGATAAATTAAGAGTCATCATATGCTTATAATGGTTTTTTACGTCCGCTGTGTTATTTGTGTGTCTTGTTTTTTGTTGTTTTTTCTTATAATATAACACATTTAGCGGTCTAATAATTCTGCAAGAGTTAAATCGCACCCTTTACAGTGATAAGTAAACCGCGAATGAATCAGCATTACGTGGTGTAGTCCTGCAACGACAGGCTTCAGGTAAGTCTAATATTTGTTGTTCTATGTCGTTAAAACAGCACGTTTTCAACAAAATAGGAGTACCATCTTTTGCAGTTTTTCTTGGGCTTTCTCTACATACAAGTTGTGTATAAACTACTTTAAATTGACAATTTTTCATCGTAAATTTGCGTTTTCCACGAAAATTGCTGAAACAGTCTCATAAAACAGCGAAATGGCTGATTAAAAGTCTATAATTCACATCCAGTCAGAATTCACAGTCTATTCTTGATTTTATACTAGCATGTTGTTGGATAAAATTGTCCTGTTTCGAAGATATGAATGTGTTTTTATGCATGGTACAAGATTATCGGGAATATGCTGCTGCGGATGAAAAAAATAATTGGATGTGTAGAACTCGGTAAATGATTTGGTGATCATTCATCCACGGCAGCTTATTCCCGATAATCTTGTACCATGCATAAAAACACATTCATATCTTCAAAACAGGACAATTTTATCCAACAACATGCTAGTATAAAATCAAGAATAGACTGGGTTCTGATTGGGTGTGCATTATAGACTTTTAATCAGCCGTTCTGCTGTTTTATGAGCTTGTTTCAGCAATTTTCGTGGAAAACGCAAATTTACGATGAAAAATTGTCAATTTAAAGTATTCAGTTTAAAGTAGTTTATACACAACTTGTATGTAGAGAAAGCCCAAGAAAAACTGCAAAAGATGGTACTACTATTTTGTTGAAAACGTTCTGTTTTAACGACATAGAACAAAAAATATTAGACTTACCTGAAGCCTGTCGTTGCAGGACTACACCGCGTAATGCTGATTCATCCGCGGGTTACTTATCGCTGTAAAGGGTGTGTAAATGAATACTTTAGTTTTGTTTTTGTTAAAATGAAATTTTGCTTCAAAGCAAATATTTTGCAAAATACAATTTTATGGTAATTAAATAATTAACTAAATAATAGAAAAGTTGATATTAGTAACTAATCGATTTGTAAGATCAGGAAGACAACTTTCAAAATATCAATAATCTGCATTTTCCATGCAAAACATTTGAGCATCAGTTTGATCACCTGTCTTGAAGGGGGTCATTTTTTTAAGCTAGAAGAAATGATATTTCATAGAGAGCTTTCACTGTATTAGCAAAACATTTGTTTCCTTCCCCTCATCATATATCTTACAGTAAGCCAGATCTATTTCTCTCTTTTGGGGCCGTTATGGTCGTGATTGTATGGTAGTTGGATTTATAACTACCTATGCAATCAGTGCCTATCATCACTAATGTTGTGAGTTCAAAGCCTGCTCATGGCGAGGTGAGCACAATACAATATTATGTGATAAAGTTTGTCAGTGACTTGCAGCAGGTCGGTGGTTTTCTTCGGGTACTCCGGTTTCATCCACCAATGAAACTGACCACCACGATATAATTGAAATATTGTTGAAAGTGGCGTTAAACACCATAACCAACCAACAAACCTACAAGTTAAATAAAACTATGGTCCCTCTTGTATCTACCATGATTTAAAGTTCTACAATAATCCATCTTGTATATAACCCATTCAGTCGATTCTGAAGAAAAATAGTGGTCTTAAAAAGAAGGTCTCTAGTTGATATGTACTAGGTAGATAAGAGTTATAACCTCTGTGTGGGGGACTACTGTACAAAACATGACAATATTGATGAATGGACGATATTTATACATTAAATTAACAACGATTTTGAAAAACACAATTTGACTGCTGCCTATTTATAAGATACAAAATAAATTGAGATTAACCTTGATAGACCAAGCTCTTCAAGTTCCTCAGAAAGCCATACAAAAAATCCTTAATTATACCTAATGATTAAGTCTTAGTTGTGAGAATAATGAGATTTTATAAGTCCAGTTACCCATTATAATGGTCAACTATTCAACTGTTCGGTACAGCTGTGGTACTTTACAAAATGGAGACTTATTGATGGCACTTCCTGTTCGGAATTCTCAATAAAAAAATCTTGTCAGAAACAGTTATAATGCAATCGTTCATAATTGTGATAAATGAAGAGAAATAAAAAGCTAAATGCACACAAAAGATTTTAACTTCCTTTGCATTAAATTGACCAAAACATTTCATTGCCGTTGAATGCAATAGCCCTATCCTTTCATTATTGAAGTGAATTCACTCGAAGAAATTCAAATAACCATATTTGGCATTTAAAATATTTGAACAATGGCGATACAATCATACAGCTAAACGGTGATGATCGACAATCCCACCCACAAAAAACCCCAAAATGAATCAATCCCCTGGGTCACCATAAACATCAAAACACACAAAGGGAAAATAAAGAGAAGGTCAAGTGTTTGGCTTGAAATAGGCACAAAAATGTGACTGGGTTAAACAGATGTATTAAAATTAAAAGCTTGTGACCTAATTAGCTAGGATATTTGGTTTTTAAACTACCATTACAATTGAGTGCCAAAATCTCAAACGTGGACAAGTCGTTTTCATTTTGTTTATTTCATTTAGATTGTAATATACATTTGTTTAAAGTTGACAATATATTGTATGCCAACAATTTTTATATTCAAGATAGGTCATAGAAAAAACAGACAAGTTGAAAGATAACAAAGAGAGTAATCAGAAGCCATCAATTGAACAGAACAGATAATACAATGGCCACAAGGCAAAGAACACAAACTCAAATAATGATCTACAAAACACTACACAGAAAACTAAAGGTTGAGCAACACGAACCCTACAAAAAAAAGGGGGAGAACACAGGTGCTCAGGAACAGACAATACAATGACCAAAAGACAAAGTAATAGGACACAAAGATAAATAATAATTTACAAAACACTACACAGAAAACTAAAGGTTGAGCAACACGAACCCTACAAAAAAAAGGGGGAGAACACAGGTGCTCAGGAACAGACAATACAATGACCAAAAGACAAAGTAATAGGACACAAAGATAAATAATAATTTACAAAACACTACACAGAAAACTAAAGGTTGAGCAACACGAACCCTACAAAAAAAAGGGGGAGAACACAGGTGCTCAGTAACAGACAATACAATGACCAAAAGACAAAGTAATAGGACACAAAGATAAATAATAATTTACAAAACACTACACAGAAAACTAAAGGTTGAGCAACACGAACCCTACAAAAAAAAGGGGGAGAACACAGGTGCTTAGGAACAGACAATACAATGACCAAAAGACAAAGTAATAGGACACAAAGATAAATAATAATTTACAAAACACTACACAGAAAACTAAAGGTTGAGCAACACGAATCCTACAAAAACCAAAGGCTCTCAAGAGCCTGTATCATTCACCTGGTAATAAAAAGAACCAATTGGTCCTATGTAAAAACTATGTCCTGCAGTGGTAGTCATCTTGGAATTACGATCAACATAAAAAACACAAAGTTTGTAAAGAACCTTCCAATGATTGATGCACAGTTTAGGTTCAATCAGTGCAATAGCTTCAGAGAAGAATATATTTCTGTATTTTCCCCATATGGTCCTGTGTTAATACTATGACCTGTGGTGGCAGCCATCTTGGATTTCCGATCGGCATAAAATTCAGAAACTTTGTAGAGGACCTTCCAATGATCATTCCTGGGCAGTTTGGTTTCAACTGTCCAAGTGGTTTCAGAGAAGAAGCGTTTTGAAACATTTTTCCCATAGGGTCCAATGTTAAACTAAGTCCTGCCGTAGCCGCCATTTTGAATTTCATATCGGAACAAAAAACGTAAAGTTTGTAGAGAACCATCCAATGAACATTCATGTACAGTTTGGCTTTAATCATATTTGTAGTTTCTGAGAAGAAGGCATTTGAATATTTTCCCATAGGGTCCAATGTTAATATATGTATTGCGGTGGTGGCCATCTTGGATTTCCGATCGGCATAAAAAACATAAAACATAAACTTTGTAGAGGACCTTCCAATGATCATTCCTGGGCAGTTTGGTTTCAACTGTCCTAGTGGTTTCAGAGAAGAAGCATTTTGAAACATTTTCCCCATAGGGTCCAATGTTAAACTAAGTCCTGCCGTAGCCGCCATTATGAATTTCATATCGGAACAAAAAAATCTAAAGTTTGTAGAGGACCATCCAATGAACATTCATGTACAGTTTGGCTTTAATCATATTTGTAGTTTCTGAGAAGAAGGCATTTTAACATTTTCCCATAGGGTCCAATGTTAATCTATGTATTGCAGTGGCAGCCATCTTGGATTTCCGATCGACATATAAAACAGAAACTTTGTAGAGGACCTTCCAATGATCATTCCTGGGCAGTTTGGTTTCAACTGTCCTAGTGGTTTCAGAGAAGAAGCGTTTTGAAACATTTTTCCCATAGGGTTCAATGTTAATCTATGTCCTGCAGTGGTGGCCATCTTGGATTTCCGATCAGCATAAAAACACACACTTTGTAGAGGACCTTCCAATGATCATTCCTGGGCAGTTTGGTTTCAATTATCCAAGTGGTTTCAGAGAAGAAGCGTTTTGAAACATTTTTCCCATAGGGTCCGATGTTAAACTAAGTCCTGCCGTAGCTGCCATTTTTAATTTCATATCGGAACAAAAAACGTAAAGTTTGTAGAGAACCATCCAATGAACATTCATGTACAGTTTGGCTTTAATCATATTTGTAGTTTCTGAGAAGAAGGCATTTTAATATTTTCCCATAGGGTCCAATGTTAATATATGTATTGCGGTGGCGGCCATCTTGGATTTCCGATCGGCATAAAAAACATAAAACATAAACTTTGTAGAGGACCTTCCAATGATCATTCCTGGGCAGTTTGGTTTCAACTGTCCTAGTGGTTTCAGAGAAGAAGCATTTTGAAACATTTTCCCCATAGGGTCCAATGTTAAACTAAGTCCTGCCGTAGCCGCCATTATGAATTTCATATCGGAACAAAAAACGTAAAGTTTGTAGAGGACCATCCAATGAACATTCATGTACAGTTTGGCTTTAATCATATTTGTAGTTTCTGAGAAGAAGGCATTTTAACATTTTCCCATAGGGTCCAATGTTAATTTATGTATTGCAGTGGCAGCCATCTTGGATTTCCGATCGACATATAAAACAAAAACTTTGTAGAGGACCTTCCAATGATCATTCCTGGGCAGTTTGGTTTCAATTATCCAAGTGGTTTCAGAGAAGTAGCGTTTTGAAACATTTTTCTCATAGGGTCCTATGTTAAATTAAGTCCTGCCGTAGCCGCCATTTTGAATTTCATATCGGAACAAAAAACGTAAAGTTTGTAGAGGACCATCCAATGAACATTCATGTACAGTTTGGTTTTAATCATATTAGCAGTTTCTGAGAAGAAGGCATTTGAACATTTTCCCATAGGGTTCAATGTTAATCTATGTATTGCGGTGGTGGCCATCTTGAATTTTCGATCGGCATAAAAAACATAAACTTTTTAGAGGACCTTCCAATGATCATTCCTGGGCAGTTTGGTTTCAATTGTCCAAGTGGTTTCAGAGAAGAAGCGTTTTGAAACATTTTTCCCATAGGGTCCTATGTTAAACTAAGTTCTGCCGTAGCCGCCATTTTGAATTTCATATCAAAACAAAAAACGTAAAGTTTGTAGAGGACCATCCAATGAACATTCATGTACAGTTTGGCTTTAATCATATTTGTAGTTTCTGAGAAGAAGGCATTTGAACATTTTCCCATAGGGTTCAATGTTAATCTATGTATTGCAGTGGTGGCCAGCTTGGATTTCCGATCAGCATAAAAAACAGAAACTTTGTAGAGGACCTTCCAATGATCATTCCTGGGCAGTTTGGTTTCAATTGTCCAAGTGGTTTCAGAGAAGAAGCATTTTGAAACATTTTTTCCATAGGGTCCAATGTTAAACTAAGTCCTGCCGTAGCCGCCATTTTGAATTTCATATTGGAACAAAAAACCTTAAGATTGTAGAGGACCATCCAATGAACATTCATGTACAGTTTGGCTTTAATCATATTTGTAGTTTCTGAGAAGAAGGCATTTGAACATTTTCCCATAGGGTCCAATGTTAATCTATGTCCTGCGGTGGTGGCCATCTTGGATTTCCGATCGGCATAAAAACAGAAACTTGGTAAAGGACATTCCAATGATCATTCATTTACAGTTTGGGTTCAGTTAGCTCATTAGTTTCAGAGAAGAAGATCTTTGAAATTTCAGCCAATCAGAGCATATTATTGGCCATTGCAGCCATGTTGAATATCTGACTGGAACGAAAAACAGTAACTTTGTAGAGGACCATCCAAGGAACATTCCTGCTAAGGTTGGTTCCAATTGACCCAGTGGTTTCAGAGAAGAAGCTTCAAATGTGAAAAGTTTACAGACGACAGACAACAGACGACGGACGCCAAGTGATGGCAATAGTTCACCTGGACCTTTGGTCCAGGTGAACTAAAAAGGGGGAGAACACAGGTGCTCAGGAACAGACAATACAATGACCTAAAGACAAAGTAATAGGACACAAAGATAAATAATAATTTACAAAACACTACACAGAAAACTAAAGGTTGAGCAATACGAACCCTACAAAAAAAAGGGGGAGAACACAGGTGCTCAGGAACAGACAATACAATGACCAAAAGACAAAGTAATAGGACACAAAGATAAATAATAATTTACAAAACACTACACAGAAAACTAAAGGCTGAGCAACACAAACCCTACAAAAAAAAGGGAGAGAACACAGGTGCTCAGGAACAGACAATACAATGACCAAAAGACAAAGTAATTGGACACAAAGATAAATAATAATTTACAAAACACTACACAGAAAACTAAAGGTTGAGCAACACGAACCCTACAAAAAAAAGGGGAGAACACAGGTGCTCAGGAACAGACAATACAATGGCCAAAAGACAAAGTAATAGGACACAAAGATAAATAATAATTTACAAAACACTACACAGAAAACTAAAGGTTGAGCAACACGAACCCTACAAAAAAAAGGGGGAGAACACAGGTGCTCAGGAACAGACAATACAATGACCAAAAGACAAAGTAATAGGACACAAAGATAAATAATAATTTACAAAACACTACACAGAAAACTAAAGGTTGAGCAACACGAACCCTACAAAAAAAAGGGGGAGAACACAGGTGCTCAGGAACAGACAATACAATGACCAAAAGACAAAGTAATAGGACACAAAGATAAATAATAATTTACAAAACACTACACAGAAAACTAAAGGTTGAGCAACACGAACCCTACAAAAAAAAGGGGGAGAACACAGGTGCTCAGGAACAGACAATACAATGACCAAAAGACAAAGTAATAGGACACAAAGATAAATAATAATTTACAAAACACTACACAGAAAACTAAAGGTTGAGCAACACGAACCCTACAAAAAAAAGGGGGAGAACACAGGTGCTCAGGAACAGACAATACAATGACCAAAAGACAAAGTAATAGGACACAAAGATAAATAATAATTTACAAAACACTACACAGAAAACTAAAGGTTGAGCAACACGAACCCTACAAAAAAAAGGGGGAGAACACAGGTGCTCAGGAACAGACAATACAATGACCAAAAGACAAAGTAATAGGACACAAAGATAAATAATAATTTACAAAACACTACACAGAAAACTAAAGGTTGAGCAACACGAACCCTACAAAAAAAAGGGGGAGAACACAGGTGCTCAGGAACAGACAATACAATGACCAAAAGACAAAGTAATAGGACACAAAGATAAATAATAATTTACAAAACACTACACAGAAAACTAAAGGTTGCGCAACACGAACCCTACAAAAAAAAGGGGGAGAACACAGGTGCTCAGGAACAGACAATACAATGACCAAAAGACAAAGTAATAGGACACAAAGATAAATAATAATTTACAAAACACTACACAGAAAACTAAAGGTTGAGCAACACGAACCCTTCAAAAAAAAGGGGGAGAACACAGGTGCTCAGGAACAGACAATACAATGACCAAAAGACAAAGTAATAGGACACAAAGATAAATAATAATTTACAAAACACTACACAGAAAACTAAAGGTTGAGCAACACGAACCCTACAAAAAAAAGGGAGAGAACACAGGTGCTCAGGAACAGACAATACAATGACCAAAAGACAAAGTAATAGGACACAAAGATAAATAATAATTTACAAAACACTACACAGAAAACTAAAGGTTGAGCAACACGAACCCTACAAAAAAAAGGGAGAGAACACAGGTGCTCAGGAACAGACAATACAATGACCAAAAGACAAAGTAATAGGACACAAAGATAAATAATAATTTACAAAACACTACACAGAAAACTAAAGGCTGAGCAACACGAACCCTACAAAAAAAAGGGAGAGAACACAGGTGCTCAGTAACAGACAATACAATGACCAAAAGACAAAGTAATAGGACACAAAGATAAATAATAATTTACAAAACACTACACAGAAAACTAAAGGTTGAGCAACACGAACCCTTCAAAAAAAAGGGGGAGAACACAGGTGCTCAGGAACAGACAATACAATGACCAAAAGACAAAGTAATAGGACACAAAGATAAATAATAATTTACAAAACACTACACAGAAAACTAAAGGTTGAGCAACACAAACCCTACAAAAAAAAGGGGGAGAACACAGGTGCTCAGGAACAGACAATACAATGACCAAAAGACAAAGTAATAGGACACAAAGATAAATAATAATTTACAAAACACTACACAGAAAACTAAAGGTTGAACAACACGAACCCTACAAAAAAAAGGGGGAGAACACAGGTGCTCAGGAACAGACAATACAATGACCAAAAGACAAAGTAATAGGACACAAAGATAAATAATAATTTACAAAACACTACACAGAAAACTAAAGGTTGAGCAACACGAACCCTACAAAAAAAAGGGGGAGAACACAGGTGCTCAGGAACAGACAATACAATGACCAAAAGACAAAGTAATAGGACACAAAGATAAATAATAATTTACAAAACACTACACAGAAAACTAAAGGTTGAGCAACACGAACCCTACAAAAAAAAGGGGGAGAACACAGGTGCTCAGGAACAGACAATACAATGACCAAAAGACAAAGTAATAGGACACAAAGATAAATAATAATTTACAAAACACTACACAGAAAACTAAAGGTTGAGCAACACGAACCCTACAAAAAAAAAAGGGGGAGAAGACAAGTGCTCAGGAACAGACAATACAATGACCAAAAGACAAAGTAATAGGACACAAAGATAAATAATAATTTACAAAACACTACACAGAAAACTAAAGGTTGAGCAACACGAACCCTACAAAAAAAAGGGGGAGAACACAGGTGCTCAGGAACAGACAATACAATGACCAAAAGACAGTAATAGGACACAAAGATAAATAATAATTTACAAAACACTACACAGAAAACTAAAGGTTGAGCAACACGAACCCTTCAAAAAAAAGGGGGAGAACACAGGTGCTCAGGAACAGACAATACAATGACCAAAAGACAAAGTAATAGGACACAAAGATAAATAATAATTTACAAAACACTACACAGAAAACTAAAGGTTGAGCAACACGAACTCACAAAAAAGTGTGGGTGAACTCTGGTGCTCAGTAACAGACAATACAATGACCAAAAGACAAAGTAATAGGACACAAAGATAAATAATAATTTACAAAACACTACACAGAAAACTAAAGGTTGAGCAACACGAACCCTACAAAAAAAAGGGGGAGAACACAGGTGCTCAGGAACAGACAATACAATGACCAAAAGACAAAGTAATAGGACACAAAGATAAATAATAATTTACAAAACACTACACAGAAAACTAAAGGTTGAGCAACACGAACCCTACAAAAAAAAGGGGGAGAACACAGGTGCTCAGGAACAGACAATACAATGACCAAAAGACAAAGTAATAGGACACAAAGATAAATAATAATTTACAAAACACTACACAGAAAACTAAAGGTTGAGCAACACGAACTCACAAAAAAGTGTGGGTGAACTCTGGTGCTCAGTAACAGACAATACAATGACCAAAAGACAAAGTAATAGGACACAAAGATAAATAATAATTTACAAAACACTACACAGAAAACTAAAGAGTGAGCAACACGAACCCTACAAAAAAAAGGGGGAGAACACAGGTGCTCAGGAACAGACAATACAATGACCAAAAGACAAAGTAATAGGACACAAAGATAAATAATAATTTACAAAACACTACACAGAAAACTAAAGAGTGAGCAACATGAACCCTACAAAAAAAAGGGGGAGAACACAGGTGCTCAGGAACAGACAATACAATGACCAAAAGACAAAGTAATAGGACACAAAGATAAATAATAATTTACAAAACACTACACAGAAAACTAAAGGTTGAGCAACACGAACCCTACAAAAAAAAGGGGGAGAAGACAAGTGCTCAGGAACAGACAATACAATGACCAAAAGACAAAGTAATAGGACACAAAGATAAATAATAATTTACAAAACACTACACAGAAAACTAAAGGTTGAGCAACACGAACCCTACAAAAAAAAGGGGGAGAACACAGGTGCTCAGGAACAGACAATACAATGACCAAAAGACAAAGTAATAGGACACAAAGATAAATAATAATTTACAAAACACTACACAGAAAACTAAAGGTTGAGCAACACGAACTCACAAAAAAGTGTGGGTGAACTCTGGTGCTCAGTAACAGACAATACAATGACCAAAAGACAAAGTAATAGGACACAAATATAAATAATAATTTACAAAACACTACACAGAAAACTAAAGGTTGAGCAACACGAACCCTACAAAAAAAAGGGGGAGAACACAGGTGCTCAGGAACAGACAATACAATGACCAAAAGACAAAGTAATAGGACACAAAGATAAATAATAATTTACAAAACACTACACAGAAAACTAAAGGTTGAACAACACGAACTCACAAAAAAGTGTGGGTGAACTCTGGTGCTCAGTAACAGACAATACAATGACCAAAAGACAAAGTAATAGGACACAAATATAAATAATAATTTACAAAACACTACACAGAAAACTAAAGGTTGAGCAACACGAACCCTACAAAAAAAAGGGGGAGAACACAGGTGCTCAGGAACAGACAATACAATGACCAAAAGACAAAGTAATAGGACACAAATATAAATAATAATTTACAAAACACTACACAGAAAACTAAAGGTTGAGCAACACGAACCCTACAAAAAAAAGGGGGAGAACACAGGTGCTCAGGAACAGACAATACAATGACCAAAAGACAAAGTAATAGGACACAAATATAAATAATAATTTACAAAACACTACACAGAAAACTAAAGGTTGAGCAACACGAACCCTACAAAAAAAAGGGGGAGAACACAGGTGCTCAGGAACAGACAATACAATGACCAAAAGACAAAGTAATAGGACACAAATATAAATAATAATTTACAAAACACTACACAGAAAACTAAAGGTTGAGCAACACGAACCCTACAAAAAAAAGGGGGAGAACACAGGTGCTCAGGAACAGACAATACAATGACCAAAAGACAAAGTAATAGGACACAAATATAAATAATAATTTACAAAACACTACACAGAAAACTAAAGGTTGAGCAACACGAACCCTACAAAAAAAAGGGGGAGAACACAGGTGCTCAGGAACAGACAATACAATGACCAAAAGACAAAGTAATAGGACACAAAGATAAATAATAATTTACAAAACACTACACAGAAAACTAAAGGTTGAACAACACGAACTCACAAAAAAGTGTGGGTGAACTCTGGTGCTCAGGAACAGACAATACAATGACCAAAAGACAAAGTAATAGGACACAAATATAAATAATAATTTACAAAACACTACACAGAAAACTAAAGGTTGAGCAACACGAACCCTACAAAAAAAAGGGGGAGAACACAGGTGCTCAGGAACAGACAATACAATGACCAAAAGACAAAGTAATAGGACACAAAGATAAATAATAATTTACAAAACACTACACAGAAAACTAAAGGTTGAACAACACGAACCCTACAAAAAAAAGGGGGAGAACACAGGTGCTCAGGAACAGACAATACAATGACCAAAAGACAAAGTAATAGGACACAAAGATAAATAATAATTTACAAAACACTACACAGAAAACTAAAGGTTGAGCAACACGAACCCTACAAAAAAAAGGGGGAGAACACAGGTGCTCAGGAACAGACAATACAATGACCAAAAGACAAAGTAATAGGACACAAATATAAATAATAATTTACAAAACACTACACAGAAAACTAAAGGTTGAACAACACGAACTCACAAAAAAGTGTGGGTGAACTCTGGTGCTCCTGAAGGGTTAGAATACCATAATTCTGATAATTAACTACTGATAACTTGAATTACTAGATAATCCAAGGTAAAAGTCATTGGTCCATTTGACTTCAGCCAGACATGACTGTATTACAATATCTTTTCCATCAATTGATATGAACATCATCATATTAAAATTTTAGATTAATTATATTAACGAGGGATCATCATATAGATACAAATGATAACGATTGGTCATACTTTGTGATAATATTAGATTATTTAGCTTTACAGAAATCATTGATAAATTACAACTTTTACAGGTATTAAAGTAATGTTAACATAATCTTCAATAATGGGGAATTTGAAAATAAAAGTGAAACCTGTGTCTAAACCAAACTTCCTTAGGACCAACTTTTATGTTCAGATTATCTTTGGTTTAAATTATATTAACGAAGATTTCTTACATTTGGGACATTATTTAAAGTTTGGTTTATACAAGATTCCACTTCTACTCAGGGTTCAGTTTAGACAGGTTTCACGTATTCCACTTCTACTCAGGGTTCAGTTTAGACAGGTTTCACGAATTCCACTTCTACTCAGGGTTCAGTTTAGACAGGTTTCACATTTCACAGTATTTTTATTGGTAGATATATATATGCTAATTGCAATACTTGTGATCCTTTCAGAGAACACATGATTTTGTTTTATTTAGGGTTCAGTTTTAGACAGCGTTCACTGTATTGTGAAATAAAAAATTACGGGAAACTTAAAAGACAAACGGTAATACAATCACACTTCATACATTATATCAAAATATCTATAATGAAAACATTGATTTCTGAATGTTTCTCTATTGTTTTCAATCAAGTCCAAGCAATGTATAAAAGAATATATCGGAAACAAGCACTAATCCATCTTTTCTAAGCAGCTTTACACCTAATGACGATGATTAATGCCACATGAACAGTACCATGTTTTCCGGCTGACTAGAACAACACCATCAATTCAATCATGCTATCAGTATCTACAACTACTTAAGGTATTAATTTACAATCCATCTACTTACATACAAGTTCAATACATATTTCAAAATTATAAGTCACCATAGCTTATTGATCACTGTTAAGCGTGTTTTTTCTATGAATAATTGAATATTTGTATAGGGTCAATGGAGTACTTGTCAAAACCAGAAGTCACAATTCAATTATTTTTATTTTATCTCTGTTATTTAATCAGGCTGACTTCTTCATACTATACATTAAACAAAAATCGTAATTCAATTTAATCAAGTCTTGTTTTTAGCTATTAAGCATCTTATCTAAATAAAACATTTAAACATTTCCAATGGAAAACACTAGGAAATACTGCATCTGAGGTCTTTAGATTTCTGCTTGAACAGTAATAATCTTCCATGGCAAACATTGTATCTGGCATCTTCTTATGCCTGCCTTAAACATTAAGTCTTCCATGAAAAATGTTGCATTTGACATATTTTGATTGCTACTGATGTTGTTATGACATGTACAATTTAGGCAAATTTTGGTTACAACCAATACAATCTAAGGTATACATGGTAATAAACAGTCAGATCTAGATAAATAAACACCAACTATGTTGCAGGAAATATGATAACAACAAACAATCACATCAGAAGACAACATCTAATGATTAGGGAAACATTGGTTAAGGCCAGCACAAGACACTGACTCTAGACACAGTCAAGGAAAACACAGGACAAAGTCAAGGACAACACAGGACACAGTCAAGGACAACACAGAACAGCCAAGGAGAGCAAAAGACACTTTCAAGAACATTACTGGACACAGCCAAGAATGACATAGGACACAGCCAAAGACAACATAGAAAACAGTCAAAGGAGAGAAAAAGACACAGTCAAGGACAACACAGGACACAGTCAAGGACAACAAAGGACACAGTCTATGACTACTGGTACACAAACAATGTAGTATACAGTCATACAAACAATGTAGTATACAGTCAGGTCACATGTATTCAGTGAGATATTCTATGCAGTTGATAGAATTACATTATAGTTTTTCAATCGGTCAAAGTATCTTTGATTTAATGAACCATTTAAAATAAGGAATAGCTCAATATTCTCCTGAAAAGAACCATTTAACCGATTTCTAAGGCATTCTTCATTTTGTTGTGCACAGAATTACAATTTAATTGTTAAAAAAGCTTCTAAATGCTGTCACTACAGAAATAAAAATAAAATACATAAAGAAGTATGATACATTGATGGTAGTGTAAACGAGAACACTTTAGAGAGTATATCATGTGACACAATAAATAATCCACAATGAAAGAAGTGAAAATGGCAACACGTTTTAAAGAAAACTTTATGGAAATGTTATTGAATATTCTGTTACATTTAGATCAGTATCTAGTAAAATCTTTCTTTTATTCACTCCTGGGATTATTTATTATTTATCGTCAAATGATATTTGTGTCACAGGCTCGCTACATAAAACTTGATCAAAAGTTCCAATGTTCAGTGTCTGTGGTAACACAAATCCCAGGAGGAATGTAGTGAGTGACAGAAAATGATGATATATTCAGTGTTGATGTCCCTCGAGTTACATATATTGTGATAACATTTCCTCTACACTCTTAACACTTCCTTACAAATTAAGCCATATTTAAGACTGTCTTATTAATATACTGTAGATCTAACTGCGTTATATTCTAAATTTAATATTGTAGGTGAAAACTTCAATTTAACAACTTCATGCCAGTAATTGTTCTTATATATTTTAATCTTGACAGTTTATGCCAGTTAGTTTATTTCATTTTATTTGAGATATTATAATGTTGATAGTTTATTTGAATAAGCTTAGGGGTTGTCGTGGTCATGATCATATGGTAGTTGGATTTACAACTAATGTTGTGAGTTTGAATCCCGTTCATGGCGAGGTGTACTCGATACAACATTATGTGATAAAGTTTTTCAATGACTTGCGACAGGTCTGTGGTTTTCACCAGGTACTCTGGTTTCCTCCACCTATAAAACTGACTGCCATGATGATATAACTTACATATTGTTGACAGTGGCTATAAACACCATAATCCTAACCCTTAACCTGTAATATTGTAAGTGAAAACTTCAATTTGACAACTTTGTGTCAATAATTCTATATTAAAGACTGTTCTTACATATTTTAATCTTGACAGTTTATGCCTGTAAGTTTATTTCATTTGATTTTAGATATTATAATGTTGACAGTTTCTTCCAATAAGTTTATGTCATTTGATTGTACAAATGAACCTAGATGGCATAACATTGACAGTTTATGCCAATAAGTTTATGTCATTTGATTGTACAAATGAACTTAGATGGCATAACGTTGACAGTTTATGCCAATAAGTTTATTTCCAAAGGCATTCAATTTAGACAGGTTCCACTATAAAGGTATGCTATTCAATATCAGAGAGTAGAAGAGGTCTGGGTCACAGTGTGGTGGTTATATCATAGCTAAAAAATTACCATGATAAACACCCATTATCTAAACCCAACCCAAAGTGTGGATGTTTTCTTAAGATAAAGTACAATATTAAGTCATTGGAGATGTGACATAAGGATGTGCTTCTTACTCTTATAGATACATGTATTCGGAAGCCGAATAACTCAGATATTTCTCTGACAAAGTAATTTAGCTTATTAAATATTGGAAATTGACACGAAGTCTTAAAACAGAGGTCAGGTCATCTAAAATATATTGAATTTGTAATTTTCTCAATAAAGGAAGCCATTCATCACTTCTTTGTCCATGGTTAATTATTGTGACAGAATTCCCGGACAGTCTTTTACACCCAATGCTAGAACACCTACCGATTTATATCTGGATTGCAATGATTCTTTTTTCAATTACTGTATTGTGACAGAAATAAACTTCAATCTGTAATTGCAGCTTTTCAATAACATTGAAATAAAATTTACATTGAATACATCAAACTTCTTTCATTTCGTTCAAATGACATGACGTTTACGGTCGTAAATGTTTGAATTTCATCTAAGTGTGATTAATTTCAGCAAAATATCTGACATTAACGTCCACAAATTGTACAAATTCCTTCATCATAACAAAAAAAAAACCACCTTTATGATACCTGAATATTCTAATCAATAGTTCAATAAAACAAAATTAAAGAACACAGCCATAAATACAAATAAAAATGTCTAAATTGTTTGATTGATTTAATACAAATTCCTTCTTGTACAATTGGTATTCAACTTGGGAAAAAAAAACTGAAATTTTTTAAGCTAAAGATAATTATTCTCTAATGAATGAATACAAGACACAGTATTCAACTATTGTTGGTTTTTTTCGTATCTAAGGACAATAACTCTGCTTAGTTCTACCTCAGTTGTGTATCAACATCTGGATCATGGACAGTCATGCTGCTCATACAAGAAAAATAATTACAAACAATCAGTTTGTATGTTGTAATATTAAATAAATGAATATTTTACAAAAAAGTATTGAAGTTCAAACTCATGATCACAACACACCATTCATAGTAAGATCGTATATACCATTACTTCAGGTATTGAGAGATTTATCTCCCTTATGTAAAGATTGTATAACCTTCACAGATTAATCTCCCCTAATGGAAAGATTGTACATACAATTACTTCAAACAGTTTCATCTCCCCTAATGGAAAGATTGCATACTAGTACATGCATACTATTATCTCACGTTTTGTTTGACAGATTTACCTCCCTTATTCTATATACTAGTAGAATTTCCATAGTCTGCCTGACAGAATTGTGACTTGTACTGTGTATTCTTTTCAATATTTGGTATATTTATAAAGTATCTAAAATATCTCCATTTTGAAATTCTGAATCAAAATGAACTGGTACATGATTTTGATCACATTATTAAACAACATTATTATGAAAAAACTAGTGGAACGTGCTAATCTGGGTCACGGGTCACTGTAATCGGGCGGCTGTATCGAGAAACAGATACGGTGTTGAAAAAACTGTTGATACTCATAAAATATTGTTAAATGCAATATAATTTTATGCTTGTCTTCAAGAAATATGATAGACAAAACCATGTGTGAAGTTTTATGACGAAATATCTCCGATTTCTATGTGAATTTACAAGTTGAAGTGGGAAAACACCCACAGGTAATTTTAGCGATGTATTTTTTTTATCTTGGACAAGAATAATGAGCGTCCTGATTGGATGACCATTTTAAAACACTGACTCTGCATGGTAAAAAGATGCATGTAAAAGAAATCTATGTTATATTTATTCATTTGTTTGATTCTAGAATATTGTTGCTCATTGATTTAAACAAGAAAAAAGGAGAAAAAGTGGGTGGGGCTATGATGAAAATTGAAATAAAAACACAGGACCAGACTTTAAGCAAAAATAATAATCCAGGATTAGTTTTTCATTAAAAAAATCCAGGACCCTTGTGTCCATGAATTTTTTTTTTTAAAGTTAATAATATGAAATATTGACATCCACACTTGCCTTTTGGACAGCACATTTCTGTGTCCACACTTGTTAGAAAGAAAAAAACTGGAAGATTACATTATGATTGGAGTTTTCAGCTTAACATTAGAATCATTGTTTTACAAGAATATTACATATTGGGGATTAATTTCAGATTAATTAATATCAAAAACTGTTTCCATGACAACAAAGACAAAAGTTGTAAGCAAAATACAAATTTCTACATGGTTTATGGCATAATGTCACAGACATATAAGATAATTACATTATCACTATAGACTTAATGTAATTTTATACAGCTACCCTGCATGCATACAAAACAAGATTCTCAAAGATGTTTGTATAAAAAAATATGAAAGTCAAAAAATATTCTGCACCTTTGAGCTCTGACCAGTCAGTTCTCAGACTCTTTATTAAAGCTAAGAGTAGCCAAGCTAAAAAAAATTCTGAGCCTTTGAGCTCTGACCAGCCAGTACCCAGATTCTTTATTAAAGCTAAGAGTAGCCAAGCTAAAAATAAATCTAACCTTTGACCTCCAGTTATTCAGTTCCCAGACTTATAGATTAAAGCTTATAGAAGCAAGAATACCAAGACAGACATAATATATCTTATATCTATTATCAAAATTACTGGCACAAAATGGCAAAGGGTTATATCTATAGACTGTACTATAATATGGTTTATAGTCAACCAAGTGTCATATAATTAAGACAATTCAGACATAGCATCAAATTTGCATGATGTCTGAATATAAGAAACTGTCACTGCATACAAAACAATCTTGTTACAAGAAGACAGTGTTTAAAATGACACAAAGGACCAGTCTGTGTTCCAAATAACATAAACTTTAATATCAATTATTGATCAGATCTTATAAAAAAAACGTCTGAAGAAACAAAGGTGAAAGACATGTAACAAAAGGCATGCCAAATGTATAAAAAAATTGGTTAGATGTCATAAAATCCTGATTAGTAGAGCATTAAAAAAAGACTATTCTATTTTCCAGACGTTTCAGCTGTCTGTGCAGCTTTCCTGGATATTGGAACAGAGAATTTTTTTGTAAATTCAAACAAGATAGATCAAGTGTCATAGTTAATACAAATACGAACTTTAGCACATAATGTTGTATCAAGTACACCTGTTCTTAATGGGGTTCAAACTCACAACTTTAGAGGCGATAGTCACTGATTGCACAGGTAGTTGGAAATCCAACTACCATAAGATCACGACCACGATGGCCCCTAACATGTATGTAAAGTTCCAACAAAGTGGTGCATGGATTAACCTTTAAATTTATATACATGATTGCAATGTCTGGAATTCTATTTAAATTTCAAGAATAGAACTGAAATTGAAACAACTTTTACATCTATTTTGGCTTATTTTAGACTATTCAATATAGAAAATTTAAAATTCTCCATTTTTTTTAACACTACAATGTAATTTTAATGGTTTATATAATAGTTTCCGTTCCTCTTTACGTCCTTTATATATATAAAAAAAAAAATAGTTTCTTAAAAAATTGAACTGTTCGGCTTTTTCAAACATTAGATTATCAAGTTTTCCATGCCAGCTAGACACCAGACTTAATTCTACATTTCTTTATAAATCTTATATCAACTGGAGTCTAGAAGGCATTCAGGCAGAATTTCTAATTCACTTTCAAGAGTGACGTGACAATCAGAAATGATTCATGTATAGCTTTTAAAAACCTCATCGAGACAATGTTTTAGGAACCAGAAAAATCATATGAGGAACAACAAGGAGATTGAAAATATACAAAATCCTTTATTATTGTTGAAACCATATTTATGCTGTCGTGAAAGTGTTTATGGTTTGATGTGATAAAACTTAACCCTTTGAAATTATATATGTCTAACAGTTAGGAATGGACAACAACCTTCAATGTCACCCACTCCTGTCCTTCTGCTGTGTACTCCAGGGAATTCAAGAAAATGGATACACTATACGATTCTTTTAGCAAAAACAAATCGAATGAAATTTGATACAAATGGAATTTAAAAGTCAAATGTTAATATCATCTACAAAAAAATTTGAAGAATAATCTTTTAAAATGACCTTCAAAAGAAATAAAAGAAAATGAATATATCACTATCAAAAGCATTGATTCAGAATAATAAAATGTCTGAAAATGCTATGACAAGCATATATGAATTCTCCGATATCTAAATAATTAAATATTGCATTAATAGGTCAAAACCAGAAATAGCAAATTTCACAAGCTGACATAAAAAAAAAATTGCATCTTTTAAACACACCCTTGGTTAAAGGTCAGATAAGTCGAGGGTTATACGAAATATCTGCAGATCATTTTGAATACAAGTACAGACTGTTGAAAAAGTTGCACGTAAAGCAAGTTAAAAGTCATAAACAAGCTGTTATCTGAAGAACCTTTTCATTTTATGATCAAGTGAATAAGACCATAAAAAGGCAAATGGAACATTATTTCTGATACTGTCCACTAAAAATAGCATGTTGTAAGTACCGTGGTCTCAGTTAATTGAGGAAAAAACATATCCCACAAATCTTCTGTAAGTATCAAAAATGTAAAACTTGTCTGCTGCCTAATGGATTGAAACAGTTGTAACTGAACATCAATTAGACAAGCTCGCTAAATAAATCATGTGACAGGAAGTAGAGTAACGCTACTAAAACCTAATGGATTCATGTTACTATGACATTTCACAGCTGATCTGTGCCCAAGACTAAGATATGTTACATTCAGCATGTCTTAACATTAGATAGTAGTACTAAAACATTCTGTTATGAAGCCTATCATGTAGAAACATATATGCAATTATTTCAAGAAACTAAAAACAGTGAAGCTCTAAAAACGATTCCAAGATACCAGTCACTGTTATTAATAACTACTTGTAAGATTTTTTTTTTAACAATTAGAATATGAAGAAAAGAATATTTTCCTTAATTCATCTATTTCAAAGGGAATATCTCATTCAAATAAAATTTATTACTTTAGAATTCCAACGTTTGGCCTTAACGCCTTTATCAAGGATTGTTTCCCCTCCCCCCCCTTTTTTTTAATATAACTAGGATCACTCATTGTGGACTATCTTTTTATAGAGAAAATAATTTTTATCTTTGTTAACTTGAATTCAATTTGCTTTTAAATTTAAGAGAACTTTGATAAAGTGAGAAAACAATCCTTGCCTGCATTGAGCAGAAATATAAAAATAATTATCATTTATCAGTACACCTTTCTTTGCATTGGCAAGTTCTGTTTATTTTCATCATGTTTTTTTTACCCCTCCGTACATTTGGTACCAATAAGGTATTAATATACAGGAAGTCAATCAGCTTGTCTGTAAGTAATTATTCTTATGAAGTATATCTGCTTTTATTTGAATGGGGGTTATTTATTTACATTTGTATTTACTGAAACATACTTTGTTTTTTTAACTACACATGTATTATATTAATATAATTTCTTAAACTAAATTGTTTATCTGTAACTTCTTTAATCTTCCTAAAATATAGTATAGCTTTAAAATACTGAATAAAATGAATGAATGTTAATAATTAGATTAATCTTAATCAAAGAACGAATAAGAGCAATATTATGCAAATGAGATGGCAGTGAATTTCATCATTGTATCTTACTTGTAATCAAATTGGACATTTTAATTCACAGGGGTATTCTTTGATCATAGAATTCAGACCATCTGGCGTTTTTTCTGCCAAAGTGACAACATGCACCATGAAAACAAGGTTAAACTAATCATTTTAAACAATACAATAATTATGCATATAAAATACAAATTCCAGAACATTAAAAAAGCAAGACAGACTCGTGGAAGATTTGAACCTTACACTTGAAACAAAACTGACTTAAAAGAACGAGTCAAAAAAACATTAAAATGATTTTTTTTTTAGTAGTTTCTAGACCTTAGGCTTCAAAAACTGAGTCAGAAAAAGCATCAAAATGAAAAAAAAACTGTTAAAAAGATTGATTTGCTATTTAATAAAAAATGAATTTACACAGCTTTTATTAATATTTTAACATGTTCATTATTTTTTGTAATTGTTTTTGCTTTTTAGTAGACTTGAAGGCATTTACTTTGATTCTCTAGAGTTTAAAAGTAGCCTTTTATTTCCATTTAAACCTGAGTTCAAGTTATTATAATACAGAATAAAAATATTTGATCTCTATATAAAAGATAATTTAATTTTCTAAATCTTATAAATAATGCAGATCCTATTCAACAAATGGTCCGAGGTAAATAAAAAGGTTTGTATTTTCATTTATTGGGGTTATGGACATATAATGACACTTGAAACAATTTTGATCAAGGAAGCTAGAGTACACTTAAGTCTCGCTCTTAAAAGGACACCCCTCTTATCAGGACAGATTTTTCAGATGTACTCAGTTGATAGTAAAATACTACTGAATTGTCCCCCCACAAGAGAGGCCAACCTTCTTACAAAGCTACTTTTTCAATGTAGATGGAGTAAAAAAAGGGAGACTACTGTCACAAGAGAAGACAACCCACATCTTGCAAGTAATTCAGTGACTTACTAACAAACTATATCGCAAAGTTGTATTGAGTACTTATGACCACTTTAGTGGGAACTGACACTGTAATAATTGTATACTAGGTACATTTGTATATGTGAAAGACCATACTGTCAATGCCATGGCAATACCATGTACATAACATGAGTATTCATCATCACCATGTCAACAGATGTTCACATGTTAAAAATTTAATATGCATTAATAATACTAAAGTCTCTTGCTTTTTTCCTGAATATAAATTTTTATTTCCATATTCATGAAAATATGTGTCTTAGACAGATTTAAATTCTTGAAGCACTGAGGCTTAAAAGGTGTTCTCTTGAAAATTATAACATCACTATTAAGTGTACATTTTGACTGGAGTAAAAACAGAACAAAAGACACATTTTAGAAAACCCTGAAAAGGTCAAAGGTCAAGGCACTGAATGGTCAAGACTCCATGATTCTACGGCAACTTGATCATTACTTTTAAGTATCAACGGTTCTTTAAAACTATGAAAGGGAAATATCTCATATAAAATGTTGTGTTATGGCTTCGAAAACATTTGTATGAAGGTTGATCCTCTATTTGAGGAACACAATAAGTTTCCTAACAAACATCTTTTGTCATTTCTTCATTACAAATCACTTTATATATCTATTTTAAGGGGAAACTAGACACTGGAGTACCTGGATTCAGTTGTATCAAATATTTAATGAATCATTTAATTTGTCAGTAAAATAATCACATTACACAATGTTGTCATTAGCAATTCATTTAACTGTCATTAATTCTTATACAATCCAATGCCAAAACTTTAGCACATCAGAAAATGATTTTGTCTTATGCTTTAGTAAACACAAAGAGTGCAGTACTTTCAAATGAAAATTTCAAAAATTTATACTTTGTTATGGAAATTTTATTGCCAACTGTTCATATAAGATATAATATTCTTTCGTTTAAATTTAACTGCAGGTTTTTTATTAAAATTTAAGTACAGCAGTCATTTACAAACCATCAACCTATCCCATAATGCACTTAAATTGTTGAGCCCAATATACAATTATGAATAATTATAGCCTTTCACGAATTTAACATAAAACCAACTATAACATTGTATCTTGTGTGCAACACGTCATAGTTTGCAATTCTGGAAAAACATATCAAATTTTACACACTAGGCACTATTTTCTCTTCTTCAAATATTTTTGAATACAGTGAAACCTGTTTAAACCGAACCCTGAATAAACCGTAGTCGTGTATAAACCAAACTTTATTAGCCAAACACCTGTTTATTCCAAACCCAATAGTTGGCACCCAAGGAGGTTCAGCTTAGACATGTTTCCCTGTATAAAGTTTTTGTAGACTTTAAATAATTAACCTCATTGGAGAACGATTGTTTATAAAAATGTAAAAATGTATAACTTCAAAAAAGTGTCGCAAAACATGAGAAGTTCATACTTCCTATATAAGTACAATTATCCGTGATCATATTTCTTGCTCAAGTACAAAAGTGTCACATCAAGAAAAGTTCCTTTATAAGTAAGGCTTCTTGTACTTTTAAGGTGAAACTATGTCCCATGAAGAAATAATTTCCGACAGAAACAACATGTATTCTGACATAATAAATCTTTAAAAAAACAACTTAAAAACACAATAAAATGGTGTCAATTAAGTCTTAATGGTTATATTTACCTCAGAATAATGTAATTTAAATCTAAATAGCAAGCAGAAAAGCGGAAATTATTTATGGTGAAATATATCAATAAAATAATATATCAATAATAGTAGAAAAATATCTCATGTAATAGCTGGAGGAATGTTACAAAATATCTGCATCATCAAATTTTTACCATTAATAATACATTTTTATATCCTTCCATCAAATTAATTACTCTATCCCCTTCAGGTGAGAGAACAAGTAAGATTTTCATGTATATTTTATAACCTTCATAAACCTTACCATATAAAAAGCTGATGAAATTTCTAATGAAAATCAATGAAAGTTCCAATACTGAGTGAAAAAAGATCAAAAGAAAAACTTTACAGGATGCTGGTAGATAAATATCTTCTCTGTCATCAAAATGTTTTATGACAGGCAAAAATAACATTAATGTTCAGGTTTAATTAAGACAAAATATAGACAGCACCTTATCAGGTAATAAAGAGGAATTTATATAGATTCATAGGGTAAGGATGGCTTGATAGATTTCTATATAAAAATCAGGTTCTATTTTGTAGTATATTCAATATCCACACTTCATTTTGTTTATTTACAAGGAAATTAATGCCATGGTTACAATACCTATACAATAGCTACCTATAGAAAGTAAAAATGGACCAAAACACTTGTGCAAGTTTAATGGAAATATATTGTTACTTTTATGTCCTCTGTCTTTCTCAGTCACCTCCGTAAATGACATAATAAATGTACCTGGTCCTGAAACATTCTGAAAAAGACTCAGCTTTTCACTATAGACTGGTTAACTGACAATCATATTTCTTAAGGTTACTACAGGGAACTAGTCTGCTTTTTACTGAAGGGTCAATCAACATTGCTTTAAGAATCAGGCCTTTCAATAAGAGGTGATACCAGGTACTTTTACCCATTTAAAATGGTCTTTGGTAATTCCTGATTTTAAAGAGTGTTGTATAAGATATTCATGAAAAATGTTCAAATTTTAATAAAAAGTACCACCTGTAAATAGTGAAGTACTGGTAGACTTAAAAAAATATTGGAAGCCCTAAGAATGCATATCTACAATTCAAACAATTATTTATTTATGGCTCTCTTTGTTTGCTCTGCCCAGAGTGAGCATTATGACCTTTAAACTATAATAAGTAGATTGCTATATTTAGAACTTTCAGAATAACAAACTGGTACCCTTATTTATTTATTTATTTTTTATCTGAAACCAATTAAAATAATTTTTCTTCTCCTTCTAATGTTTTTGTCTTAAATTCTATTAGTAATTTTTTTTCTTCTAATAAAATTACAGTTTTGTCTTGGTTCTTAAAAAGGAAAGATCTTAAAGACAATACATTATGACTAAAAAATGTTGCTAATCGGCCGAGATGAGATTTTTTGAAAAAGCTAAGTTTGTTAAATATGTTGAGTTAACTTTACCATTACACATGGGTAGATCCTATCTTATAAGGCTATCAATTTTCTGCCATGAAAAGTTTTTTTTTTGTCCTTATATGATGGGTGGCATCCCTTGAGGGTGACAATTTAGTAGCATTTTACATCTGCAATCTGGCCTGATAAAAGGGATGGTCTATGGTGGGAGTGGCATTATAAGACAGGGACTTATCTGTATATATTGACATCAACATGTTTCTATTCAAAGGCAATTTATTCACAAGACAAATGTATTCTCAACCATTCAGGAAATACCATGGCAACAAAACACCAAATTCATGACCTTAAACGAATGTTAATTAGAGGACAAAATAATTTCAACACTTTATCTTCATTATTTTAAATGATTTTCCTGAAGAAAATTTGAAAAAATTTACATAACTGCTTTTGTTCCAATGCAATGCACATAGCCGCATTTTAATCCCTGTCAACGGGCTACATCACAAATTAAATGATTTATTTCTATTGAAAATTGTTCAAATTTGATACAAGACTATTAACTCTAAACCACTGTAATCCTGTGTAATAAGAGTAAGTGCCGTACAGGGTGTAAATCACATCCTTTCATCATTCCAGGCAGCAAATTCAACATCAATTCATATCAAGAAGATTTTTTTCCCATTTTTTTTTTTAAATCCAGTTTATATTCTAATCGCAAAATATCTTGAAACAGGAAGAAAACTATTGGTCTTAAATGTTCAGGTCAGGAATTGTAATTATTTTCTATAAAGAAATGGGGGCTATGAATTATGGTTAAACAGCGACATGCCATTTTTCTCAATGTACACGGCACCTACACATGACAATGGAATCTTATTGGTATGTAGAGCAATGGTTAGATGACATAGCATGTTGTTTTGTATTTAAAATAGCTATAACAGTATATCACCTATAACTAGTTGAATAATTCAATTCTTTTATGGTGATAACCAATGAGGAGAAACGTCGAAAACTAAATTTTGAAATATAGATCTACGAGACACATAATTACAATGAATGTGACATTGTTTAGCTATCATTATAATTGTCATGCAAAATTTCCGTTTGACATTTGAAGAAACAAATTTTGTTGAGATTAACTACGGTATATTTTGAAATTGATCATTTCAGAGAAAAATGATACATTTCTATTACAATATAAATGAACCCAAAAAAATGAGCTTGTGACTGAATTAATTGAATTGTGTCTCATGCCATTTTCAAATACTTTTAGTTTTTATAATGGCTTAAAGGTTTCTGATAAGACAGATACGTTAAATATCATATACAGTGGAACCTGTCATCAAATTGACACAATAAAACACTGATATAAAATGAAGGACTTCCCCCATTCAAAGCAGCTTCTTCAATTTTATTACATAATCAAATAGAGCCATTCATCCTTGGGAATTGGGTTGTTTCAACCTGTCAAAACAATACACATATCAGTTCCTGATGAAGGTTATTCCAGAAACAATACACATATCAGTTCCTGATGAAGGTTATTCCAGAAACAATACACATATCAGTTCCTGATGAAGGTTATTCCAGAAACAATACACATATCAGTTCCTGATGAAGGTTATTCCAGAAACGTGTCGTGTCCACTAAACTTGATCTCTACATTTTTATTTTCATATGATAATAAGCAAGCATGCAAAGTTTTTAAGAATTTCCGTTTAATTTGAAGGAGGATTTTTTGTATGTAAAAAGGGCAATGACTACTTCAAAAATGGTCTAATCAAACTGACAAGATTGGTTGGTTGGTTTTATGGTGCTTAACACCACTAACAATATTTCAGTTATATCGTAGCGGTCAGTTTTATTGATAGAGGAAACTGGAGTACTCAGAGAAAACCACAGACATGCCATAAGTTACTGACAAACTTTATCACATAATGTTGTATTGAGTACACCTCGCCTGGGCGGAGTTCAAACTCACAACGTTAATGGTGATTGGCACTGATTGCACAGGTAGTTATAAATCCAACTACCATGACAACGATGGCCCCCAAACCGACAGAAGAATATGTAAATCTCCATATGACAATAAGTAAAGCTGCAAAATTTTAACTCCTTCAAAAATAGTCTGATCCATTTTTGTACATGCAATATTTTAAGGAAATCCAATCTAAAAGGTAGGATGAGCTGCACGTACAAACTTAGTGACTGATGGATGGACAGGACAAAAACAATATATCTCCCCCAGAAAAAAAGGGGGCGGCATACATAAGATCAGGACAAAAACAATATGTCTCCCCCAGAAAACTAGAGGCTCCCAGGAGCCTGTAATCGCTCACCTGGTTTTCAATTTGACATCTAAAGTTAATAGAAAATGGGGGTGTTACACATAATTTTGAAAGTGGGCCACCCAAAGATCATTTCAACTAAAATTTCTGAGCGAAAGATTTAAATGTGATTTTTATCTCATAATATTCCTAAACGGAATAAAACGGCTGAAAAAATCTCACAGAAAAACCCAGAATATATGTTAAACTATTCATTGCCATGTAGCTGCAGTTACAAATTTGAGCTCATTTTGATTTATATTAAAGCAGCAATGGACAATTGAAGAAATTTCTATTTTTAGTAACAGCAGCCATCTTGAATGGAGGGCGGGGCTGACAGACACAATATTGAAAGGGACCCCCCCCAAATTTGCTTTAATTTGGTTCAGCAGTTTCAGAGGAGAAGATTTAAATGTGATCTTTTATCAAAATACGCCTAATTTGCATAATTGGTATAAATCGGCTGAAAGAAAAATTTCACAGAAAAACCTGGAATATGTGTTAAACTACTCATTACCATGTAGCTGCAGTTAAAATTTGAGGTCATTTTGGTTTATACTAAAGCAGTAATGGACAATTGAAGAAATTTCTATTTTCAGTAACAGCAGCCATCTTGAATGGTGGGTGGGGCTGTCGGACACAATTTTGAAAGGGACCCACCCAGGGACCATCCCTGCCAGGTTTGGTTTAATTTGGTTCTGCAGTTTCAGAGGAGAAGATTTAAATGTGATCTTTTATCAAAATATACCTAATTTGCATAATCGGTATAAATCGCCAATGGACAATTAAAATTTCATCCCCCCTTTTTTCTATATTTAGCTTGGTGGCCATCTTGGTTGGAAGTCGGGATCAACGGACACAATTTTGGAAGAGGGTCATACAAATACCATTCCACCAAAGTTTGGCTGAAATTGGCCCAGTGGTTTCTGAGGAGAAGATTAAAGTTTACGACGTACGACGGACGGATGGACGACGGATGCCAAGTGATGGCAAAAGCTCACATGGCCTTTGGCCAGGTGAGCTAAAAAAGGGGAAGGCATACATAAGATCAGGACAAAAACAATATGTCTCTCCCAGAAAAAAAAAGGGGAGGGGAGACGTAAATAAAATAAAAACATTTATCCAAAAAGTGCTGTTATCATGTACAGGTCATATACCAACAGTATGGTTATATTGTGTTGGCACACAAAAAAACCTAAAAGAGAATGAAATGATGGCCATGAGAGATCTAACTTAACCAGCCTTTGGATTGTATTGGTTACAAATGCAATGAACTTGGAAACCAAATTAAGAAACAAAGATATATAAATTTTCATGTCATTTCCTTGTTTTTAAATAATCAACAGGCCTTTCAGTAAGGGGCAGTACCAGGTACTTTTACCCACTTAAAACGGTAATTGGTACCTCCTAATTTCGAAGCCTGTTGCATAATAATAGTCTTTATTCGTAAGCAATATAGAATAAGATATTCATGAAAAATGCTCAAATCTTAAGAAAAAGTACCGCCTGTAAATAGTGAAGTACAGGTAGACTTGAAAAATATTGAAACCCCAGTATCAAATATTTGAGGAACATGATCTATGTTTTGAATAAAAGTGCAATTAGTATGCAGTTTATGGTACAATTAGTATGCAGTTTATGGTACAATTAGTATGCAGTTTATGGTACAATTAGTATGCAGTTTATGGTACAATTAGTATGCAGTTTATGGTACAGTTAGTATGCAGTTTATGGTACTATTTGCTGTATCATTCTCCTACTTATTTCTACCTGAGAAATTAATTTATCTTTGCATGATTAGACTAATTATGGCTTTACATACCAAAAGTTAATTTATATATCAAATTTGTGTCAACATATGTCTTGAAGGTGTCACCACTTACTTATCTTATAATTATTTCGTCAAATTCATTCTTAAATTAACTTCAATCTTATCTGTAATCTTAATATTATAGAAACACGCCAGTTAGGTGTTTGTACAGATAATTACGCAATCATTTTTACAACCATACAAGATTCTTCAAGATGAAATCAATAAATTTGTTCAATTACTTTTACAAATTTGGCACAAAAAAAAACCTAGAAAAAAACAAAAAACATGACGTTTTATTTAAAGTTAAAAGAAAATAGAAAATTTCAATAAATAAATGTTCCATTCAAATTTAGCATTAGTTATCATCACACCTTCATATTCAATTAACACCTATTTATACAGGGACAATTTTTACACAGTAAATTTAATTATTTCTATACAAACCAACAGCAAGAGAGCCACAGCATGAGACAATTAACTTGTAGTAGGGGTTACTACAAATGTCTTCAAACATTCAACATTAACATGTAGTAGAGGTTACTACAAATGTCTTCAAACATTCAACATTAACATGTAGTAGGGGTTACTACAAATGTCTTCAAACATTCAACATTAACATGTAGTAGGGGTTACTACAAATGTCTTCAAACATTCAACATTAACATGTAGTAGAGGTTACTACAAATGTCTTCAAACATTCAACATTAACATGTAGTAGAGGTTACTACAAATGTCTTCAAACATTCAACATTAACATGTAGTAGGGGTTACTACAAATGTCTTCAAACATTCAACATTAACATGTAGTAGGGGTTACTACAAATGTCTTCAAACATTCAACATTAACATGTAGTAGGGGTTACTACAAATGTCTTCAAACATTCAACATTAACATGTAGTAGGGGTTACTACAAATGTCTTCAAACATTCAACATTAACATGTAGTAGAGGTTACTACAAATGTCTTCAAACATTCAACATTAACATGTAGTAGGGGTTACTACAAATGTCTTCAAACATTCAACATTAACATGTAGTAGGGGTTACTACAAATGTCTTCAAACATTCAACATTAACATGTAGTAGGGGTTACTACAAATGTCTTCAAACATTCAACATTAACATGTAGTAGGGGTTACTACAAATGTCTTCAAACATTCAACATTAACATGTAGTAGGGGTTACTACAAATGTCTTCAAACATTCAACATTAACATGTAGTAGGGGTTACTACAAATGTCTTCAAACATTCAACATTAACATGTAGTAGGGGTTACTACAAATGTCTTCAAACATTCAACATTAACATGTAGTAGGGGTTACTACAAATGTCTTCAAACATTCAACATTAACATGTAGTAGGGGTTACTACAAATGTCTTCAAACATTCAACATTAACATGTAGTAGGGGTTACTACAAATGTCTTCAAACATTCAACATTAACATGTAGTAGGGGTTACTACAAATGTCTTCAAACATTCAACATTAACATGTAGTAGGGGTTACTACAAATGTCTTCAAACATTCAACATTAACATGTAGATGGGGTTACTACAAATGTCTTCAAACATTCAACATTAACATGTAGTAGGGGTTACTACAAATGTCTTCAAACATTCAACATTAACATGTAGTAGGGGTTACTACAAATGTCTTCAAACATTCAACATTAACATGTAGTAGGGGTTACTACAAATGTCTTCAAACATTCAACATTAACATGTAGTAGGGGTTACTACAAATGTCTTCAAACATTCAACATTAACATGTAGTAGGGGTTACTACAAATGTCTTCAAACATTCAACATTAACATGTAGTAGGGGTTACTACAAATGTCTTCAAACATTCAACATTAACATGTAGTAGGGGTTACTACAAATGTCTTCAAACATTCAACATTAACATGTAGTAGGGGTTACTACAAATGTCTTCAAACATTCAACATTAACATGTAGTAGGGGTTACTACAAATGTCTTCAAACATTCAACATTAACATGTAGTAGGGGTTACTACAAATGTCTTCAAACATTCAACATTAACATGTAGTAGGGGTTACTACAAATGTCTTCAAACATTCAACATTAACATGTAGTAGGGGTTACTACAAATGTCTTCAAACATTCAACATTAACATGTAGTAGGGGTTACTACAAATGTCTTCAAACATTCAACATTAACATGTAGTAGGGGTTACTACAAATGTCTTCAAACATTCAACATTAACATGTAGTAGGGGTTACTACAAATGTCTTCAAACATTCAACATTAACATGTAGTAGGGGTTACTACAAATGTCTTCAAACATTCAACATTAACATGTAGTAGGGGTTACTACAAATGTCTTCAAACATTCAACATTAACATGTAGTAGAGGTTACTACAAATGTCTTCAAACATTCAACATTAACATGTAGTAGGGGTTACTACAAATGTCTTCAAACATTCAACATTAACATGTAGTAGGGGTTACTACAAATGTCTTCAAACATTCAACATTAACATGTAGTAGGGGTTACTACAAATGTCTTCAAACATTCAACATTAACATGTAGTAGGGGTTACTACAAATGTCTTCAAACATTCAACATTAACATGTAGTAGGGGTTACTACAAATGTCTTCAAACATTCAACAATTATCCTGTCATATTTCTAATACATTTAATCATATGTATTTTTCGCTGTTGTTCATTGGACAATTATCTTAAAAACTTGTGAATGAATATTTTCTTGCCATGCCATGTAATTACAATATTTGTTCAATTCCTACATGTAAGTCAACAGTGACATTTGCAAATAGTTTATATTACATAGTAAATTAATAAAAAATTATTAGATTTAAACTGAAAAAAAAAAGAGTTTTTAACTGTCCTGGTGTCCAACCGTTATATGGCATTCTAGCATTCAAGTCAAGTGATTGTTAGTGAGTGATTGCTGTTTAATGCCAACTCAGAAATTTTTCAGCTATATCATGGTGAGAACAAGTTAATTTTTAGTGAGGGGATAATGAGGTTCACTTTGTACTAGACCAACACATTTAGTTGGATTTTAATAGTGCTCGCTCACTAAACAACACTCCTTGGATAGACATGTCGCCCCACTCGGACACATTATCCTGATTCCGAGCCAACTAGTCTTTGCTCTGTCTCCTTAATGCTGTGTGCTTAGCGGAGAAACAACAAATATCAATTTTATAATCTTTGGTTTTTACCAGACCGGGGCTTGAACCCACAATCTACCGCACTCGAGGCTAGCACGCTAACCATTACACCACCGATGCATTCAAGTCAAAGATATGATGTCATGATGATATTCATATTTTTTCACTCAAACAACAGCTACTGATTTTTTTTTGGTTACACAAACTTGTTTTGGATCTGAACCTCTCGTGTATTTCATACAATTCTATTACATGATTTGCAAGAAAAATCCTATCATTTCTGAAGATTTTTTTTTCATTCAAGGTGGATCAACTATGTTGTTGTATTGATTGAAAATAACATGAGATATTCTAATTATTGATTAATAGTGAAAAGACAGAATAAAAAAAATTACTTTCCTGTTGGTAAAAAATTAACTCTTTCATTTGACATGCGATAAATTCTGTCACTAATGAAACACTGGGAGAAGAAAAAAACGGCAAAACCGACTGGTTATCCCAATACCAAGGTCCTTTATTTACAAGAAAATGTAATGTGTTAAGCAAAAAGTTGTATAAAAATGGACGGAAATACAGTGTGTCAAATGTAATTCAAGATCACGTTCCAGAATCAATCTCAAGTATTTTTCAAATTGATAAGAAACATAACACTGCAACAGTCGATGATGTCATCTTTAAAATCAAGATCTCTCAGATACTTAAAAAGAAATTTACAAATATCAAACCCTGAAGTAAAATCTCGTGCATATCAAGCACTAGTGTGGCCAAAACTTGAATGCAGCTGTAGTATCTGGAACCCTTATACACATGACAACATAAACAAACTAGAAATGGTTCAAAGACGAGCTGCTCGCTATGTTGAAAACAATTACCATAATACTAGCAGTGTCACTTCAATGATTGACACTCTAGGTTGGCCAACTTTAGCTGAGCACCATCTTAAAACCAGATTGATCATGATGTATAAAATAACACACGCTTTAATTGCTATCCCAAACAACATACTCATCCTAACTGACAGCAGAACTAGAAAATCACACAATCAGACATTTAGGCATATAACAACACAAAAAGATACATACAAATGGTCATTTTTTCCACACACTATAGTACAATGGAACATCTTACCACAGACAATTATCTCAAGTCCATCTATAGACTCTTTCAGAGAACAGCTAACACCCGCTGTTCTCTTAAACATTTAAATTTCAAATACAATTGTACATAGTTTTAAATTTTTTGTTTTATTCACACTTTTGATTTCACTTTATTTCCCTTTCATGAAATTTATGTAAATATTTTTGTAAATACCCATGCATGCAACAGTACGTAATCTTCAACGTCTTGAAGGAGTACTGTATATCTAAAGAAGAAGAACACTGTCATAAAACTATAGATACAAAATACAACATTGATACCAATTTCAAGACATTATTTGGAAAACAAGTATTTTTTAAAAACTTTTTTCAGGGACATAACTCAAAAATTGAAAATGACATTCTGATTCCGGTCAAAATCAAACTGGTCCTGACTATTGCTGTAAATGATAATACACTGAAAAGTGTCTTTAGACACCACTTTATCTGCCAAGTGCTTTGATTAAAGAGGTTGGTCCCCTGTAAGAGAAGTCTCACAAGGTACTTTTCACTGTATTGCCTGAGAAAATGGTGTCAAGTAAAAGTTATCACAATGAAACCCCAAAATCAAATTTGTCCTGTATTGTATAATTATAACTTGTAACCATACAAAAAGAGAAATTGCTAGCAGTAGATGTCAAATAAAATGTGAGACATCATCATGAAATAATATATTTACTTAGTTGTTCTACTAAATTCATGAGGCATAACTCTAGAACAATAAGAGACATCTTTGAGATTAAATAAAATATCAAACGTGGTTACAAGGAATAATAATGTATGTCAACTAAAACTCGGGAAATCGCATGGAAACCATTTTTCGACAGAAGTGGCAACTTTACGGCCCTCTTTAAATGTTTGGGACCATTTATATATTACATCAAGCCTCAATCTAGAATATAATTACGATTCCTTAATTTGACTGATGTGAACAACAACCTACAAATGTACTTGATATCTATCAAATAAATGTCCACAAATTTAGTCTTAACAACCTTTTTTCCTCTCCCTTTTCATTTATCTTGACTTAAAATACCATAACAATAATTTACGTTTGAACAAAGTGCTTCCTAAGAAATTCATCATTTTATATATTAAATTAAATCTTGATATGATCTCAACATTAACTAATGTGTAATCATTAATCTTGCCCAACAGAAAACAGTCATTTTTAAATTAAACCTTAATTTCATAACAAAGCTCACACTTCTGTGTTGGCAAATTTTGAATAAAATGCCAGAGGGACATTGTTAATACTATTGTACATCTAATTATTATTGATTCTAGTTCTGTAAAATATTTTGTCATGTCGTTCAGATCCTTCTTTTCCTTCTGAAGTATAATCACAAAGAACTTCTAAGGTCTGACTAAATAAATAATTTGTCTAACTACATTTTTCATTATGTCAATAAAAAAACTCGAAGACACTGAGTGGAAATGTTGTTTTTTTTTACATTATTCTATCTTAAATCAGAACATGGTCCTCTTTTGTCAGTGACTTGCGACAGGTCGGGGGTTTTCTCCTGGTACTCCGGTTTCCTCCATCAATAAAACTTACTGCCATGATATAGCTGAAATATTGTTGAAAGTGGCATTAAACACCACACTCCTAACCCTTACCCCTAAGTGTTCTTGGTATTAGGAGGGTTGAGAAATCTAGGCCTATGTCCCCATCAGGTACAAGATAAAGTTCTGGAGATTCCAGGAATGACTAGTATTCTAATAAATTTAATGTTGTATAACCTAAGCTATGCTAAATCTGCACTTTTTAAAAACATAAAGTAGCTCCTTAAAGTTAGTAATTAACAACCAACAAATGCCCTCTAAAAGTTAGAGAGTCCCAATATACCTCAATACAGTCAGTAACCACCAACAAATACCTCCAAAAGTCAGAGACTACCGTTGTACCTCCGAAAAGTTAAATACAGCAAATAACTGTTAAGACTATTTTATCTCAAATTTTGAAGAATGGAGGTGGACAGCTTTGCACAAGTTTTAATTTCTATTCTCTGTATTTTCTTTCTATTTAGAACCATTTACAGAAGAATTATGTAACATTAAATCCTTGCAGCATTATCAATTACAGTACTCATTTTCTCATCATAACATGACCATATGACAATCATTACATTTTAAACAACAGGTACCAGGCTTAAGGCTATTTGCATAATGTCAAGCCTGACTATAATAATTCCTTCAAAATCTTCCTTTTCAATTAAATAATTGATTATTTTCCTTCAAGCTTTATAATTTTTACACTGGTTATAAAATCATCCATGACAGATGGTTAAATTTTCTGAAATTATGACATTTATTGAATGTACTTAAACTCTTATATCATATACAGTAGTTTAGTTGTCAAAAATTTTGTCAAAACAAGGTTCAACAGATGGTTCTGGAAAACCAAGCATTTCAGTTCTGGAAAACCAAACATTTCCCCACGAGACCAAATATTTTAACTGATTTCTTATAAATGAAAAGGCAGTCCTAAGGTAGCTTTCTTCAATATGACATTGTTGATGTAAACTATTACAAGGAAATATCATATAAAATATTTTTTGGGGAATTTTCTATTTGATTTTCCCCATTTTTTGTGAATTTCTTTTCAAAAAGGTTTCCTTCTGTTTTTGAGGTGTGTGGACTGAGGATGGTATCAATAGTGTCTTATTGCATAACTCAGTTTTTCAATTAAATACAATACCTGCGATCTATCTATGAATTTTAAAATGGTTAGCTGTATGTTGAGAAAACCCCCATAATTATGTATGTAACATTGTCAAAGTGGTCTTAAAAATATAATTATGTATGTAACATTGTCAAAGTGGTCTTAAAAATATAATTATGTATGTAACATTGTCAAAGTGGTCTTAAAAATATAATTATGTATGTAACATTGTCAAAGTGGTCTTAAAAATATAATTATGTATGTAACATTGTCAAAGTGGTCTTAAAAATATAATTATGTATGTAACATTGTCAAAGTGGTCTTAAAAATATAATTATGTATGTAACATTGTCAAAGTGGTCTTAAAAATATAATTATGTATGTAACATTGTCAAAGTGGTCTTAAAAATATAACAACAAGTTGTGTTTAGAAAGAGGAAAGAGAAGAACGTAAACAACAGACTTGTATTATATAAATCTCAAGGTTTTAAAAAAAAATTCAATTAATAGCCTTACATATTTGTACTTATTTAAACTACTGCATATGAAATCTTGTCGATCTTTGATTGGTTCAGTTATTATAAACAGTCCTTCTAGTTATAATCTGTTATTACAGCTTATCAAAAATGAAATCAAAAGTGAAGGTGCAGTAAATAGATATGCTATACCCAGATATTATCTACTCTTGGATGCAGAGTGGTTACATATCTGATTGGAATAGTTTGAAGTTACTTGTTGTTTAATTACTGTAATTGGTCATGTAAAGTGTGTGCACATTGGTGTATAATGTGCACCCCTTCTATGAACATTTCCATAATTGACTGCAACAGAAGTAAATGTAACCTTTCTAACTGCTTGTGAGTAATACTCGCCCCATATTGTCAAAAGATGTTTTGGATCAAAAAGGTGAGTATTGTACCTACACAACCTATTACAATATTAAATAACAATCAGAAATAATTTAGATTTTTATGGTCATATAGTAGAAAAAGTTCAAGAACTTCAAAATAAGACTTATATTGGGAAAATGTCCTGGCTTGAATTATTAAGGTCATAACACAATTATTTAAGATCTTTATAATGTCCTTTGTCTTAGTTAAGGTCATCTACATAACACTGAAATAAACCCAGAAAAAAAGTTTCAATCCTTTATTTCACCAACCACAATGAAGCAAAGATGTATCAAGAAAATGACAGAATACCTAAGTCAGAAGAACACCCTTCAAATGACTTTGGTTGTCTGTGTTCCAAGATACAACCAAAATAACAACAACAAAAAACCAACAGCTTAAAAGTACAAAGATTACACAAGTGCAAAATAACAAAAGGTATCACAACACCAGTCTCACTATAGTTTTGAGTCTCAACTCAAATTATCACTGATGTTTTAATTTCTATAGAACATAAACTCAATATATCCAAAAGCTAAAACACATACAGACTTTCATAATAATTGTACCTTCTAATAATCTATAAAAGAAACTCCTCCAGATATATTAACAAAAACAATGAAACTCTTGTTGTAAGATTTATTAACAGAATTGATAAATACTACATACACTGGAAATAAGATTTACTAATAGTGTAACTAGAAACAAGACAGCCCTCATATACTAGCCTACATACAATGTATCAATGATAGTTTTTTTTAAAATATTTAGCTAGTATTTAAAATGTCTGTGTTTGTATAATATATCATGCCCACAGAATGATATAATAGTATGATAGACATAATGTATTGATGAGGTGTTTTTATAAGGAAGTATATTGTGCTAAAAGTACAAATGTACTTGAAAAAATAAATCATTCCTCTTGATTGTATATAAACGGTAACGGAGATGAAATGGAACCTTAAGACATTGTTGTAGCGGTAGCCGCAAAACGAGTGTGGATGGATAATGTATATGCTACGTGCATATACTGCTAGTATGAAGTTATTTAATAGAATGTAAACCAGGGTTAGGGTTTATGGTGTTTAATGCCACTTTCAACAAAATGTCAGTTATATAGTGGTGGTCAGTTTTATTGGTGGAGGAAACCGGAGTACCCGGATAAAACCACTGACCTGCAGCAAGTACGTGACAAACTTCATCACATAATGTTGTATCGAGCACACCTCAACCTGAGTTGGATTCAAACTCACAACATCAGTGGTGATAGGCACTGATTACATGTAAACTATTATCTTGCAATAATGACATTTGCTTTACAATAAAGTATACATAATTTTGTTTGTTGCTTTTTGCTATGTCTGGTATACAAATAACAGTCTCCTGGTACCTGATCCATGTACTATTGTAGAGCGATTCGTAGCAGTACAGGGAGTACAAGAAAGAGAATACCCTTGATTTAAACATATTTTTATTGATGAATTACATATTACATTTTTTTCACAATACAATATAGCGTAGGATTCAGAATACCCTTGAAAATGTTTGTAAAGATGCTGGTTTTTTGCTGTTTACAGCGAAATTTGGCAGTTGTTTTCAGATGTTTTTACATTGCAGGATAAACACAATATATATATATATATACATTGTCGGTCAAAATAAAGCATATTTGCACTCACTGCGAAACAGACAAGAAAAGCTAGCCAACGACTTGTTTTTCTAATGTTTCTATAGCTCGCACAAATGAATTTGATATTTTCAAACAATATACATCTATTGTATATCTATATACATTTTTGTACATATATGTATATGATAGTATACAGAATGTAGAAATGTACACTTACTATTAAGTTATTGCTGTATTTGGCAGGTTATTTTAGATAAATTGTAGGTGTCATCAATTCTAATTGGACAAATTAAAAAATTTCATGTCAAAAGTTCCATGATTGATAGACCACACTGTATAATAGCACAAAATCACATGTTACTTAAAACCACTATCTAAAAGTTTCAATAGGGTTATCAGTATTGCATTTGAATATTTCCTGACATAAATCTATGCTTTTATGGAGGCAAATACATGTATAAGTTTACTAGTCTCATTGATCAATGGTCAGTATAATTAATATGTGATCATCATTAAGTTAATCATTGATGTTCGCAAATGTTAAAATAAAATAGATATCTCTTCAGTCAACATTAATATCTACTTCATCAACATGCAACCAAGTAAAAGCTTAAGAAATCGTAATAAATGATGAACAAACTCAACCCCCCCCCAAAATTTTTTTTCTCCCCCCCCCCCAATTGTTTTTCCTTAAAAATGAGTTTTATTACCATTACTCAACAATCCAGTTTGTCTACTTTGTAAATGACAAAAACAACACCCTGTTTATTTAAGACGAGAGGAAAACACAAATGTTGATCGTAAAGACCCTCCAGATATTGAACCAACAATCATATATCTATACTGCCACAATGATTAGAAACACAAAGCTTCCATCAAATAAATGAAAACACAATCAACAATTCACCCAAGACACAGTTTCAATATGGTAGATTTTTTTAATCAGAATTAGAAATCGTTAGTGTAAAAATAATCCTATCATTATGGCATTTACTTCCAGTACTCATATTAAATTCTAAACTTCTTGCCTTCTGGTTGTAACTAATGAGTGTAACAACTATTGTTACACAGTCTTAATGACGAGATTCTAGGCAAAATTCCACCATCTTTTGAAAAACTATAACATAATGCTTTAAAGTTTACCACTGATTAAAGCTATATTTATATTTTAAAACTCAATACAAATATCAATTAGTGGATATGCCAGTAAACAAAACTGGCATCAAAACAAATGTTCTGATGATGTTATATATTAATTCTGTTATTCAATTTTATCTGATACCATTGATGAGTCTAACGAACTTTTAATTATTTCTTGGTTATTTATATCCACAGTAATATATTAGTCTAGTGTTGTCAAAAGGAAAATGTCAAAAGGAAAATATCCTACATGTTTATTGTACTTTAACCATGTCTTGTGCTTCTAAACATTTACATGCCACAATATAGCTAAAATACTGCTAAAGTTGGTGTTAAACACCAATCAATCTAAACATTTAGATCTAGAAACTGAAATGTCAACAAAATAGCCAATTTTGTAGATGAAAAAAAATGTCTACAGGAATTTACTTATATTATCTACTCTTACATAAATGTGATACTTCACTCTCTGAGAGGAAAACTCCTTATTTTTTGCCTAATTTCTATTAAAAACAAAGATGATCTGTTTGAATTTACAAATTTGAAATATCACATTTAATGCTATGTAAATTAAGCAAGAGAAATCTGTCTATTACAAATGAAAAATCTCCCTCTTAGCTAAAAGAAATCTCCCTCTTAGCTAAAAGAAATCTCCCTCTTAGTTAAAAGAAATCTCCCTCTTAGCTAAAAGAAATCTCCCTCTTAGCTAAAAGAAATCTCCCTCTTAGCTAAAAGAAATCTCCTTCTTAGCTAAAAGAAATCTCCTTTTTTACTGAGAAAAGAAAAGTTTGATACCAAAGGGGTAATCAGATAGACAATACAATGACCAAAGAAAAAGAACAAAAAGACAAACAATGATCTACATAACACAGAAAACTAAAGATTGAGTAACACGAACCTCACAAAAACCAGGGGTGAATCTCCATCTTGGCTCAAAGAAATCTACTTTTACCCAGAGAAAAATTTCCATTTGAGCCGAAATAAATATTCTCTTTACACAAGAGAATGCACAACAGAAATCTCTATTTTTCCCAAAGAGAAATCCCTGTTAAGTGAGAGGAGTCTCTTCAAAACATCACATGCATGCATCTTATATAATTATTTGTTCTATTTATTTTGTTTTTTAATATTGAAACTTTATAAGAACTGGAAATATGATTGTATTAATGCAATCAATTGATAAACCTCAAAACATAGTAGATATATATACCTAAATATGGACAATAACTAGAGATAATTTATATAGTATCAATATAGAAGATCAAAGAAAAGATCAAAGGCATCACCAAACAGGTGTTCACAGGTATGACATACATCCTACAGATGCCATATCAATTTAAAAATCTTGCAATTAAAACTTGTAATGGTAAGAATTAAAATAAAGATATCAAATATTTAAAAAAAAATGAACAAATGACATTTAAGGTTATCAATTAGATTTTATATATTATTTACAGTAACAACATTAATACAGGATGTAGATTAATTTCTTTGAACCAAGTCTAGATTTTTGATTTGTTAATAATAAAAAAAAATATTTTCATTTCGGTAAGGATTGCTTTAAGTCTTACTCCAGTTCTCGAAATGAAAATTTGAATTTACTGGTCTGAATCAAATTCTTGAATTTATTTTTATATATTTCTAAATAAAAACTGAAAAATTTACTGGTCCGAACAAAGTTTTACTGGTTTTGGGCTGGAGGACCAGTGCTCATCATAAGGGCTGTATTCAAAACATATTAAAAGGCTAAACTCCTGTAATTAGTTGCTTCAGGTGGAAGGTTCAATGGTACAGTAGTATGTAGATCAAATGTTGGTTAAATACCAGTAGAGCAACATAGAATAAATTGCATGTAGCCTAACAAAAAAAAATCATCTTCATTATCAGGGTCGGCTCCCCTTTCATTTTGTCAAAGTAACAGCTGTTACCAACAGGTAGGGTTTAAGATAGCTTAATAAAAAAGTAACATCTCTACAACATCAAAAAATATTAAAATCTGATTATGAAGTTAATCTTTATAAATAATTTCAGATGACATTTTATGATCCCATTGACTGTTGAACAACAATAAGAATATTTAGGGACAAATCCTTTCACAAAAATTCAAGCTGATTTCCATTTAAAATGCATGATCAATTGTATGATTTTCTTAACCCATCCAGTTTGCATGACATTTTTATCTCCATCTACACTGATAAGAACACTTTAATACTTTGAAACCTAACTTTAAATATGATCGTGTACTTTATAAACAAGCCTTCTATAGTACTTGTAAGTTGTACCGTTTTGATAAAAATACCCCCCCTCCCTCTATTTTCCACATAAGTATAAATTTTGTATTTTGCATTTTTTCTGTTGTCTAAAATGTTGAAGAAATACTATTCCATAGAAAACCTATTAATATTATGAACATTTTTGTCATTTTTAGCATATATAACAAGAACATAAAATATGTCAGAATTTTGAAAAAGCTTAAAAAAAATATTGTAAAACTTACCTGTAACTATGGAAATAATAAGCCACCACCAAATAAACAAATCCGTCAAATACACCAATTTCCACATTTTTCTTAATTTGAATTAATCCGCCATCAGGTATCTCTAAACTTTAATTGTCATCCAAAACTCATCCTATAATCTGAAAACAGAATTCAATATGCTTGTCATTAAGAAATTTCTTTCCCTTAGGCAGTCCTTCGGATCAATTTGTACAAGAACCATCTTACCGCTGGAGAGAGCCAATCAGGGTGAAGACCGTGCCTCTGGCACACGATGGTGACAATGATGTATTAACTGATTGAGTCAGAGTCCTTACAGTGTTTTAAATCTGATATCCTTTAAATTTTTCTCAATTTGATTTGGAAATTTTTGTCAATTCAAAAAAATAATTGTCCTGTAACGACAACATTCATTTGTATCATTTACGTTCACCTTGTTAAGGTGCGAGGATTATTTATCGTAAATTGATTTGAAAACGTTTAGCGAGTGTTCTGTTGCAGCAACAAACAGCCGTAGTATTATGATGAAGCATTGTTTCTCATGTAATTTCATGTGACTCATGAGTTGTTCACTAATAATAATCTTGATCTAAAATCATGGTTGATCAAATCCACACTTCATTTCCTTAAATCATATCGGCTATTGTTTGTTTCTGTAAACTTAAATGAGCTGTAACAAATTTTACAACTATTTTGTTCAATTTTTCAAAAAGAATAATTCAATATACATCAATTTTCCGGAATCAATTTTCATGCATTAACGGAATAATTTAACAACACTGTTAGTTATTAAAGCTTCGGAATGCAATTTCCATAACTTAATATTATCTAACTATGCATACCTACATTATTGTAATTATAATACATAAACAACTACAGTCAAGCCTACCCATGCAGTCACCTCTATTAAAAGGTCACATTTTTCATGATGTCATAGAAATTTTCATATAAATTGAACCTCTTTTAAGAGGTCACCTGTCTTATACAGCCTCTTTTTCTTTGTCCCAAATGTGACCTCTTAATACAGGCTTGATTGTATTTTTAAGGATCACAAATTAAGGTAACTTATTGATATTCCTAAGCTATTTTAAATTCAATAGAAATTTTCACATTTATATGTAATTTATTATATTGTCACTAATAACATAACTGAGTAAACACAAAGTTAAAACAGAATAATGTTTGTCTTTCATAACTCTATTCTATTCTACTATTAAATATAGAAAAATGGAAGTTAGAGAAAATTGATATTTCAAATACACCCGAGAGTTAAATAAATAATTATCATTAATCATTCTTATTGTTCAATGTGAGGATATCAACCCTGGATCACAAATAGCCTTCACTTTTCTTTTCATTCTTGGAACACAAATCACAGGGGAGGAGGTCACTTCCTATATAAAGGCATATGCAGAATTGTCGCTGGAATGGGTCGACTTTAAAAAAAATAATGATTGGGTTGTAAATTTTCCACTTCAATATATCTATGGGGGTCGTCGTGGTCGTGATCATATGGTAGTTGGATTTAAAACTACCTGTGCAATCAGTGCCTATCACCACTACAGTTGTGGGTTCAAACCCTGTTCATGGCGAGGTGTACTCAATACAACATTATGTGATAAAAGTTTGTCAGTGACTTGATTTTCTCCAGGTACTCCAGTTTCCTACACCAATAAAACTGACCGCCACGATATAACTGAAATATTGTTGAAAGTGGCATTAAACACCATAAACCATACTTCAAATATATACATGAATAGGCATGGTTTTCATGCTGAGGCAATATACGAATGAGGGGAGGGGGGATTTCAAACTCTGGCGACACCATGGTTCCAAATTTTACCTTAAGCAACCCCCTCTCCCATGCCACAAATATCATTTAATTGTTTTATCAATGCGAGGGCATCAATACCAGTTCACATTCTAAGTAAAACTTCAAGTGTTTTTGACTTGGTTTAATATATACCAAATAATTATTGGAAAGTAGACTGGATATAAGTGAGATGATGTAATATCTTGTTGGTTATTCATAGACCACAATCCCCCCTTTTTTATGTTTATTCCTTTATAGTAAAAACATCTGTTATACATGTAATACTGGTGACAGACAAAGAAATAAATCTCAGTTCAGCCATCAATATGAATTCAAACTCTCTGTAACAGTTTATTGTTAACTATTACAACTAACAATGACATTGTCATTGCTAGTTTCATAAGATCAAGAAAATATTATTTTAAATAGGATCAGGACCTCTAAATAGGACTGTTTTATTGAAGAAAATGATTGACAACCCCCAAACAGCTGTTAGTATTCATTCATCCATTACTAGCAATCAATTTCATTCTTTCCAACAACAACAAAAATTTCTATCATTGAATTTGATCTATAAATAATATCATCATTTTTCACAGGAACTATTTAAATCAATATTTCATCATTTGTTTTCATCATTGAAATTCAATATTAAGAAGGTAGAATGACCTGTTAGAATAATTCAACCTACATTCTTCGGTTTGGTTTTATGGTGTTTAATGCCACTTTCAACAATATTTCAGTTATATCGTGCCAGTTTCCTCCACCAATAAAACTGATCGCCACGTCATAACTGAAATATTGTTGAAAGTGGCATTAAACACCATCAAACAAACAAACAATCAAATTAATTGGTCAAAACATAATTTTTTTTTACAAAATTTTTCCATATAATAAAGTTTTGTTGTTACAAGTAAAAACTTACCGGTATGTAATTTTATAATATCCACACAGAAAATTGTCAACATTTGATTACAAAAATGTTTATTGTACCCAGTTTTATACCTGGTCAAAGGTAAAAAAATACAGAGTAAAGATCCTCATTATAAATATATGATGACAGAGGCTACCTAGAGTAAAGAAAGTAAGTTAATAAGAATAAAGTGTAAAACTCTGTATACCTACTGACAAATCCTGTAAATTTCACAACTGTCGCAATAATTTTGTGAAAAACGAAATTATGAGAATTCAAAAGAAAAACAAATATTTAAAGTTAAAAAATTCTGTAAATTTCACAAATATCACAATAATCTAGTGAAAAACGCAATTGTGAAAATTTAAAATAAAAAAATATTTAAGGTAAAAACTGATCTTCAAAGATTATTTATTTATTTATATCATATATGTACCTTATCATCATACATATTTATTTACTTGTATTTGTTTTTATTTTTCTGGTAATATGAATCAAAAGGTTAGAAGAGGTAGAAAAGAACATGTCTACAGTTACATGTTTTCTCTGATATTATATTGATCCATCATATATCATGTACCATGTTATAGCACTAAATATAGCCATTGTAATATCTCTGAAAACACCTGTGTTAAGACGAAATTATTCTGCTATAAAAGCTACCTAGAAAGGCAAGGTTTAGTATGCTCTTTCAATTTTACTCTTGGATTACGTAGTATTGTAAAGAAAACATGGATATCTAATTTAGTTTGAACGACACATTTCTGGAATAACATTCATCAGGTATACTCAAATTATATTTTTTGGCAAAGAATAAAGAATAAAGGAAAGATTAGATCATAGCACCTGCTTTACGAAGCCATTCAATTGTAACTTTTGGTCAAAGAATAAAGGAAAGAGCAAATCATATTTCTTGGCTGGGGAAGTTGAGAAAGTAATTTGTAAATTGTACATAAAAGATTTTCAAATGATAAAGTGCTAATTGTTATTTTCAACATGAACTTGTAGAAATCTCAAACATAGACAGTAAAAAAAAATCAATTTTGAACAGATTAGACTAAGCTTTGCATGATTTGAAAATGTGAAAACGTTCAATTTAACACCAGGAGGTGGAAAAGCCTCTAAAAGGAGAGAATCTCTAAATTATGTATTGGTTTGACACCATCATTTCCAGTTGAACATTTCACCACCGATAAACAAATTTCTTCACATCAGCAGATGACACCAAAGTTCAAAGAGAGGTTGTTTGCTTAAGTACTCTATACAGGATATGAACGTACATTTCAACAGACAAATATCTGACTATCATTGTTTGAACAGAGGCGATTCCATTACTTTAATCTTAATTACAAATAGTAAAAATAAAAAACCCAACAAACAAATTAAAACGACACAAAATTGATATCTGTTTAAATCATCAAAAAGTTACATAGATGGTACAAAATGTATAATGTATATATACTCCAGAAAACAATAGTGACAATGCAATGCAATATTATGCTTCATTGTTGATGAGGCTCCAAAGGGTTAGGGTTGTGGTGTTTAATGCCACTTTCAACAATATTTCAATTATATCGTGGCAGTCAGTTTTCTTGGTGGAGGAAACCAGAGTACCCGGAGAAAACAATCGACCTGTCGCAAGTCAATGACAAACTTTATCACATAATGTTGTATCGAGTAAACCTCGCCCGAGTGGGATTCAAACTCACAATGTTAGTGGTGATAGGCATCGATTGCATAGGTAGGCCCCAAAGAGTAATTTTCATCTTTGATATACAGGTAAGCTGTTTTAAGGGGACATTCGGCATCAAGGGTATTATTAACCTGTTACAAAATTAGACTTGCAACCTAGACATTTTCTAACTAAAAAATCAATCTTGATTATAATAGGTTGTGTGCAAAACCTGAAAATCAAACAGGGTCCTTCTAGAACCTCACTGTTGGGAGAACTGAGTTTTTATTTACAATTTGCAAGTCTGTCCCTACTATTAACATCCTCACAAAAGCCCTCAATTCTAAACTAAATAAAATAAAATATTAATTCTTTTAAAACAGCAACATCTGATAAGTCTGCATGATGGGATGCATGAACAATAAAGATATGAAAACTGTTCACTTCAGTATTTAAAAATTAAAATTTTGATTATTACAAAATTGTTATTTTAAATCTATAAAACTATATTCTAACGTAGTTGTTTAATATTCCTGGTTTGTGATTGGACAATGCTATCATTTTCAAGGTATCCATTCCATGGTTGAAATATCATGAGAATTTTTGCCGATTACCGCTTACTTCATCTTGTCAATAATGTGGCAATGCACAAGATTATATTAGAATGGAGATAACTGTATTGTATTTGAAAATTTCACGGCATCAATTGTCGATTTAATGGTCGCAAATATCCGTTTACTGGTTCCGCTATCGCGTTGCCAGTAAACTCAATTTGCGACCATCAAATCTTCAATTGATGCCGTGAAATTTTCAAATACAATACAGTTATCTCCTAAGTATACACTTTCTAATGTAGTCTAGTTTTATGGTACAAAAAAAAACATAAAAGAAAAAGAAGTAAACTTTGTTATTTTTCAAAAATCTTTTCCTGATCTAAACAAATGCCATGATATAGCTGAAATATTGCTAAAGTTGGAGTTAAACACCAATCAATCAATAAATCAATCAAACTGATCTGAACAATATCAAAATATAATATATTTTAGATATCAAGGGAAGCAATCCCTTTTATTTTAAAGTTAAAAAAAAACAAAACAAAAAAATAGATTTAAAGTTCCTACAAATTGTATATACATTACCTATTATTAGTGTCGAGAGATAGAGTCGTGTATCCTGATAAGATATATAAGACAACTGTTATTAACACTAATCCTAATTGATGTATCTCTGTATAATTGATATCACAATCCAATGTATATATTCAATTGACAATATGGTCTTACAACACCACGTTCAGTAAAAGTGTTATCCGTAAAAGGTTTTATAAGATATTTCTACTACATTTTATGGTCAATAGTTCACTTTAACAAAAATATAATTTACTTCATTGTCATAACGAAGAATCAATCCAAATATTTCATTAACTTCAAATGAGCCGAAAAACCAATATTTTATATATTTTCATCTCTTTTCAATTCAACAGCCATTAAACTACATAAACTATCCATCAGACTTTTCACTTCAGTAAATTGTTCTAATAATTTTCAAACTCATATTTGAATTCGAATCAATTAAGCATCATTAAAATCATGTACATAACCATATAAAAAAAGCCCAGTTATACGTAACGAGACTATATTAGTAGGTACAGCATCTAATGTAAACAAACGTTATCTTTGTACATCATTTAACACATCAAGCAATCAATAACCACTACCTGACCTTCACAATAGAGTCTTGGACCTGAGAGAGCTAGCGTGCAGGTGCTTGCAGTATTTTCTAAATGAATGTTGCGTGTTGCTGTATGCTGACGATCAACCATGCATATGTACATGACTTCTACTTGAGCACACATTATGACATCAAGCTTTTCATTGTAGATAGCCTCACTAGATTACAGCTAGTTTAACATCATTTCCTCAGGTGAAACTTATAAAGATCATTTTGGTTTGAAAATTGATTTGCTAAAGAGAAAGAGAAATATAATAATACTCTTATTCATTTGAGAATCTTTGGCAAGATAATGTCTTATTGCCCTAGGGGATGCTGCTTTAACTTAGTAAATAGCTGTTTAGTTCTAAAAGCTATTTCACAACTGTGATCAGCTTAGGTCGAAGGTCGGAAGTCTTTGTATTCCACAGTTTTAATGTATAATTAAAGAGCTTATAAACATCGACTGTCACGACAAAAATTTACACCTGTAGACCAGAGAAAGACAGTTTTAACAGATTTAAGAGTGGTCATTATAGCTCTTTGGTCATCGTCTTTATTTGGGAGTAATGTAGAAAATTAATTCCAGATTGCTTTTCTAACTTTGTCCCTACCCTCAGGGCTTAGATGAGAGTGTCTGATAATAAGATTTTACATGCCTCATCAAGTTCAATTGTTTAACACAAGATTGTTAACATTGATATTTAGGCCCAACCATCATCACCCAAACAAATGTCATGTAATTCTCTTTTTTTTTTGCTCCGGGGAAAAAATTATATGTTGGCTTATAATGTCATAAAAAATTTAAACATTTTCTTGGTTAAAAGTGAATGTTATTTAAATACACATTTAACAATCAAACTTTTAGTGCACATGGTAGTTTAGCATTAATTTTTTTTGGGGGGTGGGGGATGCTTTTGTTTTGTTTTTTCAAATATGGCAATATTTCTTTCAAATTCTTCATACTACAATATGCTGATGTGCAATATTGTCTCCTAACAACATTTTACTTTCAAATTCTTCATACTACAAAATGCTAATGTTCAATATTGTCTCCTGACAATATTTCCCATCTAACATTATAAAAATGTCTGCCAACAGATTCCCTCAGTAGCACTTGCAGGAATTAGCAAATGCAAACAAAGCATTATTTGTGCAACGAGATAATTATCTAAAATTTCCTTATATTTGTTCAGATCGTTTGAAATATGACAAGATTTATAAGTGGATTCATCAAATGAAATAAAGATTAACAGGCGACATCAATCTGGTATTCCTTGACAAACAAAACAATGAAACAAAGTTGACATTTTCTAAATATGGAATTTTTTTTTTTATAAAAAGCCATAAAGAAAAATGTCCTCGGTGTTAGATTTCTAAATCGGTAGTCGTCTGACCATTAAATAAAGTTGCCATTGTCTAAATATGGGTTAGGGTTATAGTAGAATTTATATAAAATGCCATGAAGAAAAATGTTACTTGTGTTAGCTTTATTTAAATCTGTAGTCGACTGACCATTAAACAAAGTCGCGATTTCCTAAATATGGAATTTTTCATATAAAATGCCATAAAGAAAAATGTCCCCTGTGTTAGCTTTGTTTAAATCCTTAGTCGACTGACCAATAGTGAAAAATGTTATCTCTTTCTGACAGGTATAATACAACAAGAAATGCACATTATGAAAGTGACAAATTAAAAATTGTACAATAAAGAAAAATCCTGTTACGTTCCTGATCCTTTCTCATTTGACCATGTTTGAAAAATGTCATTTTAATGTTCGTTTGGAAATGTCCATTTGGGCTGTTGATGTATTTCCAATCCATGTTAGAAGCTGATAATACTGATGTATTTGTGATACTAATGGATTACCACGTCCAAATTCCCTCCAGTAATTACCCCCCATATTATATTAGATTGTCTTTAACTAAGTGTTTACTTTGGCTAACAAGTCCACATCTGTGGTCAGTGTTGGAGAGATTTTCTCGCTTCATTAATGCTAAACCAGCTCAGTCAGTAACAGAAATTCATATCTATAATTGAAATATCAATAGTTATTTCTGTTTTCCTTGTGCCAGGGCAGTATAAATGTAGCAGAAGACAAGAGCATGTCATGGTGTCAAGTTCTTCATACCAGATCAGGTAGCCATTGTCATTAAACAAAGTCTATAATTCAAATTTGTATTACTAATCAATAAAAAGAGAAAAAAACAGAAAAGGGGACATAACTTATACTACTAATCAATAAAAACATTAAAAAAAAAATGGAAAAAGGGACATAATTCAATCAATAAAAATAGAAAACAGAAAAAGGGACATAATTTAATCATGAAAAACAAAAATACTAATACTATTGTAGTACCATATGACCATGAATTTGTGAATATGTCAAAACTAATGTGGAGCCATTTGATCCATCGTCTGTACCCCACAGTTGATCATGGTCCAAGTTATCGAAGCATGATCAGCTGTGGATTACCGATGATTCATTTGAATAAGAACTTGTGAAATATCCTTGTTTATCTTCCAGCTGCGTTATTTAAGTAACCAATATGTATTAAGTTTATAAATTCTTACTTTATACAGTCACTGATCGTACACTAGTGTTTGATGTCATATGTTGTCACTACATCACTGATCGTACACTAGTGTTTGATGTCATATGTTGTCACTACATGAAGTCTTGGAAAATTCACTAATGATGTCATGTCATGCAATGTTTGAGAAGATTATTTTACATAGATTGTTTTCTTTAGAAATTTCTTTGCTTAATTTTTAATGATTTGATGCTGCAGGATAAACTGAAAATATATATACCTTGTCTTGAAATATCAAATTTATTTGTATTGGATATGGAACTGGTTAGAAATGCTAGGCAGACTAGTATTTCTAACTATTCTTAAGTTTCATAGAAATAAATTTATATTCCCAGACAAATTACATAATATCCTTACTACAGTTCTAGTAATAGCAGAGGGGCCGTCATGGTTGTGATCGTATGGTAGTTGGATTTACAACTACCTATGCCATCAGTGCCTATCGCCACTGATGTTGTGAGTTCGAATCTCGATGAGGGCAAGGTGTACAATATTATGTGATAAAGTTTGTCAGTGAATTGTGACAGGTTGGTGGTTTTCTCCAGGTCCTCCGGTTTCCTCCACTAATAAAACTGAGAGCCAGGATATAACTGAAATATTGTTGAAAGTGGCGTTAAACAGCATTAAAGAAACAAACAATAGTAATAGCGATGAAATCTTACAATACCATATTCAACAGTAAATAATGAAACTGACGTTAACAGAACCGGAGACGAGACAGACGTTTATGTCAATAACCACTCAGATCAATAAAATTTACAATTGAGTGGACTTGACTATTAACAAAATAAATAATAAAGATTGTAATTTCAGATTTAACAAACATTACTTTTACTCATCCTGCTGTTAATTGGTATTAATTAAAGATATCAATCAGTCGGTCATGCAAGGATGGTCTCTGGCATACAGTATTCATACATGCATGTGATTTGATAAAGATACCAGTATACTAGCGCTAATTACTTATACTGCAGCTATGACCAAGAAATGTTTGAAGATCCCAAAGGGGAAAGCTGAAGTCTAAATCGAAGGAGGACAGAAAATACAATGTTAAATATAAAAGAGACGAAATGGTCCACAAAACACTAAACAGAAATCTAAGTAATGAGTAAACCGAGCACCCCCTCCTCCCCCTAAAAAAACAGGTGTGAACTCAGACGCAAGCAAGTTTGGGATAAACACCTTGAACAGTCAGACTTATCCTATGAAGAACTGTTGTTTGGGAAAACAGTCAAGTCTACCCAGATCTAGTTCATCATGTTGCTAAATCTCTTGTTTTCTGTGTAATGTTTTGTGGATCATTGTTTGTTTCTTTGTCCTTTGGTCATTGGACTGTCCTTTACTTTATATGACTTCTAATTATCTATTTGGTATTTTCAAACTTTTCTTTCATTTGTGTTCTTAATTCGATTCAAGATGGAACAAATATGGCTTTACTCCTGATACATTTTATGCTCTTCTGATAAGAAAATAAATCTAGCTAAGGTTTATTGGTATAAAATTTACTGGCGTTAGCTAAGTTGTAAGGCAAAAAATGTACAAGTATTTACCTATCATTTTAAAATATAATAAGAATTTGACAAACAAAATGTGTAAATACAGTGAAAAGAGTTTGAAGATACCAAAGAGGTAATCAGAATCCGTAAATCAAAGAACAGACAACACAATGGCCTATCTAAAGCTAATCTCATTGGAACCAGCTTTATGTTCAGACTAGACAGAGATGTTCAGTTTATACAGGTTAAATTAAAGATTTTATACATTGAGTTTTCTTTATTGTTCGATTTATGCAAGAATTCAGTTTATGCAGGATTCAGTTTAGACAGGTTTGACTGTGTATTCATTGCTAAAGCATGTTGCATGTATCTATAAAGCATTATTACATACAAGGTATTTTTACTTTGATATTGCAATTGCCTGTGGAATCTTTATATTTGTAGAATTGTTGACAAAAAAAAAACCTGCAGAAATCTCAAGAGATGCAAAAATCTAATGTGATTTTGAGATAATTATAAGTGTAGCTTATTATCCCTGTAGAAATATTATTTTTTTTAGATTTCACTGATTACGATAATTTTCATTAATTTTTTCATTTGACTTCAGGCATGCATCAATTATACTCATGTGAGATTATTGGGTTTTGTTCGTTGAAGTATGATTGAAGGGTTTGACCGCTGTCCAACGTTGCGGTCACTATATTTATCGATTCTGTCAACATTACCAAATGTCCTTGTTTTTGTAAGGAGAAATATCAATGATTTATCGTAGAGCAATACTTTCCGAGTTGATGATAGATTGGATGAAAATATTATTTTCTTTCTCACATTGTCTGTAGTCATTAATAAAATTTTGATACAAAAAAATAGGCCATGATTAACAAGAAATACAATATGAAACACACTTTTTTACCAAATAGAAATCTGTCATTTTCCATGATAAATATGATACAATCTACTGATATACTCTTGAATATATAAACTTACTTTTGTATAATTGTCTTGTCATAACTACAGTTTTCTCATACATTGACTTCAAGAAAAATGGTTTCAGAAACCAAAGAATAGGGTAACTTATAATAGCATTTAGTAAGAGAGGATATTGAACATGAGAGATTATCCAACATTACACTTAAGACATGAATTAATGTAAAGGAACATCACTTTTATTGCTGTTCTACATTTCAGTCACAGTAAGGTCTTCAATAATGAGCATTACTTTTACCCTAAAACGAGTGTGAAATGGCTCTAGCCTGCAGTTGAGCAGTATTCTTTTCTTCTGTCAATAACCACTCATCTGGGCATCTTTATTGTTATAATGTCAGAGAATTTAATTTCCAAAATACAGGGTTATTGACACAAAAACAAAAATAAGGGTGAAGTAATATTACAACACATTTGTCAATTAAGCCAAAAATAAGAAAATCGAGAAAGCATCAGAGATGCAACAGCCGAGTTGCAAGTCAAAATCATTTGGTCTTGTTTTATAAATAAGTAAGAAACTAAAGAATAACTTTGGAAGAGGATTGATCACCCAAGGAACATTTGGGCAAAGCTTGGTTAAAATTGACAAAATGGTTTCAGAGATATGTGTAATTCTCAAAAAACTTCCGGTAGGAGATGGGGATGACCTCGGGTCTCAACTCTTGGGGCATTTAATTTGTCTATTCATCCTGATCATAAATATATATGGTTTAGGGGTGGGGATCTCAACCATTAAAATATGTTGAATGCACAACTTCACATTGGCATCTCCACCCATACCAAATATTAAGTTTCTATCTTTTGTAGTTTCAGAAAAATGTGCAATTCTCAAAATATGTACTTTTTCTATAAAAAAAAACCATGATTTTACAAGAAAAAAACAATAGATTAATCTGAATTTCGAACTCACTCTAAATAATAGTGTAATAATGCTTCCTACCAAAAATTATGTTGATCGGCCAAAAACTAAGAGCGCTATCGCGTTAACGAAGATAGGCTAACATACGCCCGCCCGCCTTTCGCCAAAACATAAGCCGACTGCAACTTCGTTGCAACTCGGCTAAAAAGAAAAGAAATTGTGAGATAAACGATGCCTGCTTTGTACCAGACCAACAGGCTAAGCTGGATGCTTTAGGTGCAAGTTCACAGAAACAACAGTCAGCAGGAAGATGTGTCATTCCACTTAAACAAATTATCCTGACTACCGGGAAGAGCTAACCACTTTTATTCTTTCTTCTCATTGCTGCATGCTTGGTGGAGAAGCAACAAATATCAATCTTATAGTCTTTGTTTTGACCTGATCATGGATTAAACAAATGATCTTCAAAACATGCTAACCCTTATATCACCCAGGCTGTTTGATTAGCGAAACTTAATCATTATAAGCAAAGTATACAATATAGTCATGGCTGCCTTAGTTTAAGATTGAAGTGTTTACATGTTATCTTAATACCTGAAAAAGAGAAGATCACAGAAAGGCCAAGTCTGAGAAGATTTTTTAGGAAGTAGTCGGCTCGTATACAAATACAAGGGAAAAACATTAGTAGCACCCGTCATGGAGTACTTATAAATAAAGTCTGATCTTGGGATTAACCTGTCTAAAAAGACCACACTATACTGGAATGACTGATCATTGATCTCCCATAACATGTTTTGATGTGAAGTAATGGCCTTTGTGTGAAACCAGATACAAAATATGGAATATTTTATACCAGGTTAGACCAAGCTAAATAGGCTAGTACAAAGACTAACCAATACAGTATTCCCCTCTTATAAGTCCCTCTCCACCAAAGGCCATACCTCTTGTCAGGCTTGATTTCAGATGAAATGTTGTAGTGAATTACTACTAACCTGTGCTCAAGAAAGGTCAACCCTCTTATAAGAACACTTTTTCATTGAAGAAGGGGCACCCTTATAGGAGGAGGACTAATGTACCAGGTTAGACCATGGTAAATAGACAGATTAGACCATGGTAAATAGATTAGTACAGCCTGCTATTAGACATGTGATAATAGAGTGTTTTAGATATGGGTTAGGGTTATGGTGTTTAATGCCACTTTCAACAATATTTCAGTTATATCGCGGCTGTCAGTTTTATTGGTGAAGGAAACCGGAGTACACGGAGAATAACACTGACAAACTTTATCACATAATGTTGTATCAAGTACACCTTGCCATGACCGGAATTCGAACTCACAACTTTAGAGGTGATAGGCACTGATTGCACAGGTAGTTGTTAATCCAACTACCATACTATCACGACCATTTCATCCCCTGTTTTAGATATACATTGTAAGATTTTATGTCATACCATATGTATAGGGAAATAATTCTTCACTGACATATCCCTCCATGATACACAAAATGAAATATTTAATCTAATAGTTTTGATAATTTCAATGGAATATTGTCTAATTACACCATAGAGATTTCTTCCCTTCATCACAAATTAATACCAATCAGTCTTTATGATTTCTGCCAACCAAAATATACATAAATAATCACACTATAATGAAAAAGTTAGAGAGCTTCCTAATGTTAATGAAATGTTACCTCTGATGTGACCCGATACAAGGTTGTTGTTAGTGGAAAAATAAAAATAGAGGCTCACCTGAGCCTATATCACTCACTTATTTCATGCAGTATTTTGATTCATGGAAAATTGTAGTTTCTGTGAAAAAGCCTTTCATAAATATTCCCATAAAGTCCTTTGTAAAATTAAAGATCTGTGAATGTGTCTATCTTGGATTTCTGGTTATATCGTAGCGGTCAGTTTTATTGGTGGAGGAAACTGGAGATCCTGGAGAAAAACGTTAGTGATAATAGGCACTGATTACATAGTATCAAGTATTAGCATTGAAAGTTATCTGTCAATTTTGGTTTCATTTTCATTTAGTTTTTGGTAAGTATTAACAGACAAACAAGACATGTCCGACAGCACCTGAATTGCAATATCTCGCATGAAACAGTAATGATATCACTTGACACAATAGTTTTAACCAATGACAATCATAATGCCACATTCAAACCCACTGTCATTATTATGACAAACAGAAAGACATACAGACATACAGAGACACATAGCTTTTCCCCAATCTCCTTCTATAATAAATTTAAAACTCCACAAATATCCGCATTACAATAAGAATAAAGAATTGTAAACATACTGCCAAAAAAAAAAAAATCATTACAATTTTATTGTACATCATTATGGAAAGATGGGCAAACATTACTGAACTGCTAAATCCCTAAGGATCCATGAAATAAAATGCTTTTTTCTTCTGATTTCAAGTTTAAACAATCAAGTAATGTTATTAGACTGTAGAGAATTTTAATGGTATAACATTCATTTAGAACTTCTCAACTATAGCCAAAAACTGATTACAAATGTATTGTATAAAATGCATAAAGGATTTCTCTGATACAACCAAAACTAGGAAGAACTGTTTTAGATACCTAAAACTTATGTCTCCCTTTAATGCGGCCATCTGTACAACAATAAGTTACACATTATGAGTTAAATGATACTATTTAAAAAACAATTATTTGACCTTGAGGCCAAAGGTCAAGGTCCCACAAAGGTCATTATGGTATGTGACACACCGCCTTATGGTCATGCACCCACATACCAAATATCATTGACCTATCTCGAAAGACAAAAATGTTATGGCCCGGACAAGAAAATACTAGTTAAAAAACAATTATTTGACCTTGAGGTCAAAGGTTACCTCAAGGTCAAGGTCCCACAAAGGTCATTATGGTATGCGACACACCGCCTTATGGTCATACTCCCACATTCCAAATATAATTGACCTATCTGGAAAGACAAAAAAATTATGGTCCGGATAAGCTTTGCTGAGAATAAGCAGAAGTGGAAGCGTTAGAAAAAAACAGACTAAAACAATATGTCTCCCTTCGTTCGAAGGGGAGACATAAATATTTAATTAGGATTTCTATGGACCAACCAAAGAGTACAGTCAAAACATTAATCTAAGATTTGAATACACCAGCCAAAACATTACTTTTATGATTTCTAGAGTACAGTCAAAACATTAATTTTATGATTTCTAGAGTACAGTTAAAACATTAATCTAAGATTTGAATACACCAGCCAGAATATTACTTTTATGACTTCTAGAGTACAGCCAAAACATTAGTTTTATGACTTCTAGAGTACAGTCAAAATATTAAATTTATGATCTCTAAGGGTACAGTCAAAACATTAATTTTATGATTTCTAAGAGTAGTCAAAACATTAATTTTATGATTTCTAGAGTACAGTTAAAACAATAAGTTTATGATTTCTAGAGTACAGCCAATACATTAATTCTATGATTTCTAGAGTACAGTCAAAAAAATTAATTTTATGATTTCTAGAGTACAGTCAAAACATTAATTTTATGATTTCTAGAATACAGTCAAAACATTAATGTTATGATTTCTAGAGTAGTCAAAACATTAATTTTATGATTTCTAGAATACAGTCAAAACATTAATTTTATGATTTCTAGAGTACAGTCAAAACATTAATTTTATGATTTCTAGAGTACAGTCAAAACATTAATTTTATGATTTCTAGAGTACAGTCAAAACATTAATCTAAGATTTATATACACCAGTCAAAACACTTAAATTAGGATTTATAAGGTATAGCCAAAAATATTCATTTAAGGATTTCTATAGTACAGCTGCACTCATTTCAGAATTTATGTAAGTCAGCCAAAAACATTAATTTAGAATTTCAATTGTACGACCATAAATGCTTTACATATTTATTCATGTAATGTTTATAAATAGAAAAAAACTATTCCCCAAAAAGTTGTTGATATTTTGGGAACAACACTCTAGAGATATGAACAATCATTGGAAAACTAAGCAAACATTTGATAAGAAGAAAACCCTTGAGTAATGACTCTTGTATGTAGTAATTGTTTACAACAGAACCTTACAAAGACTCAAAAATAACTGTCTGATGCCGATCTAATTCAACTTCATTTTTATCTTCTCACTTTTCTTATTGATTTCCGTACTCATAACCAGATTAGATTTTGTTGTCAGCTTATGATGGCTATCCCTAGAGACCTGACCTGACAAGATTCTGTCAAAACGGGATGTGTAGAGTGTCGACTGCTAAAATGACCCTAATATATCGCCAACAAATCATAAGTTTACAATGATGACTCTGAATTTACGGTAAAAATGTCACACATAATTTAAATCAATATGACCACTACTATAAGAAGGAAGATATAATTTGTTTATGTATCACTGGTATTGTCTTATACTATGATTTCAGTAGTCGGTTCAAAGAGTGCAAGGTTTCTTATAGGGTCCTGAAGAGGGGTTCATGGTGTGTTATAGGTAATCTTGTTGAGATTAGGCTTCCGAAGAAATTTTCTGTCTGTATCTCCTTCCTAATCTCGTCACAATCCCTATCAAAGGTATCCTAGAAATTCAAAATTTGACCTCCTGGTGCATTTCAATGCATATTTCGCAATGGACGGATGGATTTTGTCAGATCAAGTGCAGGTAAGATTTCATATATAGATACATTTTCTAGTTCAAATATGCAAAAATAATGATAATCTCTTACTGGTTTAAGTCATCAATGTATCAAATTATATAATACATGTAGTATTTTATTATCGAAGGAATGCAAATTTGCTTCACACAATTTTAAGCAACTTAGCTGCTATATTGTATTTCAGTTGTAGCATGCATATTTAATACTCGTAACACTTGATAGGCAATTAGTAGTGAATGGTGATGACACCATGAGATCAATGAAGATACTAAGTTATACAGGTAAAAATAAAAAATAAAATATCTGATCACTGGAGCTACTGAATTCCAAAAATAATTATATTTGCTTGCCTATTAACATTAACGCTACCAAATTAAGACTTGCCTTCAAAAGTTTCATATTCATATTACTGGCACAGTTTTATTGGTGGAAGAAACCGTAGTACCCAGAGAAAACCGTTGACCTGTTGCAAGTCTTAGTCACTGACAAACTTTATCACATAATGTTGTATCTAGTACAACTCGCCTTAGCGGGAATCGAACTCACAACTTTGGTGGTGATATGCACTGATTGCACAGGTACTTGTAAATCCAACTACCATACGATCACAACCATGATGGTCCCCGGTATTATAAGAGGTGGACTAATGCATAGCGTCTTGTAAATATGAAGAGCTCACCTTAGTCTTTAGAACACAGTAACTCAACTTAGACTTTAGAACACAGTAGCTCACCTTAGTCTTGAGAACACAGTAACTCAACTTAGACTTTAGAACACAGTAGCTCACCTTAGTCTTGAGAACACAGTAACTCAACTTAGACTTTAGAACACAGTAGCTCACCTTAGTCTTAGACTTTAGAACACAGTAACTCAACTTAGACTTTAGAACACAGTAACTCACCTTAGTCTTGAGAACACAGAAACTCAACTTAGACTTTAGAACACAGTAGCTCACCTTAGTCTTGAGAACACAGTAACTCAACTTAGACTTTAGAACACAGTAACTCACCTTAGTCTTGAGAACACAGTAACTCAACTTAGACTTTAGAACACAGTAGCTCACCTTAGTCTTGAGAACACAGTAACTCAACTTAGACTTTAGAACACAGTAGCTCACCTTAGTCTTTAGAACACAGTAACTCAACTTAGACTTTAGAACACAGTAACTCACCTTAGTCTTGAGAACACAGTAACTCAACTTAGACTTTAGAACACAGTAACTCACCTTAGTCTTGAGAACACAGTAACTCAACTTAGACTTTAGAACACAGTAGCTCACCTTAGTCTTGAGAACACAGTAACTCAATTTAGACTTTAGAACACAGTATCAATCAGAAATGTTTCTTTAACATATCATGACTGCATGCTATAATAAAACCAAAACTTCTAATGAAGACATTCAATATATATGTAAATGTACATTAGGAGAAAATGGGATGTGTCACCCTAAATGAATTATCGTAATCCATTTTGTTTTTTTGGATAATAGGATCTTGTTGTGTATCTAAATTTACAGATTAATTTTGTGCGTTATAAGAAATGTTATTTCATAAAACATATAAATAAGGTCAGAAATAGAACACTTTCATTCAATATATCTTTTCATTTCATGTGTTTGTATCATAAATACACTAGATAATTTAAATGAATCGGCTCCGTATTACACAATAAGAACGTTGTCACGCCTTCCCCATTAGTGCCTGAGAAAGATGAGATTAAAACACTAACAATGGGATGTACTTGTTCAACTGTTCCTTTAATATTGGGCTATCTATATATTGTGGGGCCCACCTACTTTAGTGTTCTATCCTAGATGGTACCAGTACATACTTTATGCAGTTCATATTAGTGTGCACTTGATTGATTGTTATATACACAATGACATCTGGTAGGTATTCTGTACATGGTTTTTTTTTAGATTTGTAAGAGAACTAAATCTTTTTTCATATAAAATTTCTTAAAAATATTTAGATATGCAAAAATTGTATGTTGCTTCCAGATGAAGCCTCTAATACCTTTGTTAATATTAAAACATAACATTCAACTTAAAATGTGTTAGCTACAAAACAGCGCTGGAAAATTATACAGTACAAGAATTGAGTAAGAACAAAACATGCTTCTACTGTAAAGATTAAATACATAATATTTCTGGGACATTTCGGGTCCAAGAAGGGCGGTTAGGTTTATGGTGTTTAATGCCACTTTCAACAATATTTCAATTATATTGTGGCGACAAGGTCCAAGTAGGAATTCCTAATGTAATCTGAAAATGAAAGTGAAACCTATTCATATAACAAAGTTTGAGGGGAGTTGGTGCAATGACTCCTCCCATTTCAATTTCTCAAAACTTTTAAAATAAATCTAGATTTCCATATATAGTAAAAATGTTGACACCCACTCCAGATATAGATTTTGATTTTTTTTAAAATTAAATCATACATTGTAGATTTCCTGCTACCATATAACCTCAGAAGTCAAGGATATTCCCAAGGCTATCTTATCCTATTTAGGAGACACTTACATGTATCTCAAAGGCTTCATCCTGTCTTCAATTGAGGTCATTTTTCCTCTCTCTCAAATTCTTCCAGTTTATATAAAGGGTAATTCGACCACCAATTTCAAACAAAAGTAATTCATATTTCAGAAACAACCACATCAAACAAAAGGTCAAATTTAATACTGGTACAATTAACATGTGACAGTCAGTCATTGTTTTATGATAAATGAAAGCACAGGAAATAATCTTCATAATTTAACCCCAAAAGATTGCATTATAGCAGCCACAATGATCATTATAGACATACCAACAAAAAATGAACTCTGTGACACAACTAGAAACCAGAGGCTCACCTGAACATGTTAGCTATGGAACTGCTGTATTATAGCAGCCACAATGATCATTATAGACATACCAACAAAAAAATGAACTCTGTGACACAACTAGAAACCAGAGACTCACCTGAACATGTTAGCTATGGAACTGCTGTATTATAGCAGCCACAATGATCATTATAGACATACCAACAAAAAAATGAACTCTGTGACACAACTAGAAACCAGAGGCTCACCTGAACATGTTAGAAATGGAACTATAGCTCTTAACAGTCTCATTTTGTTTACCATAGATGGAGAAAAAAAGGAAAAAAGACAGATAAGAAAATACTGCTTTGCATTTACTGAAAGTGTATCACTCAATCAGTTATGAATGTTCATGTTAATATTAATAAGTAAATTAAGGACTTGACTGCCATTCATCTGTTACATGATCTTGACAATCAGTTATGAATGTTCATGTTAATATTAATAAGTAAATTAAGGAGTTGACTGTCATTCATTCATCTGTTACACTGATCTTGACAGACCTAATTGCTAAGGTTCATTGACTCTGAATTATTGTCCAGTTTTGATTATCAGGTCTGTGGTGTCCCAGAAACCATGCATTGTGGACCACTCCAATTTGGTTTGGATGTAAATCATAGTTTAAACATGCAAAGTGCATTAAATTGACTAATATATATTATTACTGAAACTAATATATAAAAAAGAACTTGAAACAAATTAAGCAATATTAATTAATTCAATGGACCACGAAAATCAGGCCACGGTCATGTTGTGTACCTACCTGACATTACATAATAAATGTGTAGACAACTGTGAAAGATTCATGATGTAGGGCTCAAAAGAAAAAGTCCTTATCACAAAAAATTGACACTGTTAGGGTAACAGCAATAAAAGTGCTGTTCCTTTACTTGAATTTATGTCTTAGTGTAATGCTGAATAGTCTCTTATGTTCGATTACATCCATATCCTTTCTTACTAACTGTTGATGTTGTAACCAACCCCCAGCTCCCCCCTTCCTCAGAAAAACTATCCCCATATCTCATCTTCTGTGACTTTTTATTGCAGGTGAGATGTCATGGTCAAGACAAACAAAAATTGTTTTAAGCATTCATACATTAAACCAGTCATACATCTCTTTACAAACTACTGTGCAAAATTTATAAACTGACAAACTATTCAGCCAATATTTCACTAGTTTGAATCTCACTGATAAACTTTGACAAACTATTCAGTTAAACCTGCTTTAGTGATCACCTCTATTAAGCAATACCTTGTATTGTGTGACCTCAATTCTAATTTCCCTTCACAGTGCTTTTCATACCAATTACACCTGTATTTAGTGACCACCTGTCTTAAGTGACCCTATTTCAATGTTTCTTTGGAAGGTCACATAAGACAGGTTTAACAGTACCATGTACTTGGTTTGTTTTCTTGGTTATATTATAAACTATTACTGTTATATATATATTGTTTTTAAATACAACAATTTACAAAAATTATTCAATCTCTTTATTAAATTCAAATATCTGTTAAGCAAAATATATTTGTTCTAAATGCTTTAATTATAGATAAAACAGCAATTGACAGCAAGCCAGATACATTGTAGCCAACCTATCAATATACAATCCATGAACAAATATGTAAAGAAAGCTTGGTTAAATCATTTATAGCTTGATCTGTCTCAACTCTTTGATAAAAACATGTTTTTTTCTGAAATGTTGATATCAGATAGACAGTTTGGTGACAATAGAATATCCCCTGACAATTAATACATGTTACATGTTTATATAATAAAAGGAATTTCGACTTAAAATTCTGTTTTGATTGTCTATATACACGTATCTATCTAATGGTAATTGTTTTTAATTGTGTTTATCAATTATTTATGAAAAAAATCTTTGAATGGTGATTTACGATTCGATTCAGTACAAAAAGCTCATTAAACAATTTACTCACAACTCAATAAAGACAAATAAGAAACTATTGTTTTAATTCTTTCCATCAGTTTCCTGTTTTTAAAATGTTTTCGTGCTCAATTTTTAATAAGTCTGTATATACAGACAATTTATTTTAAGCAATTCCAAAATGATAGCATTTAATTTCCTTGACTGTTAATTTTACCTGTCCATAATTTCTTATAATAAACCAATTAAATGTAGCTTTGATTTCTTTTTTTATAATCAATTGTTTGTCAAGATATTCTTACCTTCAACAAGGACTAAAAGATATGATCTCCTTTACGATTGCGATCAATCCCAGGAAACACTTTACAAACAGAAAGTCTGATCGTTAAATAATGTACCAACAATCGTTCCTTCTAAGGAATAGAAATAATACATAACACTTCTGAAGAGATCGTCTCAATAATCAATAACGGCAAAAAGAAGATGATTACATTGTAACCTTTTAGACACTACAAAGACGAAGCTGGTCACAGAAGATCGTTGTGACAATATTTACCCACATTCGCCAAATTAATCTACATTAGATACAGAATGGCTTGAAGTGCTTGAAAAAATTTCTTAATTCGTTTGAACATGCAACATTTGAAAAAATCTCTACCACAGTAATAACCACTTGTAAAATAGTTAGTTAGCTGCAGGCATCTCATGGTTTATAAGATCATGGATGCTGTTTTCTTATCATTGCATCAATAAATAAAAGAAACAGTTGTCCATTGACAAACAGTAGAGGCTAAGAGGGAATAATCTTTGTAAATAATAAAATTGCTTGGATACATCCTTAAAAACTAATTGGCCTTAAGAAGTCAACAAATATTCAAAGAAAAAATATTTGGAAACACAAATAAAATCAAACCTTTATAGCAAGGTGTACTAAAATGAACAAGAAAAGCTACCCTTTATAAGCAGTTGCCCTTTATATACATCTTCATGTACAATTCATTAATATAAGAAAGTTAAGCTTCCCTCATAGATAGTGATTCTTTATATACAGATGCCCTTTAAAACATGTTTGACTGTACTCCAATTTATTTAGCTATATATTTATTTCCATTGAATTATGAGATGTGAACACTGACCAGAAAATGTAAGTCACTTCCTCAAAATTCTATCCTGTCTCAAAAGTATAAGTAGAAATAAAATTATATAGGAAATTATAAGAAGAAGAAACTATATTTATTTCTGTTTTTATTACTGAAAGTTCATGAAAATCGAGTTGGAAATGACTTGACAAGAATTTAAAAAAAATAATTGTTATATATATGAACTATATAGGTACTATTTTAGTCCGGAGAGATTTTTGACCTACCGATATTAATATGGTGTCATTTTTCTCTATAATCCAAAACAAATCATATCATATGTTACATCACTTTGAAAAATAAGACTTTTTGAAATTTTAGCATTTGAAGGAATACAATTCTTCTAAAACATCTTGAGAGGTTTTTTTTCTCTCTCTCAATATGGGTAATTTAAAAAGAATTGATTAATAAGGAAGAATGACTTTTATCCTGCAACTGTGTGATTTTTATGGCCACGTGTCTCTTGCCGAATAGCATCCACATGTTCGCCTTCCTCTAACTCAAAACTTTTCAGAGTTTTCTTGCAAAACTATTTCCTTGTCGGCTTCATCAGAGCTATCGGACATGGCGTGTGGAAATAAAATAAAAATCCAATCACTATAAATCCATTAAATTTCGAAAGAAAACAACCACGTGGAGGTCGATCTTCACTGAACGCTAGCCAGTAAGAGAATGAGGGAATGCACGTGGAAACATGCATTATCTTTGGGATTGGCTAGTCAGGCTGCGCACGCAGGTTGTGTCAGCAAGAGATTACACTTGAGTATCTTGTTGGGGTTATGATATGAAATTTTATATTTTTCGACAATGTACGTATATTATATATATAATAATATATATATATAAACGTCTAAAATGTAGCACAACAACATAAAAAAAAATGTTAAAATATAATAAAAATAACTATAAGTCTACAAAAAGACTATAATTATAATCAAATTGACGGATATTTCGTTTGACGTCAATTTGATTATAATAATAGTCTTTTTACTGTAGACTTATAGATATTTTTGTTATATTTTAACATCTTTTTTGATGTTGTTGTGCTACATTTTAAACGTTTATTTATCATTTTTGTTTGTTTGCACAGAATCAGTTACACTTGTTTCCGATCCGACATCCCGTAGGTTCATACGTTGGCTACTTTTTCAGACGTTTATATATATATATATATATAGTACAGAAACCAACTATCAACAACATAAACTTAAAGGAAAAGGCCAGTCAGTTGAACAATTGTTATAATTCAATACATTGTAACTTTGTATTTGTAAATAACTAATTATTAAACAAAAAACACCTTTATTAACATTTATATGCCCAATTAAAAATATGAATATTTGGAAATTCCTGTCGTAGTGTAAGCGGCCATGACATCTCTTCCTGTTACGTCATAGTCGGTATCAAGTTAGCTGAATATATAATGTATCTGACTCTTCCCAACATCGTGCCCTTTTGATTATGTTTTAATATCAGATCAACTGCAATACAATGTTTACAATTGTATATCGTCCTATTTGTTTCCCTTAATATTCTCATCCCATGTTACATTTTCATATAACAAATGAGTTTATTTGTAGTTGGGGGGGGGGGGGGGGTAGGTATCTACGTATAATTTCATGTTTTACGTGAATGTCCGTAGGTTAAATAACTGTCAGTTTTAACTCGTTTTATGCGTACAGATGTTTTTTTCTCTTTTGTCGCCAATGTTGTCGTACTTTCCCCTGTTTTTCGTGGTCACTGGTCGATGTGTTGACAAGGATAGTCCTGACAGGTAATTACAAAAAAAAATTCTTCTCACACTTTCCCTTTTCGTTAGTGCAATAAAATGCTTGACATGAAGTCATAATGCTATTGTAAATATCAAAAGATAAATATACGACGTTATTCTACGATTTACATAATTTTTAATGATAAAATTGCAACGGATCAATGCTACGATACCGATTGAACGACGTCACGGGCAGGATAAATCCGAGAATGGATTATGTCTTTTGTCTCCTCCACATTGAAGAGTTTTGAAAAATGGCGATCCCCATTTTTGGTGCTACATGCAACTTCATTGACCAAATTCTACCTTACGGTATACTATTTTTAGCATTCATTAACACAGATGTCTTTTATTTACTGTCATTTAAATTTTCACGCTAACTTGTTAAGATCATGGCGTTTTCCTTTAAACAGTCAAATAAATATAAGATTATTATTTTGCTTTTGTGAGGGGATGTTGATAACATAATTATGGATGACCCTTTATCATTAAATACATTAAGGTCAATAGGTACCAGTCATATGTGTGCTATCTTGAAGTGATCTAGAGTTCCCTCCCCTCTTTTGTCTCCTTTATACTATTAAAATGTCAACATCAATTTGTAACGATTGAGATCTGACTCAATTTCAGAAACATTATATTACAGTAGATAAAAGTCTTCTCTTTTATAAGGAGAATTGCTAACTACTGTGTAAATTTCAAATTATGTAATTGTTTGGTGTAACTGAGAAATCTACAAAGTTCATGTACAACAGAAGATAAAGACATCAGATTACATCAGTATTCATGACATTAATAATAAACCTAATAACAATTCATTTCAATATCATGCATTTACCACACTGTAGGTTTGTGTACATAACAAAAATATAAAAAACTTAGATATCAAATTTAGTGCGCACGATGCGTCTCCGTAACAACCCTCATTATATAGGTACGTTCAAAATCGAAAGATAAATGGAAATTCACATCAAAAAGTAGTTCAATCGTTTACAATTTTTTTTAAATTGCTAGAACCAAATCATCTTCAAGTACGAGAGGCTAAAATAGAAATGAAGGTAAAACATTGTACTTGGGAAGTTTTACTCATTCTGATAACTGTTCATATTGTTTGCAGAATCATTCACACAAGTAGTTCTAATCATACCACATGCAGGGACTTGGGATATTTGTTTTATATGTAACATATTTTTCATACTACCATACATATAAAAAATCTCCAAGCCCCTGTGAATCATAAAATCAAGGATATTCTTCTGGGATCACATTTTGTCATACTTGTTTCACGGTTTCAACTTATATATAATGGCATATCCAAAAATGTTTAGTTAAATAAAATATTTACCTTTACTTTCAAATTTTAACCTTGACCTTTATATGAATCTTTAATTTAATCCCTTATGACCTTGACCTTCATATGAATCCTTAATTTAATCCCTTACGACCTTGATATTTATAAAAATCTTTAATTTAATCCCTTATGACCTTGACCTTTATATGAATCTTTAATTTAATCCCTTATGACCTTGATATTTTTATAAATCTTTAATTTAATTCCTTACGACCTTGACCTTTATATGAATCTTTAATTTAATCCCTTACATAGTCGAATCAATGAAAGATATCGACCAATATTTTAAGCATAGAAGACAGTGATCTTGAAAAAAAATATTTCAAAAACGTAAGAAAACCAATAGGTCCTTCTTCTGTGAATTTATTATTATTTGTGCTATACCAATTTTCATGGTTTCCGTGGATATTTGTATCCACAGAAATACAATTTTCTTCAAACCACGAAAATTGGAAATCACAAATTTATATGAAATCCCAGTATATTGAAAATATGAATTTTCATAATAATTACTATTTTCATATGACACTATGCTATATTCTAAATATTCTGTAAAGTACTCACAGATCTATTGAATAAATCTGTCACCAATCAAGGCCGTCAACAAACTTGTGTCTCTTTCAGATGTTGAAACAAACAAATATATATACAATTCAGTTAAGATACAGAGACAATTTTCACAGTCAGTTAGAGTTATCAACAGTTTAGATGAACAACTATTTCTTTTCATTAATTTGATGGGAGGAAAGTAAATACATCTATATATATATATGTGGGGCAAAATACTTTCATCATAAATCAAAATCACCATGACGAGTGGCTTGATAGAGTGTGTTAATAGCTATTACTCATTCAAAATTTGAAAAAAAACCTCTAAAATATCTTATTTCTCCTCATTTCCATTCATAAAGACAAAATAATATACTATGTCATAAATATGATGATGTACATGAAACTGAAGACCAACTGTCTTCAAACAAAAACATTTAGGAGCAAAAATAATAATGTTAGATGAATTAGCAGGACCGTGTACCCTGCCCTCGTTGGGTGGATAATTAATCATATTTTTTTTCTATTAACTGACGTACATTCTTTCGCTAAGCGATTTCTGTCATTAGCATACGTCTTTATAATAATTGAAATGACAAAATACATTAACAAAGAAAGCAGGGTGTTTTCCTTGTATGTATATTTCCCACTTACACTGTAGGTAAATAAATCTCTTTCAAATGTAGAAAGCTATTAAATGATAAGCCTATCAAATGTCTTTATACATATCAATTTAACGCTTTGTACCATTTGGACCTATTAAAATATGGTGCAACGTGTTAATAATCGTCACACAAAAGACATTTTATTCTCATGTACCCTAATACAATACAGAGCTTCAACAAAATGTTGCAAAGTATTTAATTAAAAATTATTTCACGAAAAATACATTCAGGTTTTAGAAGGTTAATAGTTTGTTGCAATGATTTGACAAAAAATTTATTTGAATTATTTTTTTATTCACGAAAAATACATTTGAAAATTACATTCAGGTCTTCGAAGGTTAATAGTTTTCCTTATCTAAAGATCATTGATTTCACATATTAATAGCTTCAATAACAAAGAGAGCTAATTCTAACAGATTGCTGCTTCAACTGGTATACATCCTATGGTTATCTTAAGTCTAAAGCAGATGTCTTCGTTTTAGTCTATCCTTCTGATATTTTAGCCTTTTCATAACATTTTTTTCTCCCATTTAATTTCCTTTCGTGTCTACAAAGCACAGACTTCATGTCATTTACAAGTTTGCCTTCAAAGAAGAGCGTAGGTTTCTAAAGGCTCGGAATCTTTCTATTGTATATTACATCCTCCAGATTTTCATCATGTAATTAATTCACGTAAATTGAGAAACATCATTCAAAGGCAGATTACCTTTTTCCCCAATTACGAAACATGTAATTAAATGACAACCTGTTTGACAATCAATATTAAAAATGTTTGTTTCTGAATAGCTTCAATCAATATATGACTTGAGTTGAATTTACCATGACTGCCAGTTTCTGTAAAGGTTGTCAATGGTAAAATTCAAAAGTTTGACAATGAAAGGGTTATACATGTACCAATAATACCTCAACATTTAGTCATGAATGTTTAATTAAAAAAACTTTCCTAGAGTCAACTAAGGGTTAAGGTTATGTGGTTGAACACCACTTTCAAATAATATTTCAGTTAAATCATGGTGGTGAATTTTATTGGTAGAGGAAACCGGAGTACCCAGAGAAAACCACCAACCTGCTGCAAGTCACTGACAAACTTTATCACATAAAGTTGTATTGAGTACACCTCGCCATGTGCAGGATTCAAACTCACAACTTTAGTGATGATAGGCACTGATAACACCAGTAGTTGTAAATCCAACTACCATACGATCATGACCACGACAGCCCCATATAAGGTGATAAAACTTTGACACCAATTAAGCTACAGAAAATCTGTTGGTTTCTTAGCTATTCATTGCATATTACCCGTAAGTTTTCCTATATATTATATACCTTCAAAAATTCTTCATTTTATTCTTTATATCACATTTTCATCTTTTCTTTGATGAAAATCAAAATATAATATTGTTGGCCCTGGAAAAAATTTAAAAATAATTAAATTCATTTCTTCTTAAAAAAAAATATATATACAAGTTCTATAGCCATCTGATTTATATTGGAAAGGCTAAAAATAAAATCTGGTGGGCTTGTGGGCCTGTAATTAATATGTTTGCTTATGAATCAAACTGCAAAACATGGTGTTTATAAAGACAAAATTCAACTGGCTACATTGTATATATCCTATTATTATAGAATAAACACAGGTACTTTCTTGATTATAAGTAAAAAAAAATTATATAGGTAACGAGTTGGTGTTTAATTATTGTCCCTTCATTCATGACATAATCTAAATTCAGAAGTGACAGAATATCATAGAGAAATGTACATAGAAAATTATTGTAAATTAGATATACAACAAGTAAAACTGTATGTATCACATAATAAATAAATACCTGTTGGGATCCCATTAACCAGTTTAACCCTGCCACATTTCATGTGCCTGTCCCAAGCAAAAACCTAGATTTCCATCAGCATAATATATTATGTTGTGTTATTTTTGTGTTCAGTAATTAGAGATGAGAGGTGATTGTTCATTTTGTTTATAAAGGTTGAATTTTTGACCATCACTGTTTAAACTATGTTTTCATAATGTAAATCTTGTGTGTGCAGACCTCCACATGGTATATACATCACATATGTGGGAATACTACATCATCCTATAGACATACAATTACAGACATGATTTAATAGTTGTGGGATAGCACTAATTACATAGGCTGTACATTGATTGATTGATTATTGCTTAATGTCCAGCAAGCAGTATTTCAGCTATATTCAGGATGAGAACAAATCCAACAATATATTTAAAAAAAAGTATGGTACATAGAAATGTGTTCAAGGGATGGATTGACCAACTGGGTCAATGACTTTTGAATTCCACTGGAAAAGTATAGAAAGCCTACTCTGTAATCTCTTTAAATATTATATATATACTGTCTAATCTTCTTATTTCAAACCCTGATAAGTCATTCCCATGAATAACTCGAAGTAAAAATTTGGTCTGTTAGTAATATCTTTTCAATTATTTCAAAATATAACTATTTGTCCCTTTGACACAACACAATTCGATTATATTTATTTATACTTTGTTCAATAAAATATTTCAATGGAATTAAAACGTAAACAAGTCACATATATTCTTTCGGATACATTTCATACGAGAAAATATATCGTAAATTTAGAGAGTTTGAGGTTTTGAAAACAAAGGTTAAACAGTAATGGTCAATTATAAGTCGACCAACAATAGTAAAAGAAACAATAGTAAAAGAAACATGAAATGCTGATGTTTATTTTTTTTACAATACATACTACATACTAATTGGGAATTGAACCACTTAGTAAATAAAGACAAATTTGAAAATATATTGGGGCAAAAAAATGTTTGTACAATGAAGCCTGTCATGGGAGAATTCTTTTCTTGAAAAACAAATCTTTTTCTCAAACCACTTTTAAATGTCACATTACACCATCATTTATGGAATATCTGTGCCACAAATGACCACATATATGTTTCGTTTGCCGTAATTACAATCTGGTCCCTTCCTCAATTATGTCTTATCATTGGCTTTGTATCAAAAGTATGATTTGGAAAAGATGGTTTCACAAATAGGTTTTAATGTATATCTAAACACTCCACATTTGTTAAGTCCTATGATTTGGACAGGATGGTTTCAATAAACAGGTTTCATTGCATAATTAAATGCTGCACATTTATTAAAGCTTACGATTCACAAAGGATAGTCTCATTGACCAATCTCAATGCAAAATTTAATGCTGCGATATTTGCAAAATATGTTTCAGAAATGATGATTTCAAGAACAGCTTTCACTGCATAATCAAATTTTGCATATGGCCACCATATTTGTGGAGAAGCCTTTAGATTCAGAAAGAATGGTTTCAATAATTGGCTTCACTATATAATTAAATGCTGCACACATTTGCTAAACTATATGAATCACAATATATGAAGCAAACATCATATGTAAACCAGGTGTGTTTTTATCCCATCTATATACAGTCTTCACGCTAACCCACTTGCCTGAAGCCAGGAACAAGTAAAACTGGATTTGAACAAGTGAAAAATATGAAAGAATTTGCTTGAATGAATAAAATTTTTTCCTAAATTTTGCTTTCTGTCAAGTAGGTCAAAAAATTCAGGGGAAGACTGAATATAAGAATTTTCCACCTAAAGTGTTTGAAGTTTTATCTATACATGTACCTGCTAATAGAAAAAAGTTCAACATCTTAAAATACATGAAATCAAAGAAGTTCAAACACAATATACCATGTTTTTAAAAAATAGAGATTTTTTAAAATTAAAATGTCAATAGTTCAAACAACTTCAAAGAAAATAATTAGAATAAATTATAATTTAATTTCACACTTAACAATAAGAACAGAAGTTTTTATTTGTACTCAGTAGAGATGTCAGAAATGTATCTACTTCATAGCCTTTACAGAAATTAACAATGAAATAAATAAACAAACACTCAAACACCTGTTCTTCTCACCCTGTATTACAGATTTAAAGTGCAGGCTTTTACAATAATCTTGCACCATGCTACATGTTATTTATATATACTCCTCAAACATTTTCAAACTGTAATAAAATACAAATCTTATATAAAATATTGTATTTGAACAGTTGTTGATATATTTAAAGACCTATTTCAGGTGCTTATTGACAGAAGTCTCAAGAAGAACAAACAAAACTGGAATTGAACAGAATATATACAATCTGGTAAAAAGAAACGTTTTTCCATTCAAATTCTCTAAATTACTTGTATAGATTAAATGATTATAACTTACGTAATACAAATTTAAAGTCTTCTCATTGGAATTAGAATTGAGCTCCATTGCATGACCAAATCTTTTGAGGATTTCAATTAGTGAAAACAGAAATTGTAAATATTAAATGCAGACAGACTAGGGAATATCATTTCTATTAGAAAACAAAGCTTGAGAATTCTCTTTTCTTATTTCCAGTGTAAAAAACGTAATTCAAACTCATATTAATCCCTCTAGTTTATCCTTTATTGTTTTTGTTCAAAGAATGTTAGCATTCTGTCCTAAGAATGAGCATGAGATAGAAAACCATTTTGTAATTATAGATTATGGAATATATCTGTTTTCTAAATACCACCATCCTCTATATTACAATTACGTTTACTGTATATCGTGGCAGTCAGTTTCATTGGTGGAGAAAACCAGATAAAATCACCAACCTTCCAAAAGTCAGACAAACTTTATCATACAAGGTTGTATAAAGTATACCTCATAATGAGTGAGAGTCAAATAGACCTTAGTGGTGATAGGGAATGATTACATAAGTTCACATGCAGTGGAATCTCGTGTATCTCAAACTCTGATAATGTCTCAATGTACACATTTGGTCTTTTTACTTTAAATTATTACCATTAACTGGAATAATTGCTTATTACAAAGTAAAATCATCTGGTTTTTTTTTTATTTCAACACAACAAGATTCAACTGTAGATATAAATTTCTCGTATGGAATTCAATCTGTGAATATATCTACATAATGAGTTAATGAAGTGTACAGCTAGCAGAGGATAAAGTTATGGTTTCTACGAGTAAACCTTTGGCAGGCCTTTCAACAAAGGGCGGTATCAGGTACTTTTACCAGCCTAAAATGGTCTTTGGTACCTCCTGATTTTAAAGAGTGTTGTATAAGTTATTCATGAAAATTGTTCAAATTTTAATAAAAAGTAAATAGTAAAGTACTGGTAGACTTGAAAAATATTGAAAGCCCTACTTTGGCATGGGATCTTTTCAAGTAACGGCACTCTACTCCTTTAAACTCAGATTATTGATAATCATAACTTAAACAAGATGAACTGTGAGCTAATGCTCACTTATGATACCCCCGCTCTTTGGCAAACAGGAAGTAGGAATCTGACTGGTCAAAAAACGCTTCCCACGATATGGGGTACCTATATGAAGCTTGTGATCAAATATCAGATTTCTGCCAACAATAGTTGCTGAGAAAAATGCGCCGAAAAATGAGCATATATGTTCAATGTGTATAAAAATCAACTAAGTCGGCAAACAGGAAGTAGGAATCTGACGGATCCAAAAACGCTTCCCACAATATGGCATACCTATATGAAGCTTGTGACCAAATATCAGATTCCTGTCATCAATAGTTGCTTAGAAAAATGCGACGAAAAATGTGCATATACAAATGTATGTTAAATGTGTATAAAAATCAACAAACTCGACAAACAGGAAGTAGGAATCTGATGGATCCAAAAACGCTTCCCACGATATGGGGAACCTATATGAACTTGTGACAAAATATCAGATATCTGGCATCAATAGTTGCTGAGAAAAATGCGACAAAAAATGAGCATATATGTTCAATGTGTATAAAAACCAACTAAGTCGGCAAACAGGAAGTAGGAATCTGACGGATCCAAAAACGCTACCCACAATATGGTATACCTATATGAAGCTTGTAACCAAAAATCAGATTTCTGCCATCAACAGTTACTGAGAAAAATGTGACGAAAAATATCTTGGACGGACGAAGGACGGACAGATGGACAGAGGTAAAACAGTATAATTAATGATAATATTTCGATATATGCATACATAGCAATAATAATTTAAAATTGAGGTCAAGGTTAGGTGCCAATGACCTTCTGACATAACAAATTCTTTAGATAACAAGGGCAATGCAAAGCGTGGCGTATCCCCTCGCCTAAAAATTAGACCTTGACCTTTGAACTTGAAAATAAATAGGGTTCCAGATTCTCTTAAGGTCTAAGCATGTACCAAGTTTGGTCAAAATCAATTGAAGGATGTTGATTCTAGAGTGTTCACAAGGATGTTACACAGTAAACATTTGACCCGGTGACATTGACCCCTTGACCTTTGACCTTGAAAATCAATAGGGTTCCAGACTCTCATAAGGACTATGTATATGCCAAGTTTGGTCAAAATCCATTGAAGGATGTTGATCCTAGAGTGTTCACAAGGATGTGATGGACGGATGGAAGGACGGAAGGACAGAAGGAAGGATGGACGGTAGTGTTACTATATCTCTTTGCAACTTCGTTGTCGAGGGGATAATTATACTGATATATGAACTAAATTATAGCTAGTTACTGAAAGAAACTGAGCAAATCCTGCAAAAACTGAGAAACATGATCTATAAAACATCAAACTGAAAAAAAAGTTAAAGGACCATAAAAATAAGGCCAAGGTCTTATCACATGAGCCCTGACTGAGAAACTGACCAAATCCTGAAAACATGACCCATATATAATCAAACTGAAAAAAAAAGTTAATGGACAACAAAAATGAGGTCAAGGCCTTATCACATGAGCCCCGACTGAAAAACTGACCAAATCCTGAAAATATCACCCAAACATGAAAACATGACCCATATATAATCAAACGGAAAAAAAAAGTTATTGGACAATAAAAATGATGTCGAGATCTTATTACAAGATACAAGATACAAAATATTTTATTTTCCAATCATGGAGCCCAGTACTAAGTAGAATAATCATTTACAAATTAAAGAACATAAAATACACATATGATTTGTAATAATTAAATGTAATTTGAAAACATATTAAGACAATACAGAAAAATAAAATAATAGTAAATATTATAAAGTAAAATAAAGTTTTGGAGACACACAGTGACTTTGAAGGTCAAGGGGGAGACAACCCATAAAAACATAATATTCTAGTTTATTTATTATATTATTTTAAGTAATTCTCTGTTTTCTTTCTTTAAATAAATCAATTAATAGTTTAAATGTTAATAAAATAATTTCTTTATCTTCACATGATAGTAACCATATAAATTTATCTTCTGTTGATAAGTTCTCAAAGTTGGTACATAACCTTTTTATAATATTAAAATATTTTGCTCTACAGTTATCTAATGGCGAGCAAATCATAAGGAAATGAAACTCATCATTACATGAGACTGACTGACATGTATGCCAACAAGATGAATGTGAGAACTAATTATGTAGTACCTATGATATACTGACCTAAACACAAAAATATGACATTATTAACTAGGCTTATCTTTACAGATAATATATTCCATATTAATCATAAAGAATTGCAGCTGTCAGAAATGATTCCTCATTACTGTTGATATCAGAATAATATCTTCATAGAGACATCAACCAAAACACATATTTTAAAATACTGGTAGGGAGTGAATAATAACATATGTCTCCTATTCATGTTTTTATAACATATGTCTCCCATACATGTTTTTAATATATAATGTTAACCATTAAGAAGAACAAAATCAACAATTTATTTGACCCCCTAACATATATAATGTTAACCATAAAGAAAAAAAATATACATTTTTGATCCCTAACCTAAGGGTAAAGGTCACAATCTGTTTCTTTTCATACATGCATTTTTTTTTATCAATATTCCAATGCAAACATGTACAAAATGTCCTGAATTTAACCCTGTAATAACTAAAAACAATCAACAAATTGTATCCTTATTAAGATTGATCGATTGTTGGGCGTTTGACGTCCAGTGGCAAATATAAAATATTTCATGCATATTCAGGACGGGAACAATAACATATAAATATCATACAGAAATGAGGGAAAATGTGAAATATTGGGGCAACAACTTTTGACTGCCAACTGTAAAAATAAGGAGAGTTGGCTTTGATTTGGTTTATGATGCTTAATACCACTTTAAACAATATTTCAGTTATATAATGCAGAGCTGGTAGGGACGAAAACTTCTGCCTTTTGTTGCAACTACAATGTACCTAATCTTTCTTGAAATCTACAAAGGTGGCCTTTAATATGCAAGGTGTGTGGCATTTTCTAAGCATGTTACCAACTATGGTGCATGGTCAGGCTGTCTGTATTAAAACCTGACAACCACCCATCGAGAGGGCAAGCTCTATGGGCCATCTGGGGACGTGGTTGGCAGCTCTATGGGCCATCTGGGGATGTGGTTGGCATGGTAGCTCTATGGGCCATCTGGGGGCATGGTTGGCAGCTCTATGGGCCATCTGGGGGGCGTGGTTGGCAGCTCTATGGGCCATCTGGGGGCATGGATAGCAGCTCTATGGGCCATCTGGGGGCATGGTTGGCAGCTCTATGGGCCATCTGGGGATGTGGTTGGCAGCTCTATGGGCCATCTGGGGGTGTGGTTGGCAGCTCTATGTGCCATCTGGGGACATGGTTGGCAGCTCTATGGGCCATCTGGGGACATGGTTGGCAGCTCTATGGGCCATCTGAGGGCATGGTTGGCAGCTCTATGGGCCATCTGGGGGCATGGTTGGCAGCTCTATGGGCCATCTGGGGGCATGGTTGGCAGCTCTATGGGCCATCTGGGGGCGTGGTTGGCAGCTCTATGGGCCATCTGGGGACGTGGTTGGCAGCTCTATGGGCCATCTGGGGGCGTGGTTGGCAGCTCTATGGGCCATCTGGGGGCGTGGTTGGCAGCTCTATGGGCCATCTGGGGACGTGGTTGGCAGCTCTGTGGGCCATCTGGGGGCGTGGTTGGCAGCTCTATGGGCCATCTGGGGGCGTGGTTGGCAGCTCTATGGGCCATCTGGGGATGTGGTTGGCAGCTCTGTGGGCCATCTGGGGGCGTGGTTGGCAGCTCTATGGGCCATCTGGGGGCGTGGTTGGCAGCTCTATGGGCCATCTGAGGGCATGGTTGGCAGCTCTATGGGCCATCTGGGGGCGTGGTTGGCAGCTCTATGGGTCATCTGAGGGCATGGTTGGCAGCTCTATGGGCCATCTGGGGGCATGGTTGGCAGCTCTATGGGCCATCTGGGGGCGTGGTTGGCAGCTCTATGGGCCATCTGGGGGCATGGTTGGCAGCTCTATGGGCCATCTGGGGGCGTGGTTGGCAGCTCTATGGGCCATCTGGGGACGTGGTTGGCAGCTCTGTGGGTTGAGTCCTGGGAACTGTTACCATTACTCAGTCCTTATCATTAAGGTCATATTGGTGGTTATTTTCATATGCAACAATTTTGATTATTGTAATGCAATTGGACATAAATCATTCAGTTACACCTAAATCTCATTCTTAACCCAGTCTTTGCCTTAATTTACTTGCCCGAAAGTCAAATTTAGAAACTTTTTCTATTTATTTACTTGTCCCAGGCTTTGGACAAGTTGGTTAGGGCAAAGACTGTTAACCTCCAGAAAAGATTGTAATAAAGAAAAAGGTGCAGAATTCTTTGTTAAAAGTAAGTCTCTATTCATCAAATGAGAAGACATAAAAGAAAACATATAACCCTAGAACTGCAAGCAAATGTGCTATCAAATAAAGCTTGACAAGGTCCTTACAGAGCACTGACTTGAAAAAGAGTGTTAAAAATCTAACAATGTTCTATTAGCTGTAATAATAATAGTATTTATAGGGTATCTGTCTGAAGTGAACATACAACACCAAACAGTTTGGTCTGCCAAGTCTATCATCATAAAATATCTGTAAATATTACAGACAAATGTTGTCCATTAATCTCCAGTATTCCATATAGTTAACCCTTTCTCTTCCACCTGGGTTCAACTTGATGCCTAAACATTTTACACCTGAGTTGATCAGATGTTGATGTAATTATAAGGTGAGAAAACACATCAGTAGTTTGACTTCTACCTCGTTAAGTATTGGACAGTTCCTAAACACCTGTTTATAAACTGATATATTATATTCTTTATGACAAGATATCCCTTGTGCACATATATATTTGTTCCTTTGGATAATTTATTATGAGTTGTGGTGTTTAATGCCACTTTCAACAATATTTCAGTTATATCATGGCAGTCAGATTTATTGGTGGAGGAAACCGGAATATCTGGAGAAAACCACCGACCTGTCGCAAGTCACTGACAAACTATCACAAAATGTTGTAATGAGTACACTTCACCTGAGGGGGATTCGAACTCACAATGTTAATGGTGATAGGCACTGATTGCATAGGTAGTTGTAAATCCAAGTATCATATGATTACGACCACAACAGCTCCTTATTTATTATGAACAGTGCCATAATATTTCTTCTTTGGTGAACAAATATTCTCTATTGTTTACTCTGTCAGGAATAAATACTTGTCATATTTTTTCTGTTGGAATTTTATATCCTGTAATATTTGTTCCAGTCACAACAAATGCTATGGCAGAAATTCTATCTCATCTCATCCCTCATGGTTGCAGGTTACATAAAAATACCTTATCTTTAGCTTTTTTTTTTTTTCAAAATAAGCTAAAAACTCTAATGGTCAACATTATAACCGACACGAATCACTCCTCCAGCAAATCCTTTTTCTACCATAAATAAACGAAATGACAATAATGGGAATCATAAATTTGGGTGCTGGATTGGCACAGATACAAAAATGTGTCTTGGTTAGCCAGCTACCCTTCCCTCTAAATATCTAGATCTCTGGTAGTGAAACAGATACAAACAAATAATAACAAAAGACCACAAACTATCACAGAAATTAGGACAATGTTTACATTGACAACATTGAAGGAGGGTCAGTGGTCAATGTTAACAGTTAACTGACTACTCCCTGGCCCAGACGAGGTGTACTTGATGTGATAAAGTTTGTCAGTGACTTGCAGTGGTTTTCCATGGGTACTCCGGTTTCCTCCATCAAAAACACTGACCGGCACGATATAACTAAAATATTGTTGAAAGTGGGGTTTCAAAGCCTTAATAAAGTAGAACATGTTGGTTGTATACCATTACTATGAGGATAAAAGTCACAATGACAATGATGGCTTTACAGTTTTTTAGAAAGCTAATGTTAAATTCTACTAGAAGGCATATAGACTTCCACTGTTATCTAAATGTAAATTAGGGGTTATGGTTATGGTGTTTAACCCCATTTCAACAATATTTCAGTTATATCGTGTCGGTCAGTTTTATTGGTGGAGGACAACAGAGTACCCTGAGAGAACCATTGACCTGCCGCAAGTTACTGACAAACTTTATCACATAATGTTGTATAGAGTACACCTTGCCTGAGTGGGATTCAAACTCATAACGTTAGAGGTTCCTTATAGACCTCCACTGTTATACAAATGTAATCTAAGACTTTCCAAATTCCTTAAAAAGTATGCACACCTGACAATCCTTTACACACCTACTCATATCAAAAGCTTGCATTATTCTCTTTAAAAACAATTATTTGGATTTGAATGAACATTTATATATTATATGTATTTAGGTGAATACACTGTACTTGTATTACTGTTCTCCATATCACAATCACACTATAGGATCATAGGTAACTGAATTTTCACTTTGTCTACCACTGTATTTCCACAATATGTAATGCCTTTTTATCATACCTTCTGTGAGTAAGTGAGTGGTTGTTTTTTAATGTCAAGAGAGCAATTTGTCAGCTATATCATGGTGAGAACAAGCTATGATGATGAAGCCTGCTTTGTACTAGACCAACAGGTTGGGGTGGAATTTTGTAATACAAACTCACTGAATCAACAGTTGGTTTCACTCCGACGTATTATCCTGATTCCAAGCCAACCAGACTTTGCTCATACTCCTTATAATATTGTATACTTAGCAGAGATTAAGTAACAAAAACCAGTTTTGTAGTCTTTTGTTTGACACGGCCAGAGATTGAACTCATGATCTTCAAAACTTGAGGCAAGCTGTACTGCTAACCATTGCAACCAGTGCACCACCAAGACAGTCAATATCATCAGTTTTTGAATTGCAACACATTGATGCATATATATATACAAGAGACACAGTTCTCAAGTTTTGTACCACATGTATATAAAGTAGTCACACTCTTACTCTTAAGGTCAACCCTCTTTATCAGGCCAGATTTTAGATGCATTGAGATAGTGAAATACAACTATGTATGAGTCCCCCTCAAGAGAAATCACACCTTCTTATAATGCTACTTTGTAATTGCAGAAGGGGTGACCTTATAAGAAGGAGGATTACTGCAGTGAAATTTGATATTCTGATTTTTCTCCAATGTGAAACTAAGACAAATTTTTGATACAAAATGGCTGTAATTAGACTTTTATAAGTGGACACCAAGACACATATAAACCTTTCTATCCTGTGACATTATTTTTCACATCATTTAAATAACAACAGCTGATTTTCATAAAATTATAGACCACAAGGTTTGGATTATTTAGGCAGAGGTTAATATCTGCCATTTATAATAAAGATAAATGGAGTAATGTTTGTCATTTAAGAATATAAGTACATGTATTTATAAGACAAACAGCTTACTTGGGTGTTCTAAGGTAATAGTAGTTAACCTGTAAGTGATGTATTTCATAATATGGGTCTAAAACAGCTGGGTGAACTCTTGTGTTTTACCTGAACTGCTGGACATTACTATGAAAATAAATAGAGAAAAAAAAATTATAGGGTCAATCCAAGCTGAAAGGCATGTAACACCTGTCTTCAATACGACTGCATAAAGATGAAGTAAAATAAAATATATTCCATAAATAGGTAAAAAAAAATCTTCTTGAAATAAAAACGTAGCCATCGAATTTAGTGTACACTTATAATCAAAAGATTGGAAAGTCAAATACACAATGTAATTTAAAAGTAATTGGAGGTAAATACACCAAAGGGTAGCCAGGATAGCCAAAATCTGCTAAGATCACCTATACCTGAGGGAGGTGTTCTTATTTTAAATTGTAAATATTATATGGCACAATTTACATTTCCACCTCCAATTTTATCCATTATTTTTATCCATGTAGCAGACTAGTGACTCAGCTGAATCTGTGTCACTCATCTGTTTGTAAATTGGGTATCTTTTTATTCAATGCATGATAATTTATGTATGGTTTGTAACTTTGTAGTTTCAGATATTAACATTGACATACACATACTCGTGCTGTGGTGGTCGTGTTTGATTTCTGATCAACTTAAAAAAGACATAAACTTTGGAAAGAACCCTACATAACAAGGAACATTCCTTCAAAATAAACTTCTTAGAAATTTGGTGGAGGACCACTTAAAGAACAATTCCAAAATGGAACATTTTATTCCATCATATGGCTTTTGAGAAGAAGACTTTTCAAATTTCACCCAATTAGAAACTGTTATTGGTCTTGGTGTCCATATTGAATTTATTATCAGCACCAATAAATAATAAATTAGAATTTATATTAAGACTATTCTTTGGATATTGTTCAGTTAGATTAGAAATAATGTATAAGTAATATTAAACTTTCTCTGCCGTTTTTTCCTATGTATGTTTCATAATGTATATTGTAAAGTTGTTTATTTCATTAATTTGTGTATTTCACTGATGCTTTATCATTTTGTAATTTAAATATATTCTATGAGCTGTATTGCTTAAGAATAAAGATTATTATTATTAGATTCACAGATAATTGAGATGTTGACATGTATTCAAAGTTTAATTGCCTCTCAAACTCCAGATTTTTATAATGTTTAGAGCTAGTTCTATGACAATAAAAAAGTAGATATCTAATTTAGTGCACACACATTTCTGGAATAACCTTCACGAGGTACGTTCAAAGTTCAAATTATTTGAAAGCCAAATAATTTAAAAAAACTTTTTTTAAATAGATTTTGCTCCACTAATAATCAGTGCATATTTTGTATCCCCCTTTCATCCTGGTTTTAACAATTATTTCTTTGGACTCTTTCAATAATAAGGCTTGTGTGTATTAGTATATATGGAAGAAAAAATAATTTCTCACCAGATTTTCTTATACTGCTGATATGAGTTTATTGCCATAAATTACATAACAGTGTTGTAGAAAAGATTAATACATGTATATAGAATTGATTTAGTATTGTCATTCACGGCTGGCAAAACATGCCACATCAAAAAACCCAAAGAATCGGGGAAAGGATTAACTTAATAATCCATATTTAACTGTGTGCCATTCATCTCCATTTCCAGTACATTATTAATGGCAATTTCTGTGTAAGATTCTGCAGAATGGTAAATAATCAATTCTAATGCCATGAAGATTTATAATTCTCAAATAATCAGACCTTATTTCATCATGGAATGGGTACACAGACACTGCAAATTTAATAATAAAAGTATAAGGATGTAAGTGAACGTGACAGAAAATCCATTTGAAACATCTGCTAAAAATGAAAAAGTTAAAGGAACAATGCTTTTATTGCTGTTCTTCATCAAACATTTTTTCAATGCGAGATCTTCAAAGTGATCTGCATATGAGCGATACTCTTTTAATGTTAACCAATAAATCCTTTTTACCACTAACATATATGGGGCTATCAGAAAGATTGTGAAACCATAAATCTTATTAAAAAGGTCATTTTTATTTTTTAATCCATTTATTGTATACTTTCGATTAATTTCTGTGAAAATGTCAGCCCAAAAATGGGTCAGGCTAATACGGTTATTCTGCTGTAGATCACTCACTTCTGGCTTTACTATATATATAATTTATTTGTACGAGCTTTAAAAACATTTAGAAAATCGAGCCTTTGGAAAGCATTTCTGCCCTGTTTTGCAGCAAGTACAAATGAATTTTATATTTTTCAACAATGTATGCATATTGTATTTATTCTGCAATGTCTAAAAGCCCAAGTCAACTGCCAAATTGCCTAAAGAGAGCAGAAACAAGCATTTTTCTAATCGTTTTTGATGGTGTCTTCTATGAAGTCTGCACTAATTCTGTTACCGTTTCTCAACATTGCTTAACATGAATCAGGAACCAGAAAAACTATATCTTTGATCAGTGACCATATATAACAAAAATTTATCCAGTCAATGCAATCTGACTGCTCAAATAGAACCAGTGGGAAAATTTACTAGTATTTTACTATCTACATGTAAATGCATCTTAAATCTGGCCTGCTAAAAGGAGTGACATTTGGTTAAAGGGGGCCTCATAAGAGGGGGACTGCTGTACTCCAAATAAAAGTGTAATGATGCTGGTAAAAGAAACATTTCTGATATAGGTATTTATGCAAACATCAGTTTTAAGGGCATAACACAATAACTAATAAGATTTACTAAAGAGGCACCTGTAGGAGCCCCTAATTAAATTACACACCATAATTTAATAGATAATTAACTCTTACAGTTAAAGAGAAGTATAATAGAAAAGTTTGTTATTCCAATTCAAATCTTAAGTACATAATTTATGATGTATGAACATTATTTTTCGTGGCTAACTGCAATATTTTCACCAAAGGGCAATAACTCTTGAAATGGAAATGGAAAAATGTGATTCCGAAGAGGACTGTTCGCTAAAGATATTTTCATGCCAAAATGCAGATACCTGTACCTATTTTTTCCCTCTGTTAAAGGTTCATCAGAATCCACTTCAAAGGAATGGTTAGATGAACCAGTTGTACATGTGATGAAGGTTAAACTATAAGTGAACACATGATTTATTAGATGAACCAGTTGTACATGTGATGAAGGTTAAACTATAAGTGAACACATGATTTATTAGATGAACCAGTTGTACATGTGATGAAGGTTAAACTATAAGTGATGAAGGTTAAACTATAAGTGAACACATGATTTATTCATTTCCTTTAATGCTAGAAAAAAAATAGAAAACAAAATATCAATCAAGAAATTATTCTTTTATTTAGAATTATTTTATTTTAATTTAATATAAAAAAAAACATTAGAAAAAAAAACCAATCACCTAAAAAAATAATCTAATAATGTAAAATTGTGAAAGAGGTTATCTTGTCACCCTTATAAATACATCAAATCATATTATTCTGCTTATGTAATACCATTTATACAAAAACCTATATATTTAATAGAACAAATCATGATTAAAATGGTCTTTAATTTAATTATAATGCATACTGTGGTCTATAACAGCTGTTTGGTAGAGACATTGGAAAATTGAATCAAAAAAGAAAATCCAAAATAATGGTGATTTGATGGATTTTCCACAATGAGGCTGACATAAGGTGATAGGACGGAGCTTTTCCTGTGTATCAATTGCCGATAGTAGATAATTGATATATGGTATTAGCATCGACAGAATATCAACCAACATAGTCAGCCTTCTACTCTTTATCTCACATGCTTAATCGAACAAACTTAATGAAGGAAGTAAAGATTTGTTGCCTTCAATTTCAAAATTTGATTAAATCGTAGAAATCAGAGCAAAAATAAATTGAATTCTGTCACAGATTCGGTCTTACCGTGCATTGAGGAGGTATTAGAATAAGCATTCATTTAGCCTTTGTTTTATCTTTCCGTTAATATCAATTAATCGTGATAGAAATATATTCAGTAATTGACAAAGGGTCACCAAAGACTAAATAACGAACTCTGCTTCAGATCTACAATAGTGGATCAAATAGAATTTATCAAAAGTAAGTCGTAAAGCTACAAGACGAACAATTCTATGGAAGCAAAATAACAACATTTATATACTGTATGGTTCAATCAAATGTAAGTACAGTCAACCCTGTATTAAGAGGTCATCTTTGGGACAAAGAAAAAGTGGCTTTATAAGACAGGTGACCTCTTAAAAGAGGTTAAATTCATATGAAATCTTCAATGACAGGACACACAAAGATGACCTTTAAATGCAGGTTACTGTTTAATAGAGGTGACCACGTGGGCAAGTTTGAGTTTATATTGTCTCGTCTTTTCTTGTTTTGCTTTACCATTGCATTTGTAATGTTGTCATATTTGTATTCCAATTCTTCTTGTAACCGAAAATATTTTCTGACTATCGTAAACTGTGTTTGTCTGTTAAAAATATACAACAATGAAATGTCTAACTGCTAATTTTAAAATCCAGAATGTATTTGAATCCAGATCAGTCTTGCAATCAAAAACATTTTCCGACTTGTGTAAACTGTATTTGTCTGTTAAAGATATATATAACATTATTACAGTGAAATGTCTAGCTGCTAATTTTGAAAACTTGTTATAAACAATCTACAAATCTTTATGACAGGAAGGGTCTTAGAAATTAGCTGATTTTCCAACAGACATCATGAGAATGATGTTACCCAGATAAAAGCATTTTTACTACAAATGTATTTTAGTTGTTAATTAACAGTTTTAACAATAACCTTGGCCTTTTTTTATATAGAGGAAATATAGAATAGGTCATCAAAGAGCAAATAAATAATTATAAGTCAGTAATTACAGACTCCTATTATGAATAGTAAACAGAAGTTTGTATATTATATGCTTAATTTGCTCTCAGATACTTCAATCATCTGTCAGTGATATAAACCAAAGAAAATCGGCAGACAATCGGCAGGAATATAAAAAAAATAGATGTTGCTGATAATATTGCACAGATGACAAACAGATAATGTAGCAATCCTCATACATGTACAATAGTCCCTCTGACATAGGCTTATGGTGTTTAACACCACATTCAACAATATTTCAGTTATATTGTGGCTTTCAGTTTTATTGGTGGAGGAAACCGGAGCACACAGAGAAAACCACTGACAAACTTAATCACATAATGTTGTATCGAGTACACTTCGCCATGAGCAGGATTTTAACTTACAACTTTAGTGGTGATAAGCACTGACTGCACAGGTAGTTGTAAATTCAACTATCATACGATAACAACCACGACGGTATTCTCTCATATAAGGCCACCCCCTTCTGCAATAAAAAAAAGATGACTTATGAAAGGGATAACCTTTCTTAATGGGGAATAATTTAGTAGTATTTTATTATCTCACTTCATCCAATATCTTGCCTGATAAGAGAGGTGGCCTTTGGTGGAAGTGGCCTTCTAAGATGGAAAAATATATATTCAAACTGGCCTAAAGTTAAATCTACTTCAAATAAATGCTCTCGTCTTATTGGATAAGGAGGGTTATGGTTACTGGTATGGTGTTTTATGCCACTTTTCAACAATATTTCAGCTATATCGTGGCGGTCAGTTTTATTGGTTGAGGGAACCGGAGTACCCAGAGAAAACCACCTAACTGTTGCAGGTCACTGACAAACTTTATCACATAATGTTGTATCGAGTACACCTCACCATGAACAGGATTTGAACTCACAACTTTAGTGGTGATCAGCACTGATTGCATATTTTGTTTGTTTCAATCATAATTTGACTATTCTGATTTTCCTGTATATACATACAATTGTCACTTCAAGCTAATATTGCACTTATTTTTTTGGTAAATAAAGAAATCCAAATGCCACTTTTGTTTGCTTTTCCTATCCATTACCAAAAATGTGAGATCTTTTCCGTTAGTTGTAAGATGAAAGAATTAAGTGAGTTCACATACCCCACACTTTTTTTTTATCAATTCCCATTTAAATGTGAGATCTTTAGTTGTAAGATAAAAGAAAAAGTGAGTTCACATAACCAACACTTTCAGTTCCATAGAGGAATGAGGATTCTTCTTCCCAAAGGAAGAGGAAGTACTGTGTGAGACATGTTATTGAATTCATTTGATATTTAGCATTAAAAATACCTTTGAACATCAAAACATCTTTTTTATTCTTTTAGGATCATCTTTTTAAACATAAATCGTCAGGAAATCCCCATATATATGTATTTTATATATTTTAAAATAAAATGTAATTATTTGATAAAAAGTTAAAAAAATTGATTATTTTAGTGTTAATCGATTGATCCCTTGATCTGAGTTTTGGGGGGAAAAAGTAGTCACCACAATCACCTTATGAAATTCCAATGAGATATTATATCTTCATATTAAAGAACTCACAACTTTAGTGATGATAGTCACTGATTGCATAGGTAGTTGTAAATCCAACTACCATACGATCACGACCATGACAGCCCTATTCTAGTTATGCAAGATCTATTTCTCAAAACCCTTATTCCATAGATAAAAACAAAGTTAATGGATTATAGAATGCTTTCACAAAAAATTTAGAAAAATCGTAATGAATGCTCCATTAAGGTGACAAAAAGTTGTGACAGACAAACAGGTTAAAAAAATTATATCCCCTATGTAATTCTGTAGTATTGAGTATTCTGGTAAAGTTACAAAATGATTTTGTTCCATAAATTTTTTTTGTTGGAAAATGTTCAAAATGGCTAACCAGTAGAGCACCACCCAACAATTGAGAAAATTAAGATTTAATCAAAGAAATAATCCTGGTTGTTATAAAGTAACATAAATTAATTAATGTTGTAATTTCAACATGGATCTGTATATAATAATTCACTTTTCCTATCGACATGTAACATCAATCCCTGCCAAAAAAACCTCTGTATAAAGTTGTTCCTATAAACAGTTACACCTATTTTTTCACTTCAAAGGCTGGTATGTAATTCGTCTTGATAACTCTTTTTTTTTTTAAGTTTATTTTATCGAATTGAAAAATGGAGAAACAAAAATTGCTATCTGAGTTTATCTAATATCTCATGATCAGTTACTCTAAAAAAATTAGATGTGCGAGGTACATGTAATTAAAATATATTGCAAAAGAAAGAGAAATGACAGGTAGTCTTATTGAATTTTTTTTTTTATCGAAACCTCCCACACACAAATTTTGTATGATGATATTTCATAAATGTCATGTGACCTGACTGCACTTTACCTACACCTGCATAGATCTGCATGTTTTACATCACGTAATATCAAGTTTGTAAATTCAGTAGTTCCCCTCTTATAAGACCACCCCTTTTGCAATTAAAAAATAGGCCTTATAAGAGGGGTGACCTCTCTTGAGGGGTACTATATAGTAATATTTAGTTATATTAGTGTATCTGAAATCTCGCCTGATATTAGAAGGATAGCCATTTGTGGGAAGGGTCTAAAAAGAAGTGCAGCATTTCGTCAAAGTGACCTTAGAAGAGGGGGACTATTCTACCATCATCATGATCATCATTCATCTTTTATGCTTTTATATTGGTTAAGAAGGATTCACAAAACCCATATTTTTAACATATTTCTACAAAATACATATGATCCACAAAATATATTACTACAGTCAGTAAGTACTCTGATAAGATGAATCCTTGGATAACTCAAAATAAAAAAAATAGTTTGTTCATATGTATTAGCTTGAATTAGCCTAAACAGACTGCAATTTTGGTTTGAGAAAATGCATTTAGGTTTCAAAACATATTTGTTTGTATTATTAATGGAAAATATTAGTAAAAAGCTAAAATATCAGTAAAAAGCTAAAATATTAGCTTAGATACCAAAAGCATGCAATATCAGGTAAAAGTGGTATTGTACCAAAAAAATGTTTTGAGACTAAAATGCGGTTTCTCAAACCAAGTTGCAGTCCGTTCCTAATATGATTAGAATATTCTGATAATTTACAGTTACCGGTAAATCCTTAATTCCTTCGACTCAATTACCATAAATCATGTCAAGGCCTGCTTTTACATTCAGAGGTTGACAAAAGGGAATTAACTCATGAATAGAAATCGATAAAATTTATTTGACTCTTTTATATCAGTTATTTAAAAATAATCTAACTCTTTATTTCCCTTTGACATAATGCTTAACAATTTAAAATTTACCTGACTACCAAATATCCCTGTTACACAATGGTAAAATATGAAATATATCTGAATTCATATACCTCTTTGACAGAATGCTAAAAATTTAAACTTATGCATAAAAAGATTTCATAGCAAGAAACTTACATATTTTCACTTGTAAAATATTTTTTTTCTGATACAAAGTTAAAGAAAAATCAATAATATTATAATTAACATTTATGGTTGGTTTATTGGTTAATGGTGTTTAACGCCACTTTCAACAATATTTCAGTTATATCGTGGCAGTCAGTTTTATTGGTTGAGGAAACCGGAGTACCAGGAGAAACCCACAGACCTGTCGCAAGTCACTGACAATTTTATCACATAATATTGTATCGAGCACACCTCGCCATGGAAGGGGTTCAAACTCGCAACGTTAGTGGTGATAGGCACTGATTGCACAGGTAGTTGTAAATCCAACTACCATACGATCATGACCACGATGGCCCCTCACAAAATAAAGAGCTATGTAGATAAAGAGATGTAATAGTTTTCATCAAAATCTGTCGATATCGATCTACAGACAAGGTTGATAAAACTATATATTTTTTGGGGGGGGGGGGGGGGGGGGGGGGGGGGGGGAGAATAAAAATAAAATGTTTTCAAAGAACAGTTCATTCAGAGCAAAAATAAGATGGGATTCAACCAAACTTTTTTTTAATACAAATGAAATTGAAATTTCATTTTACCACCACAGATGAAATCTAAATGAAGATCTTTATGAAAATGAACTTTTTATCAGTAATTCTGTTGTCAGAAACATTTGTTCACAATAAATAACCTAAAACCAACCTCAGAATATGACTGAAATCAACATATCATTAAGATCAACAAGATTTCACAAAATATATAGACAAGCCACCTGATACAAACAAAACTGCAGAAAATATGTCAACATCGTACTGTGAGAAAACTGTAACCATGACAAGCATTTTATTACTAGGGACATCTGGAAGTCATTTTTGACATGAAAAAATATATGATGTTTTTCAGAACCTGTAAGAATTTGGATGGTAATTAGTGACACTGTATGTTCCCTGCCTATGGAGGATTAAAGCATATTACATAGGTCAAAAAGAAAATATGATTGAACACACATGGGGGTTAATTGTCTCTTTATAACTGTAATGCTGCAATAAGTTAACTAGGTATTAACTACAATAGATGCAAAACTGAAAAATAATTTGTGCAATATTTTTTTTGACATAAAATGACTGTAAAACAGGAATGTTTCTATTATCTAGGAATTTTATGATTCAGTAATCAGTGGAGAATGCTTTCTACTAATTATCTGTCATCCTATTTACTCTTATGACTTGTAATGAAAGGACAAACAAAAACTATCAACATGTAGGAACAATCTATGAAAAAAAATGTTTTATAAATAACAATCTTTGTTACCAGTGAAAATCATTTTGAAAATTGACCTTAAAAATAAACATTGAGAAATATCTAGGATGGTCACTATGGTTTACATGACTCTTTGTACCTATGTCAAACCAGGTCCTGGATTTCCATTATCATATGTCATTTTTTAGGTTCAATGATTTAGGTGAGAGGTACGGATAGTTGTTGTTTTATTTATTTTAATGGCATTGTTGACCATCACTGTTTAAACTTTCTTTTCATAATTGGATTTTACAACTTAAACTCAAAGGGATGATAATAAACTTAGATTAACCAAGTTTAATTCCCATGTATGATAATAAACTTGGATTACACAAGTTTAACTCAAAGGTTTGATAATAAACTTGGATTACACAAGTTTAACTCAAAGGTTTGATAATAAACTTGGATTACACAAGTTTAATTCAAAGGTTTGATAATAAACTTGGATTACACAAGTTTAACTCAAAGGTTTGATAATAAACTTGGATTACACAAGTTTAACTCAAAGATTTGATAATAAACTTGGATTACACAAGTTTAACTCAAAGGTTTGATAATAAACTTGGATTACTCAAGTTTAATTCAAAGGTTTGATAATAAACTTGGATTACATAAGTTTAACTCAAAAGTTTGATAATAAACTTGGATTACACCAGTTTAACTCAAAGGTTTGATAATAAACTTGGATTACACAAGTTTAACTCAAAGGTTTGATAATAAACTTGGATTATTCAAGTTTAACTCAAAGGTTTGATAATAAACTTGGATTACACAAGTTTAACTCAAAGGTTTGATAATAAACTTGGATTACCACAGTTTAACCCAAAGGTTTGATAATTAACTTGGATTACACAAGTTTAACTCAAAGGTTTGATAATAAACTTGGATTACACAAGTTTAACTCAAAGGTTTGATAATAAACTTGGATTACTCAAGCTTAACTCAAAGGTTCGATAATAAACTTGGATTACTCAAGTTTAACTCATAGGTTTGATAATAAACTTGGATTACTCAAAAGTTTAACTCAAAGGTTCGATAATAAACTTAGATTACATAAGTTTAACTCAAAGGTTTGATAATAAACTTGGATTACATAAGTTTAACTCAAAGGTTTGATAATAAACTTGGATTACTCAAGTTTAACTCAAAGGTTTGATAATAAACTTGGATTACACAAGTTTAACTCAAAGGTTTGATAATAAACTTGGATTATTCAAGTTTAACTCAAAGGTTTGATAATAAACTTGGATTACACAAGTTTAACTCAAAGGTTTGATAATAAACTTGGATTACCACAGTTTAACCCAAAGGTTTGATAATAAACTTGGATTACACAAGTTTAACTCAAAGGTTTGATAATAAACTTGGATTACACAAGTTTAACTCAAAGGTTTGATAATAAACTTGGATTACTCAAGCTTAACTCAAAGGTTCGATAATAAACTTGGATTACTCAAGTTTAACTCATAGGTTTGATAATAAACTTGGATTACTCAAAAGTTTAACTCAAAGGTTCGATAATAAACTTAGATTACATAAGTTTAACTCAAAGGTTTGATAATAAACTTGGATTACATAAGTTTAACTCAAAGGTTTGATAATAAACTTGGATTACTCAAGTTTAACTCAAAGGTTTGATAATAAACTTGGATTACTCAAGTTTAACTCAAAGGTTTGATAATAAACTTGGATTACTCAAAAGTTTAACTCAAAGGTTTGATAATAAACTTGGATTACTCAAAAGTTTAACTCAAAGGTTTGATAATAAACTTGGATTACATAAGTTTAACTCAAAGGTTTGATAATAAACTTGGATTACACAAGTTTAACTCAAAGGTTTGATAATAAACTTGGATTACTCAAGCTTAACTCAAAGGTTCGATAATAAACTTGGATTACTCAAGTTTAACTCATAGGTTTGATAATAAACTTGGATTACTCAAAAGTTTAACTCAAAGGTTCGATAATAAACTTAGATTACATAAGTTTAACTCAAAGGTTTGATAATAAACTTGGATTACATAAGTTTAACTCAAAGGTTTGATAATAAACTTGGATTACTCAAGTTTAACTCAAAGGTTTGATAATAAACTTGGATTACACAAGTTTAACTCAAAGGTTTGATAATAAACTTGGATTACTCAAAAGTTTAACTCAAAGGTTTGATAATAAACTTGGATTACATAAGTTTAACTCAAAGGTTTGATAATAAACTTGGATTACTCAAGCTTAACTCAAAGGTTTGATAATAAACTTGGATTACACAAGTTTAACTCAAAGGTTTGATAATAAACTTGAATTACTCAAAAGTTTAACTCAAAGGTTTCATAATAAACTTGGATTACATAAGTTTAACTCAAAGTTTTGATAATAAACTTGGATTACATAAGTTAAACTCAAAGGTTTGATAATAAACTTGGATTACACAAATTTAACTCAAAGGTTCGATAATAAACTTGGATTACTCATGTTTAACTCAAATGGTTGATAATAAACTTGGATTACACAAGTTTAACTCAAAGGTTTGATAATAAACTTGGATTACTCATGTTTAACTCAAATGGTTGATAATAAACTTGGATTACACAAGTTTAACTCAAAGGTTTGATAATAAACTTGGATTACTCATGTTTAACTCAAATAGTTGATAATAAACTTGGATTACTCAAAAGTTTAACTCAAAGGTTCGATAATAAACTTGGATTACACAAATTTAACTCAAAGGTTTGATAATAAACTTGGATTACTCATGTTTAACTCAAATGGTTGATAATAAACTTGGATTACTCATGTTTAACTCAAATGGTTGATAATAAACTTGGATTACACAAGTTTAACTCATAGGTTTGATAATAAACTTGGATTACTCAAAAGTTTAACTCAAAGGTTCGATAATAAACTTAGATTACATAAGTTTAACTCAAAGGTTTGATAATAAACTTGGATTACATTAGTTTAACTCAAAGGTTTGATAATAAACTTGGATTACTCAAGTTTAACTCAAAGGTTTGATAATAAACTTGGATTACACAAGTTTAACTCAAAGGTTTGATAATAAACTTGGATTACTCAAAAGTTTAACTCAAAGGTTTGATAATAAACTTGGATTACATAAGTTTAACTCAAAGGTTTGATAATAAACTTGGATTACACAAGTTTAACTCAAAGGTTTGATAATAAACTTGGATTACTCAAGCTTAACTCAAAGGTTCGATAATAAACTTGGATTACTCAAGTTTAACTCATAGGTTTGATAATAAACTTGGATTACTCAAAAGTTTAACTCAAAGGTTCGATAATAAACTTAGATTACATAAGTTTAACTCAAAGGTTTGATAATAAACTTGGATTACATAAGTTTAACTCAAAGGTTTGATAATAAACTTGGATTACTCAAGTTTAACTCAAAGGTTTGATAATAAACTTGGATTACACAAGTTTAACTCAAAGGTTTGATAATAAACTTGGATTACTCAAAAGTTTAACTCAAAGGTTTGATAATAAACTTGGATTACATAAGTTTAACTCAAAGGTTTGATAATAAACTTGGATTACTCAAGTTTAACTCAAAGGTTTGATAATAAACTTGGATTACACAAGTTTAACTCAAAGGTTTGATAATAAACTTGAATTACTCAAAAGTTTAACTCAAAGGTTTCATAATAAACTTGGATTACATAAGTTTAACTCAAAGTTTTGATAATAAACTTGGATTACATAAGTTAAACTCAAAGGTTTGATAATAAACTTGGATTACACAAATTTAACTCAAAGGTTCGATAATAAACTTGGATTACTCATGTTTAACTCAAATGGTTGATAATAAACTTGGATTACACAAGTTTAACTCAAAGGTTTGATAATAAACTTGGATTACTCATGTTTAACTCAAATGGTTGATAATAAACTTGGATTACACAAGTTTAACTCAAAGGTTTGATAATAAACTTGGATTACTCATGTTTAACTCAAATAGTTGATAATAAACTTGGATTACTCAAAAGTTTAACTCAAAGGTTCGATAATAAACTTGGATTACACAAATTTAACTCAAAGGTTTGATAATAAACTTGGATTACTCATGTTTAACTCAAATGGTTGATAATAAACTTGGATTACTCATGTTTAACTCAAATGGTTGATAATAAACTTGGATTACACAAGTTTAACTCAAAGGTTTGATAATAAACTTGGATTACTCATGTTTAACTCAAATGGTTGATAATAAACTTGGATTACACAAGTTTAACTCAAAGGTTTGATAATAAACTTGGATTACTCATGTTTAACTCAAATGGTTGATAATAAACTTGGATTACTCAAGTTTAACTCAAAGGTTTGATAATAAACATAAATTAACCAAGCTTAACAAGAAAGTTTGATATTTATCTTGAATTACTGAATTTCAACTCAAATGTTTGATTACTCAAGGTTTGATAATAAACTTGAATTACATAAGTTCAACTCAAATGTTTGATTACTCAAGGTTTGATAATAAACTTGAATTACATAAGTTCAACTCAAAAGTTTGACAATAAAAATGGATTACTCGAGTAACATGAGTATGTGGAGTCAATTTAAGCCCAGTGGGATTCAAATTAGATCAACAGTTCATCACAGTAGAAATGTTAGCCAAGAATTTGTGAACATACAAGAATTCTACAAATGCCAAGAGCAATCAACAAACTGTTCTCTTCCATATCAACATCTATTAGTGAAATATTAAAGTGTTAATTTATTTGTAGTTTTGTAGATAAGTGGTCATCCTCTTAAGATAAGTAAATCACATTTTCTACTGGTTTGAAGAACATTAAAATCAAATAAAACTCTGTATTACAATCCATGACCTTTACTGTCTCAGAGTCAAAAGGAGTCACATTTTCTACTTGCTTGAAGAACATTAAACTCAAATAAAACTCTGTATTCAGTCCATGACCTTTACTGTCTCAGAGTCAAAAAGAGTCACATTTTCTACTTGTTTGAAGAAGATTAAATTCAAATAAAACTCTGTATTCAATCCACGACCTTGCTGTCTCAGAGTCAAAAAGAGTCATTCCTTTTGTTATGATTAAAAAAAAAATAATAATCCAGTCATCAAACGCTATCAATTGCTTAAAGGTCACATGGGATGATTGTTCTAAATCAAACAAAACGGTGGGTAATTGCAATGATAGGATGATCCAATATACAAAACATTAATTAATTAGATTCTATATATCAAAGGAAATTTTTCTTACAATAAAGGTTAATGGCACCATTTTTTCTCCCATTTGTAGACATCATGAAGACAAAATTATCAATAAAAATGAACCAAGAAATTTCTTCTACCGTTATCTGATATTTCATACAGCTTTTTTTTTCTGGTCCCAGACAATGCTGGAAGCTTTTTATAGCATTATTGTGACATTGAAAGATAATAGCAATCTGAAGTCACTAACCAATGGAACGACTACTATTCCCTGCACAATTAACAGATTGTCAAGCAATGATGACTTACCACATGACATATAAAATATGATTTTCTAATGTCACGATCGGCACATTTCACTACATTCCTCCAGTACTTATTTCCTAATGGTTATAAAAACATGGATAGTTTGGTCTATGGTGTTTAACGACACTTTCAACAATTTTACAATATGATTTCCTAATGTCACAATCACTACATTTCACTAAATTCCTCTGGTCTTGAACTTATTTTCAAATGGTTATATATAAAAATATGGATAAGATACTGTATACAATAAAGTATCGTAACTTTGTGAAAACCCAAGGGATAACATATGTAATATATATAATTATGACAGTATCTAATGACCAATTTAATTACATAACCAGTCTACAAAGAGTTCCTAATTAATTATTGGTACAAATGTATCACAACAAATACAAACTAATGAGTAACTATATTTATAATGAAGAATTGGTAATTACTTTGCTTTGATCTTAAAAATACTCTTTTTCATTGAGAAACTAGTTGTATTGTAAGGAGTACAACTCAACCCACACATTAAGTGCACTGAATCAAATTCATATGACATTTGAATAGTGGATATAAAAACTTTGTCTTAATTCAGTACATGTATCAATTTAGTACTTTGAAAAAAAAATTCAATGTATTTCCAATTTGTTCTATCATCACTTAATATTGCATCAACAATAAGTGTATGTGAACTACCTATAACAGGCCTGTATATTTTCCACAGTCTAATAATGGTAGAGTATGTTTTTGAAGCCAAAAAAAAAATCAAAAAAAATCTCCACTTATAGTCTGAAAAATGCAGTATTTATTTTTAACAACTCATTATGAAAGGAAAGTTTAAACAGCAATGGTCACCAATATCAACAAGATAAACATGCAATTACCTCCCACTTTAAATCATTGAACATAAAAGAAAACCCATGACATATGAAGTTGGAAATCCAAGGCAAGGTCCTGGCGGCTTGGGACAGGTACAAACATGTCTGAATTACTGTAGAGATATTTGGAATATCACACATGCACTAATACAAATTTATTTCTAACATTACAGAACATTAATAGTTCCTTTATCTTTTCTTCTGGACTTTTATTATAGTAATATACATAAATGTATCTATTCTTGACAGATTAAGTGCTAAATAATAGGTAACCCATGCTCCCTAGAAGTGTGCCCCTCATATTTATCCCACTGTGTGGTATAGCTTATACAGTAATTAAGATAACCCTTTTAGAACACAAGTAAACACAATCTGACAGTTAGAGGTCAGATCAGGCCATATAATGTCACTTAACACCAAGCTTATCTTAGAGTATGGTTACTGAAGCTACTGTATACCTGTTCGTTACTGTTACCTAGAATTAAGGGGTGTGCTTAAACACCTTGTTAACACTGATTAATCAGGATCAAACAGCTGTTTTACTGAAGCTACTGTATACCTGTTAGCTACTGTTACCCAGAATTAAGGGGTGTGTTTAAACACCTTGTTAACACTGACTACTCAGAATCAAACAGCTGTTTTACTACATATGTAGCAGTGTACATAAATTTGGTATCAATCAGCATGAAATGATAGCACATGCAATTCTAACAAGATTTTATCAGCTAGAGTTACATGCAAGTATGTAAATATTTCAATCAAATTTTTTGTTTGATTCAACTTCTATGCCACCCAGTAATTGAAAGACAATAATCTTCCTTTTTTCCAATCCTAAAATTTCTAAAATGTATGGGATCCAAATTGTGTTTTATCATTATATTATATTCGTTACACATTCAAGCAACTACAGATCAAATAAAATATTTACCGGGGTATACAAGTGTTACTCATTTTCTACTGTCTATAAGAGATCCCAATAGGTACGCACCTAATCGACAGTTACACATTTTCTACTGTCTATAAGAGATCCCAATAGGTACACACCTAATCGACAGTTACTCATTTTCTACTCACCTAAATGGCAGTTACTCATTTTCTACCATCTATAAGAGATCCCAATAGGTACACACCTAAATAACAGTTACTCATTTTCTACCATCTATAAGAGATCCTAATAGGTACGCACCTAAACGACAGTTACTAATTTTCTACTCACCTCAATGACAGTTACTCATTTTCTACCATCTATAAGAGATCCTTATAGATACGCACCTAAATGACAGTTACTAATTTTCTGACTCACCTCAATGACAGTTACTCATTTTCTATCATCTATAAGAGATCCTAATAGATATGCACCTAAACGACAGTTACTAATTTTCTACTCACCTCAATGACAGTTACTCATTTTCTTCCCACCAAATAGCAGTTACTAATTTTCTACTCACCTCAATGACAGTTACTCATTTTCTATTCACCTCAATGACAGTTACTCATTTTCTACCATCTATAAGAGATCCTAATAGGTATGCACCTAAATGACAATAACTAATTTTCTACTCACCTCAATGACAGTTACTCATTTTCTTCCCACCAAATGGCAGTTACTCATTTTCTACTCACCTCAATGACAGTTACTCATTTTCTATTCACCTAAATGATAGTTACTCATTTTCTTCCCATCAAATGGCAGTTACTCATTTTCTACTCACCTAAATTACAGTTACTCATTTTCTTCCCATCAAATGGCAGTTACTCATTTTCTACTCACCTAAATTACAGTTACTCATTTTCTTCCCAACAAATGGCAGTTACTCATTTTCTACCCACCTAAATGACAGTTACTCATTTTCTACTCACCTCAATGACAGTTACTCATTTTCTATTCACTTCAATGACAGTTACTCATTTTCTTCCCACCAAATGTCAGTTCCTAATTTTCTACTCACCTCAATGACCATTACTCATTTTCTACTCACCTAAATGACTGTTACTAATTATCTACTCACCTAAATAGCAGTTACTAATTTTCTACCCACCTAAATGGCAGTTACTAGCTAATTTTCTACTCACCTAAATGACAGTTACTAATTTTCTATTCACCATAAATGACAGTTACTCATTTTCTTCCCACCAAATGGCAGTTACTAATTTTCTACTCAATTAAATGGCACTTACTAATTTTCTACTCTCCTAAATGACAGTTACTCATTTTCTTCCCACCAAATGGCAGTTACTAATTTTCTCCTCAACTAAATGACAGTTACTCATTTTCTACCATCTACAATGTATAAGAGATTTTTTTTTCTGATTTTTCCCTTATTGATTTATAAAGTTGTACTTATTTAAACCAAAATAACAGGGGCTTGAAGAATGTTGAATCAAATACAGAGAGTAATCAAAATAAAAATGTTTTCATAGCTTCAACCCATTAAAACTTAAAACCCCTACAACTTTTTTTTAAACCTTATACTTTAATAATGTAGAAAATAGAGCTTACCTCGCAACATACAACAGAAACATCAAGTTCCTACTGAGAAAATAAACACTTAGACTTCACAAGATACAATATTCAAAACATATGTTGTCTCAATACATCACCTTAGAAACTTATTAAGTCTTGAAGGGTTAACATATTATGCACAGTGCAATTTAGCACTCTATTTTCAAATTTTTTAGTATACATTCTATGTGTCTCTGCATTGATCTAATTATCTAATTTCCTGCTCCGTTTGTGTCATTACAACGTCAAGCTTTTTGGTAATTGGACATATCATTTTGACTAATTTTATTACTGGCAGAGAGAACAGTTCAACCTAGTGAGTTTTGGGATAAATGTATATAATATAATTTAATTAAGGTTTTATATAATGAAAGTAAATTATATAGATATTGACGAAGTTGAAGGACTCTGACTAAATAACTCACAAGAGAGAAAGTTCTACTTCAGTTCTGGGCTCCAGACATCTTCTTTATATTATTTCATTTCCGTAATGACTATTTTCAATATGCAATTTACTTATGTACTCTAGGTTATGAAACAATTTTCCATTCCTTGTGACTTGGGCACTCAAAAATGAAGTTTCACAATTGTAGAAAGCTTTTATATAAACCTTATTTATTGAAAGGGTTAACAAATTTAAATATAAAATAGAAATACATAGAGGAGGAGGTATAATAAACACTTCTTATCCTCCTCTTGAAAAGAAAAACTTTTTACATCACCGTAAAATAAAGTGTAATAGAATAAGTCTGAAAACATTTAGATATTTTTATGCCATAAATTTGTCTTGTTTTTCTATGTATTTTATAAATCTGACGAATATTAGAATATTTTCAACTAGTTTTGTTGTAATATTAAAATATAAACTATTTTGAAAGAAAAAAATCAGGAATTTATTGTATTGATGTGTTATATTAACATACTCATTCTGTTTTCTGTGTAAAAGCAAGCTAATTTTTAATTCGTCGTAAAATTTACAATTCAATACTGGTATATTTATCAATTTTGAACTTTTTTGGGATAAAACTACCCGTATCTACACTCACGGGCCAAAAGTATTTCCCCACTAAATTTTCAGCATTAAATGCAGAAATAAATATAGTTTCTTCTTCGTAAAATTTTCAAATAATTGTATTTCTACTTTCCCTTAAGAATTGATAATGTTATGAAAATAAGTGGTTTTATATGAAATATATAGGGAAATATCTTAGTGCGGAAATACTTTTGACCCGTGAGTGTATATATAAATTTAAATATATTCTGAATGTTTCTTTTGTAAATAATGAAAGGTTACTTATATATAATAAAATCCTACTGATTCAGTAAAAATATAACATTTGTTTCATATAGAGACAATAACTAAGGTCTCATCAAGTCATCTACTTTGACATATCTATAGCCTCTCTTACTTAGATTGTTTTTGTTTGATTATTGCCTAACGTCCAGCGAGCAGTATTCCAGCTATATTCAGGATGATCTTAATTACATGAATAGAAGTTGTCTATCTGTTAAGTAATATATTGAATACCTTGAGTGCACTAGGGCTATAAATGTTCTAGACTGTCTCTTCAATTGAAAAAACAGTATTTAAACAAATCAGGAGCAGGTAACTCAGATAAAAAGGTTAAAATTATAATATGCAGGTAACTCAAATGTTATAGAACGTCTATTGAATTGAAAAAACAAGTTTTAAAAAAAATCAGGAGCAGGTAACTCAAATAAAAAGGTTCAAAATATAATATGGACATGTCTATAAAATAAACATGTTGTGTTTATGCCATTGTTACACATATCTAAACAATGTAGTGAGCTTAGATTTAATATTAAGGAATAACACATTTTTAGTGAAAAAAATGCAAATGTTCATTTTCTTAAACACTAGAGAGGCATTTACACAGTCAAATATTTCCTTTAAATTTGCTTCAAATCTTATCACTGCAGCTGTTTCAAAAACAAATTTGATAGTCTAAACACATGGTCACACACTTGACAGGCCATCATATATTGGAAGGGGTCTAAACACATTGTCAAACACTTGACAGGCCATCATATATTGGAAGGGGGGTGAATAGGTGTTTAGACTGTCAATATTGTGTTTGAAACAGTTGCAGTGCTAAAGTTTGAAGGAAATAGAAGAGGAAAAAACCTTAATTATATTTCACATACAGGTACTGCTAAGCTTAATTAATTTATCAATAATAATTCAGTGCACATACTGGATATTGGTGACAGTTTCTAGAGATAAACCAAAAGAGCTGCCCATGTATTGGATAAGGGCATTCTCATGATGGGTATTTTCAGGCTATGATATGGAAAGCATGGCCATGAACCATAGTGAGTAACGAGTTTGGAGAGTGCCATGCTTCCTGCACGTTAAAGACCTCTTATGTAGATTTCAAACAAGAGTAGGTGCATTGGAGTCATTTAAAAATGTTATTTTCTTTGTCCTTTGCTAACTCTCCATATTTTTCCAGTGGCAGTAAAAAGTTTTAGTCCCAATTGCTCTATTCCTCCCTCATTTCTGTATTATTTTTAGAAATTGTTGAACCTGTTCTCGACCTGAAAATGCATAAAATATTCGCTGCTGGATGTTAAACAACAACCAATCATATAATCTATCAATCGTAGGACATGTACGTACAATATTATATAAAAATAGCTGAAGTTCCAAGTTTCCTTTTCACATGACAGGACCTCATTGGTCAATAGTTTGGTTTTTACCCATCAACTCCTTCTAATCAATACAGTGTATAAATTCATCATTATATTTACTATATGTATCAACGATGGAATCTGGTTTTTTTTTTGCTTCTTCTCTCACTTCAATACATAAAAACCATACAAGTTCATTTAACTACATACAAACTTTAGCTTTGAAGCTAATAGGCAACAAATTTCTATCAATTAATTTTCACAAGGAAACTGCAAAACAATTTTTTTTTAGTTTAAGTGCAAAGATGGACAATTTAAATTATGCACAAATCATGGTAAAAAAAATGTCTTACCTTAATTTACAATAAATCCTCTTGATTCTCGATAAACTAATTCACTTTCCCTCCAAATTGATAAAATAACTCCAATCTCTGAAAAATTAGGATAAAAGTAAACCAAGTAAAATCAAGTTAAGATATGATGTCGCTAAATCAGAAAACTATTTTGTATATACTGATGTCAACAATTTCTGCATGATCAGATATAGACTGGCAACAAAAACATAAACAATGTCTTATTATAACATTATATACACTGTATCCAGAGGATATTTCTACTTCAGCCGCTGAGTACACGCTGAGTACACAATATCTAAATAATCTGTAGAATAAATCACATATATATAATATAAACCAAAATGAATTGGTCTATTATGAATACATAAATTAGGTCCTTATAAACTAATCAAGAAACAATATGGTAATTTAATAAACAAGATATATATTTCCACTGTGCAACATCGGATGCTAAAAAAATGCATGTAATAATTACACTTATTATATAGATAGGTGTGAATTATGGGGATTTATCCGTGAAATAAATTCCAGTATTTTCACATGTGAAAATATCAGTTTTCTCCCGCCGGAACTACTTTTACATAACTATAAGTGTGGTGGTTACGTCTCTTGTTGTGTTACAGTGAATACACATACGATTGTAAACTGAAAAAATTCCGCGAAATGTCATTGACGACTTTGGCACATAACCAACATGATGTCATATGAAGACTTCCAGTTTGAAACGTAAAGATTATACGTTATTTGGCTTCGTGTACGCTTCAATTTTGATCAAATTTAACTAAAATAAGTTTTCAAGGTAAGCATTTTAATTATTTTTGTGCATTGTTGTAAATATGACATGTAGAATTTCACATTTTCAAGATGGCAGACCCTTCCAGTTGAACCCCTTAGTATCATTGCTTGTAGATTCACACGCGTGGAATGAAATATACAAATAACAAAAATAATATATCAGAAATTTTGAAAGTCTATATAATAAACAGTATAACTATATCATACATTTTGAAATCAAAATAAGACCACTCGTGGGCGGAACTCACTCGTTTAATCCTTATGTGTACTTCGGTCACTCGTGGTCTTATTTTGATATTCAAAATCTACGATTAGTTAAACTATATTTCATTTGTAGTAATTAATAAGTTGATTTGATACAGCATGACAAATCTATACAGGGTTATCACAACATTTTTTTTTTTAAGTTTTTTTTCTGACAAAATGCACAATTCATCTCAATTTTCAAAAAGAAAAAAACAGATATATTTACATAAATCCAACATACTCTGAAACTAAACAAACAATATATGATAACGACCCAGGGATATGTGTGAAGCATTTCCAGTTCACGGAGAAGTACATCACATCATGTGGGGGATCCAAATTGTTTTTGTTATTCTGGACATATCTCTGGCTTGGCCATTATTAAGGTTTATCTATAATGAGTAAGTTATGACTTTCTTCCAAACCTTTGATAGAATTTACAGATCTCTATTGTTTACAGAAAAGCTGAGCTTCATTCTCAACATTTTTTTCATTACTAACCTCATTAATAATGTAGGTATATACAGTCTAACCTGTATTAAGAGGTCACCTTTGGGACAAAGAAAAAGTGGTCTTTTAAGACAGGTGCCCTCTTAAAACAGTTTCAATTTATATGAAATTTTCCATGATAGGACAAGGAAAAGGTGACCTTTAAATACAGGTGACTGCTTAATAGAGGTAACAACATGGGCAGGTTTGACTGTACATGAATTCTACAATACAAAGCTTCAGTGTCTTTAATCTTGTTTGTTTGGTTTTATTTTTTTTCTTCTTTGGCGTCTAGACAGGAATTTGCAGAAAGAGAAATGTATGTAACTCTAACTGGGAAAAATTTCAATTGCAAATGAGGTAGAAAATATATATTATGTAAGAGATCTCTATACTGCCAAATTGTATATGTAAGATCAGGACGGAATTGTAGTGATAAAATGGTACATATCCCATTACATCCAAAAAACTGACAATTACTTGGTCTGGAAAACTTCAAATTAATAAAATTAATATACAAATATTGTCTAAAGGATTTTCTTCTGGTCTTAAACATCAATAAAAACATACTATAAAAGATGTGGTCTCTCTCTTGAATTGTGTAATGTTAAATTGATGACATACAACATTGTCTCGTAAAATTCAACTAAAACAAGTGATTTATATCAAATTGTTATGATATGTTTATCATTTATGAAATTTCTTTTCTAGACAGGGGTCACAGTGGTTTAGTGGAATAGACAATTGATTACCTATTTGTGATATTTCTTTTCTAGACAGGGGTCACAGTGGTCTAGTGGTATAGACAATTGGTTATCTATTTACGAAAATAATTTTCTAGGCAGGGGGAAGGACACAGTAGTCAAGTGGTATAGACAATTGATTATCTATTTATGATATTTCTAGGCAGGGGGAAGGACACATTGATCTAGTGGTATAGACAATTGATTATCTATTGATGAAATTTCTAGGCAGGGGGAGGGGTCACAGTGGTCTAGTGGTATAGACAATTAATTATCTATTTATGATATTTCTAGGCAGGGGGAAGGACACAGTGGTCTAGTGGTATAGACAATTGATTATCTATTGATGAAATTTCTTTTCTAGGCAGGGGGAGGGGTCACAGTGGTCTAGACAATTGATTATCTATTGATGAAATTTCTTTTCTAGGCAGGGGGAAGGACACAGTGGTCTAGTGGTATAGACAATTGATTATCTATTGATGAAATTTCTTTTCTAGGCAGGGGGAGGGGTCACAGTGGTATATACAATTGATTATCTATTGATGAAATTTCTTTTCTAGGCAGGGGGAAGGACACAGTGGTCTAGTGGTATAGACAATTGATTATCTATTGATTAAATTTCTTTTCTAGGCAGGGGGAAGGACACAGTGGTCTAGTGGTATATACAATTGATTATCTATTTATGATATTTCTAGGCAGAGGGAAGGACACATTGGTCTAGTGGTATAGACAATTGATTATCTATTTATGATATTTCTAGGCAGGGGGAAGGACACAGTGGTCTAGTGGCATAGACAATTGATTATCTATTTATGATATTTCCAGGCAGGGGGAAGGACACAGTGGTCTAGTGGTATAGACAATTGATTATCTATTGATGAAATTTCTTTTCTAGGCAGAGGGAAGGACACAGTGGTCTAGTGGTATTGTCAATTGATTATCTATTGATGAAATTTCTTTTCTAGACAGGGGTCACAGTGGTCTAGTGGTATAGACAATTGGTTATCTATTGATGAAATTTCTTTTCTAGGTAGGGGGAGGGGTCACATTGGTCTAGTGGTATAGACAATTGATTATCTATTGATGAAATTTCTAGGCAGGGGGAGGGGTCACAGTGGTCTAGTGGTATAGATAATTGATTATCTATTTATGATATTTCTTTTCTAGGTAGGGGGAAGGACACAGTGGTCTAGTGGTATAGACAATTGATTATCTATTGATGAAATTTCTTTTTTAGGCAGGGGGAGGGGTCACAGTGGTCTAGTGGTATAGACAATTGATTATCTATTGATGAAATTTCTTTTCTAGGCAGGGGGAAGGACACAGTGGTCTAGTGGTATAGACAATTGATTATCTATTGATGAAATTTCTTTTCTAGGCAGGGGGAAGGACACAGTGGTCTAGTGGTATATACAATTGATTATCTATTTATGATATTTCTAGGCAGAGGGAAGGACACATTGGTCTAGTGGTATAGACAATTGATTATCTATTTATGATATTTCTAGGCAGGGGGAAGGACACAGTGGTCTAGTGGCATAGACAATTGATTATCTATTGATGAAATTTCTTTTCTAGGCAGAGGGAAGGATACAGTGGTCTAGTGGTATTGTCAATTGATTATCTATTGATGAAATTTCTTTTCTAGACAGGGGTCACAGTGGTCTAGTGGTATAGACAATTGGTTATCTATTGATGAAATTTCTTTTCTAGGTAGGGGGAGGGGTCACATTGGTCTAGTGGTATAGACAATTGATTATCTATTGATGAAATTTCTAGGCAGGGGGAGGGGTCACAGTGGTCTAGTGGTATAGATAATTGATTATCTATTTATGATATTTCTTTTCTAGGTAGGGGGAAGGACACAGTGGTCTAGTGGTATAGACAATTGATTATCTATTGATGAAATTTCTTTTCTAGGCAGGGGGAAGGACACAGTGGTCTAGTGGTATAGACAATTGATTATCTATTTATGATATATCTAGGCAGGGGGAAGGACACATTGGTCTAGTGGTATAGACAGTTGATTATCTATTGATGAAATATCTTTTCTAGGCAGGAGGAAGGACACAGTGGTCTAGTGGTATAGACAATTGATTATCTATTTATGATATTTCTAGGCAGGGGGAAGGACACATTGGTCTAGTCGTATAGACAATTGATTATCTATTTATGATATTTCTAGGCAGGGGTAAGGACACAGTGGTCTAGTGGTATAGACAATTGATTATCTATTGATGATATTTCCAGGCAGGGGGAAGAACACAGTGGTCTAGTGGTATAGACAATTGATTATCTATTGATGAAATTACTTTTCTTGGCAGGGGGAGGGGTCACAGCGGTCTAGTGGTATAGACTATTGATTATCTATTGATGAAATTTCTTTTCTAGGCAGGGGGAAGGACCCAGTGGTCTAGTGGTATAGACAATTGATTATCTATTGATGATATTTCTAGGCAGGGGGAAGGACACATTGGTCTAGTGGTATAGACAATTGGTTATCTATTAATGATATTTCTAGGCAGGGTGAGGGGTCACAGTGGTCTAGTGGTTTAGACAATTGATTATCTATTGATGAAATTTCTTTTCTATGCAGGGGGAGGCGTCACAGTGGTCTAGTGGTATAGACAATTGATTATCTATTGATGAAATTTCTTTTCTAGGCAGGGGGAAGGACACAGTGGTCTAGTGGTATAGACAATTGCTTATCTATTTATGATATTTCTAGGCAGAGGGAAGGACAAAGTGGTCTAGTGGTATAGATAATTGATTATCTATTTATGATATTTCTAGGCAGGGAGAAGGACACATTGGTCTAGTGGCATAGACAATTGGTTATCTATTGATGAAATTTCTTTTCTAGGTATGGGGAGGGACACAGTGGTCTAGTGGTATAGACAATTGATTATCTATTTATGATATTTCTAGGCATGGGGAAGGACAAAGTGGTCTAGTGGTATAGACAATTGATTATCTATTTATGATATTTCTAGGCAGGGGGAAGGACACATTGGTCTAGTGGTATAGACAATTGGTTATCTATTGATGATATTTCTAGGCAGGGGGAGGGGTAACAGTGGTCTGGTGGTATAGACAATTGATTATCTATTGATGAAATTTCTTTTCTAGGCAGGGGGAAGGACACAGTGGTCTAGTGGTATAGTCAATTGATTATCTATTGATGAAATTTCTTTTCTAGGCAGGGGAAAGGACACAGTGGTCTAGTGGTATAGACAATTGATTATCTATTTATGATATTTCTAGGCAGAGGGAAGGACAAAGTGGTCTAGTGGTATAGATAATTGATTATCTATTGATGATATTTCTAGGCAGGGGGAAGGACACATTGGTCTAGTGGTACAGACAATTGTTATCTATTGATGAAATTTCTAGGCAGGGGGAAGGACACATTAGTCTAGTGGTATAGACAATTGATTATCTATTTATGATATTTCTAGGCAGGGGGAAGGACAAAGTGGTTTAGTGGTATAGACAATTGATTATCTATTTATGATATTTCTAGGCAGGGGGAAGGACACATTGGTCTAGTGGCATAGACAATTGGTTATCTATTGATGAAATTTCTTTTCTAGGTAGGGGGAGGGACACAGTGGTCTAGTGGTATAGACAATTGATTATCTATTTATGATATTTCTAGGCAAGGGGAAGGACAAAGTTGTCTAGTGGTATAGACAATTGATTATCTATTGATGATATTTCTAGGCAGGGGGAAGGACACATTGGTCTAGTGGTATAGACAATTGGTTATCTATTGATGATATTTCTAGGCAGGGGGAGGGGTCACAGAGGTCTAGTGGTATAGACAATTGATTATCTATTGATGAAATTTCTTTTCTAGGCAGGGGGAGGGGTCACAGTGGTCTAGTGGTATAGACAATTGATTATTTATTGATGAAATTTCTTTTCTAGGCAGGGGGAAGGACACAGTGGTCTAGTGGTATAGACAATTGATTATCTATTGATGATATTTCTAGGCAGGGGGAAGAACACAGTGGTCTAGTGGTATAGACAATTGATTATATATTGATGAAATTTCTTTTCTAGGCAGGGGGAAGGACACAGTGGTCTAGTGGTATAGACAATTGATTATCTATTGATGATATTTCCAGGCAGGGGGAAGAACACAGTGGTCTAGTGGTATAGACAATTGATTATCTATTGATGAAATTTCTTTTCTAGGCAGGGGGAGGGGTCACAGTCGTCTAGTGGTATAGTCAATTGATTATCTATTGATGAAATTTCTTTCCTAGGCAGGGTGAAGGACACAGTGGTCTAGTCAATTGATTATCTATTGATGAAATTTCTTTTCTAGACAGGGGTCACAGTGGTCTAGTGGTATAGACAATTGGTTATCTATTGATGATATTTCTTTTCTAGGCAGGGGGAAGGACACCGTAGTCTAGACATTTGATTATCTATTTATGAAATTTCTTTTCTAGGCAGGGAGAGTGGTCACAGTGGTCTAGACAATTGATGATCTATTGATGAAATTTCTTTTCTAGGCAGGGGGAGGGGTCACAGTGGTCTAGTGGTATAGACAATTGATTATCTATTTATGATATTTCTTTTCTGGGAAGGGGGAAGGACACAGTGGTCTAGACATTTGATTATCTATTGATGAAATTTCTTTTCTAGGCAGGAGGGGGGGGGGGGGGAGGGTCATAGTGGTCTAGTGGTATGGACAATTGATTATCTATTGATGATATTTCTAGGCAGGGGGAAGGACAAAGTGGTCTAGTGGTATAGATAATTGATTATCTATTGATGATATTTCTAGGCAGGGGGAAGGATACATTGGTCTAGTGGTACAGACAATTGTTATCTATTGATGAAATTTCTAGGCAGGGGGAAGGACACATTGGTCTAGTGGTATAGACAATTGATTATTTATTGATGATATTTCTAGGCAGGGAGAATGACACATTGGTCTAGTGGCATAGACAATTGGTTATCTATTGATGAAATTTCTTTTCTAGGTAGGGGGAGGGACACAGTGGTCTAGTGGTATAGACAATTGATTATCTATTTATGATATTTCTAGGCAGGGGGAAGGACAAAGTGGTCTAGTGGTATAGACAATTGATTATCTATTGATGATATTTCTAGGCAGGGGGAAGGACACATTGGTCTAGTGGTATAGACAATTGGTTATCTATTGATGATATTTCTAGGCAGGGGGAGGGGTAACAGTGGTCTGGTGGTATAGACAATTGATTATCTATTGATGAAATTTCTTTTCTAGGCAGGGGGAAGGACACAGTGGTCTAGTGGTATAGTCAATTGATTATCTATTGATGAAATTTCTTTTCTAGGCAGGGGAAAGGACACAGTGGTCTAGTGGTATAGACAATTGATTATCTATTTTGATGATATTTCTAGGAAGGGGGAAGGACACATTGGTCTAGTGGTATAGACAATTGATTATCTATTTATGATATTTCTAGGCAGGGGGAAGAACACAGTGGTCTAGTGGTATAGACAATTGATTATATATTGATGAAATTTCTTTTCTAGGCAGGGGGAAGGACACAGTGGTCTAGTGGTATAGACAATTGATTATCTATTTATGATATTTCTAGGCAGGGGGAAGGACACAGTGGTTTAGTGGTATAGACAATTGATTATCTATTGATGATATTTCCAGGCAGGGGGAAGAACACAGTGGTCTAGTGGCATAGACAATTGATTATCTATTGATGAAATTTCTTTTCTAGGCAGGGGGAGGGGTCACAGTGGTCTAGTGGTATAGTCAATTGATTATCTATTGATGAAATTTCTTTTCTAGGCAGGGTGAAGGACACAGTGGTCTAGTGGTATAGTCAATTGATTATCTATTGATGAAATTTCTTTTCTAGACAGGGGTCACAGTGGTCTAGTGGTATAGACAATTGGTTATCTATTGATGATATTTCTTTTCTAGGCAGGGAGAGTGGTCACAGTGGTCTAGACAATTGATGATCTATTCATGAAATTTCTTTTCTAGGCAGGGGGAAGGACACAGTGGTCTAGTGGTATAGACAATTGATTATCTATTGATGAAATTTCTTTTCTAAGCAGGGGGAGGGGTCACAGTGGTCTAGTGGTATAGACAATTGATTATCTATTGATAATATTTCTTTTCTAGGAAGGGGGAAGGACACAGTAGTCTAGACATTTGATTATCTATTGCTGAAATTTCTTTTCTAGGCAGGGGGGGGGGGGGGTGGGTTCTAGTGGTATGGACAATTGATTATCTATTGATGATATTTCTAGGCAGGGGGAAGGACAAAGTGGTCTAGTGGTATAGATAATTGATTATCTATTGATGATATTTCTAGGCAGGGGGAAGGATACATTGGTCTAGTGGTACAGACAATTGTTATCGATTGATGAAATTTCTAGGCAGGGGGAAAGACACATTGGTCTAGTGGTATAGACAATTGATTATTTATTTATGATATTTCTAGGCAGGGAGAAGGACACATTGGTCTAGTGGCATAGACAATTGGGTATCTATTGATGAAATTTCTTTTCTAGGTAGGGGGAGGGACACAGTGGTCTAGACAATTGATTATCTATTTATGATATTTCTAGGCAGGGGGAAGGACAAAGTGGTCTAGTGGTATAGACAATTGATTATCTATTGATGATATTTCTAGGCAGGGGGAAGGACAAAGTGGTCTAGTGGTATAGACAATTGATTATCTATTGATGATATTTCTAGGCAGGGGGAAGGACACATTGGTTTAGTGGTATAGACAATTGGTTATCTATTGATGATATTTCTAGGTAGGGGGAGGGGTCACAGTGGTCTAGTGGTATAGACAATTGATTATCTATTGATGAAATTTCTTTTCTAGGTAGGGGGAAGGAAACAGTGGTCTAGTGGTATAGACAATTGATTATCTATTTATGATATTTCTAGGCAGGGAGAAGGACACATTGGTCTAGTGGCATAGACAATTGGTTATCTATTGATGAAATTTCTTTTCTAGGTATGGGGAGGGACACAGTGGTCTAGTGGTATAGACAATTGATTATCTATTTATGATATTTCTAGGCAGGGGGAAGGACAAAGTGGTCTAGTGGTATAGACAATTGATTATCTATTGATGATATTTCTAGGCAGGGGGAAGGACACATTGGTCTAGTGGTATAGACAATTGGTTATCTATTGATGATATTTCTAGGCAGGGGGAGGGGTCACAGTGGTCTGGTGGTATAGACAATTGATTATCTATTGATGAAATTTCTTTTCTAGGCAGGGGGAAGGACATAGTGGTCTAGTGGTATAGTCAATTGATTATCTATTGATGAAATTTCTTTTCTAGGCAGGGGAAAGGACACTGGTCTAGTGGTATAGACAATTGATTATCTATTTATGATATTTCTAGGCAGGGGGAAGAACACAGTGGTCTAGTGGTATAGACAATTGATTATATATTGATGAAATTTCTTTTCTAGGCAGAGGGAAGGACACAGTGGTCTAGTGGTATAGACAATTGATTATCTATTTATGATATTTCTAGGAAGGGGGAAGGACACATTGGTCTAGTGGTATATACAATTGATTATCTATTTATGATATTTCTAGGCAGGGGGAAGGACACAGAGGTCTAGTGGTATAGACAATTGATTATCTATTGATGATATTTCCAGGCAGGGGGAAGAACACAGTGGTCTAGTGGTATAGACAATTGATTATCTATTGATGAAATTTCTTTTCTAGGCAGGGGGAGGGGTCACAGTGGTCTAGTGGTATAGTCAATTGATTATCTATTGATGAAATTTCTTTTCTAGGCAGGGTGAAGGACACAGTGGTCTAGTGGTATAGTCAATTGATTATCTATTGATGAAATTTCTTTTCTAGACAGGGGTCACAGTGGTCTAGTGGTATAGACAATTGGTTGTCTATTGATGATATTTCTTTTCTAGGCAGGGGGAAGGACACAGTAGTCTAGACATTTGATTATCTATTTATGAAATTTCTTTTCTAGGCAGGGAGAATGGTCACAGTGGTCTAGACAATTGATGATCTATTGATGAAATTTCTTTTCTAGGCAGGGGGAAGGACACAGTGGTCTAGTGGTATAGACAATTGATTATCTATTGATGAAATTTCTTTTCTAGGCAGGGGGAGGGGTCACAGTGGTCTAGTGGTATAGACAATTGATTATCTATTGATGATATTTCTTTTCTGGGATGGGGAAGGACACAGTGGTCTAGACATTTGATTATCTATTGATGAAATTTCTTTTCTAGGCAGGGGGGGGTCATAGTGGTCTAGTGGTATGGACAATTGATTATCTATTTATGATATTTCTAGGCAGGGGGAAGGACAAAGTGGTCTAGTGGTATAGATAATTGATTATCTATTGATGATATTTCTAGGCAGGGGGAAGGATACATTGGTCTAGTGGTACAGACAATTGTTATCTATTGATGAAATTTCTAGGCAGGGGGAAGGACACATTGGTCTAGTGGTATAGACAATTGATTATTTATTTATGATATTTCTAGGCAGGGAGAAGGACACATTGGTCTAGTGGCATAGACAATTGGTTATCTATTGATGAAATTTCTTTTCTAGGTAGGGGGAGGGACACAGTGGTCTAGTGGTATAGACAATTGATTATCTATTTATGATATTTCTAGGCAGAGGGAAGGACAAAGTGGTCTAGTGGTATAGACAATTGATTATCTATTGATGATATTTCTAGGCAGGGGGAGGGGTCACAGTGGTCTGGTGGTATAGACAATTGATTATCTATTGATGAAATTTCTTTTCTAGGCAGGGGGAAGGACACAGTGGTCTAGTGGTATAGTCAATTGATTATCTATTGATGAAATTTCTTTTCTAGGCAGGGGAAAGGACACAGTGGTCTAGTGGTATAGACAATTGATTATCTATTTATGATATTTCTAGGCAGGGGGAAGAACACAGTGGTCTAGTGGTATAGACAATTGATTATATATTGATGAAATTTCTTTTCTAGGCAGGGGGAAGGACACAGTGGTCTAGTGGTATAGACAATTGATTATCTATTTATGATATTTCTAGGAAGGGGGAAGGACACATTGGTCTAGTGGTATATACAATTGATTATCTATTTATGATATTTCTAGGCAGGGGGAAGGACACAGTGGTTTGTGGTATAGACAATTGATTATCTATTGATGATATTTCCAGGCAGGGGGAAGAACACAGTGGTCTAGTGGTATAGACAATTGATTATCTATTGATGAAATTTCTTTTCTAGGCAGGGGGAGGGGTCACAGTGGTCTAGTGGTATAGTCAATTGATTATCTATTGATGAAATTTCTTTTCTAGGCAGGGTGAAGGACACAGTGGTCTAGTGGTATAGTCAATTGATTATCTATTGATGAAATTTCTTTTCTAGACAGGGGTCACAGTGGTCTAGTGGTATAGACAATTGGTTGTCTATTGATGATATTTCTTTTCTAGGCAGGGGGAAGGACACAGTAGTCTAGACATTTGATTATCTATTTATTAAATTTCTTTTCTAGGCAGGGAGAATGGTCACAGTGGTCTAGACAATTGATGATCTATTTATGATATTTCTAGGCAGGGGGAAGAACACAGTGGTCTAGTGGTATAGACAATTGATTATATATTGATGAAATTTCTTTTCTAGGCAGGGGGAAGGACACAGTGGTCTAGTGGTATAGACAATTGATTATCTATTTATGATATTTCTAGGAAGGGGGAAGGACACATTGGTCTAGTGGTATATACAATTGATTATCTATTTATGATATTTCTAGGCAGGGGGAAGGACACAGTGGTCTAGTGGTATAGACAATTGATTATCTATTGATGATATTTCCAGGCAGGGGGAAGAACACAGTGGTCTAGTGGTATAGACAATTGATTATCTATTGATGAAATTTCTTTTCTAGGCAGGGGGAGGGGTCACAGTGGTCTAGTGGTATAGTCAATTGATTATCTATTGATGAAATTTCTTTTCTAGGCAGGGTGAAGGACACAGTGGTCTAGTGGTATAGTCAATTGATTATCTATTGATGAAATTTCTTTTCTAGACAGGGGTCACAGTGGTCTAGTGGTATAGACAATTGGTTGTCTATTGATGATATTTATTTTCTAGGCAGGGGGAAGGACTCAGTAGTCTAGACATTTGATTATCTATTTATTAAATTTCTTTTCTAGGCAGGGAGAATGGTCACAGTGGTCTAGACAATTGATGATCTATTTATGATATTTCTAGGCAGGGGGAAGAACACAGTGGTCTAGTGGAATAGACAATTGATTATATATTGATGAAATTTCTTTTCTAGGCAGGGGGAAGGACACAGTGGTCTAGTGGTATAGACAATTGATTATCTATTGATGAAATTTCTTTTCTAGGCAGGGGGAGGGGTCACAGTGGTCTAGTGGTATAGACAATTGATTATCTATTGATGATGTTTCTTTTCTGGGAAGGGGAAGGACACAGTGGTCGAGACATTTGATTATCTATTGATGAAATTTCTTTTCTAGGCAGGGGGGGGGGTCATAGTGGTCTAGTGGTATGGACAATTGATTATCTATTGATGATATTTCTAGGCAGAGGGAAGGACAAAGTGGTCTAGTGGTATAGATAATTGATTATCTATTGATGATATTTCTAGGCAGGGGGAAGGATACATTGGTCTAGTGGTACAGATAATTGTTATCTATTGATGAAATTTCTAGGCAGGGGGAAGGACACATTGGTCTAGTGGTATAGACAATTGATTATTTATTTATGATATTTCTAGGCAGGGAGAAGGACACATTGGTCTAGTGGCATAGACAATTGGTTATCTATTGATGAAATTTCTTTTCTAGGTAGGGGGAGGGACACAGTGGTCTAGTGGTATAGACAATTGATTATCTATTTATGATATTTCTAGGCAGGGGGAAGGACAAAGTGGTCTAGTGGTATAGACAATTGATTATCTATTTATGATATTTCTAGGCAGGGGGAAGGACAAAGTGGTCTAGTGGTATAGACAATTGATTATCTATTGATGATATTTCTAGGCAGGGGGAGGGGTCACAGAGGTCTAGTGGTATAGACAATTGATTATCTATTGATGAAATTTCTTTTCTAGGCAGGGGGAGGGGTCACAGTGGTCTAGTGGTATAGACAATTGATTATTTATTGATGAAATTTCTTTTCTAGGCAGGGGGAAGGACACAGTGGTCTAGTGGTATAGACAATTGATTATCTATTGATGATATTTCTAGGCAGGGGGAAGAACACAGTGGTCTAGTGGTATAGACAATTGATTATATATTGATGAAATTTCTTTTCTAGGCAGGGGGAAGGACACTGGTCTAGTGGTATAGACAATTGATTATCTATTGATGATATTTCCAGGCAGGGGGAAGAACACAGTGGTCTAGTGGTATAGACAATTGATTATCTATTGATGAAATTTCTTTTCTAGGCAGGGGGAGGGGTCACAGTCGTCTAGTGGTATAGTCAATTGATTATCTATTGATGAAATTTCTTTCCTAGGCAGGGTGAAGGACACAGTGGTCTAGTCAATTGATTATCTATTGATGAAATTTCTTTTCTAGACAGGGGTCACAGTGGTCTAGTGGTATAGACAATTGGTTATCTATTGATGATATTTCTTTTCTAGGCAGGGGGAAGGACACCGTAGTCTAGACATTTGATTATCTATTTATGAAATTTCTTTTCTAGGCAGGGAGAGTGGTCACAGTGGTCTAGACAAATGATGATCTATTGATGAAATTTCTTTTCTAGGCAGGGGGAGGGGTCACAGTGGTCTAGTGGTATAGACAATTGATTATCTATTTATGATATTTCTTTTCTGGGAAGGGGGAAGGACACAGTGGTCTAGACATTTGATTATCTATTGATGAAATTTCTTTTCTAGGCAGGAGGGGGGGGGGGGGGGTAGGGTCATAGTGGTCTAGTGGTATGGACAATTGATTATCTATTGATGATATTTCTAGGCAGGGGGAAGGACAAAGTGGTCTAGTGGTATAGATAATTGATTATATATTGATGATATTTCTAGGCAGGGGGAAGGATACATTGGTCTAGTGGTACAGACAATTGTTATCTATTGATGAAATTTCTAGGCAGGGGGAAGGACACATTGGTCTAGTGGTATAGACAATTGATTATTTATTGATGATATTTCTAGGCAGGGAGAATGACACATTGGTCTAGTGGCATAGACAATTGGTTATCTATTGATGAAATTTCTTTTCTAGGTAGGGGGAGGGACACAGTGGTCTAGTGGTATAGACAATTGATTATCTATTTATGATATTTCTAGGCAGGGGGAAGGACAAAGTGGTCTAGTGGTATAGACAATTGATTATCTATTGATGATATTTCTAGGCAGGGGGAAGGACACATTGGTCTAGTGGTATAGACAATTGGTTATCTATTGATGATATTTCTAGGCAGGGGGAGGGGTAACAGTGGTCTGGTGGTATAGACAATTGATTATCTATTGATGAAATTTCTTTTCTAGGCAGGGGGAAGGACACAGTGGTCTAGTGGTATAGTCAATTGATTATCTATTGATGAAATTTCTTTTCTAGGCAGGGGAAAGGACACAGTGGTCTAGTGGTATAGACAATTGATTATCTATTTTGATGATATTTCTAGGAAGGGGGAAGGACACATTGGTCTAGTGGTATAGACAATTGATTATCTATTGATGATATTTCTAGGCAGGGGGAAGAACACAGTGGTCTAGTGGTATAGGCAATTGATTATATATTGATGGAATTTCTTTTCTAGGCAGGGGGAAGGACACAGTGGTCTAGTGGTATAGACAATTGATTATCTATTTATGATATTTCTAGGAAGGGGGAAGGACACATTGGTCTAATGGTATATACAATTGATTATCTATTTATGATATTTCTAGGCAGGGGGAAGGACACAGTGGTTTAGTGGTATAGACAATTGATTATCTATTGATGATATTTCCAGGCAGGGGGAAGAACACAGTGGTCTAGTGGCATAGACAATTGATTATCTATTGGTGAAATTTCTTTTCTAGGCAGGGGGAGGGGTCACAGTGGTCTAGTGGTATAGTCAATTGATTATCTATTGATGAAATTTCTTTTCTAGGCAGGGTGAAGGACACAGTGGTCTAGTGGTATAGTCAATTGATTATCTATTGATGAAATTTCTTTTCTAGACAGGGGTCACAGTGGTCTAGTGGTATAGACAATTGGTTATCTATTGATGATATTTCTTTTCTAGGCAGGGAGAGTGGTCACAGTGGTCTAGACAATTGATGATCTATTCATGAAATTTCTTTTCTAGGCAGGGGGAAGGACACAGTGGTCTAGTGGTATAGACAATTGATTATCTATTGATGAAATTTCTTTTCTAAGCAGGGGGAGGGGTCACAGTGGTCTAGTGGTATAGACAATTGATTATCTATTGATAATATTTCTTTTCTAGGAAGGGGGAAGGACACAGTAGTCTAGACATTTGATTATCTATTGCTGAAATTTCTTTTCTAGGCAGGGGTGGGGGGGTGGGTTCTAGTGGTATGGACAATTGATTATCTATTGATGATATTTCTAGGCAGGGGGAAGGACAAAGTGGTCTAGTGGTATAGATAATTGATTATCTATTGATGATATTTCTAGGCAGGGGGAAGGATACATTGGTCTAGTGGTACAGACAATTGTTATCGATTGATGAAATTTCTAGGCAGGGGGAAAGACACATTGGTCTAGTGGTATAGACAATTGATTATTTATTTATGATATTTCTAGGCAGGGAGAAGGACACATTGGTCTAGTGGCATAGACAATTGGGTATCTATTGATGAAATTTCTTTTCTAGGTAGGGGGAGGGACACAGTGGTCTAGACAATTGATTATCTATTTATGATATTTCTAGGGAGGGGGAAGGACAAAGTGGTCTAGTGGTATAGACAATTGATTATCTATTGATGATATTTCTAGGCAGGGGGAAGGACAAAGTGGTCTAGTGGTATAGACAATTGATTATCTATTGATGATATTTCTAGGCAGGGGGAAGGACACAGTGGTCTAGTGGTATAGACAATTGATTATCTATTGATGAAATTTCTTTTCTAGGCAGGGGGAGGGGTCACAGTGGTCTAGTGGTATAGACAATTGATTATCTATTGATGATGTTTCTTTTCTGGGAAGGGGAAGGACACAGTGGTCGAGACATTTGATTATCTATTGATGAAATTTCTTTTCTAGGCAGGGGGGGGGGTCATAGTGGTCTAGTGGTATGGACAATTGATTATCTATTGATGATATTTCTAGGCAGAGGGAAGGACAAAGTGGTCTAGTGGTATAGATAATTGATTATCTATTGATGATATTTCTAGGCAGGGGGAAGGATACATTGGTCTAGTGGTACAGATAATTGTTATCTATTGATGAAATTTCTAGGCAGGGGGAAGGACACATTGGTCTAGTGGTATAGACAATTGATTATTTATTTATGATATTTCTAGGCAGGGAGAAGGACACATTGGTCTAGTGGCATAGACAATTGGTTATCTATTGATGAAATTTCTTTTCTAGGTAGGGGGAGGGACACAGTGGTCTAGTGGTATAGACAATTGATTATCTATTTATGATATTTCTAGGCAGGGGGAAGGACAAAGTGGTCTAGTGGTATAGACAATTGATTATCTATTTATGATATTTCTAGGCAGGGGGAAGGACAAAGTGGTCTAGTGGTATAGACAATTGATTATCTATTGATGATATTTCTAGGCAGGGGGAGGGGTCACAGAGGTCTAGTGGTATAGACAATTGATTATCTATTGATGAAATTTCTTTTCTAGGCAGGGGGAGGGGTCACAGTGGTCTAGTGGTATAGACAATTGATTATTTATTGATGAAATTTCTTTTCTAGGCAGGGGGAAGGACACAGTGGTCTAGTGGTATAGACAATTGATTATCTATTGATGATATTTCTAGGCAGGGGGAAGAACACAGTGGTCTAGTGGTATAGACAATTGATTATATATTGATGAAATTTCTTTTCTAGGCAGGGGGAAGGACACTGGTCTAGTGGTATAGACAATTGATTATCTATTGATGATATTTCCAGGCAGGGGGAAGAACACAGTGGTCTAGTGGTATAGACAATTGATTATCTATTGATGAAATTTCTTTTCTAGGCAGGGGGAGGGGTCACAGTCGTCTAGTGGTATAGTCAATTGATTATCTATTGATGAAATTTCTTTCCTAGGCAGGGTGAAGGACACAGTGGTCTAGTCAATTGATTATCTATTGATGAAATTTCTTTTCTAGACAGGGGTCACAGTGGTCTAGTGGTATAGACAATTGGTTATCTATTGATGATATTTCTTTTCTAGGCAGGGGGAAGGACACCGTAGTCTAGACATTTGATTATCTATTTATGAAATTTCTTTTCTAGGCAGGGAGAGTGGTCACAGTGGTCTAGACAAATGATGATCTATTGATGAAATTTCTTTTCTAGGCAGGGGGAGGGGTCACAGTGGTCTAGTGGTATAGACAATTGATTATCTATTTATGATATTTCTTTTCTGGGAAGGGGGAAGGACACAGTGGTCTAGACATTTGATTATCTATTGATGAAATTTCTTTTCTAGGCAGGAGGGGGGGGGGGGGGGTAGGGTCATAGTGGTCTAGTGGTATGGACAATTGATTATCTATTGATGATATTTCTAGGCAGGGGGAAGGACAAAGTGGTCTAGTGGTATAGATAATTGATTATATATTGATGATATTTCTAGGCAGGGGGAAGGATACATTGGTCTAGTGGTACAGACAATTGTTATCTATTGATGAAATTTCTAGGCAGGGGGAAGGACACATTGGTCTAGTGGTATAGACAATTGATTATTTATTGATGATATTTCTAGGCAGGGAGAATGACACATTGGTCTAGTGGCATAGACAATTGGTTATCTATTGATGAAATTTCTTTTCTAGGTAGGGGGAGGGACACAGTGGTCTAGTGGTATAGACAATTGATTATCTATTTATGATATTTCTAGGCAGGGGGAAGGACAAAGTGGTCTAGTGGTATAGACAATTGATTATCTATTGATGATATTTCTAGGCAGGGGGAAGGACACATTGGTCTAGTGGTATAGACAATTGGTTATCTATTGATGATATTTCTAGGCAGGGGGAGGGGTAACAGTGGTCTGGTGGTATAGACAATTGATTATCTATTGATGAAATTTCTTTTCTAGGCAGGGGGAAGGACACAGTGGTCTAGTGGTATAGTCAATTGATTATCTATTGATGAAATTTCTTTTCTAGGCAGGGGAAAGGACACAGTGGTCTAGTGGTATAGACAATTGATTATCTATTTTGATGATATTTCTAGGAAGGGGGAAGGACACATTGGTCTAGTGGTATAGACAATTGATTATCTATTGATGATATTTCTAGGCAGGGGGAAGAACACAGTGGTCTAGTGGTATAGGCAATTGATTATATATTGATGGAATTTCTTTTCTAGGCAGGGGGAAGGACACAGTGGTCTAGTGGTATAGACAATTGATTATCTATTTATGATATTTCTAGGAAGGGGGAAGGACACATTGGTCTAATGGTATATACAATTGATTATCTATTTATGATATTTCTAGGCAGGGGGAAGGACACAGTGGTTTAGTGGTATAGACAATTGATTATCTATTGATGATATTTCCAGGCAGGGGGAAGAACACAGTGGTCTAGTGGCATAGACAATTGATTATCTATTGGTGAAATTTCTTTTCTAGGCAGGGGGAGGGGTCACAGTGGTCTAGTGGTATAGTCAATTGATTATCTATTGATGAAATTTCTTTTCTAGGCAGGGTGAAGGACACAGTGGTCTAGTGGTATAGTCAATTGATTATCTATTGATGAAATTTCTTTTCTAGACAGGGGTCACAGTGGTCTAGTGGTATAGACAATTGGTTATCTATTGATGATATTTCTTTTCTAGGCAGGGAGAGTGGTCACAGTGGTCTAGACAATTGATGATCTATTCATGAAATTTCTTTTCTAGGCAGGGGGAAGGACACAGTGGTCTAGTGGTATAGACAATTGATTATCTATTGATGAAATTTCTTTTCTAAGCAGGGGGAGGGGTCACAGTGGTCTAGTGGTATAGACAATTGATTATCTATTGATAATATTTCTTTTCTAGGAAGGGGGAAGGACACAGTAGTCTAGACATTTGATTATCTATTGCTGAAATTTCTTTTCTAGGCAGGGGTGGGGGGGTGGGTTCTAGTGGTATGGACAATTGATTATCTATTGATGATATTTCTAGGCAGGGGGAAGGACAAAGTGGTCTAGTGGTATAGATAATTGATTATCTATTGATGATATTTCTAGGCAGGGGGAAGGATACATTGGTCTAGTGGTACAGACAATTGTTATCGATTGATGAAATTTCTAGGCAGGGGGAAAGACACATTGGTCTAGTGGTATAGACAATTGATTATTTATTTATGATATTTCTAGGCAGGGAGAAGGACACATTGGTCTAGTGGCATAGACAATTGGGTATCTATTGATGAAATTTCTTTTCTAGGTAGGGGGAGGGACACAGTGGTCTAGACAATTGATTATCTATTTATGATATTTCTAGGCAGGGGGAAGGACAAAGTGGTCTAGTGGTATAGACAATTGATTATCTATTGATGATATTTCTAGGCAGGGGGAAGGACAAAGTGGTCTAGTGGTATAGACAATTGATTATCTATTGATGATATTTCTAGGCAGGGGGAAGGACACATTGGTTTAGTGGTATAGACAATTGGTTATCTATTGATGATATTTCTAGGTAGGGGGAGGGGTCACAGTGGTCTAGTGGTATAGACAATTGATTATCTATTGATGAAATTTCTTTTCTAGGTAGGGGGAAGGAAACAGTGGTCTAGTGGTATAGACAATTGATTATCTATTTATGATATTTCTAGGCAGGGAGAAGGACACATTGGTCTAGTGGCATAGACAATTGGTTATCTATTGATGAAATTTCTTTTCTAGGTATGGGGAGGGACACAGTGGTCTAGTGGTATAGACAATTGATTATCTATTTATGATATTTCTAGGCAGGGGGAAGGACAAAGTGGTCTAGTGGTATAGACAATTGATTATCTATTGATGATATTTCTAGGCAGGGGGAAGGACACATTGGTCTAGTGGTATAGACAATTGGTTATCTATTGATGATATTTCTAGGCAGGGGGAGGGGTCACAGTGGTCTGGTGGTATAGACAATTGATTATCTATTGATGAAATTTCTTTTCTAGGCAGGGGGAAGGACATAGTGGTCTAGTGGTATAGTCAATTGATTATCTATTGATGAAATTTCTTTTCTAGGCAGGGGAAAGGACACAGTGGTCTAGTGGTATAGACAATTGATTATCTATTTATGATATTTCTAGGCAGGGGGAAGAACACAGTGGTCTAGTGGTATAGACAATTGATTATATATTGATGAAATTTCTTTTCTAGGCAGGGGGAAGGACACAGTGGTCTAGTGGTATAGACAATTGATTATCTATTTATGATATTTCTAGGAAGGGGGAAGGACACATTGGTCTAGTGGTATATACAATTGATTATCTATTTATGATATTTCTAGGCAGGGGGAAGGACACAGAGGTCTAGTGGTATAGACAATTGATTATCTATTGATGATATTTCCAGGCAGGGGGAAGAACACAGTGGTCTAGTGGTATAGACAATTGATTATCTATTGATGAAATTTCTTTTCTAGGTATGGGGAGGGACACAGTGGTCTAGTGGTATAGACAATTGTTATCTATTGATGAAATTTCTAGGCAGGGGGAAGGACACATTGGTCTAGTGGTATAGAGAATTGATTATTTATTTATGATATTTCTAGGCAGGGAGAAGGACACATTGGTCTAGTGGCATAGACAATTGGATATCTATTGATGAAATTTCTTTTCTAGGTAGGGGGAGGGACACAGTGGTCTAGTGGTATAGACAATTGATTATCTATTTATGATATTTCTAGGCAGGGGGAAGGACAAAGTGGTCTAGTGGTATAGACAATTGATGATCTATTTATGATATTTCTAGGCAGGGGGAAGGACAAAGTGGTCTAGTGGTATAGACAATTGATTATCTATTGATGATATTTCTAGGCAGGGGGAAGGACACATTGGTCTAGTGGTATAGACAATTGGTTATCTATTGATGATATTTCTAGGCAGGGGGAGGGGTCACAGTGGTCTAGTGGTATAGACAATTGATTATCTATTGATGAAATTTCTTTTCTAGGCAGGGTGAAGGACACAGTGGTCTAGTGGTATAGTCAATTGATTATCTATTGATGAAATTTCTTTTCTAGACAGGGGTCACAGTGGTCTAGTGGTATAGACAATTGGTTGTCTATTGATGATATTTCTTTTCTAGGCAGGGGGAAGGACACAGTAGTCTAGACATTTGATTATCTATTTATGAAATTTCTTTTCTAGGCAGAGAGAATGGTCACAGTGGTCTAGACAATTGATGATCTATTGATGAAATTTCTTTTCTAGGCAGGGGGAAGGACACAGTGGTCTAGTGGTATAGACAATTGATTATCTATTGATGAAATTTCTTTTCTAGGCAGGGGGAGGGGTCACAGTGGTCTAGTGGTATAGACAATTGATTATCTATTGATGATATTTCTTTTCTGGGATGGGGAAGGACACAGTGGTCTAGACATTTGATTATCTATTGATGAAATTTCTTTTCTAGGCAGGGGGGGTCATAGTGGTCTAGTGGTATGGACAATTGATTATCTATTTATGATATTTCTAGGCAGGGGGAAGGACAAAGTGGTCTAGTGGTATAGATAATTGATTATCTATTGATGATATTTCTAGGCAGGGGGAAGGATACATTGGTCTAGTGGTACAGACAATTGTTATCTATTGATGAAATTTCTAGGCAGGGGGAAGGACACATTGGTCTAGTGGTATAGACAATTGATTATTTATTTATGATATTTCTAGGCAGGGAGAAGGACACATTGGTCTAGTGGCATAGACAATTGGTTATCTATTGATGAAATTTCTTTTCTAGGTAGGGGGAGGGACACAGTGGTCTAGTGGTATAGACAATTGATTATCTATTTATGATATTTCTAGGCAGGGGGAAGGACAAAGTGGTCTAGTGGTATAGACAATTGATTATCTATTTATGATATTTCTAGGCAGGGGGAAGGACAAAGTGGTCTAGTGGTATAGACAATTGATTATCTATTGATGATATTTCTAGGCAGGGGGAAGGACACATTGGTCTAGTGGTATAGACAATTGGTTATCTATTGATGATATTTCTAGGCAGGGGGAGGGGTCACAGTGGTCTAGTGGTATAGACAATTGATTATCTATTGATGAAATTTCTTTTCTAGGCAGGGGGAGGGGTCACAGTGGTCTAGTGGTATAGACAATTGATTATCTATTGATGAAATTTCTTTTCTAGGCAGGGGGAAGGACACAGTGGTCTAGTGGTATAGACAATTGATTATCTATTGATGATATTTCTAGGCAGGGGGAAGAACACAGTGGTCTAGTGGTATAGACAATTGATTATATATTGATGAAATTTCTTTTCTAGGCAGGGGGAAGGACACAGTGGTCTAGACAATTGATTATCTATTGATGATATTTCCAGGCAGGGGGAAGAACACAGTGGTCTAGTGGTATAGACAATTGATTATCTATTGATGAAATTTCTTTTCTAGGCAGGGGGAGGGGTCACAGTCGTCTAGTGGTATAGTCAATTGATTATGTATTGATGAAAATTCTTTCCTAGGCAGGGTGAAGGACACAGTGGTCTAGTGGTATAGTCAATTGATTATCTATTGATGAAATTTCTTTTCTAGACAGGGGTCACAGTAGTCTAGTGGTATAGACAATTGGTTATCTATTGATGATATTTCTTTTCTAGGCAGGGGGAAGGACACCGTAGTCTAGACATTTGATTATCTATTTATGAAATTTCTTTTCTAGGCAGGGAGAGTGGTCACAGTGGTCTAGACAATTGATGATCTATTTATGAAATTTCTTTTCTAGGCAGGGGGAGGGGTCACAGTGGTCTAGTGGTATAGACAATTGATTATCTATTTATGATATTTCTTTTCTGGGAAGGGGGAAGGACACAGTGGTCTAGACATTTGATTATCTATTGATGAAATTTCTTTTCTAGGCAGGAGGGGGGGGGGGGGGAGGGTCATAGTGGTCTAGTGGTATGGACAATTGATTATCTATTGATGATATTTCTAGGCAGGGGGAAGGACAAAGTGGTCTAGTGGTATAGATAATTGATTATCTATTGATGATATTTCTAGGCAGGGGGAAGGACAAAGTGGTCTAGTGGTATAGACAATTGATTATCTATTGATGATATTTCTAGGCAGGGGGAAGGACACATTGGTTTAGTGGTATAGACAATTGGTTATCTATTGATGATATTTCTAGGTAGGGGGAGGGGTCACAGTGGTCTAGTGGTATAGACAATTGATTATCTATTGATGAAATTTCTTTTCTAGGTAGGGGGAAGGAAACAGTGGTCTAGTGGTATAGACAATTGATTATCTATTTATGATATTTCTAGGCAGGGAGAAGGACACATTGGTCTAGTGGCATAGACAATTGGTTATCTATTGATGAAATTTCTTTTCTAGGTATGGGGAGGGACACAGTGGTCTAGTGGTATAGACAATTGATTATCTATTTATGATATTTCTAGGCAGGGGGAAGGACAAAGTGGTCTAGTGGTATAGACAATTGATTATCTATTGATGATATTTCTAGGCAGGGGGAAGGACACATTGGTCTAGTGGTATAGACAATTGGTTATCTATTGATGATATTTCTAGGCAGGGGGAGGGGTCACAGTGGTCTGGTGGTATAGACAATTGATTATCTATTGATGAAATTTCTTTTCTAGGCAGGGGGAAGGACATAGTGGTCTAGTGGTATAGTCAATTGATTATCTATTGATGAAATTTCTTTTCTAGGCAGGGGAAAGGACACAGTGGTCTAGTGGTATAGACAATTGATTATCTATTTATGATATTTCTAGGCAGGGGGAAGAACACAGTGGTCTAGTGGTATAGACAATTGATTATATATTGATGAAATTTCTTTTCTAGGCAGGGGGAAGGACACAGTGGTCTAGTGGTATAGACAATTGATTATCTATTTATGATATTTCTAGGAAGGGGGAAGGACACATTGGTCTAGTGGTATATACAATTGATTATCTATTTATGATATTTCTAGGCAGGGGGAAGGACACAGAGGTCTAGTGGTCTAGACAATTGATTATCTATTGATGATATTTCCAGGCAGGGGGAAGAACACAGTGGTCTAGTGGTATAGACAATTGATTATCTATTGATGAAATTTCTTTTCTAGGTATGGGGAGGGACACAGTGGTCTAGTGGTATAGACAATTGTTATCTATTGATGAAATTTCTAGGCAGGGGGAAGGACACATTGGTCTAGTGGTATAGAGAATTGATTATTTATTTATGATATTTCTAGGCAGGGAGAAGGACACATTGGTCTAGTGGCATAGACAATTGGATATCTATTGATGAAATTTCTTTTCTAGGTAGGGGGAGGGACACAGTGGTCTAGTGGTATAGACAATTGATTATCTATTTATGATATTTCTAGGCAGGGGGAAGGACAAAGTGGTCTAGTGGTATAGACAATTGATGATCTATTTATGATATTTCTAGGCAGGGGGAAGGACAAAGTGGTCTAGTGGTATAGACAATTGATTATCTATTGATGAAATTTCTTTTCTAGGCAGAGGGAGGGGTCACAGTGGTCTAGTGGTATAGTCAATTGATTATCTATTGATGAAATTTCTTTTCAAGGCAGGGTGAAGGACACAGTGGTCTAGTGGTATAGTCAATTGATTATCTATTTATGATATTTCTAGGCAGGGGGAAGGACAAAGTGGTCTAATGGTATAGACAATTGATTATCTATTGATGATATTTCTAGGCAGGGGGAGGGGTCACAGTGGTCTGGTGGTATAGACAATTGATTATCTATTGATGAAATTTCTTTTCTAGGCAGGGGGAAGGACACAGTGGTCTAGTGGTATAGTCAATTGATTATCTATTGATGAAAATTTTTTCTAGGCAGGGGAAACGACACAGTGGTCTAGTGGTATAGACAATTGATTATCTATTTATGATATTTCTAGGCAGGGGGAAGAACACAGTGGTCTAGTGGTATAGACAATTGATTATATATTGATGAAATTTCTTTTCTAGGCAGGGGGAAGGACACAGTGGTCTAGTGGTATAGACAATTGATTATCTATTTATGATATTTCTAGGAAGGGGGAAGGACACAGTGGTCTAGTGGTATAGTCAATTGATTATCTATTGATGAAAATTTTTTCTAGGCAGGGGAAACGACACAGTGGTCTAGTGGTATAGACAATTGATTATCTATTTATGATATTTCTAGGCAGGGGGAAGAACACAGTGGTCTAGTGGTATAGACAATTGATTATATATTGATGAAATTTCTTTTCTAGGCAGGGGGAAGGACACAGTGGTCTAGTGGTATAGACAATTGATTATCTATTTATGATATTTCTAGGAAGGGGGAAGGACACATTGGTCTAGTGGTATATACAATTGATTATCTATTTATGATATTTCTAGGCAGGGGGAAGGACACAGTGGTCTAGTGGTATAGACAATTGATTATCTATTGATGATATTTCCAGGCAGGGGGAAGAACACAGTGGTCTAGTGGTATAGACAATTGATTATCTATTGATGAAATTTCTTTTCTAGACAGGGGTCACAGTGGTCTAGTGGTATAGACAATTGGTTGTCTATTGATGATATTTCTTTTCTAGGCAGGTGGAAGGACACAGTAGTCTAGACATTTGATTATCTATTGATGAAATTTCTTTTCTAGGCAGGGAGAATGGTCACAGTGGTCTAGACAATTGATGATCTATTTATGAAATTTCTTTTCTAGGCAGGGGGAAGGACACAGTGGTCTAGTGGTATAGACAATTGATTATCTATTGATGAAATTTCTTTTCTAGGCAGGGGGAGGGGTCACAGTGGTCTAGTGGTATAGACAATTGATTGTCTATTGATGATATTTCTTTTCTGGGAAGGGAAAGGACACAGTGGTCTAGACATTTGATTATCTATTGATGAAATTTCTTTTCTAGGCAGGGGGGGGGGGGGGTCATAGTGGTCTAGTGGTATGGACAATTGATTATCTATTTATGATATTTCTAGGCAGAGGGAAGGACAAAGTGGTCTAGTGGTATAGATAATTGATTATATATTGATGAAATTTCTTTTCTAGGCAGGGGGAAGGACACAGTGGTCTAGTGGTATAGACAATTGATTATCTATTTATGATATTTCTAGGAAGGGGGAAGGACACATTGGTCTAGTGGTATATACAATTGATTATCTATTTATGATATTTCTAGGCAGGGGGAAGGACACAGTGGTCTAGTGGTATAGACAATTGATTATCTATTGATGATATTTCCAGGCAGGGGGAAGAACACAGTGGTCTAGTGGTATAGACAATTGATTATCTATTGATGAAATTTCTTTTCTAGGCAGGGGGAGGGGTCACAGTCGACTAGTGGTATAGTCAATTGATTATCTATTGATGAAATTTCTTTTCTAGGCAGGGTGAAGGACACAGTGGTCTAGTGGTATAGTCAATTGATTATCTATTGATGAAATTTCTTTTCTAGACAGGGGTCACAGTGGTCTAGTGGTATAGACAATTGGTTGTCTATTGATGATATTTCTTTTCTAGGCAGGGGGAAGGACACAGTAGTCTAGACATTTGATTATCTATTGATGAAATTTCTTTTCTAGGCAGGGAGAATGGTCACAGTGGTCTAGACAATTGATGATCTATTGATGAAATTTCTTTTCTAGGCAGGGGGAAGGACACAGTGGTCTAGTGGTATAGACAATTGATTATCTATTGATGAAATTTCTTTTCTAGGCAGGGGGAGGGGTCACAGTGGTCTAGTGGTATAGACAATTGATTATCTATTGATGATATTTCTTTTCTGGGAAGGGAAAGGACACAGTGGTCTAGACATTTGATTATCTATTGAAGAAATTTCTTTTCTAGGCAGGGGGGGGGGGGGGGTCATAGTGGTCTAGTGGTATGGACAATTGATTATCTATTTATGATATTTCTAGGCATGGGGAAGGACAAAGTGGTCTAGTGGTATAGATAATTGATTATCTATTGATGATATTTCTAGGCAGGGGGAAGGATACATTGGTCTAGTGGTACAGACAATTGTTATCTATTGATGAAATTTCTAGGCAGGGGGAAGGACACATTGGTCTAGTGGTATAGACAATTGATTATTTATTTATGATATTTCTAGGCAGGGAGAAGGACACATTGGTCTAGTGGCATAGACAATTGGTTATCTATTGATGAAATTTCTTTTCTAGGTAGGGGGAGGGACACAGTGGTCTAGTGGTATAGACAATTGATTATCTATTTATGATATTTCTAGGCAGGGGGAAGGACAAAGTGGTCTAGTGGTATAGACAATTGATTATCTATTTATGATATTTCTAGGCAGGGGGAAGGACAAAGTGGTCTAGTGGTATAGACAATTGATTATCTATTGATGATATTTCTAGGCAGGGGGAGGGGTCACAGTGGTCTGGTGGTATAGACAATTGATTATCTATTGATGAAATTTCTTTTCTAGGCATGGGGAAGGACACAGTGGTCTAGGCAATTGATTATCTATTGATGAAATTTCTTTTCTAGGCAGGGGAAAGGACACAGTGGTCTAGTGGTATAGACAATTGATTATCTATTTATGATATTTCTAGGCAGGGGGAAGAACACAGTGGTCTAGTGGTATAGACAATTGATTATATATTGATGAAATTTCTTTTCTAGGCAGGGGGAAGGACACAGTGGTCTAGTGGTATAGACAATTGATTATCTATTTATGATATTTCTAGGAAGGGGGAAGGACACATTGGTCTAGTGGTATATACAATTGATTATCTATTTATGATATTTCTAGGCAGGGGGAAGGACACAGTGGTCTAGTGGTATAGACAATTGATTATCTATTGATGATATTTCCAGGCAGGGGGAAGAACACAGTGGTCTAGTGGTATAGACAATTGATTATCTATTGATGAAATTTCTTTTCTAGGCAGGGGGAGGGGTCACAGTCGTCTAGTGGTATAGTCAATTGATTATCTATTGATGAAATTTCTTTTCTAGGCAGGGTGAAGGACACAGTGGTCTAGTGGTATAGTCAATTGATTATCTATTGATGAAATTTCTTTTCTAGACAGGGGTCACAGTGGTCTAGTGGTATAGACAATTGGTTGTCTATTGATGATATTTCTTTTCTAGGCAGGGGGAAGGACACAGTAGTCTAGACATTTGATTATCTATTGATGAAATTTCTTTTCTAGGCAGGGAGAATGGTCACAGTGGTCTAGACAATTGATGATCTATTTATGAAATTTCTTTTCTAGGCAGGGGGAAGGACACAGTGGTCTAGTGGTATAGACAATTGATTATCTATTGATGAAATTTCTTTTCTAGGCAGGGGGAGGGGTCACAGTGGTCTAGACAATTGATTATCTATTTATGATATTTCTTTTCTGGGAAGGGGAAGGACACAGTGGTCTAGACATTTGATTATCTATTGATGAAATTTCTTTTCTAGGCAGGGGGGTTATAGTGGTCTAGTGGTATGGACAATTGATTATCTATTTATGATATTTCTAGGCAGGGGGAAGGACAAAGTGGTCTAGTGGTATAGATAATTGATTATCTATTGATGATATTTCTAGGCAGGGGGAAGGATACATTGGTCTAGTGGTACAGACAATTGTTATCTATTGATGAAATTTTTAGGCAGGGGGAAGGACACATTGGTCTAGTGGTATAGACAATTGATTATTTATTTATGATATTTCTAGGCAGGGAGAAGGACACATTGGTCTAGTGGCATAGACAATTGGTTATCTATTGATGAAATTTCTTTTCTAGGTATGGGGAGGGACACAGTGGTCTAGTGGTATAGACAATTGATTATCTATTTATGATATTTCTAGGCAGGGGGAAGGACAAAGTGGTCTAGTGGTATAGACAATTGATTATCTATTTATGATATTTCTAGGCAGGGGAAAGGACAAAGTGGTCTAGTGGTATAGACAATTGATTATCTATTGATGATATTTCTAGGCAGGGGGAAGGACACATTGGTCTAGTGGTATAGACAATTGGTTATCTATTGATGATATTTCTAGGCAGGGGGAGGGGTCACAGTGGTCTAGTGGTATAGACAATTGATTATCTATTGATGAAATTTCTCTTCTAGGCAGGGGGAGGGGTCACAGTGGTCTAGTGGTATAGACAATTGATTATCTATTGATGAAATTTCTTTTCTAGGCAGGGGGAAGGACACAGTGGTCTAGTGGTATAGACAATTGATTATCTATTTATGATATTTCTAGGCAGGGGGAAGAACAGAGTGGTCTAGTGGTATAGACAATTGATTATATATTGATGAAATTTCTTTTCTAGGCAGGGGGAAGGACACAGTGGTCTAGTGGTATAGACAATTGATTATCTATTTATGTTATTTCTAGGCAGGGGGAAGGACACATTGGTCTAGTGGTATATACAATTGATTATCTATTTATGATATTTCTAGGCAGGGGGAAGGACACAGTGGTCTAATGGCATAGACAATTGATTATCTATTGATGATATTTCCAGGCAGGGGGAAGAACACAGTGGTCTAGTGGTATAGACAATTGATTATCTATTGATGAAATTTCTTTTCTAGGCAGGGGGAGGGGTCACAGTGGTCTAGTGGTATAGTCAATTGATTATCTATTGATGAAATTTCTTTTCTAGGCAGGGTGAAGGACACAGTGGTCTAGTGGTATAGTCAATTGATTATCTATTGATGAAATTTCTTTTCTAGACAGGGGTCACAGTGGTCTAGTGGTATAGACAATTGGTTATCTATTGATGATATTTCTTTTCTAGGCAGGGGGAAGGACACAGTAGTCTAGACATTTGATTATCTATTGATGAAATTTCTTTTCTAGGCAGGGAGAGTGGTCACAGTGGTCTAGACAATTGATGATCTATTTATGAAATTTCTTTTCTAGGCAGGGGGAAGGACACAGTGGTATAGACAATTGATTATCTATTGATGAAATTTCTTTTCTAGGCAGGGGGAGGGGTCACAGTGGTCTAGTGGTATAGACAATTGATGATCTATTGATGATATTTGTTTACTGGGAAGGGGGAAGGACACAGTGGTCTAGACATTTGATTATCTATTGATGAAATTTCTTTTCTAGGCAGGGGGGGGGGTCATAGTGGTCTAGTGGTATAGATAATTGATTATCTATTGATGATATTTCTAGGCAGGGGGAAGGACACATTGGTCTAGTGGCATAGACAATTGGTTATCTATTGATGAAATTTCTTTTCTAGGTAGGGGGAGGGACACAGTGGTCTAGTGGTATAGACAATTGATTATCTATTTATGATATTTCTAGGCAGGGGGAAGGACAAAGTGGTCTAGTGGTATAGACAATTGATTATCTATTTATGATATTTCTAGGCAGGGGGAAGGACACATTGGTCTAGTGGTATAGACAATTGGTTATCTATTGGTGATATTTCTAGGCAGGGGAGGGGTCACAGTGGTCTGGTGGTATAGACAATTGATTATCTATTGATAAAATTTCTTTTCTAGGCAGGAGGAAGGACACAGTGGTCTAGTGGTATAGTCAATTGATTATCTATTGATGAAATTTCTTTTCTAGGCAGGGGGAAGGACACAGTGGTCTAGTGGTATAGACAATTGATTATCTATTGATGATATTTCTAGGCAGGGGGAAGAAGACAGTGGTCTAGTGGTATAGACAATTGATTATATATTGATGAAATTTCTTTTCTAGGCAGGGGGAAGGACACAGTGGTCTAGTGGTATAGACAATTGATTATCTATTTATGATATTTCTAGGCAGGGGGAAGGACACATTGCTCTAGTGGTATATACAATTGATTATCTATTGATGATATTTCTAGGCAGGGGGAAGGACACAGTGGTCTAGTGGTATAGACAATTGATTATCTATTGGTGATATTTCCAGGCAGGGGGAAGAACACAGTGGTCTAGTGGTATAGACAATTGATTATCTATTGATGAAATTTCTTTTCTAGGCAGGGGGAGGGGTCACAGTGGTCTAGTGGTATAGTCAATTGATTATCTATTGATGAAATTTCTTTTCTAGGCAGGGTGAAGGACACAGTGGTCTAGTGTTATAGTCAATTGATTATCTATTGATGAAATTTCTTTTCTAGACAGGGGTCACAGTGGTCTAGACAATTGGTTATCTATTGATGATATTTCTTTTCTAGGCAGGGGGAAGGACACAGTAGTCTAGACAATTGATTATCTATTGATGAAATTTCTTTTCTAGGCAGGGGGAGGGGTCACAGTGGTCTAGTGGTATAGACAATTGATTATCTATTGATGAAATTTCTTTTCTAGGCAGGGGGAAGGACACAGTGGTCTAGTGGTATAGACAATTGATTATCTATTTATGATATTTCTAGGCAGGGGGAAGAACAGAGTGGTCTAGTGGTATAGACAATTGATTATATATTGATGAAATTTCTTTTCTAGGCAGGGGGAAGGACACAGTGGTCTAGTGGTATAGACAATTGATTATCTATTTATGTTATTTCTAGGCAGGGGGAAGGACACATTGGTCTAGTGGTATATACAATTGATTATCTATTTATGATATTTCTAGGCAGGGGGAAGGACACAGTGGTCTAATGGCATAGACAATTGATTATCTATTGATGATATTTCCAGGCAGGGGGAAGAACACAGTGGTCTAGTGGTATAGACAATTGATTATCTATTGATGAAATTTCTTTTCTAGGCAGGGGGAGGGGTCACAGTGGTCTAGTGGTATAGTCAATTGATTATCTATTGATGAAATTTCTTTTCTAGGCAGGGTGAAGGACACAGTGGTCTAGTGGTATAGTCAATTGATTATCTATTGATGAAATTTCTTTTCTAGACAGGGGTCACAGTGGTCTAGTGGTATAGACAATTGGTTATCTATTGATGATATTTCTTTTCTAGGCAGGGGGAAGGACACAGTAGTCTAGACATTTGATTATCTATTTATGAAATTTCTTTTCTAGGCAGGGAGAGTGGTCACAGTGGTCTAGACAATTGATGATCTATTTATGAAATTTCTTTTCTAGGCAGGGGGAAGGACACAGTGGTATAGACAATTGATTATCTATTGATGAAATTTCTTTTCTAGGCAGGGGGAGGGGTCACAGTGGTCTAGTGGTATAGACAATTGATGATCTATTGATGATATTTGTTTACTGGGAAGGGGGAAGGACACAGTGGTCTAGACATTTGATTATCTATTGATGAAATTTCTTTTCTAGGCAGGGGGGGGGGGGTCATAGTGGTCTAGATAATTGATTATCTATTGATGATATTTCTAGGCAGGGGGAAGGACACATTGGTCTAGTGGCATAGACAATTGGTTATCTATTGATGAAATTTCTTTTCTAGGTAGGGGGAGGGACACAGTGGTCTAGTGGTATAGACAATTGATTATCTATTTATGATATTTCTAGGCAGGGGGAAGGACAAAGTGGTCTAGTGGTATAGACAATTGATTATCTATTTATGATATTTCTAGGCAGGGGGAAGGACACATTGGTCTAGTGGTATAGACAATTGGTTATCTATTGGTGATATTTCTAGGCAGGGGAGGGGTCACAGTGGTCTGGTGGTATAGACAATTGATTATCTATTGATAAAATTTCTTTTCTAGGCAGGGGGAAGGACACAGTGGTCTAGTGGTATAGTCAATTGATTATCTATTGATGAAATTTCTTTTCTAGGCAGGGGGAAGGACACAGTGGTCTAGTGGTATAGACAATTGATTATCTATTGATGATATTTCTAGGCAGGGGGAAGAAGACAGTGGTCTAGTGGTATAGACATTTGATTATATATTGATGAAATTTCTTTTCTAGGCAGGGGGAAGGACACAGTGGTCTAGTGGTATAGACAATTGATTATCTATTTATGATATTTCTAGGCAGGGGGAAGGACACATTGCTCTAGTGGTATATACAATTGATTATCTATTTATGATATTTCTAGGCAGGGGGAAGAACACAGTGGTCTAGTGGTATAGACAATTGATTATCTATTGATGAAATTTCTTTTCTAGGCAGGGGGAAGGACACAGTGGTCTAGTGGTATAGACAATTGATTATCTATTTATGATATTTCTAGGCAGGGGGAAGAACAGAGTGGTCTAGTGGTATAGACAATTGATTATATATTGATGAAATTTCTTTTCTAGGCAGGGGGAAGGACACAGTGGTCTAGTGGTATAGACAATTGATTATCTATTTATGTTATTTCTAGGCAGGGGGAAGGACACATTGGTCTAGTGGTATATACAATTGATTATCTATTTATGATATTTCTAGGCAGGGGGAAGGACACAGTGGTCTAATGGCATAGACAATTGATTATCTATTGATGATATTTCCAGGCAGGGGGAAGAACACAGTGGTCTAGTGGTATAGACAATTGATTATCTATTGATGAAATTTCTTTTCTAGGCAGGGGGAGGGGTCACAGTGGTCTAGTGGTATAGTCAATTGATTATCTATTGATGAAATTTCTTTTCTAGGCAGGGTGAAGGACACAGTGGTCTAGTGGTATAGTCAATTGATTATCTATTGATGAAATTTCTTTTCTAGACAGGGGTCACAGTGGTCTAGTGGTATAGACAATTGGTTATCTATTGATGATATTTCTTTTCTAGGCAGGGGGAAGGACACAGTAGTCTAGACATTTGATTATCTATTTATGAAATTTCTTTTCTAGGCAGGGAGAGTGGTCACAGTGGTCTAGACAATTGATGATCTATTTATGAAATTTCTTTTCTAGGCAGGGGGAAGGACACAGTGGTATAGACAATTGATTATCTATTGATGAAATTTCTTTTCTAGGCAGGGGGAGGGGTCACAGTGGTCTAGTGGTATAGACAATTGATGATCTATTGATGATATTTGTTTACTGGGAAGGGGGAAGGACACAGTGGTCTAGACATTTGATTATCTATTGATGAAATTTCTTTTCTAGGCAGGGGGGGGGGGGGGGGTCATAGTGGTCTAGTGGTATAGATAATTGATTATCTATTGATGATATTTCTAGGCAGGGGGAAGGACACATTGGTCTAGTGGCATAGACAATTGGTTATCTATTGATGAAATTTCTTTTCTAGGTAGGGGGAGGGACACAGTGGTCTAGTGGTATAGACAATTGATTATCTATTTATGATATTTCTAGGCAGGGGGAAGGACAAAGTGGTCTAGTGGTATAGACAATTGATTATCTATTTATGATATTTCTAGGCAGGGGGAAGGACACATTGGTCTAGTGGTATAGACAATTGGTTATCTATTGGTGATATTTCTAGGCAGGGGAGGGGTCACAGTGGTCTGGTGGTATAGACAATTGATTATCTATTGATAAAATTTCTTTTCTAGGCAGGAGGAAGGACACAGTGGTCTAGTGGTATAGTCAATTGATTATCTATTGATGAAATTTCTTTTCTAGGCAGGGGGAAGGACACAGTGGTCTAGTGGTATAGACAATTGATTATCTATTGATGATATTTCTAGGCAGGGGGAAGAAGACAGTGGTCTAGTGGTATAGACAATTGATTATATATTGATGAAATTTCTTTTCTAGGCAGGGGGAAGGACACAGTGGTCTAGTGGTATAGACAATTGATTATCTATTTATGATATTTCTAGGCAGGGGGAAGGACACATTGCTCTAGTGGTATATACAATTGATTATCTATTGATGATATTTCTAGGCAGGGGGAAGGACACAGTGGTCTAGTGGTATAGACAATTGATTATCTATTGGTGATATTTCCAGGCAGGGGGAAGAACACAGTGGTCTAGTGGTATAGACAATTGATTATCTATTGATGAAATTTCTTTTCTAGGCAGGGGGAGGGGTCACAGTGGTCTAGTGGTATAGTCAATTGATTATCTATTGATGAAATTTCTTTTCTAGGCAGGGTGAAGGACACAGTGGTCTAGTGTTATAGTCAATTGATTATCTATTGATGAAATTTCTTTTCTAGACAGGGGTCACAGTGGTCTAGACAATTGGTTATCTATTGATGATATTTCTTTTCTAGGCAGGGGGAAGGACACAGTAGTCTAGACAATTGATTATCTATTGATGAAATTTCTTTTCTAGGCAGGGGGAGGGGTCACAGTGGTCTAGTGGTATAGACAATTGATTATCTATTGATGAAATTTCTTTTCTAGGCAGGGGGAAGGACACAGTGGTCTAGTGGTATAGACAATTGATTATCTATTTATGATATTTCTAGGCAGGGGGAAGAACAGAGTGGTCTAGTGGTATAGACAATTGATTATATATTGATGAAATTTCTTTTCTAGGCAGGGGGAAGGACACAGTGGTCTAGTGGTATAGACAATTGATTATCTATTTATGTTATTTCTAGGCAGGGGGAAGGACACATTGGTCTAGTGGTATATACAATTGATTATCTATTTATGATATTTCTAGGCAGGGGGAAGGACACAGTGGTCTAATGGCATAGACAATTGATTATCTATTGATGATATTTCCAGGCAGGGGGAAGAACACAGTGGTCTAGTGGTATAGACAATTGATTATCTATTGATGAAATTTCTTTTCTAGGCAGGGGGAGGGGTCACAGTGGTCTAGTGGTATAGTCAATTGATTATCTATTGATGAAATTTCTTTTCTAGGCAGGGTGAAGGACACAGTGGTCTAGTGGTATAGTCAATTGATTATCTATTGATGAAATTTCTTTTCTAGACAGGGGTCACAGTGGTCTAGTGGTATAGACAATTGGTTATCTATTGATGATATTTCTTTTCTAGGCAGGGGGAAGGACACAGTAGTCTAGACATTTGATTATCTATTTATGAAATTTCTTTTCTAGGCAGGGAGAGTGGTCACAGTGGTCTAGACAATTGATGATCTATTTATGAAATTTCTTTTCTAGGCAGGGGGAAGGACACAGTGGTATAGACAATTGATTATCTATTGATGAAATTTCTTTTCTAGGCAGGGGGAGGGGTCACAGTGGTCTAGTGGTATAGACAATTGATGATCTATTGATGATATTTGTTTACTGGGAAGGGGGAAGGACACAGTGGTCTAGACATTTGATTATCTATTGATGAAATTTCTTTTCTAGGCAGGGGGGGGGGGGTCATAGTGGTCTAGATAATTGATTATCTATTGATGATATTTCTAGGCAGGGGGAAGGACACATTGGTCTAGTGGCATAGACAATTGGTTATCTATTGATGAAATTTCTTTTCTAGGTAGGGGGAGGGACACAGTGGTCTAGTGGTATAGACAATTGATTATCTATTTATGATATTTCTAGGCAGGGGGAAGGACAAAGTGGTCTAGTGGTATAGACAATTGATTATCTATTTATGATATTTCTAGGCAGGGGGAAGGACACATTGGTCTAGTGGTATAGACAATTGGTTATCTATTGGTGATATTTCTAGGCAGGGGAGGGGTCACAGTGGTCTGGTGGTATAGACAATTGATTATCTATTGATAAAATTTCTTTTCTAGGCAGGGGGAAGGACACAGTGGTCTAGTGGTATAGTCAATTGATTATCTATTGATGAAATTTCTTTTCTAGGCAGGGGGAAGGACACAGTGGTCTAGTGGTATAGACAATTGATTATCTATTGATGATATTTCTAGGCAGGGGGAAGAAGACAGTGGTCTAGTGGTATAGACATTTGATTATATATTGATGAAATTTCTTTTCTAGGCAGGGGGAAGGACACAGTGGTCTAGTGGTATAGACAATTGATTATCTATTTATGATATTTCTAGGCAGGGGGAAGGACACATTGCTCTAGTGGTATATACAATTGATTATCTATTTATGATATTTCTAGGCAGGGGGAAGAACACAGTGGTCTAGTGGTATAGACAATTGATTATCTATTGATGATATTTCCAGGCAGGGGGAAGAACACAGTGGTCTAGTGGTATAGACAATTGATTATCTATTGATGAAATTTCTTTTCTAGGCAGGGGGAGGGGTCACAGTGGTCTAGTGGTATAGTCAATTGATTATCTATTGATGAAATTTCTTTTCTAGGCAGGGTGAAGGACACAGTGGTCTAGTGTTATAGTCAATTGATTATCTATTGATGAAATTTCTTTTCTAGACAGGGGTCACAGTGGTCTAGACAATTGGTTATCTATTGATGATATTTCTTTTCTAGGCAGGGGGAAGGACACAGTAGTCTAGACATTTGATTATCTATTTATGAAATTTCTTTTCTAGGCAGGGAGAGTGGTCACAGTGGTCTAGACAATTGATGATCTATTTATGAAATTTCTTTTCTAAGCAGGGGGAAGGACACAGTGGTCTAGTGGTATAGACAATTGGTTATCTATTGATGAAATTTCTTTTCTAGGCAGGGGGAGGGGTCACAGTGGTATAGACAATTAATTATCTATTCATGATATTTCTAGGCAGGGGAAAGGACACAGTGGTCTAGTGGTATAGACAATTAATTATCTATTGATGAAATTTCTTTTCTAGGCAGGAGGAGGGGTCACAGTGGTCTAGTGGAATAGACAATTGATTATCTATTGATGAAATTTCTTTTCTAGGCAGGGGGAGGGGTCACAGTGGTCTAGTGGCATAGACAATTGATTATCTATTTATGATATTTCTAGGCAGGGGGAAGGACACAGTGGTCTAGTGGTATAGACAATTGATTATCTATTTATGTAATTTCTAGGCAGAGGGAAGGACACAGTGGTCTAATGGTATAGACAATTGGTTATCTATTGATGTAATTTCTTTTCCAGGCAGAGGGAGGGACACAATGGTCTACTGGTATAGACAATTGATTATCTATAATAACTATCTGTTCACCAATGATATATATGTTTATGTCAAACTTCATGTGTGGTGTGTTTGATTCGTATATCATGTGAGAAAGATAATTACAGATGATCAAGGTTTTTCTTCAGGAACATCAACTTCTTCCACCATTAAAAATGGTTTCCAGGATGTGGTTGAAAAATCATTTATATTGGTATAAAGAAAACATTCATTTAATAAGGATAAGAAGATCTGGAATAACAAGATGAAGTATTTATAAAATGAGAGATTCAGAACAGCAAGTACTACATATAATTGAGAATGGTAGTATTTTTTACTTAGAGAGGGTTCTTCGTGGTGGCTGATCATATGGTAGTTGGATTTACAACTACCTATGTAATCAGTGCCTATCACTACTACAGTTATGAGTTCAAATCCCACTCAGGCGAGGTCTAATCGATATAACATTATGTGATAAAGTTTGTCAATGACTTGTGGTGGGTCAGTATTTTCTCCGATTTCCGCCACCAATTAAACTGATTGCCACGATATAACTGAAATATTGTTGACAGTGGCATTAAATACCATAACCCAAACCCTAATCCTAGCCCTTTTCTTAGAGAGGGTTACTCTTTGTGTAAAATAAATAAGAAAAAAAACTTCTGTGAGTATTAGTGTTCAAACGGAGTAAAAATGCATTTTAACATAGAATTTTTTTCCACAATAAATCCTGGTTACAACTCATTTTTCAAGTAAATTTTCAAGTTTGTCTGTTTCTTTTAAAGGAGGTAAGTCATCTAGTTCAATGTCGAGTTCACAAAATTTAACATAGAATTTTTTGATTCATAATAAATGTTGGTTACAATTTTCATTTTTCAAGTGAATTTTCAAGTTTGTCTGTTTCTTTTAAGGGAGGTAAATCATTTAGTTCATAATGTCGAGTTCACAAAATACAAGACCAATATTAAAACCCACATTGATTCATTTGGTTTTAAAAGTTAAATAGATTTAATTATGAAAAAAAAAGCTTAAACAATGATGGTTAACGATTCTATCATTATCAACCCAATGAAAAACCACCTCTCACCTTAAACCTTTGAACACAAAAAAAAGACCACAGCATCTGAAATTAGAAATCTAGGCCCTGGCTTGGGACAGGCACAGAAATGTGGTGGGTTAAACTGGTTAATGAGATCTCAACATAAAAAAGTATTTTGCTTATATAGCTGTATGGTTGGTTGGTTTATGGTGTTTAATGCCACTTTCAACAATATTTCAGTTATATCGTGGAAGTCAGTTTTATTGGTCGCAAGTTACTGACAACTTTTATCACATAATGTTGTATCGAGTACACCTCAACATGAATCATAGCTGTATGCATCTACCAAAAAATTAAGTGTAAATTAAAATCAAATTTTGCGCTGTATCAGAGAACAGCAGTAAATATATATTTTGACATAATGAGGTTTTTCATAAGGCTATAATAGTGTGTCAAATGCATGTATGTTAACAGTTACAGCATAAATACATCAAAAGTAGGTTTACAGTTACACTATAAAATGTCTTTGACTTGTCGCAATAAAAAGTGTAACATTAAAATTTATATTTTCATTGGGATAAGTAAAACGAGAAAACATATGAAAAAAAATAGCATCGGAGAGATTTTCTTTCCCAAAATAACAACAGTTGCAACTCACCATTTATATGACTGATTTATCAGTATCTGCCAGGAAACAGTTAATAATTCATAAAGCTCCAGTTCACAGATAAAAATCTTATCTTTTACACCTACAAAGACAAATGCAATTCTCAACACATGGCAAAAAAATATCATTATAAAAACATCAACACTCCTGACAAGGACCAATGATAAATTTTAAAACTTTTTTTAATTTTATTGCTGTTTTCCCCGAACGCTGAAATATCTCGACCCAAATCAATCATAAACCCCCCATTTTCTTTCTTACTCATACAATTTGCGGAAAGTTAAGAAAATAATTCGTGTATGATTTTCTCATCAAAATCCCACTGCCAGTAGATAATTAGTGTAATATGCCATGGTTTAATTATTCGCTAGGGACTGTAAAGAACATATATTTACTGTCCTGTTGACAAAATTTATAAGTTTTGCTTACATTATGTAATTAATTTCAATTATACACTCCTTAGTAACATTATATACTCCTTAGTAACACTTTTGTCAACAGTAACACAATTTAAAAGAAGAATATTATCTTCTTTGTCATTTAGTTTTCAAGGTTGCTTTTACAATTCCTTTTCACACCTTAAAACACATTTGGAACGTGTTGCATGCACATGTTTCAAACACAAAGCAGCAATTAACGATTTGTAATGGATTATCTATTGGAGAAATTATGTAATTGTAAGAAAAGATGCTAAAAATTAAGACTAGAAAAACTGTGCACAAATCTATAGTACCAAACTTTTATGAGAGTGAGTGAGTGATTGTTGTTTAACGCCAACTCAGCAATTTTTAAGCTATATCATGGCGAGAACATGTTCATTTTCAATGAAATGATGATGAGGTCAGCTTTGTACTAGACCAACACGCTTAGTTGGATTTATATAGTGCTAGCTCACTTTCCACGGATAGACATGCTGCTCCACTCGGACACATTATCCTGATTCCGAGCCAACCAGTCGTTGCTCCTTCTCCTTAATGCTGCATGCTTAGTGGATAAGCTACAAATACTAATTGAATAGTCTTTGGCTTTGCCTGATCAGGGCTCGAACCCATGATCTACAGCACTCGAGGCAAGCATGCTAACCATTACACCACCGATGCGGTTAACTTTTATGAGAAATATATATTTTTTGGTAAATCAAGACTCATAACTCGAGAATTGAAAAAAATGTTAAAGTCCAAATCCAAACTTACCCAGTTTGTCATGGTCCCAGACCTTAAATATAAATCCCCAATCATTTTCTTAGAGGAACTTAAGTTATTGAACAGAATTCTGAGATGTAAGTAATAATTCTCTTCACAGAATTAGTATCTTAAGTCCAAAGTCCAGCTTGACCTGCATTTTGTGGTCCTTAAGCTTGCGTAAAAATTTCAAATGATTTGATTAAGAGAAAAGTAAGTGATTGAAGATTTTGATATTTTTCAGTAAATCGAGTGGGCACAAAATTTGAATATTGACAAAAATATATTATGTTTAACTTTTTATTTTCAAATAACACTAGTACTTTATATTCTCAATAACACTCCCTTCCAACTGACGCAAGTCGTTATTGTCTTGTGTTATTTTACAAGACAACATCAATATCACACCTATAGGTGTTTGAGCAACGAAAGCTTTTAACTGTAATATTCAATAACACAAAATTTTAAACCAAACATCATTCTAAATTTAAAATTGAACTATATGTCTGTAATTGATACTAATATTTTATTACTGTTATTGCAGAATGTATGAGAGACTGCAGTGCATACATTTTGTATTTTACTAAGGTGTAAAAGTGTATTTTACTCCCGTTTACTTTAGTGCAAAAAAGATGGACTTTTGAGGAACACCCATTTAACTTTTAGGATGGCGACTATGTTTATTTCTGAAAAAAAAATCTTATAACAAAAATTTTTTTTTTTATTTTACTCCCGTTTAAAAGAGAGGGATTTTTTTTTGGAACAGCCATTTATCTTTTAGGCAGGAATTGGGGCTATTTTTATTTCTGAAATAAAAAAATAAAAAAATTGTCATGAAAGATGCAAAAAAATTGTTATCTGACACTGCAGGTTTAAGAAGATATTTCAGTAAAATTTGAAAAAAAAAACATATCAATTTTCCATGTACAAAAAAGAAATAATCTGATATTTGCTTCAGGAGAAAACATTTTGTGTATTTGTCTCTCTATTTCAGATTGGCATAAAATTACAAAATAGTGCATAAATGTTTAGATAAGGGGGGAGAGGTAATAAAAAAAAGATGTAAAATTAGAACATTCAAATTAGTGAATCGGTCAATAAATGAAAAGACATATAAAACAAAGTCAGAGCTAAAATGGTTGGTCTATGGTGTTTAATGCCACTTTCAACAATATTTCAGTTATATCATGCCTATTGCTTAAATACATAGAAACATTTTTTTTTAAACCATTGTTTATCTGATTAAATTTTGATGGTTCTGTTAAGTACAATATTCATGCTACAATACAACATATATGCTTCTTAGTTAAAAAAATGATAAATGCATTTTGAGAAATGAGTAATTTATAAATGGAAGTTGATTGAATTCTCTTATATCTATTCTATGATGGGACACACAAAAGAGTGGAGAGAATCATATTGTTCAACAGTATAATAAGGTACTTTAAACCTCTATTATTACAATATCAGTATAACTCCTAGGAATATCATATTGGTTGTTCTATCACTATTGTAATGATCATTGAGCAATTGGTAAATAATATCCATGTTAAATAAACAGATAATTTACCATCGACTGTTATCTGATATGATGTATTAATCAACAGAATCCATGTGATAATGTCATCCCCCCCCCCCATTTCTATAACATTACAAAATATCAATAAGTTCATGAGATAGTGGTAATTAGATTATCAGTTTTGTTAGGACCCCCTCCGACCCCCCCTCCAAATTGAATTATGATAGGACTCCCTTCTGCCCCCTCCATCCAAAGTGATAATCTATACCCACACCGTTACAGGTGATATTTCAATTGACATGTAAATGTACCTAGCAGGTATATATATATATATATATGAGACTAATTGAAGGTAAACTTGAGTGCAAGTTGAACAAATTTTCTACTTGTGTCTGACACAACTGCTTCAGCTTTTTCGTATTCATGTTCTTGCTAGAATGTATCCATGCTACTTTTCGATTGGCTAACGAGTTGGAAAATGTAGAAAATTTGTTTGCATTCTACTTCGTAAAAAGAATTATAGAGAATAAAATGTATCCATTTTTTTTTTATTTATTTATTTATTTTATTATTATCATTTTTTTTTTTAGAAAAAAATGAATATTATAGGATCTGGATTCAAGTGAACATGAACGAAAATGCACCTGCATGAGGGTTGAAATGGGGGCTCACATATGATGGTTCATAGTAAAGTCAACCTGTATGAGGGTTGGAATGGGGGTACCCATATGACAGTTCATAGTAAAATCCACCTGTATGAGGGTTGGAATGGGGGTACCCATATGACAGTTCATGGTAAAATCCACCTGTATGAGGGTTGGAATGGGGTTGCCCATGACAGTTCATGGTAAAATCCACCTGTATGAGGGTTGGAATGGGGGTACCCATATGACAGTTCATGGTAAAATCCACCTGTATGAGGGTTGGAATGGGGGTACCCATATGACAGTTCATGGTAAAATCCACCTGTATGAGGGTTGGAATGGGGGTACCCATATGACAGTTCATGGTAAAATCCACTTGTATGAGGGTTGGAATGGGGGTACCCATATGACAGTCCATGGTAAAATCTACCTGTATGAGGGTTGGAATGGGGGTACCCATATGACAGTTCATGGTAAAATCCACTTGTATGAGGGTTGGAATGGGGGTACCCATATGACAGTTCATGGTAAAATCCACCTGTATGAGGGTTGGAATGGGGGTACCCATATGACAGTTCATGGTAAAATCCACCTGTATGAGGGTTGGAATGGGGGTACCCATATGACAGTTCATGGTAAAGTCCACCTGTATGAGGGTTGGAATGGGGGTACCCATATGACAGTTCATGGTAAAATCTACCTGTATGAGGGTTGGAATGGGGGTACCCATATGACAGTTCATGGTAAAATCCACCTGTATGAGGGTTGGAATGGGGGTACCCATATGACAGTTCATGGTAAAATCCACCTGTATGAGGGTTGGAATGGGGGTACCCATATGACAGTTCATGGTAAAATCCACCTGTATGAGGGTTGGAATGGGGGTACCCATATGACAGTTCATGGTAAAATCCACCTGTATGAGGGTTGGAATGGGGGTACCCATATGACAGTTCATGGTAAAATCCACTTGTATGAGGGTTGGAATGGGGGTACCCATATGACAGTTCATGGTAAAGTCTACCTGTATGAGGGTTGGAATGGGGGTACCCATATGACAGTTCATGGTAAAAATCCACCTGTATGAGGGTTGGAATGGGGGTACCCATATGACAGTTCGTAGTAAAATCTACCTGTATGAGGGTTGGAATGGGGGTACCCATATGACAGTTCATGGTAAAATCCACCTGTATGAGGGTTGGAATGGGGGTACCCATATGACAGTTCATGGTAAAATCCACCTGTATGAGGGTTGGAATAGGAGTATCCAAACGGGTCAAACCAAAGACTATAAAATTGGTATTTGTTGTTTTCCCGCTAAGCACGCAACATTAAGGAGAAAGAGCAGACTGGTTGGCTCAGAATTAGGATAATGTGTCCGAGTGTGTCTATCCATGAACTATTGTTTCAGTGAGCTAGCACTATAAAAATCCAACCAAGTGTATTGGTCTAGTACAAAGCGGACCTCATCATCATCTCATTGAAAATTAACTTGTTCTCGCCATGATATAACTGAAAAATTGCTGAGTTGGCATTAAACAACAACTCACTTTATTACATGACAGTTTTAATATTTACAAAATTTTAGAAATGTTTACACAGAATGTCACCTGACATGATCTAAATCAACAGAATTATATGTTTATAATCATTACATAATAATAGAAAATATCAAATTGTGATGTAACTTAATTGATGTTTTTTCCTGGGATCTTATCACTTTTGAAATGGATTAGGACTAACATTTCAAAACCTCATATCGCTCTGCATTATATACACTGCTATTTCATAATTTTTTTGTACTTTTGCATAATTGATTTTTTATGAACATTTTCATTACCTCTTCACAAACTGATTCTACAAATTGATTACAAAAAAAATAATATATTAATAGCCTTAAAATGGAAAGGTTATTATACAAAAGACCTTATGCTTGTCCATAATTGTATATTGTTCCTACATCTACTAGTGAAAGCAGTACCATAATCATTACCCTTTTATCATGTACTTAGTTCCTGCTTGAAGACTCAATACATCAAGATAGAAATAGTGTTTTCCCATGATTCAAGGGTTATGTGATAAAACTGCCAGTGAGAGGCTTTCTGTCTGAAGCTTTGTTCCGTTTAAAAGATATTTTATATTGAAGTGTCCCAGTTTTTCATTATTTTACGTATAATTTCTACAGTAATGAGAGTAATATATTCACACATTTTGTATTTTTTACGATATACAAATTATTGTGAAGAGTAAATTCGTAATATACAAGCAATTAATTTTCGAACATCTGTTTTTTTTTTATATTTTCAGATTCTATTTAGGTAACAATTCGTGTTCAAACGTCTTTTACGAGGCCTGGATTTGTTGTAGGAAATAAGGAAACTAACACAGAGAGTACTGGCACATCATGAGATTTAATAAAACGTATAGGGATGCTGTTATTGTACCTTTTCCATTCCAACTAGCCTGGGCGACTACTATACAAAAAAATTCCAAAAATAAATACAATATAGCATTATGGTTATGATGTTTAATGCCACTTTCAACAATATTTCAGCTATATCGTGGCGGTCAGTTTTATTGGTGGAGGAAACCACAGACCTGCTGCAAGTCACTGACAAACTTTATCATATAATGTGGTATCGAATACACCTTGCCAGTAGCGGGATTAGAACTCAAAACGTTAGTTACAATATAACCAATCTAATCAAAATTAGATGTTTGTAGTATCTTTCCTTAGTTCTTTGGTGATATACTTTGACATCATATACAGTTAAATATATTGATCATTGGACAACAGCTCTTGGTGTCGACTCGGCTTTAAAAAGTACTCATTGCTGATTGGTCAGCTCAAAATATGAACCACGACATGTCATGATCCAAAACAGGATGTCGATAGATGTTAGTGCTTTGCCGAAAAGAGACAAGAAACATCTTATTTTAAATTGATTGTATTATAAACTAGAGGTTCATCTGATCCTGTAACACTCACCTGGTTATTCTTGCAAAGTTTGAGTTTATTTGAGTTTGTAGTTTCTGAAAAAGAATTTTATGCATAGTATATTCCCAGTTTGATGTGGTGGAAGCCATCTTGGTTTATTGATCAACACAAAAATAGGAAATGTTCAATTTTGGGTTCAATCAAATGTCTAATCTAATAATAAAAAAAAAATATATATATTTTGTAAGAAATTTTCAACTGGGTTCTATCTTAAACAATGCTGTGCTGTGGGGACCATCTTATATGGACACAAAAACATACATTTATTAGAGATTATCTTATGAACATTCCAGCCAAGTTTGCTTTCAAATCGTTCAATAGTTTCAGATAATAATCTAAAAATATTTTCCCCACAGGTTTGGTCTTATGTTAATCTTGTCCTGCGATGGTGGTCATCTTAAATTTCATGTCAACATAAAAGAAGGATTAGAGTTATGGTGTTTTACGCCACTTTTAACAATATTTCAGTTATATATTGGTGGTTAGTTTTATTGATGAAGGAAACCTGAGTACCCTGAAAAACCTGCCACAAGTCACTGACAAACTTTAAAATGTATCACATAATGTTGGATAAAGTACACATCGCATGAGTCGGATTCGAACTCACAATGTTAGTGGTGATAGGCACTGATTGCATTGGTAGAGGTAAATCCAATCATCATACGATTGCGACCATGACACCCTCAAATATAAAAGTCAAATAGATGTATATCTATTATACATAGACATTGACAGTATATCTTTATAGAGTAAGAAAGTTAATTTCACTGTATATATTTACAAGTATGTTGTGTCTATAGATTTTCTTAATCTTTGAATTCTGTCCAAACATCTTATGTACATACACTTTATTCTGTAATTGGGAACTGCAAGACAACAGGGAAATCAAATTTCCTAACACAAATCTTGGGAAAGGATGCTTTACCGACTTGTGACGATTGGACAATCCAATTAAATGGCAGTTAGAATGCTGCAGACAAGACTGGCTTTATCTTAATTTAATATACATTTCTTGACATTAACAAAAAATTCCTTTGGGTGCCAATAATATACTTATTTAGAGAAATCAGAGTAAGTTATTGTTCAAACCTTCACTCGAGTCAATGTTTGTCGATTCAAGGTGAATTCTTTATTAAACTACAGAATATCTCGTCTGTCTTCAGAAGTCTGTTAGCTGTCAAAACAACAAGTTGTACATTCACTGATTGTTCTGTATCTAATTGGTATGGGTTTTAGTTGTTGAGTAGAATTAGACACAAAAGGAAATCTAGTTGGTAATTCTACATCCTGTCTATAGTACATAATAACACTATCACCTTCAGTTTGCTTTATACAATCAGATCTATAATTATTTGTATACAACATCGACTTTTTTCTTTTGATGTATTTTCATATTTCTTTCTATTTCGGCACAATTTTTGTGCCATACATGTAAATTAACTATTAGCATGAAAATAGAAAAAAGCTTTAGAAAATGAGACAGTGTAGTGCATAAATACAAAAGACAATTTTTTTCTGCCATGAATTACTATCAACAAAATTGTTAGATAAACTACAGGGTATTGTAATGGCAGTAACATTGATGACAGTGTTTGAAAGATCATTTTGTATTTGTTTACTATATACCTAAATGATCAGAATAGAATATTTGAAAGGGATCTCATAAAATGTAGTTACAATGTAATAATTACATTACTTCTGTTTTTCATTGAAATGTTACAATATGATTGGTTATGAAGTGGTCACATGATTATAAAAGAGATGCTTTACATCCCAATAAAACTCAGACTCGAACTTGCACGTGCCTCTGACGATGTCAGATGTAAACAATCAATGTCATAGTAATTTCCAACAGCAAATAATCTAACACAAATAAAATTCACAACGAAAAATTCAACTATATTAAATTTTGGTGTGATTTAAATGTAATTATAAGAATTGAATGCATTTTTTTGTAGTTTTATAGGCATGTAAAAGTGTGGACCGAAGCACATTTTTTTTTAATACAAAATGTGCTTTGGTCCATGCTTTTTACACGCCAATAATAATACAAAAAAATAAATAAATATTGTATTTCATAGATTTTACTTAAAAGGAACTAAGGCCCCTAACTTTGGGAAGCAGACCAAGAAGTTGCATTTTTTTTTTCATTTTTAACAAATACACTCAAATATTCAGGACGCAAAGTATTTTGTCAATCTGATTAAAGTTAGATGTTTGTTGATAAATCCAGGACCTGGATTTCTAACACCATATGTCATGGTCTGTGTACATTGGTTTGAGGTTAGAGGTGGTTGTTTGTTTTGTTGATATTGGTGGAACTGACAACTATCACTGTCTTATTATTCAGTGTAGAATAGTCAATGGCAAAAATCTCATTTCAATTAGTAGGGTATTTTCTAAGCACCCCCATTGGTTGTAACTTGTAGTAATAAAAATGTTTTGTCCCTGTTCAGGGGTTAGGGGTTATGGTGTTAAAGGTTTCTTTCAACAATATTTCAGTTATATCGTGGCTGTTAGTTGTATTGGTGGAGGAAACAGGAGTACCCGGAGGAAATTTATATTTTCATCTTTGTACTGGTAATTTTTTTCTGCCAAAATGTATGTTCCTTAATTTTCAAATTAAATGTGTTATATGTGTTACAGGACAATTTAATACAATTTTTCCTATTACAGTCTAAGGTGCTGAAGCTGTGGCACACAAGAAAAGTACTCTGTGTAAGAATTTGGAATATACTAAAAATTAAATTTTTTTAATTTTCCAATTTTGTTTTTAAAATATTTTTTTTCCAGTGCTTTCAGCGTAAAAAAATATTTCTTAATGAATGATCTTCTGTACAGAAAGTTTTTTTTTCTTCTTTCTTCAACATGTATATGAATTTTAGATACAAAGAAACGAAATATATAATGTTCATATCATACATTTTGCCATCGCTTGTATGATGTTTTAACACCAACTTTTAATCAAATGACAGTGAAATTTTCACAAGATGCGTACAATGTCACATGAATATGCTCGAATATCATGAAAATTTTCTAGAGAAGTCTGTTGGGATTCATATAATTTTACTCAATTCATCAAAAGAAAAATTATTTGTTAATTCAAAACCACTGCATTCTCTCTTGGCAATTATTAAAAGGAAACTGAATGAATTGTTTCAATCTGCCTCCAAACCCACTAGAAATGTTGCTAAAATAAATATGTCGAAAATTTTCTAGAGTTTGAAAAAATAAGACATAATAGGACCGTAAAATGACAAGAGTCTCATTACCGTGCATAACAAACCAAAAGCCACATTTCTATATCAATTTAAATTTTCCTTTTCCTGATGAAATGTGAACTTTTTGACAAATAATATCCTAGGGTTTAATTAGAAATGACATTTGTTAGGCTTATAATATAGATTGATTCAAGTAATACTACCAGGTTCTTTGTACCTCGTTTCACAAATTGGATGAAAACGGCTCAATTTTTTCAAATTAAGGAAGGAAACAAAATCGGGCAATGCATTAACTATTTTTGATATTAAATGGCAGATATATAGAGTATAGTTAAAAAGTGTAAGTAATGGCTAATAAAGAAAGTCGGTGCTACAATTTAAACACTTACACACATGAATAAACCATTATTTGATAAATCCCACATATTTGCAGAATATAGCAACTTCTGACTGATTTTGAATAATAGCTAAATTATGGTGTGGGTGGACAAATTGTAAAACTACCTTACCATCATACCTTGTTAACTGTTAACTACAATTTGGTTTCTATTTTTTTTATGCAAAACAAGGGGGCCTCCATGGCTCTGATCGCATTGTAGTTGGATTTACATTTACCTGTGCAATCAGTGCCTATCAAAAATAAAGGGGCCGTCGTGGCCGTGATCGTATGGTAGTTGGATTTACAACTACCTATGCAATCAGTCCCTATCATCACTGATGTTGTGAGTTCGAATCTCAATCAGGGCGAGGTGTACAACATTATGTGATAAAGTTTGTCAGTGACTTGCAACAGGTCTGTGGTTTTCTCCGGGTCCTCCGGTTTCCTCCACCAATAAAACTGACCGCCATGATATAACTGAAATATTGTTGAAAGTGACGTTAAACACCATCAAACAAACAAACCTATCACAAATAAGGTGTGTGAAGTTAAAGTCTGTCATTCATGGCTAGATGTACTTAACACAACCTATAATAATGTTTGTCAGGGACTCAATCAAGGAAAATTGTGCATGGCATTCCCTGCATGCTGCAGCTTCTTTCATCAATAAGACTGATTGAAATATTATTGACATTGGCTTTATATCTATACTCCTGATCTAAAAAAATCTATACGTAATTGATAAATATTTTGGTGAAAAAACATGTTTATGTAACCTTTGGCATTGTACAAATTCTAAAGAAGTACGTGTATAACATTGTAAAGAAGTATAATCCTAGCATACCCCGATGTCTTCCGATTGGTGATGATCTGTTACATGTCTTCTGATTGGTGAAAATCCAAGCTACTTGTTGGTATTAATTCATCTACAAATATAATAATACCATAAAAAAAATAAGCCAGAGGCTGTATCTCTCACCTGTTCATTTAATTCATGCTCTATCAAGTCTAGATTATTATTATTTTTTTATTAATTTCATATGGGTCCTATGTTAATCTTTAATCCATTAAAATAATAATCTTGGTACATGTACTCACATATTTTTGAAACAATAAAAGCTACAACAGATCTGTTGCAATACCACACACAGGAATTTTTCAAAGGAATTCAATAAAAAAAAAAACTGCATTCCACTCCAACTTATAGTAAACAAGAATTGCCTATGACAGCTATGTTTGTTAACGTATTTGGACGAAATGAGCAATTTTTTATAGAAGACCTTCCATAGATGCTTCCTACCCTGTATTGGTTCATTTGGCCAAGCGGTTTCAGAGAAGCAGATTCATCTGTGAAAAGTTAACAGACAGATACTGGATGCCAAGTGATGACAAAAGCTCACATGTTGCCTGATTGGTCAATATATTTAAATGTTTTGTATGTGATTGATATTGGGTGACGGTCATGGTGTTTAATGCCATTTTCTACAATATTTCAGTTATATCATGGCAGTCAGTTTCATTGGTGGGTGAAACCGGAGTACCTGGAGAAAACCAGTGACCTGTCGCAAGTAACTGACAAACTTTATTACATAATGTTGTATCGAGTACACCTCGCAATGAGCATGATTCGAACTCACAACTTAAGTGGTACTAGGTACTGTTTGCACAGGTAGTTGTAAATCCAACAATCATACGATCACGACCACGACGGCTCCTATAATGCGTTTGACATCACACTGACCAATAATTTTCAATATCAGTCATTCGTTGATACTGCCAATATCACTCTTTGAGATCAAAGGAAAAATGTCCAATTTACTGGAATTCACCAATAAAACTGAAACATTGTTGACACTGGCTTTAAATACCCATAAGCTATGTATACTTTTTTTTAATTCAAAACAAATCAATAATATGTGAAGAAAGTTAATAAAAATGAAGCTTAAAAAGTTTTAAAAGATAAAAAAAAATAAAAAAAATTCCTGAATCATTTCTCATTTCATATTTTCTTGATAACTATTATATTTTATCCCTTGCCATTAATCAGTAGCTCAAATTGTCAGAAAAGTAAGCCTACTTTACACCAATACCGCCTTTTATACCTCGGTGACACCAGATCAATAGAAATATTCATAGGAGACCAAATGATTTACGATTTTCATGTGTTAATTCTGAGAATCTACCAACAACTTATTTATTAAGTAATAAGTAGTTCTTGGAAAAGTGGCAATGAAATGAATGATAAACAACCTGAAACTGATGAGGGCATGGTCTCCATAGGAAACTATAGTTTCTACAGTTCACTGAAACATACATGAAGATAATTTGTTAGAAGGAAAAATGTCATATTTCAATCTCTAATGTCAATTGCTAGGGTAAAAAACACATGTTTTTCTTTATTTTTTTTTTACCAAAACAAATGCATTACTTAAACATACTAGGGTAAATTGCCATCTATGGATGAGATTAAATCAACTTCCTAAAAAAATATTGTCAGTAAATATTATCATTCCAAATTGCGTTACAATAATAAATATTCATTTCATTTATATGTGACTCGGGTGTATAATAGAAATTTCCTCCTATTCACTCATATCGGTCAACTTACTTCAAATTAACTGATTATAAGAGTAATGCAGAGTACATCCTACATATATACTATTGTTGATTTATTTTGGGAGAATGGAGGTAAAGTTGAATGACCAAAAACAACTTGGTGAAGGACAGATGAAAGAGACAAACTAGGGATGAATATCTAGACAAGGGTAAAGACAATAGCCAATGACAGGGAGGCAGTGCATCAGGGCCTTATGTACCACCAGGCATGAAGAGGATAGGTGAGGTAGGTGAGGTGAGGATTTCTCAGAACAATATCATATTAAAGGCAAAGCCCATTTCGAGCAAAGCGTATAAACGATAGAATGTTTATACATGTGTATATGTATATATCAGACTTGTCGCTTGAATGATAATAAATCGAAGGGAAATTTTACAAATCAATGATAATAACAAGTACTAAAATCAGACTTTATTTTACTTGGAGATGTCCAAAGAAACGACTTATATGAGTACAAGATTAAAAGGTTCGATTGTTGTGTTCATTATGAAATTGAATTAATTTCTCTCCAACTCTAAATTAGGATTATGGCTTAATATCACCTTCAACAGTACTTCAGCTAAATCTAGACACTTCTAGGATGTACATGTAATTATATCTAGACACTTCTAGGATGTACATGTAATTATATCTAGACACTTCTAGGATGTACATGTAATTATATCTAGACACTTCTAGGATGTACATGTCATTATATCTAGACACTTCTAGGATGTACATGTCATTATATCTAGACACTTCTAGGATGTACATGTCATTATATCTAGACACTTCTAGGATGTACATGTCATTATATCTAGACACTTCTAGGATGTACATGTCATTATATCTAGACACTTCTAGGATGTACATGTCATTATATCTAGACACTTCTAGGATATACATGTAATTATATCTAGACACTTCTAGGATGTACATGTAATTATATCTAGACACTTCTAGGATGTACATGTAATTATATCTAGACACTTCTAGGATGTACATGTAATTATATCTAGACACTTCTAGGATGTACATGTAATTATATCTAGACACTTCTAGGATGTACATGTAATTATATCTAGACACTTCTAGGATGTACATGTAATTATATCTAGACACTTCTAGGATGTACATGTCATTATATCTAGACACTTCTAGGATGTACATGTCATTATATCTAGACACTTCTAGGATGTACATGTCATTATATCTAGACACTTCTAGGATGTACATGTCATTATATCTAAACACTTCTAGGATGTACATGTCATTATATCTAGACACTTCTAGGATGTACATGTCATTATATCTAGACACTTCTAGGATGTACATGTCATTATATCTAGACACTTCTAGGATGTACATGTCATTATATCTAGACACTTCTAGGATGTACATGTAATTATATCTAGACACTTCTAGGATGTACATGTAATTATATCTAGACACTTCTAGGATGTACATGTAATTATATCTAGACACTTCTAGGATGTACATGTAATTATATCTAGACACTTCTAGGATGTACATGTAATTATATCTAGACACTTCTAGGATGTACATGTAATTATATCTAGACACTTCTAGGATGTACATGTCATTATATTTAGACACTTCTAGGATGTACATGTCATTATATCTAGACACTTCTAGGATGTACATGTCATTATATCTAGACACTTCTAGGATGTACATGTCATTATATCTAGACACTTCTAGGATGTACATGTAATTATATCTAGACACTTCTAGGATGTACATGTAATTATATCTAGACACTTCTAGGATGTACATGTAATTATATCTAGACACTTCTAGGATGTACATGTAATTATATCTAGACACTTCTAGGATGTACATGTAATTATATCTAGACACTTCTAGGATGTACATGTCATTATATTTAGGTGACTGCCTCATGAAGAAATATTCAAACAAACAAAATAAATTTAACAATACCTGGTTCAAATTCAAGGAAAACTGGTTTTCTAAGATGGAAATCATGAAACCAAATGTATCTACTGCATATAAATCATTAGTTGGTGAAAATCTGTGTTATGTATCTTCTCATAGGTGAAATTTCATGTTACATGTTTTCTTGTTGGTGACAATCTGTGTGTTATTGTTGGTAACAATTCAAGCTACATGTCTTTTCATTGGTGAAATTCTGTGTTATATATACATGTACATATCTTCTCATTCGTGAAAATTTATGTTACATGTCTTCCTGTTGGTAACAGTCTGTGTTACAAGTGTTCTTTTAGGTAAAAATCCTAGCTACAAATGTTTTCATTGGTGAAAATCAGTGTTATGTCTTCTTGTTGGTGAATATCTGTGTTACATGGAATCATGTTGATAAAAATGTGTGTTACATGTTGACAAGTTGGTGAAAATCTGCTACATATCTTCCGATTGGTGAAAATCTATTACATGTCTTCCAACTGGTGAATATCCATGCTACATGTCTTCTTGGTTCTAATTCTTCTACAAACATAATAATACCATAAAAAATATAAAATATAAAACAGAACCCTGTAGAATCACAGATATCTCAGCCGAGTTAATTATTAGATCAACAAGATCAAAGTCAGGGTGGGAGCTACACCGCTGCACAATAATGACCAGGGTGTGAGCTATACCGCTGCACAATAATGACCAGGGTGGGAGCTACACCGCTACACAATAATGACCAGGATGGGAGCTACACCGCTGCATAATAATGACCAGGGTGGGAGCTACACCGCTGCACAATAATGACCAGGGTGGGAGCTACACCACTGCACAATAATGACCAGGGTGGGAGCTACACCGCTGCACAATAATGACCAGGGTGGGAGCTACACCGCTGCACAATAATGACCAGGGTGGGAACTACACCGCTGCACAATAATGACCAGGGTGGGAGCTACACCGCTGCACAATAATGACCAGGGTGGGAGCTACACCACTGTACAATAATGACCAGGGTGGGAGCTACACCACTGCACAATAATGACCAGGGTGGGAGCTACACCGCTGCAAAATAATGACCAGGGTGGGAGCTACACCGCTGCACAATAATGACCAGGGTGGGAGCTACACCACTGCATAATAATGACCAGGGTGGGAACTACACCGCTGCACAATCATGACCAGGGTGGGAGCTACACCACTGCACAATCATGACCAGGGTGGGAGCTACACCGCTGCATAATGATGACCAGGGTGGGAACTACACCGCTGCACAATAATGACCAGGGTGGGAGCTACACCGCTGCACAATAATGACCAGGGTGGGAGCTACACCACTGCACAATAATGACCAGGGTGGGAGCTACACCACTGCATAATAATGACCAGGGTGGGAACTACACCGCTGCACAATAATGACCAGGGTGGGAGCTACACCACTGCACAATAATGACCAGGGTGGGAGCTACACCACTGCACAATAATGACCAGGGTGGGAGCTACACCACTGCACAATAATGACCAGGGTGGGAGCTACACCACTGCACAATAATGACCAGGGTGGGAGCTACACCACTGCATAATAATGACCAGGGTGGGAACTACACCGCTGCACAATCATGACCAGGGTGGGAGCTACACCACTGCACAATCATGACCAGGGTGGGAGCTACACCGCTGCATAATGATGACCAGGGTGGGAACTACACCGCTGCACAATAATGACCAGGGTGGGAGCTACACCATTGCATAATAATGACCAGGGTGGGAACTACACCGCTGCACAATAATGACCAGGGTGGGAGCTACACCGCTGCACAATAATGACCAGGGTGGGAGCTACACCGCTGCACAATAATGACCAGGGTGGGAGCTACACCACTGCACAATAATGACCAGGGTGGGAGCTACACCACTGCACAATAATGACCAGGGTGGGAGCTACACCACTGCATAATAATGACCAGGGTGGGAACTACACCGCTGCACAATAATGACCAGGGTGGGAGCTACACCGCTGCACAATAATGACCAGGGTGGGAGCTACACCACTGCACAATAATGATCAGGGTGGGAGCTACACCGCTGCACAATAATGACCAGGGTGGGAACTACACCGCTACACAATAATGACCAGGGTGGGAGCTACACCGCTGCACAATAATGACCAGGGTGGGAGCTACACCGCTGCACAATAATGACCAGGGTGGAAACTACACCGCTACACAATAATGACCAGGGTGGGAGCTACACTGCTGCACAATAATGACCAGGGTGGGAGCTACACCGCTGCACAATAATGACCAGGGTGGGAGCTACACCGCTGCACAATAATGACCAGGGTGGGAGCTACACCGCTGCACAATAATGACCAGGGTGGGAACTACACCACTGCATAATAATGACCAGGGTGGGAGCTACACCACTGCACAATAATGACCAGGGTGGGAGCTACACCGCTGCACAATAATGACCAGGGTGGGAGCTACACCGCTGCACAATAATGACCAGGGTGGGAGCTACACCACTGTACAATAATGACCAGGGTGAGAGCTACACCACTGCACAATAATGACCAGGGTGGGAGCTACACCGCTACACAATAATGACCAGGGTGTGAGCTATACTGCTGCACAATAATGACCAGGGTGGGAGCTACACCGCTACACAATAATGACCAGGATGGGAGCTACACCGCTGCATAATAATGACCAGGGTGGGAGCTACACCGCTGCACAATAATGACCAGGGTGGGAGCTACACCACTGCACAATAATGACCAGGGTGGGAGCTACACCGCTGCACAATAATGACCAGGGTGGGAACTACACCGCTGCACAATAATGACCAGGGTGGGAGCTACACCGCTGCACAATAATGACCAGGGTGGGAGCTACACCACTGTACAATAATGACCAGGGTGGGAGCTACACCACTGCACAATAATGACCAGGGTGGGAGCTACACCGCTGCACAATAATGACCAGGGTGGGAGCTACACCGCTGCACAATAATGACCAGGGTGGGAGCTACACCACTGCATAATAATGACCAGGGTGGGAACTACACCGCTGCACAATCATGACCAGGGTGGGAGCTACACCACTGCACAATCATGACCAGGGTGGGAGCTACACCGCTGCATAATGATGACCAGGGTGGGAACTACACCGCTGCACAATAATGACCAGGGTGGGAGCTACACCGCTGCACAATAATGACCAGGGTGGGAGCTACACCACTGCACAATAATGACCAGGGTGGGAGCTACACCACTGCATAATAATGACCAGGGTGGGAACTACACCGCTGCACAATAATGACCAGGGTGGGAGCTACACCACTGCACAATAATGACCAGGGTGGGAGCTACACCACTGCACAATAATGACCAGGGTGGGAGCTACACCACTGCACAATAATGACCAGGGTGGGAGCTACACCGCTGCACAATAATGACCAGGGTGGGAGCTACACCACTGCACAATAATGACCAGGGTGGGAGCTACACCACTGCATAATAATGACCAGGGTGGGAACTACACCGCTGCACAATCATGACCAGGGTGGGAGCTACACCACTGCACAATCATGACCAGGGTGGGAGCTACACCGCTGCATAATGATGACCAGGGTGGGAACTACACCGCTGCACAATAATGACCAGGGTGGGAGCTACACCGCTGCATAATAATGACCAGGGTGGGAACTACACCGCTGCACAATAATGACCAGGGTGGGAGCTACACCGCTGCACAATAATGACCAGGGTGGGAGCTACACCGCTGCACAATAATGACCAGGGTGGGAGCTACACCACTGCACAATAATGACCAGGGTGGGAGCTACACCACTGCATAATAATGACCAGGGTGGGAACTACACTGCTGCACAATAATGACCAGGGTGGGAGCTACACCGCTGCACAATAATGACCAGGGTGGGAGCTACACCACTGCACAATAATGATCAGGGTGGGAGCTACACCGCTGCACAATAATGACCAGGGTGGGAACTACACCGCTACACAATAATGACCAGGGTGGGAGCTACACCGCTGCACAATAATGACCAGGGTGGGAGCTACACCGCTGCACAATAATGACCAGGGTGGAAACTACACCGCTACACAATAATGACCAGGGTGGGAGCTACACTGCTGCACAATAATGACCAGGGTGGGAGCTACACCGCTGCACAATAATGACCAGGGTGGGAGCTACACCGCTGCACAATAATGACCAGGGTGGGAGCTACACCGCTGCACAATAATGACCAGGGTGGGAGCTACACCGCTGCATAATAATGACCAGGGTGGGAGCTACACCGCTGCACAATAATGACCAGGGTGGGAACTACACCACTGCATAATAATGACCAGGGTGGGAGCTACACCACTGCACAATAATGACCAGGGTGGGAGCTACACCGCTGCACAATAATGACCAGGGTGGGAGCTACACCGCTGCACAATAATGACCAGGGTGGGAGCTACACCACTGCATAATAATGACCAGGGTGGGAACTACACCGCTGCACAATCATGACCAGGGTGGGAGCTACACCACTGCACAATCATGACCAGGGTGGGAGCTACACCGCTGCATAATAATGACCAGGGTGGGAGCTACACCACTGCACAATAATGACCAGGGTGGGAACTACACCGCTGCACAATAATGACCAGGGTGGGAGCTACACCACTGCACAATAATGACCAGGGTGGGAGCTACACCGCTGCACAATAATGACCAGGGTGGGAGCTACACCACTGCATAATAATGACCAGGGTGGGAACTACACCGCTGCACAATAATGACCAGGGTGGGAGCTACACCGCTGCACAATAATGACCAGGGTGGGAGCTACACCACTGCACAATAATGACCAGGGTGGGAGCTACACCACTGCACAATAATGACCAGGGTGGGAGCTACACCGCTGCACAATAATTACCAGGGTGGGAGCTACACCGCTACACAATAATGACCAGGGTGGGAGCTACACCACTGCACAATAATGACCAGGGTGGGAGCTACACCACTGCACAATAATGATCAGGGTGGGAGCTACACCACTGCACAATAATGACCAGGGTGGGAGCTACACCGCTGCACAATAATGACCAGGGTGGGAGCTACACCGCTGCACAATAATGATCAGGGTGGGAGCTACACCACTGCACAATAATGACCAGGGTGGGAGCTACACCACTGCACAATAATGACCAGGGTGGGAGCTACATCACTGCACAATAATGACCAGGGTGGGAGCTACACCGCTGTACAATAATGACCAGGGTGGGAGCTACACTGCTGCACAATAATGACCAGGGTGGGAGCTACACCGCTGCACAATAATGACCAGGGTGGGAGCTACACCGCTGCACAATAATGACAAGGGTGGGAGCTACACCGCTGCACAATAATGACCAGGGTGGAAACTACACCGCTACACAATAATGACCAGGGTGGGAGCTACACTGCTGCACAATAATGACCAGGGTGGGAGCTACACCGCTGCACAATAATGACCAGGGTGGGAGCTACACCGCTGCACAATAATGACCAGGGTGGGAGCTACACCGCTGCACAATAATGACCAGGGTGGGAGCTACACCGCTGCACAATAATGACCAGGGTGGGAACTACACCACTGCATAATAATGACCAGGGTGGGAACTACACCGCTGCACAATCATGACCAGGGTGGGAGCTACACCACTGCACAATCATGACCAGGGTGGGAGCTACACCGCTGCATAATGATGACCAGGGTGGGAACTACACCGCTGCACAATAATGACCAGGGTGGGAGCTACACCACTGCATAATAATGACCAGGGTGGGAACTACACCGCTGCACAATAATGACCAGGGTGGGAGCTACACCGCTGCACAATAATGACCAGGGTGGGAGCTACACCGCTGCACAATAATGACCAGGGTGGGAGCTACACCACTGCACAATAATGACCAGGGTGGGAGCTACACCACTGCATAATAATGACCAGGGTGGGAACTACACTGCTGCACAATAATGACCAGGGTGGGAGCTACACCGCTGCACAATAATGACCAGGGTGGGAGCTACACCACTGCACAATAATGATCAGGGTGGGAGCTACACCGCTGCACAATAATGACCAGGGTGGGAACTACACCGCTACACAATAATGACCAGGGTGGGAGCTACACCGCTGCACAATAATGACCAGGGTGGGAGCTACACCGCTGCACAATAATGACCAGGGTGGAAACTACACCGCTACACAATAATGACCAGGGTGGGAGCTACACTGCTGCACAATAATGACCAGGGTGGGAGCTACACCGCTGCACAATAATGACCAGGGTGGGAGCTACACCGCTGCACAATAATGATCAGGGTGGGAGCTACACCGCTGCACAATAATGACCAGGGTGGGAGCTACACCGCTGCATAATAATGACCAGGGTGGGAGCTACACCGCTGCACAATAATGACCAGGGTGGGAACTACACCACTGCATAATAATGACCAGGGTGGGAGCTACACCACTGCACAATAATGACCAGGGTGGGAGCTACACCGCTGCACAATAATGACCAGGGTGGGAGCTACACCGCTGCACAATAATGACCAGGGTGGGAGCTACACCACTGCATAATAATGACCAGGGTGGGAACTACACCGCTGCACAATCATGACCAGGGTGGGAGCTACACCACTGCACAATCATGACCAGGGTGGGAGCTACACCGCTGCATAATAATGACCAGGGTGGGAGCTACACCACTGCACAATAATGACCAGGGTGGGAACTACACCGCTGCACAATAATGACCAGGGTGGGAGCTACACCACTGCACAATAATGACCAGGGTGGGAGCTACACCGCTGCACAATAATGACCAGGGTGGGAGCTACACCACTGCATAATAATGACCAGGGTGGGAACTACACCGCTGCACAATAATGACCAGGGTGGGAGCTACACCGCTGCACAATAATGACCAGGGTGGGAGCTACACCACTGCACAATAATGACCAGGGTGGGAGCTACACCACTGCACAATAATGACCAGGGTGGGAGCTACACCACTGCACAATAATGATCAGGGTGGGAGCTACACCGCTGCACAATAATGACCAGGGTGGGAGCTACACCACTGCACAATAATGACCAGGGTGGGAGCTACACCGCTGCACAATAATGACCAGGGTGGGAGCTACACCGCTGCACAATAATGATCAGGGTGGGAGCTACACCACTGCACAATAATGACCAGGGTGGGAGCTACACCACTGCACAATAATGACCAGGGTGGGAGCTACATCACTGCACAATAATGACCAGGGTGGGAGCTACACCACTGTACAATAATGACCAGGGTGGGAGCTACACTGCTGCACAATAATGACCAGGGTGGGAGCTACACCGCTGCACAATAATGACCAGGGTGGGAGCTACACCGCTGCACAATAATGACCAGGGTGGGAGCTACACCGCTGCACAATAATGACCAGGGTGGAAACTACACCGCTACACAATAATGACCAGGGTGGGAGCTACACTGCTGCACAATAATGACCAGGGTGGGAGCTACACCGCTGCACAATAATGACCAGGGTGGGAGCTACACCGCTGCACAATCATGACCAGGGTGGGAGCTACACCGCTGCATAATAATGACCAGGGTGGGAGCTACACCGCTGCACAATAATGACCAGGGTGGGAACTACACCACTGCATAATAATGACCAGGGTGGGAGCTACACCGCTACACAATAATGACCAGGGTGGGAGCTACACCGCTGCACAATAATGACCAGGGTGGGAACTACACCGCTGCACAATAATGACCAGGGTGGGAGCTACACCACTGCATAATAATGACCAGGGTGGGAGCTACACCGCTGCATAATAATGACCAGGGTGGGAGCTACACCGCTGCATAATAATGACCAGGGTGGGAGCTACACCGCTACACAATAATGACCAGGGTGGGAACTACACCACTGCACAATAATGACCAGGGTGGGAGCTACACCGCTACACAATAATGACCAGGGTGGGAGCTACACCGCTGCACAATAATGACCAGGGTGGGAGCTACACCGCTACACAATAATGACCAGGGTGGGAACTACACCGCTGCATAATAATGATCAGGGTGGGAGCTACACCGCTACACAATAATGACCAGGGTGGGAACTACACCGCTACACAATAATGACCAGGGTGGGAACTACACCGCTACACAATAATGACCAGGGTGGGAGCTACACCACTGCATAATAATGACCAGGGTGGGAGCTACACCGCTACACAATAATGACCAGGGTGGGAGCTACACCACTGCATAATAATGACCAGGGTGGGAGCTACACCGCTGCATAATAATGACCAGGGTGGGAGCTACACCGCTGCACAATAATGACCAGGGTGGGAACTACACCACTGCATAATAATGACCAGGGTGGGAGCTACACCGCTACACAATAATGACCAGGGTGGGAACTACACCGCTGCACAATAATGACCAGGGTGGGAGCTACACCGCTACACAATAATGACCAGGGTGGGAGCTACACCACTGCACAATAATGACCAGGGTGGGAGCTACACCACTGCATAATAATGACCAGGGTGGGAGCTACACCGCTACACAATAATGACCAGGGTGGGAGCTACACCGCTACACAATAATGACCAGGGTGGGAGCTACACCGCTACACAATAATGACCAGGGTGGGAGCTACACCACTGCACAATAATGACCAGGGTGGGAGCTACACCGCTACACAATCATGACCAGGGTGGGAGCTACACCGCTACACAATAATGACCAGGGTGGGAACTACACCGCTGCATAATAATGACCAGGGTGGGAGCTACACCGCTACACAATAATGACCAGGGTGGGAGCTACACCGCTACACAATAATGACCAGGGTGGGAGCTACACCGCTACACAATAATGACCAGGGTGGGAACTACACTGCTGCACAATAATGACCACATTTCAATTGTCGTATTTTAGGAAAAGGCTGTATATATATATAATATTTACAATATGCAACATCAAAGAATGTACTAAAGGTGAACAGCAAGATTAATCATTGCAATTACAGATTACACAAACTAGGTACCTTCTACAGCATGTAGACAAAAATGAATAAGTTCTATACATGGACATTTAAAAAAAAGGTAATGGTAAAATCTATCAAAATATGAGGTGTACATCTTCCATCTGTATGAAAAGTTTGAATAATATTGAATGAAGACTGTTGCAGTTACAAGATGGAGTCAACAGATAAAACAAAATTCTTTGATGTCACAACAATCATGTTATGGCTGATTTTTTACATATGCAAAAGGGCATGATCTGTGATCAATTATCAATCAGAACATGATAATTCCTGTCATTTACATTTATTTTTCAATTACTGGTTCTTAAGAAAATATATACAAATATTTTTAATTTCCCAATTATAGTATGAATCTAGTCTTTCATATGCCAAGATCTGTTCAGTTTGATAGAGAGGTTCTGTAGGAGAAGATTAAAATGTGAAAAGGTTCCCAACAGAAAATCATGGATGACAGATGAGATATGGATGGATGGACGGACAGACAGACGGAAGGACCGACCAACAATTGACAACAAGTGATGTCAAAATTCTCAACACATTTCAAGGGCTTAAAAATTCTATTTTAAGATTAATTTGAACCAAAAGAAAACAAAATGTGATATCTAGTCAAATTAAATGGAAGTTTGCATGAGAGACATTTTTTTTAACAAACTGCTACAGTTTGAAGTGTAACTTTATGACCAATTTTTACTACATAACTCATGAATCATTTCATTAATGTGATGTGTTCCACAAATATCTTTTTATTAAATTGCTAGACATAAATCTAAATTTCAACATCAAAGAGCTTAATATTCTGAAAATTTTAATTATGTCATGGCTAATTAATTAAGGCAGATATTTTTAAATCACTGTTCTAGTGTGAAGACCTGAGAGTAGAACATTCCTTTGTATCAAAATTGTCGTAGCATAAACGATATAATTACCCGACACTTCCCACAATAATTCCAAACATGATTTTTCACTTCCACGCCACAATAATGTCATTATTCACGATACTGTATCTAACATTTAAAGGTTTTCTCGAGTAAACAAAAATGGCGAAAAAAATTGTCTCGGTTAGAAAATAAACATAAATGGAATCAATTTCTGTATTATACAAACTAATTAAAATAGGGTTAATTATTATCTGCTATGGAGCAAATGATGTTTGGCTACAACTCAGAATCAAACATCCTCCTATTTTCTAGTGATTGCATTCAAAGTGAAGGTATTTTTACCTTTATACAGGTGAGAAGCTATTAGTCATATTTAATCAATTACGGCATATTGTATAGTTCCTGTAATTGAATATTTGATCTGTAGCCTTAAATGAAAAAAACTAGTTCGTTTGGGAGCAATCATAATAAAATATCTTCTTTTTTCAATACTGGGACTTCTGAGTAAACTGACTTTTATCAATTAATAAAATAGATAGAATAGTTTAATAAAAACTATATGATATTTTACAATTAACAGTGCATTATTAAGGCCCTGTATTAATTTAAATCAATAAATAAACAATTTCTGAATATTACAATAGGTCAATTCAACAAATTTGAGTTGAGTCAAGCAAATTACCAGCTGTAGTGTGACTTCCAGACATAATGGGGGAGGACATCCTGGACAGACATAAAACAAAAACTGACAAGTGAAACCCACTACCCTTCAGTAGATGTCTGGAAACCTTAACACATGTGTAAAACCACTAATTAATTTCTTTAAGGTTTTCTACTAAATTTGTGAAATGCCATGCTATGGAAAACACCTACTCTAAAAATAGCTCGGTCATCCCCAAGAAATTCAGTATTTATAGGTCATTCATCAAATCCTCCATAGAAGTATTAAAATACAACTAAGTCCATCAAATTTGGGCTCAAAATAATCCCTATATATTTAATTTCAATTATCAATTTTAATTAGTCCATTCCATTCAGTAGTTTTCACAATACTCCAAAGTGAAAGGAACTTTTTTCTTCAAAAAAGACTACTTTCGTATATGTTCTAAGCTCTGATTGGTGAATTAGTGGTTTTACACCATAAGTGGGTAACAGGGGTAGACCCTCACATCAGTGGTGATAACCCATCACCACTGATGTGAGGGTCTACCCCTGTGGTCAGAAGTCGATGACTTAACCAGTCAGCCCCATGGCATAATTAGCAATGTACTGTTTCTATGATGCAATAATTAGTGTGGCTCGTTTTGTATGGAAGATCATGGTACAAATCCAAGTAGGCTAAAATAGGCATTTTGGTGCTTCTTTGCAAATGCATATGAATACTGAATGTGTCCTCATATATTGAGTGATTCACTGTCTGCAGATTGCTAAGCAGTCAGATAATGATGCATCTTCAGTGGTGTTATAGGCAGTCAAAATATGTGTCTGGATAGAGTAACATATCTATTGCAGACTGCTGTGAATTTCAAGCGAGTCCTCATAGTGACACATCTTCAGAAAATTGCCAGGAAGACATGTTAATGATTAATGTGTCCTCATTGGGTGACATGTCATCTGCAGGCTGTACTGCAAAACAGTCAGAATAATGTGTCCAGATTGAGTAACACATCTTATGCAGACTTCCATCTAAGAAGTTAGATTAATGTCCTAATGGGGTGATATGTCTTATAAGACTGACTGGTACAACAGTGTGACGAGTGACACATCTTCTGCAGACTGCCAGAAAGTTAGATTAATGTGTACTGATGGGGTGACACATCTTCTACAGACTGCCAGGAAGTTAGATTAATGTGTACTGATGGGGTGACACATCTTCTGCAGACTGCCAGGAAGTTAGATTAATGTGTACTGATGGGGTGACACATCTCCTACAAACTGCCAGGAAGTTAGATTAATGTGTACTGATGGGGTGACACATCTTCTACAGACTGCCAGGAAGTTAGATTAATGTGTACTGATGGGGTGACACATCTTCTGCAGACTGCCAGGAAGTTAGATTAATGTGTACTGATGGGGTGACACATTTTCTGCAGACTGCCAGGAAGTTAGATTAATGTGTACTGATGGGGTGACACATCTTCTGCAGACTGCCAGGAAGTTAGATTAATGTGTACTGATGGGGTGACACATCTCCTACAGACTGCCAAGAAGTTAGATTAATGTGTACTGATTGGGTGACACATCTTCTGCAGACTGCCAGGAAGTTAGATTAATGTGTACTGATGGGGTGAAACATCTTCTGCAGACTGCCAGGAAGTTAGATTAATGTGTACTGATGGGGTGACACATCTTCTACAGACTGCCAGGAAGTTAGATTAATGTGTACTGATGGGGTGACACATCTTCTACAGACTGCCAGGAAGTTAGATTAATGTGTACTGATGGGGTGACACATTTTCTGTAGACTGCCAGGAAGTTAGATTAATGTGTACTGATGGGGTGACACATCTTCTGCAGACTGCCAGGAAGTTAGATTAATGTGTACTGATGGGGTGACACATCTCCTACAGACTGCCAAGAAATTAGATTAATGTGTACTGATTGGGTGACACATCTTCTGCAGACTGCCAGGAAGTTAGATTAATGTGTACTGATGGGGTGACACATCTACAGACTGCCAGGAAGTTAGATTAATGTGTACTGATGGGGTGACACATCTTCTACAGACTGCCAGGAAGTTAGATTAATGTGTACTGATGGGGTGACACATCTTCTACAGACTGCCAGGAAGTTAGATTAATGTGTACTGATAGGGTGACACATCTTCTGCAGACTGCCAGGAAGTTAGATTAATGTGTACTGATGGGGTGACACATCTTCTACAGACTGCCAGGAAGTTAGATTAATGTGTACTGATGGGGTGACACATCTTCTACTGACTGCCAGGAAGTTAGATTAATGTGTACTGATGGGGTGACACATCTTCTACAGACTGCCAGGAAGTTAGATTAATGTGTACTGATGGGGTGACACATCTCCTACATACTGCCAGGAAGTTAGATTAATGTCTACTAATGGGGTGACACATCTTCTACAGACTGCCAGGAAGTTAGATTAATGTGTACTGATAGGGTGACACATCTTCTACAGACTGCCAGGAAGTTAGATTAATGTATACTGATGGGGTGACACATCTTCTGCAGACTGCCAGGAAGTTAGATTAATGTCTACTGATGGGGTGACACATCTTCTGCAGACCGCCAAAAGTTAGATTAATGTGTACTGATGGGGTGACACATCTTCTACAGACTGCCAGGAAGTTAGATTAATGTGCACTGATGGGGTGACACATCTTCTGCAGACTGCCAGGAAGTTAGATTAATGTGTACTGATGGGGTGACACATCTTCTACAGACTGCCAGGAAGTTAGATTAATGTGTACTGATGGGGTGACACATCTTCTACAGACTGCCAGGAAGTTAGATTAATGTGTGCTGATGGGGTGACACATCTTCTACAGACTGCCAGGAAGTTAGATTAATGTGTACTGATGGGGTGACACATTTTCTATAGACTGCCAGGAAGTTAGATTAATGTGTACTGATGGGGGTGACACATCTTCTGCAGACTGCCAGGAAGTTAGATTAATGTGTACTGATGGGGTGACACATCTCCTACAGACTGCCAAGAAGTTAGATTAATGTGTTCTGATTGGGTGACACATCTTCTGCAGACTGCCAGGAAGTTAGATTAATGTGTACTGATGGGGTGACACATGTACAGACTGCCAGGAAGCTAGATTAATGTGTACTGATGGGGTGACACATCTTCTACAGACTGCCAGGAAGTTAGATTAATGTGTACTGATGGGGTGACACATCTTCTACAGACTGCCAGGAAGTTAGATTAATGTGTACTGATGGGGTGACACATTTTCTGTAGACTGCCAGGAAGTTAGATTAATGTGTACTGATGAGGTGACACATCTTCTGCAGACTGCCAGGAAGTTAGATTAATGTGTACTGATGGGGTGACACATCTCCTAGAGACTGCCAAGAAGTTAGATTAATGTGTACTGATTGGGTGACACATCTTCTGCAGACTGCCAGGAAGTTAGATTAATGTGTACTGATGGGGTGACACATCTACAGACTGCCAGGAAGTTAGATTAATGTGTACTGATGGGGTGACACATCTTCTACAGACTGCCAGGAAGTTAGATTAATGTGTACTGATGGGGTGACACATCTTCTGCAGACTGCCAGGAAGTTAGATTAATGTGTACTGATGGGGTGACACATCTTCTGCAGACTGCCAGGAAGTTAGATTAATGTGTACTGATGGGGTGACACATCTTCTACAGACTGCCAGGAAGTTAGATTAATGTGTACTGATGGGGTGACACATCTTCTACAGACTGCCAGGAAGTTAGATTAATGTGTACTGATGGGGTGACACATTTTCTGTAGACTGCCAGGAAGTTAGATTAATGTGTACTGATGGGGTGACACATCTTCTGCAGACTGCCAGGAAGTTAGATTAATGTGTACTGATGGGGTGACACATCTCCTACAGACTGCCAAGAAATTAGATTAATGTGTACTGATTGGGTGACACATCTTCTGCAGACTGCCAGGAAGTTAGATTAATGTGTACTGATGGGGTGACACATCTACAGACTGCCAGGAAGTTAGATTAATGTGTACTGATGGGGTGACACATCTTCTACAGACTGCCAGGAAGTTAGATTAATGTGTACTGATGGGGTGACACATCTTCTACAGACTGCCAGGAAGTTAGATTAATGTGTACTGATAGGGTGACACATCTTCTGCAGACTGCCAGGAAGTTAGATTAATGTGTACTGATGGGGTGACACATCTTCTACAGACTGCCAGGAAGTTAGATTAATGTGTACTGATGGGGTGACACATCTTCTACTGACTGCCAGGAAGTTAGATTAATGTGTACTGATGGGGTGACACATCTTCTACAGACTGCCAGGAAGTTAGATTAATGTGTACTGATGGGGTGACACATCTCCTACATACTGCCAGGAAGTTAGATTAATGTCTACTAATGGGGTGACACATCTTCTAGACTGCCAGGAAGTTAGATTAATGTGTACTGATAGGGTGACACATCTTCTACAGACTGCCAGGAAGTTAGATTAATGTATACTGATGGGGTGACACATCTTCTGCAGACTGCCAGGAAGTTAGATTAATGTCTACTGATGGGGTGACACATCTTCTGCAGACCGCCAAAAGTTAGATTAATGTGTACTGATGGGGTGACACATCTTCTACAGACTGCCAGGAAGTTAGATTAATGTGCACTGATGGGGTGACACATCTTCTGCAGACTGCCAGGAAGTTAGATTAATGTGTACTGATGGGGTGACACATCTTCTACAGACTGCCAGGAAGTTAGATTAATGTGTACTGATGGGGTGACACATCTTCTACAGACTGCCAGGAAGTTAGATTAATGTGTGCTGATGGGGTGACACATCTTCTACAGACTGCCAGGAAGTTAGATTAATGTGTACTGATGGGGTGACACATTTTCTATAGACTGCCAGGAAGTTAGATTAATGTGTACTGATGGGGGTGACACATCTTCTGCAGACTGCCAGGAAGTTAGATTAATGTGTACTGATGGGGTGACACATCTACAGACTGCCAAGAAGTTAGATTAATGTGTTCTGATTGGGTGACACATCTTCTGCAGACTGCCAGGAAGTTAGATTAATGTGTACTGATGGGGTGACACATGTACAGACTGCCAGGAAGCTAGATTAATGTGTACTGATGGGGTGACACATCTTCTACAGACTGCCAGGAAGTTAGATTAATGTGTACTGATGGGGTGACACATCTTCTACAGACTGCCAGGAAGTTAGATTAATGTGTACTGATGGGGTGACACATTTTCTGCAGACTGCCAGGAAGTTAGATTAATGTGTACTGATGGGGTGACACATCTTCTGCAGACTGCCAAGCAGTTAGATTAATGTGTACTGATGGGGTGACACATCTCCTAGAGACTGCCAAGAAGTTAGATTAATGTGTACTGATTGGGTGACACATCTTCTGCAGACTGCCAGGAAGTTAGATTAATGTGTACTGATGGGGTGACACATCTACAGACTGCCAGGAAGTTAGATTAATGTGTACTGATGGGGTGACACATCTTCTACAGACTGCCAGGAAGTTAGATTAATGTGTACTGATGGGGTGACACATCTTCTGCAGACTGCCAGGAAGTTAGATTAATGTGTACTGATGGGGTGACACATCTTCTGCAGACTGCCAGGAAGTTAGATTAATGTGTACTGATGGGGTGACACATCTTCTACAGACTGCCAGGAAGTTAGATTAATGTGTACTGATGGGGTGACACATCTTCTACTGACTGCCAGGAAGTTAGATTAATGTGTACTGATGGGGTGACACATCTTCTACAGACTGCCAGGAAGTTAGATTAATGTGTACTGATGGGGTGACACATCTCCTACATACTGCCAGGAAGTTAGATTAATGTGTACTGATGGGGTGACACATCTTCTACAGACTGCCAGGAAGTTAGATTAATGTGTACTGATAGGGTGACACATCTTCTGCAGACTGCCAGGAAGTTAGATTAATGTCTACTGATGGGGTGACACATCTTCTGCAGACCGCCAAGAAGTTAGATTAATGTGTACTGATGGGGTGACACATCTTCTATAGAATGCCAGGAAGTTAGATTAATGTGCACTGATGGGGTGACACATCTTCTGCAGACTGCCAGGAAGTTAGATTAATGTGTACTGATGGGGTGACACATCTTCTACAGACTGCCAGGAAGTTAGATTAATGTGTACTGATGGGGTGACACATCTTCTACAGACTGCCAGGAAGTTAGATTAATGTATACTGATGGGGTGACACATCTTCTGCAGACTGCCAGGAAGTTAGATTAATGTCTACTGATGGGGTGACACATCTTCTGCAGACCGCCAAGAAGTTAGATTAATGTGTACTGATGGGGTGACACATCTTCTGCAGACTGTCAGGAAGTTAGATTAATGTGTACTGATGGGGTGACACATCTTCTGCAGACTGCCAGGAAGTTAGATTAATGTGTACTGATGGGGTGACACATCTTCTACAGACTGCCAGGAAGTTAGATTAATGTGTGCTGATGGGGTGACACATCTTCTAAAGACTGCCAGGAAGTTAGATTAATGTGTACTGATGGGGTGACACATTTTCTGTAGACTGCCAGGAAGTTAGATTAATGTGTACTGATGGGGTGACACATCTTCTGCAGACTGCCAGGAAGTTAGATTAATGTGTACTAATGGGGTGACACATCTCCTACAGACTGCCAAGCAGTTAGATTAATGTGTACTGATTGGGTGACACATCTTCTGCAGACTGCCAGGAAGTTAGATTAATGTGTACTGATGGGGTGACACATTTACAGACTGCCAGGAAGTTAGATTAATGTGTACTGATGGGGTGACACATCTTCTGCAGACTGCCAGGAAGTTAGATTAATGTGTACTGATGGGGTGACACATCTTCTACAGACTGCCAGGAAGTTAGATTAATGTGTACTGATGGGGTGACACATCTTCTACTGACTGCCAGGAAGTTAGATTAATGTGTACTGATGGGGTGACACATCTTCTACAGACTGCCAGGAAGTTAGATTAATGTGTACTGATGGGGTGACACATCTCCTACAGACTGCCAGGAAGTTAGATTAATGTGTACTGATGGGGTGACACATCTTCTACAGACAGTCAGGAAGTTAGATTAATGTGTACTGATGGGGTGACACATCTTCTACAGACTGCCAGGAAGCTAGATTAATGTATACTGATGGGGTGACACATCTTCTGCAGACTGCCAGGAAGTTAGATTAATGTCTACTGATGGGGTGACACATCTTCTGCAGACTGCCAGGAAGTTAGATTAATGTGTACTGGTGGGGTGACACATCTTCTACAGACTGCCAGGAAGTTAGATTAATGTGAACTGATGGGGTGACACATCTTCTGCAGACTGCCAGGAAGTTAGATTAATGTGTACTGATGGGGTGACACATCTTCTGCAGACTGCCAGGAAGTTAGATTAATGTGTACTGATGGGGTGACACATCTTCTGCAGATTGCCAGGAAGTTAGATTAATGTGCACTGATGGGGTGACACATCTTCTGCAGACTGCCAGGAAGTTAGATTAATGTGTACTGATGGGGTGACACATCTTCTACAGACTGCCAGGAAGTTAGATTAATGTGTACTGATGGGGTGACACATCTTCTACAGACTGCCAGGAAGTTAGATTAATGTGTACTGATGGGGTGACACATCTTCGACAGACTGCCAGGAAGTTAGATTAATGTGCACTGGTGGGGTGACACATCTTCTACAGACTGCCAGGAAGTTAGATTAATGTGTACTGATGGGGTGAAACATCTTCTACAGACTGCCAGGAAGTTAAGCTAGATTAATGTGTACTGATGGGGTGACACATCTTCTGCAGACTGCCAGGAAGTTAGATTAATGTGTACTGATGGGGTGAAACATCTTCTACAGACTGCCAGGAAGTTAGATTAATGTGTACTGATGGGGTGACACATCTTCTACAGACTGCCAGGAAGTTAGATTAATGTGTACTGATGGGGTGAAACATCTTCTGCAGACTGCCAGGAAGTTAGATTAATGTGTACTGATGGGGTGACACATCTTCTGCAGACTGCCAGGAAGTTAGATTAATGTGTACTGATGGGGTGACACATCTTCTGCAGACTGCCAGGAAGTTAGATTAATGTGTACTGATGGGGTGACACATCTTCTACAGACTGCCAGGAAGTTAGATTAATGTCCACTGATGGGGTGACACATCTTCTGCAGACTGCCAGGAAGTTAGATTAATGTGTACTGATGGGGTGACACATCTTCTGCAGACTGCCAGGAAGTTAGATTAATGTGTACTGATGGGGTGACACATCTTCTACAGACTGCCAGGAAGTTAGATTAATGTGTACTGATGGGCTGACACATCTTCTGCAGACTGCCAGGAAGTTAGATTAATGCATACTGATGGGGTGACACATCTTCTGCAGACTGCCAGGAAGTTAGATTAATGTGCACTGATGGGGCGACACATCTTCTACAGACTGCCAGGAAGTTAGATTAATGTGTACTGATGGGGTGACACATCTTCTACAGACTGCCAGGAAGCTAGATTAATGTGTACTAATGGGGTGAAACATCTTCTGCAGACTGCCAGGAAGTTAGATTAATGTGTACTGATGGGGTGACACATCTTCTGCAGACTGCCAGGAAGTTAGATTAATGTGTACTGATGCGGTGACACATCTTCTGCAGACTGCCAGGAAGTTAGATTAATGTGTACTGATGGGGTGACACATCTCCTACAGACTGCCAGGAAGTTAGATTAATGTGTACTGATGGGGTGACACATCTTCTACAGACTGCCAGGAAGTTAGATTAATGTGTACTGATGGGGTGACACATCTTCTACAGACTGCCAGGAAGTTAGATTAATGTGTACTGATGGGGTGACACATCTCCTACAGACTGCCAGGAAGTTAGATTAATGTGTACTGATGGGGTGACACATCTTCTACAGACTGCCAGGAAGTTAGATTAATGTGTACTGATGGGGTGACACATCTTCTGCAGACTGCCAGGAAATTAGATTAATGTGTACTGATGGGGTGACACATCTTCTGCAGACTGCCAGGAAGTTAGATTAATGTGTACTGATGGGGTGACACATCTTCTACAGACTGCCAGGAAGTTAGATTAATGTGCACTGATGGGGTGACACATCTTCTGCAGACTGCCAGCAAGTTAGATTAATGTGTACTGATGGGGTGACACATCTTCTACAGACTACCAGGAAGTTAGATTAATGTGTACTGATGGGGTGACACATCTTCTGCAGACTGCCAGGAAGTTAGATTAATGCATACTGATGGGGTGACACATCTTCTGCAGACTGCCAGGAAGTTAGATTAATGTGCACTGATGGGGTGACACATCTTCTACAGACTGCCAGGAAGTTAGATTAATGTGTACTGATGGGGTGACACATCTTCTACAGACTGCCAGGAAGCTAGATTAATGTGTACTGATGGGGTGAAACATCTTCTGCAGACTGCCAGGAAGTTAGATTAATGTGTACTGATGGGGTGACACATCTTCTGCAGACTGCCAGGAAGTTAGATTAATGTGTACTGATGTGGTGACACATCTTCTGCAGACTGCCAGGAAGTTAGATTAATGTGCACTGATGGGGTGACACATCTTCTACAGACTGCCAGGAAGTTAGATTAATGTGTACTGATGGGGTGACACATCTTCTACAGACTGCCAGGAAGCTAGATTAATGTGTACTGATGGGGTGAAACATCTTCTGCAGACTGCCAGGAAGTTAGATTAATGTGTACTGATGGGGTGACACATCTTCTGCAGACTGCCAGGAAGTTAGATTAATGTGTACTGATGTGGTGACACATCTTCTGCAGACTGCCAGGAAGTTAGATTAATGTGTACTGATGGGGTGACACATCTCCTACAGACTGCCAGGAAGTTAGATTAATGTGTACTGATGGGGTGACACATCTTCTACAGACTGCCAGGAAGTTAGATTAATGTGTACTGATGGGGTGACACATCTTCTACAGACTGCCAGGAAGTTAGATTAATGTGTACTGATGGGGTGACACATCTCCTACAGACTGCCAGGAAGTTAGATTAATGTGTACTGATGGGGTGAAACATCTTCTACAGACTGCCAGGAAGTTAAGCTAGATTAATGTGTACTGATGGGGTGACACATCTTCTGCAGACTGCCAGGAAGTTAGATTAATGTGTACTGATGGGGTGAAACATCTTCTACAGACTGCCAGGAAGTTAGATTAATGTGTACTGATGGGGTGACACATCTTCTACAGACTGCCAGGAAGTTAGATTAATGTGTACTGATGGGGTGAAACATCTTCTGCAGACTGCCAGGAAGTTAGATTAATGTGTACTGATGGGGTGACACATCTTCTGCAGACTGCCAGGAAGTTAGATTAATGTGTACTGATGGGGTGACACATCTTCTGCAGACTGCCAGGAAGTTAGATTAATGTGTACTGATGGGGTGACACATCTTCTACAGACTGCCAGGAAGTTAGATTAATGTCCACTGATGGGGTGACACATCTTCTGCAGACTGCCAGGAAGTTAGATTAATGTGTACTGATGGGGTGACACATCTTCTGCAGAATGCCAGGAAGTTAGATTAATGTGTACTGATGGGGTGACACATCTTCTACAGACTGCCAGGAAGTTAGATTAATGTGTACTGATGGGCTGACACATCTTCTGCAGACTGCCAGGAAGTTAGATTAATGCATACTGATGGGGTGACACATCTTCTGCAGACTGCCAGGAAGTTAGATTAATGTGCACTGATGGGGCGACACATCTTCTACAGACTGCCAGGAAGTTAGATTAATGTGTACTGATGGGGTGACACATCTTCTACAGACTGCCAGGAAGCTAGATTAATGTGTACTAATGGGGTGAAACATCTTCTGCAGACTGCCAGGAAGTTAGATTAATGTGTACTGATGGGGTGACACATCTTCTGCAGACTGCCAGGAAGTTAGATTAATGTGTACTGATGTGGTGACACATCTTCTGCAGACTGCCAGGAAGTTAGATTAATGTGTACTGATGGGGTGACACATCTCCTACAGACTGCCAGGAAGTTAGATTAATGTGTACTGATGGGGTGACACATCTTCTACAGACTGCCAGGAAGTTAGATTAATGTGTACTGATGGGGTGACACATCTTCTACAGACTGCCAGGAAGTTAGATTAATGTGTACTGATGGGGTGACACATCTCCTACAGACTGCCAGGAAGTTAGATTAATGTGTACTGATGGGGTGACACATCTTCTACAGACTGCCAGGAAGTTAGATTAATGTGTACTGATGGGGTGACACATCTTCTGCAGACTGCCAGGAAGTTAGATTAATGTGTACTGATGGGGTGACACATCTTCTGCAGACTGCCAGGAAGTTAGATTAATGTGTACTGATGGGGTGACACATCTTCTACAGACTGCCAGGAAGTTAGATTAATGTGCACTGATGGGGTGACACATCTTCTGCAGACTGCCAGCAAGTTAGACTAATGTGTACTGATGGGGTGACACATCTTCTACAGACTACCAGGAAGTTAGATTAATGTGTACTGATGGGGTGACACATCTTCTGCAGACTGCCAGGAAGTTAGATTAATGCATACTGATGGGGTGACACATCTTCTGCAGACTGCCAGGAAGTTAGATTAATGTGCACTGATGGGGTGACACATCTTCTACAGACTGCCAGGAAGTTAGATTAATGTGTACTGATGGGGTGACACATCTTCTACAGACTGCCAGGAAGCTAGATTAATGTGTACTGATGGGGTGAAACATCTTCTGCAGACTGCCAGGAAGTTAGATTAATGTGTACTGATGGGGTGACACATCTTCTGCAGACTGCCAGGAAGTTAGATTAATGTGTACTGATGTGGTGACACATCTTCTGCAGACTGCCAGGAAGTTAGATTAATGTGCACTGATGGGGTGACACATCTTCTACAGACTGCCAGGAAGTTAGATTAATGTGTACTGATGGGGTGACACATCTTCTACAGACTGCCAGGAAGCTAGATTAATGTGTACTGATGGGGTGAAACATCTTCTGCAGACTGCCAGGAAGTTAGATTAATGTGTACTGATGGGGTGACACATCTTCTACAGACTGCCAGGAAGTTAGATTAATGTGTACTGATGGGGTGACACATCTTCTACAGACTGCCAGGAAGTTAGATTAATGTGTACTGATGGGGTGACACATCTCCTAGAGACTGCCAGGAAGTTAGATTAATGTGTACTGATGGGGTGAAACATCTTCTACAGACTGCCAGGAAGTTAGATTAATGTGTACTGATGGGGTGACACATCTTCTGCAGACTGCCAGGAAGTTAGATTAATGTGTACTGATGGGGTGAAACATCTTCTGCAGACTGCCAGGAAGTTAGATTAATGTGTACTGATGGGGTGACACATCTTCTACAGACTGCCAGGAAGTTAGATTAATGTGTACTGATGGGGTGACACATTTTCTGTAGACTGCCAGGAAGTTAGATTAATGTGTACTGATGGGGTGACACATCTCCTACAGACTGCCAAGAAGTTAGATTAATGTGTACTGATTGGGTGACACATCTTCTGCAGACTGCCAGGAAGTTAGATTAATGTGTACTGATGGGGTGACACATCTACAGACTGCCAGGAAGTTAGATTAATGTGTACTGATGGGGTGACACATCTTCTACAGACTGCCAGGAAGTTAGATTAATGTGTACTGATGGGGTGACACATCTTCTACAGACTGCCAGGAAGTTAGATTAATGTGCACTGATGGGGTGACACATCTTCTGCAGACTGCCAGGAAGTTAGATTAATGTGTACTGATGGGGTGACACATCTTCTGCAGACTGCCAGGAAGTTAGATTAATGTGTACTGTTGGGGTGACACATCTTCTACAGATTGCCAGGAAGTTAGATTAATGTGCACTGATGGGGTGACACATCTTCTGCAGAGTGCCAGGATGTTAGATTAATGTGTACTGATGGGGTGACACATCTTCTACAGACTGCCAGGAAGTTAGATTAATGTGCACTGATGGGGTGACACATCTTCTACAGACTGCCAGGAAGTTAGATTAATGTGTACTGATGGGGTGACACATCTTCTACAGACTGCCAGGAAGTTAAGCTAGATTAATGTGTACTGATGGGGTGACACATCTTCTGCAGACTGCCAGGAAGTTAGATTAATGTGTACTGATGGGGTGACACATCTTCTACAGACTGCCAGGAAGTTAGATTAATGTGTACTGATGGGGTGACACATCTTCTACAGACTGCCAGGAAGTTAGATTAATGTGTACTGATGGGGTGACACATCTCCTACAGACTGCCAAGAAGTTAGATTAATGTGTACTGATTGGGTGACACATCTTCTGCAGACTGCCAGGAAGTTAGATTAATGTGTACTGATGAGGTGACACATCTTCTGCAGACTGCCAGGAAGTTAGATTAATGTGTACTGTTGGGGTGACACATCTTCTGCAGATTGCCAGGAAGTTAGATTAATGTGCACTGATGGGGTGACACATCTTCTGCAGAGTGCCAGGATGTTAGATTAATGTGTACTGATGGGGTGACACATCTTCTACAGACTGCCAGGAAGTTAGATTAATGTGTACTGATGGGGTGACACATCTTCTGCAGAGTGCCAGGAAGTTAGATTAATGTGTACTGATGGGGTGACACATCTTCTACAGACTGCCAGGAAGTTAGATTAATGTGCACTGATGGGGTGACACATCTTCTACAGACTGCCAGGAAGTTAGATTAATGTGTACTGATGGGGTGACACATCTTCTACAGACTGCCAGGAAGTTAAGCTAGATTAATGTGTACTGATGGGGTGACACATCTTCTGCAGACTGCCAGGAAGTTAGACTAATGTGTACTGATGGGGTGACACATCTTCTACAGACTGCCAGGAAGTTAGATTAATGTGTACTGATGGGGTGACACATCTTCTACAGACTGCCAGGAAGTTAGATTAATGTGTACTGATGGGGTGAAACATCTTCTGCAGACTGCCAGGAAGTTAGATTAATGTGTACTGATGGGGTGACACATCTTCTGCAGACTGCCAGGAAGTTAGATTAATGTGTACTGATGGGGTGACACATCTTCTGCAGACTGCCAGGAAGTTAGATTAATGTGTACTGATGGGGTGACACATCTTCTACAGACTGCCAGGAAGTTAGATTAATGTGCACTGATGGGGTGACACATCTTCTGCAGACTGCCAGGAAGTTAGATTAATGTGTACTGATGGGGTGACACATCTTCTACAGACTGCCAGGAAGTTAGATTAATGTGTACTGATGGGGTGACACATCTTCTGCAGACTGCCAGGAAGTTAGATTAATGCATACTGATGGGGTGACACATCTTCTGCAGACTGCCAGGAAGTTAGATTAATGTGCACTGATGGGGTGACACATCTTCTACAGACTGCCAGGAAGTTAGATTAATGTGTACTGATGGGGTGACACATCTTCTGCAGACTGCCAGGAAGTTAGATTAATGTGTACTGATGGGGTGAAACATCTTCTGCAGACTGCCAGGAAGTTAGATTAATGTGTACTGATGGGGTGACACATCTTCTGCAGACTGCCAGGAAGTTAGATTAATGTGTACTGATGTGGTGACACATCTTCTGCAGACTGCCAGGAAGTTAGATTAATGTGTACTGATGGGGTGACACATCTCCTACAGACTGCCAGGAAGTTAGATTAATGTGTACTGATGGGGTGACACATCTTCTACAGACTGCCAGGACGTTAGATTAATGTGTACTGATGGGGTGACACATCTTCTACAGACTGCCAGGAAGTTAGATTAATGTGTACTGATGGGGTGACACATCTCCTACAGACTGCCAGGAAGTTAGATTAATGTGTACTGATGGGGTGACACATCTTCTACAGACTGCCAGGAAGTTAGATTAATGTGTACTGATGGGGTGACACATCTTCTGCAGACTGCCAGGAAGTTAGATTAATGTGTACTGATGGGGTGAAACATCTTCTGCAGACTGCCAGGAAGTTAGATTAATGTGTACTGATGGGGTGACACATCTTCTACAGACTGCCAGGAAGTTAGATTAATGTGTACTGATGGGGTGACACATCTTCTACAGACTGCCAGGAAGTTAGATTAATGTGTACTGATGGGGTGACACATCTCCTACAGACTGCCAGGAAGTTAGATTAATGTGTACTGATGGGGTGAAACATCTTCTACAGACTGCCAGGAAGTTAGATTAATGTGTACTGATGGGGTGACACATCTTCTGCAGACTGCCAGGAAGTTAGATTAATGTGTACTGATGGGGTGAAACATCTTCTGCAGACTGCCAGGAAGTTAGATTAATGTGTACTGATGGGGTGACACATCTTCTACAGACTGCCAGGAAGTTAGATTAATGTGTACTGATGGGGTGACACATCTTCTACAGACTGCCAGGAAGTTAGATTAATGTGTACTGATGGGGTGACACATTTTCTGTAGACTGCCAGGAAGTTAGATTAATGTGTACTGATGGGGTGACACATCTCCTACAGACTGCCAAGAAGTTAGATTAATGTGTACTGATTGGGTGACACATCTTCTGCAGACTGCCAGGAAGTTAGATTAATGTGTACTGATGGGGTGACACATCTACAGACTGCCAGGAAGTTAGATTAATGTGTACTGATGGGGTGACACATCTTCTACAGACTGCCAGGAAGTTAGATTAATGTGTACTGATGGGGTGACACATCTTCTACAGACTGCCAGGAAGTTAGATTAATGTGCACTGATGGGGTGACACATCTTCTGCAGAGTGCCAGGAAGTTAGATTAATGTGTACTGATGGGGTGACACATCTTCTACAGACTGCCAGGAAGTTAGATTAATGTGTACTGATGGGGTGACACATCTTCTGCAGAGTGCCAGGAAGTTAGATTAATGTGTACTGATGGGGTGACACATCTTCTACAGACTGCCAGGAAGTTAGATTAATGTGCACTGATGGGGTGACACATCTTCTGCAGACTGCCAGGAAGTTAGATTAATGTGTACTGATGGGGTGACACATCTTCTACAGACTGCCAGGAAGTTAAGCTAGATTAATGTGTACTGATGGGGTGACACATCTTCTGCAGACTGCCAGGAAGTTAGATTAATGTGTACTGATGGGGTGACACATCTTCTACAGACTGCCAGGAAGTTAGATTAATGTGTACTGATGGGGTGACACATCTTCTACAGACTGCCAGGAAGTTAGATTAATGTGTACTGATGGGGTGACACATCTCCTACAGACTGCCAAGAAGTTAGATTAATGTGTACTGATTGGGTGACACATCTTCTGCAGACTGCCAGGAAGTTAGATTAATGTGTACTGATGGGGTGACACATCTACAGACTGCCAGGAAGTTAGATTAATGTGTACTGATGGGGTGACACATCTTCTACAGACTGCCAGGAAGTTAGATTAATGTGTACTGATGGGGTGACACATCTTCTGCAGACTGCCAGGAAGTTAGATTAATGTGCACTGATGGGGTGACACATCTTCTGCAGACTGCCAGGAAGTTAGATTAATGTGTACTGATGGGGTGACACATCTTCTGCAGACTGCCAGGAAGTTAGATTAATGTGTACTGTTGGGGTGACACATCTTCTGCAGATTGCCAGGAAGTTAGATTAATGTGCACTGATGGGGTGACACATCTTCTGCAGAGTGCCAGGATGTTAGATTAATGTGTACTGATGGGGTGACACATCTTCTACAGACTGCCAGGAAGTTAGATTAATGTGTACTGATGGGGTGACACATCTTCTGCAGAGTGCCAGGAAGTTAGATTAATGTGTACTGATGGGGTGACACATCTTCTACAGACTGCCAGGAAGTTAGATTAATGTGCACTGATGGGGTGACACATCTTCTACAGACTGCCAGGAAGTTAGATTAATGTGTACTGATGGGGTGACACATCTTCTACAGACTACCAGGAAGTTAAGCTAGATTAATGTGTACTGATGGGGTGACATATCTTCTGCAGACTGCCAGGAAGTTAGATTAATGTGTACTGATGGGGTGACACATCTTCTACAGACTGCTAGGAAGTTAGATTAATGTGTACTGATGGGGTGACACATCTTCTACAGACTGCCAGGAAGTTAGATTAATGTGTACTGATGGGGTGAAACATCTTCTGCAGACTGCCAGGAAGTTAGATTAATGTGTACTGATGGGGTGACACATCTTCTGCAGACTGCCAGGAAGTTAGATTAATGTGTACTGATGGGGTGACACATCTTCTGCAGACTGCCAGGAAGTTAGATTAATGTGTACTGATGGGGTGACACATCTTCTACAGACTGCCAGGAAGTTAGATTAATGTGCACTGATGGGGTGACACATCTTCTGCAGACTGCCAGGAAGTTAGATTAATGTGTACTGATGGGGTGACACATCTTCTACAGACTGCCAGGAAGTTAGATTAATGTGTACTGATGGGGTGACACATCTTCTGCAGACTGCCAGGAAGTTAGATTAATGCATACTGATGGGGTGACACATCTTCTGCAGACTGCCAGGAAGTTAGATTAATGTGCACTGATGGGGTGACACATCTTCTACAGACTGCCAGGAAGTTAGATTAATGTGTACTGATGGGGTGACACATCTTCTGCAGACTGCCAGGAAGCTAGATTAATGTGTACTGATGGGGTGAAACATCTTCTGCAGACTGCCAGGAAGTTAGATTAATGTGTACTGATGGGGTGACACATCTTCTGCAGACTGCCAGGAAGTTAGATTAATGTGTACTGATGTGGTGACACATCTTCTGCAGACTGCCAGGAAGTTAGATTAATGTGTACTGATGGGGTGACACATCTCCTAAAGACTGCCAGGAAGTTAGATTAATGTGTACTGATGGGGTGACACATCTTCTACAGACTGCCAGGACGTTAGATTAATGTGTACTGATGGGGTGACACATCTTCTACAGACTGCCAGGAAGTTAGATTAATGTGTACTGATGGGGTGACACATCTCCTACAGACTGCCAGGAAGTTAGATTAATGTGTACTGATGGGGTGACACATCTTCTACAGACTGCCAGGAAGTTAGATTAATGTGTACTGATGGGGTGACACATCTTCTGCAGACTGCCAGGAAGTTAGATTAATGTGTACTGATGGGGTGAAACATCTTCTGCAGACTGCCAGGAAGTTAGATTAATGTGTACTGATGGGGTGACACATCTTCTACAGACTGCCAGGAAGTTAGATTAATGTGTACTGATGGGATGACACATTTTCTGTAGACTGCCAGGAAGTTAGATTAATGTGTACTGATGGGGTGACACATCTCCTACAGACTGCCAAGAAGTTAGATTAATGTGTACTGATTGGGTGACACATCTTCTGCAGACTGCCAGGAAGTTAGATTAATGTGTACTGATGGGGTGACACATCAACAGACTGCCAGGAAGTTAGATTAATGTGTACTGATGGGGTGACACATCTTCTACAGACTGCCAGGAAGTTAGATTAATGTGTACTGATGGGGTGACACATCTTCTACAGACTGCCAGGAAGTTAGATTAATGTGCACTGATGGGGTGACACATCTTCTGCAGACTGCCAGGAAGTTAGATTAATGTGTACTGATGGGGTGACACATCTTCTGCAGACTGCCAGGAAGTTAGATTAATGTGTACTGATGGGGTGACACATCTTCTGCAGATTGCCAGGAAGTTAGATTAATGTGCACTGATGGGGTGACACATCTTCTGCAGAGTGCCAGGATGTTAGATTAATGTGTACTGATGGGGTGACACATCTTCTACAGACTGCCAGGAAGTTAGATTAATGTGTACTGATGGGGTGACACATCTTCTGCAGAGTGCCAGGAAGTTAGATTAATGTGTACTGATGGGGTGACACATCTTCTACAGACTGCCAGGAAGTTAGATTAATGTGCACTGATGGGGTGACACATCTTCTACAGACTGCCAGGAAGTTAGATTAATGTGTACTGATGGGGTGACACATCTTCTACAGACTGCCAGGAAGTTAAGCTAGATTAATGTGTACTGATGGGGTGACATATCTTCTGCAGACTGCCAGGAAGTTAGATTAATGTGTACTGATGGGGTGACACATCTTCTACAGACTGCCAGGAAGTTAGATTAATGTGTACTGATGGGGTGACACATCTTCTACAGACTGCCAGGAAGTTAGATTAATGTGTACTGATGGGGTGAAACATCTTCTGCAGACTGCCAGGAAGTTAGATTAATGTGTACTGATGGGGTGACACATCTTCTGCAGACTGCCAGGAAGTTAGATTAATGTGTACTGATGGGGTGACACATCTTCTGCAGACTGCCAGGAAGTTAGATTAATGTGTACTGATGGGGTGAAACATCTTCTACAGACTGCCAGGAAGTTAGATTAATGTGCACTGATGGGGTGACACATCTTCTGCAGACTGCCAGGAAGTTAGATTAATGTGTACTGATGGGGTGACACATCTTCTACAGACTGCCAGGAAGTTAGATTAATGTGTACTGATGGGGTGACACATCTCCTACAGACTGCCAGGAAGTTAGATTAATGTGTACTGATGGGGTGACACATCTTCTACAGACTGCCAGGACGTTAGATTAATGTGTACTGATGGGGTGACACATCTTCTACAGACTGCCAGGAAGTTAGATTAATGTGTACTGATGGGGTGACACATCTCCTACAGACTGCCAGGAAGTTAGATTAATGTGTACTGATGGGGTGACACATCTTCTACAGACTGCCAGGAAGTTAGATTAATGTGTACTGATGGGGTGACACATCTTATGCAGACTGCCAGGAAGTTAGATTAATGTGTACTGATGGGGTGAAACATCTTCTGCTGACTGCCAGGAAGTTAGATTAATGTGTACTGATGGGGTGACACATCTTCTACAGACTGCCAGGAAGTTAGATTAATGTGTACTGATGGGATGACACATTTTCTGTAGACTGCCAGGAAGTTAGATTAATGTGTACTGATGGGGTGACACATCTCATACAGACTGCCAAGAAGTTAGATTAATGTGTACTGATTGGGTGACACATCTTCTGCAGACTGCCAGGAAGTTAGATTAATGTGTACTGATGGGGTGACACATCAACAGACTGCCAGGAAGTTAGATTAATGTGTACTGATGGGGTGACACATCTTCTACAGACTGCCAGGAAGTTAGATTAATGTGTACTGATGGGGTGACACATCTTCTACAGACTGCCAGGAAGTTAGATTAATGTGCACTGATGGGGTGACACATCTTCTGCAGACTGCCAGGAAGTTAGATTAATGTGTACTGATGGGGTGACACATCTTCTGCAGACTGCCAGGAAGTTAGATTAATGTGTACTGATGGGGTGACACATCTTCTGCAGATTGCCAGGAAGTTAGATTAATGTGCACTGATGGGGTGACACATCTTCTGCAGAGTGCCAGGATGTTAGATTAATGTGTACTGATGGGGTGACACATCTTCTACAGACTGCCAGGAAGTTAGATTAATGTGTACTGATGGGGTGACACATCTTCTGCAGAGTGCCAGGAAGTTAGATTAATGTGTACTGATGGGGTGACACATCTTCTAGACTGCCAGGAAGTTAGATTAATGTGCACTGATGGGGTGACACATCTTCTACAGACTGCCAGGAAGTTAGATTAATGTGTACTGATGGGGTGACACATCTTCTACAGACTGCCAGGAAGTTAAGCTAGATTAATGTGTACTGATGGGGTGACACATCTTCTGCAGACTGCCAGGAAGTTAGATTAATGTGTACTGATGGGGTGACACATCTTCTACAGACTGCCAGGAAGTTAGATTAATGTGTACTGATGGGGTGACACATCTTCTACAGACTGCCAGGAAGTTAGATTAATGTGTACTGATGGAGTGAAACATCTTCTGCAGACTGCCAGGAAGTTAGATTAATGTGTACTGATGGGGTGACACATCTTCTGCAGACTGCCAGGAAGCTAGATTAATGTGTACTGATGGGGTGAAACATCTTCTGCAGACTGCCAGGAAGTTAGATTAATGTGTACTGATGGGGTGACACATCTTCTACAGACTGCCAGGAAGTTAGATTAATGTGTACTGATGGGGTGACACATCTTCTACAGACTGCCAGGAAGTTAGATTAATGTGCACTGATGGGGTGACACATCTTCTGCAGACTGCCAGGAAGTTAGATTAATGTGTACTGATGGGGTGACACATCTTCTACAGACTGCCAGGAAGTTAGATTAATGTGTACTGATGGGGTGACACATCTTCTGCAGACTGCCAGGAAGTTAGATTAATGCATACTGATGGGGTGACACATCTTCTGCAGACTGCCAGGAAGTTAGATTAATGTGCACTGATGGGGTGACACATCTTCTACAGATTGCCAGGAAGTTAGATTAATGTGTACTGATGGGGTGACACATCTTCTACAGACTGCCAGGAAGCTAGATTAATGTGTACTGATGGGGTGATACATCTTCTGCAGACTGCCAGGAAGTTAGATTAATGTATACTGATGGGGTGACACATCTTCTGCAGACTGCCAGGAAGTTAAGTTAGATCAATGTGTACTGATGGGGTGACACATCTTCTGCAGACTGCCAGGAAGTTAGATTAATGTGTACTGATGGGGTGACACATCTTCTGCAGACTGTCAGGAAGTTAGATTAATGTGTACTGATGGGGTGACACATCTTCTGCAGACTGCCAGGAAGTTAGATTAATGTGTACTGATGGGGTGACACATCTTCTACAGACTGCCAGGAAGTTAGATTAATGTGTACTGATGGGGTGACACATCTTCTACAGACTGCCAGGAAGTTAGATTAATGTGTACTGATGTGGTGACACATCTTCTGCAGACTCCCAGGAAGTTAGATTAATGTGTACTGATGGGGTGACACATCTCCTACAGACTGCCAGGAAGTTAGATTAATGTGTACTGATGGGGTGACACATCTTCTACAGACTGCCAGGAAGTTAGATTAATGTGTACTGATGGGGGTGACACATCTTCTACAGACTGCCAGGAAGTTAGATTAATGTGTACTGATGGGGTGACACATCTCCTACAGACTGCCAGGAAGTTAGATTAATGTGTACTGATGGGGTGACACATCTTCTACAGACTGCCAGGAAGTTAGATTAATGTGTACTGATGGGGTGACACATCTTCTGCAGACTGCCAGGAAGTTAGATTAATGTGTACTGATGGGGTAACACATCTTCTGCAGACTGCCAGGAAGTTAGATTAATGTGTACTGATGGGGTGACACATCTTCTACAGACTGCCAGGAAGTTAAATTAGATCAATGTGTACTGATGGGGTGACACATCTTCTGCAGACTGCCAGGAAGTTAGATTAATGTGTACTGATGGGGTGACACATCTTCTGCAGACTGCCAGAAAGTTAGATTAATGTGTACTGATGGGGTGACACATCTTCTGCAGACTGCCAGGAAGTTAGATTAATGTGTACTGATGGGGTGACACATCTTCTACAGACTGCCAGGAAGATAGATTAATGTGTACTGATGGGGTGACACATCTTCTACAGACTGCCAGGAAGTTAGATTAATGTGTACTGATGGGGTGACACATCTCCTACAGACTGCCAGGAAGTTAGATTAATGTGTACTGATGGGGTGACACATCTTCTACAGACTGCCAGGAAGTTAGATTAATGTGTACTGATGGGGTGACACATCTTCTGCAGACTGCCAGGAAGTTAGATTAATGTGTACTGATGGGGTGAAACATCTTCTGCAGACTGCCAGGAAGTTAGATTAATGTGTACTGATGGGGTGATACATCTTCTACAGACTGCCAGGAAGTTAGATTAATGTGTACTGATGGGGTGACACATCTTCTACAGACTGCCAGGAAGTTAGATTAATGTGTACTGATGGGGTGACACATTTTCTGTAGACTGCCAGGAAGTTAGATTAATGTGTACTGATGGGGTGACACATCTCCTACAGACTGCCAAGAAGTTAGATTAATGTGTACTGATTGGGTGACACATCTTCTGCAGACTGCCAGGAAGTTAGATTAATGTGTACTAATGGGGTGACACATCTACAGACTGCCAGGAAGTTAGATTAATGTGTACTGATGGGGTGACACATCTTCTACAGATTGCCAGGAAGTTAGATTAATGTGTACTGATGGGGTGACACATCTTCTGCAGACTGCCAGGAAGTTAGAATAATGTGCACTGATGGGGTGACACATCTTCTGCAGACTGCCAGGAAGTTAGATTAATGTGTACTGATGGGGTAACACATCTACAGACTGCCAGGAAGTTAGATTAATGTGTACTGATGGGGTGACACATCTTCTGCAGACTGCCAGGAAGTTAGATTAATGCATACTGATGGGGTGACACATCTTCTGCAGACTGCCAGGAAGTTAGATTAATGTGCACTGATGGGGTGACACATCTTCTACAGACTGCCAGGAAGTTAGATTAATGTGTACTGATGGGGTGACACATCTTCTACAGACTGCCAGGAAGCTAGATTAATGTGTACTGATGGGGTGAAACATCTTCTACAGACTGCCAGGATGTTAGATTAATGTGTACTGATGGGGTGACACATCTTCTGCAGACTGCCAGGAAGTTAAGTTAGATCAATGTGTACTGATGGGGTGACACATCTTCTGCAGACTGCCAGGAAGTTAGATTAATGTGTACTGATGGGGTGACACATCTTCTGCAGACTGTCAGGAAGTTAGATTAATGTGCACTGATGGGGTGACACATCTTCTGCAGACTGCCAGGAAGTTAGATTAATGTGTACTGATGGGGTGACACATCTTCTACAGACTGCCAGGAAGTTAGATTAATGTGTACTGATGGGGTGACACATCTTCTACAGACTGCCAGGAAGTTAGATTAATGTGTACTGATGTGGTGACACATCTTCTGCAGACTGCCAGGAAGTTAGATTAATGTGTACTGATGGGGTGACACATCTTCTACAGACTGCCAGGAAGTTAGATTAATGTGTACTGATGGGGTGACACATCTTCTACAGACTGCCAGGAAGTTAGATTAATGTGTACTGATGGGGTGACACATCTTCTACAGACTGCCAGGAAGTTAGATTAATGTGTACTGATGGGGTGACACATCTTCTGCAGACTGCCAGGAAGTTAGATTAATGTGTACTGATGGGGTGACACATCTTCTGCAGACTGCCAGGAAGTTAGATTAATGTGTACTGATGGGGTGACACATCTCCTACAGACTGCCAGGAAGTTAAATTAGATCAATGTGTACTGATGGGTTGACACATCTTCTGCAGACTGCCAGGAAGTTAGATTAATGTGTACTGATGGGGTGACACATCTTCTGCAGACTGCCAGGAAATTAGATTAATGTGTACTGATGGGGTGACACATCTTCTGCAGACTGCCAGGAAGTTAGATTAATGTGTACTGATGGGGTGACAAATCTTCTACAGACTGCCAGGAAGTTAGATTAATGTGTACTGATGGGGTGACACATCTTCTACAGACTGCCAGGAAGCTAGATTAATGTGTACTGATGGGGTGACACATCTTCTGCAGACTGCCAGGAAGTTAAGTTAGATCAATGTGTACTGATGGGGCGACACATCTTCTGCAGACTGCCAGGAAGTTAGATCAATGTGTACTGATGGGGTGACACATCTTCTGCAGACTGCCAGGAAGTTAGATTAATGTGCACTGATGGGGTGACACATCTTCTGCAGACTGCCAGGAAGTTAGATTAATGTGTACTGATGGGGTGACACATCTTCTACAGACTGCCAGGAAGTTAGATTAATGTGTACTGATGTGGTGACACATCTTCTGCAGACTGCCAGGAAGTTAGATTAATGTGTACTGATGGGGTGACACATCTTCTACAGACTGCCAGGCAGTTAGATTAATGTGTACTGATGGGGTGACACATCTTCTACAGACTGCTAGGAAGTTAGATTAATGTGTACTGATGGGGTGACACATCTTCTACAGACTGCCAGGAAGTTAGATTAATGTGTACTGATGGGGTGACACATCTCCTACAGACTGCCAGGAAGTTAGATTAATGTGTACTGATGGGGTGACACATCTTCTACAGACTGCCAGGAAGTTAGATTAATGTGTACTGATGGGGTGACACATCTTCTGCAGACTGCCAGGAAGTTAGATTAATGTGTACTGATGGGGTGACACATCTTCTGCAGACTGCCAGGAAGTTAGATTAATGTGTACTGATGGGGTGACACATCTCCTACAGACTGCCAGGAAGTTAAATTAGATTAATGTGTACTGATGGGGTGACACATCTTCTGCAGACTGCCAGGAAGTTAGATTAATGTGTACTGATGGGGTGACACATCTTCTGCAGACTGCCAGGAAGTTAGATTAATGTGTACTGATGGGGTGACACATCTTCTGCAGACTGCCAGGAAGCTAGATTAATGTGTACTGATGGGGTGCCAAATCTTCTACAGATTGCCAGGAAGTTAGATTAATGTGTACTGATGGGGTGACACATCTTCTACAGACTGCCAGGAAGCTAGATTAATGTGTACTGATGGGGTGACACATCTTCTGCAGACTGCCAGGAAGTTAGATTAATGTGTACTGATGGGGTGACACATCTTCTGCAGACTGCCAGGAAGTTAGATTAATGTGTACTGATGGGGTGACACATCTTCTGCAGACTGCCAGGAAGTTAGATTAATGTGCACTGATGGGGTGACACATCTTCTACAGACTGCCAGGAAGTTAGATTAATGTGTACTGATGGGGTGACACATCTTCTACAGACTGCCAGGAAGCTAGAATAATGTGTACTGATGGGGTGAAACATCTTCTACAGACTGCCAGGATGTTAGATTAATGTGTACTGATGGGGTGACACATCTTCTGCAGACTGCCAGGAAGTTAAGTTAGATCAATGTGTACTGATGGGGTGACAAATCTTCTGCAGACTGCCAGGAAGTTAGATTAATGTGTACTGATGGGGTGACACATCTTCTGCAGACTGTCAGGAAGTTAGATTAATGTGCACTGATGGGGTGACACATCTTCTGCAGACTGCCAGGAAGTTAGATTAATGTGTACTGATGGGGTGACACATCTTCTACAGACTGCCAGGAAGTTAGATTAATGTGTACTGATGGGGTGACACATCTTCTGCAGACTGCCAGGAAGTTAGATTAATGTGTACTGATGGGGTGACACATCTTCTGCAGACTGCCAGGAAGTTAGATTAATGTGTACTGATGGGGTGACACATCTCCTACAGACTGCCAGGAAGTTAAATTAGATCAATGTGTACTGATGGGGTGACACATCTTCTGCAGACTGCCAGGAAGTTAGATTAATGTGTACTGATGGGGTGACACATCTTCTGCAGACTGCCAGGAAATTAGATTAATGTGTACTGATGGGGTGACACATCTTCTGCAGACTGCCAGGAAGTTAGATTAATGTGTACTGATGGGGTGACAAATCTTCTGCAGACTGCCAGGAAGTTAGATTAATGTGTACTGATGGGGTGACACATCTTCTACAGACTGCCAGGAAGCTAGATTAATGTGTACTGATGGGGTGACACATCTTCTGCAGACTGCCAGGAAGTTAAGTTAGATCAATGTGTACTGATGGGGCGACACATCTTCTGCAGACTGCCAGGAAGTTAGATCAATGTGTACTGATGGGGTGACACATCTTCTGCAGACTGCCAGGAAGTTAGATTAATGTGCACTGATGGGGTGACACATCTTCTGCAGACTGCCAGGAAGTTAGATTAATGTGTACTGATGGGGTGACACATCTTCTACAGACTGCCAGGAAGTTAGATTAATGTGTACTGATGTGGTGACACATCTTCTGCAGACTGCCAGGAAGTTAGATTAATGTGTACTGATGGGGTGACACATCTCCTCCAGACTGCCAGGAAGTTAGATTAATGTGTACTGATGGGGTGACACATCTTCTACAGACTGCTAGGAAGTTAGATTAATGTGTACTGATGGGGTGACACATCTTCTACAGACTGCCAGGAAGTTAGATTAATGTGTACTGATGGGGTGACACATCTCCTACAGACTGCCAGGAAGTTAGATTAATGTGTACTGATGGGGTGACACATCTTCTACAGACTGCCAGGAAGTTAGATTAATGTGTACTGATGGGGTGACACATCTTCTGCAGACTGCCAGGAAGTTAGATTAATGTGTACTGATGGGGTGACACATCTTCTGCAGACTGCCAGGAAGTTAGATTAATGTGTACTGATGGGGTGACACATCTCCTACAGACTGCCAGGAAGTTAAATTAGATTAATGTGTACTGATGGGGTGACACATCTTCTGCAGACTGCCAGGAAGTTAGATTAATGTGTACTGATGGGGTGACACATCTTCTGCAGACTGCCAGGAAGTTAGATTAATGTGTACTGATGGGGTGACACATCTTCTGCAGACTGCCAGGAAGCTAGATTAATGTGTACTGATGGGGTGCCAAATCTTCTACAGATTGCCAGGAAGTTAGATTAATGTGTACTGATGGGGTGACACATCTTCTACAGACTGCCAGGAAGCTAGATTAATGTGTACTGATGGGGTGACACATCTTCTGCAGACTGCCAGGAAGTTAGATTAATGTGTACTGATGGGGTGACACATCTTCTGCAGACTGCCAGGAAGTTAGATTAATGTGTACTGATGGGGTGACACATCTTCTTCAGACTGCCAGGAAGTTAGATTAATGTGCACTGATGGGGTGAAACATCTTCTACAGACTGCCAGGATGTTAGATTAATGTGTACTGATGGGGTGACACATCTTCTGCAGACTGCCAGGAAGATAAGTTAGATCAATGTGTACTGATGGGGTGACACATCTTCTGCAGACTGCCAGGAAGTTAGATTAATGTGTACTGATGGGGTGACACATCTTCTGCAGACTGTCAGGAAGTTAGATTAATGTGCACTGATGGGGTGACACATCTTCTGCAGACTGCCAGGAAGTTAGATTAATGTGTACTGATGGGGTGACACATCTTCTACAGACTGCCAGGAAGTTAGATTAATGTGTACTGATGGGGTGACACATCTTCTACAGACTGCCAGGAAGTTAGATTAATGTGTACTGATGTGGTGACACATCTTCTGCAGACTGCCAGGAAGTTAGATTAATGTGTACTGATGGGGTGACACATCTTCTACAGACTGCCAGGAAGTTAGATTAATGTGTACTGATGGGGTGACACATCTTCTACAGACTGCCAGGAAGTTAGATTAATGTGTACTGATGGGGTGACACATCTTCTACAGACTGCCAGGAAGTTAGATTAATGTGTACTGATGGGGTGACACATCTTCTGCAGACTGCCAGGAAGTTAGATTAATGTGTACTGATGGGGTGACACATCTTCTGCAGACTGCCAGGAAGTTAGATTAATGTGTACTGATGGGGTGACACATCTCCTACAGACTGCCAGGAAGTTAAATTAGATCAATGTGTACTGATGGGGTGACACATCTTCTGCAGACTGCCAGGAAGTTAGATTAATGTGTACTGATGGGGTGACACATCTTCTGCAGACTGCCAGGAAATTAGATTAATGTGTACTGATGGGGTGACACATCTTCTGCAGACTTCCAGGAAGTTAGATTAATGTGTACTGATGGGGTGACAAATCTTCTACAGACTGCCAGGAAGTTAGATTAATGTGTACTGATGGGGTGACACATCTTCTACAGACTGCCAGGAAGCTAGATTAATGTGTACTGATGGGGTGACACATCTTCTGCAGACTGCCAGGAAGTTAAGTTAGATCAATGTGTACTGATGGGGCAACACATCTTCTGCAGACTGCCAGGAAGTTAGATCAATGTGTACTGATGGGGTGACACATCTTCTGCAGACTGCCAGGAAGTTAGATTAATGTGCACTGATGGGGTGACACATCTTCTGCAGACTGCCAGGAAGTTAGATTAATGTGTACTGATGGGGTGACACATCTTCTACAGACTGCCAAGAAGTTAGATTAATGTGTACTGATGTGGTGACACATCTTCTGCAGACTGCCAGGAAGTTAGATTAATGTGTACTGATGGGGTGACACATCTCCTCCAGACTGCCAGGAAGTTAGATTAATGTGTACTGATGGGGTGACACATCTTCTACAGACTGCTAGGAAGTTAGATTAATGTGTACTGATGGGGTGACACATCTTCTACAGACTGCCAGGAAGTTAGATTAATGTGTACTGATGGGGTGACACATCTCCTACAGACTGCCAGGAAGTTAGATTAATGTGTACTGATGGGGTGACACATCTTCTACAGACTGCCAGGAAGTTAGATTAATGTGTACTGATGGGGTGACACATCTTCTACAGACTGCCAGGAAGTTAGATTAATGTGTACTGATGGGGTGACACATCTTCTGCAGACTGCCAGGAAGTTAGATTAATGTGTACTGATGGGGTGACACATCTCCTACAGACTGCCAGGAAGTTAAATTAGATTAATGTGTACTGATCGGGTGACACATCTTCTGCAGACTGCCAGGAAGTTAGATTAATGTGTACTGATGGGGTGACACATCTTCTGCAGACTGCCAGGAAGTTAGATTAATGTGTACTGATGGGGTGACACATCTTCTGCAGACTGCCAGGAAGCTAGATTAATGTGTACTGATGGGGTGCCAAATCTTCTACAGATTGTCAGGAAGTTAGATTAATGTGTACTGATGGGGTGACACATCTTCTACAGACTGCCAGGAAGCTAGATTAATGTGTACTGATGGGGTGACACATCTTCTGCAGACTGCCAGGAAGTTAGATTAATGTGTACTGATGGGGTGACACATCTTCTGCAGACTGCCAGGAAGCTAGATTAATGTGTACTGATGGGGTGCCAAATCTTCTACAGATTGCCAGGAAGTTAGATTAATGTGTACTGATGGGGTGACACATCTTCTACAGACTGCCAGGAAGCTAGATTAATGTGTACTGATGGGGTGAAACATCTTCTACAGACTGCCAGGATGTTAGATTAATGTGTACTGATGGGGTGACACATCTTCTGCAGACTGCCAGGAAGTTAAGTTAGATCAATGTGTACTGATGGGGTGACACATCTTCTGCAGACTGCCAGGAAGTTAGATTAATGTGTACTGATGGGGTGACACATCTTCTGCAGACTGTCAGGAAGTTAGATTAATGTGCACTGATGGGGTGACACATCTTCTGCAGACTGCCAGGAAGTTAGATTAATGTGTACTGATGGGGTGACACATCTTCTACAGACTGCCAGGAAGTTAGATTAATGTGTACTGATGGGGTGACACATCTTCTACAGACTGCCAGGAAGTTAGATTAATGTGTACTGATGTGGTGACACATCTTCTGCAGACTGCCAGGAAGTTAGATTAATGTGTACTGATGGGGTGACACATCTTCTACAGACTGCCAGGAAGTTAGATTAATGTGTACTGATGGGGTGACACATCTTCTACAGACTGCCAGGAAGTTAGATTAATGTGTACTGATGGGGTGACACATCTTCTACAGACTGCCAGGAAGTTAGATTAATGTGTACTGATGGGGTGACACATCTTCTGCAGACTGCCAGGAAGTTAGATTAATGTGTACTGATGGGGTGACACATCTTCTGCAGACTGCCAGGAAGTTAGATTAATGTGTACTGATGGGGTGACACATCTCCTACAGACTGCCAGGAAGTTAAATTAGATCAATGTGTACTGATGGGGTGACACATCTTCTGCAGACTGCCAGGAAGTTAGATTAATGTGTACTGATGGGGTGACACATCTTCTGCAGACTGCCAGGAAATTAGATTAATGTGTACTGATGGGCTGACACATCTTCTACAGACTTCCAGGAAGTTAGATTAATGTGTACTGATGGGGTGACAAATCTTCTACAGACTGCCAGGAAGTTAGATTAATGTGTACTGATGGGGTGACACATCTTCTACAGACTGCCAGGAAGCTAGATTAATGTGTACTGATGGGGTGACACATCTTCTGCAGACTGCCAGGAAGTTAAGTTAGATCAATGTGTACTGATGGGGCGACACATCTTCTGCAGACTGCCAGGAAGTTAGATCAATGTGTACTGATGGGGTGACACATCTTCTGCAGACTGCCAGGAAGTTAGATTAATGTGCACTGATGGGGTGACACATCTTCTGCAGACTGCCAGGAAGTTAGATTAATGTGTACTGATGGGGTGACACATCTTCTACAGACTGCCAAGAAGTTAGATTAATGTGTACTGATGTGGTGACACATCTTCTGCAGACTGCCAGGAAGTTAGATTAATGTGTACTGATGGGGTGACACATCTCCTCCAGACTGCCAGGAAGTTAGATTAATGTGTACTGATGGGGTGACACATCTTCTACAGACTGCTAGGAAGTTAGATTAATGTGTACTGATGGGGTGACACATCTTCTACAGACTGCCAGGAAGTTAGATTAATGTGTACTGATGGGGTGACACATCTCCTACAGACTGCCAGGAAGTTAGATTAATGTGTACTGATGGGGTGACACATCTTCTACAGACTGCCAGGAAGTTAGATTAATGTGTACTGATGGGGTGACACATCTTCTGCAGACTGCCAGGAAGTTAGATTAATGTGTACTGATGGGGTGACACATCTTCTGCAGACTGCCAGGAAGTTAGATTAATGTGTACTGATGGGGTGACACATCTCCTACAGACTGCCAGGAAGTTAAATTAGATTAATGTGTACTGATGGGGTGACACATCTTCTACAGACTGCCAGGAAGTTAGATTAATGTGTACTGATGGGGTGACACATCTTCTGCAGACTGCCAGGAAGTTAGATTAATGTGTACTGATGGGGTGACACATCTTCTGCAGACTGCCAGGAAGTTAGATTAATGTGTACTGATGGGGTGACACATCTCCTACAGACTGCCAGGAAGTTAAATTAGATCAATGTGTACTGATGGGTTGACACATCTTCTGCAGACTGCCAGGAAGTTAGATTAATGTGTACTGATGGGGTGACACATCTTCTGCAGACTGCCAGGAAATTAGATTAATGTGTACTGATGGGGTGACACATCTTCTGCAGACTGCCAGGAAGTTAGATTAATGTGTACTGATGGGGTGACAAATCTTCTACAGACTGCCAGGAAGTTAGATTAATGTGTACTGATGGGGTGACACATCTTCTACAGACTGCCAGGAAGCTAGATTAATGTGTACTGATGGGGTGACACATCTTCTGCAGACTGCCAGGAAGTTAAGTTAGATCAATGTGTACTGATGGGGCGACACATCTTCTGCAGACTGCCAGGAAGTTAGATCAATGTGTACTGATGGGGTGACACATCTTCTGCAGACTGCCAGGAAGTTAGATTAATGTGCACTGATGGGGTGACACATCTTCTGCAGACTGCCAGGAAGTTAGATTAATGTGTACTGATGGGGTGACACATCTTCTACAGACTGCCAGGAAGTTAGATTAATGTGTACTGATGTGGTGACACATCTTCTGCAGACTGCCAGGAAGTTAGATTAATGTGTACTGATGGGGTGACACATCTCCTCCAGACTGCCAGGAAGTTAGATTAATGTGTACTGATGGGGTGACACATCTTCTACAGACTGCTAGGAAGTTAGATTAATGTGTACTGATGGGGTGACACATCTTCTACAGACTGCCAGGAAGTTAGATTAATGTGTACTGATGGGGTGACACATCTCCTACAGACTGCCAGGAAGTTAGATTAATGTGTACTGATGGGGTGACACATCTTCTACAGACTGCCAGGAAGTTAGATTAATGTGTACTGATGGGGTGACACATCTTCTGCAGACTGCCAGGAAGTTAGATTAATGTGTACTGATGGGGTGACACATCTTCTGCAGACTGCCAGGAAGTTAGATTAATGTGTACTGATGGGGTGACACATCTCCTATAGACTGCCAGGAAGTTAAATTAGATTAATGTGTACTGATGGGGTGACACATCTTCTGCAGACTGCCAGGAAGTTAGATTAATGTGTACTGATGGGGTGACACATCTTCTGCAGACTGCCAGGAAGTTAGATTAATGTGTACTGATGGGGTGACACATCTTCTGCAGACTGCCAGGAAGCTAGATTAATGTGTACTGATGGGGTGCCAAATCTTCTATAGATTGCCAGGAAGTTAGATTAATGTGTACTGATGGGGTGACACATCTTCTACAGACTGCCAGGAAGCTAGATTAATGTGTACTGATGGGGTGACACATCTTCTGCAGACTGCCAGGAAGTTAGATTAATGTGTACTGATGGGGTGACACATCTTCTGCAGACTGCCAGGAAGTTAGATTAATGTGTACTGATGGGGTGACACATCTTCTGCAGACTGCCAGGAAGTTAGATTAATGTGCACTGATGGGGTGACACATCTTCTACAGACTGCCAGGAAGTTAGATTAATGTGTACTGATGGGGTGACACATCTTCTACAGACTGCCAGGAAGCTAGATTAATGTGTACTGATGGGGTGAAACATCTTCTACAGACTGCCAGGATGTTAGATTAATGTGTACTGATGGGGTGACACATCTTCTGCAGACTGCCAGGAAGTTAAGTTAGATCAATGTGTACTGATGGGGTGACAAATCTTCTGCAGACTGCCAGGAAGTTAGATTAATGTGTACTGATGGGGTGACACATCTTCTGCAGACTGTCAGGAAGTTAGATTAATGTGCACTGATGGGGTGACACATCTTCTGCAGACTGCCAGGAAGTTAGATTAATGTGTACTGATGGGGTGACACATCTTCTACAGACTGCCAGGAAGTTAGATTAATGTGTACTGATGGGGTGACACATCTTCTGCAGACTGCCAGGAAGTTAGATTAATGTGTACTGATGGGGTGACACATCTTCTGCAGACTGCCAGGAAGTTAGATTAATGTGTACTGATGGGGTGACACATCTCCTACAGACTGCCAGGAAGTTAAATTAGATCAATGTGTACTGATGGGGTGACACATCTTCTGCAGACTGCCAGGAAGTTAGATTAATGTGTACTGATGGGGTGACACATCTTCTGCAGACTGCCAGGAAATTAGATTAATGTGTACTGATGGGGTGACACATCTTCTGCAGACTGCCAGGAAGTTAGATTAATGTGTACTGATGGGGTGACAAATCTTCTACAGACTGCCAGGAAGTTAGATTAATGTGTACTGATGGGGTGACACATCTTCTACAGACTGCCAGGAAGCTAGATTAATGTGTACTGATGGGGTGACACATCTTCTGCAGACTGCCAGGAAGTTAAGTTAGATCAATGTGTACTGATGGGGCGACACATCTTCTGCAGACTGCCAGGAAGTTAGATCAATGTGTACTGATGGGGTGACACATCTTCTGCAGACTGCCAGGAAGTTAGATTAATGTGCACTGATGGGGTGACACATCTTCTGCAGACTGCCAGGAAGTTAGATTAATGTGTACTGATGGGGTGACACATCTTCTACAGACTGCCAGGAAGTTAGATTAATGTGTACTGATGTGGTGACACATCTTCTGCAGACTGCCAGGAAGTTAGATTAATGTGTACTGATGGGGTGACACATCTCCTCCAGACTGCCAGGAAGTTAGATTAATGTGTACTGATGGGGTGACACATCTTCTACAGACTGCTAGGAAGTTAGATTAATGTGTACTGATGGGGTGACACATCTTCTACAGACTGCCAGGAAGTTAGATTAATGTGTACTGATGGGGTGACACATCTCCTACAGACTGCCAGGAAGTTAGATTAATGTGTACTGATGGGGTGACACATCTTCTACAGACTGCCAGGAAGTTAGATTAATGTGTACTGATGGGGTGACACATCTTCTGCAGACTGCCAGGAAGTTAGATTAATGTGTACTGATGGGGTGACACATCTTCTGCAGACTGCCAGGAAGTTAGATTAATGTGTACTGATGGGGTGACACATCTCCTATAGACTGCCAGGAAGTTAAATTAGATTAATGTGTACTGATGGGGTGACACATCTTCTGCAGACTGCCAGGAAGTTAGATTAATGTGTACTGATGGGGTGACACATCTTCTGCAGACTGCCAGGAAGTTAGATTAATGTGTACTGATGGGGTGACACATCTTCTGCAGACTGCCAGGAAGCTAGATTAATGTGTACTGATGGGGTGCCAAATCTTCTATAGATTGCCAGGAAGTTAGATTAATGTGTACTGATGGGGTGACACATCTTCTACAGACTGCCAGGAAGCTAGATTAATGTGTACTGATGGGGTGACACATCTTCTGCAGACTGCCAGGAAGTTAGATTAATGTGTACTGATGGGGTGACACATCTTCTGCAGACTGCCAGGAAGTTAGATTAATGTGTACTGATGGGGTGACACATCTCCTACAGACTGCCAGGAAGTTAGATCAATGTGTACTGATGGGGCGACACATCTTCTGCAGACTGCCAGGAAGTTAGATCAATGTGTACTGATGGGGTGACACATCTTCTGCAGACTGCCAGGAAGTTAGATTAATGTGCACTGATGGGGTGACACATCTTCTGCAGACTGCCAGGAAGTTAGATTAATGTGTACTGATGGGGTGACACATCTTCTACAGACTGCCAAGAAGTTAGATTAATGTGTACTGATGTGGTGACACATCTTCTGCAGACTGCCAGGAAGTTAGATTAATGTGTACTGATGGGGTGACACATCTCCTCCAGACTGCCAGGAAGTTAGATTAATGTGTACTGATGGGGTGACACATCTTCTACAGACTGCTAGGAAGTTAGATTAATGTGTACTGATGGGGTGACACATCTTCTACAGACTGCCAGGAAGTTAGATTAATGTGTACTGATGGGGTGACACATCTCCTACAGACTGCCAGGAAGTTAGATTAATGTGTACTGATGGGGTGACACATCTTCTACAGACTGCCAGGAAGTTAGATTAATGTGTACTGATGGGGTGACACATCTTCTGCAGACTGCCAGGAAGTTAGATTAATGTGTACTGATGGGGTGACACATCTTCTGCAGACTGCCAGGAAGTTAGATTAATGTGTACTGATGGGGTGACACATCTCCTACAGACTGCCAGGAAGTTAAATTAGATTAATGTGTACTGATGGGGTGACACATCTTCTACAGACTGCCAGGAAGTTAGATTAATGTGTACTGATGGGGTGACACATCTTCTGCAGACTGCCAGGAAGTTAGATTAATGTGTACTGATGGGGTGACACATCTTCTGCAGACTGCCAGGAAGTTAGATTAATGTGTACTGATGGGGTGACACATCTCCTACAGACTGCCAGGAAGTTAAATTAGATCAATGTGTACTGATGGGTTGACACATCTTCTGCAGACTGCCAGGAAGTTAGATTAATGTGTACTGATGGGGTGACACATCTTCTGCAGACTGCCAGGAAATTAGATTAATGTGTACTGATGGGGTGACACATCTTCTGCAGACTGCCAGGAAGTTAGATTAATGTGTACTGATGGGGTGACAAATCTTCTACAGACTGCCAGGAAGTTAGATTAATGTGTACTGATGGGGTGACACATCTTCTACAGACTGCCAGGAAGCTAGATTAATGTGTACTGATGGGGTGACACATCTTCTGCAGACTGCCAGGAAGTTAAGTTAGATCAATGTGTACTGATGGGGCGACACATCTTCTGCAGACTGCCAGGAAGTTAGATCAATGTGTACTGATGGGGTGACACATCTTCTGCAGACTGCCAGGAAGTTAGATTAATGTGCACTGATGGGGTGACACATCTTCTGCAGACTGCCAGGAAGTTAGATTAATGTGTACTGATGGGGTGACACATCTTCTACAGACTGCCAGGAAGTTAGATTAATGTGTACTGATGTGGTGACACATCTTCTGCAGACTGCCAGGAAGTTAGATTAATGTGTACTGATGGGGTGACACATCTCCTCCAGACTGCCAGGAAGTTAGATTAATGTGTACTGATGGGGTGACACATCTTCTACAGACTGCTAGGAAGTTAGATTAATGTGTACTGATGGGGTGACACATCTTCTACAGACTGCCAGGAAGTTAGATTAATGTGTACTGATGGGGTGACACATCTCCTACAGACTGCCAGGAAGTTAGATTAATGTGTACTGATGGGGTGACACATCTTCTACAGACTGCCAGGAAGTTAGATTAATGTGTACTGATGGGGTGACACATCTTCTGCAGACTGCCAGGAAGTTAGATTAATGTGTACTGATGGGGTGACACATCTTCTGCAGACTGCCAGGAAGTTAGATTAATGTGTACTGATGGGGTGACACATCTCCTATAGACTGCCAGGAAGTTAAATTAGATTAATGTGTACTGATGGGGTGACACATCTTCTGCAGACTGCCAGGAAGTTAGATTAATGTGTACTGATGGGGTGACACATCTTCTGCAGACTGCCAGGAAGTTAGATTAATGTGTACTGATGGGGTGACACATCTTCTGCAGACTGCCAGGAAGCTAGATTAATGTGTACTGATGGGGTGCCAAATCTTCTATAGATTGCCAGGAAGTTAGATTAATGTGTACTGATGGGGTGACACATCTTCTACAGACTGCCAGGAAGCTAGATTAATGTGTACTGATGGGGTGACACATCTTCTGCAGACTGCCAGGAAGTTAGATTAATGTGTACTGATGGGGTGACACATCTTCTGCAGACTGCCAGGAAGTTAGATTAATGTGTACTGATGGGGTGACACATCTTCTGCAGACTGCCAGGAAGTTAGATTAATGTGCACTGATGGGGTGACACATCTTCTACAGACTGCCAGGAAGTTAGATTAATGTGTACTGATGGGGTGACACATCTTCTACAGACTGCCAGGAAGCTAGATTAATGTGTACTGATGGGGTGAAACATCTTCTACAGACTGCCAGGATGTTAGATTAATGTGTACTGATGGGGTGACACATCTTCTGCAGACTGCCAGGAAGTTAAGTTAGATCAATGTGTACTGATGGGGTGACAAATCTTCTGCAGACTGCCAGGAAGTTAGATTAATGTGTACTGATGGGGTGACACATCTTCTGCAGACTGTCAGGAAGTTAGATTAATGTGCACTGATGGGGTGACACATCTTCTGCAGACTGCCAGGAAGTTAGATTAATGTGTACTGATGGGGTGACACATCTTCTACAGACTGCCAGGAAGTTAGATTAATGTGTACTGATGGGGTGACACATCTTCTGCAGACTGCCAGGAAGTTAGATTAATGTGTACTGATGGGGTGACACATCTTCTGCAGACTGCCAGGAAGTTAGATTAATGTGTACTGATGGGGTGACACATCTCCTACAGACTGCCAGGAAGTTAAATTAGATCAATGTGTACTGATGGGGTGACACATCTTCTGCAGACTGCCAGGAAGTTAGATTAATGTGTACTGATGGGGTGACACATCTTCTGCAGACTGCCAGGAAATTAGATTAATGTGTACTGATGGGGTGACACATCTTCTGCAGACTGCCAGGAAGTTAGATTAATGTGTACTGATGGGGTGACAAATCTTCTACAGACTGCCAGGAAGTTAGATTAATGTGTACTGATGGGGTGACACATCTTCTACAGACTGCCAGGAAGCTAGATTAATGTGTACTGATGGGGTGACACATCTTCTGCAGACTGCCAGGAAGTTAAGTTAGATCAATGTGTACTGATGGGGCGACACATCTTCTGCAGACTGCCAGGAAGTTAGATCAATGTGTACTGATGGGGTGACACATCTTCTGCAGACTGCCAGGAAGTTAGATTAATGTGCACTGATGGGGTGACACATCTTCTGCAGACTGCCAGGAAGTTAGATTAATGTGTACTGATGGGGTGACACATCTTCTACAGACTGCCAGGAAGTTAGATTAATGTGTACTGATGTGGTGACACATCTTCTGCAGACTGCCAGGAAGTTAGATTAATGTGTACTGATGGGGTGACACATCTCCTCCAGACTGCCAGGAAGTTAGATTAATGTGTACTGATGGGGTGACACATCTTCTACAGACTGCTAGGAAGTTAGATTAATGTGTACTGATGGGGTGACACATCTTCTACAGACTGCCAGGAAGTTAGATTAATGTGTACTGATGGGGTGACACATCTCCTACAGACTGCCAGGAAGTTAGATTAATGTGTACTGATGGGGTGACACATCTTCTACAGACTGCCAGGAAGTTAGATTAATGTGTACTGATGGGGTGACACATCTTCTGCAGACTGCCAGGAAGTTAGATTAATGTGTACTGATGGGGTGACACATCTTCTGCAGACTGCCAGGAAGTTAGATTAATGTGTACTGATGGGGTGACACATCTCCTACAGACTGCCAGGAAGTTAAATTAGATTAATGTGTACTGATGGGGTGACACATCTTCTGCAGACTGCCAGGAAGTTAGATTAATGTGTACTGATGGGGTGACACATCTTCTGCAGACTGCCAGGAAGTTAGATTAATGTGTACTGATGGGGTGACACATCTTCTGCAGACTGCCAGGAAGCTAGATTAATGTGTACTGATGGGGTGCCAAATCTTCTACAGATTGCCAGGAAGTTAGATTAATGTGTACTGATGGGGTGACACATCTTCTACAGACTGCCAGGAAGCTAGATTAATGTGTACTGATGGGGTGACACATCTTCTGCAGACTGCCAGGAAGTTAGATTAATGTGTACTGATGGGGTGACACATCTTCTGCAGACTGCCAGGAAGTTAGATTAATGTGTACTGATGGGGTGACACATCTTCTGCAGACTGCCAGGAAGTTAGATTAATGTGCACTGATGGGGTGAAACATCTTCTACAGACTGCCAGGATGTTAGATTAATGTGTACTGATGGGGTGACACATCTTCTGCAGACTGCCAGGAAGATAAGTTAGATCAATGTGTACTGATGGGGTGACACATCTTCTACAGACTGCCAGGAAGTTAGATTAATGTGTACTGATGTGGTGACACATCTTCTGCAGACTGCCAGGAAGTTAGATTAATGTGTACTGATGGGGTGACACATCTTCTACAGACTGCCAGGAAGTTAGATTAATGTGTACTGATGGGGTGACACATCTTCTACAGACTGCCAGGAAGTTAGATTAATGTGTACTGATGGGGTGACACATCTTCTACAGACTGCCAGGAAGTTAGATTAATGTGTACTGATGGGGTGACACATCTTCTGCAGACTGCCAGGAAGTTAGATTAATGTGTACTGATGGGGTGACACATCTTCTGCAGACTGCCAGGAAGTTAGATTAATGTGTACTGATGGGGTGACACATCTCCTCCAGACTGCCAGGAAGTTAGATTAATGTGTACTGATGGGGTGACACATCTTCTACAGACTGCTAGGAAGTTAGATTAATGTGTACTGATGGGGTGACACATCTTCTACAGACTGCCAGGAAGTTAGATTAATGTGTACTGATGGGGTGACACATCTCCTACAGACTGCCAGGAAGTTAGATTAATGTGTACTGATGGGGTGACACATCTTCTACAGACTGCCAGGAAGTTAGATTAATGTGTACTGATGGGGTGACACATCTTCTGCAGACTGCCAGGAAGTTAGATTAATGTGTACTGATGGGGTGACACATCTTCTGCAGACTGCCAGGAAGTTAGATTAATGTGTACTGATGGGGTGACACATCTCCTACAGACTGCCAGGAAGTTAAATTAGATTAATGTGTACTGATGGGGTGACACATCTTCTGCAGACTGCCAGGAAGTTAGATTAATGTGTACTGATGGGGTGACACATCTTCTGCAGACTGCCAGGAAGTTAGATTAATGTGTACTGATGGGGTGACACATCTTCTGCAGACTGCCAGGAAGCTAGATTAATGTGTACTGATGGGGTGCCAAATCTTCTACAGATTGCCAGGAAGTTAGATTAATGTGTACTGATGGGGTGACACATCTTCTACAGACTGCCAGGAAGCTAGATTAATGTGTACTGATGGGGTGACACATCTTCTGCAGACTGCCAGGAAGTTAGATTAATGTGTACTGATGGGGTGACACATCTTCTGCAGACTGCCAGGAAGTTAGATTAATGTGTACTGATGGGGTGACACATCTTCTGCAGACTGCCAGGAAGTTAGATTAATGTGCACTGATGGGGTGAAACATCTTCTACAGACTGCCAGGATGTTAGATTAATGTGTACTGATGGGGTGACACATCTTCTGCAGACTGCCAGGAAGATAAGTTAGATCAATGTGTACTGATGGGGTGACACATCTTCTACAGACTGCCAGGAAGTTAGATTAATGTGTACTGATGTGGTGACACATCTTCTGCAGACTGCCAGGAAGTTAGATTAATGTGTACTGATGGGGTGACACATCTTCTACAGACTGCCAGGAAGTTAGATTAATGTGTACTGATGGGGTGACACATCTTCTACAGACTGCCAGGAAGTTAGATTAATGTGTACTGATGGGGTGACACATCTTCTACAGACTGCCAGGAAGTTAGATTAATGTGTACTGATGGGGTGACACATCTTCTGCAGACTGCCAGGAAGTTAGATTAATGTGTACTGATGGGGTGACACATCTTCTGCAGACTGCCAGGAAGTTAGATTAATGTGTACTGATGGGGTGACACATCTCCTACAGACTGCCAGGAAGTTAAATTAGATCAATGTGTACTGATGGGGTGACACATCTTCTGCAGACTGCCAGGAAGTTAGATTAATGTGTACTGATGGGGTGACACATCTTCTGCAGACTGCCAGGAAATTAGATTAATGTGTACTGATGGGGTGACACATCTTCTGCAGACTTCCAGGAAGTTAGATTAATGTGTACTGATGGGGTGACAAATCTTCTACAGACTGCCAGGAAGTTAGATTAATGTGTACTGATGGGGTGACACATCTTCTACAGACTGCCAGGAAGCTAGATTAATGTGTACTGATGGGGTGACACATCTTCTGCAGACTGCCAGGAAGTTAAGTTAGATCAATGTGTACTGATGGGGCAACACATCTTCTGCAGACTGCCAGGAAGTTAGATCAATGTGTACTGATGGGGTGACACATCTTCTGCAGACTGCCAGGAAGTTAGATTAATGTGCACTGATGGGGTGACACATCTTCTGCAGACTGCCAGGAAGTTAGATTAATGTGTACTGATGGGGTGACACATCTTCTACAGACTGCCAAGAAGTTAGATTAATGTGTACTGATGTGGTGACACATCTTCTGCAGACTGCCAGGAAGTTAGATTAATGTGTACTGATGGGGTGACACATCTCCTCCAGACTGCCAGGAAGTTAGATTAATGTGTACTGATGGGGTGACACATCTTCTACAGACTGCTAGGAAGTTAGATTAATGTGTACTGATGGGGTGACACATCTTCTACAGACTGCCAGGAAGTTAGATTAATGTGTACTGATGGGGTGACACATCTCCTACAGACTGCCAGGAAGTTAGATTAATGTGTACTGATGGGGTGACACATCTTCTACAGACTGCCAGGAAGTTAGATTAATGTGTACTGATGGGGTGACACATCTTCTACAGACTGCCAGGAAGTTAGATTAATGTGTACTGATGGGGTGACACATCTTCTGCAGACTGCCAGGAAGTTAGATTAATGTGTACTGATGGGGTGACACATCTCCTACAGACTGCCAGGAAGTTAAATTAGATTAATGTGTACTGATCGGGTGACACATCTTCTGCAGACTGCCAGGAAGTTAGATTAATGTGTACTGATGGGGTGACACATCTTCTGCAGACTGCCAGGAAGTTAGATTAATGTGTACTGATGGGGTGACACATCTTCTGCAGACTGCCAGGAAGCTAGATTAATGTGTACTGATGGGGTGCCAAATCTTCTACAGATTGCCAGGAAGTTAGATTAATGTGTACTGATGGGGTGACACATCTTCTACAGACTGCCAGGAAGCTAGATTAATGTGTACTGATGGGGTGACACATCTTCTGCAGACTGCCAGGAAGTTAGATTAATGTGTACTGATGGGGTGACACATCTTCTGCAGACTGCCAGGAAGCTAGATTAATGTGTACTGATGGGGTGCCAAATCTTCTACAGATTGCCAGGAAGTTAGATTAATGTGTACTGATGGGGTGACACATCTTCTACAGACTGCCAGGAAGCTAGATTAATGTGTACTGATGGGGTGAAACATCTTCTACAGACTGCCAGGATGTTAGATTAATGTGTACTGATGGGGTGACACATCTTCTGCAGACTGCCAGGAAGTTAAGTTAGATCAATGTGTACTGATGGGGTGACACATCTTCTGCAGACTGCCAGGAAGTTAGATTAATGTGTACTGATGGGGTGACACATCTTCTGCAGACTGTCAGGAAGTTAGATTAATGTGCACTGATGGGGTGACACATCTTCTGCAGACTGCCAGGAAGTTAGATTAATGTGTACTGATGGGGTGACACATCTTCTACAGACTGCCAGGAAGTTAGATTAATGTGTACTGATGGGGTGACACATCTTCTACAGACTGCCAGGAAGTTAGATTAATGTGTACTGATGTGGTGACACATCTTCTGCAGACTGCCAGGAAGTTAGATTAATGTGTACTGATGGGGTGACACATCTTCTACAGACTGCCAGGAAGTTAGATTAATGTGTACTGATGGGGTGACACATCTTCTACAGACTGCCAGGAAGTTAGATTAATGTGTACTGATGGGGTGACACATCTTCTACAGACTGCCAGGAAGTTAGATTAATGTGTACTGATGGGGTGACACATCTTCTGCAGACTGCCAGGAAGTTAGATTAATGTGTACTGATGGGGTGACACATCTTCTGCAGACTGCCAGGAAGTTAGATTAATGTGTACTGATGGGGTGACACATCTCCTACAGACTGCCAGGAAGTTAAATTAGATCAATGTGTACTGATGGGGTGACACATCTTCTGCAGACTGCCAGGAAGTTAGATTAATGTGTACTGATGGGGTGACACATCTTCTGCAGACTGCCAGGAAATTAGATTAATGTGTACTGATGGGCTGACACATCTTCTACAGACTTCCAGGAAGTTAGATTAATGTGTACTGATGGGGTGACAAATCTTCTACAGACTGCCAGGAAGTTAGATTAATGTGTACTGATGGGGTGACACATCTTCTACAGACTGCCAGGAAGCTAGATTAATGTGTACTGATGGGGTGACACATCTTCTGCAGACTGCCAGGAAGTTAAGTTAGATCAATGTGTACTGATGGGGCGACACATCTTCTGCAGACTGCCAGGAAGTTAGATCAATGTGTACTGATGGGGTGACACATCTTCTGCAGACTGCCAGGAAGTTAGATTAATGTGCACTGATGGGGTGACACATCTTCTGCAGACTGCCAGGAAGTTAGATTAATGTGTACTGATGGGGTGACACATCTTCTACAGACTGCCAAGAAGTTAGATTAATGTGTACTGATGTGGTGACACATCTTCTGCAGACTGCCAGGAAGTTAGATTAATGTGTACTGATGGGGTGACACATCTCCTCCAGACTGCCAGGAAGTTAGATTAATGTGTACTGATGGGGTGACACATCTTCTACAGACTGCTAGGAAGTTAGATTAATGTGTACTGATGGGGTGACACATCTTCTACAGACTGCCAGGAAGTTAGATTAATGTGTACTGATGGGGTGACACATCTCCTACAGACTGCCAGGAAGTTAGATTAATGTGTACTGATGAGGTGACACATCTTCTACAGACTGCCAGGAAGTTAGATTAATGTGTACTGATGGGGTGACACATCTTCTGCAGACTGCCAGGAAGTTAGATTAATGTGTACTGATGGGGTGACACATCTTCTGCAGACTGCCAGGAAGTTAGATTAATGTGTACTGATGGGGTGACACATCTCCTACAGACTGCCAGGAAGTTAAATTAGATTAATGTGTACTGATGGGGTGACACATCTTCTGCAGACTGCCAGGAAGTTAGATTAATGTGTACTGATGGGGTGACACATCTTCTGCAGACTGCCAGGAAGTTAGATTAATGTGTACTGATGGGGTGACACATCTTCTGCAGACTGCCAGGAAGCTAGATTAATGTGTACTGATGGGGTGCCAAATCTTCTACAGATTGCCAGGAAGTTAGATTAATGTGTACTGATGGGGTGACACATCTTCTACAGACTGCCAGGAAGCTAGATTAATGTGTACTGATGGGGTGACACATCTTCTGCAGACTGCCAGGAAGTTAGATTAATGTGTACTGATGGGGTGACACATCTTCTGCAGACTGCCAGGAAGTTAAGTTAGATGAATGTGTACTGATGGGGTGACACATCTTCTGCAGACTGCCAGGAAGTTAGATCAATGTGTACTGATGGGGTGACACATCTTCTGCAGACTGCCAGGAAGTTAGATTAATGTGCACTGATGGGGTGACACATCTTCTGCAGACTGCCAGGAAGTTAGATTAATGTGTACTGATGGGGTGACGCATCTTCTAGACTGCCAAGAAGTTAGATTAATGTGTACTGATGTGGTGACACATCTTCTGCAGACTGCCAGGAAGTTAGATTAATGTGTACTGATGGGGTGACACATCTCCTACAGACTGCCAGGAAGTTAGATTAATGTGTACTGATGGGGTGCCAAATCTTCTACAGATTGCCAGGAAGCTAGATTAATGTGTACTGATGGGGTGACACATCTTCTACAGACTGCCAGGAAGCTAGATTAATGTGTACTGATGGGGTGACACATCTTCTGCAGACTGCCAGGAAGTTAAATTAATGTGTACTGATGGGGTGACACATCTTCTGCAGACTGCCAGGAAGTTAGATTAATGTGTACTGATGGGGTGACACATCTTCTGCAGACTGCCAGGAAGTTAGATTAATGTGTACTGATGGGGTGACACATCTCCTCCAGACTGCCAGGAAGTTAGATTAATGTGTACTGATGGGGTGACACATCTCCTACAGACTGCCAGGAAGTTAGATTAATGTGTACTGATGGGGTGACACATCTTCTACAGACTGTCAGGAAGTTAGATTAATGTGTACTGATGGGGTGACACATCTTCTGCAGACTGCCGGGAAGTTAGATTAATGTGTACTGATGGGGTGACACATCTTCTGCAGACTGCCAGGAAGTTAGATTAATGTGTACTGATGGGGTGACACATCTCCTACAGACTGCCAGGAAGTTAAATTAGATTAATGTGTACTGATGGGGTGACACATCTTCTGCAGACTGCCAGGAAGTTAGATTAATGTGTACTGATGGGGTGACACATCTTCTGCAGACTGCCAGGAAGTTAGATTAATGTGTACTGATGGGGTGACACATCTTCTGCAGACTGCCAGGAAGCTAGATTAATGTGTACTGATGGGGTGCCAAATCTTCTACAGATTGCCAGGAAGTTAGATTAATGTGTACTGATGGGGTGACACATCTTCTACAGACTGCCAGGAAGCTAGATTAATGTGTACTGATGGGGTGACACATCTTCTGCAGACTGCCAGGAAGTTAGATTAATGTGTACTGATGGGGTGACACATCTTCTGCAGACTGCCAGGAAGTTAAGTTAGATCAATGTGTACTGATGGGGTGACACATCTTCTGCAGACTGCCAGGAAGTTAGATCAATGTGTACTGATGGGGTGACACATCTTCTGCAGACTGCCAGGAAGTTAGATTAATGTGCACTGATGGGGTGACACATCTTCTGCAGACTGCCAGGAAGTTAGATTAATGTGTACTGATGGGGTGACACATCTTCTAGACTGCCAAGAAGTTAGATTAATGTGTACTGATGTGGTGACACATCTTCTGCAGACTGCCAGGAAGTTAGATTAATGTGTACTGATGGGGTGACACATCTCCTACAGACTGCCAGGAAGTTAGATTAATGTGTACTGATGGGGTGCCAAATCTTCTACAGATTGCCAGGAAGCTAGATTAATGTGTACTGATGGGGTGACACATCTTCTACAGACTGCCAGGAAGCTAGATTAATGTGTACTGATGGGGTGACACATCTTCTGCAGACTGCCAGGAAGTTAGATTAATGTGTACTGATGGGGTGACACATCTTCTGCAGACTGCCAGGAAGTTAGAGTAATGTGTACTGATGGGGTGACACATCTTCTGCAGACTGCCAGGAAGTTAGATTAATGTGCACTGATGGGGTGACACATCTTCTACAGACTGCCAGGAAGTTAGATTAATGTGTACTGATGGGGTGACACATCTTCTACAGACTACCAGGAAGTTAGATTAATGTGTACTGATGGGGTGAAACATCTTCTACAGACTGCCAGGATGTTAGATTAATGTGTACTGATGGGGTGACACATCTTCTGCAGACTGCCAGGAAGTTAAGTTAGATCAATGTGTACTGATGGGGTGACAAATCTTCTGCAGACTGCCAGGAAGTTAGATTAATGTGTACTGATGGGGTGACACATCTTCTGCAGACTGTCAGGAAGTTAGATTAATGTGCACTGATGGGGTGACACATCTTCTGCAGACTGCCAGGAAGTTAGATTAATGTGTACTGATGGGGTGACACATCTTCTACAGACTGCCAGGAAGTTAGATTAATGTGTACTGATGGGGTGACACATCTTCTGCAGACTGCCAGGAAGTTAGATTAATGTGTACTGATGGGGTGACACATCTCCTACAGACTGCCAGGAAGTTAAATTAGATCAATGTGTACTAATGGGGTGACACATCTTCTGCAGACTGCCAGGAAGTTAGATTAATGTGTACTGATGGGGTGACACATCTTCTGCAGACTGCCAGGAAATTAGATTAATGTGTACTGATGGGGTGACACATCTTCTGCAGACTGCCAGGAAGTTAGATTAATGTGTACTGATGGGGTGACAAATCTTCTACAGACTGCCAGGAAGTTAGATTAATGTGTACTGATGGGGTGACACATCTTCTACAGACTGCCAGGAAGCTAGATTAATGTGTACTGATGGGGTGACACATCTTCTGCAAACTGCCAGGAAGTTAGATTAATGTGTACTGATGGGGTGACACATCTCCTCCAGACTGCCAGGAAGTTAGATTAATGTGTACTGATGGGGTGACACATCTTCTACAGACTGCTAGGAAGTTAGATTAATGTGTACTGATGGGGTGACACATCTTCTACAGACTGCCAGGAAGTTAGATTAATGTGTACTGATGGGGTGACACATCTCCTACAGACTGCCAGGAAGTTAGATTAATGTGTACTGATGGGGTGACACATCTTCTACAGACTGCCAGGAAGTTAGATTAATGTGTACTGATGGGGGTGACACATCTTCTGCAGACTGCCAGGAAGTTAGATTAATGTGTACTGATGGGGTGACACATCTTCTGCAGACTGCCAGGAAGTTAGATTAATGTGTACTGATGGGGTGACACATCTCCTACAGACTGCCAGGAAGTTAAATTAGATTAATGTGTACTGATGGGGTGACACATCTTCTGCAGACTGCCAGGAAGTTAGATTAATGTGTACTGATGGGGTGACACATCTTCTGCAGACTGCCAGGAAGTTAGATTAATGTGTACTGATGGGGTGACACATCTTCTGCAGACTGCCAGGAAGCTAGATTAATGTGTACTGATGGGGTGCCAAATCTTCTACAGATTGCCAGGAAGTTAGATTAATGTGTACTGATGGGGTGACACATCTTCTACAGACTGCCAGAAAGCTAGATTAATGTGTACTGATGGGGTGACACATCTTCTGCAGACTGCCAGGAAGTTAGATTAATGTGTACTGATGGGGTGACACATCTTCTGCAGACTGCCAGGAAGTTAGATTAATGTGTACTGATGGGGTGACACATCTTCTGCAGACTGCCAGGAAGTTAGATTAATGTGCACTGATGGGGTGACACATCTTCTACAGACTGCCAGGAAGTTAGATTAATGTGTACTGATGGGGTGACACATCTTCTGCAGACTGCCAGGAAGTTAGATTAATGTGTACTGATGGGGTGACACATCTTCTACAGACTGCCAGGAAGCTAGATTAATGTGTACTGATGGGGTGAAACATCTTCTACAGACTGCCAGGATGTTAGATTAATGTGTACTGATGGGGTGACACATCTTCTGCAGACTGCCAGGAAGTTAAGTTAGATCAATGTGTACTGATGGGGCGACACATCTTCTGCAGACTGCCAGGAAGTTAGATTAATGTGTACTGATGGGGTGACACATCTTCTGCAGACTGTCAGGAAGTTAGATTAATGTGCACTGATGGGGTGACACATCTTCTGCAGACTGCCAGGAAGTTAGATTAATGTGTACTGATGGGGTGACACATCTTCTACAGACTGCCAGGAAGTTAGATTAATGTGTACTGATGGGGTGACACATCTTCTACAGACTGCCAGGAAGTTAGATTAATGTGTACTGATGTGGTGACACATCTTCTGCAGACTGCCAGGAAGTTAGATTAATGTGTACTGATGGGGTGACACATCTTCTACAGACTGCCAGGAAGTTAGATTAATGTGTACTGATGGGGTGACACATCTTCTACAGACTGCCAGGAAGTTAGATTAATGTGTACTGATGGGGTGACACATCTTCTGCAGACTGCCAGGAAGTTAGATTAATGTGTACTGATGGGGTGACACATCTTCTGCAGACTGCCAGGAAGTTAGATTAATCTGTACTGATGGGGTGACACATCTCCTACAGACTGCCAGGAAGTTAAATTAGATCAATGTGTACTGATGGGGTGAGACATCTTCTGCAGACTGCCAGGAAGTTAGATTAATGTGTACTGATGGGGTGACACATCTTCTGCAGACTGCCAGGAAATTAGATTAATGTGTACTGATGGGGTGACACACCTTCTGCAGACTGCCAGGAAGTTAGATTAATGTGTACTGATGGGGTGACACATCTTCTACAGACTGCCAGGAAGTTAGATTAATGTGTACTGATGGGGTGACACATCTTCTACAGACTGCCAGGAAGCTAGATTAATGTGTACTGATGGGGTGACACATCTTCTGCAGACTGCCAGGAAGTTAAGTTAGATCAATGTGTACTGATGGGGCGACACATCTTCTGCAGACTGCCAGGAAGTTAGATCAATGTGTACTGATGGGGTGACACATCTTCTGCAGACTGCCAGGAAGTTAGATTAATGTGCACTGATGGGGTGACACATCTTCTGCAGACTGCCAGGAAGTTAGATTAATGTGTACTGATGGGGTGACACATCTTCTACAGACTGCCAAGAAGTTAGATTAATGTGTACTGATGTGGTGACACATCTTCTGCAGACTGCCAGGAAGTTAGATTAATGTGTACTGATGGGGTGACACATCTCCTCCAGACTGCCAGGAAGTTAGATTAATGTGTACTGATGGGGTGACACATCTTCTACAGACTGCTAGGAAGTTAGATTAATGTGTACTGATGGGGTGACACATCTTCTACAGACTGCCAGGAAGTTAGATTAATGTGTACTGATGGGGTGACACATCTCCTACAGACTGCCAGGAAGTTAGATTAATGTGTACTGATGGGGTGACACATCTTCTACAGACTGCCAGGAAGTTAGATTAATGTGTACTGATGGGGTGACACATCTTCTGCAGACTGCCAGGAAGTTAGATTAATGTGTACTGATGGGGTGACACATCTTCTGCAGACTGCCAGGAAGTTAGATTAATGTGTACTGATGGGGTGACACATCTCCTACAGACTGCCAGGAAGTTAAATTAGATTAATGTGTACTGATGGGGTGACACATCTTCTGCAGACTGTCAGGAAGTTAGATTAATGTGTACTGATGGGGTGACACATCTTCTGCAGACTGCCAGGAAGTTAGATTAATGTGTACTGATGGGGTGACACATCTTCTGCAGACTGCCAGGAAGCTAGATTAATGTGTACTGATGGGGTGCCAAATCTTCTACAGATTGCCAGGAAGTTAGATTAATGTGTACTGATGGGGTGACACATCTTCTACAGACTGCCAGGAAGCTAGATTAATGTGTACTGATGGGGTGACACATCTTCTGCAGACTGCCAGGAAGTTAGATTAATGTGTACTGATGGGGTGACACATCTTCTGCAGACTGCCAGGAAGTTAAGTTAGATCAATGTGTACTGATGGGGTGACACATCTTCTGCAGACTGCCAGGAAGTTAGATCAATGTGTACTGATGGGGTGACACATCTTCTGCAGACTGCCAGGAAGTTAGATTAATGTGCACTGATGGGGTGACACATCTTCTGCAGACTGCCAGGAAGTTAGATTAATGTGTACTGATGGGGTGACACATCTTCTAGACTGCCAAGAAGTTAGATTAATGTGTACTGATGTGGTGACACATCTTCTGCAGACTGCCAGGAAGTTAGATTAATGTGTACTGATGGGGTGACACATCTCCTACAGACTGCCAGGAAGTTAGATTAATGTGTACTGATGGGGTGACACATCTTGTACAGACTGCCAGGAAGTTAGATTAATGTGTACTGATGGGGTGACACATCTTCTACAGACTGCCAGGAAGTTATATTAATGTGTACTGATGGGGTGACACATCTCCTACAGACTGCCAGGAAGTTAAGTTAGATTAATGTGTACTGATGGGGTGACACATCTTCTGCAGACTGCCAGGAAGTTAGATTAATGTGTACTGATGGGGTGACACATCTTCTACAGACTGCCAGGAAGTTAGATTAATGTGTACTGATGGGGTGACACATCTTCTACAGACTGCCAGGAAGTTAGATTAATGTGTACTGATGGGGTGACACATCTCCTACAGACTGCCAGGAAGTTAGATTAATGTGTACTGATGGGGTGACACATCTTCTGCAGACTGCTAGTACAGTGTGTTAATATTTAAATCCTGCCCAGCTGTGTCCTGATGATTTAGTACAAACAAATCCTTACACAATCTTGTTTCCTTCTAACATATAATGTAGGTGGAATATTCCTATTAGTGTTCAATAGCATTCCTTACTAAGTTGCTTATATAATAAATGTATACAGAGTCGGGCCATTATTATATAATTCTTTGTATTGATGCATAAAATAAGTAAAGACATAGTTTATCACAAATACAACCATTATCAATACATTCTATTATTTATATCTTATATAACTGATGTCATTTCCTTAGGTTGTTGATTGTCGTTCAAAAAAATCTGTCTGCCTGTAATTTTCTTTCTTAAAGCAAAACAAACATATATGTAATACAATCGAATCTCGTTAACTCAAATTTGGGTAAGTGGGTCATTCTTAATATGTTTCAGTAAAAAAACAACAAAATATAGATATATAATTTAGTGTGCACGACACGTTTCTTCATCAGGTTTTCTCAAAGTGAAATGATTGGAGAGCCAAATGATCTAAAAGTCTTTGGGAGCAAGAAAAAGGGCAACCTAAACAGGAGAGCCAAAATTGACTATGGTCACCTTTGCCCGAGGGAGATAAACATTAGTTTTATTATTTAGGAACTGTAAATTTCCATAATAAATATATCTTATAAACCATATCAGTGCCGAAAAACTGACTAATGGACGGATGAAAACCTCTGGGACTAATAGTCTACTAGCAGAGATATTTTATACCTGATATCTCGAAGACTTGTCTATTTCGAAGAAAAACCATCCGTCCCTTTGACTTAAGATTCAACTGTGATAATGATCATATAATTATTAATGAATATGTTAATGAATTATCTGAATCCTTTTTGCTTATTGTAATATGTATATGTATACTATATGCACATCAAATATTGTTAAACGAAAAAAAAAAAATGTCAATGTCTGTCGTCAACTTTCCTTCCTCGTAAGGTGTTTGTCAATTGTTTGTACCAAAATTATTCAAGACAAAAAATATATGCTAGCCAACATCTTTTCCTCAATCCCACATTGATCAGTTGTCCAAGATAAAATAGTAAATATGGGTTAATATATGTCAAGGAAATCTGTAATAAACAGATTCTAGTACCAGCATGATATCTACAAATCAATTCTGTCTGTTCATGTGATATTACAAACTATAGCAATTCTAACACGCATGCTTTCTAAAATATCATTCGTCAAAAAAATTGTTTTTCCCCTTACACTCTAAGAATGGAAATGATAAGTTTCAATGTATATTTTTTTGCACAAAAGTGCAATAACTCATTTATCTTTGTTTTATCACTTGAAAAGAAAAACTAAGAATAGCATCATTTCAAAAGATGGTTCCACTGATTTTAAAAGAAGCAAACTTTTCATGAAATTCTAGCAAGCATATAATGGTAGTATTATTTGCTACAAAAATGTAATTTGAACTTGATTTTTTTTATTATTAAGGGTACTGTCAACAAGATCAAACTTGTTGTGTAGAGTATAACATGAAAAATATATAGAAGAATGTGTCAATAGAACAAAGATGCCCCCACTTCCAATTCAAGTTCTAGGGTGGGGACATTAAAAAAAAAAAAAAAAATATATAATTTTGTCAAGTTTTTTGTTTTTATGTCATAATGTTTACTCTTCATGTTACATGATTTTATTTGTCTTTGTATCACATGATTTATTTAGTCTTTGCATCACATGACTTTATTTAGTTTTTGTATCACATGATTTATTTAGTCTTTGTATTACATGATTTATTTAGTCTTTGCATTACATGACTTTATTTAGTTTTTGTATCACATGATTTATTTAGTCTTTGTATTACATGATTTATTTAGTCTTTGCATTACATGACTTTATTTAGTTTTTGTATCACATGATTTATTTAGTTCTTGTATCACATGATTTATTTAGTCTTTGTATCACATGATTTATTTAATCTTTGTATCATATGATTTATTTAGTCCTTGTATCACATGATTTACTTAGTCTTTGTATCACATGATTTTATTTAGTCCTTGTATCACATGATTTATTTAGTCCTTGTATCACATGATTTATTTAGTCCTTGTATCACATGATTTATTTAGCCAAGATGTAACATTATCAATGTAGTCTCAGTCATATGATTTATTTTTCTCTTGAGTTTTGACCCCTGAACCAGCATGCTAAAAATAATAATTTTGATTAGTTTAAAGCCACGCAAGAATTAATAGAGTCAAAGAATTGCATATGTTGAAAAAAAGAAATAAACTGCCAATTCCCACAAAACTTTAGAGATCTACTTGAACATGACCAAATTTAAACTTTTATTAAAGCAATGTTTAAGTTATTTCAACAAAAATGACCTAGAAAATTAAAACAAAGTAGTCAACAGGTTCTTTGTTGTGTACTTGAAATTAGGTTACATGATCTAGAAAAACAAAAGAAAAGTCAACAGGTACTTTGTTGTGTACTTGAAATTAGGTTACACGATCTAGAAAAACAAAACAAAATAGTCAACAGGTACTTTGTTGTGTACTTGAAATTAGGTTACATGATCTAGAAAATCGAAACAAAATAGTCAACAGGTACTTTGTTGTGTACTAGAAATTAGGTTACACGATCTAGAAAAACAAAAGAAAATAATCAACAGGTACTTTGCTGTGTACTTGAAATTAAGTTACACGATCTAGAAAAACAAAAGAAAATAGTCAACAGGTACTTTGTTGTGTACTTGAAATTAGGTTACACGATCTAGAAAAACAAAAGAAAATAGACAAGAGGTACTTTGTTGTGTACTTGAAATTAGGTTACACGATCTAGAAAATCGAAACAAAATAGTCAACAGGTACTTTGTTGTGTACTTGAAATAAGGTTACATGATCTAGAAAAACAAAACAAAATAATCAACAGGTACTTTGTTGTGTACTTGAAATTAGGCTACACGATCTAGAAAAACAAAACAAAATAGACAATAGGTACTTTGTTGTGTACTTGAAATTAGGTTACACGATCTAGAAAAACAAAACAAAATAGACAATAGGTACTTTGTTGTGTACTTGAAATTAGGTTACATGATCTAGAAAATCGAAACAAAATAGTCAACAGGTACTTTGTTGTGTACTAGAAATTAGGTTACACGATCTAGAAAAACAAAAGAAAATAATCAACAGGTACTTTGTTGTGTACTTGAAATTAAGTTACACGATCTAGAAAAACAAAAGAAAATAGTCAACAGGTACTTTGTTGCGTACTTGAAATTAGGTTACACGATCTAGAAAAACAAAAGAAAATAGACAAGAGGTACTTTGTTGTGTACTTGAAATTAGGTTACACGATCTAGAAAAACAAAACAAAATAGACAATAGGTACTTTGTTGTATACTTGAAATTAGGTTACACGATCTAGAAAAACAAAAGAAAATAGTCAACAGGTACTTTGTTGTGTACAAAATGTACTTGAAATTAGGTTACACGATCTAGAAAAACAAAACAAAATAGACAAGAGGTACTTTGTTATGTACTTGAAATTAGGTTACATGATCTAGAAAAACAAAACAATTTCAACAGATACTTTGTTGTGTACTTGGTCACCTACATATCTTGATCATGGCATGTTATTTCACAATGCATTATAGAAAAAAAAGCCTTATCATGAAACAGAAATTTTCTGAGGACACAAATGTTATTAGCTGATCTGATAAAATTCCATCACAAATCCCTGTATCAGAATCCCAACGGAAAGATAAACAATGCAACAAGTTGCTATTAACAAGATTTGTGTGGAATCATTTGGCCAAAAATCGACAAAAATAACACAAATTTACAGCAGAAAACAGATCGCTTTAATTTATCATTCAATAATCAAAGGAAAACCAGAAAATAACTGTTTTATGATGTAACAATAATAACGGGTTCTAACTGATAGTCATTCTTCAATTGTCAATTGGATTTCAATACTATACGGCACAATTTAAATTTTCATCAAGAAGCAAATCTAGAATAATGAAACTCTCTGTCAATGTCATATCAATATAGTTCTTTATGATTACAATTATGCATTGAAAACAACATCTTTGGTACTGAAGCATCCTCGGATATTGATCAGAAATCTACGTTTATTAAACAAAATGTTCAGATAATTGCTATGTACTTGAAGTCGTCAGGTTTCCGTCAATTATGGAGATGAAAGGGATCAGTTGGAAAAACCATGTTTATTGTCTTCTCTTTTTAATCAAGTATTGTATTCAACAGGTTATAAGGTCTTAAGGTTTTAGGAACTTTGACAAAATCAATCTGATCTGTACAGCAGACTGGAGCCCTGTTTGATAACCAGTACAATATAGACTCGTCATAGCTTCACATATAATTATGTAGCCAAAACATTTAATCTTGAAAATTTGTATTAATATATGAGCGAGTGATTTTTCTTTAATACCAAGTGACAAATTTTTCTGATATATATATATATAAATAAAGAAAGTTAGAAAGAGTAGGTTTTTGACGAGAAGGTGACAAATACCTGCTTTGTACTAGACCAACACGATGAGCTAGATTTTTTATTGAGATAGCTCATTCAAACGGCAGTCCGAAGGTTGACAGTAGTTCCATTTGGACACATTATTATGAAGCCAAGCCAACTAGTCTTACCCCTTAATGCTGTACACTTAACAGCGATATATCAAATACCAATTGTATTACTTATAGTTAGACCCGCATGTGGATTGAACCTAGCGATCTATTGCACTTGAGATGAGCATGCTAACCATTGGGCATTACACAATAGAGGCAGTTTTATTAATTAAGTAATGGAGAATACACTCCAACTGTAGATTCTTAAAAATAATCAACGAGACACGTCAGGGTCGAGTTGATTATTTTGAAGAATCTACAAGTTGGAGTGTATTCTCTTACATAATACATTTCCATCTGCAACAGTGTATTCATTTTATATTTTTACCTTTTTAATGTTCAGAAAACTAAATAAGCCACAATTAACAAAAATTAAACAACAAAATTTTATAGACATTCGTGCTTTCGATTCTCGTTTATATTTAGATATTTCAAGGTCTTTCAAGTGAAAAGAATCGTTTATATTTAGATATTTCAAGGTTTTTCAGGCCACAATTAAAAATATTTCTGTTTCCCCTTACCCGACCCACAATTTTGGAAGTGGGTAGGTAGGTAGGCTTTTTTTTTTTTGACGACAAAGATGTGCTCGGTTATGCGAAAATATCGATCTTTTGACAAAACAAATCTAAAATACGGAATTTTCAGCAAAGCGAATTTTGAACGAAACGAGAGAAAAAAAGTGACGGCAAATTTCCAATAAAAAAATTTCAGTCAGCCGATTTTGACAGGGTCGGTCGGGTAAGGGGAAACAAACTTATTTTTCATTTTGGCCTCAAGTGTCCCAAATGTTCACCTGTGGTTTGTCTGATTTGTTATTACTTGCGGTCGGTTTATTAGTTGTTTTTGTATTGCGAGAATACATTTCAAAAGTTCACATACTCGTCAGTTCTGAACATAAATTATGCCAGATCTGAAATACTTGTATTGTGTCTTGTATATATTGATCAATTGCTTTTTTAAGCAAATTGTTGATATTTTTTAAACAAAGCTTACTATCAAGAGTTATTCTTAAAAATAATCCACTGTTCGAACAATAGTGTGACGTCAGAGAAATGTATTATTATGTTATACACATCTAGCTCCCAGGGTATATATATGTTTTGCATACAAACAACCAATATTGTTATTAATATATTTGCCAGCAGAATCTTACTTACATATACATTTTGATCAGTTCCATGCTAAAAATTTAATTAAGTGATATACAAGTAGAGTAGTGTGTGTTATAAGGCCACACCTTCAACAATGAAAACATTACCATACAAGAGGTGTGTCCTCTCTTGAGGGGAGCAATTTAGTAGTATTTTACTATCTTATTGCATCTGACATCTGACCTGATAAGAGGGGTGACCTTTGGTAGGGGTGGCCTTATGAGAGGGTACATATGTTACATACATTGTGAATTTCAATATTTTCAAATCTTGTTTACCTATCAGTACTCACCTGTGTGAATCCCAAAAGTAAGAGGCTCTCGTTGTGTGTACACATAGTAATATATACTGGTACTACATGTATTTCATTTCTCAGGAACTGTCAAATTATTGCTAAAAATAGAACATAAAAATCATTTTTAATTTAAAAACTGCTTTATTCTTTTAAAGGAAATGTTATTTTTTTGTATGTTTATTTTCTATGTATATTAGATCTCCACTGAAAAAAGTTTAAAGATTTCTTTAAAGCACATATGGGGGCCATCGTGGTCGCTATGGTATGGTAATTGGGTTTTCAACTACCTATGCAATCAGTGCCTATCACCACTAACGTTTTGGAGTTAAAACTCTGTGCATGGCGAGGTATACTCAATACAACATTATGTGATAAAGTTTGTCAGTGACTTGTGACAGGTCGGTGGTTTTCTCAGGATACTCCGGTTTCCTCCACCAATAAAACTGACAGCCACAATATAACTGAAATATTGTTGAAAGTGGCATTAAACACCATAAACCATAAACCTTTAAAGTAGATACTATTTATAGATAGATATAGAGAAGTTTATTAGTAGGGAATTGTGTTTCCTTTCGTGCACAGATGACCAACAAATCTCTTAGAAGAAGAATTTCATTACATTTGACAGATCTCAATATATAGCTTTCATTCTCTACAAATCAAAATAGAATTTTTGTATACAGATATAAATTAATTCAATTTTTCTACGTAATAATCGTAGAAACTGAAGAACATTGGAATAAAACCAATATATACATAGAATTACTAAAGACAAATTTACACTGACAATCTAATCTTATCTTAGGCAATACGGAAACAAAACAATTTTCTGTGATAAAATTATCCTTTCCATTTAGATCATTTAAAACGCAAGACTGAGGCAACACTGTGACAATCGTAAGAATTGGTAATAAAAATTGAATTATCCACTGACAGTAGCGGTAAGGTAAATTGGATTTTCTGTTTCTCCGTTATCCAGACAACTTACTTTACAAACATGTTTCCTCGAGAGAAATTTATTGTGGCTTCTTTAATAAAATATATTCACCAATTACTCCGAAACAGATCTTCTTTCCAACAAAAAAAACAAAAAAACGCCAAACCAATACTGTTAACGAGAAACTAGTGCCATCTTGATTTAACCAGTTTATCTTAATCAATCAATTTCTTATGAAATTTAGCAGTGTTCTAAAATTCTCTATTTAATTCAATTTGATAATGAAAGCAACAAGTACATGTTACTTGTTAGAAAACGAATGCTACAGGTTTATACAGCAACAACCAACTCAATTATAGCTTTGATTCTGTGATATATTAATTCCTACTTAAAAATAATCTCATCAAATTCAAATCGTTAAACAGAGTCTGTTTAAGTTTCAATATTCTGACAAAAACAGTATTAACTCAATATGGAAATACAGCTTCATGCATTCTTTCTGGATGTTTAAACAGGGAAACAAACATTAACATCTTAATAATGCATGGTTGTGTAAAGTTTGCTGATGTGTACAGAGTATAATGGCTAATATGATTCCTTACCACTGCATTGACAAGGACACAAATAAGAAATAACTACAGTAATCTCCCCTTTTTATAAGGCCATCATTCTGAAATGGGTTAGGTGCTATGATGTTTAATGCCACTTTCAACAATATTTCAGTTATATCGTGGCAGTCAGTTTTGTTGGTTGAGGAAACCGCAGTACCCCGAGAAAACCACTGACCTGCCGCAAGTCACTGACAAACTTTCTGAAATGGCCATGTTGCCTTGTAATAATAGTGTCCTCTGTATAGGGCTTGATATTGTAACATTTGTTTTTATTACCTCTAAAGTGCACAATTAATCTGGCATTATAAAAAGAATGTTGTATTGTAAGGGAGGCTTTAATGAGAAATCTGCTGTTTGATTAAACAATGAAAATATTGGATGTAAAGGTCTCTGTGAGAGACCAGTTGAAAAAAATCATCAAACATTTTGAAAAAAAATTACAAGAGTTAAATCTAAACACAGTAGCCCACCTCATAAAAAGTCACTTCTACCAAAGGTCACCCCTCTTACAAAGACAGTTTCCAGATGCACTGATCATGGGATAGTAAAATACTACAAAATGTTCTACCTCTAGAGAGGAAGGCCACATATTCATTGCAGAAGGTGCGTCTTTATAAGAGAGGGACTACTGTATAGTCATTCATTTGTAAGGTTGACCTTCTCAACTCAGTATATAATCTATATAATTATTATAAGCAAGAAAAAACAATAATTATTTTAAGCAAGAAAAAATAATTTCAGCGACTTAATTCTAGTATGATAATGATAGACTTCATGAATAATATTGCACAAAGATTAAAAAAGTTGAGAAGTGTCAGCCCACACAAGGACAATATTCCTATAAAAACATAAATGATAGTTCCTTTTTTTTAATCAGACGTCTGCTAGTGGAATTTTAATTATTAACAAGGTCTTGATAGCCATGGTAATGTTGAGTCTATGTTTTCAACAATTTATGACAACCTTGATACAAACGTATTTCCCCAAAAGACCAGATTATGACCGTCTAAAATATTATCACAAATTAGGGCGACAAAAATTACCGATTGTTTATACAAAAAGCAGTCAAAAATTACACAACACAAAAATCCCATATCCGTGCTAAATATTGATATGGATTGCTATTTCTCCCATTATTACGGCGCTTTAACCCCGCTGAACCAGTGGTGGAAAAATCTGTAATCCTCAAGAGGATTAAAATGTCTCGTGCCTTTCCCCATGTGGGTTACGATATTTCTCCACTCTCGAGAGTCAAATTAAAAATTTTAACCACTCGCCTGACGGCTTGTGGTTAAAATTTTTAATTTAACTCTCTTGAGTGGAGAAATATCGTAAGTTAACCCACGGGCAACTGAAGGAGAATCTATATATATTATCAGCCGTCATGGCCGTGATTGTCAGGTAGTTAGATTTACAACTACCTATGCAATGTAATAGTGCCTATCACCACTATGAGTTTGAATCTCGATCAGGGCTAGGTGTACAACATTATGCGATAAAGTTTGTCAGTGACCTGTGACAGGTGGCTTTTTTTCTCTCCGGGTCCTGTGTTTTCCCCCACCAATAAAACTGACCGCCACGGTATAACTGAAATATTGTTGAACGTGGGTTTAAACATCATAAAGTCATAAAGCAAAATAATATTGGTATGACCTTAGCGGTTTGTACCGCTGTCTACAATATCTGTTGTGGTACCGTATAGTCAAGATTAATTGGTGGTGAAATTTACTGAAGAAAATCAACGAGATATGGCTTGCCATATATTATCAAAAATTACCATATCGGTATGACCATAACAGTTTGCACCGCTGTCTACAATATCTGTTGTGGTACAGTGTAGTCAAGATTTATCCGTGGTGAAATTTCCTGATGAAAATCAACGATCTTCGGCTTCCAGATATAACTAATCAATGTACCACAGATATGAAGCACATTTTATCAACAGCAGGATTCAAACTTACAAGGATAAGATAATAATGTCTAAAGTAGATTTTATTACCGTATAATTATTATCACGGAGACTGTCATAATAGTTGACTATATAACTCTTAATACAGGCAAAACACATTCTAGCTACGTCAATTTTTTTCTAGAAAGGAAATTAGTCTCGACCTTCATCTAGGTCAAAGGTCATAATTAGAACTGTACTTAATACTTGGTAAACAGTACCAGGTAGCATACGGGGACATAATTGTTCGTCACTTCCATTTTTTCTTTATATTTCATGTAAAACTAGGTTTTTTCCCAAAAAATAATAGAGGTCATTTCTTGACAAATTTTGGTGAATTTTCTCTGACAAATGCAAATTGTGTTTTTTTTCTATAATGGTCATATAATTTTTTTGATTCAGAGACTTTAACTTTTTAACAATTTAAACACATTCTTGAATTCTTGAAATTCAAAAATACTACAATTATACAATAGATTGTCATGTTGAAATTAAGATTTATCTTCAACTTTTTAAAAGCTTAAATCACAAAATGATATTAACATAACGAAGAAAAACTTTTTGTGCATGTGAGAGAAAATTTCAACAAAATAGGACAAGAAATAACATCTGTGTAATTTTTTGAAAAATTGTGGTTTAATATGATTTTGATTTTTGGTGTTTAATGCCACTTTCAGCAATATTTCAGCTATATCATGGCGACCAGTTTTTAGTGGTGGAAGAAGCCGGAGTACCCGGAGAGAACCACCGACCATGGGCAAGCAACTGGCAAACTTTATCACATGCGACTGCGAGTCGAGTGCACCCTTTTTTGTAATTTACAAAGCCGGGTGCGAACCCACGCCGTATTGGTGATAGAGCTTGTATGAGTTGTTAGGTAATCCAACTACCTAACTCATTGAGCCGCCCAGGCCCTTTGGCTTTATATGAAACATAGATGAAAATATTAGAAATGACCAACAATTATGTCCACTTACTATATATATGTAGGGCTTAGTGTTATGATGCTTAATGCCACTTTCAACAATATTTCAGTTATATCGGGTGGTCAGTTTTATTGGTGGAGGTAAATGGAGTACCCGGAGAAAACCACCGACCTGCTATAAGTTACAAACAAACTTTATCACATAATATTGTATCGAGTACACCTTGCCTGAATGGGATTCAAACTCACAACTTGAATGATTGCTTAGGTAGTTGTAAATGCAACTACCATACGATCATGACTATGACACCCCTGCCATCCATGTCATAAAAAAACTTTGTAATATCTATTAATAAAGATAAGTGCTTAATTTTGAAACTATGACATTATGTATACAATGTCAACATGATATTTGTTAGTAGTATACATGTATATTAAAAATATCATATGATTTCTCATTATATTTTTTATTTCAGAAACTGTCAATAAATTGGTGTTTATCTTCTAACTTAAACACAAACATTTCTATTAATTTGCTGCTATCAATTATTGATTTAGTTTTTATCCATATATGATTTTTTTTTTTTTTTTATTTATCTTGGCTTATAGAAGTTTAGATGAGGGCTTGAGACAGACATGCCAATTCTTGGCTGATAGAAGTCTATGTCCTGACTTAGGACAGGCACATAGTGATAGAAGTTTAGGTCATGGCTTAGGACAAGAATACCAACTCAAGTCAAGAACACATCACCAGCTATTTCACATTGATTGTCAAGTCAAGCACACCTAACCTGTAGAAGGGTGCAAACTTTATCACATTAAAAGTCAAACACACCTCACCACTGGCAGGATGTGAAATTTATCACATAAGGTCAAGTCAAGGACACCTCACCAATAGCGGGATGTATTCTTAATCACATTAAAGTCAAGCACACCTAACCAAAATCATGACATTTAATTAAAAGTCAAGTCAAGAACACTTTATCAGTGACAAGATATAATATGTATCACATAAAAGGTCAAGTCAAGCACACCTCACCTGTAGCAGGGTGTAAACTTTATCACATAAAAGGTCGGTCAAATCAAGCACAACTCATCAGCAGTAAAATGTAAACTTCATCACATTAAAGGTCAAGTCAAGCACACCTCACCAGTAGCAGAATGTAAACTTTATCACATAAAAGGTTAAATCAAGCACACCTCACCAGTAGTAAGATGTAAATTTAATCACATAAAAGTTTAAGTCAAACATACCTCATCAATAGCAAGATGTAAACATCACATTAAAGGTCAAGTCAAACACACCTAACCAGTAACAGGATGCAATCTTTATCACATTAAAGGTTAAGTCAGGAACACCTCACCAGTAGCAGGATGTAAACATCACATTAAAGGTTAAGTCAAGCACACCTAACCAGTAGCAGGATGTAATCTTTATCACATTAAAGGTCAAGTCAAGCACACCTAACCAGTAACAGGATGTAATCTTTATCACATTAAAGGTTAAATCAGGCACACCTAACCAGTAGCAGGATGTAATCTATCACATTAAAGGTTAAGTCAAGCACACCTCACCAGTAGCAGGATGTAATCTTTATCACATTAAAGGTTAAGTCAAGCACACCTAACTAGTAACAGGATGTAATCTTTATCACATTAAAGGTTAAGTCAAGCACACCTAACCAGTAGCAGGATGTAATCTTTATGACATTAAAGGTTAAGTCAAGCACACCTAACCAGTAGCAGGATGTAATCTTTATGACATTAAAGGTTAAGTCAAGCACACCTAACCAGTAGCAGGATGTAATCTTTATGACATTAAAGGTTAAGTCAAGCACATCTAATCAGTAGCAGGATGTAATATTTAACACATTAAAGGTTAAGTCAAGCACACCTAACCAGTAGCAGGATGTAAACATCACATTAAAGGTTAAGTCAAGCACACCTCACCCGTAACAGAATGTAATCTTTATCACATTAAAGGTTAAGTCAAACACACCTAACCAGTAGCAGGATGTAATATTTATCACATTAAAGGTTAAGTCAAGCACACCTAACCAGTAGCAGGATGTAAACATCACATTAAAGGTTAAGTCAAGCACACCTCACCAGTAACAGGATGTAATCTTTATCACATTAAAGGTTAAGTCAGGCACACCTAACCAGTAGCAGGATGTAATCTTTATCACATTCAAGGTTAATTCAAGCACACCTAACCAGTAGCAGGATGTAAACATCACATTAAAGGTTAAGTCAAGCACACCTAACCAGTAGCAGGATGTAATCTTTATCACATTAAAGGTTAAGTCAAGCACACCTAACCAGTAGCAGGATGTAAACATCACATTAAAGGTTAAGTCAAGCACACCTAACCAGTAGCAGGATGTAAACATCACATTAAAGGTTAAGTCAAGCACACCTAACCAGTAGTAGGATGTAATCTTTATCACATTAAAGGTTAAGTCAAGCACACCTAACCAGTAGCAGGATGTAAACATCACATTAAAGGTTAAGTCAAGCACATCTAACCAGTAGCAGGATGTAAACATCACATTAAAGGTTAAGTCAAGCACACCTAACCAGTAGTAGGATGTAATCTTTATCACATTAAAGGTTAAGTCAAGCACACCTAACCAGTAGCAGGATGTAAACATCACATTAAAGGTTAAGTCAAGCACATCTAACCAGTAGCAGGATGTAAACATCACATTAAAGGTTAAGTCAAGCACACCTAACCAGTAGTAGGATGTAATCTTTATCACATTAAAGGTTAAGTCAAGCACACCTAACCAGTAGCAGGATGTAAACATCACATTAAAGGTTAAGTCAAGCACATCTAACCAGTAGCAGGATGTAAACATCACATTAAAGGTTAAGTCAAGCACACCTAACCAGTAGTAGGATGTAATCTTTATCACATTAAAGGTTAAGTCAAGCACACCTAACCAGTAGCAGGATGTAAACATCACATTAAAGGTTAAGTCAAGCACATCTAACCAGTAGCAGGATGTAAACATCACATTAAAGGTTAAGTCAAGCACACCTAACCAGTAGTAGGATGTAATCTTTATCACATTAAAGGTTAAGTCAAGCACACCTAACCAGTAGCAGGATGTAAACATCACATTAAAGGTTAAGTCAAGCACATCTAACCAGTAGCAGGATGTAAACATCACATTAAAGGTTAAGTCAAGCACACCTAACCAGTAGCAGGATGTAAACATCACATTAAAGGTTAAGTCAAGCACACCTAACCAGTAGCAGGATGTAAACATCACATTAAAGGTTAAGTCAAGCACATCTAACCAGTAGCAGGATGTAAACATCACATTAAAGGTTAAGTCAAGCACATCTAACCAGTAGCAGGATGTAAACATCACATTAAAGGTTAAGTCAAGCACATCTAACCAGTAGCAGGATGTAAACATCACATTAAAGGTTAAGTCAAGCACATCTAACCAGTAGCAGGATGTAAACATCACATTAAAGGTTAAGTCAAGCACATCTAACCAGTAGCAGGATGTAAACATCACATTAAAGGTTAAGTCAAGCACACCTAACCAGTAGCAGGATGTAAACATCACATTAAAGGTTAAGTCAAGCACACCTAACCAGTAGCAGGATGTAAACATCACATTAAAGGTTAAGTCAAGCACATCTAACCAGTAGCAGGATGTAAACATCACATTAAAGGTTAAGTCAAGCACATCTAACCAGTAGCAGGATGTAAACATCACATTAAAGGTTAAGTCAAGCACACCTAACCAGTAGCAGGATGTAAACATCACATTAAAGGTTAAGTCAAGCACACCTAACCAGTAGCAGGATGTAAACATCACATTAAAGGTTAAGTCAAGCACACCTAACCAGTAGCAGGATGTAAACATCACATTAAAGGTTAAGTCAAGCACACCTAACCAGTAGCAGGATGTAAACATCACATTAAAGGTTAAGTCAAGCACACCTAACCAGTAGCAGGATGTAAACATCACATTAAAGGTTAAGTCAAGCACACCTCATCAGTTTGGTGTATGGGTGTTTATCATCACTTTCTACAGTTTATCAGCTATATCTTGACTACCATACTTATCGTGGTAGTAATACCCTGCCAGTTATAATGAAATAATGCCAGGTGGAAACCATCGACCATGGGAAGGCTCTGGAAACTTTAACAATTGAGAAGAGTAATGGAGCATTATCTCACATCAGTGGTGTTAGGATTGTTGTTAGAAGTCGTTGATCATAACCACTCAGCCACCCATTAAACTCGTTTGAGAAAAGTCACTCAACAGGGGATTATGTTATCAGACAAATAATCACACTAAAAAAATGAATTCCTAGCCCTAATTCACTTGAAAACTGTTGCTGTAAATATAACAATAATGAAAGAGCTTTCACACAGACATTTTTGTCTTAACAAAAACAATAAGATAGATTAAGCTACTAATCCTCTCCAGTCACATTGTGTTATAACATAATAATGTCACTAGTTTTATTAAATATTTGAAGAACAATTTTCTGAATTCCCATAATAAGACTGTTACTATAGATATAAGCTTAAAATAATGACCTCCATGACCAAGTCAATCCTCTCTGCTTCCTCGTAAAAAAGTCAATTTTCTACTGTTGAATTCCCAAGTGCTAAGAGTCGATTTAATGGCCAATAATAACGGTAAGTAAAAGTTGACACACAGAATTTTATTCTGTAAATCAACTCTGTATAAAAATAATCAGGAAATAAAGCAAATCAATGCCGGTAAAGAAATGCCCAGCGACGGTAATTGAGATCTTCTGAAGCAAGCCATGTTTTATACTAATGAAAGTTGACAGAACATTCTACGGAGATGGTATATCTAATATAATGAAGCCTGCTAACTTTATTTAAGCCTTCAATTTTTTCACACAATAAATATCTCTCTTACTCCGTTGTGTGAGATTATATTGTAGTGCATTATATGCTTTTTACTGCTAGCTGTATATATATATTGTCGTGATTTTGATTTAATATTCGGTAAAAAATTTGATTTGAAATATTTTGATCAATATCAACCATAAATATTTACCAGCAAATAATGTCTAAAATGTTCACCAACAAAAGGCTGAGGGAAGATTGGTTTCAATTAGTAGAAAATAACCACGTTCTATTTCAAGCTTATTGATTAAGTTTCAATTGAATGTTAATACATAACATTAATACCAAAGTCCTGTGCATAGACAGACTTCATGTTCTTCAACTTGTCAACAATTTTTCCATTTTTTTATGTCTATTAAAAATCTGTTTCAAATAAGATGGGTTTTTACAAATTAACACTGGAATTTACCAACTTAGGGGCTAGGGTTAGTGTTGTGTTGCTTAACGCCACTTTCAACAATATTTCAGTTATATCATTGCAGGTTTTTTTCCAATCTAAATCATTTATTGCATGAGAAAAACAACTACTGGTATACACTGTTGAAACCACCAAGCAAAGACTAGGAGATTTATGCCATCATTTGAAGAGATGGGGATATAATGATAAAGTTATAGAGAGCGGGTTTTCAAAGCCAGTGAAATTGACAGAAATTACCTCCTGGAGTACAAAGAAAAAAAGATCAACAAACCGGTTCCCCTTGTTCTCACTTACCATCCCTCTTTAGAGAAAATTTCAGGCATTATCCGTCATCATTGGAAAGAAATTCAAAAAAGTGAAACGATGACCAAGTTGTTCCCTGAACCACCCATTGTAGCGTTCCGGCGACCTAAAAGCATTAAGGATATACTGGTCATAGCTGCGGTATCTAGACCTTCATCGACGGTCGGCCAGTGTAAACCATGTGGTGACAAGTGTTGCAAGTGCTGTCTCCAATTGCAACATGCACAAGTGTTCCATAGCAAGATGACAGGAAAGGAGTACAACGCCTAATGTGGTTTACCTCCTTGACTGTCACGTCTGCGGGTCGCAATACCTAGGAGAAAGTGTTCAACTATTCAACAAAAGAATGAATGGACACAGAAGTAACCTTACAAAAAGACTCTCTTGCCAGCGAGTCAACACTGTGTCGCAGGGGCACTCATTGGATGACTTTGTCAGATCCAAAAAGAGTTTTTGGATCTGCGAGTTACAAACATTACATCCGGAGGGCATAAACAAAAAGGCCTAAATCTTTTGTTTTTTAACTTTTTAACCAGTGCCTGGTCCTTAGCTAGTTGGTAAATTTCATCATTACATTTTCTCATTCTTTTCATATCGTTTATAAATTAGTGTACATATATATTTGAATAATATAAAGTATAAAGTTCAAGATTATGATTTACGTCACGATAACTGATGGTCACGTGACTATTTTTCAAATCAGATTACAGATGCTGATGTAGCTTGTCGGTCAAGCGAAATATCTGTCAACTTGATTATAATTATAGTCTTTTTGTAGACTTATAGTTATTTTTGTTATATTTTAACATCTTTTTTTGGTGTTGTTGTGCTACATTTTAGTCGTTTATATATATATTTCAAAGGGACAGATTAATTTTTTTCATATTGCAATCCTCCGAAATTTCATAGTCTTGGTAATTTATGTTTTGACCATCAAAAACATTATACATATAACAGGAATTTACAAATAACTCAAACAGAATTTCTGAATTCATCCACTGATCGATGTTTTACAAGTACATTTCACGATGGAATTGTAATAATGTAGAATGTATTATGTCATCTCTTATTAAAACAATATTGATGGTATTCTTCATTTAGTTTCTAACCTATTACTGATACATTTCCATATTACAGTAAGTTCATTTTTTCCCTACAAACTTTTGTCTAATAAATTCAATACTTGAAATTTACATATTAATTAATTTCATTGTTTGCTTTCTAACCCAAAAATATTAAAAGAATAATAACCGGTACTCAAAATGATAATTTGAATTTACTAGTCCGAATCAAATTCTTGAATTTATTTTTACATAGTTCTAAATAAACACTGAAAAATTTACTGCTCCAAACAAAGTTTTACTGGTTTTGAGCAGGATGACCAGTGCTCATTGTGAGGACTGAATAATTGTTATTTTATACCATAAAAAGTTACATTCACCATGTCTTTTTGACTGAAAATATCTAAGTCTTGAATTTCTCCTGTCTATGATTTTTTTCCCTTAGGACCATAAAGAAATTTATGAAACTATAAGAATTGGATTTCTCCACTAAAAAAAACTTGTGGTAATGTTTTCTGGGTTTTTTTCAGAGAAGAGGATGAAAGCATAACAAGGGCAATGCAAAGCGTGGTGTATCCCCTCGCCTAAAAATTTGACCTTTGACCTTGAAAATCAATAGGGTTCCAGATTCTCTTAAGTACTAAGTATGTACCAAGTTTGGTCAAAATCCATTGAAGGATGTTGATTCTAGTGTTCACAAGGATGTTACAGGGTAAAAATTAGACTGTGACCTTGACCTTTGACCTTGAAAATCAATAGGGTTCCAGACTCACCAAAGGACTAAGTATGTACCAAGTTTGGTCAAAATCCATTGAAGGATGTTGATTCTAGAGTGTTCACAAGGATGTTACGTGGTAACAAATTTGACCCAGTGACCTTGACCTTTGACCTTGAAAATCAATAGGGTTTCAGATTCTCTTAAGAACTAAATATGTACCAAGTTTGGTCAAAATCCATTGAAGGATGTTGATTCTAGAGTGTTCACAAGGATGTTACAGGGTAAAAATTAGACCCTGTGACCTTGATCTTTGACCTATGACCTTAAAAATCAATTGAGTTCCAGATTCTCTTAAGGACTAAGTATGTACCGAGTTTGGTCAAAATCCATTGAAGGATGTTGATTCTAGAGTGTTCACAAGGATGTTACGGAAGGACGGATGGTAGCATTACTATATACCTTTGCAACTTCGTTGGCGAGGGGATAACAAGTGGACGTACCTCTGGTGAACAGTTGCAATACATGCTCAGTGGGAGACTAAGTATTATGATAATCTATATATCATTCTCACAAACAAACAAAAATATAACAGCTTTTATCTACTTTTTCTTCGTGTATTTTGAGAACGATATAACTGAAATATTGTTGAAAGTAGCATTAAACACCATAACCCTAACACCTATTTTGAGGAAAACCAATGCATTTTAATTTAAACAAAACTGTTACTTGTTGTGTACAGTTATTCCATATAAACATATTGCACTATAAAATAGATAAACAATAGACCATTTGGTGTGAAACCACTAATTAATTTCTTTCAGGTTTTCTACTAAATTTGTGTTTTTTCGAGCCTACCTGGCCACTTTATCTTAAGTTTAACCTTTCCAAGACCATATATTTTCTGAAACGTACATGATTCCTCTACGTTCTGTCAAAATATCACAGCATGTTTAAAATCTTGCAGTGAAATGCCAGGCTACGGAAAACACCTACTCTAAAAATAGCTCGGTCATCCCCCAAAAATTCAGTATTTATAGGTCATGCATCAAATCCTACATAGAGATATAAAAATACAACTAAGTCCATCAAATTTGGGCTCAAAATAATCCCTATATATTTAACTTCAATTATCAGTTTTAATCATTCCATTCCATTCAGTAGTTTTCACAATACTACAAAGTGAAAGGAACTTTTTTCTTGAAAAGGGACTACTTTTGTGAATTAGTGGTTTTACACCTTTTGCACATTCCCGATTTGATTCTAAAATTATGTTTTTTACAGGAGTTATTTCCCTTATGAGGGACAAAAATGTTACCTGTTCTAGGAAGAGCAACGGAAAGGACAAATAATTTGAGTATGATTTTCTTATAATTTGTAGATATTTGAACATTGTAACCAGAGACTCTCAAGAGCCTGTATCGTTCACCTGGTAATAAAAAAAACTAATTGGTCCTATGTAAAAACTATGTCCTGCAGTGGTAGTCATCTTGGAATTACGATCAACATAAAAAACACAAAGTTTGTAAAGGATCTTCCAATGATTGATGCACAGTTTAGGTTCAATCAGTGCAATAGCTTCAGAGAAGAATATATTTCTGTATTTTCCCCATATGGTTCTGTGTTAATACTATGACCTGTGGTGGCAGCCATCTTGGATTTCCGATCGGCATAAAAAACAGAGGACCTTCCAATGATCATTCCTGGGCAGTTTGGTTTCAATTATCCAAGTGGTTTCAGAGAAGAAGCATTTTGAAACATTTTTCCCATAGGGTCCAATGTTAAACTAAGTCCTGCTGTAGCCGCCATTTTGAATTTCATATCAGAACAAAAAACGTAAAGTTTGTAGAGGACCATCCAATGAACATTCATGTACAGTTTGGCTTTAATCATATTTGTAGTTTCTGAGAAGAAGGCATTTGAACATTTTCCCATAGGGTCCAATGTTAATCTATGTCCTGTGGTGGTGGCCATCTTGGATTTCCGATCGGCATAAAAATCACACACCTTGTAGAGGACCTTCCAATGATCATTCCTGGGCAGTTTGGTTTCAATTATCCAAGTGGTTTCAGAGAAGAAGTGTTTTGAAACATTTTTCCCATAGGGTCCAATGTTAAACTAAGTCCTGCCGTAGCCGCCATTTTGAATTTCATATCGGAACAAAAAACGTAAAGTTTGTAGAGGGCCATCCAATGAACATTCATGTACAGTTTGGCTTTAATAATATTTGTAGTTTCTGAGAAGAAGGCATTTGAACATTTTCCCATAGGGTTCAATGTTAATCTATGTATTGCGGTAGCGGCCATCTTGGATTTCCGATCGGCATAAAAAACATAAAAGTTGTAGAGGACCTTCCAATGATCATTCCTGGGCAGTTTGGTTTCAACTGTCCAAGTGGTTTCAGAGAAGAAGCGTTTTGAAACATTTTTCCCATAGGGTCCAATGTTAAACTAAGTCCTGCCGTAGCCGCCATTTTGAATTTCATATTGGAATAAAAAACGTAAAGTTTGTAGAGGACCATCCAATGAACATTCATGTACAGTTTGGCTTTAATAATATTTGTAGTTTCTGAGAAGAAGGCATTTGAACATTTTCCCATAGGGTCCAATGTTAATCTATGTCCTGTGGTGGTGGCCATCTTGGATTTCCGATCGGCATAAAAATCACACACCTTGTAGAGGACCTTCCAATGATCATTCCTGGGCAGTTTGGTTTCAATTATCCAAGTGGTTTCAGAGAAGAAGCGTTTTGAAACATTTTTCCCATAGGGTCCAATGTTAAACTAAGTCCTGCCGTAGCCGCCATTTTGAATTTCATACCGGAACAAAAAACATAAAGTTTGTAGAGGACCATCTAATGAACATTCATGTACAGTTTGGCTTTAATCATATTTGTAGTTTCTGAGAAGAAGGCATTTGAATATTTCCCCATAGGGTCCAATGTTAATCTATGTCCTGTGGTGGCGGCCATCTTGGATTTCCGATCAGCATAAAAAACAAAAATTTTGTAGAGGACCTTCCAATGATCATTCCTGGGCAGTTTGGTTTCAACTGTCCAAGTGGTTTCAGAGAAGAAGCATTTTGAAACATTTTTCCCATAGTGTCCAATGTTAAACTAAGTCCTGCCGTAGCCGCCATTTTGAATTTCATATCGGAACAAAAAACCTTAAGATTGTAGAGGACCATCCAATGAACATTCATGTACAGTTTGGCTTTAATCATATTTGCTGTTTCTGAGAAGAAGGCGTTTGAACATTTTCCCATAGGGTTCAATGTTAATCTATGTCCTGCGGTGGTGGCCATCTTGAATTTTCGATCGGCATAAAAAAACAAAAACTTTGTAGAGGACCTTCCAATGATCATTCCTGGGCAGTTTGGTTTCAATTGTCCAAGTGGTTTCAGAGAAGAAGTGTTTTGAAATATTTTCCCATAGGGTCCAATGTTAAACTAAGTCCTGCCGTAGCCGCCATTTTGAATTTCTTATCGAAACAAAAAACGCAAAGTTTGTAGAGGACCATTCAATGAACATTCATGTACAGTTTGGCTTTAATAATATTTGTAGTTTCTGAGAAGAAGGCATTTGAACATTTTCCCATAGGGTCCAATGTTAATCTATGTCCTGTGGTGGTGGCCATCTTGGATTTTCGATCGGCATAAAAATCACACACCTTGTAGAGGACCTTCCAATGATCATTCCTGGGCAGTTTGGTTTCAATTATCCAAGTGGTTTCAGAGAAGAAGCGTTTTGAAACATTTTTCCCATAGGGTCCAATGTTAAACTAAGTCCTGCCGTAGCCGCCATTTTGAATTTCATACCGGAACAAAAAACGTAAAGTTTGTAGAGGACCATCTAATGATCATTCATGTACAGTTTGGCTTTAATCATATTTGTAGTTTCTGAGAAGAAGGCATTTGAATATTTCCCCATAGGGTCCAATGTTAATCTATGTCCTGCGGTGGCGGCCATCTTGGATTTCCGATCAGCATAAAAAACAGAAATTTTGTAGAGGACCTTCCAATGATCATTCCTGGGCAGTTTGGTTTCAATTGTCCAAGTGGTTTCAGAGAAGAAGCATTTTGAAACATTTTTCCCATAGGGTCCAATGTTAAACTAAGTCCTGCCGTAGCCGCCATTTTGAATTTCTTATCGAAACAAAAAACGTAAAGTTTGTAGAGGACCATTCAATGAACATTCATGTACAGTTTGGCTTTAATCATATTTGTAGTTTCTGAGAAGAAGGCATTTGAACATTTTCCCATAGGGTCCAATGTTAATCTATGTCCTGCGGTGGTGGCCATCTTGAATTTTCGATCTGCATAAAAAACACACACCTTGTAGAGGACTTTCAAATGATCATTCCTGGGCAGTTTGGATTCAATTATTCAAGTGGTTTCAGAGAAGAAGCGTTTTGAAACATTTTTCCCATAGGGTCCAATGTTAAACTAAGTCCTGCCGTAGCCGCCATTTTGAATTTCATACCGGAACAAAAAATGTAAAGTTTGTAGAGGACCATCTAATGAACATTCATGTACAGTCTGGCTTTAATCATATTTGTAGTTTCTGAGAAGAAGGCATTTGAATATTTTCCCACAGGGTCCAATGTTAATTTATGTCCTGCGGTGGTGGCCATCTTGGATTTCCGATCGGCATAAAAAACAGTAACTTGGTAAAGGACATTCCAATGATCATTCATTTACAGTTTGGGTTCAGTCAGTTCATTAGTTTCAGAGAAGAAGATCTTTGAAATTTCAGCCAATCAGAGCATATTATTGGCCCTGGCAGCCATATTGAATATCCGACTGGAACGAAAAACAGTAACTTTGTAGAGGATCATCCAAGGAACATTTCTGCTAAGTTCGGTTCCAATCGGCCAAGTGGTTTCGGAGAAGAAGCTTGAAATGTGAAGTTTACAGACGACAGACGACGGACGCCAAGTGATGGCAATAGTTCACCTGGACCTTTGGTCCAGGTGAACTAAAAATCAGAGGATAATTTTATAGCAAATAGAAAATTCCCAAGTAGTTACAATATACATAATTTGTAGATTACGAAGGGAAAAAAACACAAAAACGTATAATTTTAGAATCCAACTAAAGATGAAAGGGTCTATTAATTATACTCACATAACTCATAGTTTTAGAGCAACAGCTCAAACCAGCCTATTCAAGCATGATGCGATGAATGTTTTGTAACTGTATCTATTTGGCTCTGGCCCATGGAAAACCCTGAAATAAATGGGATAAAAAATAAAATAGCAGGTGCACGATTACATGTCCTGTAGAATGCTATGTGTAAATTTAGTTGTTTTCTATCAAGTGGCTTAGGAGGAATTGAACTGCTATTCAGGCAACATAAAAAAAGTAACTTGTGTAAATTTTAGGTCAATGTGACCTTATTTGATAATGTTAGTAATAGAATATTCAAACTATATAAAGTATGATTCATGACACATTAATTCCTATACAGTAAAATCTGTCAAAAACAGAACCCTGAATAAACCAAACTTGAAATAAAGTTCCAATGAAGGAAATCTTCGTTAAATTAACCTGTATAAAGTGAACACCTGTCTATTCCGAACACAAAAGCTGGTCCACAGGAGGTTTAGCTGAGACAGGTTTCATGATATAGCACACATTTTATGAACCAGGAGACTATATTCATTGGGTTATGGAACAATAACACATTAAATTTCAATAAAAAAAAAATTAAAAAAACTTAAGATATCTAATTTAGTGTGCAGTGTATTTCAGGAATAACCTTCATCAGGAATACTGTCATTATAAACACAGAACTTCACACTGAAATGGTTTGTGCATCATTTGATAAGTAATCTTTATGTAGAGATTGATTTCCTGATGTATAAGAACAGATGACATAGTGAACTCTATAACTACATTTATACTTGGTAATGGTAGAATGTTAAAGACTTAGATTAATTAAAAAATATTATAAAGAGTTCAAAACACCAGTTAACAGAGAGTATACTGCTTAACATCCAAAGTACACAATTAACTATAGCTTTATCATAAAAGAGCACATTTGTACTAAACCAGCTTGTTAAGCTGTATTTATATTGTGTTAAGTCAGTGAGTGAGCGTTGCTTAATGCCAAGTGAGGAATTTTACAGTTTATATTGTGGCCAGAACAATTTACTTTCTATGAGAGAACAATGTCCATTTTATAGTAGACCAACTTAACTTTTTTTCTTTCAAATACAGTAGTGGTTTTACAAAAAGCCTGAACCATTATGGTCTGCATATTAGTACCATATTCAACAAAGTGTGGAAATTCTAATAAAAGGTATTTTATAAATTCTCTATCTGGTTGCAAAGAATGCTAATATGGAGTAAATATCAACTTCTCCTCAGACAAAATGCCAAAAAATTTCAAAAAACTGATTATAAATTTGTGTCAAATTATTTGTCTTAAAATCACTGACAATCTGGACTCTGAAGTGACTAGTAAATGATGCAATAAAAATAACACTAAACTTTTCCAGTAAAGTACTGAACTAAAAACTCCTTATCACTACTAACACTATATAAAATATTCTACACAGACATACATATTACTGCCTTAAGAAGATACATTGTGCAAACTGTTAATAAATCTGATCAATTTAGGAATCAATGGTCAATGGGAGGTAACTCTGAAACACAATAAATCCTGAATCTAGAAAAAATTATCAAAACACTGTTTTTTACCCCTAAAAAACAACATGTCTCTCCATTATTCTTTCATTGCTTTATCTCAGATAAACATGTTACTACATATCTGTATGTAGTCTCTAATAGAATCTATCTAAAATCCAAGAAGACTTCAATTAACAAGTTCTTATGGCACAATGTAACAAATAATCCGTCATAATAGCAAACAACTCTTACAAACTCAAAAGTGTTACTGCAGGAAAAAAACAAGTGAGCAAGGCTGTCAGTGGACAACAAACCAGCTTTTTCCTGTTTGATAGTGAAAAAACACAGCACTTAGTTTTCTTTCGACTATTTCTCCACAACACAATGCGACCACAATTTTTTTGCAGTCATATAAAAATTGTTTTCACACCTTGTGTCTGTCCACAACTATATTTCTAAATCTATACATTATGGTGCCTCATGTTCAGAGAAGTCCATAACCTGTAGATGACAATAAAAAACCATTAAACAAATATTCACTTACCTTGTTATTAAACTTTCCATATTGTTTGTGTTGTCATTCCCAATGCATTATTATTTTTAGGTGAATGTAATTTTCACAGATTTATTAAACTATGCAAAGAAAGTTTCAAATGTGATGGTCAATATAAACAAAACGAACAATTACCTCTCACCTAAACTCATTGAACTAAAATAATAAAACACGACATACTACGTTGGAAATGCAGGTCCTGGCTTGGAACAGACACAAACATGCAGCAAGGTTAAACAACAGACTAATGAGATCTGAACCTTTCCCTTTTGATAGCTGGATCTCCAATATCAATATGTTTTTCTCTCACTGGAATGCTACAATCCTGCATTTGTCAGGACCTGGATCTTCATCAGGTTTTCTGTCATTTTTTTGTCTGATTTGAAAGTTTACGATAGCCTATAAGGTTTTTCACATTTGTTGTGATTGGTGGAATTGCCATCCTCATGGATATTTCCTGTTCTGGTTCTTTAAAGTATTAATATCAATAATCTTTGCTTTTTTTCATTTTGAAATTCATTAAATATGATCATGTATGAGATATAGTCAAACCTGCCCATGTGGTCACCTCTATTAAGCAGTCACCTGTATTTAAAGGTCACCTTTTCTTGTCCCGTCATAGAAAATTTCATATGAATTGAACCTCTTTTATGATGTCACCTGTCTTATCAGACCACTTTTTATTTGTGACCTCTTAATATAGGTTTGACTGTATTAAATATATATATATATATATATACCCTTTGAAGAAGTATTTAAACAAATACTGACATCAACATCACATTTCTAAAATCTTGGAAACTTGCTTTCTGTTCAGACATACTACATTTTTGGAGTTCTACTTCTTCTTTCCTAGGGCCAGAGATTAAGGTACTCAGAAATATATCAAGGAAAATGTTAATTTATCCTCAAATATTATCATCATTTTACCCAACATTATAAGAAAGATAAGATTTAGTTTGATTCTCACTCATGGCAATGTGTATTAGATAAATCCTTATGTGATTAAGCTTGTCACTTACTTATGGAAGATTGGTGGTTTCATCCACCAAAAAAAGAAGACAATTCTTAGGAAAATTAGTTATCTTTCTTTGTTAAAAAAAATTCTTGGGAACCCACTCTCCTCAGATAATGATATGAATGTAATTAAATTTATAGTTAATCCCATGTGATGATACAGATGTAACAAGGGTTTCTCCATAGGTGAAAGACAGAAGATCTCCTAGAAGAATATTTTTGGAAAGTCTGAAGACTTAGCATGCAGTTTTTCTGGACAAGTAAATGTCTCGACCAATCAGATACCAGGGTGGCCATCTTAAATTGTTAATCACTCCAAAAAGTAACAATGGTTCTTCAGAACCCCTAGAAGAACATTTGTAGTAAGCTTGGTGACTGGGCATGCAGTGGTTCTGAAGAAGTTGAAAATGTGAAAAGCTTACGATATACTGACGGACAGACAGACGGATGCAGTCACACTGATAAAGGCCCAGTAACCTAGTCAGATAAATTTAAGACATTAGAAAACATGATATGTTTAATGATTAATTTACAATCAGTTTTAATAAATAAATAAGTATAAATTCATTTTATGAAACAAATTAATGCTTATCTTAGTTCATTAATTTTGAAATATTTCGACTTTGTATGAATTAAGTCTCTATGATATCATATCAAATATGCATGGATAAATAAAGCAATTCTTCAGTAAATGTTGTACCTTAATGGGAGACAGTCCATGTAATGACTACACATGGTCACATGATAACTTTTATTTTGTTACAACAATAACAATATGTATGAACTATGACAGATGACAATGTTTTTTATGACAAAGTAAAATTATTTACATATATATATTCCTTTCTTAAAACAATGTCAACATATGTGTACTATATGTAATCATAATAAAGGTGCACTGCATTTCTGCAATTTTTTTAGAGTGATTTTTTCATTTGCACAATATACTGAGGGTATATTTTTTTACTTTCCCACAATAAGATCTATGTTGACCTGGATTTTTTTTAAATAATAGAAGAATGTGTCCATTAGACACAGATGTCCCCACTTCCAGCTAAAGTAAACAAGGGTATAAATCCAGATTGGAAAAGGTTGTAAGGTAAAAAATGAACTAAGTTTTTTCTTTGGTCCCTGATCTCCTGTATATAAATTTCAAATGATTTGTTTAAGGAGAACTTAAGTTATTCAACAGAAATCAAACCGATGGATGCATGGACTTATTTAATATGAAGTTAAAAAATATGAAAATTGCGGAAAGTAATTTTCTTTTGCTGAAAAGCAATATTTTTATGTGAAAAAAGAACTATTAAATTGCAGAAATGCAAAGCACAGCATAACAATGTTCAGTCTACATATGTGTAGCATTCTTGTTAGCATGTGACAGGTAAAAGTCTACATATGTATAACATTCTTGGATAGCATGTGACAGGTATGTGGCCCAAACATGTAAAACAATTATTTTTTGTTCCAATGCTTTTTAAGTTGCAATCAAATAGAAGAAACAAACTTTTATATACCCAATATAAGATTATACACATGGTAATAATACTATATTTTCATTAGGCAGGTAGGAGAAATGGACTTTCACTCTTCATTTTATACATTGGTTCAAGGCCTTTATAATTCGAGGGGAATTATACTCCCCCAATTCAATAATACAGATAGGTTAATTTGGTAGGTTTATTAGAATTTGTTATTAAGATATAATCCTGCCGGGATCTCCCCAGGATCAGTTTGGTATTTTTATGTACAAAATGTATTATGATTACTCCGCTGGATAATCCTGCCGGGATCTCCTCAGGATCAGATTGTTATTTCAATGTATTATGTTTACTCTGCTGGGATCTCCCCGGAATCTCTTAGGCCTGCCGGGTTCTCCCCAGGCTCATTCATTTTGGGCTTTATGTATTATGTTTACTCCGCTGGATAATCCTGCCTGGATCTCCCCAGGATCAGCTTGATATTTTAATATATTATGTTTACTCTGCTGGAATCTCCACAGAGTCTCCTAGGCCTGCCGGGATCTCCCCAGTCTCATTCATTTTCTTTAATCTACACAGTTTCACACCTGCCGGGATCTCCCCAGGTGACCACTTCAAACTGTTTTAAGGTCTAGCTGCAGGGATCTTTCCAGCATTGTAAGGTAATTTATGTTTAACTTTTTGTACAGATATTCACAAATTCAGATTTGATAATTGTTTAAGGGATATTAATTATAATTTTCAAAGTTGATGAAATTAAATATTTTTAGTGAATGAGTAGCCCCAAGAAAGCCAAAAAATGTAGTGTATTCTTGTCATATACATCATGTAGTATGAGCTTTAGTAGTGTATTCTTGTCATATACATCATGTAGTATGAGCTTTAGTAGTGTATTCTTGTCATATACATCATGTAGTATGAGCTTTAGTAGTGTATTCTTGTCATATACATCATGTAGTATGAGCTTTAGTAGTGTATTCTTGTCATATACATCATGTAGTATGAGCTTTAGTAGTGCTTATTGAGTAAATTGTTGTTTAAAGTAGTTATAGTAGGTTTAGTAATAAAAGTTTTTCCTTTACATGTGTTGTGTATAAATTACCTATATAGATGCGATTGGTATTTTCACCGTGGGCTTATAAATTAAATACTAGTAGTAAAATAGATTTTTCAAGTTAAAAAGCAATATCAAACTCTAGTTCAAAATGTTGGTTGGTTTATGGTGTTTAATGCCACTTTCAACAATATTTCAGTTATATCTTGGCAGTAAAAAGAATATATAATTTTTATAACATTCATTCCATAAGGTAAAGATACATGCAAAAAAGGATTCACCACCATAATTTTTTTTTCTATATATTTTATCTAAAATCACAAATTTCAAAAAAAAAATTCCTGAGGTCAATTCTTGTCTGATTTTAATCAAATTTGTATCAACAATTTTCAACAAGATGAACTGTGAGTTAATGCTCACTTATGATACCCCCGCATATATGTTCAATATGTATAAAAACCAACTAAGTCGGTAAACAGGAAGTAGGAATCTGACGGGTTCAAAAACGCTTCCCACAATATGGCATACCTACGGTATATGAAGTTTGTGACCAAATATCAGATTTCTGCCATCAATAGTTGCTGAGAAAAATGCGACGAAAAAATATCTTGGGACGAACGGAAGGACGGACAGATGGAAGGACAGAGATAAAACAGTATACCCCCCTCCGGTGGAGCGGGGGTATAATAAAATATTGTGCTTCCAATATAAACTTTTTATCAACATTTTATTTTCGAAATATTGAATTGGTTCTTTTGTTAGAAAGAGTTGATAAATTAATAAATAACATAATCCTTTTTCCAAACATTTCGGTCATTAGCCTTTTTCAAAGTATTTTTCAAACTGAACTACATCATAACAACTCTTCAATGTTAAGCAAACTAAGATTTCACTGTTGATGACAAAAGGTTAATAGCCAAAATGTTGTGAAAACAGGTTTAATAATTTTTATTATTTGCAAATTATTTTTAAAAAAAACTGATAAATAAGCTGGTTTTGAATCTGTTCTGACAGTGCAATATATTTTGTTGATCATTTTATTACTGTTAAATGTAATTCTCAAATTTTTTGATTTTTGGCATTAAAAGCTGGTTTTCACCTGACAACTGAAATGTTTCAGTGACAATAAATATTTATAAGAAAAACAATAAACTTGAACAAAACAAATTAATTTTTTTTATCAATCCTTGAAAAGAACATAATTTTTTTATTTTAAAGTGTGACCCCCCCCCCCCACCCCCAATTTCAATAAAACAAAAATGAATGAATGGTACAAGAAAGGTACATCTGGCAGTAAAAGGGAATCGCCAAAGGAATGTTCTGAAAAATACTTTGCTTGAGTAACTTCTAAAGTTTTCTTTATACAAATGACAGTGTTGTACATATAATGGACAGATAGACAGATGGAAGGACGGATGAACAAAATAACAACTATCTATACAATATAAATCTTATCGGTAAATTGGGTATTTTTCCTTCGATCTTACCCAGTGATATTGTCAGTATCATCAAACACATTATGATGTCACCGATAAAAACGATACTGCCGGTTTTGAAAATCTTGACATACATAATCACTAGTATCATAGATCGTCCTTTTTGGACTCACTGCGATACTAGCTATGTCTGTCTCGACCTTCATAACAACTATTATTTTATATATATATGTAAGAGTTACACATTGGTATATGAGAGAGTCACAGATATAAGACAATCTTTATTTAATTCTAATGTTGAAAAGAATTGTTCCTACCATAGAATAAAAATAATTCTATTAACCACAAGAATCAAATAAAGTACACTATTATGATGTACCAAACTTATATATATAAAAAAGTTGAAAAGAATTGTTCCTACCATAGAATAAAAAATAATTCTATTAACCACAAGAATCAAATAAAGTACACTATTATGATGTACCAAACTTATATATATAAAAAAAGTTTCATTATATAATGTATAATAATACATTTAGGGTACCAATGGAATTGTTGATGCATAAACTTTTGACTGAAGATCTGAGAAAAAATTCCTAAAACTGAGAAATGGAACAAAAAATAATGACTAGTAGAGGTCAGAGGTTATAGTATAAGTTAACAGGTTATGTCGTATGTCACATTATGGTATATTCTAACATGACCTCCTTCTTTCGCCTTAACAAACGAGCGAGTTATCCATTCGGTATAATCTCATTAGCACATGCGCCGGTGAATGTGACCGACTTTTCCATTGGCAGCATAAATTGTGTGCGACATTTTCTGCAAACGTAAATATAAATTACCATCTTCCAATCAAAGTATACTACCGTATTTGTACTCTTAGACATATCAGAATCGAAATAAATCATGGAAGCCAGAATGTGTTTTGAGTTTTAACATGGATTGGCAGATATTAGTAAATTTTATCCCTCGCTACTGGCTCGGGATAAAATACTAATATCCGCCAATCCAATCATTCTGGCTTCCATGATTTATTTCTTAAATATAAGAAGTAACTGTTGTATGTCACATTAGGGTATAAGTTAAGAGGTTATGTCGTATGTCACATTCGGGTATAATTTAAGAAGTTATGTAGTATGTCACATTCTGGTATAATTTAAGAAGTTATGTCGTATGTCACATTAGGGTATAATTTAAGAAGTTATGTCGTACGTCACATTAGGGTATAATTTAAGAAGTTATGTCGTATGTCACATTAGGGTATAATTTAAGAAGTTATGTCGTATGTCACATTAGGGTATAATTTAAAGAAGTTATGTCGTATGTCACATTAGGGTATAATTTAAGAGGTTATGTTGTACGTCACATTAGGGTATAATTTAAGAAGTTATGCCGTATGTCACATTAGGGTATAATTTAAGAGTTTATGTCGTATGTCACATTAGGGTATAATTTAAGAAGTTGTCGTATGTCACATTAGGGTATAATTTAAGAGGTTATGCCGTATGTCACATTAGGGTATAATTTAAGAGGTTATGTCGTACGTCACATTAGGGTATAATTTATGAAGTTATGTCGTATGTCACATTAGGGTATAATTTAAGAAGTTATGTCGTATGTCACATTAGGGTATAATTTAAGAAGTTATGTCGTATGTCACATTAGGGTATAATTTAAGAGGTTATGTCGTATGTCACATTAGGGTATAATTTAAGAAGTTATGTCGTATGTCACATTAGGGTATAATTTAAGAGGTTATGTCGTACGTCACATTAGGATATAATTTATGAAGTTATGTCGTATGTCACATTAGGGTATAATTTAAGAAGTTATGTCGTATGTCACATTAGGGTATAATTTAAGAAGTTATGTCGTATGTCACATTAGGGTATAATTTAAGAGGTTATGTCGTATGTCACATTAGGGTATAATCTAAGAAGTTATGTCGTATGTCACATTAGGGTATAATTTAAAGAAGTTATGTCGTATGTCACATTATGGTATAATTTAAGAAGTTATGTCGTACATCACATTAGGGTATAATTTAAGAGGTTATGTCGTACGTCACATTAGGGTATAATTTAAGAAGTTATGTCGTATGTCACATTAGGGTATAATTTAAGAGGTTATGTCGTACGTCACATTAGGGTATAATTTAAGAGGTTATGTCGTACGTCACATTAGGGTATAATTTAAGAGGTTATGTCGTACGTCACATTAGGGTATAAGGTAAGAGGCTACTGTTGAATGTCACATTAACCCATTTTATCCTGAATATGATTGCAGTCGTAGTCTCCCATTTTATTATGAATATTGCTAGTCGTAGTTTTTGACGTAGCTGTGTACACGCACCCTTGAGCTGTGTTATACGTCACAATAATTGTGTATTTTGTACCCAAATAAGGAAATAAATGATCTACGCTTGCGCAACGACATTATCAGCACATGTGGTCAGAAAGGTGTTTAATTCGTTCGAAAATCAGTCTATAAAATCATGGAGGATAACTCTGATGTTGAGTGATGGTAGCGACATTGATATAGAAAATTTTGATGAAAATGATGATGCAAATGATGATTTTGAATTACATGAAGTCAATAGAAATGCCGACGAATGGCTAGAAGCGATGTTTGATAGTGATTCAGACAATGATATGGAATTCGAGGGATTCCAAGAAGACTGGACCCAAAATAATTTTGCGTCTCGACTTCCATCACGTTTCAAATTGATCAGGGGTGCAACGGTTCAACACCCAGAGGAAGCAGAGGCCCATCATTATTATGAACTGCTCTGGTGTGACGATTTATGGAAACAATTGGTGGATGAAACAAACAGGTACGCCGAACAAGAGCACAGAAAGAACCCCCCTCAACAGAAGGCTCCAAACATTTGAAAAATTGCAAGCAAAATTCATGTTTGAACGTTTTTATTATTTGAAGTATAAATGCTAGAAACTTCAAATCTGGATCAACATATTGACAATTGAATTGTGCACATTTTAATCATACAATATTAGGATTGTTTCATTCAACTTTATGGAGAAAAAATTCATTAAATACACAAGTACCGGTAAGGTTTTTGTGTTTTTGTTTTTCTTTGTTTACATTTGATTTTAATGCAATACTGCAAACATATAGATAAGTAAATAATAACAAAATTTACATGAATGTGTAGAAAATTTTATTATCTTTTTCAAATAGATATAACTTTTATGTAATTTAATTAAACAATAACAACGATATAACTGTTTTATTTACTATGATGTCATTTTCAAAAATTTCTGCTACAGCTGCAAAATTATGCTCAGGTTTACAACACTGTAATTAGAATTTATTATCAGGCACTACAAACTCTGTTGGTGATTTGTTATCAGGATAAAATGGGTTAAGGTATATAAAAATGTAAGTCAAGAGATTATGCAATACGTCACATAACAGTACAAGTCGAGAGGTTATGTCATATGTTATATTAAGGTATAATTTAAAAGGTTATGTTGTATGTCACATTAGGGTATAAGTCGAGAGGTTATGCAATATGTCACATTAGGGTATAATTTAAGACGTTGTGTCATAGGGTACAAATCCTATGGTATTCTCTTTGGAGACAATGCATTGTTATTTTACAATGATATGTTACTGAAATGTTACAATATGGGATGAAATCTCTGTTCATTCATATCAATATCTTTTTTTTTAAGCTTTTATCTTCATGATGAAAATACAGCTTTGGACAGGAACATATATATGTAACAATATTAATATTGTCAATATATTGTTGCTATTAGTTATAATAAATATAATACGTCTAATTTTGTTTTTATTTTGTAAATTCATGTGTAATTTTAATTTTTGGAAAACATCAATTAATTAAATCTGATCCTGCAGATGATTATTATGCTACAAATACAATAGAAATATTGATACAAATAAATATATATATTTAAAGCATTGCTATAAGACACACAATACATGTAGTACACATCTATACATCTGATTAATATCATTTAATATTGTTTGGTGACAACAAAGAATGGCCAGCATTCTTACTTAACAATAATTCTCTCATCATTGACATCAATAAAAAAAAAACAATGTACAGTCAAACCTATATTAAGAGGTCACCTTTTGGGACAAAGAAAGAGTGGCCTTATAAGACAGGTGACCTCTTAAAACAGGTTTAATTCATATGAAATTTTTACAACAGAACAAGAAAAAGATGACCTTTTAATACAGGTGACTGCTTAGTAAAGGTGACCGCATTGGCAGGTTTGACTGTACATGGTATATACAGTCCTTTCTTTGATTCTTTGATTGGTCAGTGATATACAATAAGTGGGCATACAATGTAATTGTTTGTCCCTATATATTTCATATAAAACTACCATTTTCCCAAAAATTATAGAAAGGTCAATTCTTGATCAATTTCCCTAAAATTTCCACTCACGAACGCAAATTGCTTAGTTAGAAGTTTTTCTTCATAGAATTTTGTGATTTAAAATTTTTATAAAGTCACAAGTTTTGTTAGCGAAAATTTCAGCGAAATCTGTGTATAAGTTTTTGAAAAATTGTGGTTTTATATGAAATACATGGTTTTTGTACATAGCGAAAAATCAACAATTATGTACATATAGAACGACATTGCTTATAGACAGACATCAATCACATCATCATTTGTATCATATTGGCAAGAAAAAAAATTTGTTACACAAATCTTGGTCAAAATCAAATTTAAAAAAAATCAAATGAAAAATTCCCTAGCCAAACAAATTCATGAGTTTTGGACTTTTTTTTTCTTACTGACAAATTTCTTTTAAGACAACACTCCTAACACTGACCAATTCTAACCAGGAAATTAATAATACCGTAATTTTGTACGAATACCTGAAAAAAATTTCCAAGTATTTACAAGGAAATTGAAAATAAAACTTATGATACAGGAAGCTGTTGATTTCACTGTCTACTATTTTTTTCAATGTTCCTCAATATTTTTTTAATTATAAAATCGAGACATCTCAATATACTTGAACATGATACAATGTACGATTTTGAACAAGATGTTATATATGACCTTAAACATGATACAATGTACGATCTTGGACATGATGCAACATACCATATTGAGCAAGATACCATGTACGATCTAGAACAAGATATCATGTATGAATTGAATACGATACAATGTACAATCTTGCATAAAATACCATGTACGATTTGAACACGATACAATGTGTGATCTTGAACAAGATACCACATACGACCTTGAACATGATACAATGTATGACCTAAATAAAATCAAATACAGTCAATCTTGTTTGTGTCTACAAATACCACAGTTGTGCTGAACATTCACAACAGTTTGCATTTTTGTGCTTTTAGTCTTTTGATAATTCATTATGATTTGGTCAAACACTGTAGTCGAAAATATCATTGGTGCCAAATATGCAATCATGATCACCAATTATCACCAATAAAATCTGTACTTTTTTACCCAACATATCAAATGTTGAGACTTAGCAATCATCAAAAGTAATTAATTGCATTGATTGGAGTCAAGATACATTTTACCATAACATGTTTTTTTCAGGTATCACTAAACTTCTGGTCACATGATTTCTAAATATAGAACAAAAATCAATACAAAAATATCTATTTTAGATGGTTTTGTAAGTAAAGTAACAAATCACATAAAAAGTTACTAAAAAGAGGTATAAATTTTTTTGTTATCAAATTTCCATGACAGACACTATTTAAAACATATTTTTACAAAAATGGCAAATTTTGTAATGCAGGAATTTAATTTTTCGAATGACAATTGAATATATAACTAGATTTTCACTTCATTTCTATCAAAAGGAACAATGAAATAAAAAGATCTTTCAAATTTATTGATTTTTTTTTTAGAAAATTGTAAAATTGAATTTATGTTAGCTCTATATACAGGTATATCAAACATATTATGTCCATAATTACAAGGATTTGGGTTTTATTTCTACCTTTATAAAGTCAAAAAAATTATACATTTTGATCAACTGACAGGAAGATGTATGCAAATATGACAATTCATTTAACCTTTAACCTTGATGACAACAAGCTGACTTGACCAATGAAATCACAACAGTGGTTTAATCTATTATCATCTAACAAAAATTTAATCAATATTCGGCCAAAATTTGATAATGTAACTTTTGTAGGTGGCGATTTCTTGCAATTGGTCACAAAGCGTTTAAGCCAGAGCCATCCCTGACGAATAGGGACATAAATTAACATTTATCTTTTGTTGAAAAAACACATCCTTTTTCATTTCCATTCAGTGTCATTATAAAAAGGAAAGCAAGTCATGACTTTAATTACCAGAATAGGTTTTCATTGTCCTATCAAAATTCGGCACAAACCAAGTTTCACTTCAATCAATCTCATTAACCTATAGTTGGTTTTTTTTAATGAAAGAAGCCTGATTTACCAAATTGATGTTTACTTTACAAATCAATGAATATGAAAATGGGTGTATCAGGGTCTACCTTGGTAGTTAAATTAAAAAAATGGCGACAAAAATGGATTGAAATAGCACATGAATACACAGAACCATAATATAGAACCCACAATACTATAGGATCGGACTATACATTATGTGTATTTAATACAAACATCAAATGATTATGGAAGGAAAAAATGTCATATAGCACTGAACACATGGACAATGTTCTTGTGTATTACTTTTCCTTACAAAGGTAAAACAATTTTCTGAAACAATTGTCCATTTTTGCATTGCAATAGTATATTCAATATAGGATACAATAAAGAAGCAACTTAATGCAGGAATATCAATATATTAATTCTACAAAATACCCATATAAAATAATTATAAAAATATCCATTTTACAATTTTATATCTTGAAGCTGGATCATTTGATTGTCCTGAGTGTCACTAAACGAGTCGTGGAAACTTTTGTTTGCAAAATGCATTTTGGGTTGGAGTGATATGGCTGCACAATGAGATGATATGTCCACAATTTCACTCTTTGGGTTAGCTCCATACAAATCCACAGATACAGAGAGAGCTTTAGGAAAAGTGTGTGGTTCTTTTAAAGTATCATAGTTAGCTAGCATTCGAATGGATTGAAGATCTTTTTCCAAATCATCTAGAGCTATATCTTTATCAGAGACAGATTCCTGCGATTCTGAACTGATAGACAAGTGACAATCGTGAAATCCCCATTCTTTGTGAACCTCTGCATGTAAAACTGCTTGTGAACTTGAAGACAAATTGGGACACATTGTCGGCATGGACTTACTCTTCATTTTTCCTGATGATAAATCTAAGTCTTCTTGATCAGTGTCTTCAATCTGACTATGTACAAGTTTTCTTCCTTTACAAGGAGCTCTCCTGTCAAGATGTTCCTCTAATCCACAGAACATACATGACTGAAAATCAATATTTTGGTATTTGGTTGTTGTTTGGAAGTTTTCAAAACTTTTTGATGTGTTTGTGGGTGGGGTTGGGGAAGAGTGGGTCTGGTGACTACTAAGCGATGATGGCAAAGAATTCTGGCGTTGATACAATGGCACCATATTGAGATCTTCTTGTTTGAGAGACCGAGGTAGGGTTTGATTGTGAACGTCGACGGTTGTATCAATTAGTCCCGAGTCATCACAATACGGAAGATTCATCTTACTTTCTTTCAATAATGGTTCTAGTGAGCTTTTCCTCTGGTGTCGAGATTTTGATTTAGATGGCGCTGGGACATATTCCATACTATCCTCAATCCAGTTAGGGTTAGCTTTGAAATATTCTTTGGCCGATTCGAAAGATAAGTTTAACTCTGCTGTTAACTCTGACGAGTCATAGTTTTGTCCAATCATATCTCTCCAAACTGGACCAAACTTATTCACGTCTGATGGAAAACCGTGTAAATGATTAAACAGAGCATTCATGTCTTTCATGAGGTTAAATTTAACACCAGTATCTAACTGATGAGGAATATCACAAGCAGATGAATACTCCATGTACGTCACAATAAATCGTGACATCGGTAGTCCTTTTGATCTTTCTACTCGCATTTTCTCTGCAACATAATCAACTGCAACTGCAAAATAATCCGGAATAGTCCGGTTTGGATCAGATTTAAATCTAACTCGCTTTTTAGTACAACGTAATCTTGCCCCAACTGAACACATCACAATAATAAAATCGGCTTCTTGAAGTTTTTCAACCAACCAATCATCTAGTCCACGTTCATACACTAACTGTTCTTCAAAAATATCCAAGTGTACATTACAATGACATGCCTCTATTAAAAAGCCAGCAAATGTTGACACAACCTTTTCGTGTGCTGCACAATCAAACGAATAAAGAATCAGAATAGTAGGAACTTGTTTTTGTTCTAAATCTGAAAAATAAATATTAGAAACAAACAATTATAATTAGTAATAGCAAGGACCAATGAAAAATAATTATAATATTGTAGAAACTGTCTATTAAAATGGAACACTTATATTGTGTGTTTGTAATAGACATTTCAGACCGGATAATTTTTCAGATACATGGACAAATGTTGATGTTCATATGTTCATCTGATTACCACCTGTCTTGATATTATTCTTCTGGGATATATATATAGAAAAGACACAAAATAAGCAATGTTCATCAAGGACTCTCTAACAATCATTTCATTTAAGCTTAATTCAAATTATTCTGTGGTTTCTAATTACATCTTTATTTCATACACCATCAGAAATGTGTAGCCCACTCTATACTACCGGTACCGTAAAAAAAATCCCTGATTGGTTCAGGGAAACCCCGGAAAGCAATGTAATTAAAAAATAAAACAGCAGGTGTACAACATGATGTCCAGTAGAAGGTTTTGTGTTAGTGTGTTTGTTTTCTATCCAGTGGTTTAGGAGTTGCGCATTAAGAAAAAAGTGATGTTAACAACAAACAGATGACAAAGATACAGGAAAATGGATAGTGATCCCACTATGTCCACTCTGCTATATGCATGCTACATAAAAAAATATTCTTCTCCTCAATAGTTAGAATTTGTTCTCGTTTAACTTGAATACAACCATTGCTGGTATTGTACATCAGTTTTTTAAATCAATTAACTTAATTCTATATATAGAGTGGAATCTGTGCATTCTGACACCTGAGTTTTCCGACATCCTGTGACTTCCGACAAGACATTCAGGTCCCAAAATATTTCTTTAACATTCTTTGTTAAAAAAACCTTGAGTTTCCGACACCTGTCACTTCCGACATCCGACACTGTTTTACGGTCCCAATGTTATTAATTACACTTAATTAATCCTGTCTTATCCAACCCTTTGATCTGCTCATTAATAAATTACCATCCTTCCATGTGTATCATTAAATATAAACCATTAACAAATTGACAGACTTACCTCACAAATAAATTGTGATTTTAACTGATTGTTTGGCAGGCAATTAAAGGCCGATTAGTAAGAGTTAAAGGTAGGTTTACAAAGAATATATATGTAATAATCAAAATTTTACAGTTACCTGTTTTCACTTTCTTTGTAAATGACATGTCTACAATCATTATTTGATATATTATGAAATTGTTCTAGGTTTGTGTACACAAATAAATTATTATTTGAATTTATTGATTGGCAGGTGATTAAAGAATCATTAAGAGTTAAAGTTAGTTTAGTAAAGATAACTGTTTTCACTTTCTTTGTAAAAGACATGGCTACAACCAACAATTATCTGATCAGATTATGAAATTGTTCTAAATATATTAATCTTGTATAAATCAAATATTAAAAGTAGTTCCAATTATTTAAACCATCCTACATAATTAAACAATTTCTTCTCTTGTTAAATTTGTGCAAATTTCTGTTAACTAAAAAGAAAACCTGAGTTTTCCGACATCCTGTGCAATCTAACACATTTCCCTGGTCCCTTGGTATGTCGGATTAGACAGGTTACACTGTATAAACATAATGTGCTTAGATGTAAAGACGAATTCTTATTAGAACTGTTGTGGCCTTGATCTTATGGTCGTTGGATTTACAACTACCTATGCAATCAGTGCCTATCACCACTGATGATGTGAGTTCGAATCTGGATCAGGGCAATGTGTACAACATTATGTGATAAAGTTTGTCAGTGACTTGTGACAGGTCTGTGGTTTTCTCCGGGTTCTCTGGTTTCCTACACCAATAAAACTGACCGTCACGATATAACTGAAATATTGTTGAAAGTGGCGTTAAACACCATCAAACAAACAAACAAACAAATTCTTATCCTTTTGTTGCCTATTATGTCACAAAATACAATATCATTATTTCAATTCCAGCATGCTTTGTATGCAATATAGATTTACCTATTGATACAGAACTGTTAAAATCTGATTCTCTTGGTCCTGAAATATAAATCATTAAATATGTATATGTAATTAATACATAATGAAATTATTATAAGGGTTAGCGATATTTAACACCACCTTAAACAAATGAATTCATTGGTGGTGTAATGGTAAACATGGTCGTCTCGAGTGTGGTTAGATCATGAGTTCACAATCCTGGTCGGGTCAAACCAAAGACCATAAATTAGTATTTGCTGCTTCTTCATATGTATGCAGCATTAAGCAGTGAGAGCAAAGACTTATTGGCTTGGAATCAGGATAACGTATCAGAGTGGAGCATCATGTCTACCATGGACTGTCGCTTCAGTAAGTTAGCACTATAGCGTGTTGGTTTATTAAAAAGTAGACTTCATCATCATCTCATCGAAATGTAACTTACACTCACCATTATATAGGTGAAAGATTGCTCACTTGGCATTAAACACCAATCACTCATTCACCATCATGGTAGCTATATGCTTAAATATATATATATATATATACCCATGGGTGTTGAGTGGAGAGTATTCTGAGCATGGGTCACAGACGATGAAACACAGTTCCTAACACTATCTTCTCTGTTATATTGGACCTTATCAAGTGTAATGAGGATTGCCTTCTTTCTTTTTGAATAATTTATAGAGTAATATTAATGATTGTGCTAATATAAGGCAGGGCAGACAAAATAATCCATATTACACACACATGCCATACTTTGTGTAATTTTTGGCCTTACCTCTAGAATGCAACGGTGATCTCCTTCTCTTATAGAATTTATATATGAATGATAGCACTAATAGCAGGCCCAGTACACCAAAGACTCCACAAACAGTTCCTAACACTATTTGTAAGGACTGTTCAAATTCTGTATTATCTTGGGGTTTCTTGTAAACTCCATCTGAAATTCAAAAAAGAATTATTCAATGCATGCAAAAATATATTCAGATAAGATTAAATGAAAGGTTCATATGCGACATTTATGTAACATAGCTGTTACATTTTGATTAAGGGGCCGTCGTGGTCATGATCACACGGTAGCTGGATTTATAACTACCTATGCAATCAGTGCCTATCATCACTAACGTTGTGAGTTCAAATCCCGCTTAGGTGAGGTGTACTCGATACAACATTATGTGATAAAGTTTGTCAGTGACTTGCAACAAATAGGTGGTTTTCTCCGGTTTCCTCCACCAATAAAACTGACCGCCACAATATAACTCAAATATTGTTGAAAGTGGCACTCACAAAAAATAAATGTCACAGAATACGTATTAAATAGTTTTATTTTGAGTATTAATCATCTTCTTGAACCAAGAATAACAGTCTTTCCATCTTGATTTTACTTCCTTATTAATTAATTTTTATTTCTCTGGACGTGGTTTATTTTTCATTTGTATCAATTTTCAAAAGATTGATGAAAAAGGAAATACATGTATTCCTTAATATTCACTTTCATTGTTTAACTACTGTAGATACCGTAATCTAATATCTATTAGTATTTATAGGTGAAGTCACTTATCTATAATGTTCCATGACCACATCAAAATAGGTTCTGCATAGCGCCTATATTTGGTGCTACAATGTATTGACAGATTTGAGCAAAAGCACCAAATATAAACACTGCCAATATTTCATAAGTTAAGAGATATCGTAACCTCATATCTAATAGTATTTAGGAGTAATACCACTAAAGAATTCTCCATAGTATTCTATGTTAAATAAAATCTTTTTGAGGTTTCATACAGGTTTCACCTGAAGCTTAATATACATTTGGCCTAGCGGTTTCAGAGGAGAAGATTTAAAACTAGAGGCTCAGGTGAGCCTGTATCACTCACCTGACATAAATAAGTCCTCTTAAGAATGTCTGCATGCCAAATACATCTAAGTTACTATTCAAACCCCATACTGCCATAGGGTTCTATGTTAAAACTATGTCTGCTCATGGCAGCCATCTTGGATGGAGGTCATGATCACCGGACACAATTTTGAAAGTATACTACCCAAAGACCATCCATGCCATGTTTGCTTTAAATTGGCTGACTGGTTTCAGAGGAGAAGACTTTTAAACAATTTTCCCATAGGGTCCTATGTTAAAACTATGTCCGCTGACGGTGGCCATTTTGGATCGAGATTGGGGTCACTGAACACAATTTTGGAAGTTGACCACCTAAGGACCATCGATGACATGTTTGCTATATTGGCTTACTGGTTTCAGAGGAGAAGATTTTAAAACCTTTTTTCCCATAGGGCCCTATGTTAAAACTACAGTATGTCCGCTGAAGGTGGCCATCTTGGATGGAGGTCAGGGTCACTGGACACAATTTTGAAAATTGACCACCTAAGGACCATCCATGCCATGTTTGCTTTAAATTGGCTTACTGGTTTCAGAGGAGAAGATTTTTAAACATATTTCCCATAGGGTTCTATGTTAAAACTATGTCCGCTGATGGTGGCCATCTTGGATGGAGGTTTGGGTCACTGGAAATAATTTTGAAAGTTGACCATTTAAGGACCATTCATGCCATGTTTGCTTTAAATTGGCTTACTGGTTTCAGAGGAAAATTTTTTTAAACATTTTTCCCATAGGGTCCTATGTTAAAACTATGTCCGCTGACAGTGGCCATCTTGGATGGAGGTCGGGGTCACAGGACATAATTTTGAAAGTTGACCACCTAAGGACCATTCATGCCATGTTTGCTTTAAATTGACTTACTGGTTTCAGAGAAGACTTTTAAACATTTTTTCCATAGGGTCTTATGTTAAAATTAAGTCGAGTCATGGCAGCCATCTTGAATTTCCGATCAGCAAACGATTCACAAGTTTAGTACAGGACCACCCAATGATCATTCCTGCAAAGTCACAATTCAATTGGCTTAGTGGTTTCTAACAAGAAGATTTTTAAAATTTCGACCAATCAGAACACATTATGGGCTCTGGCAACCATGTTGGATTTCCGATCAGCGCCAAAAACAAAAATCTTGTATATGACCATCCAATGAACATTTCTGCCAAGATAATGGTAAAAACACTAAATTATTATTTTTCTTTCTATAAAACCGTCAAAATAAATATCCTCCAATAAATCAGATTGATAAAACCGCCAAATTTGACACAACAGATAAAAAGCGCTATACAGTATCCAACAAATATCTATGAATTCACAGAAATTATTTCATTCAAGATGAAGTTCTTCTTACCTGGTTCATTTCCATTTGGCTTTACACTGGTCTGTGTGGAAATTTCTCCTGCAAAATAAAACTCAATATTCATGGACTGTTTTTGCATTTGGGTTCAATCAATTTTATTTTTGTTTTTGACAAAAATTTATTTTTATCTTCTTTTTTTCCTTCCCACAAATAAAACTGACCACCACAATATAACTGAAATATTGTTGAAAGTGGCATTAATCACCGTAAACAAAACCAAACCAACATTTATTTTCCCATATGGTTCTGTATTGAAACAATGTGCTGCGATGGCAGCCATCTTTGACACAAAAAAAAATTATTTCGTAAAGGGCTATATCCATAAAATATTTCAGCCAAGTTTGCTTTCAAATGGCTTAAGTGGAGAATAGGAAAAATATTTCAAAATGATTATTCTCCACTTAAACCATTTGAAAGCAAACTTGGCTAAGCATGTATAACTATATTGGTAATAGAATTACTACCCAAAATCAATTCCATCCCACATATGGCTTCTAAAAAAGTTTTAAAATTTCAGCCAACAGGAAAGCATTACTGGTCTAGCAGCCATGTTGAATTTCTGAGTGAATGAAACGAAATTCACATAAAATATTGAGGTCCAGCCAAGTTTTTGTTTCAACTGGCTCAGTGGTTTAATTTGTGAGCAAATTGACACATGGTTGAACACAAAGTGATGGCTAAATATATCACAGGAACTTGGTCCAGGTGAGCAAAAAAACCAACAGCTTGAATTGGAGGAGTGGCTCAAATATTTTATGATTAGTTGGCCATGGATTATTGCAGATTTGTTGTAATCGGTAGGATTATTGCAGATGTATTGTAGTCTACTGGGTTGTTATATTGTTATAAATGTATATCTGAAATCTATTACATATTTATAGATTATTATATATATGGCATTTTTCATACTGTTACACACAAAATTTGGCTTCCAATTATCACGAAGTCAATTAAAGTTAAAATATTTATTCCGTGGTAAAACTGTGTAACATTTGTAACATACAATATGGATGTCTGCAAGACACTCAAAACTCAACTAACTAGTGTGGGAAGTCCCTAACAATTTATAACTATTCTAACACATAAATGTGTCAAGCAACTTTCACTGTTTATATAAATTATATTTATTGTCCATGTCCAATTGGAAATAGAAACTGCCATACTGCAGAATCAAAGTCTTTAATTATTGTTATCAGCTGGTACTGTCCTTAAAGTTCACATAAAGTTCACATGATATGAGTGTTCGATAAGTGATTGAAAACAGAATATTATGGAAGAATAAAATAGTCAAAAATATCACTTTAACACCTTCCCACACAAGATAAAAATTTAACTTCTTAAAGTTGAAATTTTAACCAGTTTATGAAATAATCTGTAATAAAAGATAACATATAATTATGATTAATCCACGGGATAAATTTGCACTTTCATAAATTTCACAATTCACAGAGGTGGCCATTATTATGGGCCATATCACTATGATTCACAAACATTATAATATTTCACTATTTTCGCAATCAATAATGGTCATTATTATGGACCATTTCACTATTTTCACTAACATTATGGTCATTATTATGGACCATTACACAATATCACAATTAACAGAATCTTGATAATCCATCTGCATTTCCATTCTGTGAACCTTTGCGATATTTCACTTCAAAAGTATAAGTTTGCAAGGCTAATGCCCATCTCAGTAAACGTTGATTCTTATCTTTCATTTTGTTGACCCAAGTAAGTGGATTGTGATCAGTTTCGATAATGAATTTACGGCCATCTAAATAGTATGAATAGTTCTGTTCTCTCGGAAGTAGCTTTTTACTTAGATACGCAACTGGATGTTCTCCATCGGCCATTTGTTGACTTAACACAGCTCCTATAGCGTTGTTACTGGCATCCGTCTGTCAGATGAACGGTCTTGTAAAGTCCGGATTGATCAATATTGGTGAAGTAACTAAGACATCTTTAAGCTTCTGAAATGAAGCTGTTTCAGCAGGACCCCACACGATTTGATTTGGTTTGTCCTTCTTTAACAATTCAGTAAGGGGCGCTGCTATATGTGCATAGTCCTTTATGTACTGTCTATAATAACCAGTGACCTCTAAGAAGGAACGCATATCTTTCTTTGTAAGCGGCAGCGGGAATTCCTTCATTGCAGAGATTTTTCTAGGATCCGGTTTTAGTTTTCCTGAGCCAATAATATGTCCAAGACAAACAATTTCGCTTGCACCAAGCTTACATTTAGATGGTCGAATGGTTAGTCCAGCACTTTTCAATTTGTCCAACACTGCTTCGACATGATGTAAATGTTCTTCCCATGTGTCACTATAGACGATAATGTCATCAAAATAAGCTACCACGTTTGAACATCCATCCAGTACTTTGTCCATGAGTCTAATGAACGTGGCTGGTGAAGTCTTCATACCGAATGGCATGACATTAAATTCATAGAGTCCAAAAGGAGTTACAAATGCAGACTTCTCTTTTGTATCATCCGACAAAGGGACCTGATAATAACCTTTTGTAAGGTCAAATCGACTTAGATATTGTGCATTCCCTATTTGTTCAAACACTTCACTTATACGTGGGACAGGATATCCATCAGACAATAAAATCATGTTCAACTTTCTGTAATCAATGCATTTCCTTATTGAACCATCAGGTTTGTTAACTAGAACCACTGGTGAACTCCATGCACTTTTAGAAGGCCTAATTATCCCTTGATCAGACATATCATTGATTTGTCGTTTAACTGCATCTCGTTTTGCGACAGGTATTCGATATGGTTTTTGTGCTATAGGTATGTCACTAGTTGTACGTATACTGTGTTTTACAAGAGTACATTTTCCTGGTTTTGTTGTAAAAACGTCATCAAAAGTGGCGCATAAGTCTTTCAGTTGATTTCTTTGTTTTTGATTTAATGATTGATCGAAAACTAAGTCTGCCAATGTCTCTGTTTGATCATTTGGGAAAATTTGCTCTAGTCTTATTGGAGTTTCATTTTGTTCACTGCAAACCATCATTGCTGTACAACGATACTTCTTCAGAAGATTAATGTGGTAAGTAACAATACCACGGCGACCACCAACATTGATTCTATAATTAACATCGTTGACACGCTCAACAACACGGAAAGGTCCTTTCCACTGAGCTAACATTTTGTGAGTATCTGAAGGCAAAAGTACTAGTACCTCATCCCCGGCACTAAACTTTCTCATTACTGCCTTCTTGTCATACCACAATTTCACCTTTTCTTTTCTGTTTTCAAGGTTACGTTTTACCATGCTAGTAAATTCCACTAACCTGTTTCTCATATTAACTACATGTTCAACTACAGATTGATTTATTTCACGATCTCCTGTCATGTAGTCCTTCAAGATCTGTGTAGGCCCACGAACCGGCCATCCATAAAGTAGTTCAAATGGAGAATATCCTGTTTCTTCATGTGGTACTTCTCTGTACGCAAACAAAACATATGGTAACATAACATCCCATTCCACATCTCGCTCTGAACATAATTTCTTTAGCATTGATTTCAAAGTTCCATTAAATCGTTCTGTTTTTCCATTAGCTTCTGGATGATATGGAGAAGTCGTTATACCCCCGATTTTAAGAAAATCATATAACTGTTTTAGGAGCTGACTAGTAAAATTGGTACCTTGGTCAGTTAATATGGTCCTTGGCACGCCCACTTGGCTAAACATGTCCATCAGAGCATTAGCAACATTCTCTGCGTCACAACTTTTCAACGCATAAGCTTCTGGAAATCGAGTTGCGTCATCAACGATAGTTAAAATAAACTTATTTCCTGCTTTTGTTCTGCTGAGTGGTCCAACAATATCCATTGAGATCTTTGCAAATGGTTCACTGATTACTGGTGTTTTAATCATTGGTACTTTAATGTTACTACGCTTGGCAACTTTCTGACAAGTGTCACATGTACTATAATGTTCACTTACATTTCTGAAAATTCCTGGCCAGTAGAATGATCTCAAGATTCTTTCTTTCGTTTTTTCTACACCTAGGTGACCTGCTAGGGGTTGATCATGGGCCAAAGAAATAATAGTTCTTCTTAATCTTTCAGGAACAACTATTTGATACCATACTTTCCCATTGCTTGCAGATGTCCACTTTCTCTTGAGAATATCATTCTCCCAATAAAATGCTTTTGGCATTGTTTCTACATTTTCTAGATGTGAAAATGCCTTTTCACGACAGTTCTTTAATGAAGCATCCTCTCGTTGCATCTGTGATAAAACTTCTGCATTAACCATGCTCACATTATCTAAACCGATAACAGTTTCATCATCTATATGTGGAATTTCTTCATTATCATCCACAGTTTCAATGTCACGGACCGGATTATCCTCTGGTTTAATGTTACTTTCATCTTCATTAAACCAATTCTGAGGTATCACTTCACAGTCCTCCATTTTCAATTGCGATTCCTCTTCACGCAATTTCTCTGCTCTAGACTGAGCTCTCGTCACAACATTCACTTGTTTACGATTCATAACATCCATGCCTAACAAGGCATCGGCCATAAGATCAGAAACTAATCCGACTTGTGCGTGTCCTTTAAAATATGGTGTATCCAGATTCACTACGGCTAACTTAGCCTCGAACGGCTGACCAATAGCTGTATACAGCGTTGTTTTCTGTCCATCAAGAACACAACTCGAATCTACCAAATTTTCACGCAACAATGTCATTGATGCACCCGTGTCCTTAACAAACGACACTTCCTGCTGGTTGACTTTCCCCGGAATATGAAGTAATCCATAGTTCCTGTTCCTATTAACGAGGCTTGAGGCCAAATTAATTCTGCTTGGGCATTTGTTCGCAAAGTGCCCTAATTTGCCACACTTATAGCAGTTGATGTTTTGTAATTTTGACTCCTTTGACTCATTTCTTTTGTTTCCCGAATTATGAGATGGCTTTCCTTTTGTATCCTGATAACTTGATTTCGGAGGTATAATGTAATCTTCTGCTGCTTCAACTACAGTTGAAGTTCCCTTATTTCTCCGTATCCATTGGGCCTCAGATGAAGATAAGGCTTTAAGAAAATATTCCTCTTGAAAGAATTTTAACACATCTTTTCCTTTGACACATCTGTCTAAACACTGGACGATTCTTGCCATTAAACCTCGATAAGTTTCATTATGTTCCTTCTTGATGTTACACAAGTCCAAGAAATACTCATGCGGCCGTTTTCCATATCGGTCAATTAGCACTCTGTTTAGTTGATCATATGATGTTGAAGCTTGTGACGAGACTTGTCTGGCTTCACCGGTCAATAATGTTCGTAGTTGTAATATTTTTATTTCATCGGTCCATTTTGCTTGGTTTCCTACTGCATCAAATTCATATAGAAATGTTAATATGTCATCAAACTTTGGGTTAAACGGTTGTAACTTGACTTTGAATGGTAAAGAATTATTTTGTTCACTAGAATTTAATTGTCTTGAAATTTGATTTCTTTCTCTTTCTACGGCTAATTTTTCCAATTCAATTCTGAGTCTTTCTCTTTCCAGTGCAATCTTTTCTCTTTCTAATTCCAGTTCGATTTTTAATGTCTCTGTATTCTTTTTTCTAGTTACTCGCCTAGGTGGATTTTTAGGCTTAACAACAGTTTCTTCAGGATCTGATTGTTCTTCATATTGTTGTTCTTCATCTTCCGTAAAGTTAATCAGTTTTTCTGCAATCCCTCTTTTAGGCTTGTGTCTTGCAATAGTCTTCTTGCATTTCTGACGCTTCCATATTATCAACAACCACGGACATAACGTATATATATGTAAATCCCACACCGCTGCCACCAGAAATGTTACACACAAAATTTGGCTTCCAATTGTCACGAAGTCAATTAAAGTTAAAATATTTATTCCGTGGTAAAACTGTGTAACATTTGTAACATACAATATGGATGTCTGCAAGACACTCAAAACTCAACTAACTAGTGTGGGAAGTCCCTAACTCTTTATATCTATTCTAACACATAAACGTGTCAAGCGACTTTCACTGTTTATATAAATTATATTTATTGTCCATGTCCAATTGGAAATAGAAACTGCCATACTGCAGAATCAAAGTCTTTAATTATTGTTATCAGCTGGTACTGTCCTTAAAGTTCACATAAAGTTCACATGGTATGAGTGTTCGATAAGTGATTGAAAACAGAATATTATGGAAGAATAAAATAGTCAAAAATATCACTTTAACACATACCACATGTCATATCAGCCCGAGACACCCATATTAGCCAAAGGGCCAAAGGCCCGAGGGCTTATATGGGTCGAGGGTTGATATGGCATGTGATATGAAAAATGCCATATCATAACCTATTTGTCATATACTTCAATGCATCTTTCTTAATATTTGCGAGAGCTGATCGTTTTCAGAAACCATAGCTTAATATGGGATATGATGCAATAATGTCATATTATGTATTTATAGACATAATCATTGAAACTGGTAATAATTCTTTACTTGGCATATAATAATAAACATAGTTACACTTATGCAACAACACAAGATGATTGAAGTGAAGTAATTCTTGATTAATTTCAGATCATACTCAGTTTTTCTACTTGTGTTTCTGTTTTCCATTTGATTTATGAAGCCAACAGTGTCATCATTCGTTGCATAAGGAACATTTTCCATGTTTCCTCAGTTATCCTTTTGACAGTAGCAACCGAAGGAAGTAAACAAAGATACATCAATAACGAAAATTGATCGGACCGAAAACGTGAATTCCTGGAATTTGTTTCCCTAAAAAGACATTATAAATGTGAAAAACTAAATACACGATCTCATGCAACATTTCCGGCCGCCATTTTTAAAAATCCATATTATATCCCATGTAATACAGCACACATTATTACCACCCCCCATGTAATACCGATCACGTTATTACACCCTCTGGAGATACGACTTGCTGTATTTCGATTTTTATGACATATTCAAAATTAAACATATCTTGAGCAAGTAAGACAACTTATTAACCTGTAGCTTCATAACGACATTCTCCATTTAACACCTTCAAAATTGCCTGTACATGTACTTGTACATGTAATTTATAATTTTCTTGCTGAAATTAATCACTTACCCAGTACATATTGTGTTGAGGATATGTTGCACTTCTTAAACTAATAAACACCTTAAGAAAAGTCATACATGTACAGAGGTCCTTGTAGGATAAACAAACAAAAAGTCAAAAGTCCCAAAATTGCATTCTTTGTTATTTTCCGTAACAAATGCACTACGTACGAGTCCAGAACTCACCTTTGCAAGTCACAAGCACTAATGATGAGTTCAGGACTCACCTTTGCGAGTTACAAGCACTAGTGATGAGTTCAGAACTCACCTTTGCGAGTTACAAGCACTAGTGATGAGTTCAGAACTCACCTTTGCGAGTCACAAGCACTAGTGATGAGTCCAGGACTCACCTTTGCGAGTCACAAGCACTAGTGATGAGTCCAGGACTCACCTTTGCGAGTCACAAGCACTAGTGCTGAGTTCAGGACTCACCTTTGCGAGTCACAAGCACTAGTGATGAGTCCAGGACTCACCTTTGCGAGTCACAAGCACTAAAGATGAATCCAGGATTCACCTTTGTGAGTCACAAGCACTAGTGATGAGTCCAGGACTCACCTTTGTGAGTCACAAGCACTAGTGATGAGTCCAGGACTCACCTTTGCGAGTCACAAGCACTAGTGATGAGTCCAGGACTCACCTTTGTGAGTCACAAGCACTAGTGATGAGTCCAGGACTCACCTTTGTGAGTCACAAGCACTAGTGATGAGTCCAGAACTCACCTTTGCGAGTCACAAGCACTAGTGATGAGTCCAGGACTCACCTAGACGAGTTGCAAGTATCTTTGCATGTATATCTTATCTTTAAAGGATTTCAACAGAAAACATATTATAAGATTGCCATGTATATACCTGAATCTCCCATTCTCTGTGTAAGAGTCTGTTTGGAACTTTGAACTTTTTTTTAAATGTAACTGTTAGTCAAACAGCAGAATTCACATACACAGTAGTCTCGGTCTTCCATGTTGACTGTGTATTACCTGAAAATAAATTATCTTGTATTACTATTAAATTGCTTCACATTATGTAGCGCTATGGAGGAAAGCTTGGTACATGTATCTAAGAAAAAGAATATACATGTACATTTGTATGTGTACATACAAACAAAAGCGAGTCTAGTCTCAAGCTGCATTATTTATCTGGTTATACACTGTAAATGGTCTGTAGATGTATATGGAAGTCAGAATATGTACCCACATATATACCAGTTAGGGATACAGAAGGAAGGGAATGGCACATCATTTAAAACAACTCATTGTAAAAAATTTTTAATCAAAATATGGATAACAATAAAAATTTCTTTCAATCTGGTGGTCACGATTGTATGGTAGTTGGATTTATGACTACCTAAATGCAATCAGTGCCATTCACCACTAATGTTGTGAGTTCCAACCCTGTACATAGAGAGATGTACTTGATACAACATTATGTGATAAAGTTTGTTAGTGACTTGAGGCAGGTCTGTGGTTTTCTCTGGGTACTCCGGTTTCCTCCACCAATAAAACTGACCGCCATGAAATAACTTAAATATTGTTGAAAATGGCATTAAACACCATAACCCTAACCCAATGCAAGGACTTTTCTGAGTTCGAAATAACTCATTTGTTCTGTCGTACTAAATTACTTATCTAATACAAAACAAAAAGTAATTGATCATGACAATTTCAATATAGATTTGTACCAGCTGGTAATATGCAACATCTACAAACATTTAGTTCATGATTCCTGAACAAAAAATCTTATTACATGTATGTTTTCGAAATGACAATTTTGTAATTTAAGTACATTTATTAATAATATACTATTATTGATTTTTGATCATGTTGTTAAAATATATATATAACTAAGGATTTAACACAAGAAACATTTACAATATTCACCAGGGACATAGGCCAAGGCAAATGTTATGTATCTCAGGTTTTTTAATACTCATATTAAACCAAAACAAAAGCCAGTAATTGTTTTTATTAAATGACAGTATTAATTATGCTTACAACATTTTCCAAAGGTCTTGGACTATAAGTTGAAGGCCTTTTCAGTCTGGACAATTTATAATAGACCCTCTTATAAGTCAGTTCAAGATCATTGACAAGTGTATAAAATGGTATACTAGCTATATATATAGTATAGAAAAATGTGTTTTACTATGTTATTCTATATAAATAAAAATAATTCTGTTTGCTATTTTATATTTATTTAATTAATTGTGTCCATTTTGATGTATCCCATATGTCACACTCGTTGCAGGGGTCGTCAGGGTCGTGATCGTATGGTAGTTGGATTTATAATTACCTGTGCAATCAGTGCCTATCACCACTAAAGTTTTGAGTTAGAATCCCGCTCATGGTGAGGTGTACTCAATACGACATTATGTGATAAAGTTTGTCAGTGTCTTACAACAGGTCAGAGGTTATCTCATGGTACTTTGGCTTCCTCCACCAATAAAACTAAAAATGGCATTAAACACCATAACCCTAACCCACACTCATGGCTTTTCTATAGCTACATGTGTAGATAATCAGATGCGGTTTATTCAACTTCAGTGGTATGAACATAAACCAGAAAATATATAGTACCAAACAGTTTTTCCTCCTTTCAGTAAAAATACAGGATTAAAAGACTAAATAATAATAACAAATCTAAAATTTCTTTAATTTATTGATTTTAATGTTGGGACGCTATATTATTAATACATGTACATTTGTATAATGCAGTATTGCTATACATTTTTTTTGGTATCAAAGTACATGTCCGTAATTAAGGGTGTCAGCCAACAAGTCATACGGTATAATAACTGCTGTTATTCCACACCAGTAACAGAAAACAATAACAGTTTCACATCTTGTAATTTGAACTACATTATTGTCACATATCAATTATCGTCATGGCCATTATGTTATTACACCTACATCAATATACAGTAAAAGCAGAAAATTTTGTGAGAGGGATTTAATCTCAAAAATAAAAATAAAAACTGCAACGAAAATTTAACCTCAAGAGACAAAATAAATGCATATTTTTCAATGCAACCTAAATATCTGTGTTTGTGTGTATTAAACAAAAATTAAGCAATACGAATATTAATTCCATATTCATAAAGATTAGGTTATAATTATACAGTGTTTCCAAAGGTAGATTGAAGTTGAATGGACATTCGGTTCAGTAAAGGAGTATGAATTACTGGACCCAGCATCAAGTAAAGGACATTCACATACTCCAGAGGAGGTGCTCAGATTCCTACCTGTCATTTGATCCAGTAATGAATAACCTTTTACTGGACATTGCCACATGTCTGACATACCTTGGGAATGACTGATTATAGAAATGGAAATCGAATGGTAAATGTAGTTGGATTTACAACTACCTGTGCAATCAGTGCCTAAAGTTGTAAGTTCAAATCCCACTCATGGCAAGGTGTAATCGATACAACATTATGTGACAAAGTTTGTCAGTGACTTGCGACAGGTCTGGTTTTCTTCACCAATAAATCTGACCGCCATGATATAACTTAAATTTTGTTGAAAGTGGCATAAAATATCATAACCCTAACCCCGTCAGCAGGAACGTGTGTAGGTACTGCCCAGATTCAATTTATTTACTAAAGAATCATTCTCCTGCTGATTTTAAAGGAATATGACAACCATCTTGGGTGTATATTGAGGGCAGGGTTTTCCGATACAACTTCAAAATGAAAAAGACTGCCAACTAATGGACCGACTGTCTCATCCAAGTCTAATTGGTATATAAACATGTCCACATATATCTTTTATTTTTAAATTATCTTCAAAAACATAAGTTAGTAAAAGAAATTATTCATACACAGATTTCAATGCATTCAGCTGGTTAAGTGGTCTTTCATGATCAAAATACCAAAAGGTCTGATTTACAATTGGAACATGTAGACAATAATGAGTACCAATTATGAGTTGTGCTCATAGATAAGACTAAGGGGGTGATTTCCAATAAAAAAAAGGACTTGCAAGCTTAAGACAGGTTTTACTGTATGTAGGTACAAAACATCATTAGTTACAAAAAACACATACAAAAAACAAAACAAAACAAACACATCCATTTTGAAAAAGGAAGGATTATCTAATTTCATGTAATGCTTCATTTAATGCTTGGTTTGAAAACAATTCAATAGTTTCAATGAGAAGATTTATTTTACATATATGTTCACATACACATGTACCAGGACAAACAACAAAAGTAAACAAATAATAAATTTGACATATCCAGAGCTCCAGATAATTTTCAAGTCCAAAGGGTAATTACCCCCTACTTTTGAAAATGATGGGTATTTGCATATTTCCTTTGCACTGTTGTACTCTCTACTTCAGAAAAGATTGCTTACAAGTACACTTTTAAAATTATGTTTGACACAAGTGTTATTCAATAAACGCAGGATACAAGTGAAATGTATATCTCTGTTTAATTTGACACGATTGTGTCATGTTTATTAATAAAATGTTGTAAATATTTTGTTTTTTGCTCGTCGATTTCGGCAGTTTTCACAGCCGTGTTGACAATGTCATCAATGATTCCTTTAACTATACTGTCACTAGACACAGATGAAACTGTCAGGAACTTAAGTATATAATTTTCCGTAGCCCTCTTGCTCATTTACAACGAACGTGTTCCCAAAATTACTTTCGTTTTAGTTCTTACTTATTACGTAAAACCGCATTTATTTGTAATACTGACCGCGATTGGATGATTTATCATAAACATCCAATCAGATCTCTTTTGACATCGATGCTTAGAAAGGCTAGCTTTCGGTACCCCTGGGATGCACTCGTCGCAACTTCGGCTGATTCCGTAGGGAGAGAAGCGGACTCACCCGAGGTTTGCAGATTGCCCTGGGATGTATACGCTCTCTCCTTCGAAAAGTATAAAGGGAAGTAATTACGGGGAATTTCTCAAAGACAAAAATGTATTGTTAAAGTACGCTCCTAATTTGGAAAGTTTGCTTACACAGCAATATGTATGTGTAATGTGTACACTCTGATCTGATAATACATGCATTTTTTCTCGTTTTCATAGCGCAAATACGCAGCTTATCTGGAGCTCTGATATCTACATGTATATTGTCAATAAATCTATGCTTTATGACAATTATACAATGTCTAACATTACAAACACATGTACTTGAAAGTTTGTTTTTATCTTTGACAAGTACAATGTTTTTTACATATAAAATACTGGCAGTTTTGAAGGTCGAGACAAACTTTATCACTAGGTACATATATACAGTTTGTAGTATCATGGAGAGTCAGACGAGCTGTACTTGTGAATCTAGTAATAATGTATGTCGAGTTAATTTTCAGTATCACGGTCAGTTCGTTGATACGGACAACATCACTTGATGAGATCAAAGAAAAAATGTCCAATTATACTATAGATCATTTAAAATATACATGTAGATACATATATGTACACATGTACTCATACACAAACATGTAGTCTGAATCAAACTCATGATCAAGTAAGGAGTTAGGATTAGGGTTATGGTGTTTAACGCCACTTTTAACAATATTTCAGCTATATTGTGGTGGCAAGTTTTTATTGGTGGAGGAAAACGGAGCATCCTGAGAAAACCACCACCCTGTCACAAGTCACTGACAAATTTATCACATAATGTTGTATCGAGTACACCTTGCCATATGCATGAGCAGTATTCAAACTCACAACATTAGTGGAGATAGGCAGCTTTAGTCCCCATATCAATATTTTAAAAATAGAAATGGGATTTTCTGCAAACTCAAGCTGAACTTACAATGAGAGCAACCCAATGATCAAATATTTTGATTTGACAATTCATCGTCAATTGTTTGAAAACTTGCCAAAAATGAAATACTTCCTGGCATTTATTTTATCGGTCCAAGACAATCTATGTCGGACTTTTGCCACTGTCCGATGAACCTTCGGAATGACTGGGCACAGGTAGTTGTAAATCCAACTACGATATGATCCTGACCACAATGGCCCCTCATGATCAAGTGAAATAGCAATACAACAAATGTTATTTCAAGTCTACAGAATTTAATCACAATAAGTGTATATATCAGGAATGCTTTTTATATAATTACTGTAATGTCTGTATTGTCACTTATTTCCACTGGTATATGTACATGTACATTTTGTACATGTATCAGTTTCTGTGAATTGGCGGAATATGAGATGTTTGCAATTGTTGACTATATTTTGTCATTTTGAAATATACCAATATTTACTTCTAACAGTGGGCCGTCATGGTCGTGATCATATTGCAGCAGGTCAGTGGTTTTTTCCAAGTGGTCTGGTTTCCCACATAGATAAAACTGGCCGCCACGATATACAGTAACTGAAATATTGCTGAAAGTGGCGCTAAACACCATAACCCTACTACTGACATCTCTAGTTTTATACACCTTTCCCAGTGTACTGAATTTTATGTCTTTATGGTACCAAAGAAAATTGCATTAGTATTCAACAAATTAAAAATGAATTCTTAGTAACGTACAAATACAATGTAGCTCCAGATAAAATTTGTATTAAGAAGAAATGAAAGAAAAATAACTCTACTTTTTAATTTATTGTTTTGAAATGTTTCATAGAAATCACATACATGTACATTGTACTGTAGGGGCAGTCGTGATAGTTTGGTAGTTGGATTTATAACTACCTATATATGCAATCAGTGCAGATCACCACTAACGTTGTGAGTTCTAACCTCGCTCAGGTGAGGTGTACTCAATACAACATTATGTGATGTTTGTCGGTGACTTGCGGCAGGTCTGTGGTTTTTTCTGGTATTCCAGTTTCCTTCATCAATAAAACTGACCGCCACGATATAACTGAAATATTGTTGAAGTGGTGTTAAACACCATAACCATAACCTCCAACATTGTAATATACATGAACATGTTGTAAAACAAAATTTCTTGTTTTAGATTAAAATTAAATCAAATTGGACTTTTAAGTGATGGATATCTTTAGATCATGTTACTGTACAGTGAAACCTGTCTAAACAGAAACTTGTTGGCATTAATTTTTGTGTTCAGAATAAACAGGTTAAATTAACAAAGATTTCCTACACTGTCACGTTGTTAAAATGTTGTTTATACATAAAGGTTTCGCTGTACAAAATGCATAAGGTCAGACAGAATGCAAAATATATGTACAGGTACATGTACATAATACCTATGCACAGATGTATATATCGTAGGGTAATATTAATTTTTTTTCCCCAAAAAATTTACTAACTACCCATACATGTACATGGTGAGCTTTAATTATTGTTGGAGAAAACAGGATTACCACAGGGAGAAACCAAAGACCTTCATATTATTAAATGAGAATATTGAATAACAATGGGAATTAGAGTACATATGACCTGTGTCTGAACCTTACATTTTAGTGAAAACACATTTACCTGTAAAAAAAATAAATAGGAAACAGTACACCAGTATTAAATACCTATAGGTCTTAATTAGTAAATGCATAACAAAATGTTTCTTACCAGATATAAAATAATTAGAGGTGAATATACAAGTATAATGTACAATTACCATTTTGTACATGTATTTAATTTGCTTGTTATTAAATCCTGTATATCCAATACATTACAATGTTAATTTGCTTGTTATTAAATCCTGTATATCCAATACATTACAATGTTGTTTTATGTGTATTGATTGTTATACAGTGTATATATAACCTCCAACTTAATTGTGTTAATCTCCTCTTTTTTCATGCAGGTAGACAAAATACATTTAATAAACATAAACAAGATATATGTTTTGATAGTTGGAATTATTGAGGGGGGAGATTAGGATTATGGTGTTTAATGTCACTTTCAACTGTATTTCAGTTATATATCGTTATTAATGATAAAACAAATTGTTTTCTAGAAAATGCAGAAATACGAAAGAAAGAACTTTTTTTTTCAAACACAAAGTACAATTGTTTTATTTTCTCTTTACGAAAAATACATATATAAGTACCAGTTGACAATCTATTTTTGTCTATTATTGGAACAGGTGACATATGTTTACATTTTGTATTGGGGTGATTTTCAAAAAAATGAAGACTTTACATTTTCAGTGAATAATTTGAATATTAAATGATATGAAAGAAAGGTAAATATCTTAAAACAAGCACAATGGTAACAGTTATCTTCATGAAAAGTGTCATGGAGATTGCTCTTCCGGTTAAAAAGTTATCCTTTAAAAACTGGTCAAATTTGTCAGGAGTGTGACGTTTTAGCGTGACAAACTTTGAATTGCCTTAACTTACCTCGATGATAGAAAAAATAAAATAAAAAATATATTAAAGAAAGATGGTATTCTATAATTTCGTACCATTTTACTTCAAATATCTAGATGCTTTGTGACCCTATGATTTTGCGACAAAAAATTATTCTATTTTTTAAATTAGTGTACGTGAATAAATTTAACTTGAAAAATTGTACAAATGTCAAATTAAACCTTAATAGTTTTTCATTGTTGAGACTAATTAGTTCAGAAAAGTCAAAATATGTTGTAAAAAAACATTATTTATAATAATTTAGTAGTATTAGACTGGATGAATATGATAGTTGTAAAATTGGGCTTGCATAAGGAGAGACACAAAAAATGTCAGGAGTGTACATTTGATCTTAGTTGTAGAGTACTATGTTGTATGCTTTAATAGTTCACAATTTTCTTTATTTTCCAATCAAAGAAAAAAGTTGGAAATTGCTCTGATATATGACATAACATAGCTAGGAAATTAAAATAACTAATGTCAGGAGTGTGACACTTTTAATAGGCATATCTTTTAAATAAAACAAATAATAAACCATGCTTCTACAAACTTCCACAATGTTTTCAATTTAATTACATATAAACAATAAGTAATAATTGTAGTATTTTTGTATATTGCATGACACCTTCCTCATAATAAGTGATGATAAAAGGGTTATATTTTCTTAAAACATGTCAAAATATGGATTTTTTCTAAATGAAAAATTAATGTATGTTTGCTTTAGATAAACAGACTACTTACTTTAATATATCTTGCCTTTCATAAAACATTTTCATTCTTTTGATATAGCATTTTTGAAAATTTATAAATAATTTTTCATTCAACAGTAATATGTCACACTCCTGACATAAAAACATTAAATGTCGATTGCAATTGTAGTAGGAAGTTTTTTTGCAGAGTAAATTATTGAGAAACATGGGGAAACTAATTTGAAAACCACTAAAAAGTTATTTTATACTAAGAAAAGATGATCTATTACTAGTTTTAATAAATTTCAAATCCATTTTAACCATTTTTTGATAAGATAAATTCCTAAAGGGCAAATAATTAGCACACTCATCATTAGAAAAAGCAAAAACATAATTTTTAATCTTCTTTTAATATTTACTGTTAACTGTAAGAAATACAAGCTTTTGAAGAAATAAAACTTTTAGTTTGGAAAGAATAAGTTGGTTATATTATTTTCGAGAGGAAGTCAGGAGTGTGACAATTTTATTTAAGAAATAGATTATTTTGTAAGCATATAGCCTTCATAAAACTGCTTGTAATTGTCTCGGGGAATTATTTAATTCTCAATAAGCACTATACTCTTGAAAAGATGTATAAATGGTTGAAAATTGAGTTGTCATTTTTTATAGTTATGATAGTATTACTTAGAATATGATAAAATATGATTGAAATAACATCATAACAATGCAAAAATGAAATATATTCAAGGGAAACCTTTTTTCAGTCAAAATAGATTATGTACTACTACTTAAAAAAGTTATTGTGACCAACGATGATTGCATTTAGCTTGATATTTGGTGTATTTATCTTTTAGAAAAATGTGTCAGGAGTGTGACAAAACATCAAAAAATGGACAGTATTTTCATTTGGTTACCTCTAGTTTATACCACCAATGATCAACTTAACTTAACTTTTGTTATATTTATTAGGCATATATAAATAATTGATTTACAACTATTAAGCCTCATTAGATTATATTTTTTATGCTTGTATGAAAACTTTAATTACCAGATTTTTTAAAATACATAGTAAAAATAGTGTTTCTTTGATATACTGAAACTGTTTTCTCATGATATATACAAAGTTTGGTACCAAAATGTGCCTATTTCATATCATTATCAAATGGAAATACATTTAGGTCTCTTACCATACCCAAAAGAAAATGATACCTCTGAGAAAGTAAGTCTGTATTTGTTATCATTTTAACACTTTGTTGCTAATAAAAGTTGATTTTTTTTTTTTGTCTTCATATATTGCACTGAGCAACTGAATCTGAAAAATATATCATATTGACATTATTTTACGACCAAAATTATGTCAATTTGTCCAATTTGAAATTTCACCCTCTATGTCACACAAAGTCTTCATTTTTTTGAAAATCACCCATTGCTTGATTGACTGATTGATTGGTGTTTAGCATCAACTTAAGCAGTATTTCTGCTACATACCTGTATGTATATCGTGGCATGAACAAATTTCATAAATTGATTTCCTCAAACAAATTTGTGTATAAAACAATTGAGTTATAAGATTTAAAAGGATAAAGTCATACATTGTATGCTTAGAACATATGTTATCTAATTACATTGTATATCTTCAGTCTTCAGCTTAACTTTTTACCTTACAGGCCCACCGAGCCTGTAAGTTCAATTATTTACAGGCTCACCATCAATTCTACAGGCCCGAATTTGAAAACTACATTAATGACCATTAATTCAAACCACCAAAACTCAAAACATCATGATGTACCAAATATTATGTGGACATGTCAATTATGCATTAGGTAAGACCAGAATGAAAGTAAAAAAAAAAAAAAAAAGACACTTTATTTTGGATTCATGTTTATATTAATCTCCTGAAAATTCTAAAATCATATTGTCAATAGCATCCTCAGTATATTCCATATCATCACTGTCCACCTCCTCCTCCTCATCATCACAACCAATATTGTTATAAGATTCTTATAACAAAAACTTGTGGTGTCATCATTGTGTGTGACATACAATGTATAATTTGGTGATAATTTTTAATATGTACTCCCCCCTTTTTTTAAATATCACTATGCTTTGAATTAATACTACACAAAATGCAAAAAGTCATATTTGTGCAGCCTTCAGCAGAAGAAATATGTATATGCCAATTTGCTCAATGGTCCAACTATATATAGATAGCTAGGGAATGCAAATACAGCACGAGCTATATAGTTCTAATAATAAAACCCTAAATGCTCGCTTACTCTGCCGAGACACAAGTTTGTCACAGGAGCTACATTATTGCAGCTAGAGCGTATATTGACACTGACATTCATAAACTGAAGCAAGTAAAGATTGTAATTATTATTTGTCAGACCTCAAATCAGAGTGCAACAATGGAACAAAACTACTGTAGTTCAAAGTCTATTTTCTAACTGCAGAGGTATTAACGTAGACACAGGTGTGTCAGCAACAGTTCTATAAATAAAAAATACCGATCGGATTTGGAAGCAGATCGAAAAAAATCTGAAGTGTCTCCGTGCATTTAAACGAATTTTGAATGACCAACCTTCTCAAAAATGAACATATTATATGAGAACTCAGACTTTATGTCACAGGATTGAGAAAAAAATTAATGAAAAGTTTGTTTGTTAGCTTCGATCAACATTTCCCGTAGCACAGTATGCGCCTCCTTTCTCGTGGTGCCATTTTTATTTGATATTGAACGAAATTTTTAAGCCGAAATGGATTACTTTTCAAGAAAGTCACTTTCAAAATACTTAATGAATACTATAGAATTCCATAAACACGATGTCGATATTTTCATAAATAGCAACTACTTCGCCCTCTAATGTGAGCCCTGCTTCTCGTCCTTTTTTAAAACCTACATGATGGTAAAAATATCAACCAATCAAATTGCAAAAAACAGACACACCTAAATCTATTTCGAATATCGGAAATTCTTAAAAGGACTTGTTTCCTACCCATTTTTGGCATTGACTCGGCAGCAACTGAAAACACAGAACAATAAACTAAATATCTACACACAATATCTTATGAAATTAACTTTTGAAACTATATGACTTTTTTTTCACATGTCCGTCTGACTTGTGGAACTACTCATTTTATACGCCTGTGTACAAGTTTACACGCCACGGGCTTCGGACTACCGCCTAATTTCGAAGACTGTTAGTACATTGTATATAACTTACAATAAAGTAGTTAAAAAATCATAATTGTGTCACCTGCAACATACATGTACATTTTGTATATTATAAATTGTTCAGTTAATTACATTTTTGTACATGGTGAGAATGTTGAAGTTTGTTATACTGAATATATTGTACATGTATGAACAAAAATAAAGGACTAGCTGTACACAGTACAATGTATATGACTGCAGAAAGTAACCAATGGATTCCTTGATGTCCTGCACCAGTGAGTTTTACTGTAATCAAGTTTAACTTGAAAACCATAACTACATTTTGTAACAGAAGAATTCTGCAAAATAATAATACCTGATGCTCTTTAAACAATCAATTGAAAGAAAATAAGGGGCTATGCAGATCATAGTATAATACGTCCACAACATATTGACAAGGGAAAGGTGAACAAGTGTATATTAAAAACAACTTTTGACACAGTAAATTGCTGGACAAAATAATGTATTGGACACAGTAATATGCTAGACCATTGTATTTTGGACATTTGTCTTGTACAATATTTCAAGTGTTAAATATAACTTTCAAATATGTGAAATTTTGGAATTTGTGCCCCTTTTAGAAATAAAATAGCAAAATATTTTTGCTGGTCCATCAATAATCCATAAAGATGATCATTTTGCATAAACTGAATTAAAATTACATGTAAAATAAGAAAGTTCACATTTTAGAATTTGGCTTTTGTCCCCTTTCGGTTGTGTATCTCCAAAACCATAAGAGAAATCTGTTGACATACTATCAACAGCTCTTGGCCCAATCAATTCAAAGAAAAATAAAGTGCATCAAAATTGTATGAAAAAAAAAAATTATATATGTACCTTCCAAAAGCAATATATGAAATATCAGAATTGGGTCCCTTTTAGACTCCTTTTTTAAATAAAATACCAAAATTTTGTTATAGTCCATCAATAACTTATTCAAAAATAAAAATTATATATGTACCTTCCAAAAGCAATATATGAAATATCGGAATTGGGTCCCTTTTAGACTCCTTTTTTAAATAAAATACCAAAATTTTGTTATAGTCCATCAATAACTTATTAAAATGATCATTTTGCAAAAAAAATAATGCATTTATATTGGGTGAAAAATAAGCTCTCCATCTACAAATAATATAACAGAAACATCCATTATAACACCTTAGTGCCTCTTGTTTAAAAACAGGTAATGTTACAATACCCCCAAATCAATAACGACCTTTATTCAGTGCCAAGGATCATTATGTTAAAAAATTAGAAGGATTCCTCCTCAACTACAACTTAAGTTATTGTATGGAAACCATTTAGTCTACATAGACGAATGAAGATAACAGCACCATAACAGAATACTACCAATATTAAATTTTTGCAATCCAGTGTGGGAAACGACCGCTCGCCAACTCGCCAAAGGCGAGTGAAAATTTCGGGTGACGAGCAAGATCCACTTTATACTCGCCGGTGTGGCGAGTAAAAGTTGTTAGGCGAGTAGGAACTTGAAAACGCTTGCCACGACAACTGGTTACAGCTTTAAAATATCATAGCTGCCAAACAGTTAAATTTTCTGTTAACTGTGTCATTTATCCAACATTTTATTAATCATTGTACTCGATAAGAAAACATTCCGCCATGAGTCATGACTTCATTTCTGTCAACAGAAAAATTAAGTATACAATCCCGACCCCGCATAATTTTGCCACGGTCGATTTCACGATTAAATGAAAGATTGTTATATTACAAAGAGATGTGATGATTTTCAAAATTAATGCAAATAAAATAATTTGGTTTCGAAATAATTCAAAAGAATTCGTAGCGAAAACTACGCGAAAACATAAAATTAAATATTTGTCGGAATCGGGTTTGACATACATGTTTTATACCGAGCATTAAAACTTAAAAGACGAAGACAACGAAATTGAGGAAGAAGAGATCAACGCAGCTCTTAAGAGAGTGTTGATCCTTCTTGACTAAGGTAATGACTTGTCAAAATCTGCAAAAATAATTGTTGAACATTACTGTATTGTTTATTTGGTATTTGTTGTAAATTGTTGGCGAGTTTAAAAAAAATGTCACTCACCAAATATGGCGAGCTCTATTTCATTTTGGCGAGTACTTATTTCAGTCCACTCACCATTTTGGCGAGTGTTTGAAAACCAGAGGCTCCCAGGAGCCTGTAATCGCTCACCTGGATCAAAGCTGCTTTCAATAACAATGCAACTGCACTGTGGCGGCCATCTTGGCGGGAGAGCGCAACTGCCAGACACAATTTTGGAAGAGGACCATCCAATGACTATTCCATCAAAGTTTGGTTCTAATTGTGCTACTGGTTCCAGACAAGATGGTTTTTATGTGAATTTCCCATAGGGTTCTATGTTAAACTAAGTACAGCTGTGCAGCCATCTTGGTCAGAGGACGGGACCACCAGACATAATTTTGGAAGAGGATTATCCAATGACTATTTTATCAAAGTTTGGTTCCAATTGAGCAACTGATTCCAAACAAGAAGATTTTTATGTGAATTTCCCATAGGTTCCTATGTTAAACTAAGTTTGGCTGTGGGGGCCATCTTGGTCGAAGGATCGAACTGCCCGACATATTTTTGGAAGAGAACCATCCAATGACTATTTCATCAACATTTAGTTCTTATTGAGCAAATGGTTTCAAACAAGAAGATTTTTATGGGAGTTTCCCATAGGGTCCTATTATAAATTAAGTTCGGCTGTGGCGGCCATCTTGGTCAGAGGTCTGAAATGTCAGACATAAATTTAGAAGGGAACCACCCAAGGATCATTTCAGCAAAGTTTGGTTGAGATTGGCTCCAGTAGTTTCAGAGGAGAAGATTTTTTAAATTTCATCCCCCCTTTTTTCTATTTTGAGCTTGGCGGCCATCTTGGTTGGAAGTCGGGATCACCGGACACAATTTTGGAAGGGGGCCATCCAAGAATCATTTCAGCAAAGTTTGGTTGAGATTGGCTCAGTAGTTTCAGAGGAGAATTTCATCCCCCCTTTTTTCTAATTTGCATAATCGGTCAAAATCGACAAAAGTTCAAAGTTCATGAAAAATCCTGTAATACATGTTAAAAAGCTCATCATTATGCTTATACAGTTCAAATTTGGGTACAATCTGGCTTAAAATAGAGCAATTTTGGCCATTTGAAAAAAAAAGTCTATTTTTAGTAACAGCGGCCATCTTGAATGGAGGGCGGGGCTGTCGGACACAATTTTGAAAGAGACCCACCCAGGGACCATCCCTGCCAGGTTTGGTTTAATTTCAGCGGTTTCAGAGGAGAAGATTTAAATGTGATCTTTTATCAAAATATGCCTAATTTGCATAATCGGTATATATCGGCTGGAAGAAAAATTTCACAGAAAAACCCGGAATATATGTTAAACTATTCCTTGTCATGTAGCTGCAGTTAAAATTTGAGCTCATTTTGACTTACACTAAAGCAGCAATGGACAATTAAAATTTCATCCCCCTTTTTTCTATTTTTAGCTTGGCAGCCATCTTGGTTGGAAGTCGGGATCACCCGACACAATTTTGAAAGGGGGCCATCCAAGGACCATTCCACCAAAGTTTGGTTGCAATTGGCCCCGTGGTTTCTGAGGAGAAGATTAAAATGTGAAATGTTGACGGACGACAGACGACGGACGAAAAGTGATGACAATAGCTCACATGGCCTAAAGGCCAGGTGAGCTAAAAATGGTTTCCCACACTGCAATCTCATAAAAAAAGTCTTTTGCATATAATGTTATTGCAATCAGATTCGTCAATGTTTTATTAAGCATGTTTATTCACAAGTGTATTTTGTTCACAGAAATTAATTTTAGAAAAAGGAAATGGGATCACATGACATATAATTTTTCAATAAGCAGCTTATGTGTGTAAACACAAAATGATCACAATTTCATTTTGAATCTTGCAACATACTGCAAACATCAACTGACCACACATATATATATCACAATTTGCATTAAGGTTAAGAATTTATAAATACCGGTAGGCCTAGTTTTAAGTTTATAAGGGTATCTCAAATGCGAGGTCAGAAGAGTCCAGAGATACAAAATACACAGAATAAGTTTGATTTGATCTGATATATAAATATAAATATAAAAATTTGCGATTTCAATTATTTCTATGCATACTAAATGTAGAAACTATCACAAAAGTGAGATATACAAAGAGACCAGAGAAACTAAAGTGGCCTATTATTATCATTAACGTAAATTTTCGGTAGACCAAGGAAAATACAAATGTATTCGAATGAAATACTGTACATGTCGATTTCCATCTTTATATCATGCAGATATAAACAGGTATATTGTTTTTAATTTCCTTTAAGTAATAAGGAGGCTGTCGTTGTCGTGATCACATGGTAGTTGGATTTACAACTACCTATGCAATCAGTACCTATCACCATTAACGTTGCAATTTCAAATCCCATACAACATTATGTGATCAAGTTAACTTTTCAGTAACTTGCAGCAGGTCAATGGTTTTCTCCACAGGCGCATGGGGCATGGATTTCGTTTCCTCCTCCCCCCTTTTCTCTACTACCCCCCCCTTTTTTCAAAATTTTCATATAAATCATTCCTTTTTCAAAATTTTCATAATCATTCGTTTTTTCTTCATTTGACAATATCAGTAGACGTCATACATCATGAATAATACATGTATTCTGTGTCCACATTTTTTCGACTGATACAGTATAAGAGAGAAGGTATGCAACTCCATTTTCATATTTCGCGCCATATCGCTCACCTTGGTTGGGAAACCCCAGTGTTTTTTACACTTTTTACCTTGTCTACATATGCCACTATCGCATCAAACTGTTTCTAAGACACTTACCTAATTGCCCATGTTCGAATTTCAGTCTGTACGTCGATCTTTTCCAAGAAATCTCGCCGAGAATAGCGAGGCAGCTTCGTTTCTAGATCAAACTACATCATTTGAGACGGAAGTGCAAGAACGGGAACCCTGGGATTTTTACGAAATATTCGGAGCGCATCTGGGTTTTTCATTGCAGGTAATTTCACCTGCAATGAAAAACCCAGATGCGCTCCGAATATTTTTCCCATAATGTTTTGGCGGGAAATATAAACCGCTGAAAAAACATAACAGCAGACGGATTATTTCGTAAAAATGGCACAACGACCATCTGAATATGGAAACATTGAAATAATTTGATGGTAGATAACTGTTCAAAAAGAAATTCAAACTGAGAAATAGATTTTTGACCCTGTAATCATGATTACTTTTTGATTACATTTAGATTACTTTTCATTATTTTTACTTGGTATAAACATATTTATTCATGATAAACTGGTATAATGTTACAATACACACAAAATTTGTTTGAACATGACAGGATACGGAAACAAGCTAAGCTTATACAAATCCGTCTCCTATTTACTTATTTTGTCTTGATTGAAACATATCTTCTTAGATATTTAATGTATGATTTATGTAAATGAATTTTCTTCATGAAATTTATCAAACAAATAATGTAGAATGGTTTACTAGAAAAAATATAAAGTTTATTGACATCTAAATAAAAAAATATGTTATGAAATTCAATTGTTAAAAACTCCCAAAAAAATCTATTAAAATTAAATGGCAATCACAACATGATCAAAAGATATATTATTCTATGTTTAATTGCAATCAAAATTATTACAGGTACAAAAAATAATATGTATTAATTATGGCTTCAAAGGCTTGATATCCAAACAAATAATATCTCAATTTCAATTACTTTAGGATTTCAAAATTTCAACAAGCTCTAAAATTTTTAATTATCTGACACAACTTTCAAGATTTTATATATGAAATTGCTTCTATGAAAGACTATCGCCATGTCCTCATGATTCCTATAAGATAAAGAAATATTTTATATAAACCAAAACATAGGTATCTCATGAAGATTTCTTATGGGTGATTTTCAAAAAAATGAAGACTTTTCATTTTCAGAGAATAATTTGAATATTAAATGATATGAAAGAAAGGTAAATATCTTAATACAAGCACAATGGTAACAGTTATCTTCATGCAAAGTGTCATGGAGATTGCTCTTCCGGTTAAAAAGTTATCCTCTAAAAACTGGTCAAATTTGTCAGGAGTGTGACGTTTTAGCGTGACAAACTTTAAATTGCCTTAACTTACCTCGATGATAAAAAAAATAAAATAAAAAATATATTAAAGAAAGATGGTATTCTATAATTTCGTACCATTTTACTTCAAATATCTAGATGTTTTGTGACCCTATGATTTTGCGACAAAAAATTATCCAATTTTTTAAATTAGTGTACATGAATAAATTTAACTTGGAAAATTGTACAAATGTCAAATTAAACCTTAATAGTTTTTCATTGTTGAGACTAATTAGTTCAGAAAAGTCAAAATATGTTGTAAAAAAACATTAGTTATAATAATTTAGTAATATTAGACTGGATGAATATGATAGTTGTAAAATTGGGCTTGCATAAGGAGAGACACAAAAAATGTCAGGAGTGTGACATTGTATCTTAGTTGTATAGTACTATGTTGTATGCTTTAATAGTTCACAATTTTCTTTATTTTCCAAAAGCTCCAGACCCAATCAAAGAAAAAAATTGGAAATAGCTCTGATATATGACATATCATAGCTAGGAAATCAAAATAACTAATGTCAGGAGTGTGAGACTTTTAATAGGCATATCTTTTAAATAAAAAAAAAATAAACCATGCTTCTACAAACTTCCACAATGTTTTCAATTTAATTACATATAAACAATAAGTAATAATTATAGTATTTTTGTATATTGCAAGACACCTTTCTCATAATAAGTGATGATAAAGGGTTATATTTTCTTAAAACATGTCAAAATATGGATTTTTTTTCTAAATGAAAAATTGATGTATGTTGCTTTAGATAAACAGAATACTTACTTTAATATATCTTGCCTTTCATAAAACATTTTCATTCTTTTGATATAGCATTTTTGAAAATTTATCAATAATTTTTCATTCAACAGTAATATGTCACACTCCTGACATAAAAACATTAAATGTCGATTGCAATTGCAGTAGGAAGTTTTTTTGTAGAGTAAATTATTGAGAAACATGGGGAAACTAATTTGAAAACCACTAAAAAGTAATTTTATACTAAGAAAAGATGATCTATTACTAGTTTTAATAAATTTCAAATCCATTTTAACCATTTTTGATGAGATAAATTCCTAAAGGGCAAATAATTAGCACACTAATCATTAGAAAAAGCCAAAACATAATTTTGAATCTTCTTTTAATATTTACTGTTAACTGTAAGAAATATAACTTTTAGCTTGGAAAGAATAAGTTGGTTATATTATTTTCGAGAGGGAGTCATGAGTGTGACAATTTTATTTAAGAAATAGATTATTTTGTAAGCATATAGCCTCCATAAAACTGCTTGTAATTGTCTCGGGGAATTATTTAATTCTCAATAAGCACTATACTCTTGAAAAGATGTATAAATGGTTGAAAATTGAGTTGTCATTTTTTTATAATTCTGATAGTATTACTTAGAATATGATAAAATATGATTGAAATAACATCATAACAATGCAAAAATGAAATATATTCAAGGGAAACCTTTTTTCAGTCAAAATAGATTATGTACTACTACTTAAAAAAGTTATTGTGACCAACGATGATTGCATTTAGCTTGATATTTGGTGTATTTATCTTTTAGAAAAATGTGTCAGGAGTGTGACAAAACATCAAAAAATGGACAGTATTTTCATTTGGTTACCTCTAGTTTATACCACCAATGATCAACTTAACTTAACTTTTGTTATATTTATTAGGCATATATAAATAATTGATTTACAACTATTAAGCCTCATTAGATCATATTTTTTATGCTTGTATGAAAACTTTAATTACCAGATTTTTTAAAATATACAGTAAAAATAGTGTTTCTTTGATATACTGAAACTGTTTTCTCATGATATATACAAAGTTTGGTACCAAAATGTGCCTATTTCATATCATTATCAAATGGAAATACATTTAGGTCTTTTACCATACCCAAAAGAAAATGATACCTCTGAGGAAGTAAGTCTGTATTTGTTATCATTTTAACACTTTGCTGCTAACAAAAGTTGAAATTTTTTTTTTTGTCTTTATATATTGCACTGAGCAACTGAATCTGAAAAATATATCATATTGATATTATTTTACGACCAAAATTATGTCAATTTGTCCAATTTGAAATTTCACCCTCTATGTCACACAAAGTCTTCACTTTTTTGAAAATCACCCTTATACAAGTTAAAAAAGAGATCTAAATTTCAATAAAGATATTATATAAAAAGCAAAATGTAAATTATATAGTAGAATAACAAAATATTTTCAATCATACATATTACAAATTAAGTGATAAATAGTAAGTTGTAATATTTGTAAAATTTTTGATTTTTTTAAAGAATACTCCAATGTATCTGATATTCAGAGATATGGTATGTGATATTTCTGCTTTTTATTTTGGTGCTGATTTTCCTTTTAATATTGTATTATATGATCATTTTCATTATTTGTGGGTTACTATGCAACCTGTAATGGATATTTTATTAAATCTATTTACATAAATTAAGGATTTAGTTTTCATATTTAGACTGAGAAATTGTGCACAGTCTGCGAATTTAGCCACAAGTCTGATGCCAATGGCTTGTGAAATTTATTAGGGACTTGTGAAATTTGACATATGAGAAGTCCTACTAGCTTGTGACAATTTTTTCAGCTGTGACTACTTTTCTTGTGTATCTCTGTTTTCCGTGGTCTGTCGAGACCGTTGCGATTGGTCAAAAAAGCGTGTTGCATTGCCTAGCAACAAAAGTCTAGCACGATATATACTGTGTTAGCGGTAGACGATCGCCACATCGCATTTTGCGAATATAACGGTAGTGTGGCGAGGATAATTGTGTGGCACTAGCCACATTGGCGAACGAAAAACTGTTAAAGCGTGCATCTGACAACGATCTTTTATTATGTAGAAGTCAACTTCGAATAAAACGCGTTATAGACAATGATTTGATCGATGTATAATATCCAAAATGATTTTAAAGCGGGTCAAATTGATTATTTCCGGTGGTTTTTTCAGTTGAAATAACATTATCCGGGTCCCATTCCGGAAATAGTTTCGAATTTAGTCACCGACTGACTGGTTTCCTAAATTACGCTTTATTCTGTCAGTCCTTCTCGGCTTCTGTCTACGCTTGCATCTAAAACCAGTAAATTATTTGACAACGAGAAGGTCAAGCATGACTAATTCACGTTTTCCCTGGGTCCATTCGCCCTGATAATTATATATATGAAAGTTATTGAAAATAAATGAAGTATTAATGATATTTGATGGTTTAAAATTTTGGAAATTTTAAATATGGTGTTGACATGCTAAAAACTAAAAAGTGTATTTCGATAATAAAAAAGTTTATCAAAACACACACGAGATCAAAGAACAAGCTGTAAAGTAAATAATTCTTTTATGCTTAAATTTGTTTTACTCAAACCAAGCTTTACATCAATTAATTGTAATGATGAAATCAACAATCATTCATTTCAAACAATATCTAATAGCTGCTTAATTTCTTTAACAAAAGCTTATATTTTTAATTAAATCTTTTCTATATCATTACTTCTTTAATTTCAATTACAATATTTATTATGTTCATTAAGATACTTTTTAATTATCAGGGCAAACGGACCCACTTTTAGGGCGAATGAACCCAGGGCGAACGGACCCGATACCAAGCATGGCCAAGCACCAAGGATCTATTTTATCCTTTTTTGGCAACGCCCCCACACAGCATAAAACAACAAAATCATACGAATATTGAATGTTCTGTTTATATAATGTTCAAAGTTTGTTGTTTATCATGATAATATATGAATTATTATTGTTAGTTAATTAAATAATAAAGTTTTGAACTTTCAACTGTTTTATGCTCTTTGTTTATATTTAGTGTGGCTAACTGAAATTGAGTGTGGCTAAAAGAAATTATTACCCATTAGCCACAGTGGCTAATAAAAAAAAATGTCTACCGCTAACACAGATATAGTTCAGGTTTTTTACGACAGTCTTGCCAGTCAAAATATTTCTTTTTTGTTTCCGCTACGCTGATTGGTCAATTTGATGGAATATTACGTATCGGAATTTTTGATTGGTCGAAACTGTAAAATAAGATAAATAATATAATAAAAGTGTCAAGTCATGGTAAACAACAGGTATGTCTAAGTAAATCTCAGCCATGAGCTTTCTACGATATGTCGAGGGGTCTATCCCCAGCAAAAACATTGAAAAGACCGGCATCGGCGGACGAAAGACAGGTGGCAAAAAAAAGTATGATAAAGAATCCAGGGAAAGAAAATTTCTTCCTCAATGGACGAAAGATCGTTCTTGGCTGGCCTACGAGGAATACAAGCAATTGATGTTCTGTAACTGTCGACAGAGTGTTTGTCAAAGGAACAAATAAGTTCAAATTTGATGCTGTCAAACAGCACGATAGTAGTAAGCCACACCAGTATTATTAATCTAGGTACAACCGTACATCTCAAACCCAACTGAACCTATTAATTTCAGTCGTTGATCTAAACCTTGGACAAAATTGTCTTGATATGGGGGACTTGTAAAAATTCCATTGGCACAAGTCCCCCTGGCTGGTAAGCTAAAAAGTTTATTGTGAAGACTGTGTGCATATTTTTAAGCAAGTTTTTAGAACCAGAATGACTTGTTTTTTTATCTTCTTAATTATATATAACATTGAAATGGTGTGAAATTTAGTAATGGTGATTGTTGCATCATTTGGTGTCATAAATAAGACCATAATTACAAATTTTATCTGTGGCACAGGTTAACTGCTAGTTTATTATCCACGATAAACTTTTGACAGGATGTTTAAAATTATTTGATATATATTATTAAAATGTGCAAATGTATGTTATAATATTTACTAATATATAGTATAAGATGGAATGAATATTGATTATAGTAATAAGACAAAACATATTTTTTGAAAAAAGGAAAATGAGAATTGTTGTTTATAATTTACAATGTACTGTATGTTATTGCATGTAATGATCACATTAAAACTGAATTGTAATTCATAGTTCTGAGTAAGAAATACATTAAATAAGAGATATTGGACAGATAAACATGAGACAAAATAACATAAAACACTAATATATTGGTTGTCATGACATTAAATGTAATCAGTAATGTAATCGATTACATTTGAAAACTGATGTAATCGTAATGTAATCATGAAAATTGCAAAGTAATTGTAATGTAATCGATTACATTTGAATGTAATTGACCCCAAGTCTGTAAAGACTCACACATGACTTCGTTTTTAATTTCTTTAGCTTGTGCATCCATTCATTAAAATTTAGATTACGGTTTATTAATTATTAATGCAATAAATTAGCGCATGTGTTATTAATTGACAACTTGTTAATCACATCATTAATACCCATTTTATTGTTTGAATATTTTAAAGAAAAGTCTTGATTGACATCATTAACAACATCAAAGGTGGGATTAGGAAGTGTCAAGTGCACTTGACCATTCTAATATGTGATCGTCCATGCGCAACATCCATGCGTAACGGAAGACAGGTAAACGATTTGTTTGTTCTACAATTTTCTTTGTTATATCATGTCAATTTTGAGCAATAAAAACGTTGTTTGGGTTTAAAATTCTCTTCGTTATAAGCCTGATTTCGCTATAAAAAATTTGTAATAGGCCTTCACAAATACATTGTTTAAATAGCGATGGGACCAGGGATTTATCTTTACTTCGCTATAAGCCTGATTTGGTTACAAGCCTGTTCATTATAAGCAAACTCTACTGTATGTATCAAATATTGAGTTGTTATGAATATTAGAGGTAAAAAAAAAAGGGGGCGATTATCCTGGCATCCAATATCTCTAAAATGATCACATGAATATCATTTAAAAGATTCCCGTTCCTGATTCCCAAAAATAAATAATAATACCAATACCCTATATCCCACAAATAAACAGGGTGGATAAAATATATCGGCAAAACCACTAACTATCGCTCAATCTGATTCAAACATTATTTTTCACTCTGCAGCGATTGTGACAATTTTACATTTGTGACGTCTCTTATTTCAAAGTAAATACCATCATTTTATTTATTAAATTCAGAGTTCACCAGCTATAACGGTGTGTTGACTAAATCTGTCGGGAGAATCTACTTCTGTCCTAAGAAATAGACTTAAATACGTAAAATATGGTGTGAAGTTAAATTACTGGATAACTGAGTTATCATACATACAAAACACAAACAGAAGTCAAAAGAAGTCTTTTTTTAGTTGATACATCATGTCATTAAAACCTATTGAAGGCGAGCGGGTTTACCACTTTTAACAATTCGATCTTTCCTGCCTTGTAGTTGTACATGTATACAAATGAAAGAGTAGAGGGCCGGTACTTGAAAGCTGTTGTTACCATAAGATTGTATGATGTAGTATGGATATATGGACACAAGCACACTACATTAAGGAAAAAAGAGATGAAATAATAAAAATGAATTTTGAAAGCATGACAAATTACAGCAAATGATGAGTTTATTAATAAAATTCTCGATCATAAATTGACACAAGAACGTCACGAGTCAGAGAAGCATTTCTATGGGTGGAATCTGTTTATTACCATTATAATTGAACACTAATAAACAAAACAAAAACAGGGTCATTCTTAAAATAGTTTGAAATTAAAATAAAATATCGATAAGGAAGTGCAATTCATTAGCAGATGATTGAAATTCGAGTGAAGGCGAAGCAGAAATTTTGAAGCCAATGAATTGAAGGGATGCATGCCCAGGTGCTTGTTGAAAACCTGGGCTCATATTCGATATTAAACAAGGAAATAACTTGCAGTATTCTTCTTTTACAAAATGATATGAGTTGATAACGATTACACTATTCATATATTGTCTTACACTTAAAATAATATCATTTTAAGGTTCATCTTCCTTCTGTTCGTTTGTCAATCCAGACCGGAAATAATATTACCAACGACATCTAACGGCAAATCTTGGGGAAAATATCATGTATTTCCCTCCCTTTAAAGGTGAACACAAGGTAAAATATCAAGGATTTATATATCTACTATATAAATCCTTGAAAATATGAAGCAAGCGAATCAACAATCATGATGAGTTTATGGCAGATATTTATTAAGTATGAATACTTCCCTATAAGAATAAACATATCATTTAAACCAAGGATACTATATAAATCCTTGTTTAAACATACAGGCATAATATTCATATTTAAAATCAAAGATACAATTGTGATAAAAACTGCAAATGTGCGACCGTCAAATCTCCTGTTGGAAAACCAAAAGTTGCATAATCAGATGTGGTGACCTTCCTAGTTAATTGACGACTGGGTTACTTAACGGACACAATTTTGGAAGATAATAACTCTATACTGGTTCAATTTGGCAAAGTGGTTCCTGAGTAGATACGATAACGTAACCATCAGTCCACTTTTGCTCCAGCGAGGGTTACAAATCGGTCCCATTCAATGTAATGGAGCACGCCCGGAGTGATTCACACCGAGCGGTTTTTTGTCCTAATTCCGTTGAAGTGGTTGGAAAAATTAACAGGGGTGAAAGATAAATATATTTAGGTAAAGCTTGAGGTGTTAAGTAAACGCTGTATCAATCCATGGTAGACTTATCTTCATCTGAAAGTTTGAATGCATGAAATCTTTTTTTTTCTGTTCGACATTTTGTTTACAAGTTGCTATTTCACGTGCACTTGCCTCGTTTTGGAGATATCCTTATTTGGATCAATTGCTGTAAAATCGTAGTAAAAGTTTTCCATATTTGGCATTCAGATCCATATATGGATAGGCTCCGCCCATCACGAGAGTCTACGTAAGGTGTCATGGCGGACAAGAAACAATTTTCGAATGCGAAATCGATCGTGAAGGTAGAAACAGGTATTGTTACACTTATTTCGTATCACCATTATTTAAAAATTGTAGGGAATAATAAATTATGACCACATATGCAAAAAGAAAGTTGAAATATTCACGGAGCGAAAATTTTAATTTGCTCCATTACGTTGAATGGGACCGAATCGTAACCCTCGCTGGAGCAAAAGCGGACTGAGGTAGTTCTTGAGCAGAAAATCTAAAGGCAGAAAATTTAATGGTCTCCAAGTGTTGGCAAAGTTCACTTTGAGCATTTGGTTCTGGTGAGGTTATAAAAAACATAAATTGCCAGAATCCGGTTTCCCTCCATCAATATATAGCTGACACCATTGTAAAACGTGGCATTAAACACCATAACCCTAACACACTAATTTACCTGAATAATCTCAAATATTTGTAAATTTACATGTAATATAAAAACTAGAAGCTCACCTGAACTTGTATCGCTTACCTTGTTATTCATACACAGTTTGTGTTCAGTTAGAGACTGATATGAATTAATTTAATTATATGTCTATAGTTCAATCAAGTCTCAGACTAGATTTTGTGTGGGGAAAAGAATATTTCGATATATGTGTACATTTAGAGCCCTACGGTAAACTTTACCCAGTTAAAATATGACTTAAAATAACAATTTAAAAGTTTGGAAATCAGTCCCTATTATTGGTCCTATATACATATATTTAGCATAATTAGGGTCAATTATCAATTTACAAAGACAGTTACAAATTTTGATCTTATAAGTATTGAATTAAATAATGATATTTTGATTTGTATCTCTTAATACATGCAAGGATTTATATACTATAAATCCTTGATACATATCATTCTCTATCCAGAGTTGTCGTTCCTGCTATGTTTTGTAGCGTGGCAGGAACGACAACTCTGGATAGAGAATGGATACATGTAAGTTGTATTAAAAATCATTTTATTTTATCAATTAATCAAACAGGATTTGCAGACATAATCAAACGCATACATACCGCATCGGTGGCGTAATGGTTAGCGTGCTCTCCTCGAGTGCGGTAGATCGTGGGTTCGAGGCCCGATCGGGTCAAACCAAAGACTATAAGTGATATTTGCTACTTCTCCGCTAAAGCCTAAGCGAGAAAGAGCAAAGACTGATTGTCTCGGAATCAGACTAATGTGTCCGAGTGGAGCGACATGTCTACCCCCGGATTATTGTTTCAGTGAGCTAGCACTATAAAAATCCATCTTAGCGTGTTGGTCTGGAACAAAGCGGATCTCATCATCATCTCATTGAGAATTAACTTGTTCTCACCATAATATAGCTGAATCGGCGTTAAGCAACAATCACTCACTCACTCAAACTCATACATGTAGTAATCGGTAAATGTCAAATAAAAAATAATAGCATGTGTATGGAAGGCTAGAGTTTATTGGGGCGGATTTGCAATGAAAACCAGTTTACAAAGGATCGGAAAACAAATGTACAATGACATTTTTACTTACCTGTATGTTTAATTGTAGTCAGCTGGATTTTTTTTAATTATAACAAGTGTGGACACAGAAATGTGCTGTCCAAAAGGCAGGTGTGGATGTCAATATTTCATATTATTAACTTTAAAAAAAAAATCATGGATACAGGGGTCCTGGATTTTTTTAAATCAAAAACTAATCCTGGATTATTATTTTTGTTTAAAGTCCGGTCCTGTGTTTTTATTTCAAATGCTCATCATAGCCCCCTCCCCTCCCAAGGGATATAAAATTGTATCATTAATAAATAATAAATTCAGATTTTCTATTTAAAATAAATCTCATTTACAAAACCACTGATATTTGTTCAATTTTTAGCACTGATTTAAGCTTTAGTCGCAACAAATTTTAATTTTTCTCTTTAAACTGTCGAAACATAACATTTATTTAACTGTAAAATTCACAAATAAAATTCATCCCCCCTTTTTCCCCCTTTTTTCTTGTTTAAATCAATGATCAACAATATTCCAGAATCAAACAAATGAATAAATATAACATAGATTTCTTTTACATGCATCTTTTTACCATGCGGAGTCAGTGTGTTTTAAATCGGTCATCCAATCAGGACGCTCATTAGTCTTGTTCAAGATAAAAAAAATAAATAACTAAAATTACCTGTGGGTGTTTCCCCACTTCAACTCGTAAATTTACATAGAAATCGGAAATATTTCGTCATATAACTTCACACATGGTTTTTTCTATCATATTTCTTGAAGACAAGCATAAAATTGTATTGCATTTATCAATATTTTATTAGTATCAACAGCTTTTTCAACACCGTATCTGTTTCTCGATACAACCGCCCGATTACAGTGACCCGTCACCCACTTTAGCACGTTCTACCAGTTTTTTTTCTTAATAATGTTGTTTAAATATGCTAAGGATACTTTCTATTCTTATTGGCTTGTCCCCTTATGATTTACTCGACGTGATTTATAATTAAGCTATCATACATATGCATGTCAACGAACACAAAAATTGAAAGATTAAGAAATCTCTCGATTTAGAGCATTTCATTCGAGCTTCGTGCCCGAAGTGATATTTGAACTTTTTTATTTCATTATATGTTTCAGTGCTAATCTTATGTATAACTATCATTTAGATACTATCAAGATACATTTTTAATGTTTAGTTAATGACATAGTGTACATATATTTGTTAAATAGACTATGTAGATTGAATAAAATATCTGTCTTTACATAATTCTTAGTTTTCTTGACATTTTAATAATACAGCATAACCACATTTTTCATCTAAAAAGCTTTCTCATGAATATGAAATTACTTGTAGTAATTTATTTACTTGTGCTAAAGTTGATTGTTTTCCAACCAAATGGCGAGGTGTGTTTGATATGGGATAGTTTCTCAGTGGCTTGTTGTAGGTCAGTGGTTCCCTCATCTAAAGCTGTCACGATCTAACTGAAATGTTGTTGAAAGTGTTTGTGATCTAAGACAGGTCAATGGTTTTCTTCTCCTTGTACCCTGGTTCCCACCACCTATTAAGCTGTCACAATATAACTCTCATGTTGTTGAAAGTGCTTGTGGTTTGTGGCAGGTCGGTGGTTCCCTCCACCTATAAAGCTGTCACGATATAATTGTAATATTGTTCAAAGAAGAGTTTGAAGATACCAAAGGGGTAATATGAATCCTTAAATCGGAGGACAGACTAAACAATAGTCAAATGAAAAGGACAAAGGGACAAATAACGATCTACAAAACACTACACAGAAAATTAAAGATCGAGTAACACGAACTCCACTAAAAACCAGGGGGTGAACGCAGGAGCTTCGGACGGATGATCAGTTACTTCTCCATTAGTGGCACCCGCCGTGTTACTCTAGTTACAAATCCGGCGAAAGTCATGAATGAGGAAAGGAACGGGAAGTGTTTACGACAAGTGGAACATATCCGTGGTCATTTGGGACACAGATATTCCGTAACGGTTAACCAAGGCATGGTGGCGACCATAAAACTTTCGAGGTGATGACTTCAATTTAACCAATAGGAATCCTTGGTTCAATAGCTTCCTTGTTAGCAGCAACCCTCTATCAAGGAATTCCTAAATAGGAACCACAACCTCTGCAATATCAGATCAACTGAAAGATATATACTCCATATTCAGGCGCTACTTGTACTCTGATTCCCTCCACCTATAAAGCTGTCACAATATAACTGTTATGTTGTTGAACGTGTTTGTGACCTGCGGCAGGTCGATGGTTTTCTTCTCCTTGTACCCTGGTTCCCTCCACCTATAAAGCTGTTATCATACAATTGTAATTTAGTGGAATGTGTTTGTGACCTGTGGCAGATCGGTGGTTTTCTTCTCCGTGTACTCTGGTCAGTAGCGTAGCTAGAGGGGGTCCGCTTCGGGCGACACTTTTGGGTCTGCTGTACATAAACCTTTTTCCGTTTCAAGTAAATTAGGGAAGAACCAACAAATACCAATTTTATAGGTATTAAACCACTAATTCATTTTCATTTTCATTTCATTTCATTTTAAACATATTTTATTCATAAATAAATGAAATGGATTGGATAGCAGGCAATGGCCTATATAAATCCTCTCCATACACAAGGCAACAACAAAAATCAACAATGCATGCAGTTAATATTTACAATACACAATATAGAATTTCATACTCAAAGGGAAATAACTCGAGTATACAATAGCAGTCAGAAATCTCATATATTCAGTTATTGATAAGTAATTAACATTAATTAGATTTTATCGACAATTTGGCCGATATGAGATCTACTAATTTTTTAATAAACTTAGTTGCTATATAAAAGTGTTACCAGTGTACGATGCTGCTAGATTTATTACCTCTCAATTTAATTTAAATACTTAAAAGTTTTAACTCGTTTTATGCGTACACATGCTTTTTTCTTTTTTGTCGCCAATGCTATCGTACTTTCCCGTGTTTTTCGTGGTCACTGGTCGATGTGTTGACAAGGATAGTCCTGACCGGTAATTACAAAAAAAAAATCTCCTCACACTTTCCCTTTTCGTTAGTGCAATAAAATGCTTGACATGAAGTCATAATGATATAGTAAATATTACAGGATTAAACGCATTTTTTCCGGAGTTTATTGATGTATAACCTGGACTTTTATGCAAGTTTGTGAATGACTTGGTCCAGGTTATACATCAATAAACTCCGGAAAAAATGCGCTTAATCCTTATAATTCTGTAACTAAGTATTTTTTTTTTCATTTGTTTTAAAAATTTACCTTTGGGGATCCCCAGTACGCACACATACATTCCATTGATGTGTCGGTCATGAATAACAAAATGCACTAACCTTGTTTTCCTACATTGGTAACTAGACGGTGATGTAATTAGATCTAAGTTACTGATATTTTCCAATTTGATGGCATTTTGCATTTAGCTACTCAAACAAGTAAAATGCGCACAAAATCGTAAAATAAATCAGTAACCAGCTGGTGTCAATCAGCGTCCCTTGTAAACAACGTCACATGATGACGATATATTACAAAAGTCAAAGTCGATAGATGGTTGTCTTAAGTATTTTTTCCGGAATTTAATTTTTATGTCAACAATATAAGCTTTTTTTTTTCATTGGCATTTATTTTTTTATTTCATATCTAACAATAATTGTCGATCATTAACAAAAAACATTGTTTCTTTTATCTTTTTTTTTTATTATCGGGAATCCAAGCCGCCATTTTGTTTACATTACGAAAAAAGTAGTCCGGTGAACATCGTCTATCGAAAAATAAACTGACAAAAACCCCGCCTTCATAAGCGCTTATACCCAATCAGAGTATAGGATTTTTAATTATGTAAATCATATAAGAATTATCAAAAGATAAATATACGACGTTATTTTACGATTTACATAATTTGTAATGATAAAATTGCAACTGATCAATGCTGATACGATACCGACTGAACGACGTCACGGGCAGGATAAATCCGAGAATGGATTATGTCTTTGTCTCCTCCACATTGAAGAGTTTTGAAAAATGGCGATCCCCATTTTTGGTGCTACATGCAACTTCAATGACCAAATTCTACCTTACAGTATACTATTTTTAGCATTCATTAACACAGATGTCTTTTATTTACTGTCATTTAAATTTTCACGCTAACTTGTTAAGATCATGGCGTTTTCCTTTAATTCATTTCAGAATAATTTTTTTTAGCATACATGTATATATTTATAAAACAAAATAGATTATAAATAGAATATCAATAAGTTAACTTAATTTAGTCATGTGAGAGGTATAGTACCGATATTTGCAATCATGGTCCATCATATGTGAGAATACTGTTACAGTTTAAAAAAAAAAAAAAATTATATTACTATATTACATGTATTATCAAATCTTTTGCTCCGCTTAATAAAGGAATGTACTGCACGAAAAAGTTTTACATTCTGATTATAATCAGAGGTTTCACTTCCATAAAGAATGGTTTGAATAGTAAATTCTATGTTAAGCTCATTAAAGGAATCAACAAGTTGTTGCCTATGAATATTATATAAAGGGCAGTGCATAAAATAATGGGAGAGGCTTTCACAGGGATCATTGCAATATGGGCAAGATAGTCTGTCAGATAAGTGATGTTGCTGCAAATGTAGATTTAGATTGCTAGCATCATTCCTCATCTGACAGTGTATGATATTTTCTTTTCTGTCATCTATATGAAAATATTTAGGCGAGGCCTTTGTACCAGAGTTCAGTCTTGTCTTAAATATATTAAGAGAAGGACTGGACTTTGTCAGAGCTCAGAACATACAAAAGTAGTCCTTTTTAAAGAAAAAAGTTCCTTTCGCTCTGTTGTATTTTGAAAAAATATTAAATATAATGGTATAACTAAAATTTGCAATTTAAGGGCAATAATATACAATTACTGTCTTTTGATGAGGTAAATGTGTGGATTTATTGACTTTTGAAAAAAATGATATTCACTGAGCCCGAAAGAGCGAAGTGACTATTATTTGTTCAAAAGTCAATTAATCCACACATTTACAGAATCAAAAGAAAGTAATTGTTTTATTCTATATTTTGATGAAATAGTGGTATTCTGAAATAAAAAGTTACATGTCCACTGTCCTGACGTAGTGTTACAATATTGTTTACATCACCATCTGAATCTTTATCATTTAAAGGTATACAGGCTGTGAGAATTGTTTTTTTTTATACTAAAAGTGTTTTGTTCAATTCCACGATTCGATTTGTGCCATGTGCTTTCTTCGTCAACAAACAAATTCGCACATGCGCAAACGCTTTCCCGAATGAATTCACTGTCAGGTCGTATGAATATTGTGCAGGTTGACATTGAGTTGAAATTTTGCATAATTTCATACGTAAATAGCCTAGAACGAAGGAAATACGTCGCTGCTTGATTTTCTTACATCCCGTAAAGAATTCAATGTTAACCTGCGCAATATTCATACGACCTGACAGTGAATTCATTCGGGAAAGCGTTTGCGCATGTGCGAATTTGTTTGATGACGAAGAAAGCACATGGCACAAATCGAATCGTGGAATTGAACAAAACATTGACGGATTCTATACGAAAACGACACAAAAAGGAGGATTCAGCAAGCTTTGTGTAAAAATTTAAAAAAGATGTTATACCGATCTACTCCATTTTTCAACACGTAAGCATAATTTAGTATTTTTTTTTCGGCCAAATCATATTTTAACAGTAGAATTGCATCGTAGTTTTTCATATATTCTTTTTTCAGGAGAAATTAGAGACTAGAATAATGAACTTCATGTCTGTTTTTTTCTAAAAAAAATATAATCAAGCAAACTCAATTGTTGTCAATAATATGCAATACAATTTGTTTACAATTTTCCCTTTATCGGGCCCCTTTGCAGAGTTTGGGTTTGTTTTTATTGATTTCATCACGTATTTCCTATTTTAAGTGTCATTCTTACTAAATACCATTATATAATATTTCATAGATATATTTCTTAAATTATACGCGACATGCTTCTTGGTTATTTATAGCAGTATTCGGCAAACTTCGGAAAAGCAGCCAACTTATAATTAGGTGTGTTAATGGCAATTTTACCAACAGACATTCGAATTCTTTTCACCAATTACGACATTATAACATATTTTTTAAACCTGGCTTCTTGTTCAGAACATTTTATTAGTATAAAACATCGAATATTGGCAACTTTTAATATAAACAATTCAATTCTGACAGCCTGTATGCCTTTAATATATTTTTCAATGTTCCGTTCGACAAAGTGGCAAATCTTGGTTTTGGGCACCGGTGGTACATCTGCATCTACAGACCACATTTTGTTTTTGTATTGACGGATGCGGCAAATGAACAACTTTTTTTCATTGGTTGATTAAAATAGAATATTCCTAAAAAAAATCCATGTTCCAAAAATAGTAACACGTGACATTTACCGCGGTGAATATTAAATCTGGGGCGGTGAATACGTCTTTTTATTTAAAAAAATGATTTTGGTACAAATCTATACTAAAGAATTTACTAATATAGAATAAATAAGAATTATTTTGAGTCCAAAATTGGCTACATTTAGTTGTCTTTTAATCCTTTATTGGAGGTCTTGATGCATGATCTATAAAATACTGAATTTCCGGGAATGACGTTCAAATGACCAAAACTGCTACATTTAAACTAAAATGAGCTGAAATCTTAACTGTAGTTTTGCTTTATGTTAATATATATATTTTATGTTTTTCCAGTGAATTGGTGGTTTTGAATTTTTTTTGGTCGAATATGCGAATTAGCCGGCCTATTTTTAGGGAAAAAAATGCATTCGAGCATCTCCTCTGCAACCACTTTTGCCAATTTGAACCTAATTTGCCCCTACTCATCATTACGGTATTTCTTTTATAATTGCATTCAATGACTCCGTCTACTGACCAACATGGCTGCTAATGTTAAATGTGTCATCCGACTATTATACAAGGGTGATGTTTTGTACCAAATATGCAGTAGCTGCATTTGCATCTATTTACAAAAGTCAAGGAAACTGCTTTCAAGGCAGGTTTATGAGGACAACCAGGAAAACTGATCAAAAGTAACTTATGCTGACCTAAAACAAAACAAATTTCATTTTAGGAGATCGTATGCTGCTGTGTGTTTGTATCGTCTAACATTTGTTCATCATTTTGTAATTCTACTGCAATATCTACAGAATCGTTAACCGCATGCTCAGTTGAAAATTTATTATCTAGCTGTACTTCCGGATTGAGTATATCCGTTATGATATCCTTGATATCTTTATTTATGGGTGTTTCGTATTCATGTATATCAGTTGGATCTATATCCACCAACTGTTGATACGGAAACATATGTCCATCCTCACCTACGACATCAAGATAGGAATGCACCGACGAATGACTCAAGTCTGATGAACTATTTGTCACCCTTTCCAAGTTATCAAGACCAATTTGTGAATTGTTTTCCAGATCAATTTCAAGAATGGATTCGTATTCGTCATAGTGCTCATTGTGTAAATGTAACTCTCCCAGACTCAAATCTTCCATTGGCGGCTGTGTCACATTTTCATGTTCATGCGCAGGACCTTTAGGTTGTCTTCCCTTACATCTATTTACTATGCACATACCACAAGCAATCGACAGGGACAATATGGAAATGGACCCTACTACGTATATGGAATACTGTGCAAAATTATCATCCTTTTCAAACGATCCTACAAAGAAAAAATACAATAATAGAACAAGTTAGTCTGACGGTAGAAGTTCTTTTTACTACTATCGGGTCGATACCATACATCTTCCGGTGCACTATTAAGTCTCCCGAGAGTATCACACTCAGTGCTTCAATATTTACACGGTTAATTAGATATATTTATAGTTAAAATTTACAGTTCTTAAATAACTAAATAATGTAATTTATTAATACTTAAGTCAATCTTTGTCAGGTAACCTTAGCCGATGGTGGCTCTACGATTTAAATCCTTTGGTTTACTTCCTCCCAAAGACTTTCGAATTATTTGGCTTTCCAATCCTCTTTTGACTATGATTGTTTGTTTGTTTGTTTGATGGTGTTTAACGCCACTTTCAACAATATTTTAGTTATATCGAGGCGGTCAGTTTTATTGGTGGAGGAAACCGGAGGGCACGGAGAAAACAACCGACTTGTCGCAAGTCACTGACAAACGTTATCACATAATGTTGTACACCTCGCCCTGATCGAGTGGTGATAGGCACCGATTGCATAGGTAGTTGTAAATCTAACTACCATACGATCACGGCCACGACGGACGACTCTCTTTTGACTATGAACATACCTGATGACGGTTATTCAAGAAACGTGTCTCGTGCTAAATAATTATCCATAAAATTATGTCAGAAGGTGAACACATCACATTTTAACACGAATTTATGTAGAACAAAGTGAAAATGTTAAAACTCGGGTAAAAAACAAAACTTATTGCTGTTCTTTATCTTGGAAACGACAAAATATTTCGACATACCATGCGATTTAGTATACGTGAATTTATATACATGACTGTTCACTTGTATCTCTTGACATAGACACTTCATTGGCGAGTTAATCTAGGTTTATGGAATCAAACATCTCTTCTTAAGTGAAGTGAAGGAAAATGCCGCGCCTCGCATAACTGGTCGAACACCGTTGTTGTAAAAACAAAAAACCGCATAACAAAATATATTGTCAATTAAAAACTCAAGCATTTGATGATGTGAGTTTCAAAAAACTTTTTTTCTTTTATCAAAACAATAGTGTGTTTTATTTTTCTTTCTTTTTTCAATATAAGGTTGGTACCTTACCAACACGGGGTATTTGTACATACATGTACTTTGATAAAAAGTGGCGGGGTTAACGTAGTTTTATGGGTCCTAACCTTATCATAGTTAACTTACCAATACGGTTGGTTGTTACATCAACTGTAGCAGGGATAACGTAGTTTTATGAGTCCTAACCTTATCATAGTTAACTTACCAATACGGTTGGTTGTTACATCAACTGTAGCAGGGATAACGTAGTTTTATGAGCCCTAACCTTATCATAGTTAACTTATTAATACGGTTAGTTGTTATATCAACTGTAGCAGGGATTAACGTAGTTTTATGGGCCCTAACCTTATCATAGTTAATTTACCAATACGGTTGGTTGTTACATCAACTGTAGCAAGGATTAACGTAGTTTTATGGGCCCTAACCTTATCATAGTTAACTTACCAATACGGTTGGTTGTTACACCAACTGTAGCAGGGATAACGTAGCTTTATGGGCCCTAACCTTATCATAGTTAACTTACCAATACGGTTAGTTGTTACATCAACTGTAGCAGGGATTAACGTGGTTTTATGGGCCCTAACCTTATCATAGTTAACTTACCAATACGGTTAGTTGTTACATTAACTGTAGCTGGGATTAACATAGTTTTATGGGCCCTAACCTTATCATAGTTAACTTACCAATACGGTTAGTTGTTACATTAACTGTAGCTGGGATTAACCTAGTTTTATGAGCCCTAACGTTATCATAGTTAATTTACCAATACGGTTAGTTGTTACATCAACTGTAGCAGGAATTAACATAGTTTTATGGGCCCTAACCTTATCATAGTTAACTTACCAATACGGTTAGTTGTTACATTAACTGTAGCTGGGATTAACCTAGTTTTATGAGCCCTAACGTTATCATAGTTAATTTACCAATACGGTTAGTTGTTACATCAACTGTAGCAGGAATTAACATAGTTTTATGAGCCCTAACCTTATCATAGATAACTTACCAATACGGTTAGTTGTTACATCAACTCTAGCAGGAATTAACCTAGTTTTATGAGCCCTAACCTTATCATAGTTAACTTACCAATACGGTTGGTTGTTACATCAACTGTAGCAAGGATTAACGTAGTTTTATGGGCCCTAACCTTATCATAGTTAACTTACCAATACGGTTGGTTGTTACACCAACTGTAGCAGGGATAACGTAGCTTTATGGGCCCTAACCTTATCATAGTTAACTTACCAATACGGTTAGTTGTTACATCAACTGTAGCAGGGATTAACGTAGTTTTATGGGCCCTAACCTTATCATAGTTAACTTACCAATACGGTTAGTTGCTACATCAACTGTAGCAGGGATTAACCTAGTTTTATGAGCCCTAACCTTATCATGGTTAACTTACCAATACGGTTAGTTGCTACATCAACTGTAGCAGGGATTAACCTAGTTTTATGAGCCCTAACCTTATCATAGTTAACTTACCAATACGGTTAGTTGCTATATCAACTGTAGCAGGGATAACGTAGTTTTATGGGCCCTAACTTTATCATAGTTAACTTACCAATACGGTTAGTTGTTACATCAACTGTAGCAGGGATAACGTAGTTTTCATGAGCCCTAACATTATCATAGTTAACTTACCAATACGGTTAGTTGTTACATCAACTCTATCAGGGATTAACCTAGTTTTCATGAGCCCTAACATTACCATAGTTAACTTACCAATACGGTTAGTTGTTACATCAACTCTAGCAGGGATTAACCTAGTTTTATGAGTCCTAACCTTATCATAGTTAACTTACCAATACGGTTAGTTGTTACATCAACTGTAGCAGGGATTAGCCTGGTTTTATGAGCTCTAACCTTATCATAGTTCACTTACCAATACGGTTAGTTGTTACATCAACTGTAGCAGGGATTAACATAGTTTTATGAGCCCTAACCTTATCATAGTTAACTTACCAATACGGTTAGTTGTTACATCAACTGTAGCAGGGATTAACCTAGTTTTATGAGCCCTAACCTTATCATAGATAACTTACCAATACGGTTAGTTGTTACATCAACTGTAGCAGGGATTAGCCTGGTTTTATGAGCTCTAACCTTATCATAGTTCACTTACCAATACGGTTAGTTGTTACATCAACTGTAGCAGGGATTAACGTAGTTTTATGGGCCCTAACCTTATCATAGATAACTTACCAATACGGTTAGTTGTTACATCAACTGTAGCAGGGGTTAACCTAGTTTTATGAACCCTAACCTTATTATAGTTAACTTACCAATATGGTTAATTATTACATCAACTGTAGCAGGGATTAACCTAGTTTTACGAGCCCTAACCTTATTATAGTTAACTTACCAATACGGTTAGTTGTTACATCAACTGTAGCAGGGATTAACCTAGTTTTATGAGCCCTAACCTTATCATAGATAACTTACCAATACGGTTAGTTGTTACATCAACTGTAGCAGGGATTAGCCTGGTTTTATGAGCTCTAACCTTATCATAGTTCACTTACCAATACGGTTAGTTGTTACATCAACTGTAGCAGGGATTAACGTAGTTTTATGGGCCCTAACCTTATCATAGATAACTTACCAATACGGTTAGTTGTTACATCAACTGTAGCAGGGGTTAACCTAGTTTTATTAACCCTAACCTTATTATAGTTAACTTACCAATATGGTTAATTATTACATCAACTGTAGCAGGGATTAACCTAGTTTTACGAGCCCTAACCTTATTATAGTTAACTTACCAATACGGTTAGTTGTTACATCAACTGTAGCAGGGATTAACCTAGTTTTATGAGCCCTAACCTTATCATAGATAACTTACCAATACGGTTAGTTGTTACATCAACTGTAGCAGGGATTAACCTAGTTTTATGGGCCCTAACCTTATCATAGATAACTTACCAATACGGTTAGTTGTTACATCAACTGTAGCAGGGATAACCTAGTTTTATGGGCCCTAACCTTATCATAGTTAACTTACCAATACGGTTAGCTGCTACATCAACTGTAGCAGGGATTAACTTAGTTTTATGAGCCCTAACCTTATCATAGTTAACTTACCAATACGGTTAGTTGTTACATCAACTCTAGCAGGGATTAACCTAGTTTTATGAGCTCTAACCTTATCATAGTTCACTTACCAATACGGTTAGTTGCTACATCAACTCTAGCAGGGATTAACCTAGTTTTATGAGCCCTAACCTTATCATAGTTAACTTACCAATACGGTTAGCTGTTACATCAACTGTAGCAGGGATAACCTAGTTTTATGGGCCCTAACCTTATCATAGTTAACTTACCAATACGGTTAGTTGTTACATCAACTGTAGCAGGGATTAACGTAGTTTTATGAGCCCTAACATTACCATAGTTAACTTACCAATACGGTTAGTTGCTACATCAACTGTAGCAGGGATTAACCTAGTTTTATGAGCTCTAACCTTATCATAGTTCACTTACCAATACGGTTAGTTGTTACATCAACTCTAGCAGGGATTAACCTAGTTTTATGAGCTCTAACCTTATCATAGTTAACTTACCAATACGGTTAGTTGCTACATCAACTGTAGCAGGGATTAACCTAGTTTAATAAGCCCTAACCTTATCATAGTTAACTTACCAATACGGTTAGTTGCTACATCAACTGTAGCAGGGATTAACCTAGTTTTATGAGCCCTAACCTTATCATAGTTCACTTACCAATACGGTTAGTTGCTATATCAACTGTAGCAGGGATTAACATAGTTTTATGAGCCCTAACCTTATCATAGTTCACTTACCAATACGGTTAGCTGTTACATCAACTGTAGGAGGGATTAACATAGTTTTATGAGCCCTAACCTTATCATAGTTCACTTACCAATACGGTTAGTTGTTACATCAACTGTAGGAGGGATTAACATAGTTTTATGAGCCCTAACCTTATCATAGTTAACTTACCAATACGGTTAGTTGCTACATCAACTGTAGCAGGGATTAACGTAGTTTTATGAGCCCTAACCTTATCATAGATAACTTACCAATACGGTTAGTTGTTACATCAACTGTAGCAGGGATAACGTAGTTTTATGAGCCCTAACCTTATCATAGTTAACTTACCAATACGGTTAGTTGCTATATCAACTGTAGCAGGGATAACGTAGTTTTATGAGCCCTAACCTTATCAAAGTTAACTTACAAATACGGGTAGTTGTTACATCAACTGTAGCAGGGATTAACCTAGTTTTATGAGCCCTAACCTTATCATAGTTAACTTACCAATACGGTTAGCTGTTACATCAACTGTAGGAGGGATTAACATAGTTTTATGAGCCCTAACCTTATCATAGTTAACTTACCAATACGGTTAGTTGTTACATCAACTGTAGCAGGGATTAACCTAGTTTTATGAGCCCTAACCTTATCATAGTTAACTTACCAATACGGTTAGTTGTTACATCAACTGTAGGAGGGATTAACATAGTTTTATGAGCCCTAACATTACCATAGTTAACTTACCAATACGGTTAGTTGCTATATCAACTGTAGCAGGGATAACGTAGTTTTATGAGCCCTAACCTTATCAAAGTTAACTTACAAATACGGGTAGTTGTTACATCAACTGTAGCAGGAATTAACCTAGTTTTATGAGCCCTAACATTACCATAGTTAACTTACCAATACGGTTAGTTGTTACATCAACTGTAGGAGGGATTAACATAGTTTTATGAGCCCTAACCTTATCATAGTAAACTTACCAATACGGTTAGTTGCTACATCAACTGTAGCAGGGATTAACCTAGTTTAATAAGCCCTAACCTTATCATAGTTAACTTACCAATACGGTTAGTTGTTACATCAACTGTAGCAGGGATTAACCTAGTTTTATGAGCCCTAACCTAATCATAGTTAACTTACCAATACGGTTAGTTGTTACATCAACTGTAGCAGGGATTAACATAGTTTTATGAGCCCTAACCTTATCATAGTTAACTTACCAATACGGTTAGTTGTTACATCAACTGTAGCAGGGATTAACCTAGTTTTATGAGCCCTAACCTTATCATAGTTAACTTACCAATACGGTTAGTTGCTATATCAACTGTAGCAGGGATAACGTAGTTTTATGAGCCCTAACCTTATCAAAGTTAACTTACAAATACGGGTAGTTGTTACATCAACTGTAGCAGGAATTAACCTAGTTTTATGAGCCCTAACATTACCATAGTTAACTTACCAATACGGTTAGTTGTTACATCAATTGTAGCAGGAATAACGTAGTTTTATGGGCCCTAACCTTATCATAGTTAACTTACCGATACGGTTAGTTGTTACATCAACTGTAGCAGGGATTAACCTAGTTTTATGAGCCCTAACATTACCATAGTTAACTTACCAATACGGTTAGTTGTTACATCAATTGTAGCAGGGATAACGTAGTTTTATGGGCCCTAACCTTATCATAGTTAACTTACCGATACGGTTAGTTGTTACATCAACTGTAGCAGCTGTAGTGTAGATTGCTGGAAAATAAAGGCAATCATTGTAATTATTATGACCAAATCATAGAAAGAAGTAGGACTGCATTAACATCCGCTGGGTGAAACTATTTCTGTGAACGGAAAAGAATAGATATTTTCAAAACGGAGTAGAACGAATCGGTGGTAGAATAGTTTGTCTAGAAGCACTGACTTTTGTATACCAATCTAGGACCTATAATCTGATTGATTGTCATGCGTTGTGAGAATTACCCATGGCTACGTGGCGTTGTGAACAGTTGTGAATTCATCATTGTTCATTTAATTTCCACACATAGTAAGTAGTTTCGATATCATTTTTTAAAGTAATAAGTATGTAAAAATATCAAGTAAATAACAGTTATAAACCATTGGTAAGTACATTTTAAGAATACGTTCGTCATTCGTCATATAAACACTGCAATGACAAGAACGTTTGAATAGACCATTTTTTGTGCTAAGTCATGGACATTCTTAACTTGATAGACTTTGTCTAAAAATTATTCTAAAAAGTTTAAGATATCTGACTATTGTATTGACTACCTAGTTTTGTTCTGGATTTATCTAAACAGTCTGAACTGTATCACCGAGTGATTTTTGGACATTTATCTAAAATGTTTATTTATTATTTTATATTCTTAATATTTCTAATAATTTATCTTAATTATTACTATTTTGGAATCATTGTTTAGAAAATACATAAAATGACATGTTAAAACAAATATGTGATATTTTAATACTTTGATTGTTGACACTTTGTTGTGATACAAATGACATGAATATTGTAACCATAAACAAATAGAATAGATTGCGTGAAAAATATCAACAGAATGTTCAGAAAATATTTCAGAATGTCGAGAATTTATAGAGTGATATTCAGAAAAATTGGAGCTAAGTTAGATTTTGTCAAGAATTTTGAAACAGTGGAGAAAGTCGAGAATTTTGTAAAACAATTTAGCACAAAAACCGAGTCCATGTATATTCAGATTTTCTTGACTTTGTAGTGAAACATTTTGACGAACACAGTGTACCCAAGTCCCAGCAGGTTTTCGTTTAAAGGAATTATTAGAATACAAAACCAACAACAATACAAACTCAAACGGTAAGCCATCCAAAGTCATTTGGAAATCAATTGAAACTAGCTAAACCCGCCACTTTTTATGGAGGTGTAAATACCAGGCCAGGAAAGTGAGCGGTCATTTATAAGTTTGTTAGAGGTATTGATTTTTCCTCTCTCGACGATTTTGGAACTGTTCCGACTGTTGTATTTTTTGTTTTCCATTTTAATATATCTATTATTTGTTAAGAAAAAACAACTTCTTACCAAATGTTGATTTAATGGTAGATTGTGTTGTGGCATACTCCTCCAAGTAGGTTGTAAGTTCTTCGATGTCTGGAAAAAAAAACGTAGCGGATATTTTCTTATTTATTCAAAATGTATTCCTATTTAAATGTGAAGACGTATGTCTTGGAAAAAAATATTCCCCAATATATACAGTAAATCCTGTCTTTAAGAACACCTCTATATAACAAATCACTGTCTATAACGGGCAGCATCATTTTCCCCATTAATGAATGGTTCATATTAATTTAACCGGTATATAAAGGGCAACTGCTCATAAAGGACACATTTTCACATTCCCTGGAGCTGGAGTGACCTAAATCAGAGACGAAAGAGCTCGGGTGTGTCTGGGGGGTTTGCCCCTACTTTGAAAGGAGGAGGGGGGGGGGGGGGGGGGGGGGGCATAGCTATACTTTTGCCTTACTTTATTTTGGCAAAAAATAAGATAAACCCAATGACCTTTTTCGCTTTGTCATTATTTAATGTTTGTCCCCATTTTCAGTTATGGCTTGGAGCTTCCCCCACTTTGCGATCACCTCACTTTCCGTTCATATACAGGTATAATGGAATTGATGTGTAATTGAATACAAATCTAAGCATGCATATACAAGGTCTACATGTTCTAGAAAAAGTCATCTTTAAACAGGGGAAGATTGAGGTAGATATTGAAATGTATGAATGAACCTAGAATTGTATTTTGGATGGTTGAAAATCTGAAAAGACTTTTAAGCTTGATATCCGCAGAACCAGTTCAGAAAATACAAGTTTACTGGTACATTTTATAGTATGAATGAAAAAGCCATTTTCTTACACTTTCTTCTCAGTTTTCTTTTTTCTCTCTCCTGGTGTGGGGGAACTTTGAGAGAGGATCGGTTCCACTTTCCACTGTTTCTACTGACAATTTTCAACTTCCATGCTAAATATTCAGACTTCTACCTTTTTGTCAAAAAATAGGGGGGGGAGCAAAAACATAGTTTTGTCCCCAATCTTGATAATCTTGGGTGAAAAGCAAGTGTCACCTTGTCCCACCACGGCTCCCACGCCATTAGATACGATAACGTAACCCTCATTCCGCTTGTGCTCCAGTTAGGGTTACGAATCGGTCCCAGTTCAACGTATGGGAGCAAATTAAAATTTTCGTTAAGTGAATATTTCAACTTTCTTTTTGCATATCTGGTAATAACTTATTATTCCCTACAATGTTTAAGTAATGGCGATACGAAATAAGTGTTACAATACCTGTTTCTACCTTCACGATCGATTTAGTATTCGAAAATTGTTTCTTGTCCGCCATGGCACCTTACGTATACTCTCGTGATGGGCGGAGCCTATCCATATATGGATCTGAATGCCAAATATGAAAAACGTTACTACGATGTTTTACTACGATTGATTCAAATAAAGATATCTCCAAAACGAGGCAAGTGCACGTGAAATAGCAACTTGTAAGCAAAATGTCGGACAGAAAGAAGATTTCATGCATTCAAATTTTCAGATGGATATAAGTCTACCATGGATTGATGCAGCGTTTACTTAACACCTCAAGGTTTACCTAAATATATTTATCTTTCACCCCCATTAATTTTCACAACCACTTACAACGGAATTAGGACAAAAACCGCCTGGTGTGAATCACTCCGGGCGCTGCTCCCATACGTTGACTCGGAATGGGACCGATTCGTAACCCTCGCTGGGAGCAAAAGCGGACTGAGGGTTACGTTATCGTATCTATCACGCCATGTGCTTATGATTATAACAATTGCAATTTAAATTTGATAATGTGCAGTATGCATCAATTTACCTTTCTTAAGAATAATTTCCCTTTCGTATGTTTGTCCTTCAGTCACGGCCTCACACGTGTAGGTGTCGAAGTTATTGGTAGTCAGATGTGATATGTTCAAATTGTATTCTCCGATTAAAGGATCACCGACTATTGATATGTTGTCGGTATCAACAATGAAATGATTGATTGTGTGTCCATCAGATAAAAGTTTGCCATTTCTTCTCCAAGTAACACCAGTTGGTTGGTTGTTGCTTGAAGTATTGCAGACCAAAATTACTGTATCTCCAATATCAGCGTAGATAACTGTGTTCGATCTGTGAATACCATGACACCCTGTAATATTAAAACAAGCACATGTAAAACGAACACATGTTGAATATGGACTATCTTGTATATGTTGCTATTAATTCAACACAAAACAAAAAAGAAACGTATACAATCAGTCTGTCTTGTGTTACCTTCCAATGAAATGTAGAAATAACACTAAATACAGGTTTAATTAATATGAAATGCACTATGAAGGGAAATTGAAATTAAACAACAAAAAACTAAAACTAACAAGCAAACAAAATTTCATTTGACAATTGTGCAAGATACGAAGTGATGAGTTATACAATGTCAGTTATAGTAGTCCCCGTTGTATAGAGACCCTCTCATCAAACACCACCCTTCATAACAGGCCAGATTTTATAGATACACTGAGATAATAAAATACTAGTAGTGTCCCCGTCCATGACACCTAATCATTCCAGAAGAGGTGGTCTTATATAAGAGGGGATACTACTGTATCAATGTGGCAATGACATTCAGATAATCATAATGTATTAAATGCAAGTAAAAACGTTTAAAACATTCGAGAGTATATGCCACATTAAGAAAAGTTTGAAAATACTAAGAAGGAATTAGAAGATCGAAGAGAAAACAGCATACATGCATACACATCAGGTGAAGTAAAACTAGTGCGGTCTAGCGTTTTAACAAGGAAGCTACTGAATCAAGGGTTCCTCTTGGTTAAGTAGAAGTCATCACTTCGAAGGTTTAATGGTCGCCACCATGACTTGGTTGACCGTTATGGAATATCTGTGTCACAAATGATCACGGATATGTTCCACTTGTCGTAAGCACTTGCCGGTCCTTTCCTCATTCATGACTTATCACCGGGTTTGTACTTTGATTAACACGACAGGTGCCACTAGTGGAGCAGGAACTGCTTACCAGTCCGGAGCACCTGAGTTAATCCCCGGTTTTAGTGGTATTCGTGTTACTCGATCTTTAATTTTATGCGTACGTTTTGTAGATCGTTGTTTGTCCTTTTGTTCTTTTTCTTTTGGCCATTGTGTTGTCTGGTCATCTTCGATTTACGAATTCTGATTACCCCTTAGGTATCTTTAAACTCTTCTTGAGCATTTAATATTTTAAGTTAGAAAACCAAAGAACCGACTTGTTAATGTATACAGAACTCATGAGTACTGACAAATCCATGTTTGCCACTTGTTTCCAATGTTAGACTTGTACCTATGTAGAAGTTGAGTAGTGTCCAGAACTACTGTAGAACATATCCGTTTAGTAATACAATAAATCTTTTCATCACCCATGCATATATAGCATTTTTGGTAGGACGTGTGTTTTATAACCAATAAAATGAGAAACAAAATATACCACAACTGTTCCAGTTCCAAAATCCGATAACAAAATCAAAGAAGATCGATACAAATACATCACCGTTCACTTCGCTGGCCTAGTGAAGGCACTTCAATAAAAAGTTTCGTAGTTAATCTAGTTTTATGGACCCAAATCTCCCCTCTTAGTGAAATGATGAGGTCCTGTAAGTACTTTTCACATGTGATAAAATGTCACACTCACATATAACAGGGCAAAAACTTTATTATAGAATACGCTATAATCTTGAATATTATTTATATTTATTTAATCACGACACAGAAGTCGAATACCGAATATCTATTTCATTCATGGTGTAATTTTGATCTTGAAAATATTAATGAAGGACATCTTGTTTATCATTCTTATCCAAATATAACGAATGTCTTTACACGTATTCGTTATGCAGGGGGGTTCATGATTTATTTATGCTATTTGTATTTATTAACGAATATTGGTGTCCTCAAAATAAATAACAGTAACACGACGTGCCATTAGTGGAACAGTCATTACTTTCCCTTCCGGAGCACCTAGGTTCACCGCCAAGGATTTTATTGGTAATGGTTGGAATATTATACTTCATAGGAGTGTGTACATGGGTGAAGAAAGATTCCAAAAGACTACCTAAATGCAAGTGCCAAAATATAGGACCGACTGCACATTTTGCATAGAGGGGAAGTGGTTCAAACTCCACTCATCATATGCAGCTAATATTTCATCTTTATAAAACGGGATTTTTTTTATTTTCTGGGGCGAGGGGGCGTTGTTCTTTTGTGTTGTTTCTTTCTGTTTTTTGTTGTTTTTTTTTTAGTTGTAAAAATTCTGTTTTCTCCCACTATTACAAAATGGGTGGCGATACAGATAAACACATATATAGTTTGTTTTTCATCTATCGCTTGTGGAAATCGTTGCTCAAACAGTTTGTACTTTCGAAGATTTTATATGCTTACCTTGTAATACTAAAAGCAGTGTACATACTTGTCCATAACAGACCATTATGTATCAACAGTTCTATTTCTGGAGAAAAAAATACATGTATATAAATCACACAAAATACGCACTCTAGATATTTCCTAGTTGAGGGACTAATAGTAAAAATACAAAGGTAAATAAAAAGTACAAAATGTCAAAGAACATGGCTTGCAAGTAACCAGAAATATGTGCATCTGAAGAGTACTAGGATTCCCTGCTCCACACATGGCACCCATTAATGTGTCAAAGACTTAAAGTGGATTTATAACATACATACAACTAGAGTGTTGACTGGTAATTTCTAACAAACATCAAGGCTTCCAACGCTCTAGTATCCAGTACAGCTGTATTTTCAAACACGTACTCATTAGAACACATAACCGATTGAACAATTTTAGAACCCCGAGAATATACAAATAACACCAAAGCTGGCGATGAATTATTTAGACTGGTTGAACTGCTTACCCTTCCGGAGAACCTGAGTTCACCTCCGGTTTTTAGTGGGGTTCGTGTTACTCGATTTTTAGTTTTATATGTATGTTTTGTAGATCGTTGTTTGTCCTTTTGTACTTTTTCTTTTGGCCATTGTGTTGTCTGTTCTTCGATATAGGGATTTTGATTACCCCTTTGGCATCTTCAAACTCCTCTTAAATAAAAACAAAAATGGCAAGGAATTATTTATACTGCTCGATATAGCTGTTCTTGTAATTGTTGTTAACTAAGCTGATTTTTGTCTTTTTGAATTTGAAAGATATATTTCACGCAAGATGATGAAAATATATTCAATTTGTTCTTAGAATCCATGGCCAACTGTGTCATCAAAATAGTACTATTTAGCTATAGAATATCAATATTATGGACAGTACACCAAATCATCATCATCATCATCATCATCCAAGGGAACAAATCAGCAACAATGATTTGAAGATAAAATTAAAAGAACAAATGTATACACAGTAACACGACGGGTGTCACCATAGTGGAGCAGGAACCACTTACCCTTCAGGTTTTTAGTGAGGCTCGTGTTGCTCAATCTTTCGTTTTCCGAGACATTGTTTGCATTTTTGTCTTTCTTCTTTTAGTAATTGTATTTCCTGGTTTTTTTTTACGATTCTTGACCTCTGACCTTTGGTATCTTCAGACGTCTCTTACATTTAAGACATGAGGGTTGTGATGCCATTATCCGGTTTAATCGCGCCACATTTTTGTGCCTATCCCACACCAGGACCTGGATTTACAACGGCATGTGAGTTCAGTTAAGATGAGAGGGGATTGTTCGTTCTGGTGATATTGGTGGAATTAATGGTCATTACTGTTTAAACTTTCTCTTCACAAGATGAACTGTGAGCTAATGCTCACTTATGATACCCCAGCTCTTCGGCAAACAGGAAGTAGGAATCTACCATCAATAGTTGCTTAGAAAAATGCGACGAAAAATGGGCATATATTTGTATATTCAATGTGTATAAAAATCAACAAAGTCGGCAAACAGGAAGTAGGAATCTGATGGGTCCAAAAACGCTTCCCATGATATGGGGTACCTATATGAAGCTTGTGACCAGATATCATATCTTTGCCATCAATATTTGCTGAGAAAAATGTGACGAAAAATGTGCATATACATTTTTGTATGTTCAATGTGTATAAAAACCAACTAAGTCGGCAAACAGGAAGTAGGAATCTGACGGGTCCAAAAACGCTTCCCACAATATGGCATACCTATATGAAGCTTGTGACCAAATATCAGATTCCTGTCAACAGTAGTTGCTTAGAAAAATGCGACGAAAAATGTGCACATACAAATGTATGTTAAATGTGTATAAAAATCAACAAATTCGGCAAACAGGAAGTATGAATCTGATGGGTCCAAAAACGCTACCCACAATATGGGGTACCTATATGAAGCTTGTGACAAAAAATAAGATTTCTGCCATCAACAGTTACTGAGAAAAATGCGACAAAAAATATCTTGGATGGACGGAAGAAGGTAAAACAGTATACCCCCTACCCCTTCGGGGGTATAATAAATCAAGTTATGTAACACATAAGAAATGACCGCATGAATATGTCATAAAATAAGAATAAGATTTACTCTGTCAACATACTGATCAAACTATGAATATAAACAGGGGAAATCCATGAAAAGATATTATTTAAACGCCTTTATACTAAAAGAGAGGAGACACACTAATTTGGAAAATGATAAACAAACTGTCCACAGAAGTACATAAAACTACATCAATGGAATAATGATTCGCGTGTTCTCCTCGAGTGCGGTAGATCGTGGATCCCAAGTTAGGTCAAATGAAAGATTATAATATTAGTATTTATTGCTTCTCCGCTAAGTACGCAGCATTAAGGAGTAAGAGCAAGGGCTGATAAACTCGGAATCAAAAAAATGTATCGAGTGGAGCGACACATCTACCCGTGGACTGTTGTTTCAGTGGGCTAACCTATAAAAATTGTATTGGTCTAGTACAAAGCCGACATCATCATCATCTCATCTAATCATATAAATTATTCTCGTGCTGAACAATTACTCACTCGGCGTTAAAGAACAATCACTCATTCATTCATTCACTCACTCACTCACTCACCCACTCACTCACTCATTCAGAAATATAGAGAGATAAAGGTAAACAATATTAACTTACCACAACAATATTTTATAATTATAATTGTTTCGTAGTTTAAATATTTCCGTGATTACTATTGAAATGATTTTGTAAAACATATTGGCACAACCAGATACAAAGGAACCGGATATCCTCTAATTATTATACATTGTTTTTAATATTTGATTTTTTATACATTTTGCAAATATAATAGATCATCGATAAAGTTGTATAATTTCGCTAGATTAGTAAAGTCACATAATATGCACATCCACAATTCAAGTGTTAATAAATAAAAAAATATTATTTCATGGCTTGATATACATGTAGTGTCTGTAACCGCAATTGCGTGTTTTTATTCTACAATAGAGGAATCATTTAATTAAGGTATGGGTGCATCATTTCACTAAAAAAAAAGGGGGGGGGGGGGGGGGGGGGGGGTTGTGCCTATAAAATTAGCTTAATCCCGCCTCTCTTTACCAAGACAGAAAAGTTAGCGAGCAACGATTTTGCTTTGGATTTTAGAACTGTCCCGATCGTGTAGTATTTTTGTTTTTCATTTGATTAAATCTTTAAAAATGTATCCGTGATTATTTTTTATTTATTAACACTTGAATTGTGGATTAAGTCGATTGGATTTATATATTTTAGGCATACAACAAGTTTTGACAAGTAATACGAGGATTAATTAACCTTCGATGTGGACTCTTGACAAAATAAACCAACAATATAACTGCCATTTAGTCGTATCATTTTGTATATTTGTATTCGTTCTGTTTATCTGTATTTTCAGTTCCAGATTTTATATTTTAAAAGATTATAGCAAGATATGCTGGAATTTTGTACCTTATGTTGATGCACATTCGAGATTCAATATCCATAATTCGAAATTCACTATCCTAATTAACCAATGGGATGAAAAATCGAAACTAGATAACTATTACTACACTAAAGGGAGACTACTCATAATCCGCTGTTACCGTAATCTATTTTTAATAGATTAATATTTAACAGGGACTTTACCCAGTAAATTTAGTAACAAACCAGACGGCAAATCCGATTGCCTATTGACTGCTGTATAAGGTAAGAGATATGACCACTGACACTCGAATTCCGGACCCCCCTTTTTCCTCATTTAGTCCCTCCCGCGATTATGGTATGGATCTTTGTCTGGAAGTATATCTTTGAACCATTTATCCATATTTTACAACATTTCGTGTTATGTACAGCTCTGTATATATATAAGTAAAACGGCAGTTGGACCTAGAAACAAAAGTTAGTAGAACGAGAGAGTTGTAACACAAAATGTTGTAAAATATGGATAAATGGTATATATATATATATATACGTCTGAAAATTAAACCAAACAGTGTTAAAATTAGATTTTTGAGCAGTCAAATTTTGTTCTTCCCTCGACGGGATTTGAACTCGCACCATTGATTCACTGCAGCACCAATCGCTTAGCCTTATGTCCAGCGCCCTAGACCACTCAACCACATCCGCTCCATTTAAATGGATCTTCAATGATCGAAGTGTTACCTTGCCTCGTAAGGAAAACATATATATTGTTAAGTCCCAGGGGTTTGGTTTAAATCCCTGAACTTAACTGTGTGGGTCTCCGGTGAAGGAAATAATAATAAGAATCACTGGAAGTTCATATATTTATATTATCTGTCAGGATAAATAATATCAGCATTAAATAGCATACAGTGGATCATAGTCCGAGATTCCTCTGTCGTTTAACGGCATTTATAAAGTTGCTGTAACCGTTCAACGTCAGAGCGTGATACATACGGAAAACAGCGGATTTGCTTCTCCAACTCTGGGTCAGCACATTTCCACGTTTCGTGGCTATCGGATTTTATTTTCTATCAGAAACCCTTATATAAATCGATTCACCAATCATTTTTCTATTCATTCATAAACATCTTACCCTCAGAAAGTGGTGTTACACTCCATTACAGCACGATTTTGCCTTAGAACCTATGATTTCGACATTTGTCTCCCATTTTTCAAACATTTGTCACGTGACTACGAGAAAACTACGATTGCCGCAATGTATCATGGGAGATGATTTGCATATAAACAAACAAACAAATATTGTTATTGCCAATCATAGGTGTCTGTTAAGGCAGAACAATTAACATAAAATTTAATACAGTTGATTATATTGATTGGTAATGATTTTAACAGCAAATTTAGTGAATTACAGATAACCATAAGAAAAAAAAATGTTGTAGTACCTTGTCCAAAAAGGGGGAACATAACACATGCTCTTTCCGAAGCCCGTTGTTAACAGTCTGCCATTGAATTCTGTATTATTTCTTCTGCTCTGCTTTGATCTGTAGATGGACTGTTTGTCCTGCAGAATACGCTTAAATGTATCGTCTTCCATGTGATTTGAATGTTGTTTACGTATGCAAATAATGCTCCAAATAATTTGGCACACTGCATTAATTAGCTCCCATCATGCAATGCGTTGCTGTCATCATTCAGTTAGTATCGCGAGATCACGTGTGTAGATTCGAAAATGGAAGTCAAATGGCGGAATAATAGGATCTAAGGCAAAATCGAGCTGTAATGGAGTGTAACACCACTTTCTGAGGGTAAGATGGTTATGAATGAATAGAAAAATGATTGGTGAAGCGATTTATATAAGGGTTTCTGATAGAAAATAAAATTCGATAGCCACGAAACGTGGAAATGTGCCGATCCAGAGCTGGAGAGGCAAACCCGCTGTAATCCGTGTATATCACGCTCAATTCAATTCAATTCAAAGCTTTATTTAGAGTCGATATAAATCATACATATAACACAAGCTCTAATGAGCTTTTAAAATCGACTATGGTATATAACAACACATACAATCATGCATACAAACATATTAAATAAAAACATACATCAATTTATGCTCTGACGTTGAACGGTTACAGCAACTTTATAAATGCCGTTAAACGACAGAGGAATCTCGGACTAAGTGGATCATAGACACATGAAATGAATAATAATCTATAAGATAAGGTGCATTTGTCTTAAGTATATATAATTAAAAGGTGTTTGGGCACTCGGTGCACAAAACCGTTCTTGGTGCACTTAAATCTGCTTGGTGGAAATTGTATCAGCTGTAGATATATATTTTGAATGTACCGGCTAAATAGTAAATATAGACTAACGCCGTAACGGTAAATAGAAAGATATTTATAACGTCAATAAATTGACATTTACCAGTTTCTTTGCACCGAGCAATTGTTGCTGGGCCATTTCTATCTTTCATATATCAGCAAATATAATATTATTATTTATGATTCATAACAGCATTACATGAATCCGAGTTCAGAAGAAGCTGACTCGGTGCTCCGACTTCGTTATTTAGTCAAAATATCGATGACGTAGTACACACACTTCCAGAATACATACATCGTGCATTATGGCGCCTGAAGTGAAAGTACAAGTCAAAAGACGAAAATGGACAAATGCACCTTCAAATGAAGTTGATACTTCAATCAAATGAAATAATTTAGTATCATAACCCTCAGGTAAATTAGTACTTCCCTGAAAATAATGATCGAAGCGTATTAGTTGACATCTGCATGGATCAAACGTGGAACCAAACATCGCGATAAAAATATACGATGTACATAATATATGGGAATAGTGTTAAATTACCGGGGCGTAACAATATTGAATCTCTTTTTAAAGGGAGTGGATGTGGTCTAGGGCGCTCGACGTAAGGCTAAGCGAATGGTGCTGCAGTATATCAATGGTGTGAGTTCAAATCCCGTCGAGGGAAGAACAAAAATTCGACAGCTCTAAAATCTAATTCTAACACTGTTTGGTTTAATTTTCAGACGCATACCGGTATTATATCGTCGTGTATTGTAAAGTCGAGGGTCGGCTATTTTGCATATTCATTAGATGACGTCGTAGCGAGCACGTGCCCTGTGACTGTCAAACAATAATAGTGATGACTTAGTTGGAAATTACCAAGTATCTCAACAAAAATGAGATGCAAACAAGTAAAATAACATAAGAAAGCCTCACGATGCCAATTCCCGCCATTTTTGCTAATGCCCATTTTTAAAAAAACAATTTCTGTGCCGTTTTAAGAGCCTTGGCTCACCAGGGTCACGGAAGACACGGTCGGCTGCTTTGCTTACAAACTTGGGTTAAAGGTTATATGACTGAATTTGGACTCGTGGGTTTAATCAATTGAGAAAAATGTCTCACAAAACATGTGATTTCTTATTTATCTAACCTGTAAAATGTAAAAAGTCTGACAATGAGTGAAACAAAATAACAACTTGTAGCCTTTCAAAACACTTGGTCATGTGACTTTAACATATGGATAAAAGAAAGAATGTATATTGTATTTAATATAATGTATTGACCCACATTGTTGTTATTTGCTGTCTAAAATAGTGAACTAAAATGAACAGCTGAAAAAACTTTATGTGAAAAATATTTTTTTCTGCTGAGACAAATTAGACAATTTTGGTGTTTTGCCAGGTTTTTTATATTATATGACACTGAAAAAGATGTTTTTAGCGGTGATTGTTATTACAAATAGTTACCTTAATTATAGTTGAAAAAATTGAATTGGTATCATCTTTAATTTATTCACAACCGTATGCAAATATGGAGTCTCGACTTTACAATACACTCTACAAAACATGGTGGAAATACTCTCCAAGTTTCAGATGGATTTTTAATCACTTGCTAAGGATGCAAAAATAATGTAATCGGTACCAAAAGAGACTACATGTATGTTTATTCTTGATTATGTTATTTATAGAATAGTTGCAGTTATTTTAGAAATGTTTTGAGACAAAATAGTCTTAGGGTCTCGACTTTACAATACACGAGGATATGTATTTCTTTTCGTTTGATAATGGGTTTTTCCCTTTAAATATATATGTAAGATATAAATAAAGTTGGGTAACCTGTTTGGATAGTATATGCATATTCCAGGTTTTAAATACACGTAGTAACAGGTATCTTTTGCACAAGAAAAGTTTTGGCGGTAATTAGGGCGGGGTATTTTAATTGATATATAAAGGCTTGTTTGAATAATTTCATTATCGAAGGTGCTCACAGTAATTACGATCCAGACGTTACAAGTTTTTCACTGCAGAGTTGACTTTTATTTAGTACATTGTCATGTTTGTAATTAAGTATTAAAAATTGTTTCGCAAGAAAAAAGAATCGAAGTTACTGCGAGCAACCAAACCTAATTTATGTGTTGTCTTTTTATGTGCCCATATGAGTTAGACAAGAAATAATTTAAATTCGGACGAGTTAGCGAGGGAGAATTTAAATATATATTTGTGCGATGTTGCATTTATTTGAAAACCTATGATTGGATAAAATCATTCCTAAATAACACTGTTTGGTTTAATTTTCAGACGTATATATATATATATATACATGTAGTATATAATAATTTAGAAATAAAGAACCTTAGAAGCCTTGATCAACATCGGAGGTGTAATCATATATGTCAGCTTGCTCTCCTCAAGTGCAGTGGATGGTGGGTTCGAGCACGGATCGGGTGAATCCTACTTTGAAATGGGTATTTGTTGCTTTCCTGCTAATAACACATCATTAAGGAAAAAGAGCAAAGACTGAATCAGGACATTATATCAGAGCGGAACGGTATGTCTATCCATGAACTGTTGTTTCATTGAGCTAACACTGAATATTCAACTAAGTGTGTTGGTCTAGTACAACATATGCAAAGGTATACTACAAAAACACAACTCGGTACATATTCGTAGCCAACTGACTACTAGCTAAGGAGATAGAATCTATTAGTTGTATGCCATTCCTCTAATAGATAGAAAATAATCACAATTGATTTTTAGCCATGTGTATATGTTACTGTATAAACCTAATCTTACTGTACACAGTATGTTGTTTTATCTGTAATTTGTTAGTTTCCTTTGATCTTTACTACCCGATAAATTTAGTAGCAATGTTCAATTGACCACCGACTCGTGATACTATACAATTGTAGTCTTTTGTTGAGGTCAATACGTATTGACCGATACAAAAGACTGTAATTGTTTTATTACATTAAAATGAAAAGTGAAAGTGAAACCAAGTCTCCGAGATTTCTGCAAATCTCCGTTTGACTTCTGCAGGCCCATCGCCTGCGTAAGACATGATGATTACTTGTTCATTCTAAAGTAACGCTAATACGACGATTCTGATTGAACGAAATTTTACATTACCTTTATGTCCATTGATCGAATAGAAATAGAATTCACGTGATTCTTTTTATAGATTTCGTTAGAAAACGAAAGTGAAGCCAAGTCAATACGAGTTTTAATCAAACAATATAAGATTTTACGGAATAAAATTGCTTAAATAAAATCATTATGTAATAATAGAAATTATCAGCTGTTGGTCATTTGTCATGTGCGGTTTAAGGTGACGTCACTAAATCTTTCATTAAAAAAAAAGGTCAAAACACAACAAAAAAATCACAAAGCTGTGCTAAAATTGTGAAATTACCGATAGAAAAATTATTAGTATTTTTTTTCCGCTGAGCGAATCTGATATGGACCTGATAATCCTTGTCTTGCGAAAAGAAACTACTAATAATTAATATTTCTCAAGTTCTCATATTACAATATTATTAATATGAAACATTTATTTAACTTTCAGGTCATGTTGACATCTGTGACTTTCTTCCTACTTTCGTACAGTCCTATGTAACTCTCACGGAGGTATAGTATGAATACTGTATTTTGTAATGATTTATAAAATGTGACTCAACATTAATTTCATATTATTAATTTTGAGGAAATTCTCTGATTACTTTAATAATAAAAATAAAGATGATGCATATGAATATAATACAATCATAGATATAAAATAATATGAATTGATATCTACATTATACTGTTCTATCAATAATTTATATATTTTACTTTTGATCTTTACATATGCTAATATCTATTGTCTACTAGTGTGATATATATGTGTACTATCATTCATTTAATTTCCGAGATTTGATTTCTCAGTGCAATAATCACTTTGAATGCGAAGCCTGTGATGTGATATGAGATGAGAAGTCTATTTCAAATGGACAATCAATAGACACTGGCAACATTGGACACACAAGACACAGGACGAAGAGAAACAAAACACAAAAACACAACACAGAAAACTAAAAAGATGAGCAACAAGGACCTCACTAAAAACTGGGAGTGAACTCAGGTGCTCGCAAAGGGTTAGAAGTTACAGCTTCTTATATGACACTCGTCGTGTAAGTCCGATAACAGTCTTGTCGGCGATAGAGTAAAGAAAATATCTACGTAAATATGAAAAAATCGATTGTCATCTTCAGTTTTCTTACTGAGGCAACTATTCATTTAAAATCAGTAAATCTACATCATCTTCGTAATATCATCCAATTGAATGCCAGCTTGATAGGATATAAAGAAGAAAATCAACATCTCAATGACGTAATGGTTTGCACGCCTCAAATGCCGTAGATTGTGGATTAAATCATCAGTCGGGTCAAATCGAGGTACAAATGTAATTGGTATTTCCAGCTTCTCCTCTAAACACATACCATTAAGGGGTTATAGCAAAGACTCATTAGCTCAGAATCAGGATAAAGTTTCAGAGTGGAGCGACATGTCTACCTATGGACTGTTTTGAGCTAGCATTAGAAAAATGGAACTAATCGTGTTTTTCTAGTACAAAATGGATATCCCTTTAATCTCATCGAAATGTAACACTTGTTATATGATACATATATTGAAATAGTTCCTGTTGTTCTAGATGTTGTTTTATAGTGTGGTGGCTGGTACTGTTGTGTTTGTATACGATGGGTATCGAACACCTCTATTGTACTTTGGGTTGTCATTAAAATCTCTGGTCAGATACATAAAATTGAAACCCTATTAATTACCGACAAGATTCTTACTAGACTTGACTCTTTGAGTAACATTGTGAGTGTCTTAAAAGAAACAGGAACCGCTTACCCTTCGTGAGCACCTAGGATCACCGATCAGGATTTTTGGTGGGTTCCGTGTTGCTCATTGTTTTAGTTTTCTCTATTTTGTTTTGTTTTTATTTGTCTTCGTTCTGAGTCTAGTTCCCCATGTTTCTAGATTGTCCATTAGTGTTTGTTTTTTTTTTACGTTTATTAGAAATCTACGATTTTATTGATGGTGAAATGATTGTATTTTTAGTGTTCTGGACAATAGTTGACAAACATGTAACGATTTGTCAAGATCTTAACCTGTATTGTAACGAATCAAATTGTTGTCATAAACGCAGCACCAGAAGATGGTTTGGTGGACCAAATCGTGAATTGCTATATAGGAATGGCATATCTTCCTATCCGTCAAAATACACGTCCCGCTTAGAAGACGGTGGGTTTTATCTGACCATTCACAACGTAAAAGAAAAAGATTTGAATGTACCCTACGCTTGTTCTGTTGCAATTTACGAGTACACAAATATATTGCTACCTAACTACGATATTGGTAAGTGAGTTATTAGCAAGACAGTACAGGAATAATCATATATCTTTATGAATATTGTTCTCGGATATTTGATCAGTTTATAAAAAGTAAGTTTAAACAATTATGGTCAATAACTTCCCCCAATATCATCAAGATGTACAATCACATCTCACCTTCAATCATTGTATGTAAAAAAAAGACCAAGACCGTCACATTGGAAATCTAGATCCTGGCTTTGTAGGGACACCAAACTGTGGCTGGGTTGAACTGGTAAATGGGACCACCACTCTCTTGATAATTAGAACTTAAACTACAAAGCAGATACATGTATATATAAAAACGATTAAAAAACCTGCACAGATATCCCTGAAACTGTATTAAAACAGGACATCATCACCTGTCATCTCATTGAAACCAATCGTAAATCCCAATTGTACTTCAATAAATTCAAAATAAGGGTATATAAACACGACAATGTTTTTTTAAGTAATTAGAAAGAAAAAGTTGAAGATACATGTACCAGAGAGATACTCAGAAGTTGTAAATCGAAGAAGGACAGAAAATGCAATGATCAAATGAAAAAGGACAAAATGACATGCAATGATCTACAAAGCACTACACAGAAAATTAAAGATCGAGCAACACGAACCCCACTAAACATAGGAGGTGAACTCTGGTGCTCCGGAAGTGTTAACAGTTCCTTCTCCATTACTTGTAACTGACACGAATATCATCTGATATGGAAATATTGTTGGACACCAGTATGCATTAATAAATGCAAAATCCATAAGTCTGTTTTAAGTTGATGGGATAATAAGGTGTTGATGACAGACTCTACAATTGTTAGGTGATGTCAGGACGGTTTAATCATCATTGTTATTCATCAACATTGATGTTCACAAGAAAACGGTATAAGACTAATGTTGGATAGTCTCTCATTAGTGTATGAAATGAAATAATGTTTCATATTCTATTTTGTGGAAATCTTTGAAACAATGGCTGGTAGAAAAAAAGCTAGATTTAAAACATTCCCATATCTGTATAAATAAAGACTAAGACTCTTATGCGGATGATTTATTGTTTGATAATATCGATAATAATAATAAATATTATTATTATTATCATTATTATTACAATAAACTAATAGTACCATAGACAATACAATGGCCAAAAGAAAAAGGACACGGAGATAAATAATTGTCGGCAAAGCAATACAAAGAAAGCTAAAGATTGAGCAACACGAACCCGACTACAAAACGGGGTTGAATTAAAGGCAAGTAATTGTTCCTGCTCCACTATTCGCACCGGTTTTTTAAAGCATCGACTCTCCATTAAATCTCATGGATGTATATGCGTATGTTTGTACTAATTAAATTGACTTCGTTTTACACCAAATAATTTAGCAGCAGACTGATCAAGAATGTCTGAAGATTCATGACAATTTGATTGCCTTCTTCTAAGCCATCTCATTCAGAAACATTTTTTCAAAGTACATCAAATATTCTTGCAAATCCGTACTCTTCTCATCAAATGTTTCAGGTTCTTTTTCTTTCAATAATGGTCTGTTGTTTCATTTCCTCATGAATTACTTTTATTACTGTGGTAATCCACATGTTAATATCATCAATGGGAGACATGTGCTTGACTTCATATTATATCATAAGCACTCCTTTGATTTTTGCTTCATTTAGGCTGATCAATAAAAAAAAGTTTGAAGAGACCAAATTGGTCATCATAAGCCATAAATAAAAAAAAGCATGATTGCCCCTTTGGTATATTCAAACTCTTCTTCCTACAAAACAATACACAGAAAAATAAAGGTTGAGCAACATCGTATGATATGGAAATCTTGATAGACACCTGTATACGTTAATGAATACAAATAACAATTTGTAATGCTAAAAGAGTAAGATCATAATAAGATAAAATGTTGAAACAAGGGTTTTATGTAGTACAGTTGAATTATATTGATCACTGAAGGATATATGCCATAATTAGTTTGTCTCTTTTCTGTCAAACAAATATTGGTCATTGCAGTGTGGTCGTGATGGGGCTAATTATCGCAGGAGGTACCGGTATTGCATGTTATCTTTATAGAAGAAAACTGTCAATAGAAATATGTAAGTAGCAAAAACAAAACATTATGCATTGATTTAGTGATTGATTGTTATTTAATGCCTGGAGAGCAGCAAAATTCATTATGAGAACAAGTCTAAAAATAGTTATTCGATAAGGCTAAAAGATGTCACTGGAATTATTATAGAGTCGGAAGTGAGATGCTGGCCACCAACGACGATTTCTAAAATGTTTTTCTCATTAGGAGCCATGTGTCTTTGACGTGAAATGAGCATGACATGCACCTTGCACATGACACTCAATTACGTCTAGTACTTATTTTATTCGTCCCACATTCCTGATGGGTTTTATCCTGCGATGGAGAAGCAGGGTTCTTTTCAATTTAATTAAAATAGATGTTTGGTGAATATACATAAACATCAAGACATGCCAAATATGATCTCATTAAAGGTCACATTTTTAACCGACCAATCAGCGACAAACATATCAAATCTTTTTCGATATACCACCAACGTAAAGATTATTATTGACTACTGTTCAGAAGTGGGTTATTAGCTCACCTGACCCAAAGGGTCATGTGAGCTATTGCCATCACTTGTCGTCCGTCGTACGTCGTAAACTTTTTCAAAAATCTTCTCCTCTGAAAGTACTAAACCAATGGAAACCAAACTTGGTCTGAATCATCACTAGGGTGTCTAGTTTCAAAATTGTGTCCGGTGATGCCGTGCACCAACCAACATGGCCGCTGTTACTAAAAATAGAACATATGGTAAAATTGCAGGTTTTGGGTAATAACTCAAAAACCGTTAATAATATCAAAAATCTGACATGGGGTAAAAATGATCAGCACATCAAGATCTACCTACCCTGCAATTTTGAAGTAAATCTGATTGCCCATCTTGGAGTTATTGCCCTTTTTTCATCAAATTTGTAAAATTTTAATACTTTTCGTCTTATATTTCAAAAACTATAAGAGATAAAGGTTAACTTTAAATTGCAAAAATGTGCGGCATATCAAGATCTACCCACCCTGCAATTTTGAAGTAAATCCCATTATCCATTTTGGAGTTATTTCCCTTTTTTCATCAAATTTTCTAAATTTTAATACTTTTCAAAAACTATAAGAGACAGGTGGTAAGTTGAAACTGCAAACATGTTCAGCATGTCAAGATCTACCTACCCTGCAATTTTGAAGTAAATTTGATTACCGATCTTGGAGTTATTGCCCTTTTTTCATCAATTTTTTTTTCAATTTTAATACTTTTCGTCTTATATTTCAAAAACTATTCAGAGATAGATGTTAAGTTTAAATTGCAAAAATGTGCAGCATGTCAAGATCTACCTACCCTGCAATTTTGAAGTAAATCCCATTACCCATTTTGACCGATTATGCAAATTAGAAAAAAGGGGGGATGAAATTTAAAAAAAATCTTCTCCTCTGAAACTACTGAGCCAATCTCAACCAAACTTTGCTGAAATGATCCTTAGGTGGTCCCCTTTCAAAATTGTGTCCGTCAGCGCTGTCCTGTATCCAAGATGGCCACCATGACTAAAAATAGAAATTTCTTCAAATGGCCAAAACCGCTCTATTTTAAGCCAGAAAGTGCCCAAATTTGAACTGTATAAGCATAATGATGAGCTTTTTAACATATATTACGGGATTTTTTATGAACTTTGAACTTTTGCCTATTTTGACCGATTATGCAAATTAGAAAAAAGGGGGATGAAATTTCAAAAAAATCTTCTCCTCTGAAACTCCTGTGCCAATCTCAACCAAACTTTGCTGAAATCATCCTTGGGTGGTCCTCTTTCAAAATTGTGTCCGGCATTTGAGAACACCGACCAAGATGGCCACCACAGTCGAACTTAATTTAACATAGGACCCTATGGGAAATTCCCATAAAAATCTTTTTGCTCAATAAGAACAAAATTTTGATGAAATAGTCATTGGATGGTTCTCTTCCAAAAATGTGTCTGGCGGTTCGGCCCTTCAATCAATTTTTTTTTTATCTGCAATTTTGAAGTAAATCTGATTACCCATCTTGGAGTTCTTGCCTTTTTTTCATCAAATTTATAAAAAAAAAATAATACTTTTCATCTTATATTTCAAAAACTATAAGAGATAAAGGTTAAGTTTAAATTGCAAAAATTTGCAGCATGTCAAGATCTTCCTACCCTGCAATTTTGAAGTAAATCCCATTATCCATTTTGGAGTTATTTCCCTTTTTTCATCAAATTTTCTAAATTTTAATACTTTTCAAAAACTATAAGAGACAGGTGGTAAGTTGAAACTGCAAACATGTTCAGCATGTCAAGATCTACCTACCCTGCAATTTTGAAGTAAATTTGATTACCGATCTTGGAGTTATTGCCCTTTTTTCATCAATTTTTTTTTCAATTTTAATACTTTTCGTCTTATATTTCAAAAACTATTCAGAGATAGATGTTAAGTTTAAATTGCAAAAATGTGCAGCATGTCAAGATCTACCTACCCTGCAATTTTGAAGTAAATCCCATTACCCATTTTGACCGATTATGCAAATTAGAAAAAAGGGGGGATGAAATTTAAAAAAAATCTTCTCCTCTGAAACTACTGAGCCAATCTCAACCAAACTTTGCTGAAATGATCCTTAGGTGGTCCCCTTTCAAAATTGTGTCCGTCAGCGCTGTCCTGTATCCAAGATGGCCACCATGACTAAAAATAGAAATTTCTTCAAATGGCCAAAACCGCTCTATTTTAAGCCAGAAAGTGCCCAAATTTGAACTGTATAAGCATAATGATGAGCTTTTTAACATATATTACGGGATTTTTTATGAACTTTGAACTTTTGCCTATTTTGACCGATTATGCAAATTAGAAAAAAGGGGGGATGAAATTTCAAAAAAATCTTCTCCTCTGAAACTCCTGTGCCAATCTCAACCAAACTTTGCTGAAATCATCCTTGGGTGGTCCTCTTTCAAAATTGTGTCCGGCATTTGAGAACACCGACCAAGATGGCCACCACAGTCGAACTTAATTTAACATAGGACCCTATGGGAAATTCCCATAAAAATCTTTTTGCTCAATAAGAACAAAATTTTGATGAAATAGTCATTGGATGGTTCTCTTCCAAAAATGTGTCTGGCGGTTCGGCCCTTCAATCAATTTTTTTTTTATCTGCAATTTTGAAGTAAATCTGATTACCCATCTTGGAGTTCTTGCCTTTTTTTCATCAAATTTATAAAAAAATAATAATACTTTTCATCTTATATTTCAAAAACTATAAGAGATAAAGGTTAAGTTTAAATTGCAAAAATTTGCAGCATGTCAAGATCTTCCTACCCTGCAATTTTGAAGTAAATCCCATTACCCATTTTGGAGTTATTGCCCTTTTTTCATCAAAATGCTCTCAATTTTAATACTATCATCTTGTATCTCAAAAACTATTAGAGATAGAGGGAAAGTTTACACTGCAAAAATGTTCAGCATGTCAAGATCTACAAAAAATTTCCCACAGTTAAAAATATGCGACAACTGTGAAGAGTTATTCCTCTTGAAATGCATTTTTTTGTTGACTCGCTGCTTTTGGTTACTCAAATAATCAAAGGGAAGCAACTCTATTACAAAATGTGAAGTAGGAAAAGCTAAATTTTGAGAATCATTGACATATATGTTTTTTTACAGCAATTTTGATAACTTGCATTAAAGGGGGAACCCCTGCCCACATTTTTTTGTAGAAGGGGTCTGCAATGACGAAGGCTAAATTTGTAAATTTTTTTTGCCGAAGTTATCAAGTTTTATTGACTGATGTTGTTATTATACCCAGGTGAGCTATACAGGCTCCTGGGAGCCTCTAGTTTTTATTATTTATTCTTTCGCTTACTCTGTGCCGGGTGTTTTCATCGGGTGTAACCTCATACACATTTTCATCATGCATTTATAACTTTATCGTAAGAGATTTGGACATTTTACATAAAATAAATAGGACATTGGCTTTCGAAAACTTGTGGTTCCATCAGATACAATTAGTGGAAAACGAATTGACATTGATTTTTGTTTCTTCTGTATGATCCATACTAACGAAACATTGCGAGGCTTCCTGAAAATGGCATGAAACGCCCATTTCAAAGAACGGAAAATCTTCCCTACAAAATACTGGTTTTGCCAAACCACAATAAATAAACGTTAGAGCATACTGAAGGGGCAATAAAAATTGGACAATCCAGAGAAAATAACAACATATGGTACACAGCACAAAGAAAAACAAAACAAAAACACAACATAATATGCGTTGGATACCACTATCCGCAAACAAATAAAGTAAATACGACCCGAGCTCTCCTACGAACAACTGGAGGTAAAGACGAACCGACCGAACATCGTTTTTATGTGTGTAATCAATAAATATTCCGATTACTTAGGAAACACTTACATACTTTATATTTGATATATAATAATAATCCATATAGAGAAAGGTATATTGCAGGTTAAGAACTGTCTATAACTATGACCTAAAAATGTGTCTACAGTAAAAGATGGGCTCCAATCATACTGGGACAAGGCTATTCACTTAGTAGCATCAGTCAAATGTGGATACTAAAAAACCTTTAAGAATTTCTGGATAATTTTAATTCTTGTTCTTTTTCTACACTTTACACTACCATTCCTCATTGAAATGTTAAAAAAACGTTTAAGAGAAATCATTCACAACGTATTTTACTCAACAATTGCAGAAATACTTTATGTGTATGGTATTCAAAATGTGTTGTATCCGTCAAATTATTCAATGAATTTCAACATGATCGTTACATGTAAAATGAGGTGCTTTTATTTTCTTATGCATTGTAGCTTACTCAAATAATGCCAGTACTACATCAGAGAATGGGAAGGAAAACATATACATGGAATCAGGTAATATAATCTGAAATATCACAACACTTGAAGGTTTTGGGAAGAATAAAAGAAAATAACAATAAGCGACATTTGTAACTTGTTACCATGACCATTTTACTTGCAGTCCTATGTTCGATAAATTTTTCACTAATTGTTCCAACGATAGAGCTGGCAAAGAGCAGCAGCATGGTAACAGCAGCTTGTGCAGACGTGTCAGAGAAATCATTACTTAGCCCTGCATACAGATGGTCGTGGCATTGATTTACCCCAACTTTCTTTTATACTATTTGTTTACACGTTTATTTCCAATACAATTTCTTTATTCTGGGTTTTTCTGTGAAATTTTTCTTTCAGCTGATTTATACCGATTATGCAAATTAGGCATATTTTGATAAAAGATCACATTTAAATCATCTTCTCTGAAACCGCTGAACCAAATTAAACCAATCCTGGCAGGTATGGTCTCTGGGTGGATCCCTTTCAAAATTGTGTCCGACAGCCCTGCCCTCCATTCAAGATGGCTGCTGTTGCCAAAAATAGATTTTTTTTTCAATTGTCCATTGCTGCTTTAGTATAAGTCAAAATCAGCTCAAATTTTAACTGCAGCTACATGGCGAGGAGTAATAACATATATTCCGTTTTTTTAGCTCGCCTGGCCTTAGCTATTGCCGTCACTTTTCGTCCGTCGTCTGTCGTCCGTCCGTCAACATTTCACATTTTAATCTTCTCCTCAGAAACCACTGGGCCAATTGTAACCAAACTTTGGTGGAATGGTCGTTGGATGGCCCCCTTCCACAATTGTGTCCGGTGATTCCGACTACCAACCAAGATGGCAGCCAAGCTAAAAATAGAAAAAAGGGGGGTGTGAAATTTCAATTGTCCATTGCTGCTTTAGTATAAGTCAAAATGAGCTCAAATTTTAACTGCAGCTACATGACAAGTAGTAATTTAACATCACTCCGGGTTTTTCTGTGAAATTTTTCTTTCAGCCGATGTATACCGATTATGCAAATTAGGCATATTTTGATTAAAGATAACATTTAAGTCTTCTCTTCTGACTCTGAAACCGCTGAACCAAATTAAACCAAACTGGGCAGGGATGGTCCCTGGGTGGGCCCCTTTCAAAATTGTGTCCGACTGCCCCGCCCTCCATTCAAGAGGGCTGCTGTTACTAAAAAATAGAAATTTCTTCAATTGTACATTGCTGCTTTAGCATAAGTCAAAATGAGCTAAAATTTTAACTGCAGCTACATGGCAAGGAGTAGTTTAACATATGCACTGTATTCTGGTTTTTTTTGTGAAATTTTTCTGCCAACCGATTTATACCGATTATGCAAATTAGGCATATTTTGATAAAAGATCACATTTAAATCTTCTCCTCTGAAACCGCTGAACCAAATTAAAGCAAATTTGACTGGGATGGTCCTTGGGTGGTCCCCTTTCAATATTGTGTCCGACAGCTCCACCCTCCATTCAAGATGGCTGTTGTTACTAAGAATAGACATTTCATCAATTGTCCATTGCTGCTTTAGTATAAGTCAAAATGAGCTCAAATTTTAATTGCAGCTACATGGCAATGGGTAGTTTAACATATATTCTGGGGTTTTCTGTGGGATTTTTTCAGCCAGTTTATTCCGTTTAGGAATATTATGAGATAAAAATCACATCTAAATCGTTTGCTCAGAAATTTGAGTTGAAATGATCTTTGGTTGGCCCACTTTCAAAATTATGTGTAACACCCTCATTTTCTATTAACTTTAGATGTCAAATTGAAAACCATGTGAGCGATTACAGGCTCCCGGGAGCCTCTAGTTTATCATGTTCGTGTCTATATCCATGGTAACAACAAATGGTATGTGCCAGTCATCTACTCTTATAATTAGTGATCTATTTCATTGATCATCGAATCTGTTGATTTTATTAAAGGTGTTTTAGTATACGTAGGATACTGCTGTTTAACATGATTTCCAGATCCGATGATATTCTTGTCATTTAACAGTAACAGTGGACTGGCTTTAACTACCCACCCCTGTGATATCTTAAACCCTTTCTTATTATCTTCATGTAGGATTATGTGCATCCTCATTGGCATAGCTGCTTATTTCGTAAAATTTTTATGATATAATCCATGCATTGTGACTAATATTACTATTTTGCTTTTCAATCTTTCGATTTGATCGTTGATGAAAGTTGTTCCGAAAATGCGTGGAGCGCACTAAATTTGATATCTACGTTTTTATTACCATCACTGGGTCGATACCTCTGCTAGTGGACTATTAGTCACCGAGGGTATCATCCACTCAGCAGTCGCTGTTTCGGCACTGACTTGTTTTATTAGATATATTTGTTATTGTAAATAAGGGTAATAACAAAATTACCGAACACCGAGTAATCTTCCAAAGGGAAAGGCAAAACTCATAAGTCAACAAACAGACAAAAATCAGTTAACAACCGGAAAACTGGGAAAACCGCTATGGCCCTGACTTGGTACAGGCATTTCTAAAGAAATGGTGGGTTGAATCAGATTTCACGGCGCCAAACCTCCCGCTTCCATTACGGTTAAAAGATTCCGGTTGTCACTATAACAGTATTTTTTAACAATACTGGGACAAAATAGATATAATAATAGTCAACGCAGTACTTTATGAAAATCCATCGTTTATTACCGTCTCTGTAATTAAGTCTCCCAAACAACGTTTGGAGACTTACTGTTTTTGCCCCGTTTCTTCTTATTATTATTATTATTATTATTATTCTCCTCTCTTTCTTTCTTTCTTTCTTTCTTTCTTTCTTTCTTTCTTTCTTTCTTTCTTTCCGTGGACCATGAACTTGTCCAGGGCAGATCTCAGGAACTACTGGACAGAATTTCATGAAACTTAGTGGAGTTATAGATATATGTTTCTGGTTGGTCCTAAAGTTTTCAGCTTTGTGGTAAAGGGGGTCAAAGTCATATTTTGAGGGGTTCAAATGGCGAGGGTTTACTATAGAATCCTATGGAAAAGTTGAAATTTCGTCCATTAATGTTGATAACTTCTAAATAGATAATGATAGAGACATAAAATTTGACATAGTGATATGTCACCATTAGAAGAGCAATTCTGCTTTTTCAAAATTTTTGAGATGTCTGCCATTTTCAAAATGGCTGCCAAAACACGGCATAAAAAATGGGCGGTAAAAATTCAACATTGTGCGATATCATCAAAATTTTATATGTGGGTAGATAATGATGTCCCGACATTGAAAAATTTCTACCGCTCGCCATTTACAAAACGGCCGCCACAATACCGCAAAAATTCAACATTGTCCGATGTCATCAAAATTTGATATGTGGGTAGATAATGATGTCCCGAATTGATTCCCGACATTGAACAATTTCTACCAGTCGCCATTTTCAAAATGGCCACCACAATACCGCAAAAATTCAACATTGTCCGATGACATCAACATTTGATATGTGGGTAGATAATGATGTCCCGAATTGATTTCTGATATCGAAAAATTTCTACCGGTCGGCATTTTCAAAATGGCCACCACAATACCTCAAAAATTCCACATTGTCCGATTTCAACGCCATTTCATATGTGGGTAGATTATGATGTCCCGAATTGCTTCCTGACATCAACATTTTTTTTACCGGTCGCCATTTTCAAAATGGCCACCACATTACCGCACAAATTCAACGTTGTCCGATTTCAATGACATTTCATATGTGGGTAGATTATGATGTCCCGAATTGATTCCTGACATCGAAAAATTTCTACCGGTCGCCATTTTCAAAATGGCCACCACAATACCGCAAAAATTCAACATTTTCCGATGTCATCAAAATTTGATATGTGGATAGATAATGATGTCCCGAATTGATTCCCGACATTCAACAATTGCGACCGGTCGCCATTTTCAAAATGGCCGCCACAATACCGCACAAATTCCACATTGTCCAATTTCAACACCATTTCATATGTGGGTAGATTATGATGTCCCAAATTGATTCCTGACATCGAAAAATTTCTACCGGTCGCCATTTTCAAAATGGCCACCACAATACCGCAAAAATTTAACATTGTCCGATGTCATCAAAATTTGATATCTGGATAGATAATGATGTCCCGAATTGATTCCCGACATTCAACAATTGCGACCGGTTGCCATTTTCAAAATGGCTGCCACAATACCGCACAAATTCCACATTGTCTGATTTCAACGCCATTTCATATGTGGGTAGATTATGATGTCCCGAATTGATTCCCGATATCGAAAAATTTCTACCGGTCGCCATTTTCAAAATGGCCGCAACAATACCACACAAATTCCATATTGTCCGATTTCAACGCCATTTCATATGTGGGTAGATTATGATGTTCCGAATTGATTCCTGCCATCGAAATTTTTCTACCAGTCGCCATTTTCAAAATGGCCACCACAATGCCGCACAAATTCAACGTTGTCCGATTTTAATGACATTTCATGTGTGGGTAGATTATGATGTCCCGAATTGATTCGACATCGAAACATTTCTACCGGTCGCCATTTTCAAAATGGCTGCCACAATACCTAAAAAATTCCACATTGTCCGATTTCAACGCCATTTTATATGTGGGTAGATTATGATGTCCCGAATTGATTCCTGACATCAAAAAATTTCTATCGGTCGCCCTTTTGAAAATGGCCGCCGCAAAAATTCAACATTGTCCTATGTCATCAAAATTTGATATGTGGGTAGATAATGATGTCCCGAATTGATTCCCGACATTCAACAATTGCGACCGGTCGCCATTTTCAAAATGGCCGCCACAATACCGCACAAATTCCACATTGTCCGATTTCAACGCCATTTCATATGTTGGTAGATTATGATGTCCCGAATTGCTTCCTGACATCGAAATTTTTTTACCGGTCGCCATTTTCAAAATGGCCACCACAATACCGCACAAGTTCAACGTTGTCCGATTTCAATGACATTTGATATGTGGGTAGATTATGATGTCCCGAATTGATTCCTGACATCGAAAAATTTCTACCGGTCGCCATTTTCAAAATGGCTACCACAATACCGCACAAATTCAACGTTGTCCGATTTCAATGACATTTCATATGTGGGTAGATCATGATGTCCCGAATTGATTCCTGACATCGAAAATTTTTTACCGGTCGCCATTTTCAAAATGACCGCCACAATGCCGCACAAATTCCACATTGTTTGATTTCAACGTCCTGAATTGATTCCCGACATCGAAAAATTTCTACCGGTCTCCATTTTCAAAATGGGAGCAATTCCTGCTCCACTAGTGTACAGGTGTTACGTATTTGAAACGGATATTTCTCTTGTCAAGTAATGCATTTAAATAAAAAGTCATGCTAAAAGCATAGAAAATATTATTATAGAAAAATAATACAATTTTATGTTACCCTGGATACATGTACATGTTGTTTTGGTAAACCACTATATGTTACCCTGGATACAAGCACATGAGGGTTTGGTAAACACACTATATGTTACCCTGGATACAAGCACATGTTGTTTTGGTAAACCACTATATGTTACCCTGGATACAAGCACATGAGGGTTTGGTAAACACACAATATGTTACCCTGGATACAAGCACATGTCGTTTTGGTAAAACACAATATGTTACCCTGGATACAAGCACATGGCGGTTTGGTAAAACACAATATGTTACCCTAGATACAAGCACATGTTGTTTTGGAAAAACACAATATGCTACCCTGGAAATATACAAACACATGTCGTCTTGGTAAAACACAATATTTTTATTTTCAGAAGACAAACAACGGTTCATTTTATTTTTTGTATTTTGCAGGATTACAGGAAGATAAAGTAAATAGTAAAAGACATTGGTATGAACTAGACATGGGTTGAATGCAAATCAACATTGACAAACATGTAAACATAATATTGACTTCAAAAACATAAAAAGGGTTTATTCAATACAGTTCGTGATTTTGTAAATTTCTCCTTATATTGCATTTTAATTTTGCTTTGTGGAAATAGTTATAGAGGAGAGACATTTGTAAATATTTGTTTTCAATGTCAATTATCAATTTTTTAAACTTATTCATGTAAAAATGTCATATTCCGTCATAATTAACAATATTTTGTGAAAATGTAGGATTTGTTTGATGACAATATATTTATATATCGTGATAAATTTGTTACCTCGACACCAATGCAGACTACAAACCAGAGCAAGGACATCCATTCTTAACTTTATAATTATTATTATTCAATGTTGTCAACTGTATTATAGTATATACTTACTCAAATTTATTTTGCTAATAACATATTTATAATTCTCAAGTAAATTCCTTTCCGGATATTACCCATAACCGGCTGGGTGATTATCACCTTGTTTATTAGTTTTGATCAGAGTCAGTTACACGTTTTCCATCATATATCAGTAACTAATAATCGTTTGGTTGCTATTTTACCTTAAGTAAAAATGTTCCATATGATTTTCTATGTTGACATCCTCTGGAGTTTGTGAAATCCCCTGTGTTTGTCATGTTAAATCAAGTCCAATATTCATTTAACAGATGTAAGTTCACTATCTCCATCATCAATTATGTAATTTTACTAACACTGTAACACTGATGATGTTTCTAACATCTCTGTATCATATCAAGTGTTCTGACATGAGACTCTCCTTATATATGTACATAGTACTAGTCATGCATATTTACGTGCATATGTTTCCTAATGTTTTCCTTATGTTTAACTTTATTTTTTATTTTTGTGTATATTTCTTCTTGGAGCTAAATGTTGTATTCTCTTGCATATTGTCATGTACCATACTTCACCGGAGTCATGTGTGTATTTTCTCATTCCATGTTCTCATGGGGACACTTAAAATTTTAAATGTGTCATTGTTTATACATTTTGATAATGGATAAAAAAAATAACTAATTTGTCCCCATGTGGTCGATCAAACTATATTATCCTTAACATATTCTTATTTATCAGTTATCTCATTGTTATTGCTATTGTGCAATGATATTCACCCTAACCCAGGGCCATTGTTAAATAATTCCAGATGTGAACTACGCAATATTTCCATAGTTAATATGAATGTCAATTCTCTTCGTAACAAAACAGAGTTGATAAGTACTGAGCTTGGTGATCACGATATTATCTGTATAACTGACTAGGTTAAACAATACTGTAAGTTCCTCTGATATTACCATTGATAATTTTGTAAATCCAGAGGCTTTCCGTAAGGATAGGCTGACTGACAGTGGTGGTGGTATGCTTATTTATATTCGCAATACGTTATTAGGCAGGCATAGACTTGATCTAGAAGTACCCGAAGTTGAATCTGTTTGTTTAGAAATTTTTGCAGATAATAGAAAATTGTTATTAGTGTGCTTATATAGACCGCCAAATGCAAGAGTGTCATTGTATTTTTCTTGGTGATATCAATGTTGACCTTATTACAATTGACAATAACCACACGTTTTTGTCAAAGCTTAGGCCTAGAAAATGTGATGCATGAACCTACTAGAATTACTAGTTCGTCCTCCACTCTAATTGATCCTATACTGGTCAATAATTATGATAAAGTTAGAGATAGCTATATACTTCCAAACTTTTGTAGTGACCATTGTCCTTCCATTATTGAGATTATTTTTTCTGTTACTAGAGAAAAGTCTTATTTAAAGACGATATGGGATTATGATAATGCAAATTATATTGCCATTAACCAGCACTTGCAAAATACTGATTGGGATATGAAATTTAGAGATTCAGATAATGTTAATATCATAAATGAAGTTATTAACTTAGAGCTTAACTCTGCTATGAATACTTATATTCCAAAAAAGATAATACGTGTTCGACCTCGGGATAAACCTTGGATAAATAGTAAAATAAAGTGTAAAATTAGAAATAGGAACCGGGTGCATATGAGATAATTGATATGATTAGAGAAGCCAAAAAACAATATATTATAAAATTACAAAATTCACTGATTGACAAGTCTATTCCACCTGGTAAATGGTGGTGAATTGCAAAGAGTGTCTCAAAATTTAAAAGTACTAATACTACAAATACTCCTATTAAGGTAAATGGTGATATTTTACATCAGTATCTAACATAGATTCTGAACCTGATCTTCTTGATGTACCCCCACTTGCACATTGTGAGCTGTCTGGCATTGTCATTAATGAACAAAAGGCATGTGATCAGTTTCAAATTTTAAATATTTCTAAGCCAGCCGGTCCTGATAACCTTCCACCTAAATTTTTGAAAGCTGTTTTCCAGTCATTAGTTAAACCACTGACTATTTTATTTCAAAAAAGTTTAAATTTTGGTGTGGTGCCTGGTGACTGGAAACTAGCCAATGTTTCCCCTATTTACAAAGGTAAAGGTGGTAGTGATAATGTAGCTAATTATAGACCAATATCTGTTACTAATTCTTTTATTAAGATATTGGAAAAAATTATATTCAAACACCTTCACAACTACTTGTTAAGATATAACATACTATCGGATGATCAGTCTGGATTTAGACATAGAGATTCCACTATAAACCAATTATTGGTTAATTATGATGTCATTATGAAAAAGTTAGATATTGGCAAAGATGTTAAGTTTATTTTTTGTGACATATCAAAAGCATTTGATCGTGTCTGGCATCGTGGTCTATTGTACAAAGTTAGAAAATATGGAATTAAGGGTAACTTATTGACTTGGTTTTGTAATTATCTTTCTGACCGTGAGCAGCCAGTCTGCATGAATGGATACTACTCTACTTGGAATTCCATTAATGCTGGCGTTCCCCAAGGCTCCATACTGGGACCTCTTTTATTTTTTATTATTTATTAATGATATTGTTGATGTCGTTTCCAATAGCATGACGATACATCCCTTTATTGTATTGTTGATGATCAGAATGAAACCGCTGAATTCTGATTTGAATAGCCTTAGTACTTGGGCATCTGATTGGTGTGTTAATTTCAATGCCTCAAAAACTGGGGTCCGACCTATAATCCGACAGTCCGATAGTCCGACAATCCGATAGTCCCACGATCCGACAAATGCTTTATTTCTTTGAAAGTTAACACTATAACATGTGTAATATGGGGCCAGAAACCGAACCGTTTACTCACCAAAGAAAGGTCCAGAACATCGGAAACACGATATCATAGACGGACAAACAATTGGCAGGGACACACAAGAACTAAAAAAAACACATATATGAACAACACGGACTCCATTAAAACCTGGATCCAGTCGTGATGAACCGGTAATGTAAGTATCCCGTATATTTTTAGTAGCGACTACTTCATGCTTTATTCGTGTAGCCGAGTCCAGACAAGAAAAGTCACTATTGAAAAGAAAGATAAAATAAATGAATACAAAAAAAAGGAAAAGACAAAAAGAAGAGCGTACCAGTGTCCCCCGCCCTTTATCATGGAATATTTATGTTAAAAAGCAATGTCGACACATCAATAGAGCTGGATACAATAATGTGTGCGAATTGATTGATTGATTGATTGATTGATTGAGGTCCAGCAAGTAATATTTCAGTCATATTCAGGATGAGAAAAGTTTGTAAACAAAAAATAAGAAAGAGGGAACTCTGGGATGGGTTAACATGGGCAACGACTTAACACGTGAACATGTTTTTCTGTCTCTTCCGACGACAAGTTGGTCCTATTTTTATTCCCCGGGATTCCGACGGGTGACCCTGCTATAGTCGCCTTCTACGACAAGCGCATATATAAAAAGTTACGATTGAAGGAATTGTCCCGAAGTGACCCCTTATATCACGGAAAGAAACGGCATCGGAATATGACAAAATAAACAACTGCCATGCTACGCCCCTCCCCCCTTTGTGACAATTGAAGGTCAGTTGCTCAGCGTGAGAACAGCAATTAATATGCTGCATTTTTTAAACCAATTAATTGTATATACCATAAGAAAACTGGCGTTTTCCAAACTGACTAAAATCACACCTCTCACTTGCTCCCCCTTTTATCAATACAATGTATGTCACGACGTGACCTATCAGTAAAAGGGGGAACAAGTGAGAGATGTTATCGTACGAGGCATGGATGGACGGACGAACAGCGGTATGCCATAATAAGCCCGTATTTTGACGGGCGTATAAAAATGAATGGCCCATATCCTGAAATTACGAATATATCATCTTTAGCCAAATTATTTTTCAAAACTTTCATCAGTTTAAAGCATTTGTCGGACTGTCGGATTATAGCTACGGCCCCCAAAAACTAAGCCTATGCTGTTTACTAGAAAACATGATGTTAATATTCCCCCTTTATATATGAATGATGATGTCCTAGAAGATGACTTGAACATAAACATCTTGGTATACAATTTTGTCCTAATGGCACCTGGAAAGATCATATAAATGAAATTTATAAAAAAAAGCTTGCTCTCGTCTCAATATTTTGCGCATGATGAAACATAATCGTGATAGGAACTCACTAGAAAAGCTTTATTTTGGTTTTATAAGACCTATACTAGAATACGAAAGTGTAGTTTGGGATAATTGCACAAGAGAACAGTCTGATCTTATTGAATCAGTGCAATACGAATCAGCCAGAATTGTTACAGGTCTTCGAAAGGGTACCTCAAAGGTTAAGTTGTATGGCGAATTAGGGTGGGACTCCTTGCAAAACAGAAGTAAGAAGCAAAAACTTATTTTAATGTTCAAAGCTCTGGAAGGAGAGCTACCCAACTATATAACAAATAATAGTATTTCTTATATTAATATTGAACCTAACTACATGGTTAGAAACCCCAGATTTTTCACCCCTCCCCAATGCCGCACCAAGTCGTATAAGGATAGCTTTTTTCCAACTGTTCTGGATTTATGGGACAAACTAGATAATGATACTAGGAACATTCAGTCATTATCTTCATTCAAGATTAAACTTAATGAAGATGTTGATAAATCTCCTAGCTTCTACTCTATTGGTTCTCGCAGCTTAAATATTTGGCATTGCCAACTTCGAAATGAAGCAGGCAGCTTAAATCACCACTTGTTTGAGTCTCGTCTGTCCGACAGCTCCCAGTGTGCCTGTGGGGATGCAATTGAAAATAATTCCCATTATTTTTATGTTTGTTCATTGTTCATAAGACACAGAATACAACTTTTGAATTCTCTAAGAAAGTTTCAAGATGTTTTAAATTTGGATATATTATTGAAAGGCTCACCAATCCTTACTGTAGAGGAGAATACTGAGATATTCGATGCTGTTCACCATTTCATTACTGGTAGTAGAAGATTCACATGATTCAACAAATTTTCCTTTTCTTTGTATTTGGTTATATAACATTGAAAAGTCTTCCCATAAATACATGTAGCTCCAAATCTTTAAATTTTTCAGCTTAATTAATAGCTGTAAATCTTTCAATTATTCAGGTCTCCCTTCCCCTTCCCCCTTTACCCAATTTGTACTTGCCTATCTCAATCACAATCACTATTTTGTTTAGATATTTCCCCCCTAATTTACTTATCTGTCTCTTCTTCCTCCATCTCCCTCAAATTCCCTTTATTCAATCATAAATATATATACTGAAAAAGAGTTAATTCATATTGATATGGTGGACCTCACTTAATTAGTGATTTTGATTTCATAATTTCAGTTTACATGTTGTATATATTGTGTGTTAAATGTAAGTTCAGTCTATCCATCATGCTATGCCAATTCATCATCATTAATATTATAAATAATAATAGCTTAAATATAAAGCCATAATTTGGCTATTCCAAATTATATCATACCTATTAAAAAGGGGGAAAAAAAGGAAAAAAACTTTTTTTGTATGATCCTGCTATTAATATACATATTATATCATACCTATTAACAAACAAAAAAAGAAAAGAAAGGGAAAAATCTTTTTTGTTTTGTTTGTATGATTCTGCTATTAATATACATGTGTTTATGCTTGGTAATTAAGATGAATTGCATGTATGCATGATGGGTAGATTGCTTTATGTCTTATGTAAATTGTGTTCTAATTGTTCCATCTTGTTGTTGGAAAGGATTTGTATAGGCATAGCCTGTTATCCAATCCTATTGATTTATCAATAAAATATTTGAAATGAAATGAAATATATTTTGCTTATAAATGCACTTATGGATGGAATTGAGCAACAGTTCAATTTTGGGAGAACCATACTGAGGGATATTTTCAGGTTTTGAATACTAAATGATGCAAGGATGACGAATACTAAATTACTAAGTACCCTTTGCCAAAGTGTGAGCTTAACAAAGAACATACAATGTATAAGGAAAACGTAATTTTCACAGTGTATATATATATTTATTGACAAACCCGGTGATAAGTCATGAATGAGGAAAGGACCGGATTATGATTACGACAAACGGAACATATCTGTGGTCATTTGTGATAATCCGTATCTGTTAACCAGTTCATGGTGGCGACCGTAAAACGTTCGAAGTGATACCTTCAACGTAATTATTAAGAATCCTTTGTTTAGTAGCTTCCTTGTTAGCAGCACCCTTCAATCAAGGAAATCATTATAGGAACCACAAGCTTTGGAATATCATATCACCTGAGATATATATATATTAAAAAGTCAAATGAAATCCGTATGCTGGTACATATAAAAGAAATTATTAAAAAAAAGAACAAAACGGATTTTTCACAACATTCTTGTACTAACGTTTTCACTGCTGTTGCAGATCTTCAGGTACAATGTTTATAAGTGTATATATATGACGTTAACAATATAAAGGGAGACTGTGATGTTACGTATTCGCGGTAAAATATATTACCTATAAAATTAATGAACATCTTTAAAGTTGTTATAAGATTAATAAAAATCTTTAAAGTCATTGTAAGATTAACGAAAATCTTTAAAGTCATTTATCATTTAACGAAGGTTTAAGAATATTAATTAATAAAGTTTCTTTTCTTCTTCTTAAAAAATCACCCTCTGTATTAACTTTATACAGCGGGAATATTTTGAAATGTCCTCCAGAACAATCATGGAAATGTTCATTAGCTCTTATTACAGTAAGGTCCTGGTGCCTTGTTTGTTGTCTGTGAACAGTCATTCGAGTCCGCAATTCAGTTTTGGTTTCACCTACATAGAATTCTCCACAATTAGAGCAAATAATTGCGTATACAAGATTCTTAGTTTTGCATGATATATCTTGCATAACTGTAAAAGTCCGTCCATTCTTAAATGTAAACGAGGTTCCTTCTATTAAGCTAGGACATGTCATACATCTCTTGTCGGTACATTTCTTAACAGATGGTAATGATTCATGAAAATCAAATTTTGATGATGACAAGAAGCCTTTCAGATTTTTCGGCTGCCTTTTGCTGTTTATAATCTTCTTTTTATGCAATACATTTTGCATACGTTCGCTACTGTTTAAGTTAAATTCAATTTGTTTCATAAAATGGAAAATATTGTAATCCCTTGGATTATAAGTAGTTACAAACGGAATTATATTATTTTGATTTAAGGTTACATGTACTTGTTCCCGCAGTTCCGTATGTATCGGTCCTTTTTCCAACGCTTTCTGTATACCATGTTCAACTATTTCCTCCGGATATTGTTGATTTTTCAAATACAATCTAAGTTCTCGTAGTCGCGTATCTCTCAACTCCTCTGTGTTTGTGATCGTTATAATTCTCGAAGCCAAATTAAACGGAATGTTTATTTTAATATGTTTCGGGTGACTGGATCTGAAATTAAGATACATATGGGTGTCAGTATCTTTCGAGAAAATGTCCGTTATTATGTTGTTATTTGTTGATATACGAATTAAAACGTCTAAAAACGGCATTTCTATTTTGCTTCTGTTCATGGTGAAACGAATTTGGTCATTTAAAGAATTAAGTTCGGTATGAAAAATTTCAACGGGAATGTCAGAGTTCCATATAATAAAACAATCGTCAAGAAAACGCTTCCAGTTTTGTCGTACATACGATGCAAATTATTGTCCGTAGCTATTCAAAAGTTGTTCGTATAAAATATGTTCAAGGTATCCAAGAACAAGAGTAGCGTAAGTTGGCGCCATTTTAGTTCCCATTGCGGTTCCTCTTTTCTGTCGGCAAAACTTACCGTCAAAATAGAAAACATTTCTTTCAAGAATAATTTTCACGGTTTCAAGAATAAATTCTTTAGAAAAGCGATCTTGTACAATGTTTCGTTTATTTTCCAACCAAAATGTTATTGCAGAAATTCCCAAATCGTGCGGAATATTTGTATAAAGACTTACAACATCAAAACTGATGAGTTCAGAATTTGGATTTACGGTCGTCGGCAAATGATTTAAAAATTCTAGATCGTCCCTTATAAAACTAGGTACTTCACAACATAGTGGTTTAAGTATAATGTCTATAAAATGGCTTAATCGTTGAGTGACGCAATTGGGTCCGCCAACAATAGGACGAAATTTTAAATCATCCGGATTTAAAATTTTGATACATTCTGTGTGTTGTTCCAGTATTGCGTTTGAGATTACTTCACGTTTATGCACTTTTGGCAATCCATAAAAATAGCTTTCTGTAAATGTAAAATTTGTAATGTAATCAATTTCTTCTTTATGTAATTCACCTTCATGTTCATGTAACAATTTAGTTATCATTTTATATGTCTTCTGATCTGCCTTTTTATCCGTTTCTTCATAATACATTCCATCTTTCAACATGTCCAAAATTTTGTCTCTGTAATATTCTCGATCTAAAATTACAACAGCATTACCTTTATCTGCCTCTTTTATCACGATCGATTTATCTGATTTTAATCTAAATAAAGCTTGTCGTTCGTTGCGGCATAAATTATCCTTAACATGTTTATTTGTTTCAAGTGAATTACTTTTTAATGTATTAATTGATTCCTCTAAGTATTTATCCTTTGTAGATTTAGGGATCCAGTCGGATTTGTTTCTAACTAACGGTCCTCCTATATCATCATCTTCATCTTCTTCATTTCCATTAAATATATAGTTAATTCTCAATCGTCTGCAAAAAACGTCAATATCCGCTCCAAGCAATGTTTTATCTTCATTTGGAGTAGGTGTAAATTTTAATCCATTTTTTAATAATTTTATTTCGCTTTCCGTTAAATTCCGCTTTGAGAGATTTATTATTTTAGGGTGAATATTTCTAGTTTCATTTAAATTTCTTTCGCCAACGTTTCTTCCGTCTTGGGATTGCTTGTTGTTTGAATCCGTCGGGGGTGTTCTTGATTCGCATTCTGTATGTTGTTCTGTGGTGTCCCACCCGCCTTGTCGCTCACGCGCTGCTCTAAAAAATGATTCGGGAAGTTTTTTCCAATGTATGTTGTTCCGTTTCGATGAACCACGTTCTGCTGTCTCGTACGTGTCTGGTTGACCGAATATTTATTTTTCGACTTCAATTCTCGGTTAATTTGATTAAACCCATCTTGTCGCCTGTAATTTTTATTTTGCGATTGCAACTGTGAATTATTTTGGCGACGCGTAAATCTGTTAGATGCGCTGTGATTTTCTGGTTCTATGTAATTTTCATTTATTTTTGCTTTGTTTTTCCTTCTCCTTGTATTTTGATTATAATTATATCCGCGATTATTGTTTTCAACCAGTGTGTTTTCTTCTTTTCTAAATATGTTTCTGCTATCATATACCTCTTCATATCTTTCAAGCCAGGACTGTTTACGTTTCCAGATTTCAACAGATTTTAATTCTTCTTTTTGGCATTCATTTTTCCATAATATATATATACTCCATATGCAGGTGTTGCCATATATAAAATGGAAAGTTCACAATGAGAAAATTGAAATCATCTCTTTTGTAGTAAAGTTTCGTTTTTAACCGACCCGCACTGTTAATTTCGAGGTGTATGTCAATGTATGATTCAGACCTAGGTGTAACTGTGGTATCCTTTAGTCCCCATCAATACCTTTGATTTAAACCCCAAGTGGGCAAGTACTTTGCCGTTGGTTGGCAATTTTTCATGGGATATTTAGAGCCCCCTCCCCCCCCCCAAAAAAAAAAATAAAAAAACAAATCCAAATATCAAAATTGATATTTAACATCCTGCTGTGGGCTTGAGGTGTAGAATCCCACCCAGGCACTTAAGTCAGTTAAAGGCCCGGGCAATACCTTTGAATATTTAAACCCGAAGTGGGCAAGAACTTTGCCGTCCGTCAGAATCTGATAAAACACTGGGAAATTTTACAGAAAAAGTTCAATCAGCGAAAAAAATATTAAATTTGTGGTCTTATAGAGATCTTACATATATTGGTAAAGTTACTGTTATTAAGACCCCAGCCCTTCCTATTCTAGTTCAGTGCCTTATTGTTTTACCAAACCCTCCAGATTCAGTTTTGAATGATATTCAAGAAGTATTTTATATTTTTTATGGAATGGTAAAAAGGACAAGATCAAGAGATTTGTTATTATCAATGAATATGAAGAAGGAGGACTAAAAATGCCACACATTCAATCCTTTTACAAAGCACTTAAAATGTCATGGCTTCATAAATTACTTGACCCTTTCAACCATTCACCACGGAAAGTACTTTTATTAGGTTATATACAAAAATGGGGAGGAAATAATATATTATACTTGAGTAAAAAGGGTCTAGGAAAAATAGCAGAAAAAGTTAATCCCTTTTGGAAAGATGTTTTTTTGAATTTATCAGAGTTGAAACAGGAAAAGGAGGAGTTGGTGGATATTCAACACTCTTGAGCCAGCCCGTATGGTTAAATCCTTTGATAAAAATAGGTGGCAATATGTGTATGAACAAAATATGCTGTGAAAATGGTGTCTTTTTTGTAAATGATTTAATATCAGAAAATAAAATGCTTTTTACATATAAGGAATTTATAAATAACTATAATATTAGATTAAATTTTATAGAATATTTCAGTATTCTAAGTGCCATTCCACATAGATGGAAACTTTTGATAAGAGAGATAGGAAAATTAGACTTAATTGAAAATGACATTGTTGATAGATTGAAAAGGGACCATAAGCCATGTAAATACTTTTCAAAACAATACATGTTAAATGTACAAATACTTCCTTTAAACATACAGAGTAAATGGGAAAAGAAAGTTCATACAGGGGTTGTTATTAAAGATTGGAGTTTCGTTTACTGTATAACTTTTTCTGTTACAAAAGATACTAAATTACAGGACTTTCAGTGGCGTAGCTACCATTGATGCAACGACGCACTAGCGTGCACAAACAAATCAGCCAAAAAAATATTGTTACATTTTGTAGTAAGACTAAAAATAAACCTTTTTATTAACTAATTGTACGAGTTTAATCAAATGCTGTAAATCTGTGTTATATTCAGTGGCTTAAAAAAGCTCCTTCAAAGGATGCTGTTTATATGTTTATTCTTGTGTTTTATTTACTATATAAAACGTCACGAAGTACTGAGTTTTCAGTCAGCCACCCATTTTCTTGATGTTAAATCCAAAACGTCAAAGTCGGAGTTCATTAATTCAATGCTATCGTCTTAGCAAAAAGAGGATATTTCCAGAAACATACCTATTTTGAGGGAGATAATCGATCTATTGATTATTTGCGGTCATCAAACTATTGTAATTAGGAGGGGGCATACCAAAGACAAAAGTTATTCCATGGCAATTTTGCGTCATGTGTCCAAACACGACGAAATCCTACAGTCTCACCTGTATAACACAGAACCTAATTCGAGGATAAAACACACATCTCCAGATATCAAGATAATCAAAATTAGCGGTGAAATGGTAGGTGAGCGTGTAATGACTTTGAATACAGTCATTACATGCTCACCTGCCATTTCACCGCTAATTTTGATTATCTTGAGTCATTACACGCTCACCTACCATTTCACCGCTAATTTTGATTATCTTGATATCTGGCAATTTTGTATTATATAATTTCATGCTTATTGTTTTGTATTTTTTGTGTTTGTGTTTTTTCATTTTTTATAAGAATTTATTTATAATGTTGTATATTGTAATTTATTAATGCTGAGCATGTACTATCGTAATTACAAATGTATTTATTATGTGGCGAGGACCCTTGTAAATTGTTATAATTTGTGTCGATCCAATTGTTATAATATTTAGCAATAAAATATGTTTAATCTAATCTTTGAATACTTTGGCTTAATATGGCTTAAAATGAAACAACTGGTGTTTCAACACATGAACAAGTCTCCGTGTGTGTAAGGTTTGTTGAATGTACTGGCAGTCAAGTCATACTTTGTGAGGAATGTCTTGGTTTGGTGAGTGCAAGCGAAACTATCAGTGAAAATCTTGCTGAGCTGTTTTAGCTAGTCTTGTGAATTTCGGCATATCATTTATTGATAATATGAGAGCACAAGGGTATGATGGAACAGCAAGCATGTCGGGTATTCATAGAGGTGTTCAAGCCAGTATTAGGGAACGGATTCTAATAGCGCAATACGTACATTCAAAAGCATATGTTTTAAACTTAGCTATTGTACATTCCTCATCAGATGTCTCAGTAAGGACCATGATGGCGACTATGCAAGTAATCGAATTCGCCTTCCAATACTCTTCTAAAAATGGATAAATTCGAGTAAGAATTATGTGGGAACGACGGGGAAAGTAAACTAAACACCTCGTGTGAAACTTGTCGGTGTATTGTGCAAATGCATTAGCAACTTTTAAAGCTACATTTCCTGTCATAGTTAGTAACCTAGAGTATATTTACAAACCAATGGTGGCGCAAATTTTTGCGATTTTACTTTATTTTGCCACTAGTGGTTTACAGTCATATTTAGCAGCTGTTGTTTCGATAACAACAATGTTACAGATGATCTCCTGTGATTTAATAGAGGCTTTAAGTGAATGTCAAACATTGATTCGACATTTTGATACAGAGAAATGTCATTGGTATTTACAACTTAATATGATGAAGCTGTAGATTTAGCGGTGCAATTTGGTGTTGTCTCGTCTAAGCCGCGGACAACCGGTAGACAACGAAATTTGTTCATAATGAAAAACCGACATGTAAATTATGTGATACTGAAGATGAAGATGTAGAACATTTTATTCTTAGATGCGTATTGCCTACAGCCAATACGATCTTCTTATATAAATAATTTATCTGTCATATTCTATGAGGCAACCGCAAAGGACTTCATGGAGCTACCAAGTAGTAATTAGATCCAGATTATAATGGACTGTACTTCAGAATTAAAATTCCGTAAAGATAATGTAGTGCCAGAAGAGTGATATGGACTATATTGGAAGAATCCACAAACTCACTAGAAGATTGTGCTTTGACTTACACACGGCGCGTACCTAAAGAGGAAGTAAATGACAGTTTACAACAATATATATAACGGAAGTGTCTATATCTACGAATAGACTTTTATATTTTATGGATTTTAACTCTTACCAGAGTATAGTGTACAGTGCATGCGATATTTTAATTCGTCTGATGGTGGAGGATTCGGAATATACCATTCCAAAATTGGTGGAGGTGAACCCCCCAGGCCCCAACACTCGGAAGAGGTTGTCCTTAAAGGAGGGTAAAAGACTACCCGGTAAGGTAAAAAATATTGCCAATCCACAGGTAGCAGACACCAAGGATTACTGGTTCCTAGATCACTTTGTTAATAAAGTTAAGGTGCCGTTTGGTGAAAAAACGGAGATCAATTTCTGGCACAGTTATTGATACCGATCAATTTGAATAAACTAAAACGGGAGGATGAATTGAATATATATGATGCTTATAGTGCAGATTTGCAAACTCGGCAAAAGCTTACACTTCAAGTAAAATGATGGAAAGCAAGATGGGAATTACATCCCACAGACCAGGTAAGATCAAGCCATCTTTGTGAGACGTTGGAACTTGTAAGCAAAAAATGGTATCCGCATCTCTATTATATTTTGAAAATTTACCTTACAATGCCACCCTCTACAGCAACATCCGAAAGATCTTTCAGCATTTTGAAACGTGCAAAGACATATTTACGTGCCACAATGTGACAGGACAGACTATCGGTCTTCGCATTGCTGCATATTCACAGAGACATTCAGCCCCCATTGGATGCAGTCGTATTTAATAATACCAGACAAAGAAAACTGCTTTCTGGGTGGTTGTTTGTAACCATCCATTACATTATTAAAATGATTAAAGGGAATTAGTAGTTTTAAATATATTTTCCTGCTATCTATATATCAAACTTTTAAAATATACGGTACCCCTATACCTTGGAGGGAACAATCCCCAGTGCGTGCACTTTTAATAACCCCTTCCTATGCCACTGACTTTCAATATAAACTTATACATAGAATCTTAATTACAAATTCCTTTCTATATAAATATGACTTAAAAGAAACTGAGCTCTGTACATTTTGCACAGAAACCAAAGAAAGTCTTGTTCACATTTTTTGGGAATGTAATTATGTTCGGAACTTTTGGTTAGCAATTGGCAATTTCCTGAAAATCTGTGGTGTTAGCTTACCCTTTAATGCAAAGGACATAATTCTTGATCTGACTGAACATAGTTCAGCCCAGGGCACAATCAACAATGTTTTAATTATTTTGAAATACTATATATATGTCTGTAGATGTAAATACAGGGCCCTTAATTTATAAGGTGGTCTTGAATTCCTGAAATATGCTATTAATATTGAAAAGGCATCAATGTCATGATATATCTGTCCACAGTACAAAAGGAACATGTTGAAAGAAAATGGTTGGATCTGGAGGCGGTATTGAGTGGTTAATATTTAAAATATATCTATAATACTAAAATATATGTATAGCTTAAAATTCTAACTTTGAATTGCAAGAGGTATGAAGATCAACTGTTTGACAGTGTAACTTTTGTGTACTGAAACATTGTGTATATAGAATCATGTATGTATAAATCTGTTCTTGGAAAAATAAACAAATTACAAAAAAAAAACACTTTTGACTTATACTCCATGTGGGAATGAACTTCGCCGTCCTTTGGCAATTTTTTATGGGATATTTATATGGTCCCTCCAAAAAAAATCCAAATATCAAAATTGATATTTGACACCCTGCTGTGGGCTTGAGATGCAGTAGCCCACCCAGGCACTTAAGTCAGTTAAAGGTCCGGGCAATACCTTTGACTTAAACCCCAAGTGGGAAAGAACTTTGCCATCCGTTGGCAATTTTTCATGGGATATTTATAGAGCCACCCCAGGAAAAATCGAAATATTCGGGATTTAACTGACCGGGTGATATTCTGCACCTCAAGCCCACTGCAGGGTGTGAAATATCAACTTTGATATTTGGATTTTTGCTCTTATTTATTTTTTTGGTTTTGAGACATATCGCCTTATTGGTCGCTAACTTAGTGGTCGCTAGAAATTGGTCGCTATAGCTTGAGCCTGGTACATGTACAATGTATATTTAATTTTGTGGAACAGAAGTTGTCATATGTATAATATTAGTTCTATAAAAGAGAGCCGTTGGTCTCAATCATTATCTAAATATCAGATAGTATACAAGGCCATCATAAGACATAACAGTGAAACAATAGAAACTTTCAACCGCAATCTAATTGCCAATGACGTCTTCTGTCATCTATTCCCAACTGACATCATATTGATCTCTTCCGGAAATAAAACTTTTGAAAGATAAGATGATGCACTTCTTTAAAAATCCTTGATTTAATAACGTGGGCCCGGGTGGCTCAATGAGTTAGGTAGTTAGATTACCTAACAACTCATGGAAGCCTATCACCAATACGGCGTGGGTTCGCGCCCCGCTTTGTAAATGACAAAAAAGTGTGCACTCGACTCGCAGCCGCAAGTGATAAAGTTTACCAGTTGCTTACACATGGTCGGTGGTTCTCTCCGGGTGCTCCGGCTTCTTCCACCACTAAAGCTGGTCGCCATGATATAGTTGAAATATTGCTGAAAGTGGTGTTAAACACCAAAAATCAAATCAATCATTGATTTAATACGGCGATGTTGTGAATAGTCTGAATAAAAACTGCAGCCTCGAACATAGCGTATAAGCTGTGAAATAGAAACTCCACACGCGGGAGCGGCTGTGTACATGTAGTACTATCAAGGGGTGAAAAATTGGTAATGGCAAAATTGAAGTCGTCTCTTTTGTCATAAAGTCTGAATGGAAGAAACACATAATGGTTTGAAGATTTGTGGTGATGAGAAGCCGTAAATCGAGGAAGAACGGGCAATACAATTACCAAAGGGTAAAGGAACAAAAAGACAAACAATGGTCAACAAAATACAACACAGAAAATTAATGATTGACCAACATGAACGTCAAAATGTAAGGTGAACTCAGATTCTCTCCACATAATAAGCATTTTATCTTTGTCCAATAGATAATCTTATAAATATTAATTGAAATTGAAAAACAAACAAATATATGATACCCGGTAGCAAAAAAAAGGACTGTGGTAAAAAATGAAATCTAGGTTCAAGACACCAATAATAATTATCTTCTCAAGTTGATTGAATGTGGTAAATGTGTCATCTAATTCCGTTTAGCCGTATATAGCATGTAAATTAAGTGCTACAATTGTATTCGAAATAACAAAACGTTTAAATTAACACATCTGAAAATATTCAATTGCACAATCAACTTTTAATGCCAAAACCATACACGTATGATAGGAAACGAAAGCTAAATAAAGTTTGTGCAAGACTTTGAGAGAGGTGTAGGCTCATAAAAACTAGCTTAATCTCGCCACGGTTTAATTGAAATACTTTTACCAAATCAGTTAAGTATGTGTGTTAATGGTATCGATTTTGCCTCTGCTTTTACGATTTTGATATTAGATAATGGAGCTGTTCCGACAGTGTGGTATTTGTTGTTTTCTGGGAGATATTGGAGCTGCTCCGATAGTGCGGTATTTCTTGTTTTTCTGGGAGATATTGGAGCTGCTCCGATAGTGCGGTATTTCTTGTTTTTCTGTTAGATATTGGAGCTGTTCCGACAGTGTGGTATTTGTTGTTTTTCTGTTAGATATTGGAGCTGTTCGAACAGTGTGGTATTTGTTGTTTTTCTGTTAGAAATTGGAGTTGTTCCGACAGTGCGGTATTTGTTGTTTTTCTGTTATACATTGGAGCTGTTCCGACAGTGCGGTATTTGTTATTTTTCTGTTAGATATTGGAGCTGTTCCGACAGTGCGGTATTTGTTGTTTTTCTGTTTGATATTGAAGCTGTTCCGACAGTGCGGTATTTGTTGTTTTTCTGTTAGATATTGGAGCTGTTCCGACAGTGTGGTATTTGTTAATTTTCTGTTAGATATAGTGGAGCTGTTCCGACAGTGTGGTATTTGTTGTTTTTCTGTTAGATATTGGAGCTGTTCCGACAGTGCAGTATTTGTTGTTTTTCTATTAGATTTTGGAACTGGTCCGACAGTGTAGTATTTGTTGTTTTTCTGTTAGATATTGGAGCTGTTCCGACAGTTGTATTTGTTGTTTTTCTGTTAGATATTGGAGCTGTTCCGACAGTACGGTATTTTTTTTTCTGTTCGATATTGGAGCTGTTCCGACAGTGCGGTATTTGTTGTTTTGTTTTTCTGTTAGATATTGGAACTGTTCCGACAGTGCGGTATTTGTTGTTTTTCTGTTAGATATTGGAGCTGTTCCGACAGTGCGGTATTTGTTGTTTTTCTGTTAGATATTGGAGCTGTTCCGACAGTGTGGTATTTGTTGTTTTTCATTTTATTGTCGATTATCATGATTCACATTAAAAATATAAACAAATTCCATCTCTGACGTGAGTAGTATATGGGTACGGACAAAGTAGTATTTGAGGGGGTGGAGCTACCGGATATGATCGCGTGCGCATGCGGAACCGGTCTGCACATGCCCCGATTTTTCCCGCGCTTTTTTCTTACTATAGTAGTACAAAATGTAGTACAAGTACCATGGCTACCGGAGGTGACCTGAGGTCACGTGACTCCATTCAGATTTTATGACAAAAGAGACGACTTCAATTTTGCCATTACAATTTTACCACACCTTGATAGTACTACATGTACACAATCGCTCCCGCATGTGGAGTTTCTATTTCACAGTTCATACGCTATGCTCGAGGTTGCAGTTTTTATTCAGACTATTCACAACGTCGCGTATTAAATCAAGGATTTTTAAAGAAGTGCATCATTTTATCTTTCAAAAAGTGTTTTTTTCCGGAAGAGATCAATATGATGTCAGTTGGAAATAGATGACAGAAGACGTCATTGGCAATTAGATTTTGGTTGAAAGTTTAATATTGTTGTCTTAAGATGGCCTTATATACTATCTGATATTTAGGTAATGATTGAGACCATAAGACAATACATTTTATGTTTTATCTCCCATGTTCACCCGAACATAACATATTTCTTTTCTTTACTGGGCAATTTTTCATAAAATATCGATCTTATAAGTATTAAATAATTATATTGTGATTTGTATTTCTTAATACATGTAAATTGTATTAAAAATCATTTTATTTGATTAATTAATCAAACAGGATTTGCAGACATAATTACACTCAATACATGTCGTAAAAGGTAAGCGTCAAATAAAAAAAAATGGCATGTGCATGGCTTCGTCAGGAATTATACCCGTATCCAGAACAATTTTGGATAATTTACAATAAATTCTAACTAAAACCGAAGGAGAAGGTTTTAAATATTCATTCAATATCTTGTCAGTACCCGAAGATTTGTTGTTTTTCAAGTTTTATTTGGCTTCATATACTTCGTCTAAATCTGTTATAGCACCATTTAAAATTTCATCATAAATAGGGTTATTACTTACCTCATTTATATCGATATCATCGGTTTCCTCTTCACCATACCCATACGCACATGCATTTAATCTTTTTTTTTTTAATATCAATTTTTTTTTATCCAGATCTATGTCTGGATTGTCTTTTTTATTGCTATATTTGTGTGATGTTTTCCAGAAAGCCTTTGTGTCTGACTTAGACAAAGATCGAAGGTCCTTTGAACACTTCTCTCTATATGAGTTATACTTGTATTCAATATCATCATGTAATCCTTTACTACATTGTTTAAATAATTTTTATTTATATCACTTTTACTTTTTTTTTAATTTATCACTCTCTCTCTCTATGTAAAGTATCTTGTTTTGTTTTGCATTCACTTTGTGAACCATGGTTATTGTTACATGTACCTGATTTTCCTGGTTTTCTTTTTTTTCTGGACAAAGACGACAGATGCCGTGTTAATTAATGTATTTCTAATGTTATCTAATACACTATTTACCTGGTCAGGCGTAGCAGTAACTGTATTTAAGCTATCGAGTACACCGTTTACTCGTTGTAATACATTACCTGTGTCGTCACCAAGCATCAACGACATTTGGAGATAAAATTCAATAATCAACAAGACTTGCATCCTTGCAAATCTATCTTTATCTGGTCGACCATTTGCTATATGGAGAGAACATCTCTTATATAACTCAATAAGTTTATTACCATATTTATTTGTACGAGTTTTATCATTACTAAAGCTTTCGAAGGGAACACCCTTTTCTTTCAAGAAATTGTGTGATGAAAATTTAGCATACGTAGATATTCATTATTTAGGTTTAAAATATCAAAAAGATTATAATTTACAATTACAATATTACTTAAAATTTGATGTTCTTGAATTAAAGTCACCAATTAATACAATTTTGTCAATATTGGATGAAAAAGTTAACATTTCTTCTTCGAATTCCGTAAAAGCCTTTTCTGAGTATTATTTTGAATATTCTGGTGGAATATATATACAACCCATTAAGGTGGGTTTACACTCCGGGTGCGACAGCGATGCGACGGATTTGCGATGTCGCTTTCAACATTGCTATCCCATCGCAGCGACAACGCACGTCATCGCTGACCATCGCTAGGGGAAATTTTCGACGCAAGGATCATCGCAAGCTGTCGCAGCAGAGTTGAAATTATTTTAACTTTTTAGCAATGTCGCTACCGTCGCTGAATAATTGTCATCTGAGATCATTAAAAAATGTTTTCAAAATCACTAAGCAACACGAACTAAAAACGATAGTAGCGACGCGACAAAAAAGCTTCTCCATCGTAACAATTTCATTGCTCGTCGCATCGCTGTCGCACCCGGGGTATAAATCCACCTTTAGAATTTGATCATTTTGATTATTATGCTTGTAAGAACATTTGGAAATTTATATCAACCAAAATTATTCTGACTCTGATTGTACAATATTCATATTTGTTGACAAATATTTCTTAAATATAATAAAATTGCCACCCGATTTCCTGTTAACCTTTTTTCTATGTTTTGCAAAAAAAGTATACTCATCTGGTAAATGATCAAATTCAACTGTTTTAATTTCAGCAAAAATTAAAATATCATTTTTTTTTATCAACAGTTCAAAATTGGGATTTAACATTTTGGATTTAATACTCTGCCCAGGTATGTGTGGTGGGGGCGCCTGGTGCGGTGTAAATTCATACGGTTTGCCATCGATGCATAGTTTGTCATAAACTAATTTGACTTTGCGTTTTTGTATTTGGAGATCGTTTAGTTTTGGTATGAGCAATTTGTACCTGTTATATATTTCCCGTGAATATTGCCTATAAGCAGAAAATGTTGGTTTGTGCTTGAGCTTTTCGGAGGTTGTCCTTCGTACCCTCACATTGTCACTATAACAGATGCAAATGGCAATGGCAATGCATGTAACATGCATCTTTCATCCGCCCAATCGGTGAACGTTTTGAAACGGTATTTCGTTAGCATCAGAAATCCCTAGTTCGGAATTCAAAAATTCACGTAATACCACATCAGTATTTTCTTCATGACCATTAGAGTGTGGAATCACAGTAAAAATCATATTATATTTCAAAGAGTGTGCTTTAAGCTCTGCACATTGTTCTTGTAAAATGTAGTTCTAAATTTTCCTTTTCGAGGTTCATGTTACTTTGTTCAAGGTTACAAATTCTGTCCTTGATGTCATGGTATTGTTCCTCATTATGTGTAGTATTTTTTTATTTATTTTTTATTTTTTTGCCATATGGAAAAATGTGTTCTTACGCCACGGGTCCCCGCTTCCAACTATGAAAGATGGCGTCATGACTCTGGAACCATCGCGGACACACAAGCTTAACAATACAGGCAACATTCATCAACTTACGGGTTTGTAACTAGAGTAACACGACGGCTGCCACTAGTGGAACCGGAACTGTTTACCTTTCCAGAGCACGTGAGTTCACCCCCGGTTTTTGGTGGAGTACGTTTTACTCGATTCGATCTTTAGTTTTCTGTGTAGTGCAGATCGTTATTTGTCCTTTTTCTTTTGGCCATTATGTGTCTATCCTTCTTCGATTTAAGGATTCTGATTACCCCTTTGGTATCTTCAAACTCTTCTCACGATGTGTCAGGATCTCTGTTATAAATTTCGTACGATTCTTTTTCAAATCGATCCGTATCCTTTAACTTACAGGAAAATCTTTATGCTGCGCTACACTATTAGTGGATTTAATGATTTATTTGTATTTTTTGTTTGTTCGTGTGTTTTTGTTTGTTTGTTTGCTGTGTTGTTTGCATGAATGGGGAGGGGGTTGCGGTTACAGAGGTACAGAATATTTCTGGAATAGTCCATTAGAAGTGTGGATGTATTCCCTGTAACTCTAACAGCAAACATTTCTTTGCATTTAATAATAAGTGATTAAAACTGCTTCCATAATATATCTGAATACACAGTATTGTAGAATTCAAGATGTGTTCAGTATTCAGCATCTTCACTGGATTGAGCTCTGTATCAAAGTATAATATCCAAGTTCTTTGCATTGGTTGTATTTTGACCGTAGATATGTAATCAGTCAATATGAACTGAATGGCAAGATGAAATGCTCACTGTATAATTGCTATTCCTATTAACATGCGCATGATAGTCATTATGACATGCAATTACATGTACCTATATTTGTATATTTGAATGTTTTATCAATACCATCACAGAGTATAAATAATAGTGAATGTTCATGTGATTAAGAAAAAGGTTCTACGGTGGAGTTGTGCAACAATTACTACACACTAACCAAGATCCATTAATTTTTGCATATATTTTTTCCCCTTTGGGGATTTTGCACTGTGTCGTGTTTTGACAAAAATATGCTAATTATACTGATTTTGACAAAAATATTTTAAAGGAATGTTCTTGTGTGGTCCCTTCCCTGATTTCTATATAGTTTTTTAAAATTTATATTGTGTTCTCGTCCTGGGTATAGCTGAAATACTGCTGGCTGACGTTAAGCAATGATCAATCAATCAATGAATCAATCAATCAATCAATCAGAACATATTTCACGCTTACAATTGAGAAGAACGCCGAGTACAAAAGCCCGAATGGTTTTTTGAGTAAATGAATGATACAAATGCACAGACAATTCATCAATACAAACACAAAGGTAAAACAAAAGAAACAAACACCAATGCAAATCGGAAGTGAGAGCATGTAGCCTGGAAGGGTACTTATCTCTTGTTTCATTAATGATACCATCGTGATATTCCTAATACACTCGTATCATGGACAATTTAATTTAAATGAAATCCAGAGCTCAAGATTAAACCGTGTGGCATTTACAAATAAAATGAAAAACAAAAAATACCACACTGTCGGAACAGTTTTAAAATCTAATAAAATAAATCGTAGAAAGAGACACAATCAATACTAAAAACACACAAATACATGACCACGCACTTTCCAAAACCATAGTTTGTTTATTTCATTAGGAAATACAAAACGAAATACAAATTTCAAAATACACAACGCTTAAACACTAATTATGTTATACTCAGTTTAATTTGCCTTCTAGTAGTGATATTTCTTTGCATATATTAAAAACTAGTAGATGCAGTGAATAAGTAAAACGTAGACTACTAATGTATATGACGAGAGAAAACACCACATGTTGAAGCCAAATATCAAGAAGCAGAAATTTCTATTTGGCAAAAATATAACTTAACTATAAGACAATGCATCCAAAGAAAGTTCATTTGTAGATCACTGAATGTCCGTTTGTCCCTTTCCCTTTGGTCATTGTATTGTCTATCCTTCTTCGATGTACGACTTCTGATTATCCCTTTGGCATCTTCAAACGTTTTTTCATGCCGTAGTTAGCATACACTGGTATCACGTGAGGAGTACGTTTTTTTTTATGGATCAGCAATGTTTCTAAAGTTATATGAGTGAATCCCTATATTCTACTCGGGTGATGTTTTGTATCAAATATGCAGAGGCTGCAATTGCAGTTGCTTACAGAAGTCAAGGAAACTGCTTTCAAGGTAAATTCATGAGCACATTTAGGAAGTAGATGAATACACAATTTCAGAATAAAATGAGTAACCTAGATAAGATGTGGCACCAAATATCAAGATTCATTAAATATTTACATTTAAGACTCGTTTATGTGCACTACATGTAGTCGCAAGCAAGAAACAGATTAGCAAAACATCTGGAAAGACAAAACTCCAAAGGTGAAAGGCCAAAATGTTATATAATATATCAGAATACTAATACAGCAATGATCTTTCTCACTTTTGAGACCGACCAGTACCTATTTTTAGCCATGTGAGATTTTCTTATCTTGCACAAGTGCAAGACAAAAAAATCACGTGCGTTTTACCGGCAAATGCATGCTGTGCAGTTTATGTCAACTGCCCCCCAATATCTCCATGCTTTTCCTTTTTAAAACAAACAATTAACCACGATTCTACTACATAAGTATTTTTAAATTCATTTATGTATTATATTCTGCTAGCTAACGTGCATCTTTCACGGTGTTTGATTCTTTTTTCAGGCTCCCTTCCAGTCAATGTTTGTTTACTTTGAGTAAATAATAGAGTGCTCTCCCTTGTTAGTGACTAACGTAAAGAAAGAAATTACCTCCCTTTGACCAAATTCAAATATTTTTTTTACAGCCTATACAGGTATTTATCTCTGTTGTAGTAACATTTATAATATATTTATTAAATACATTGTACTTTATGATGAAATACATTTGAAATACTGCCGAGATACGGTTGCATATGGATAAATCGAATATTTACTTCAGCAATGGAAAAATAAATTGCGGGAAAACTCTCGATGGAATGTAAACAAAAACAATTAGGTGTTTAGTGAGAAATAAAATCAAGCATCGAGAAAAGTACAAGATAGGGAAATCTTCGACACCCTTGGGTGAGATTACAATCGTTCTCTAACTCGGCAAGCCTCGTAAAGAGAACGATTGAAATCTTACCCTCGGGTGTCGGAGATTTCCCTATCTTGTACTCATCGCGGTGTTAGATTCTATATCTCTTTTTTGTATTTTAATCATCAAAATGAAAACGCGATTGAATTGGTTCTGAAAAGGCATTCAATAAATCAATTTATTGTACCTCAGTATATGAACATCACTACAAAATTTTCTACATTAAAATTGCTATTTCTCTCCTTTTCCTGTTGCTTGACTATTGAGCGGTCCATAGTTTTTAAGACTATGGACCGGCAATGTAAATCGTATTCGCGGATTTTTAGTTCCCCGACCGGATTGGATAAGTTTTATACTTATTCGGAACACTCGGACTTCATCGTCTATTAACGAAACCTCTGACATTTTCTAAAAATTTTCATAAGAAGTAAAATTTTCAAGAAGTTTCAAAAATTTCAGTTTTCATAAAATTTCAAAATTTTCAAAAAATTTCAAAATTCTATTTTTTTTTTTTTTAAGTTCAATATTTCAAAATTTTCACAAAATTTTTAAATTTCAAAAATTTCAAAAAATTTCAAAATTTTCATAAGACTTGTTGAAGTCTACTTTCTCAAAAGAATCAAACTTGTATGAATGACTGGGGAAATAGCATAAAAATGTCCATGAGACAATATTCAGATTTTTCAGGCACAATACTGGCAAAAGATGCGTGATTTTATTGGTCCTTATCATTTTGAGGTGATCATTCAACTATGAGTCTAATGTTTTTCGGTATAATAAAATACTTATAGACTGTATTCGGGAATAGCAATTGTGTTGTCCCCTGATACCTAGTCAATAAGTATATAATATCAGTATTTGGTTTCAAATTTTTGACATCTTTCTTAAAAGATGGTATTGAAGAAATTGTATTATTAAGCAAATATAACAATCATCTCTTATATATCTATTTCAAATCAACAAGAACACTTTCAGACGATCTGAACTTTCTCAAGTTTTGTTCCTGATCGGCTAAATTTTGTTTAAAACGAAACAAATCTTATATTAGGAGATATCATTCTGTTGTGTGTTTGCATCGTGTATCATTTGTTCACCATTTTGCAATTCTACTGCAATATCTACATAATCGTTAAGCGCATGCTCATTTAAAGATTTGTTATCTAGTTGTACTTCCGGATTTAGCATATCTGTTATGAGATCCTTGATATCTTTATCTACGGGTGTTTCATATTCATGTATGGTTCTATATCCACCATCTGCTGATACGGAAAAATAAGTCCATTCTCACCATGTATGTTGAAGTCTACTTTCTCAAAAGAATCAAACTTGTATGAATGACTGGGGAAATAGCATAAAAATGTCCATGAGACAATATTCAGAGTTTTCAGGCACAATACTGGCAAAAGATGCGTGATTTTATTGGTCCTTATCATTTTGAGGTGATCATTCAACTATGAGTCTAATGTTTTTCGGTATAATAAAATACTTATAGACTGTATTCGGGAATAGCAATTGTGTTGTCCCCTGATACCCAGTCAATAAGTATATAATATCAGTATTTGGTTTGTTTGTTTGTTTGTTTGTTTGTTTGTTTTGATGGTGTTTAACGCCACTTTCAACAATATTTTAGCTATGTCGTGGCGGTCAGTTTTATTGGTGGAGGAAACCGAAGGGCACGGAGAAAACCACCGACTTGTCGCAAGTCATTGACAAACGTTATCACATAATGTTGTACGCCTCGCCCTGATCGAGATTCGAACTCACAACATCAGTGGTGATAGGCAATGATTGCATAGGTAGTTGTAAATCCAACTACCATACGATCACAGCCACGTCGGACCCTCTTTTGACTATGAACATACCTGATGACGGTTATTCAAGAAACGTGTCTCGTGCTAAATAATTATCCATAAAATTATGTCAGAAGGTGAACACATCACATTTTAACACGAATTTATGTAGATCAAAGTGAAAAAGTTAAAACTCGGGTAAATAAAAACTTATTGCTGTTCTTTATCTTGGATACTTCGATGATTGAAACGACAAAATATTTCGACATGGATGCGATTTAGTATATGTTTTATATACATGACTGTTCACTTGTATCTCTTGGTATAGACACTTCATTGGCGATTAATCTAGGTTTATGGAATCAAGTATCTCTTCTTAGTGAAGTGTGCGTTCATGCAGAAAGTGGATACCACATGTGAGGAAAATGCCGAGCCTCGCATAACTGGTCAAACAGCGTTGTTGTAAAAACAAAAAGCCGCATAACAAATATATTATCAATTAAAAACTCAAGCATTTGATGATGTGAGTTTCAAAAAACTCTTTTTCTTTTATCAAAATAATAGTGTGCTTTCTTTTTCTTTCTTTTTTCAATATAAGGTTGGTACCTTACCGATTCATACCGAGATATTTGTACATGCAAGTACTTTGATCAAAAGTGGCGGGGTTAAACTAGTTTTATGGGCGTTATCTTTATCATAGTTAACTTACCAACACGGTTAGTCGTTACATCAACTTTAGCAGCTTTAGTGTGGTTTGCTGGAAAATAAAGACAACATTGTAATTATTTTATCCAGATTATAGAAATAAGTAGCACTGCATCAATATCCACTGGGTAGAACTATTTCTGTGATATAGATAACAAAGACGATATTACTGTTTAACATTTATTTTCAAACCGGAGTAGAACGAATCGGTGGTGCAAGATAATGTGTTCCAGGGATTAAAACTACAAATGTATTCTCTGACTTCGAACTTGGGTAATTTGTGTTCGGCTCGTCTCAGATATTTCCATAAATTAAATTTGAGAAACTATTGTGAAGGGAAGGTGTAGACTTCGTGGTAAACAGATAGTCTTGTCATTTTGGTTTTAGTTTTTGCTTTGTGTTGTGTATTGAAATTTTGCTTTCCAACTGTTCGAAGATAAATTTATAAATGCTCGCCTTGAGCACTAAATAGATATTGGTGTGTTCATGGTGACTTTTACCTTTACGAAAAATATTGACTAATCAAATGTCATCATGAGATAAAGGACTATGTGAAGGGATTTGTTGCTTGTTTTATCTATTTAGAAATTGAAAAGGAAAAGTACCACACAGTCAGAACTGTTCCAAAATTGTATAGGAAAATACATTTGTAGTAAGAGCAGAGGCACAATCGATACTCTTAACACACATATACATGACCACTCGCTCTCCATGAAATCATATATAGACACTATGTTGTAGACCAAGCTAGAACCTAGAATTTGATTGATTGTCGTATGGTGTGAGAGTTACCCATGGCTATGTGGCGTTGTAGAAGGTTACGGAATCATTGTTCATCTCCACAAATAGTAAATAGTTTTAATAATATTTTAAGTAATAAGTATATAAAATATCAAGTAAATAACAGTTATAAACAATTGGTAAGTACATATAAATAAGTTTATGTTCGGCATTCGTCATATAAACACTGCAATGTCAAGAAAGCTTAAATAGACCAGATTTTGTGCGAAGTACTCGACATTCTTAGCTTGTTAGACTGTGTCTAAAAATTATTGCAAAATGTTTAAGATATCTGAGAATTCTGGACTATTGTATTGATTATGAACTTGTCAAAGCAATCTGAATTTTGGAGCCGTTCCGACAGTGTTGTATTTTTTGTTCTCCATTTTATTTGTATTTTAAAATATACACTTAGTTTGCAGACATGTTAACATAAAATCGGATTCACAGTCAGAAATAAGTTATTTGTTGCATGAATGAGAAACGTATGTACAAATATCTCCTTTTGGTAAGGTACCAACAATGTCTGGATTTGTCTCGACGCTATCTAAGATTATCTAAATTGTCTGAACTTGTCTCGATACTATCCGAACTGTCTCAACACTCTCAGCATTGTCGACATTATCAATGTCTGGATTTGCTTCGTCATAGCATGAACTGTCATAATACGATCTAAATAGTATGCCTTAGATTGTATCGACGGTAAGAACTGTCAGGACAGTGGAGAAAGTGGAGTACATTTTAAAACAATTTAACAAATAAAAACAGGTCTATTCAGATTCTCTTTACATTAGACGAACCAATACTCCTAACAAACATATATTTTTCAATTTGGATTTTAGAACTGTTCCGACAGGGTGGCATATTTTGTTTTTCATTTCTATATATCTTGTAATAGATTATCTAAAAACTATTTCTTACCAAATGTTGACTTAATGGTAGATTGTGTGGTGGAATACTCCTCCAAGTTGGTTGTAAGTTCTTCGATGTCTGTAAAAAAAGGTATCGGATATATTCTTATTTATTCAAGATCGAAATTTAAATGCCTGCCTATTTATATATGAAGGCGTTTATTTTGAAAAAAATATATTACCCAATATATAGAGCTAAGCCTGCTTTAAAGGAGACTTCTAAATAACAAGTCACTATCTATAACGGGCAGCATCATTTCCCCCACTAATGAATGGTGCATATAATTTTAGCCGGTATATAAAGGACAACTACTCATAAAGGACACATTTTCATGTTACTTTGAGTGACCTTTATCAGGCGCGTAGGAACTGGAGCCTTTTGCCCTCAATTTGAAATTGGAAGGGCAAAACTAAATTGTTGCTGCCACTTTTTTGGCAAAATATTAAAGCTATATGACCTTTTTTTGCTGGTCAGTTTTTTTTTCGAAAACTTACCGCCCATTTTCAGTCATGGTTTGAAGCTTCGGACAATTTGCGATTCGCTTATCAAGTTGATCCCCTCACATTCCGGTCCTATGCAGATTTGACTGTATAATGGAATTTATGTGTAATTGAATACAAATCTAAACGTGATTATACAAGGTCTAAAGGTTCTAGAAAAGTAAATTTTAAACTGAGGTAGATATTGAAATATCCCTTGAATTTTGTTAGTTGAAAGCATGAAAAGACCTTTAAGTTTAATATAGACAGAACCAGTTCCCAAATACAAGATTACTGGCATGGTATAAATGAAAAACCCATTTGCTTACACTTTGGCCTCATTTTTTTTCTTTCTTTTTGTTTCGCAATTTTTCTATGTAGATCACCTCGCATTCATACTTTCCACCGGGTTACGAAGTCATTGAGATGTGTAATGTCAGACAATAAGGTTTTAACGTTTATGTTAATAGAAATTGTAAATTTCAGTAATCTTGTGTGCTAAATTAAAACAAAAGAGAAATCTGTAGAGAACCCATAAGCACTATTTGTCTAAAAGTAACAAATAATGTGAACTTGTAGCATAGTCTGCAAATCAAAAATAATCATTGTCCATCTCCGCCATGTTCTTCACCGAAACAAGATTAAATTAGAAATCTTTGTAGAAGACTTCACAACATCATTTGTACTATGTATGTGTAGCTTTGGCAAATTTAAAAAACAAATTCTCTAAACAGATACAAGAATTATCAATGATGGTCATGTTTGTCCTCGACGAAGAAGTCGAAATGAGGAATTTCTGTGTAAGACCTCATATACATCATTACGACAAAGTATCTGTTCAAGGGGGTCAGTGGTTTCAGAGAAGTTTAAAATATGTAATGCTTGCGGACGGGCAAGCGGACAGAGGACGGACGAAAGGCGTCAAGTGATAGTGATATTTATCTTAGCATAATGGTGCTCCTTGCTTCAGAGGGATCGGAGAGGACCGGAAAGTGGGGGCAAATGATAGGTGGGGATCGATTCCTCTTTCCACTGTTTCTACTGAAAATATTTTGCTTCCATGCTAATTATTCAGACTTTGCTCCATTTTTTGCCAAACAGAGTGGAAATGTGTGTGTGTGTGTGTGTGGGGGGGGGGGGGGGGGGGGGGGGGGGGGGGGTGCCCCCTTTGCCCAATCCCACCGGCGTCTACGCCCTGTGCTTATGATTAAACAATTGCATTTTAAACTTGATATCGTGCATCAATTTACCTTTCTTGACAAAAATAACATTCATTTCGTTTGCATTTCCAGCCTCACAAGTGTAGCAGCCGAAGTCATTGCTAGTCAGATTTGATATTTTCAAATTGCATTCTCCGATTGAAGGATCACCGACTATTGATATGTTGTCGGTATCATTATTGAAATGATTAATTGTGCGTCCATCAGATAAAAGTTTGTCATTTCGTCGCCAAGTACAACTAGTTGTTTGACGGTTGTCTACACAGACCAATACTACTGTATCTTCGATATCAGCGTACATAACTGTGTTCGTTCTGTTAATACCACGACACCCTGTAATATTAAAACAAGCACATGTAGAACGAATATATGTTGAATATGGACTGTCTTTTATATCTTGCTATTAATTCAACACAAAACAAAAAGCAAACAAAAAACAAACATATACAATCAAGCCTGTCTTATGTGATCAGGACCAATCGGAGAGGGGTTCAGCCGGTACATCGGTCCGGGGCCTGGAGAAGCCAGAAAGGTGTCTGTGAATCTCTGAAAGGCTCAATAGCCTTAGTCACAGACGTTTTATTTTGATTTTTATTTCATTCTTTGGGGTATGTTCAACTATTTTTAGATATGTTATCTGAACATTTTGCTGCACAGGAAATAAAGCATTTATGAAAGTTTAGCAGTGGTTTTATTGAACCTCAAATCCTCAATTTTGAGAGAAATCTGAGCCTGTTCTCGGGGCCACAAAGCAGTCTTGTTCCGCCTTGCAAAATATATCTTGGAGGCCCTGCATGTGATCTTCCAATGGAATGTAGAAATAACTCTAATTATAGGTTTGATTAATATGAAATGCACTATGAAGGGAAATTAAAATTAAGGTCACATAATACAAGTCAACAACAAAAAAACAAAAACAAAAACCAACAAGCAAGCTAAATTTCATTTGACAATTGTGCAAGATACGAAATGATGAAATATTCAGTGTCGGTTATAGTAGTCTCCATTGTATGATATATTTTTTTTGTGTTTTAACGCCACTATCAGCAATATTTCAGCTATATCATGGCAACCAGTTTTAGTGGTAGAAGAAGCCAGAGTACCCGGAGAGAACAACCGACCATGGGGAAGCAACTGACAAGCTTTATCACTTGCGGCTGCGAGTCGAGTGCACCCTTTTTGTAATTTACAAATCCGGGCGCGAACCCACGCCGTTAGTCCCTATTGCATAGGGACCCTCTCGCCAAAGACCACCCTTCATAACAGGCCAGATTTTATAGATACACTGAGATAGTAAAATGCCAATTCAAGAGATGTCACCCCTTCTTACAAGGACACCTAATCATTCCAGAACAGGTGGTCTTATATAAGAGGGGATACTACTGTATCAATGTGGCAATGACATTCAGATAATCATAATGTATTAAATGCACAACCAGATGGCAATTCGGTAACTTAAATCTTGATCAGGAAGTACATGTACGAAAAGTAAAAACGTTCAAAGCATTCGAGAGTACATACCCAATACCACCTTAAGAATAGTTTGAATGAAGATACAAAGAGGGATTAGAAGATCGAAGGACAAACACTATACATGTATGTACATGCTAGGCTAAATCAGGTGAAGTAAAACTGGTGAGGTAACGTTTTACGCATTTAATATTTTAAGTTAGAAAACCAAAGAACCTACTTGTAAATGTATACAGAACTCATGAGTACTGACAAATCAATTGTTGCCAATTGTTTCAATTGTTAGTTTTGTGCCTATGTAGAAGTTGAGTAGTGTCCAAAACTGTAGAATATATCAGTTTAGTATTGCAATAAATATATTCATGACTCATATATAATATTTTGGTAGGACGTGGGTTTAATAACCAATAAAATGAGGGAACAAAATACCACACTGCCAGCGACACAGTTCCAAAATCCGATAACAAAATCAAAGAAGAGGCAAAATTGACACCCACACACATGACCGCCACCTTCCTGGCCTGGTACAGGCGCTTCAATAAAAAGCATCGAGGTAAAACTAGTTTTAAGGTCCCAAACCTCACCTCTTAGCGGAATGATGGGTTCCTGTAAGTACTTTTCACATGTGAATAAAATACCAACCCTCACATATTATAATCGGGTGAATAACTTTATATATATCTATCTTGAATACTATTCATGTATATTTAATCTTCGCGACACAGAAGTTGTTAATTACTTGATACCGATATCTATTTCATTTATGGTGTAATTTAGATCTTGAAAACATTATTGAAGGAAATGTTGTTTATCCTTGTTTATCCAAGTACCGGTATAACGAATGTCTTCATATTCACTTCGAAAAAAGGAAAGAACCAACAAACTTAACTTTCCATTTATATGTAGCAGCAATCCAGTAGCATCTGCATATGGCGTATGCGTCTCTCAATTTATATGATATTCCAGATATGGGGGTCCTTATCAGCATTGCATTGATAGAGGGTTGCTGCCAACGAGGTAACTACTGAACAAAGTGTCCCTAGTGGTTAAGCGAAAGTTATTACTTCAAAAGGTTTACTGTCGCCATCTTGACTTGATAAACCATTACGGAATAGTTGTGTCTCAGATAAGCACGGATGTGTTCCGTTTGTTGTAGTTACAATTCCACCGTCCTCTTTCATGACTCATCACCAGATGTTTTTTTTAACTAAGACTAACACGACTGGTGTCACTAGTAGAATAGAAACTGCTCACCCTTCCTAAGTTCATCCCAAGTGGGGTCCAATTACAAGCCTTCACGTCTTTAGCTCCATGTAGAGATGTCCTGCGATTTCCATTGTACTTCATAATAGGAGTGTGTACATGGGTGCAGAAAGATTCCCAAAGACTACCTACATACAAGTGCTAAAAGGTAGGACTGACTGCACATTTTGTATAGAGGGGAAGGTTTTCAAACTCCACTCATCATTAATTAGAATATGCAGCTAATGCCACATCTTTACAAAATCAATTTATTTTCTAGGAGGGAGGGGGGTTTTCTTCTTTTGTTTCTTTTTCTTTTTGTTTTTTGTTGTTGTTTTCTAGTCGAACAAATTATGTTGTATCCCACTATTACAAACTGCTAGGTGTGAAAAACAAACACACATTGTTCTCTGTTTTTCATCTATCGTTTGTGGAAATCATTGCTCAAGCAATTTGTACTTTCGAAGATTTTATATACTTACCTTGTAATACTAAAAGCAGTGTACATACTTGTCCATACCAGACCATTATGTGCCAACAGTTCTATTTCTGGAGGGAAAAGTGCATGTATATAAATCACACAAAAATACGTACTCAAAACATTTCCTAGTTGAGCAAAAACACAAAGGTACAAAAGTACAAAATTTCCAGAGAACACGGCATACAACTAAGTAGAAGTATTTGCTTCTGAAGGGTACTATAATTCTCCTGCTCCACACATGTCACCCATTAATGTGTCAACGACTTCACGTGGATTTATAACATACATTCTACTAGAGTGTTGACAAGTAATTTGTAACAAATATCAATAGTCTTCCAACACTCTAGTATCCAGTATTATCATACACATACTCATTAGAACACATAACCAATTGCATAATTATATTTAAATATTATATTTAGAACCTACGAGAATATACAAATAACACCAAAGCTGGTGAGGAATAATTAGGACTGCTTGATTATTCCAATAAAAACAAAATGGCGAGGAATCATTTATACTGCTTGACATAGTTGTTCTTGTAATTGTGGTATACTAAGTTTCTTAGTATGCCTAAGTGATTGTCGTTTTGAATTTGAAAGATATGTTTCACGCAAGATGATGAAAATAGATTCAATTTGCTTTCCGAATCCAGCTCTGTCATACAATAAAGAGTATCAATATTATGAACAGTACACCAAATCATCATCATCATCCAAAGGAGCAAAGCAACAACAATGATTACAAGATAAAATTAAAAGAACAAATTATTGACAGCAACACGGCGATTGTCATTAGTCTAGCAGGAAGTGCATACCCTTTTCGATGCACCCTAGTTCACCACCAGTTTATAGTGTTGCTCAATCTTTAGTGCATATTATTGTTTGTAATTTTGTCTTTTGTTGGCCATTGTATTGTTTGTACTCCTTTCACGACTTGTGATAACTTCTTTGGTTTCTTCAAACTTCTCTCATAAAATATAGAAACAAAAACTCCAATTATATTAAATATGTTATAAGTATCAGTTATGATTTTGGTTTGTCCAAAGAGTAATGTTCTTTTACCAACATATTATACCTTCCTAGCAGTAGCTAGTAGTCGTTTAACTACGAGCATTCATTGACCTCGCTATTGTACTGTCCATGTTTATGTTTTTGTGATACCGGGTAGTATGAGGTCTTTTTAAGTGCAAGCGAATCTGTGCCGTTTTTTATCGTTTGTTTATATATGTACTGTCATTGGAGATCCAGTTATCAAGAGGGGAAGGTTGGGATTCCATTAACTGATTTAACACCGCCACACTTTTGTGCCAATCCCAAAACCAAAACCTGGATTTCCAACGGCATGTGAGCGAGTTAAGATGAGAGAGGATTGTTCGTTCTGGTGATATTGGTGGAATTGATGGTTATCACTTTTAATCTTTCTCTTCATAAAACAAATTAGGTAACACATAAGAAATGACCGCATATATATGTCCTGAAATAAGAATAAGATTTACTCTGTCAACATACTGATTAAACTATGAACATAAACAGGGGAAATCCATGAAAAATATTATTTGAACACCTTATAAGCTAAAAGAAATGAGACACACTCGTTTGGAAAATAATAAACAAACTGTCCACAGAAGTACATAAAACTACATCAGAGGAATAATGATTCGCGCTTTCGCCTCGAGTGCGGTAGATCGTGGGTTCGATCCCAAGTTGAATCAAATCAAAGACTAAAAATTGGTATTTGTTGTTTCTCCACTAAGCCCGTAGCATTAAGAAGTAAGAGCAAGGACTGGTTGGCTCAGAATCAGACAAATGTATCGAGTGGAGCGACAAGTCTACCCGTGGACTGTTGTTTCAGTGGGCTAGCCTATGCAAATTGCATTGGTCTAGTACAAAGCCGACATCATCATCATCTCATCTAATCATATAAATTATTCTCGTGCTGAACAATTACTCACTCGGCGTTAAAGAACAATCACTCACTCACTCACTCACTCATATAATTATAATTGTTTCGTAGTTTAAATTTTTCTGTGATTACTATTGAAATGATTTTGTAAAACATATTGGCACAAACAAATACAAAGGAACCGGATATCCTCTAATTATTATACATTGTTTTTAATATTTGATATTTATACATTTTGCAAATATAATAGATCATAATTTCAAATCGGTAAAGTTGTATAATTTCGCTAGATTAGTAAAATCACATAATATGCACATCCACAACTCAAGTGTTGATAGATAAAAAAATATTATTTCATGGCTTGATATACATGTAGTGTCTGTAACCGCAATTGTTTTTTTTTAATTCTACAATAGAGGAATCATTTAATTAAGGTATGGGTGCATCATCTCACTAAAAAAAAAGGGGGGTTGTGCCTATGAAATGAGTTTAATCCAGCCACTCTTTACCAAGACAGGAAAGTTAGCGAGCAACGATTTTGCTTTTGGATTTTAGAACTGTCCCGATCGTGTAGTATTTTTGTTTTTCATTTGATTAAATCTTTAATTAACCATTAAGTCGAATTGGATTTATATATTCTAGGCATACAACAAGTTTTGACAAGTAATACGAGGATTAATTAACCTTCGATTTGGACTCTCGACAAAATAACCCAACAATATATAACTGCCATTTAGTCGTATCATGTTGTATACTTGTATTCGTTCTTCTAAACAACAATCAAAAACCCATAGACAACATACCATACCCATAAATATCTATATATAGGCCAATAATTGAAAAACAATATTAAAATTGCATAGCCACACAACAGTACCATGTGCTGTGTTTAATTCAGCAACATAGTATTATACAATACAAACAAAAATATGTATGCACCTCAATTTTCTGTAGTGCAAAAAAACAAAAACTTTATGAAATGTTAATATGGAATAAAGAAGAAAAGTTTTCCTCGAAAAAAAGAAAAAATTTAACTAACGAAGTAAAACACGTCCAATCGAGTCGGCTCTATCGTGCTGAATGGTATTTTCACGGACGGCGGGAAAATACATACGGTCTATGGGCAGATAACTAGAAGAAATTAATTTCAATCTAATTCAGTTCCTTCAAACGATTGAAATAATATTTCTTCTAGACAACAATCAAAAACCCATAGACAACATACCATACCCATAAATATCTATATATAGGCCAATAATTGAAAAACAATATTCAAATTGCATAGCCACACGACAGTGCCATGTGCTGAATAAAAAGAACGGGAAATCGAAATTAAATTCTATCTTGTTTCTTAATAAATAAACTAATCAGATAATTTTTAAATTATTTATCAGCATCCGAAATTAAAAGTCATAAACCTATATTTTCGGAACCAATTAACCTGTATTTTAATGAATCTTTTTAAACGTATCCGTCTTTTGCAAACGGTCAGAAATGGCATACTCAAATCTGCTGCGGTAGTTGCACCACCAGGTCATTGTCTGGTCTTTATTTCAATAAAATTATCTTATCTTATCTTATCTTACGAGTGTATGAATTATAGTATAGCTAACTGTGATGTCCGATTACCAAAAATATGTCACGAATGACCGCACAACTGATAATTCACGAATGTGCGAAGTGCATGAGTGAATTATCAGTGTTGTGCGGTCATGAGTGACATATTTTTGGTAATCGGACATCGAAGTTAGTTATACTGTTTATTATATAGACTGTTTTGAGCCATTACATTTGATATTTTCTTTCATCTGCATTGTATGTGTTTATTTCTTTATTGCGCATTAATATACAACTGTGTCCTTGGCTACTCGTTGACTCCGCCCACTTTATTCTTTGAAGTTAAAATGGCGCTGCCCTTTGAACATGGATTTATGACTGAAAGTTTGTCTAATGCTTTCAATTTTGTAAATAAATAAATTCATGTGCACATTTTTTCGATTAGGAATGTAATTTTCATGTTGTTTACTTGTAAACTTTGTGACCGTAGTATGCACTCGAAAGACACAATTTTATTTATGACAATATGTTTCGTTTTTATTATGTACATTTCATTTGTAACCTTGTGGGAAGAATGTTTTGTGAAAGAAGTCGGATGCATACCAATATTTGGCCGTTAACAAAACCAAAACTATTCCAAATTCGATGGATTATATAATTAGAAAACAAGTAATTTAACAATATTACAGCTAGGAAATGTAAATCGATAAATGTGGGTTCAAACGTTAAATGTGTATAGAAATTCAAACGGATTATAACGAAGGAAAATGGACTAAAGTTCACTCAGAATCGGAATCACTAAGCGATAAAGGTAGGATTCTTTTATATTTTGTTTTTGCTATTTGTAGTCCGGAATCATCACTTTGTCTTTTCTGACTAGACTGAGGATTGTTAAAATTAAAAGTTCCTCCGTAAATGTAAGTGTTCCCATAAAAAAGAGATGACATTTTAGTGTCAGAAGTCATTGAACTAGTACTTGTGGTTGACGAAAGCTGTGACAAATTTGGATTCATTTCACAAGAAGCAATACAACGAACACTTATTTGAATTTGTATTTTCGGATGGCTTTCCTTTGTCAAAAACAACTTTACCCTCAGTGTCCGATAGCACTTTTGATATACTTTTCTGCTGGTTTTGATTAAGGCGAGAGTACGTGTTCACACTTTGAACATTTTTATGCCCGCTTATCTGCATAATTTGGGTGTTTTGCACTCCCCGATCCTGAAGTTTCTGAACAAGGTGTCGCTTTGCGCTATGATTTGTTAGCTTTCGACCATCCTGAATCGACGGACAAGATTGTATCATGTTTTTTGTAAGTCCATATAGATGGTTTACCCCCATGGCCGTCTCCTTGAACCACACATGATGGAGTTGGCGGTCGGAGACGTGGTTCACACTGAGTAAAAACGGAGAATCCGGTTTCATCATTTTAGCTGGACGTTTACTGGTCAAAATTCGGAAAGCATTGACTGGACATCTGTTAGGATTGTCATTAACCCATGCTGTAGTCTTTATTTCTTTAGAGTTATTTGGATCTGCCCCAGTCCGCGTTTTTGTCTGACGTTCTTTAACGTGCTGTATGAATTCTTCCCTGGACGCGTCTTTGTCAATAACAATGTCACAAAATTTTAAGTCACGTTGCTCCTTACCACCTCTCATGCATAGAGACATAGAAAAAGTCAAATGGAGAAAGTTCACAAGAGCAAGAGGAGAATGCACACCAAGAAGGCTAGTCAAACAATTTGTTGATATCCTCGTCCGTGAGCTCGTCGGACGCGTTTGGTTTATTTCCATATCCTAGTCCCTTTTGCTGTTTTTGTTTGACTTTTAAGACTTTACGACATTTGGCAAACTGTGGCCCACTGTTGACGTTTAGATTGGATTTTTTTCTGTCTGAGATACCGGTCCAAACTGCACAAAAATCCTCTTAATGTCGTCGGCTCATATTCCGATCCGTCTTTTTTTCTTACGGACAACAGAAATGTGCTGAATTTTTCATTCAAGGACTCGGCAGAAAGATTTTCGATTTCGGTTTTTTCTCCAGTTTGCACCAAATATGTCCTGAACAAGTTCATATCAGATGTAGTTTTTTTCCTAGTATTTTCGTTTTCATTTTCTTTGAGAAAATTGTCAATGTCATCAAACTTTAACATCCCTGAATCTTTCGTCTGACGGTTTGATTTTTGAAGAATTTGCATTTCCAATGATACTGAAATCCGGCAATTCATTTGTGGTGGTTCCTTCCCATTCAAATTCATCAGTAGATAATAAAAATTCCAAAACTTGGGCATCGTAATTCGAAAAATTATCAGACATATTTAGAGTTAATTTATAGCAGACGATTTTTTTGGGGGTGGTTAAAAGTTTTACAGTTGGAAAGATTCTTTCTGCCGAGACCACAGTTTTAGAGCATAATTCTGCCATGAAAAGTATTAAAACTGTCCATGTTCACAATGAAATACTAGATTAAGATACCATTTTGTTTATTTTTTAAATCTTTCCTTTATCGTAAATGAAACTAACAATCTATCAATGAAATGAAGCAAAGGGACATCACTCCATATAATATTCTAAAAAAATTAGTTCCGGATCAAAAAATGGTGGGAAAAATAGCGAGAGTGAAAATAAAAATGGTAATTTCACTAGTGAAATTATCGTTTTTATTCAACTCGGAAATCACGGTATTTCATCGATATCTATATAATAAAGTGGTCTATTCTCCCTTCGCAATTCAAAACGACCCTTACACTTAGTTAAGTTTCTATTCAACAACAATAAATACTTTTCTAAATTTTTTAACTGGATACAAGTTGCTATCCATTCGGGATATGACAACTGTATTTCCGTCACGGTATATGTCAGTTTTACTTTTAGGAATAAAAATCGACACATAACAAGATTCGAAAATCATTCTGCAAAGGCAAGTAGGCAAGAACTGATAATACGCTGTGACATAAGATTGTTCTCTTTGAAAACTGAATTATACAATTTAAGTAACATATCAGGAGTAATAGGTTCCTTTTTCTCTATAGGTATAACTAATCGACGTTTTGCACCATCAAACACGTTTTTGGCTATCAGACTATTAGTCGGAGATGTTTTCCCAAACAGTATGCGCCCAGTGTAAGCTGTAGTAACGGGACTGACGGTCCGACTTGTTTGTATTAAAGAAGATAAATAAATGCATCATGAAACGGATTTCCTGGGAATATATCCAACATGTTAATACCATTCGTAACACTTTTTCCAACGCATGAATCTCGCATAATATGCTTTAAATGTACTATCTGCCTCAGATACACACAACAAATCCATAAGTAAATCTACATTCCCAAATAAAGGTGACGGCAAAAGTTGTACATCAGACTCATGATCCTGCAAAAATACATGTACATTGTGTATAGCAAAAATTTCAATAAACACATTCTTATCATTACATAATATTAATACATATAATCATTGTATATTAGTAAACCTCCAACAAGACTATTTAACATATAGTCTTAATGCTTGACATAGCATTCGATGTTAGTGTATTAGTTATCAACAAGGCTGATATCATATATCAAGCCTTTAATGCCAGTTCTGAAAATGAAATTCAGATATGTATTAAATAGTTAATATATTAAAACTGTACAAGGCCTTAACATGCCTTCCTTTTTATCATCTGAAAAACAGATAAACATTAATAACTTGTCAATTTCAAGATATACAGCCTTTAAAAAAAAATAATAATAATAATAAATACTACTTCACTATTGTCGGAAATCTAACCTTAAAGCTAGCATTCTAAACGTCAGATAACTTAATATATAATATATATCATGAAAATGATTTGTTGATATCAATAGTAAGATGTTTAGTCATCAAATAAGCAATGCTACCAATAACTGAATACATATATATTATTTGCATAACCTACAAAAGAAACAACTTTCCTTACATAAAGGTTTTATGTGTTGCCAAGCATGTTCGTATCTAATTTATAGTACTTACAATCTTGTCAATCCTCTGATCAGGAATTTTATAAAATCCTGCTTCACTATCGATAATGTATCTAACCAAATCAACCGTTTGGTAGATTTAAATAGTGAATTTTCTACTTTAGGAACAAAACCACTATTAATCAAATCACATTTCACTTGATTTACTACAGCTTTACAAAGTACATCATCTTGCTCAATACCTAATCCGTCATCAAGATACATAACAACTTGCTTACCTTCTGATCGCGGTTTTTTTTTTTTTTTTTTTTTTTTTTTTTTAAGCAAGCCTTGTAAGTTTAGTAAATAAATAACAAGCTGTACTTAGTCTGAAAGGTAGCACAATAAACTTTAAAAATGTTATACAGCCGTTAACTGTCCATGAAAACCCTAAAAAATCGGTATGTGGTTCATAGATGTCCACATGATGTTAAGCTAAGTGAATATCAAATGCAAACATACAGGATTTAAGTTTGATATGTAGTCGAGCAGTCCGCATGTCTTCAAATTTTACACTTTGCTTCCATAAATGTTCATTGACAGCTCTAAGATCAAGAATTATTCTTTTCTTTTTGTTTGATTGAATAAAAACTGTTATGGATTAACCACAAAAGGTGCTTAATACATTTAACTATTAAATCTCTATGTAATAAATCTTGTAAAACTGTATCTACAAAATCAGCATTCTTTAAAACCAGACATATTATTTTGATAAATAAACTGAAGGTGAACTAGAATAAAATGGTATCTTATAACTATCTCTGATAGTGTCAATAATAAAATCGTAAACACCGATATCTATCCAAAAGAATATTAGCGATTAGTCTGTCTTTAACAAAAATATCTGCCTCGCATTGCTTCTGCTCAAAGTAATCATGAGTAAATGTTTGTGTATTTGAATTATTTTAAAAATCAAAATTATCATAAATATACTCATCTTTTACAAATTTATGTTGGTTTTTCATGCACTGATTTGTCCCATGGATTTCATCACGTAAATGTTCGGCATGATTTTTTACGATATTTTTGCATCGACTTTAGCTTCTGTTTCTTAACTTTGACGGTTTACTGCATCCAAAACTGTCTAAAAAGATATTTCTGGGTTGGGAGGTGTATCGATATCCATTGTGTTAACTAACGAGGTAAAACATGTCCAATCGAGTCGGCCCTGTCGTGCTGAATGGTATTTTCAGGGACGGCGGAAAAATACATACGGTCTATGGGCAGATAACTAGAAGAAATTAATTTCAATCTAATTCAGTTCCTTCAAACGATTGAAATAATATTTCTGTTTATCTGCATTTTCAGTTCCAGATTTTATATTTTGAAAGATTATAGAAAGATATGCTGGAATTTTGTATCTTATGCCACAGGCGCATGGGGCATGGATTTCGTTTCCTCCTCCCCCCTTTTCTCTACTACCCCCCCCCTTTTTTTTCAAAATTTTCATATAAATCATTCCTTTTTCAAAATTTTCATAATCATTCGTTTTTTCTTCATTTGACAATATCAGTAGACGTCATACATCATGAATAATACATGTATTCTGTGTCCACATTTTTTCGACTGATACAGTATAAGAGAGAAGGTATGCAACTCCATTTTCATATTTCGCGCCATATCGCTCACCTTGGTTGGGAAACCCCAGTGTTTTTTACACTTTTTACCTTGTCTACATATGGCACTGTCGTATCAAGCTGTTTCTAAGACACTTACCTAATTGCCCATGTTCGAATTTCAGTCTGTACGTCGATCTTTTCCAAGAAATCTCGCCGAGAATAGCGAGGCAGCTTCGTTTCTAGATCAAACTACATCATTCGAGACGGAAGTGCAAGAACGGGAACCCTGGGATTTTTACGAATGGATTACCTGCAATGAAAAACCCAGATGCGCTCCGAATATTTTTCCCATAATGTTTTGGCGGGAAATATAAACCGCTGAAAAAACATAACAGCAGACGGATTATTTCGTAAAAATGGCACAACGACCATCTGAATATGGAAACATTGAAATAATTTGATGGTAGATAACTGTTCAAAAAGAAATTCAAACTGAGAAATAGATGATTGAATGGTTAGAACTGAAGTCAAAATTTCATTGAAAAAGAAATATTCAGCTTGCCTCTACTTCAAATTATTAAAATCATACCCAAACAAATACATATACAACTAAAAAAATAAATAAATAAATAAAAAAAAAAAACAAAGGAAGAAGAAGCTGAGAACAGCTATTGAATGGGACTATGGCATTTTACCCTCTTCCTCAATAAAAGGGCTCCCAACTGATACAAATGTGTAAGGGAGCCGGAGGGACCATTTAACTAAGGGGGCTATTTCTTTTTCAGGGGTAAAAAATAAATAACTTGTTTAACTATTTGAACGTGAAATAATAATTCGTGAACTTTTTTCGCGCATTTAACATCATCGCGAAGAAAGTGAAAATTAAATACCCACCAAAATAACCACTTATACGGTAAAATAGGATTTTTTTTCTGGATTTCAACACTGATTTCTGTCACTGCTGAAAAGTGGAGTTACACAAGTTATTTATTTTTTACCCCTGTAAGACAGATTATTGTTTTATAAAATCAGTGACATGAAATGAAAAAGAAATAGCCCCCTTAGTTAAATGGTCTCTCCGGCTCCCTTACGCATTTTTGTCAGTTGGGAGCCCTTTTAGTTGTACAATGTATATGTATTTGTTTGGGTATGATTTTAATAATTTGAAGTAGAGGCAAGCTGAATATTTCTTTTTCATTGAAATTTTGACTTCAGTTCTAACCATTCAATCATCTATTTCTCAGTTTGAATTTCTTTTTGAACAGTTATCTACCATCAAATTATTTCAATGTTTCCATATTCAGATGGTCGTTGTGCCATTTTTACGAAATAATCCGTCTGCTGTTATGTTTTTTCAGCGGTTTATATTTCCCGCCAAAACATTATGGGAAAAATATTCAGAGCGCATCTGGGTTTTTCATTGCAGGTAATCCATTCGTAAAAATCCCAGGGTTCCCGTTCTTGCACTTCCGTCTCGAATGATGTAGTTTGATCTAGAAACGAAGCTGCCTCGCTATTCTCGGCGAGATTTCTTGGAAAAGATCGACGTACAGACTGAAATTCGAACATGGGCAATTAGGTAAGTGTCTTAGAAACAGCTTGATACGACAGTGCCATATGTAGACAAGGTAAAAAGTGTAAAAAACACTGGGGTTTCCCAACCAAGGTGAGCGATATGGCGCGAAATATGAAAATGGAGTTGCATACCTTCTCTCTTATACTGTATCAGTCGAAAAAATGTGGACACAGAATACATGTATTATTCATGATGTATGACGTCTACTGATATTGTCAAATGAAGAAAAAACGAATGATTATACAAATTTTGAAAAAGGAATGATTTATATGAAAATTTTGAAAAAAAGGGGAGTAGTAGAGAAAAGGGGGAGGAGGAAACGAAATCCATGCCCCATGCGCCTGTGTCTTATGCTGATGCACATTCGAGATTCAATATAGAATATTCGAAATTCACTATCCTAATTAACCAATGGGACAGATAACTCTTACTACACTAAAGAGAGACTACTCACAACCTATTTTTATAAAGATTAATTTAACAGGGATTTTACCTTTGTTATTGAACGCAGTAAATTTAGTAACAAACCAGGAAGGTAAATCGGATTGCATTATTGACTGCTGTATAAGGTAAGATATAATACAATAGAAAATTAGTGTGGTTACGATCTACATAGCATCAGATCAACAAAAAGAAAGATACAAATACATTGATGTTGAATCGTAATGCAACCCATTCATTTTTTTTCATTTGTTGATACGAAATAGAACACTTCAGTAGTAAATGAAATTAAAATATGTTAAAAGAAAAATAAAAGCATTGCTGAATTGTCTCACAAAAATATTTGAACATAGAAGTATACAAATTCTGTAATTCTGTCTTACATTTGAAGACAGCTGCAGTGACAATGCACTAGAACACTATTATTTAAAGTGAATTATTTAAAAGGTGACATGTTGAAATAAATAAATAATGCACATGTTTGGAAAAAATTCTTCATATGTCACAATTTTTTTATATTTAAACTGGACAGAAGTGACCAAAATTGAATGGAAACTTTGGAAATGGACTGCTATTTTGAAACTATTTATTCCCTGATACACATGTTGCTGACCAGTTAGACTGAAAGTAAAACTCTTCTGTAGTGGATAGTAGGCTAGGTTTTAATAATCTCATACAGTTTGATGAGAAAATTCAAATTTTTTATTGATACGTAAAATTTTATGGGTAAAGTTTATCCAATTTTGGTGCCATTTTCAATTTTCCCATTGAAATGCATGGTAAAAAATAATTTTAAAAATGTATTTGGAAACACACGTTGCTGATGAAACAAAGACTACAACTATGCAATTTCTTTTAGAACAATGTCTAAACTACATTTATCAAGTACAGTTTCATTAAATTTCATTATTGTTTTCAAATATTTTCTGATATTCTATTTCTTGGTAAAGACAGATAACATTCAAAATAGCCACCATTATAAAATATAAGTGGTTATTTTCCCAACTTCAAATTGTCATAACTTTTGAACCGCTTAACAGATTTAAAAAAACTAAACATCACTGTAAATATCATCAGGAGATCCGATCACTGGTGTGTACTTTAAGATATTTTAACACATTTTCAAAAAAAGTCTGACCCTCCTATATATAATGCATGTCGACGTTGGCCCGAAATATAATGATATATATAATATTTCATTCGGAAGGTTTGAAAATGTTGGAAGGTGAAATAAAAAGTTTCTATCAGAGAAAGAGCTTACACCATATGGCTATTGTTCTTAAATTGAATATTAATATAACGATTGATTTTCAACACCGTTTTTGTCTTTCTTGTTGTGGGTAATTATATTGCTGATAATAACTGCTTAGATTCTTATTTGTAAATTATGATTTAAAAATAAAGGACCTTAGAAGCCTTGATCAACATCGGAGGTGTAATCATATATGTAAGCTTGCTCTCCTCAAGTGCGGTGGATGATGGGTTCGAGCACGGATCTGGTGAATCCCAGGGGCGGATCCAGGATTTCAAGTTAGGAGGGCGCACTTACGTTGCGCTGAACGGAGGGAGGCGCGAATATTTTTGGGATATTTCGTGTGAAAAATAACAAGAATATGGAATAGATTCTCATAAAATTTATTATGATAACAATTGATAATTAACAAAAACAGTATAAAATCCTACTGAGCGCTATAAAATACCGGGACCCCCCTTTTGGACAAATTTCAATGCAATATTAGCGTAAAGTCGTACGAAAGTAGTAAAGATATATAGGTCACAGGTCGGAATATTCTATCTTAAGGGAAACGTACCAGTCTAAATAACAGAAAGATTACTGTAAAAATAACTAGCTGGTAGCGCTCAGGTTAATTGCAAGGTTGTTTAATTGCCCTGGTCTCGGGTAAAAGTGTCTCTCCTCAGTAGCAGACGTTTGGTCTTTATATACACAGGGCCCACATCTGGATGTGGGTCAAACGCCGCTGATTGGTCGGTTACTCCGGAAGTTCCCACGGTAATTATAACCGTTAACGGGGCCGCAAACAGGGCCACATAAGTGTGAGGTAACACACATATGCGCACTATAAATTACACACAGGATACATGGCGGAAAGTATAAACACGTTGTTTGTCATGTCAAGAGGAAAGGAAAAACGGGCTTAATAAAGCTTACCCTTAAGGAAAACAAACCCAAGTACAATATACAAACCTAGCGTGAATGAATGAATGAAATAGGTAAGAAAATGTGACAAGGTTTATAAGGAGAAATAAAGATAGGACTGTCGTAGGCGAATGCCGGACAACTCGGCCCGTAAGCGAGAACAAGTCGGCCCGTATGTTAAGACAACTCGGACCGTATTATTGTTTTATAATATTGTTCAATATTTATATGTGTATAATATAATTATTTATTTATTTATTTAAAAAACAATTATTATCTTTTATTGAAAAAGAATTATTGATTCAATGATAATATTACTTGTGTCAACTTGTGACCAAAAATGTGATTAGGACGTGATTTTGTTCTCATAACATGGTCTATTACATATCATTTACAGGAATAAAATTAATATCAAAAATTAAAAATAAATAATTTAAGAAAAAATTATTTAGAGCTTATAAATTATGAAATTTCATATAAGCATTATGTATTTTTTTTTGTTTGTAACTTTCAGGTCATGTTGACATCTGTGACTTTCTTCCTACTTTCGTATTATTCAACAGTCCTATGTAACTCTCACGGAGGTATAGTATGAATACTGTATTTTGTAATGATTTATAAAATGTGACTCAACATTAATTTCATATTATTAATTTTGAGGAAATTCTCTGATTACTTTAATAATAAAAATAAAGATGATGCATATGAATATAACATACCTGTTAACCCTCCCCCTTTTCGCGGGAGTCTCCCGCGTAAGAGCCTTATCTCCCGCATGGACTGGGTCTCATGCACGGGAGACATTAATCTCCCGCACACACCTTTTCCTCCCGGACGATCTCCCCCAACAAAAAAATCAAGTACAATAAAATCTTGACCTACATTTTGCGATCAATATTTCTGGAAATTCTCCATTTGGAACTCCCGCGCTGATGAAAAACGCCGAGAGTAACAAATGGTAAAGGTGTTTAAATGATATCCGGTTATTGATCTGTTTGACACCTTTACAGGTAAATTGGGTCATGGAGATTAATTAAGGTGTTGATGATTATCCAACAATTATCCACTGATTGACAGTTAATTGGGGATAAGGAAGTGGGTTTGTGGCACACGCTTATATGATTAGAAGTGTGATAGCGGCAATTAAAAATAGTTATAAACCGTTGTGCAAACAGGAGTCGGACAACTTTTGATGCCGAGGAAAACTTCTTATTTCGATCAAACGTGCAATGAATTCATCTCGGATTGAGTTGTTATGGCTTGTTTGGGACCAAAGCCGATCAAAGTATTATTCAAGGACTAAGTTCCAGGATGGAATTGATAAACCACAAAAATGCCAAAACGTATGCTATCACCCAACGCACCAGCAGCAAAGTGACTTTTTAACTTTAGTGCACAATGATTTTTCAGAGCATTATGTCTTCATTGTTATTGCTTTGATTATGAATAAATTATAAATACAGTTTTTATCCTTCATTCATCATATGAAACATTACTAATAAGACAGAAATGTAAACAATATATATTGAAATGGGATGCAGTTGGTTCAATACTGAAACAAACAAAAAAGAAAACATCAATTAACAATAAAAACATGCATCAAATACGTCGATAAAAAATCTCTAGTTACGAGACCAAATCTCCAGCCAAAAATTTACAAATCTCCAGTTGTAGCATAGCAACTCTTATCAAATGTATGCAACTACAAAGTACAATTTTGTGCGTTTAAAGGCGACGCACAAAATCTCCCCCTTAGAAGAGTTGGTAGGGGGGAGATCTCCCCCCTAGCAGTTCCCAGAGGTTAACATTTATGATATAATACAATCATAGATATAAAATAATATGAATTGATATCTACATTATACTGTTCTATCAATAATTTATATATTTTACTTTTGATCTTTACATATGCTAATATCTATTGTCTACTAGTGTGATATATATGTGTACTATCGTTCATTTAATTTCCGAGATTTGATTTCCCAATCCAATATCGCTTTGAATGCGAAGCCTGTGATGTGATATGTGATGAGAAGTCTATTTCGAATGGACAATCCAGATACACTGGCAACATTGGACACACAAGGCACAGGACGAAGAGAAACAAAACACAACACAGAAAACTAAAACAATGAGCAACACGGACTTCACAAAAAACTGGGAGTGAACTCAGGTGCTCGCAAAGGGTTAGAAGTTACAGCTTCTTATATGACACTCGTCGTGTAATTCCGATAAAAGTCTTGTCGGCGATAGAGTAAAGAAAATATCTACGTAAAAATGAAAAGATCGATTGTCATCTCTAGTTTTCCTACTGAGGCAATTATTCATTTCAAATCAGTAAATCTACATCATCTTCGTAATATCATCCAATTGAATGCCAGCTTGATAGGATATAAAGAAGAAAATCAACATCTCAATGACGTAATGGTTTGCACGCCTCAAATGCCGTAGATTGTGGATTAAATCATCAGTCAGGTCAAGCCGAAGTAATTGGTATTTCCAGCTTCTCCTCTAAACACATACCATTAAGGGGTTATAGCAAAGACTCATTAGCTCAGAATAGGGATGAAGTGTTAGAGTGGAGCGACATGTCTACCTATGTACTGTTTTGGGCTAGCATTATAAAAATGGAACTAAGTGTGTTTGTCTAGTACAAAATGAATATCCCTTTAATCTCATCAAAATGTAACACTTGTTCTCGTCATTTAAATGATACATATATTGAAATAGTTCCTGTTGTCCTAGGTGTTGTTTTATAGTGTGATGGCTGGTACTGTTGTGTTTGTATACGGTGGGTATCGAACACCTCTATTGTACTTTGGGTTGTCATTAAAATCTCTGGTCAGATACATAAAATTGAAACCCTATTAATTACCGACAAGATTCTTACTAGACTTGACTCTTTGAGTAACATTGTGAGTGTCTTAAAAGAAACAGGAACCGCTTACCCTTCGTGAGCACCTAGGATCACCGATCAGGGCTTTGGTGGGTTCCGTGTTGCTCATTGTTTTAGTTTTCCGTATTTTGTTTGTTTTTGTTTGTCTTCGTTGTGAGTCTAGTTCTCTAGATTGTCCATTAGTGTTTGAGGTTTTTTTACGTTTATTAAAGATCTACGATTTTATTGATGGTTAAATTATTGTATTTTTAGTGTTCTGGACAATAGTTGACAAACATGTAGCGATTGGTCACGATCTTAACCTGTATTGTAACGAATCCTCGTTGGCAGCAATAAACTGTTGTCCTAAACACAGCACCAGAAGATGGTTTGGTGGACCAAATCGTGAATTGCTATATTGGAATGGCATATCTTCCTATCCGTCAAAATACACGTCCCGCTTAGAAGACGGTGGGTTTTATCTGACCATTCACGACGTAGAAGAAAAAGATTTTAATGTATCCTACGCTTGTTCTGTTGGAATTTACGAGTACGCAAATATATTGTTACCTCACTACGATACTGGTAAGTGAGTTATTAGCAAGACAGTACAGGAATAATCATATATCTTTATGAATATTGTTCTCAGATATTTGATCAGTTTATGAAAAGTAACTAGTTTAAACAATTATGGTCAATAACTTCCCCCAATATCATCAAAATGTACAATCACATCTAACCTTCAATCATTGTATGTAAAAAAGAGACCACGGCCGTGACATTGGAAATCTAGATCCTGGCTTTGTAGGGACACCAAACTGTGGCTGGGTTGAACTGGTCAATGAGACCACCACTCTCTTGATAATTAGAACTTAAACGACAAAGCAGATACATGTATATATAAAAACCATTAAAAAACCTGCACAGATATCCCTGAAACTGTATTAAAACAGGACATCATCACCTGTCATCTCACTGAAACCAATCGTAAATCCCAATTGTACTTCAATAAATTCAAAATAAGGGCATATAAACACGACAATGTTTTTTTAAGTAATTAGAAAGAAAAAGTTGAAGATACATGTACCAGAGAGATACTCAGAAGTTGTAAATCGAAGAAGGACATAATGCAATGATCAAATGAAAAAGGACAAAATGACATGCAATGATCTACAAAGCACTACACAGAAAATTAAAGATCGAGCAACACGAACCCCACTAAACATAGGGGGTGAACTCTGGTGCTCCGGAAGTGTTAACAGTTCCTTCTCCATTACTTGTAACTGACACGAATATCATCTGATATGGAAATATTGTTGGACACCAATATGCATTAATAAATGCAAAATCCATAAGTCTGTTTTAAGTTGATGGGATAATAAGGTGTTGATGACAGACTCTACAATTGTTAGGTGATGTCAGGACGGTTTAATCATCATTGTTATTCGTCAACATTGATGTTCACAAGAAAACGGTATAAGACTAATGTTGGATAGTCTCTCATTAGTGTATGAAATGAAATAATTTTTCATATTTTATTTTGTGGAAATCTTTGAAACAATGGCTGGTAGAAAAAAAGCTAGATTTAAAACATTCCCATATCTGTATAAATAAAGACTAAGACTCTTATGCAGTTGATTTATTGTTTGATAATATTGATAATAGTAATAATTATTATAATTATTATCATTATTATTACAATAAACTAATAGTACCATCAAAATAACATCTTATCAAATAAATGATATAGATACATGTTGTTTATGCTTTTTTGTATTAGTTCTAAGTCAAGTTGTACCTGAAACATCAATGTCAACAGAGCCATCTATTTCCGGTAATACAACCATCGGTTTGATGGATCGGATATTCTTAATTATGTAAGTAACCGATACGTTAGCTTGGAAAAGTTTGAAGATACAAAAAGGGTAATAAGAAGCCACAGGGCAAAGAAGGAGAGACAATACAATGGCCAAAAGAAAAAAGACACGGAGATAAATAATTGTCGGCAAAGCAATACAAAGAAAGCTAAAGATTGAGCAACACGAACCCGATTACAAAACGGGGTTGAATTGAAGGCAGGTAATTGTTCCTGCTCCACTATTCGCGCCCGTTTTTTAAAGCATCGACCCTCCATTAAATCTCATGGAGGTATATGCGTATTTTTGTACTAATTAAATTGACTTCATTTTACACCAAATAATTTAGCAGCAGACTGATCAAGAATGTCTGAAGATTCATGACAATTTGGTTGCCTTCTTCTAAGCCATCTCATTCAGAAACATTTTCAAAGTACATCAAATCCGTACTCTTTCCATCAAATGTTTCAGGTTCTTTTTCTTTCAATAATGGTCTGTTGTTTCATTTCCTTATGAATTACTTTTATTACTGTGGTAATCCACATGTTAATATCATCAATGGGAGACATGGAGACATGTGCTTGACTTCATATTATATCATAAGCACTCTTTTGATTTGTGCTTCATTTAGGCTGATCAATAAAAAAAAGTTTGAGGAGACCAAATTGATCATCATAAGCCGTAAATAAAAAAAGCATGACAAACAAAAAAGACAAACAATGATCTACTAGTGGAGCAGGAACTGCTTACCCTTCCGGAGCATCTGAGTTCACCCCCAGTTTTTAGTGGGGTTCGTGTTACTCGATCTTTAGTTTTATATATATGTTTTTTAGATCGTTGTTTGTCCTTTTGTACTTTTTCTTTTGACCATTGTGTTGTATGTTCTTCTTCGATATACGGATTCTGATTGCCCCTTTGGTATCTCCAAACTCTTCTTCCTACAAAACAATACACAGAAAAATAAAGGTTGAGCAACATCGTATGATATGGAAATCTTGATAGACACCTGTATACGTTAATGAATACAAATAAAAAATTTCAATGCTAAAAGAGTAAGATCATAATAAGATAAAATGTTGAAACAAGGGTTTTATGTAGTACAGTTGAATTATATTGATCACTGAAGGATACATGCCATAATTAGTTTGTCTCTTTTCTGTAAAACAATTATTGGTCATTGCAGTGTGGTCTTGATGGGGCTAATTATCGCAGGAGGTACCAGTATTGCATGTTATCTTTGTAGAAGAAAACTGTCAATAGAAAAAGGTAAGTAGCAAAAACAAAACATTATGCATTGATTTAGTGATTGATTGTTATTCAATGCCTTGAGAGCAGCAAAATTCATGATGAGAACAAGTCTAAAAATAGTTATTCGATAAGGCTAAAAGATGCCACTGGAATGAGTATAGAGTCGAAAGTGAGATTCTGGCCACCAACGACGATTTCTAAAATGTTTTTCTCATCAGGAGCCATGTGTCTTTTATGCCAAATGAGGATGTATCCTGCGGTGGAGAAGCAGGGTTCTTTTCAATTTAATTAAAATAGATGTTTGGTGGATATACATAAACATCAAGAAATGCCAAATATTATCTCATTAAAGGTCATATTTTTAGCCAACCAATCAGCAACGACCATATCAAATCTGTTTCGATATACCACCAACGTAAAGATTATTATTGACTACTGTTCAGAAATGTTTTTTTTTTTTTTTATTATTATTATTTATTCTTTCGCTTACTCTGTGCCGGGTGTTTTCATCGGGTGTAACCCCATACACATTTTCATCATGCATTTAAAACTTTATTTTAAGAGATTTGAACATTTTACATAAAATAAATAGGACATTGGCTTTCGAAAACTTGTGGTTCCATCAGATACGATTAGTGGAAAACAAACTGACATTGATTTTTGCTTCTTCTGTATGGTCCATACTAACGAAACATTGCGAGGCTTCCTGAAAATGGCATGAAACACCCATTTCAAAGAACGGAAAATCTTCCCTACAAAATACTGGTTTTGTCAAACCACAATAAATAAACGTTAGAGCATACTGAAGGGGCAATCAAAATTGGACAATCCAGAGAAAATAACAACATATGGTACACAGCACAAAGAAAAACAAAACAAAAACACAACATAATATGCGTTGGATACCACTATCCGCAAACAAATAAAGTAAATACGACCCGAGCTCTCCTACAAACAACTGGAGGTAAAGACGAACCGACCGAACATCGTTTTTATGTGTGTAATCAATAAATATTCCGATTACTTAGGAAACCCTTACATACTTTATATTTGATATCAAACCTTCATAATAATCCATATAGAGACAGGTATATTGCAGGTTAAGAACCTTCACAATAATCCATATAGAGAAAGGTATATTGCAGGCTAAGAACTGTCTATAATTATGACCTAAAAATGTGTCTACAGTAAAAGATGGGCTTTAATCATACTGGGACAAAGCTATTGACTTAGAAGCATCAGTCAAATGTGGATACAGAAAAACCTTTAAGAATTTCTGGATACTTTTAATTCTTGTTCTTTTTCTACACTTTACACTACCATTCCTCATTGAAATTTAAAAAAATACGTTTAAGAGAAATCATTCACAACGTATTTAACTCAACAACTGCAGAAATACTTTATGGGTATGGCATTTAAAATGTGTTGTATCTCGTCAAATTATTCCATGAATTTCAACATGATCGTTACATATAAAATAAGGTGCTTTTATTTTCTTATGCATTGTAGTTTACTCAGATAATGCTAGTACTACATCAGAGAATGGGAAGGACAACATAAACATGGAATCAGGTAATAAAATCTGAAATATCACCACACTTGAAGGCTTTGGGATGAATAAAAGAAAATAACAATAAGCGACATTTGTAACTTGTTACCATGACCATTTTACTTGCAGTCCTATGTTCGATAAATTGTGTGCTGTAATTGTTCAACGATAGAGCTGGCAAAGAGCAGAAGCATGGTAACCGCAGCTTGTGCAGACGTGTTAGACAAATCATTGCTTAGCCCTGCATACAGGTGGTCGTGGCATTGATTTACCCCAACTTTCTTTTAAACTATCTGTTTACACATTTATTTCCAATAAAATTTCTTTATTATTTCATCCTCTTTCCCTTTGTTAGCTCATCTGGCCTTTAGGCCATGTGAACTATTGCCATCACTTGTCGTCCGTCGTCTGTCCGTCAACATTTCACATTTTAATCTTCTCCTCAGAAACCACTGGGCCAATTGCAACCAAACTTTGGTGGAATGGTCCTTGGATGACCCTCTTCCAAATTAAGCCAAACCATGGGTGGGTCCCTTTCAAAATTGTGTCCGACAGCCCCGCCCTCCATTCAAGATGGCTGCTGTTACTAAAAATAGAAATTTCTTCAATTGTCCATTGCTGCATTAGAATAAGTCAAAATGAGCTCAAATTTTAACTGCAGCTACATGGCAAGGAGTAGTTTAACATATATTCCGGATTTTTCTGTGAAATTTTTCTTTCAGCCGATGCATACCGATTATGGAAATAGGAATATTTTGATAAAAGATCACATTTAAATCTTCTCCTCTGAAACCACTGAACCAAATTAAACCAAACCTGGCAGGCGAGGCCTCTGGGTGGGTCCCTTTCAAAATTGTTTCCGACAGCCCCGTCCTCCATTCAAGATGGCTTCTGTTGCTGAAAATAGAAATTTCTTCAATTGTCCATTGCTGCTTTAGTATAAGTCAAAATGAGCTCAAATGTTAACTGCACTACATGGCGAGGAGTAGTTTAACATATATTCGTTTTTTTAATAGCTCACCTGGCCTACTATTGCCATCACTTTTCGTCTGTCATCCGTCGTCTGTCCGCCAACATTTCACATTTTAATCTTCTCCTGAGAAACCATTGGGCCAATTAATGCAACCAATCTTTGGTGGAATGGTCCTTGGATGGTCCCCTTCCAAAATTGTGTCCAGTGATCCCGACTTCCAGCCAAGATGGCAGCCAAGCTAAAAATAGGAAAAAGGGGAGATGAAATTTTAATTGTCCATTGCTACTTTAGTATAAGTCAAAATGAGCTAAAATTTTAACTGCAGCTACATGGCATGGAGTAGTTTAACATATATTCTGGGTTTTTCTGGAAAATGTTTCTTTCAGCCGATATATACCGATTATGCAAATTAGGCATATTTTGATAAAAGAACACATTTAAATCTTCTACTCTGAAACCGCTGAGCCAAATTAAACCAAACCTGGCAGGTATGGTCTCTGGGTGAATCCCTTTCAAAATTGTGTCCGATAGCCCCGCCCTCCATTCAAGATGGCTGCTGTTGCTAAAAATAGATTTTTTTTCAATTGTCCATTGCTGCTTTAGTATAGTCAAAATGAGCTCAAATTTTAACTCCAGCTACATGGCGAGGAGTAATTTAGCATATATTCCGTTTTTTTAGCTCACCTGGCCTTAGCTATTGCCATCACTTTTCGTCCGTCGTCCGTCGTCCGTCAACATTTCACATTTTAATCTTCTCCTCAGAAACCACTGGGCCAATTGCAACCAAACTATGGTGGAATGGTCCTTGGATGGCCCCCTTCCAAAATTGTGTCCGGTGATTCCAACTTCCAACCAAGATGGCCGCCAAGCTAAAAATAAGAAAAAGGGGGATGAAATTTCAATTGTCCATTGCTGCTTTAGTATAAGTCAAAATGAGCTCAAATTTTAACTCCAGCTACATGGCCAGGAGTAGTTTAACATATATTCCGGGTTTTTCTGTGAAATTTTTCTTTCAGCCTATGTTTACCGATTATGCAAATTAGGCATATTTTGATAAAAGATCACATTTAAATCTTCTCCTCTGAAACCGCTGAACCAAATTAAACCAAACCTGGCAGGGATGGTCCCTGGGTGGGTCTCTTTCAAATTTTGTCCGACAGCCCCGCCCTCCATTCACGATGGCTGGTGTTACTAAAAATAGAAATTTCTTCAATTGTCCATTGCTGCTTTAGTATAAGTCAATATGAGCTCAAATTTTAACTGCAGTTACATGGCAAGGAGTAGTTTAACATATATTCCGGGTTTTTCTGTGAAATTTTTCTGTCAGCCGATTTATACCGATTATGCAAATTAGGCATATTTTGATAAAAGATCACATTTAAATCTTCTCTGAAACCATTAAAGCAAATTTAACTAGGATGGTCCTTGGGTGGTCTCCTTTCAATATTGTGTCCGACAGCCCCACCCTCCATTCAAGATGGCTGCTGTTACTAAAAATAGATATTTCTTCAATTGTCCATTGCTGCTTAAGGGACCGACCATTTAACTTGAAAGTGGGGGGGGGGGGGTGTTTATGGTTTTTTTCTAAAAAAATATTCTGATACCCAATGTTCCTGAAAAAAATATTCTGATATTGGTGGAGGAAAAAAAAAATCTGATTCAGAGTTTTTGCGCAACAAAAAAAATAAATATTCTAACTCTCGTGTTGTCTGAAAATAAATTCTGAACGAAACAAAAAACCATAACTGTGAGATTTTTTCAGCCAGTTTATTCCGTTTAGGAATATTATGAGATAAAAATCACATCTAAATCTTTTGCTCAGAAATTTGAGTTGAAGTGATCTTTGGGTGGCCCACTTACAAAATTATGTGTAACGCCCTCATTTTCTATTAACTTTAGATGTCAAATTGAAAACCAGGTGAATGATTACAGGCTCCTGGGAGCCTCTAGTTTATCGTGTTTGGGTCTATTTCCATGGTAACAACAAATGGTATGTGCCAGTCATCTACTCTTAGAATTAGTGAGCTATTTCATTGATCACCGAATCTGTTGATTTTGTTAAAGGTGTTTTTAGTAGGATACTGCTGTTCAACATGATTTCCAGATCAAATGATATTCTTGTCATTTAACAGTAACAGTGGACTGGCTTTGACTACCCACCCCTGTGATATCTTAAACCCTTTCTTATTATCTTCATGTAGGATTATGTGCATCCTCATTGGCATAGCTGCAATAATGTAGCTCCTGTGACAAACTTGTGTCTCGGCAGAGCTACAACGCGGTCCCATTCGTCACAATGGAGCAAAAAAAAAGTTGCAGTTGAAACATAAAAACTCACTATTTACGCTTCAAACATTTCATTATAACAATTACTGATGATCCCAGTCCTTGTTAAATCGGTTTGGCTGAGAAATATATGCTTTTCAAAGTTAGCAACAACCTTGTTCAATTTTATCGATCGTTTTCCATAACCGGAAACTACGGAAGGCGGAGCTTTTCTAAATATGATATTTCTTATTACAAGCTGATGTAAACATTCCAATCGTAACTACTCTGCCATTCTCGCTACCCTGTTATTTGCAGGGTAGCGAGAATGGCCGAGTAGTTACGATTGGTAAACATTCACGCCTAAATCGCCAAATATGGTATCGACATCCAAATAGTGAGGCCGGAAATGACGAAATTCAAAATTTTCAAAGAGAAGATTTTTATTTTGTGGGAATTACATTCTAAAATACTGGTAGGTGATAAAAACTTGTTATAATAATGGACAAAAGGAAAGGTTATGTCTTATTATTGATAAATGCAGGCGTCAGAAGCTCTGTAAGCGAGCGCAAAAAATCTCGGCGGCTGCTCCATTACGTGTAATGGCATCCCGTTATAACCCATGCGAGTAAGCGAGCATTTAGGGTTTTATTATTAGAACTATCATTGGCATAGCTGTTTATGTCGTAAATGTTCATGATATAATCCATGCATTGTGACTAATATTACTATTTTGCTTTTCAATCTTTCGATTTTGATCGTTGATGGAAGTTGTTCTGAAAATGCGTGGAGCGCACTAAATTTGATATCTACGTTTTTATTACTATCACTGGGTCGATACCTCTGCTAGTGGACTATTAGTCACCGAGGGTATCATCCACCCAGTAGTCAGTGTTTCGGCACTGACTTGTTTTATTAGATATATTTGTTATTGTAAATAAGGGTAATAACAAAATTACCGAATACCGAGCAATCTTCCAAAGTGAAAGGCAAAACTCATAAGTCAACAAACAGACAAAAATCAGTTAACAACCGGAAAACTGGTAAAACCACTATGGTCCTGACTTGGTACAGGCATTTCCAAAGAAATGGTAGGTTGAATCAGATTTCACGGTGCCAAACCTCCCGCTTCCATTACGGTTAAAAGATTCCGGTTGTCACTATAACAGTATTTTTAACAATACTGGGACAAAATAGGCATAATAGTAGTCAACGTAGTAGTTTATGAAAATCCATCGTTTATTATCGTCTGTAATTTACAGTTCCTTAATCATGTAATTATTATTAAAACAAAGGTAGTCCTCCCTCAGGCATAGGTGACCTTAGCTGATTTTGACTATTCAGTTTAGGCCCTTTTGTTTTCTTGCTCCCAAATATTTCGGCTTTAAACTTACGTTTTTATTATATTGCTAGTTTGACGTTGAACAACAATCAATATAAGAAATGTATGTGTCTTCACATTTACAAAATATAAATATAAATTGAGATATACAATTCAAGTTTGTACACTAATAAATACATTTGCTGTTAGAATTGTGATTATTGCTATTGAATGCAACTATCGACAATATTGTTTGCTATTTCGTGGCGGTCAGTGTTACTGTTACAGGAAATAGGAGTACCCGATGAAAACCATATAGTTTCCACAAGTAAGAAACAACCTTAATGTTATTATGGCTTACCATTACCCACTTTGGTATCTTCAAGCTTTACTATAATAAGAAATAAACAAAATCAAATATGGTCATTTCAGGGAAGTTAATTGAAGATCAAACTAAAACGGAAAATTCAGATCAGAAAAGTTTTCAAGAAGGTAAGATAACCTTATGTTTTTGTTTTACATTTTTGTTTCTCCATTGTTTCGTTTTGGTCCCAATTTCCGTGTACAAAAAGAGGATATCACCTTTGGTCTTGGTGAATTCCCTACAGTAGAGAAAGTGTTTTGCTCAGGAGTACACAGAGCTCCAAAAAGTCGAATAGATTCACGGGTCAATGGTAAAATTGTTCAGACTGTAGCCCAGCTGGCAACTGAAATGTGGAATATTTCATGTGCAACGTTAGTTGCTTGGCTTCGGGAAATCTTGCCACACTGTTACTTCAGGGAGCCCAGCTGGCAACTGCAGGGAAAATGCCAAGGTTTGTCCCTGTGGGTAATGGGACGGATCAGGCACAAAGATACAAAAAAACAAATGATATGCAAAACAAAATATAAAAAATATGAATACGAAATTAGGACAATTGGGTAGGCAATTCCTGCTCCACTAGTGTACAGGTGTTACGTATTTGAAACGGATATTCCTCTTGTCAAGTAATGCATTTAAATAAAAAGTCATGCTAAAAGCATAGAAAATATTATTATAGAAAAATAATACAATTTTATGATACCATGGATACATGTACATGTTGTTTTGGTAAACCACTATATGTTACCCTGGATACAAGCACATGAGGGTTTGGTAAACACACTATATGTTACCCTGGATACAAGCACATGTTGTTTTGGTAAACCACTATATGTTACCCTGGATACAAGCACATGTTGTTTTGGTAAAACACAATATGTTACCCTGGATACAAGCACATGAGGGTTTGGTAAACACACTATATGTTACCCTGGATACAAGCACATGTTGTTTTGGTAAAACACAATATGTTACCCTGGATACAAGCACATGAGGGTTTGGTAAACACACAATATGTTACCCTGGATACAAGAACATGTCGTTTTGGTAAAACACAATATGTTACCCTGGATACAAGCACATGAGGGTTTGGTAAACACACAATATGTTACCCTGGATACAAGCACATGTTGTTTTGGTAAAACACAATATGTTACCCTGGATACAAGCACATGTCGTTTTGGTAAAACACAATATGTTACCCTGGATACAAGCACATGTCGTTTTGGTAAAACACAATATGTTACCCTGGATACAAGAACATGTCGTTTTGGTAAAACACAATATGTTACCCTGGATACAAGAACATGTCGTTTTGGTAAAACACAATATGTTACCCTGGATACAAGCACATGAGGGTTTGGTAAACACACAATATGTTACCCTGGATACAAGCACATGAGGGTTTGGTAAACACACAATATGTTACCCTGGATACAAGCACATGTTGTTTTGGTAAAACACAATATGTTACCCTGGATACAAGCACATGTCGTTTTGGTAAAACACAATATGTTACCCTGGATACAAGCACATGTCGTTTGGGTAAAACACAATATGTTACCCTGGATACAAGAACATGTCGTTTTGGTAAAACACAATATGTTACCCTGGATACAAGAACATGTCGTTTTGGTAAAACACAATATGTTACCCTGGATACAAGCACATGAGGGTTTGGTAAACACACAATATGTTACCCTGGATACAAGAACATGTCGTTTTGGTAAAACACAATATGTTACCCTGGATACAAGCACATGAGGGTTTGGTAAACACACAATATGTTACCCTGGATACAAGAACATGTCGTTTTGGTAAAACACAATATGTTACCCTGGATACAAGCACATGAGGGTTTGGTAAAACACAATATGTTACCCTGGATACAAGAACATGTCGTTTTGGTAAAACACAATATGTTACCCTGGATACAAACACATGAGGGTTTGGTAAAACACAATATGTTACCCTGGATACAAGAACATGTTGTTTTGGTAAAACACAATATGTTACCCTGGATACAAGCACATGTCGTTTTGGTAAAACACAATATGTTACCCTGGATACAAGCACATGTCGTTTTGGTAAAACACAATATGTTACCCTGGATACAAGCACATGTTGTTTTGGTAAAACACTATATGTTACCCTGGATACAAGCACATGTTGTTTTGGTAAAACACTATATGTTACCCTGGATACAAGCACATGAGGGTTTGGTAAACACACAATATGTTACCCTGGATACAAGCACATGTTGTTTTGGTAAAACACAATATGTTACCCTGGATACAAGCACATGTCGTTTTGGTAAAACACAATATGTTACCCTGGATACAAGCACATGTCGTTTTGGTAAAACACAATATGTTACCCTGGATACAAGCACATGACGGCTTGGTAAAACACAATATGTTGCCCTAGATACAAGCACATGTTGTTTTGGAAAAACACAATATGCTACCCTGGAAATATACAAACACATGTCGTCTTGGTAAAACACAATATTTTTATTTTCAGAAGACAAACAATGGTTCATTTTATTTTTTGTATTTTGCAGGATTACAGGAAGAGAAAGTAAATAGTAAAAGACATTGGGATGAACTAGACATGGGTTGAATGCAAATCAACATTGACAAACATGTAAACATAATATTGACTTCAAAAACATAAAAAGGGTTTATTCAATACAGTTTGTGATTTTGTAAATTTCTTCTTATATTGCATTTTAATTTTGCTTCATGGAAATAGTTATAGAGGAGAGACATTTGTAAATATTTGTTTTCAAACTCAATTATCAATTTTTTAAACTTATTCATGTAAAAATGTCATATTCCGTCATAATTAACAATATTTTGTGAAAATGTAGGATTTGTTTAATGACAATATATTTTGCTTATAAATGCACTTATGGATGGAATTGAGCAACAGTTCAATTTTGGGAGTACCATACTGAGGGATAATTTCAGGTTTTGAATACTAAATGATGTAAGGATGACGAATACTAAATTACTAAGTACCCTTTGCCAAAGTGTGAGTTTAACAAAGAACGTACAATGTATAAGGAAAACGTAATTTTCACAATGTATATATATATTTATAGACAAACCCGGTGATAAGTCATGAATGAGGAAAGGACCGGATTATGATTACGACAAACGGAACATATCTATGGTCATTTGGGATAATCCGTAACTGTTAACCAGTTCATGGTGGCGACCGTAAAACGTTCGAAGTGATGCCTTCAACTTAATCATTAGGAACCCTTTGTTTAGTAGCTTCTATATACTCCATATGCAGGTGCTACTGGAATGTTGCTATATATAAAATGGAAAGTTCACAATTGAAATCATCTCTTTTGTAGTAAATTTTCGTTTTTAACCGACCCGCACTGTTAATTTCGAGGTGTATGTCAATGTATGATTCAGACCTAGGTGTATCTGTGGTATCCTTTAGGCCCGGGCAATACCTTTGATTTAAACCCCAAGTGGGCAAGAACTTTGTTGTTGGTTGGCAATTTTTCATGGGATATTAATAGAGCCCCCTCCCCCCAAAAATCCAAATATCAAAATTGATATTTAACACCCTGCTGTGGACTTGAGGTGCAGAATCCCACCCAGGCACTTAAGCCAGTTAAAGATCCGGGCAATACCTTTGATTATTTAAACCCCAAGTGGGCAAGAACTTTGCCATCCGTCAGAACCTGATCAAACACTGGGAAATTTTACAGAAAAAGTTCAATCAGTGAAAAAAATATTAAATTTGTGGTCTTATAGAGATCTTACATATATTGGTAAAGTTACTGTTATTAAGACCCCCAGCCCTTCCTATTCTAGTTCAATGCCTTATTGTTTTACCAAACCCTCCAGATTCAGTTTTGAATGATATTCAAGAAGTATTTTATATTTTTTATGGAATGGTAAAAAGGACAAGATCAAGAGATCTGTTATTATCAATGAATATGAAGAAGGAGGACTAAAAATGCCACACATTCAATCCTTTTACAAAGCACTTAAAATGTCATGGCTTCATAAATTACTTGACCCTTTCAACTATTCACCATGGAAAGTACTTTTATTAGGTTATATACAAAAATGGGGGAAATAATATATTATACTTGAGTAAAAAGGGTCTAGGAAAAATAGCAGAAAAAGTTAATCCCTTTTGGAAAAATGTTTTTTTGAATTTATCAGAGTTGAAACAGGAAAAGGAGGAGTTGGTGGATATTCAACACTCTTGAGCCAGCCCGTATGGTTAAATCCTTTGATAAAAATAGGTGGCAATATGTGTATGAACAAAATATGCTGTGAAAATGGTGTCTTTTTTGTAAATGATTTAATATCAGAAAATAAAATGCTTTTTACATATAAGGAATTTATAAATAACTATAATATTAGATTAAATTTTATAGAATATTTCAGTATTCTAAGTGCCATTCCACATAGATGGAAACTTTTAATAAGAGAGATAGGAAAATTAGACTTAATTGAAAATGACATTGTTGATAGATTGAAAAGGGACCATAAGCCATGTAAATACTTTTCAAAACAATACATGTTAAATGTACAAATACTTCCTTTAAACATACAGAGTAAATGGGAAAAGAAAGTTCATACAGGGGTTGTTTTTAAAGATTGGAGTTTCGTTTACTGTATACCTTTTTCTGTTACAAAAGATACTAAATTACAGGACTTTCAGTGGCGTAGCTACCATTGATGCAACGACGCACTTGCGTGCACAAACAAATCAGCCAAAAAAAATATTGTTACATTTTGTAGTAAGACTAAAAATAAACCTTTTTATTAACTAATTGTACGAGTTTAATCAAATGCTGTAAATCTGTGTTATATTCAGTGGCTTAAAAAAGCTCCTTCAAAGGATGCTGTTTATATGTTTATTCTTGTGTTTTATTTACTATATAAAACGTCACGAAGTACTGAGTTTTCAGTCAGCCACTCATTTTCTTGATGTTAAATCCAAAACGTCAAAGTCGGAGTTCATTAATTCAATGCTATCGTCTTAGCAAAAAGAGGATATTTCCAGAAACAGACCTATTTTGAGGGAGATAATCGATCTATTGATTATTTGCGGTCATCAAAATATTGTAATTAGGAGGGGGCATACCAAAGACAAAAGTTATTCCATGGCGGTCTCACCTGTATAACACAGAATCTAATTCGAGGATAAAACACACATCTCCAGATATCAAGATAATCAAAATTAGCGGTGAAATGGTAGGTGAGCGTGTAATGACTTTGAATACAGTCATTACATGCTCGCCTGCCATTTCACCGCTAATTTTGATTATCTTGAGTCATTACACGCTCACCTACCATTTCACCGCTAATTTTGATTATCTTGATATCTGGCAATTTTGTATTATATAATTTCATGCTTATTGTTTTGTATTTTTTGTGTTTGTGTTTTTTCATTTTTTATAAGAATGTATTTATAATGTTGTATATTGTAATTTATTAATGCTGAGCATGTACTATTGTAATTACAAATGTATTTATTATGTGGCGAGGACCCTTGTAAATTGTTATAATTTGTGTCGATCCAATTGTTATAATATTTAGCAATAAAATATGTTTAATCTAATCTTTGAATACTTTGGCTTAATATGGCTTAAAATGAAACAACTGGTGTTTCAACACATGAACAAGTCTCCGTGTGTGTAAGGTTTGTTGAATGTACTGGCGGTAAAGTCATACTTTGTGAGGAATGTCTTGGTTTGGTGAGTGCAAGCGAAACTATCAGTGAAAATCTTGCTGAGCTGTTTTAGCTAGTCTTGTGAATTTCAGCATATCATTTATTGATAATATGAGAGCACAAGGGTATGATGGAACAGCAAGCATGTCGGGTATTCATAGAGGTGTTCAAGCCAGTATTAGGGAACGGATTCTAATAGCGCAATACGTACATTCTAAAGCATATGTTTTAAGCTTAGCTATTGTACATTCCTCATCAGATGTCTCAGTAAGGACCATGATGGCGACTATGCAAGTAATCGAATTCGCCTTCCAATACTCTTCTAAAAATGGATAAATTCGAGTAAGAATTATGTGGGAACGACGGGGAAAGTAAACTAAACACCTCGTGTGAAACTCGTTGGTGTATTCGTGCAAATGCATTAGCAACTTTTAAAGCTACATTTCCTGTCATAGTTAGTAACCTAGAGTATATTTACAAACCAATGGTGGCGCAAATTTTTGCGATTTTACTTTATTTTGCCACTAGTGGTTAACAGTCATATTTAGCAGCTGTTGTTTCGATAACAACAATGTTACAGATGATCTCCTGTGATTTAATAGAGGCTTTAAGTGAATGTCAAACATTGATTCGACATTTTGATACAGAGAAATGTCATTGGTATTTACAACTTAATATGATGAAGCTGTAGATTTAGCGGTGCAATTTGGTGTTGTCTCGTCTAAGCCGCGGACAACCGGTAGACAACGAAATTTGTTCATAATGAAAAACCGACATGTAAATTATGTGATACTGAAGATGAAGATGTAGAACATTTTATTCTTAGATGCGTATGCCTACAGCCAATACGATCTTCATATATAAATAATTTATCTGTCATATTCTATGAGGCAACCGCAAAGGACTTCATGGAGCTACCAAGTAGTAATTAGATCCAGATTATAATGGACTGTACTTCAGAATTAAAATTCCGTAAAGATAATATAGTGCCAGAAGAGTGATATGGACTATATTGAAAGAATCCACAAACTCACTAGAAGATTGTGCTTTGACTTACACACGGCGCGTACCTAAAGAGGAAGTAAATGACATTTTACAACAATATATATAACGGAAGTGTCTATATCTACGAATAGACTTTTATATTTTATGGATTTTAACTCTTGCCAGAGTATAGTGTACAGTGCATGCGATATTTTAATTCGTCTGATGGTGGAGGATTCGGAATATACCATTCCAAAATTGGTGGAGGTGAACCCCCCAGACCCCAACACTCGGAAGAGGTTGTCCTTAAAGGAGGGTAAAAGACTACCCGGTAAGGTAAAAAATATTGCCAATCCACAGGTAGCAGACACCATGGATAACTGGTTCCTAGATCACTTTGTTAATAAAGTTAAGGTGCCAGTTTGGTGAAAAAACGGAGATCAATTTCTGGCACAGTTATTGATACCGATCAATTTGAATAAACTAAAACGGGAGGATGAATTGAATATATATGATGCTTATAGTGCAGATTTGCAAACTCGGCAAAAGCTTACACTTCAAGTAAAATGATGGAAAGCAAGATGGGAATTACATCCCACAGACCAGGTAAGATCAAGCCATCTTTGTGAGACGTTGGAACTTGTAAGCAAAAAATGGTATCCGCATCTCTATTGTATTTTGAAAATTTACCTTACAATGCCACCCTCTACAGCAACATCCGAAAGATCTTTCAGCGTTTTGAAACGTGTAAAGACATATTTACGCGCCACAATGTGACAGGACAGACTATCGGTCTTGGCATATTCACAGAGACATTCAGCCCCCATTGGATGCAGTCGTATTTAATAATACCAGACAAAGAAAACTGCTTTCTGGGTGGTTGTTTGTAACCATCCATTACATTATTAAAATGATTAAAGGGAATTAGTAGTTTTAAATATATTTTCCTGCTATCTATATATCAAACTTTTAAAATATACGGTACCCCTATACCTTGGAGGGAACAATCCCCAGTGCGTGCACTTTTAATAACCCCTTCCTATGCCACTGACTTTCAATATAAACTTATACATAGAATCTTAATTACAAATTCCTTTCTATATAAATATGACTTAAAAGAAACTGAGCTCTGTACATTTTGCACAGAAACCAAAGAAAGTCTTGTTCACATTTTTTGGGAATGTAATTATGTTCGGAACTTTTGGTTAGCAATTGGCAATTTCCTGAAAATCTGTGGTGTTAGCTTACCCTTTAATGCAAAGGACATAATTCTTGGTCTGACTGAACATAGTTCAGCCCAGGGCACAATCAACAATGTTTTAATTATTTTGAAATACTATATATATGTCTGTAGATGTAAATACAGGGCCCTTAATTTATAAGGTGGTCTTGAATTCCTGAAATATGCTATTAATATTGAAAAGGCATCAATGTCATGATATATCTGTCCACAGTACAAAAGGAACATGTTGAAAGAAAATGGTTGGATCTGGAGGCGGTATTGAGTGGTTAATATTTAAAATATATCTATAATACTAAAATATATGTATAGCTTAAAATTCTAACTTTGAATTGCAAGAGGTATGAAGATCAACTGTTTGACAGTGTAACTTTTGTGTACTGAAACATTGTGTATATAGAATCATGTATGTATAAATCTGTTCTTGGAAAAATAAACAAATTACAAAAATAACACTTTGCCGTCTGTTGGTAATTTTTCATGTGATATTTATTCATAGATCACCTCCGCCTCCCCTCCCCCCCCCCCCTCCCCCCCCCCCCCCCCCACCCCAAATAAATCTAAATATCAAAGTAGATACTTGACACCCTGCTTCCAGCTTGAGGTGCAGAATCCCACCCAGGCACTTAAGACAGTAAAAGGCTAGGGCAACACCTTTGACTTATACCCCATGTGGGAATGAACTTCGCCGTCCTTTGGCAATTTTTTATGAGATATTTATAGGGTCCCTCCATAAAAAAAATCCAAATATCAAAATTGATATTTGACACCCTGCTGTGAGCTTGAGATGCAGTAGCCCACCCAGGCACTTAAGTCAGTTAAAGGTCCAGGCAATACCTTTGACTTAAACCCCAAGTGGGAAAGAACTTTGCCATCCGTTGGCAATTTTTCATGGAATATATATAGAGCCACCCCAGGAAAAATCGAAATATTCGGGATTTAACTGACTGGGTGATATTCTGCACCTCAAGCCCACTGCAGGGTGTGAAATATCAACTTTGATATTTGGATTTTTGCTCTTATTTATTTTTTTGGTTTTGAGACATATCGCCTTATTGGTCGCTAACTTAGTGGTCGCTAGAAATTGGTCGCTATAGCTTGAGCCTGGTACATGTACAATGTATATTTAATTTTTGTGGAACAGAAGTTGTCATATGTATAATATTAGTTCTATAAAAGAGAACCATTGGTCTCAATCATTATCTAAATATCAGATAGTATACAAGGCCATCATAAGACATAACAGTGAAACAATAGAAACTTCCAACCGCAATCTAATTGCCAATGACATCTTCTGTCATCTAGGGATGAAAAATTGGTAATGGCAAAATTGAAGTCGTCTCTTTTGTCATAAAGTCTGAATGGAAGAAACACATAATGGTTTGAAGATTTGTGGTGATGAGAAATACAATGAGTTCTTAATAGAAATTAAAAGACCTGAAAATTGTACAAGTTTAACTAAAACAAGAGTGAACAATCTTATGTGGGACTAGTTGCGTCCAAGAACTAAGTCTCAAGATGTCATGGTCCATAGCCAACAAAATACTGTCATTAAGGCATCATGTAACATTGTTAAACTGTTAGATAAATTAGAAACGATGAAAGAGACAGTTGAAATTCAATCCTGCATTGATTTGGGTACAACTGCACTTGGTCTTTTAGGACATTACAATAGACAAACTAATGTGAAACGTAGAGAAAATCATAAGCCTGATCTTGATTTTCAATATCACCATTTATGTACGCCATCACAACCTTATTCAGAATTTCTTTATGGAGATGACGTAACAAAAATTGTTCAAGAAATTCAGAATGTGAATAAAGTTGGCAGGAAAATAAGCTCAGACCATCAGTATGGTCGTGGTAGCGGCTTTGGAATGAGAGACCGCGGAGTCGGTAGAGGTAGAGGTGGCAATAACGGTCACGGAGGAAGAAGATGTGGCTTTGGTCGTGGTAATGGTCATGGTCGTGGTAGAGGCTATAACAGAGATGGAGGAGACTCACATAATGCTCCGACAAAAATCTTCAGAAGCCTTCAGAGAAATTAGTTCAGGTAAAGGTAGATTGATTTTTTTTAAAACCATTGGAAATGTATAACATCCTAATATTTTAGAAATAGTAAAGCATTGTCGTATTGAATTTGTCAATAGCAGACCGGTTCAAAATAAAGAACCATATCAAAGAATATTTAATAATTCCGAGGAAGCAATAATTGATAGAGAAATAAACAATATGCTAAATATGCAAGTAATTAAAAAAGTAGAATTTGAGCAAGATCAATTTTTATCTCCCAAGAAAAATACTACAGAACATAGAATGATTTTAAATTTGAAAGAGTTGAATCAACATATGCAATATTACCATTTTAAAATGGAAACTTTTGAGTCTGCAATTAAATTAATAAAGTCCAATGTTTTTATGGCATCTGTTGACTTGCGATATGCTTATTACAGTGTTCATACACATGAACATAATCAAAAAATGTTAAAATTCCAATGGAAAGGAAAGATTTTTCAATATACCTGCTTACTTAATGGAATAACCTCTGCTCCACGTCTGTTTACCAAATTACTAAAACCAGTTTATTCAACTTTAAGACAATATGGTCATAAAAATGTTGGTTACATAGAGGATTCGCTTTTGGTTGGTGACAATTATACTGAATGTGAAGCAAATGTTTCAGAAACAACAATCTTATTTGAACATCTAGGGTTTATTATTCATGAAATAAAATCAGTCTTCATTCCATCACAAAGAGTTACATTCTTAGGTTTTGAAATTGATTCAGTAAGAATGGTTGTTACCCTTCCAAAATGTAAAATGGACATGATAAAAAATGAGTGTTTAAAACTGCTTGAAAAACCAACTTGTTACTATTAGAACAGTTGCAAGTTCAATAATGGTCATTACTGACGATATGAAAAAAGAACTGAGATGGTGATCAGAAAATATTCATATTCAAGAAAGAATTATTGACAGAGGTGACCCAGATTTTTCTATCATTTGTGATGCTTCGCTCAAAGTTTGGGGCGCTATTTTTCAAACACAAAACATAAATGGTAGATGATCAGACCAAGAGCAGTACTTCTATATCAATTATTTACAGTTACTTGCTATATTTTTTGCATTAAAGTCTTTCTGTCGAGATTTTTATTCCAAAGATGTGCACATTTTTTGTGACAATACTAGCGCGGTTGCATATATTAATAATATGGGAGGAATAAAATCTCATGAGATGGATTTTTTGACAAGTAAAATTTGGCAATGGTGTATTGATAGAAAAATCTGGATTTCCTGTAGTCACGTAGCAGGAGACAGTAATAAAGCAGATTTTGATTCTAGACATTTTTGTGACAATACAGAGTGGAAGCTAGATTCGAGTGTTTTTTCCAAGTTAATAAATATTTGGGGCAAACCTTCAATTGATGTTTTTGCATCGAGGTTGAATACTCAGTTACCCAGGTTTGTATCTTGGAAACCTGACCCTGAATCAGAATTTATTGATGCTTTTAGTTTTCAGTGGAAAACAGAGTTCTGTTATTTATTTCCACCTTTTTCATTAATTAGTAGGTGTGTCCAGAAAATTGTGAGAGAAGAGGCAGAAGTTCTTATAATTGTCCCATTGTGGCCCACTCAAATTTGGTACACCCAGTTGTTACAACTGTTGATAGACTTTCCACGAGTGTTACCTCAGAGGAACAAATTACTTTGGATTCCACAAACAGAGAAAATTCATCCGTTAGCAAAGCAGATGAGATTAATTGCTTGTCATTTGTCAGGAAAAATCTCCAAGACCAAGGAATTTCATCTAAAGTTGCCGATATCATCGTTGGGTCTTGGAGACCTAGTACGAAAAAACAATATTCAGCTTACATCAAAAAATGGATTCAATTCTGTCGTGAAAGGCAGATCAGTTCAATTTCTCCACCTTTAAGTCAAGTTTTAGATTTTTTAACTGAGTTATTTGATAAAGAATACAGTTATAGTGTTATACATGTAGCAAGATCACTTCTCTCTGCTGTTAGTATTGTAATCAATAATGTGTCTGTGGGTGAAATTATAAGATTTTTAAAAGGAGTATATAATACGATAATAGTCCTCCGAAGCCAAAATATGCTAAGACTTCGGATGTCTCTATAAAGGTTTTTGTTATTTTTACAGAAGTTGTCACCTGCAAAATGTATTTCTCTGAAGGAGTTAACTCTTAAGTTAACTATGTTAATAGCATTGTCTTCTGCTTGTAGAGTGCAGAGTTTACATTTGTTAAGTACTGTAAATATTCAGAAGAGTTTTAAGTCTTATACTGTGTTTTTTGAGGGACTTATAAAGCAGAATAGACCAGGTTGGTCAGAAAACGTTTTAGAATTTTTTAGTTATTTGAAAAGAACAGCACGACTCAGAAACAATTGTAGCAAATTATTTATTAGTTACATTAAACCTTTTGGTCCAGTTACTAAAGATACTATTAGTAGATGGTTGAAAAATGTGATGTCACGCTCTGGGATAGATATTAACACTTTTTTTGCTCATAGTGTTCAAGCTGCTTTCACATCTAAAGCAAATGCTAATTTAGTGCCTGTTGATAATATTCTTAAAGTAGCTAGATGGTCAAATGCTGAAATTTTTGCTAGGTTTTATAAAAAGCCTATTGAGACTGCTAAATCAGGTTACCAAAAAGCAGTCCTAAAACTATGATTCATTATTTTTTTTATTATTTATATGTATGTACATAAATTATTTGTTTTGTCAGGGGAGGTAATATGCTATTTTTCATTTTATGTATGTTTATTCAGTATTGTGCGCTTTGAAGTCTCATGGGATTCCGGAATGATGATGACGTAATAGAATTTAACAACTAAACGAGACTTACCTTGGTCAAAGTTGATGTTTAGTTGTGATTCTATCTAGTCATCTGTATCACTTCGGGATCACATGCCCTTCTCTACAGGGATTTTTTTCTCCCACCCTGTTATTTGTTGTGTGATCATGGTTATATAAAGCATAGACTGTTTACATGTGTATTTAAAGACATTGAAACTGTGAAAAGAACTTTTAAATGATTTGATAAGTTTGATTGATTCATCTGATGTAAGACTGTGTTAGTATGCACAATACTTCATCTTTAAAGAACTGAGGCTACACCGATACGACGCGCATCTCATGTCATCCCGAAGTGATACAGATGACTAGATAGAATCACAACTAAACATCAACTTTAAACAAGGTAAGTCTCGTTTAGTTGTTAAATTTTGCCTCTGCTTTTACGATTTTGATATTAGATATTGGAGATGTTACGACAGTGCGGTATTTGTTGTTTTTCTGTTAGATATTAGAGCTGTTCCGACAGTGCGGTATTTGTTGTTTTTCTGTTAGATATTGGAGCTGTTCCGACAGTGTGGTATTTGTTGATTTTCTGTTAGATATTGGAGCTGTTCAGTGTTCCGACAGTGTGGTATTTATTGTTTTTCTCTTAGATATTGGAGCTGTTCCGACAGTGCGGTATTTGTTGTTTTTCTGTTAGATATTGGAACTGTTCCGACAGTGTAGTATTTGTTGTTTTCTGTTAGATATTGGAGCTGTTCCGACAGTGCGGTATTTGTTGTTTTTCTGTTAGATATTGGAGCTGTTCCGACAGTGTGGTATTTGTTGTTTTTCTGTTAGATATTGGAGCTGTTCCGACAGTGCGGTATTTGTTGTTTTTCTGTTAGATATTGGAGCTGTTCCGACAGTGTGGTATTTGTTGTTTTTCTGTTAGATATTGGAGCTGTTCCGACAGTGCGGTATTTGTTGTTTTTCTGTTAGATATTGGAGCTGTTCCGACAGTGCGGTATTTGTTGTTTTTCTGTTAGATACTGGAGCTGTTCCGACAGTGTGGTATTTGTTGTTTTTCTGTTAGATATTGGAGCTGTTCAGGCGGTGTGGTATTTGTTGGTTTTCTGTTAGATATTGGAGCTGTTCACACAGTGCGGTATTTTTTGTTTTCCTGTTAGATATTGGAGCTGTTCCGACAGTGCGGTATTTGTTGTTTTTCTGTTAGATATTGGAGCTGTTCAGACAGTGTGGTATTTGTTGTTTTTCTGTTAGATATTGGAGCTGTTCCGACAGTGTGGTATTTGTTGTTTTTCTGTTAGATATTGGAGCTGTTCCGACAGTGTGGTATTTGTTGTTTTTCTCTTAGATATTGGAGCTGTTCAGACAGTGCGGTATTTGTTGTTTTTCTGTTAGATATTGGAGCTGTTCCGACAGTGCGGTATTTGTTGTTTTTCTCTTAGATATTGGAACTGTTCCGACAGTGCGGTATTTGCTGTTTTTCTGTTACATATTGGAGCTGTTCCGACAGTGTGGTATTTGTTGTTTTTCTGTTAGACTTTGGAACTGTTCCGACTGTGCGGTATTTGTTGTTTTTCTGTTAGATATTGGAGCTGTTCCGACATTGCGGTATTTGTTGTTTTTCTGTTAGATATTGGAACTGTTCCGACAGTATGGTATTTGTTGTTTTTCTGTTAGAAATTGGAGCTGTTCCAACAGTGCGGTAATTGTTGTTTTTCTGCTAGATATTGGAGCTGTTCCGACAGTGCGGTATTTGTTGTTTTTCTGTTAGATATTGGAGCTGTTCAGTGTTCAGACAGTGTGGTTTTGTTGTTTTTCTGTTAGATATTGGAGCTGTTTCGACATTGCAGTATTTGTTGTTTATCTGTTAGATATTGGAGCTGTTCCGACAGTGTGGTATTTTTTTTTCTGTTAGATATTGGAGCTGTTCCGACAGTGCGGTATTTGTTGTTTTTCTGTTAGATATTGGAACTGTTCCGACAGTGTAGTATTTGGTGTTTTCTGTTAGATATTGGAGCTGTTCCGACAGTGCGGTATTTGTTGTTTTTCTGTTAGATATTGGAGCTGTTTCGACATTGCGGTATTTGTTGTTTATCTGTTAGATATTGGAGCTGTTCCGATAGTGCGGTATTTGTTGTTTTTCTGTTAGATATTGGAGCTGTTCAGATAGTGCGGTATTTCTTGCTTTTCTGTTAGATATTGGAGCTGTCCCGACAGTGTGGTATTTGTTGTTTTTCTGTTAGATATTGGAGCTGTTCAGACAGTGTGGTATTAATTGTTTTTCTGTTAGATATTGGAGCTGTTCAGACAGTACGGTATTTGTTGTTTTCCTGTTAGATATTGGAGCTGTTCCGACATTGTGGTATTTGTTGTTTTTCTGTTAGATATTGGGGCTGTTCAGTGTTCAGACAGTGCGGTATTTGGTTTTATTCTGTTAGATATTGGAGCTGTTTCGACAGTGCGGTATTTGTTGTTTTTCTGTTAGATATTGGAGCTGTTCCGACAGTGTAGTATTTGTTGTTTTTTCTGTTAGATATTGGAGCTGTTCCGACAGTGCGGTATTTGTTGTTTTTCTGTTAGATATTGGTGCTGTTCCGACAGTGCGGTATTTGTTGTTTTCTGTTAGATATTGGAGCTGTTCAGGCGGTGTGGTATTTGTTGGTTTTCTGTTAGATATTGGAGCTGTTCAGACAGTGCGGTATTTTTTGTTTTTCTGTTAGATATTGGAGCTGTTCAGAGAGTGTGATATTTGTTGTTTTTCTGTTAGATATTGGAGCTGTTCAGACAGTGTGGTATTTGTTGTTTTTTCTGTTAGATATTGGAGCTGTTCAGTGTTCAGACAGTGCGGTATTTGTTGTTTTTCTGTTATATATTGGATCTGTTCCGACAGTGCGGTATTTGTTGTTTTTTCTGTTAGATATTGGAACTGTTCCGACAGTGTAGTATTTGTTGTTTTCTGTTAGATATTGGAGCTGTTCAGACAGTGTGGTATTTGTTGTTTTTCTGTTAGATATTGGAGCTGTTCCGACAGTGTGGTATTTGTTGTTTTTCTGTTAGATATTGGAGCTGTTCCGACAGTGCGGTATTTGTTGTTTTTCTGTTAGATATTGGAGCTGTTCCGACAGTGTGGTATTTGTTGTTGTTCTGTTAGATATTGGAGCTGTTCCGACAGTGCGGTATTTGTTGATTTTCTGTTAGATATTGGAGCTGTTCCGACAGTGCGGTATTTGTTGTTTTTCTGTTGGATATTGGAGCTGTTCCGACAGTGTGGTATTTGTTGTTTTTCAGTTAGATATTGGAGCTGTTCAGGCGGTGTGGTATTTGTTGGTTTTCTGTTAGATATTGGAGCTGTTCAGACAGTGCGGTATTTGTTGTTTTTCTGTTAGATATTGGAGCTGTTCAGACAGTGTGGTATTTGTTGTTTTTCTGTTAGATATTTGAGCTGTTCAGACAGTGTGGTATTTGTTGTTTTTCTGTTAGATATTGGAGCTGTTCCGACAGTGTGGTATTTGTTGCTTTTCTGTTAGATATTGGAGCTGTTCAGAGAGTGTGGTATTTGTTGTTTTTCTGTTAGATATTGGAGCTGTTCCGACAGTGTGGTATTTGTTGTTTTTCTCTTAGATATTGGAGCTGTTCAGACAGTGTGGTATTTGTTGTTTTTCTGTTAGATATTGGAGCTGTTCCGACAGTGCGGTATTTGTTGTTTTTCTGTTAGATATTGGAGCTGTTCCGACAGTGCGGTATTTGCTGTTTTTCTGTTAGATATTGGAACTGTTCCGACAGTATGGTATTTGTTGTTTTTCTGTTAGATATTGGAGCTGTTCCAACAGTGTGGTATTTGTTGTTTTTCTCTTAGATATTGGAGCTGTTCAGACAGTGTGGTATTTGTTGTTTTTCTGTTAGATATTGGAGCTGTTCCGACAGTGCGGTATTTGTTGTTTTTCTGTTAGATATTGGAGCTGTTCCGACAGTGCGGTATTTGCTGTTTTTCTGTTAGATATTGGAACTGTTCCGACAGTATGGTATTTGTTGCTTTTCTGTTAGATATTGGAGCTGTACCGACAGTGTGGTATTTGTTGTTTTTCTGTTAGATTTTGGAACTGTTCCGACTGTGCGGTATTTGTTGTTTTTCAGTTAGATATTGGAGCTGTTCCGACAGTGCGGTATTTGTTGTTTTTCTGTTAGATATTGGAACTGTTCCGACATTATGGTATTTGTTGTTTTTCTGTTAGATATTGGAGCTGTTCCGACAGTGCGGTAATTGTTGTTTTTCTGTTAGATATTGGAGCTGTTCCGACAGTGCGGTATTTCTTGTTTTTCTGTTTGATATTGGAGCTGTTCGACAGTGCGGTATTTGTTGTTTTTCTGTTAGATATTGGAGCTGTTCAGTGTTCAGACAGTGCGGTATTTGTTGCTTTTCTGTTAGATATTGGAGCTGTTTCGACAGTGCGGTATTTGTTGTTTTTCTGTTAGATATTGGAGTTGTTCCGACAGTGTGGTATTTGTTGTTTTTTCTGTTAGATATTGGAGCTGTTCCGACATTGCGGTATTTGTTGTTTTTCTGTTAGATATTGGAACTGTTCCGACAGTGTAGTATTTGTTGTTTTCTGTTAGATATTGGAGCTGTTCCGACAGTGCCGTATTTGTTGTTTTTCTGTGAGATATTGGAGCTGTTCAGAGAGTGCGGTATTACTTGCTTTTCTGTTAGATATTGGAGCTGTCCCGACAGTGTGGTATTTGTTGTTTTTCTATTAGATATTGGAGCTGTTCAGACAGTGTGGTATTTGTTGTTTTTCTGTTAGATATTGGAGCTGTTCAGACAGTACGTATTTGTTGTTTTCCTGTTAGATATTGGAGCTGTTCCGACAGTGTGGTATTTGTTGTTTTTCTGTTAGATATTGGGGCTGTTCAGTGTTCAGACAATGCGGTATTTGGTTTTTTTCTGTTAGATATTGGAGCTGTTTCGACAGTGCGGTATTTGTTGTTTTTCTGTTAGACATTGGAGCTGTTCCGACAGTGTGGTATTTGTTGTTTTTTCTGTTAGATATTGGAGCTGTTCCGATAGTGCGGTATTTGTTGTTTTTCTGTTAGATATTGGAGCTGTTCCGACAGTGCGGTATTTGTTGTTTTTCTGTTAGATATTGGAGCTGTTCAGTGTTCAGACAGTGCGGTATTTGTTGTTTTTCTGTTAGATATTGGAGCTGTTCCGACAGTGCGGTATTTGTTGTTTTTCTGTTAGATATTGGAGCTGTTCCGACAGTGCGGTATTTGTTGTTTTTCTGTTAGATATTGGAGCTGTTCCGACAGTGTGGTATTTGTTGTTTTTCTGTTAGATATTGGAGCTGTTCGACATTGCAGTATTTGCTGTTTTTCTGTTAGATATTGGAGCTGTTCCGACAGTGCGGTATTTGTTGTTTTTCTGTTAGATATTGGAGCTGTTCCGACAGTGTGGTATTTGTTGTTTTTCTGTTAGATATTGGAGCTGTTCAGGCGTGTGGTATTTGTTGGTTTTCTGTTAGATATTGGAGCTGTTCACACAGTGCGGTATTTTTTGTTTTCCTGTTAGATATTGGAGCTGTTCCGACAGTGCGGTATTTGTTGTTTTTCTGTTAGATATTGGAGCTGTTCAGACAGTGTGGTATTTGTTGTTTTTCGTTAGATATTGGAGCTGTTTAGACAGTGTGGTATTTGTTTTTTTTTTTTTAGATATTGGAGCTGTTCCGACAGTGTGGTATTTATTGTTTTTCTGTTAGATATTGGAGCTGTTCAGATAGTGTGGTATTTGTTGTTTTTCTGTTAGATATTGGAGCTGTTCTGACAGTGTGGTATTTATTGTTTTTCTCTTACATATTGGAGCTGTTCAGACAGTGCGGTATTTGTTGTTTTTCTGTTAGATATTGGAGCTGTTCCGACAGTGTGGTATTTGTTGTTTTTCTCTTAGATATTGGAACTGTTCCGACAGTGCGGTATTTGCTGTTTTTCTGTTAGATATTGGAGCTGTTCCGAAAGTGTGGTAGTTGTTGTTTTTCTGTTAGACTTTGGAACTGTTCCGACTGTGCGGTATTTGTTGTTTTTCTGTTAGATATTGGAGCTGTTCCGACAGTGCGGTATTTGTTGTTTTTCTGTTAGATATTGGAACTATTCCGACAGTATGGTATTTGTTGTTTTTCTGTTAGATATTGGAGCTGTTCCAACAGTGCGGTAATTGTTGTTTTTCTGCTAGATATTGGAGCTGTTTCGACATTGCGGTATTTGTTGTTTATCTGTTAGATATTGGAGCTGTTTCGACATTGCGGTATTTGTTGTTTATCTGTTAGATATTGGAGCTGTTCCGACAGTGTGGTATTTGGTTTTTTTTCTGTTAGATATTGGAGCTGTTCCGACAGTGCGGTATTTGTTGTTTTTCTGTTAGATATTGGAACTGTTCCGACAGTGTAGTATTTGGTGTTTTCTGTTAGATATTGGAGCTGTTCCGACAGTGCGGTATTTGTTGTTTTTCTGTTAGATATTGGAGCTGTTCAGATAGTGCGGTATTTCTTGCTTTTCTGTTAGATATTGGAGCTGTCCCGACAGTGTGGTATTTGTTGTTTTTCTGATAGATATTGCAGCTGTTCAGACAGTGTGGTATTTATTGTTTTTCTGTTAGATATTGCAGGTGTTCCGACAGTGTGGTATTTGTTGTTTTTCTGTTAGATATTGGGGCTGTTCAGTGTTCAGACAGTGCGGTATTTGGTTTTATTCTGTTAGATATTGGAGCTGTTTCGACAGTGCGGTATTTGTTGTTTTTCTGTTAGATATTGGAGCTGTTCCGACAGTGTAGTATTTGTTGTTTTTTCTGTTAGATATTGGAGCTGTTCCGACAGTGCGGTATTTGTTGTTTTTCTGTTAGATATTGGTGCTGTTCCGACAGTGCGGTATTTGTTGTTTTCTGTTAGATATTGGAGCTGTTCAGACAGTGCGGTATTTTTTGTTTTTCTGTTAGATATTGGAGCTGTTCAGAGAGTGTGATATTTGTTGTTTTTCTGTTAGATATTGGAGCTGTTCAGACAGTGTGGTATTTGTTGTTTTTTCTGTTAGATATTGGAGCTGTTCATTGTTCAGACAGTGCGGTATTTGTTGTTTTTCTGTTATATATTGGATCTGTTCCGAAAGTGCGGTATTTGTTGTTTTTTCTGTTAGATATTGGAACTGTTCCGACAGTGTAGTATTTGTTGTTTTCTGTTAGATATTGGAGCTGTTAAGACAGTGTGGTATTTGTTGTTTTTCTGTTAGATATTGGAGCTGTTCCGACAGTGTGGTATTTGTTGTTTTTCTGTTAGATATTGGAGCTGTTCCGACAGTGCGGTATTTGTTGTTTTTCTGTTAGATATTGGAGCTGTTCCGACAGTGTGGTATTTGTTGTTGTTCTGTTAGATATTGGAGCTGTTCCGACAGTGCGATATTTGTTGATTTTCTGTTAGATATTGGAGCTGTTCCGACAGTGCGGTATTTGTTGTTTTTCTGTTGGATATTGGAGCTGTTCCGACAGTGTGGTATTTGTTGTTTTTCTGTTAGATATTGGAGCTGTTCAGGCGGTGTGGTATTTGTTGGTTTTCTGTTAGATATTGGAGCTGTTCAGACAGTGCGGTATTTTTTGTTTTCCTGTTAGATATTGGAGCTGTTCCGACAGTGCGGTATTTGTTGTTTTTCTGTTAGATATTGGAGCTGTTCAGACAGTGTGGTATTTGTTGTTTTTCTGTTAGATATTTGAGCTGTTCAGACAGTGTGGTATTTGTTGTTTTTCTGTTAGATATTGGAGCTGTTCCGACAGTGTGGTATTTGTTGCTTTTCTGTTAGATATTGGAGCTGTTCAGAGAGTGTGGTATTTGTTGTTTTTCTGTTAGATATTGGAGCTGTTCCGACAGTGTGGTATTTGTTGTTTTTCTCTTAGATATTGGAGCTGTTCAGACAGTGTGGTATTTGTTGTTTTTCTGTTAGATATTGGAGCTGTTCCGACAGTGCGGTATTTGTTGTTTTTCTGTTAGATATTGGAGCTGTTCCGACAGTGCAGTATTTGCTGTTTTTCTGTTAGATATTGGAACTGTTCCGACAGTATGGTATTTGTTGCTTTTCTGTTAGATATTGGAGCTGTTCCGACAGTGTGGTATTTGTTGTTTTTCTCTTAGATATTGGAGCTGTTCAGACAGTGTGGTATTTGTTGTTTTTCTGTTAGATATTGGAGCTGTTCCGACAGTGCGGTATTTGTTGTTTTTCTGTTAGATATTGGAGCTGTTCCGACAGTGCGGTATTTGCTGTTTTTCTGTTAGATATTGGAACTGTTCCGACAGTATGGTATTTGTTGCTTTTCTGTTAGATATTGGAGCTGTTCCGACAGTGTGGTATTTGTTGTTTTTCTGTTAGATTTTGGAACTGTTCCGACTGTGCGGTATTTGTTGTTTTTCAGTTAGATATTGGAGCTGTTCCGACAGTGCGGTATTTGTTGTTTTTCTGTTAGATATTGGAACTGTTCCGACAGTATGGTATTTGTTGTTTTTCTGTTAGATATTGGAGCTTTTCCGACAGTGCGGTAATTGTTGTTTTTCTGTTAGATATTGGAGCTTTTTCGACATTGCGGTATTTCTTGTTTTTCTGTTAGATATTGGAGCTGTTCGACAGTGCGGTATTTGTTGTTTTTCTGTTAGATATTGGAGCTGTTCAGTGTTCAGACAGTGCGGTATTTGTTGCTTTTCTGTTAGATATTGGAGCTGTTTCGACAGTGCGGTATTTGTTGTTTTTCTGTTAGATATTGGAGTCGTTCCGACAGTGTGGTATTTGTTGTTTTTTCTATTAGATATTGGAGCTGTTCCGACAGTGCGGTATTTGTTGTTTTTCTGTTAGATATTGGAACTGTTCCGACAGTGTAGTATTTGTTGTTTTCTGTTAGATATTGGAGCTGTTCCGACAGTGCCGTATTTGTTGTTTTTCTGTGAGATATTGGAGCTGTTCAGAGAGTGCGGTATTACTTGCTTTTCTGTTAGATATTGGAGCTGTCCCGACAGTGTGGTATTTGTTGTTTTTCTATTAGATATTGGAGCTGTTCAGACAGTGTGGTATTTGTTGTTTTTCTGTTAGATATTGGAGCTGTTCAGACAGTACGCTATTTGTTGTTTTCCTGTTAGATATTGGAGCTGTTCCGACAGTGTGGTATTTGTTGTTTTTCTGTTAGATATTGGGGCTGTTCAGTGTTCAGACAGTGCGGTATTTGTTTTTTTTTCTGTTAGATATTGGAGCTGTTTCGACAGTGCGGTATTTTTTGTTTTTCTGTTAGACATTGGAGCTGTTCCGACAGTGTGGTATTTGTTGTTTTTTCTGTTAGATATTGGAGCTGTTCCGACAGTGCGGTATTTGTTGTTTTTCTGTTAGATATTGGAGCTGTTCCGACAGTGTGGTATTTGTTGTTTTTCTGTTAGATATTGGATATGTTCCGACAGTGCAGTATTTGTTGTTTTCCTGTTAGATATTGGAGCTGTTCAGGCGGTGTGGTATTTGTTGGTTTTCTGTTAGATATTGGAGCTGTTCAGACAGTGCGGTATTTTTTGTTTTCCTGTTAGATATTGGAGCTGTTCCGACAGTGCGGAATTTATTGTTTTTCTGTTAGATATTGGAGCTGTTCAGACAGTATGGTATTGGTTTTTTTTCTGTTAGATATTGGAGCTGTTCAGACAATATGGTATTTGTTGTTTTTCTGTTAGATATTGGAGCTGTTCCGACAGTGCGGTATTTGCTGATTTTCTGTTAGATATTGGAACTGTTCCGACAGTATGGTATTTGTTGTTTTTCTGTTAGATATTGGAACTGTTCCGACAGTGTGGTATTTGTTGTTTTTCTGTTAGATATTGGAGCTGTTCCGACAGTGCGGTATTTCTTGTTTTTCTGTTAGATATTGGAGCTGTTCCGACAGTGCGGTATTTGTTGTTTTTCTGTTAGATATTGGAGCTGTTTCGACAGTGCGGTATTTGTTGTTTTTCTGTTAGATATTGGAGCTGTTCCGACAGTGTGGTATTTGTTGTTTTTTCTGTTAGATATTGGAGCTGTTCCGACAGTGCAGTATTTGTTGTTTTTTCTGTTAGATATTGGAGCTGTTCCGACAGTGTGGTATTTGTTGTTTTTCTGTTAGATATTGGAGCTGTTCGACAGTGCGGTATCTCCTGTTTTTCTGTTAGATATTGGAGCTGTTCCGACAGTGCGGTATTTGTTGTTTTTCTGTTAGATATTGGAGCTGTTCCGACAGTGTGGTATTTGTTGTTTTTCTGTTAGATATTGGAGCTGTTCAGGCGGTGTGGTATTTGTTGGTTTTCTGTTAGAAATTGGAGCTGTTCAGTGTTCAGACAGTGCGGTATTTGTTGTTTTTCTGTTAGATATTGGAGCTGTTTCGACAGTGCGGTATTTGTTGTTTTTCTGTTAGATATTGGAGCTGTTCACACAATATGGTATTTGTTGGTTTTCTGTTAGATATTGGAGCTGTTCACACAGTGCGGTATTTTTTGTTTTCCTGTTAGATATTGGAGCTGTTCCGACAGTGCGGTATTTGTTGTTTTTCTGTTAGATATTGGAGCTGTTCAGACAGTGTGGTATTTGTTGTTTTTCTGTTAGATATTGGAGCTGTTTAGACAGTGTGGTATTTTTTTTTTTTTTTTTAGATATTGGAGCTGTTCCGACAGTGTGGTATTTATTGTTTTTCTGTTAGATATTGGAGCTGTTCAGATAGTGTGGTATTTGTTGTTTTTCTGTTAGATATTGGAGCTGTTCTGACAGTGTGGTATTTATTGTTTTTCTCTTACATATTGGAGCTGTTCAGACAGTGCGGTATTTGTTGTTTTTCTGTTAGATATTGGAGCTGTTCCGACAGTGTGGTATTTGTTGTTTTTCTCTTAGATATTGGAACTGTTCCGACAGTGCGGTATTTGCTGTTTTTCTGTTAGATATTGGAGCTGTTCCGAAAGTGTGGTAGTTGTTGTTTTTCTGTTAGACTTTGGAACTGTTCCGACTGTGCGGTATTTGTTGTTTTTCTGTTAGATATTGGAGCTGTTCAGACAGTGCGGTATTTGTTGTTTTTCTGTTAGATATTGGAACTATTCCGACAGTATGGTATTTGTTGTTTTTCTGTTAGATATTGGAGCTGTTCCAACAGTGCGGTAATTGTTGTTTTTCTGCTAGATATTGGAGCTGTTTCGACATTGCGGTATTTGTTGTTTATCTGTTAGATATTGGAGCTGTTTCGACATTGCGGTATTTGTTGTTTATCTGTTAGATATTGGAGCTGTTCCGACAGTGTGGTATTTGGTTTTTTTTCTGTTAGATATTGGAGCTGTTCCGACAGTGCGGTATTTGTTGTTTTTCTGTTAGATATTGGAACTGTTCCGACAGTGTAGTATTTGGTGTTTTCTGTTAGATATTGGAGCTGTTCCGACAGTGCGGTATTTGTTGTTTTTCTGTTAGATATTGGAGCTGTTCAGATAGTGCGGTATTTCTTGCTTTTCTGTTAGATATTGGAGCTGTCCCGACAGTGTGGTATTTGTTGTTTTTCTGATAGATATTGCAGCTGTTCAGACAGTGTGGTATTTATTGTTTTTCTGTTAGATATTGGAGGTGTTCCGACAGTGTGGTATTTGTTGTTTTTCTGTTAGATATTGGGGCTGTTCAGTGTTCAGACAGTGCGGTATTTGGTTTTATTCTGTTAGATATTGGAGCTGTTTCGACAGTGCGGTATTTGTTGTTTTTCTGTTAGATATTGGAGCTGTTCCGACAGTGTAGTATTTGTTGTTTTTTCTGTTAGATATTGGAGCTGTTCCGACAGTGCGGTATTTGTTGTTTTTCTGTTAGATATTGGTGCTGTTCCGACAGTGCGGTATTTGTTGTTTTCTGTTAGATATTGGAGCTGTTCAGACAGTGCGGTATTTTTTGTTTTTCTGTTAGATATTGGAGCTGTTCAGAGAGTGTGATATTTGTTGTTTTTCTGTTAGATATTGGAGCTGTTCAGACAGTGTGGTATTTGTTGTTTTTTCTGTTAGATATTGGAGCTGTTCATTGTTCAGACAGTGCGGTATTTGTTGTTTTTCTGTTATATATTGGATCTGTTCCGAAAGTGCGGTATTTGTTGTTTTTTCTGTTAGATATTGGAACTGTTCCGACAGTGTAGTATTTGTTGTTTTCTGTTAGATATTGGAGCTGTTAAGACAGTGTGGTATTTGTTGTTTTTCTGTTAGATATTGGAGCTGTTCCGACAGTGTGGTATTTGTTGTTTTTCTGTTAGATATTGGAGCTGTTCCGACAGTGCGGTATTTGTTGTTTTTCTGTTAGATATTGGAGCTGTTCCGACAGTGTGGTATTTGTTGTTGTTCTGTTAGATATTGGAGCTGTTCCGACAGTGCGATATTTGTTGATTTTCTGTTAGATATTGGAGCTGTTCCGACAGTGCGGTATTTGTTGTTTTTCTGTTGGATATTGGAGCTGTTCCGACAGTGTGGTATTTGTTGTTTTTCTGTTAGATATTGGAGCTGTTCAGGCGGTGTGGTATTTGTTGGTTTTCTGTTAGATATTGGAGCTGTTCAGACAGTGCGGTATTTTTTGTTTTCCTGTTAGATATTGGAGCTGTTCCGACAGTGCGGTATTTGTTGTTTTTCTGTTAGATATTGGAGCTGTTCAGACAGTGTGGTATTTGTTGTTTTTCTGTTAGATATTTGAGCTGTTCAGACAGTGTGGTATTTGTTGTTTTTCTGTTAGATATTGGAGCTGTTCCGACAGTGTGGTATTTGTTGCTTTTCTGTTAGATATTGGAGCTGTTCAGAGAGTGTGGTATTTGTTGTTTTTCTGTTAGATATTGGAGCTGTTCCGACAGTGTGGTATTTGTTGTTTTTCTCTTAGATATTGGAGCTGTTCCGACAGTGTGGTATTTGTTGTTTTTCTCTTAGATATTGGAGCTGTTCAGACAGTGTGGTATTTGTTGTTTTTCTGTTAGATATTGGAGCTGTTCCGACAGTGCGGTATTTGTTGTTTTTCTGTTAGATATTGGAGCTGTTCCGACAGTGCGGTATTTGCTGTTTTTCTGTTAGATATTGGAACTGTTCCGACAGTATGGTATTTGTTGCTTTTCTGTTAGATATTGGAGCTGTTCCGACAGTGTGGTATTTGTTGTTTTTCTGTTAGATTTTGGAACTGTTCCGACTGTGCGGTATTTGTTGTTTTTCAGTTAGATATTGGAGCTGTTCCGACAGTGCGGTATTTGTTGTTTTTCTGTTAGATATTGGAACTGTTCCGACAGTATGGTATTTGTTGTTTTTCTGTTAGATATTGGAGCTGTTCCGACAGTGCGGTAATTGTTGTTTTTCTGTTAGATATTGGAGCTTTTTCGACATTGCGGTATTTCTTGTTTTTCTGTTAGATATTGGAGCTGTTCGACAGTGCGGTATTTGTTGTTTTTCTGTTAGATATTGGAGCTGTTCAGTGTTCAGACAGTGCGGTATTTGTTGCTTTTCTGTTAGATATTGGAGCTGTTTCGACAGTGCGGTATTTGTTGTTTTTCTGTTAGATATTGGAGTCGTTCCGACAGTGTGGTATTTGTTGTTTTTTCTATTAGATATTGGAGCTGTTCCGACAGTGCGGTATTTGTTGTTTTTCTGTTAGATATTGGAACTGTTCCGACAGTGTAGTATTTGTTGTTTTCTGTTAGATATTGGAGCTGTTCCGACAGTGCCGTATTTGTTGTTTTTCTGTGAGATATTGGAGCTGTTCAGAGAGTGCGGTATTACTTGCTTTTCTGTTAGATATTGGAGCTGTCCCGACAGTGTGGTATTTGTTGTTTTTCTATTAGATATTGGAGCTGTTCAGACAGTGTGGTATTTGTTGTTTTTCTGTTAGATATTGGAGCTGTTCAGACAGTACGCTATTTGTTGTTTTCCTGTTAGATATTGGAGCTGTTCCGACAGTGTGGTATTTGTTGTTTTTCTGTTAGATATTGGGGCTGTTCAGTGTTCAGACAGTGCGGTATTTGTTTTTTTTTCTGTTAGATATTGGAGCTGTTTCGACAGTGCGGTATTTTTTGTTTTTCTGTTAGACATTGGAGCTGTTCCGACAGTGTGGTATTTGTTGTTTTTTCTGTTAGATATTGGAGCTGTTCCGACAGTGCGGTATTTGTTGTTTTTCTGTTAGATATTGGAGCTGTTCCGACAGTGTGGTATTTGTTGTTTTTCTGTTAGATATTGGATATGTTCCGACAGTGCAGTATTTGTTGTTTTCCTGTTAGATATTGGAGCTGTTCAGGCGGTGTGGTATTTGTTGGTTTTCTGTTAGATATTGGAGCTGTTCAGACAGTGCGGTATTTTTTGTTTTCCTGTTAGATATTGGAGCTGTTCCGACAGTGCGGAATTTATTGTTTTTCTGTTAGATATTGGAGCTGTTCAGACAGTATGGTATTGGTTTTTTTTCTGTTAGATATTGGAGCTGTTCAGACAATATGGTATTTGTTGTTTTTCTGTTAGATATTGGAGCTGTTCCGACAGTGCGGTATTTGCTGATTTTCTGTTAGATATTGGAACTGTTCCGACAGTATGGTATTTGTTGTTTTTCTGTTAGATATTGGAACTGTTCCGACAGTGTGGTATTTGTTGTTTTTCTGTTAGATATTGGAGCTGTTCCGACAGTGCGGTATTTCTTGTTTTTCTGTTAGATATTGGAGCTGTTCCGACAGTGCGGTATTTGTTGTTTTTCTGTTAGATATTGGAGCTGTTTCGACAGTGCGGTATTTGTTGTTTTTCTGTTAGATATTGGAGCTGTTCCGACAGTGTGGTATTTGTTGTTTTTTCTGTTAGATATTGGAGCTGTTCCGACAGTGCGGTATTTGTTGTTTTTCTGTTAGATATTGGAGCTGTTCCGACAGTGCAGTATTTGTTGTTTTTTCTGTTAGATATTGGAGCTGTTCCGACAGTGTGGTATTTGTTGTTTTTCTGTTAGATATTGGAGCTGTTCGACAGTGCGGTATCTCCTGTTTTTCTGTTAGATATTGGAGCTGTTCCGACAGTGCGGTATTTGTTGTTTTTCTGTTAGATATTGGAGCTGTTCCGACAGTGTGGTATTTGTTGTTTTTCTGTTAGATATTGGAGCTGTTCAGGCGGTGTGGTATTTGTTGGTTTTCTGTTAGAAATTGGAGCTGTTCAGTGTTCAGACAGTGCGGTATTTGTTGTTTTTCTGTTAGATATTGGAGCTGTTTCGACAGTGCGGTATTTGTTGTTTTTCTGTTAGATATTGGAGCTGTTCACACAATATGGTATTTGTTGGTTTTCTGTTAGATATTGGAGCTGTTCCGACAGTGCGGTATTTGCTGATTTTCTGTTAGATATTGGAACTGTTCCGACAGTATGGTATTTGTTGTTTTTCTGTTAGATATTGGAACTGTTCCGACAGTGTGGTATTTGTTGTTTTTCTCTTAGATATTGGAGCTGTTCCGACAGTGCGGTATTTCTTGTTTTTCTGTTAGATATTGGAGCTGTTCCGACAGTGCGGTATTTGTTGTTTTTCTGTTAGATATTGGAGCTGGTCAGTGTTCAGACAGTGCGGTATTTGTTGTTTTTCTGTTAGATAATGGAGCTGTTTAGACAGTGCGGTATTTGTTGTTTTTCTGTTAGATATTGGAGCTGTTCCGACAGTGTGGTATTTGTTGTTTTTTCTGTTAGATATTGGAGCTGTTCCGACAGTGCGGTATTTGTTGTTTTTCTGTTAGATATTGGAGCTGTTCCGACACTGCGGTATTTGTTGTTTTTCTGTTAGATATTGGAGCTGTTCCGACAGTGTGGTATTTGTTGTTTTTCTTATAGATATTGGAGCTGTTCGACAGTGCAGTATTTGCTGTTTTTCTGTTAGATATTGGAGCTGTTCCGACAGTGTGGTATTTGTTGTTTTTCTGTTAGATATTGGAGCTGTTCAGGCGGTGTGGTATTTGTTGGTTTTCTGTTAGATATTGGAGCTGTTCACACAATGCGGTATTTTTTGTTTTCCTGTTAGATATTGGAGCTGTTCCGACAGTGCGGTATTTGTTGTTTTTCTGTTAGATATTGGAGCTGTTCAGACAGTGTGGTATTTGTTGTTTTTCTGTTAGATATTGGAGCTGTTTAGACAGTGTGGTATTTGTTGTTTTTATGTTAGATATTGGAGCTGTTCCGACAGTGTGGTATTTATTGTTTTTCTGTTAGATATTGGAGCTGTTCAGATAGTGTGGTATTTGTTGTTTTTCTGTTAAATATTGGAGCTGTTCCGACAGTGTGGTATTTATTGTTTTTCTCTTAGATATTGGAGCTGTTCAGACAGTGCGGTATTTGTTGTTTTTCTGTTAGATATTGGAGCTGTTCCGACAGTGTGGTATTTGTTGTTTTTCTCTTAGATATTGGAACTGTTCCGACAGTGCGGTATTTGCTGTTTTTCTGTTAGATATTGGAGCTGTTCCGACAGTGTGGTAGTTGTTGTTTTTCTGTTAGACTTTGGAACTGTTGCGACTGTGCGGTATTTGTTGTTTTTCTGTTAGATATTGGAGCTGTTCCGACAGTGCGGTATTTGTTGTTTTTCTGTTAGATATTGGAACTATTCCGACAGTATGGTATTTGTTGTTTTTCTGTTAGATATTGGAGCTGTTCCAACAGTGCGGTAATTGTTGTTTTTCTGCTAGATATTGGAGCTGTTCCGACAGTGTGGTATTTGTTGTTTTTCTGTTAGATATTGGAGCTGTTCAGTGTTCAGACAGTGCGGTTTTGTTGTTTTTCTGTTAGATATTGGAGCTGTTTCGACATTGCGGTATTTGTTGTTTTTCTGTTAGATATTGGAGCTGTTCCGACAGTGTGGTATTTGTTGTTTTTTCTGTTAGATATTGGAGCTGTTCCGACAGTGCGGTATTTGTTGTTTTTCTGTTAGATATTGGAACTGTTCCGACAGTGTAGTATTTGTTGTTTTCTGTTAGATATTGGAGCTGTTCCGACAGTGCGGTATTTGTTGTTTTTCTGTTAGATATTGGAGCTGTTCAGAGAATGCGGTATTTCTTGCTTTTCTGTTAGATATTGGAGCTGTCCCGACATTGTGGTATTTGTTGTTTTTCTGTTAGATATTGGAGCTGTTCAGACAGTGTGGTATTTATTGTTTTTCTGTTAGATATTGGAGCTGTTCCGACAGTGTGGTATTTGTTGTTTTTCTGTTAGATATTGGGGCTGTTCAGTGTTCAGACAGTGCGGTATTTGGTTTTATTCTGTTAGATATTGGAGCTGTTTCGACAGTGCGGTATTTGTTGTTTTTCTGTTAGATATTGGAGCTGTTCCGACAGTGTAGTATTTGTTGTTTTTTCTGTTAGATATTGGAGCTGTTCCGACAGTGCCGTATTTGTTGTTTTTCTGTTAGATATTGGAGCTGTTCAGAGAGTGCGGTATTACTTGCTTTTCTGTTAGATATTGGAGCTGTCCCGACAGTGTGGTATTTGTTGTTTTTCTATTAGATATTGGAGCTGTTCAGACAGTGTGGTATTTGTTGTTTTTCTGTTAGATATTGGAGCTGCTCAGACAGTACGGTATTTGTTGTTTTCCTGTTAGATATTGGAGCTGTTCCGACAGTGTGGTATTTGTTGTTTTTCTGTTAGATATTGGGGCTGTTCAGTGTTCAGACAGTGTGGTATTTGTTGTTTTTCTGTTAGATATTGGAGCTGCTCAGACAGTACGGTATTTGTTGTTTTCCTGTTAGATATTGGAGCTGTTCAGACAGTATGGTATTGGGTTTTTTTCTGTTAGATATTGGAGCTGTTCAGACAATATGATATTTGTTGTTTTTCTGTTAGATATTGGAGCTGTTCCGACAGTGCGGTATTTGCTGATTTTCTGTTAGATATTGGAACTGTTCCGACAGTATGGTATTTGTTGTTTTTCTGTTAGATATTGGAACTGTTCCGACAGTGTGGTATTTGTTGTTTTTCTGTTAGATATTGGAGCTGTTCCGACAGTGCGGTATTTCTTGTTTTTCTGTTAGATATTGGAGCTGTTCCGACAGTGCGGTATTTGTTGTTTTTCTGTTAGATATTGGAGCTGTTTCGACAGTGCGGTATTTGTTGTTTTTCTGTTAGATATTGGAGCTGTTCCGACAGTGTGGTATTTGTTGTTTTTTCTGTTAGATATTGGAGCTGTTCCAACAGTGCGGTATTTGTTGTTTTTCTGTTAGATATTGGAGCTGTTCCGACAGTGCAGTATTTGTTGTTTTTTCTGTTAGATATTGGAGCTGTTCCGACAGTGTGGTATTTGTTGTTTTTCTGTTAGATATTGGAGCTGTTCGACAGTGCGGTATCTGCTGTTTTTCTGTTAGATATTGGAGCTGTTCCGACAGTGCGGTATTTGTTGTTTTTCTGTTAGATATTGGAGCTGTTCAGGCGGTGTGGTATTTGTTGGTTTTCTGTTAGATATTGGAGCTGTTCAGTGTTCAGACAGTGCGGTATTTGTTGTTTTTCTGTTAGATATTGGAGCTGTTTCGACAGTGCGGTATTTGTTGTTTTTCTCTTAGATATTGGAGCTGTTCAGACAATATGGTATTTGTTGTTTTTCTGTTAGATATTGGAGCTGTTCCGACAGTGCGGTATTTGCTGATTTTCTGTTAGATATTGGAACTGTTCCGACAGTATGGTATTTGTTGTTTTTCTGTTAGATATTGGAACTGTTCCGACAGTGTGGTATTTGTTGTTTTTCTGTTAGATATTGGAGCTGTTCCGACAGTGCGGTATTTGTTGTTTTTCTGTTAGATATTGGAGCTGTTCAGTGTTCAGACAGTGCGGTATTTGTTGTTTTTCTGTTAGATATTGTAGCTGTTTCGACAGTGCGGTATTTGTTGTTTTTCTGTTAGATATTGGAGCTGTTCCGACAGTGTGGTATTTGTTGTTTTTTCTGTTAGATATTGGAGCTGTTCCGACAGTGCGGTATTTGTTGTTTTTCTGTTAGATATTGGAGCTGTTCCGACACTGCGGTATTTGTTGTTTTTCTGTTAGATATTGGAGCTGTTCCGACAGTGTGGTATTTGTTGTTTTTCTCTTAGATATTGGAGCTGTTCGACAGTGCAGTATTTGCTGTTTTTCTGTTAGATATTGGAGCTGTTCCGACAGTGTGGTATTTGTTGTTTTTCTGTTAGATATTGGAGCTGTTCAGGCGGTGTGGTATTTGTTGGTTTTCTGTTAGATATTGGAGCTGTTCACACAGTGCGGTATTTTTTGTTTTCCTGTTAGATATTGGAGCTGTTCCGACAGTGCGGTATTTGTTGTTTTTCTGTTAGATATTGGAGCTGTTCAGACAGTGTGGTATTTGTTGTTTTTCTGTTAGATATTGGAGCTGTTTAGACAGTGTGGTATTTGTTGTTTTTATGTTAGATATTGGAGCTGTTCCGACAGTGTGGTATTTATTGTTTTTCTGTTAGATATTGGAGCTGTTCAGAGAGTGTGGTATTTGTTGTTTTTCTGTTAGATATTATAGCTGTTCCGACAGTGTGGTATTTATTGTTTTTCTCTTAGATATTGGAGCTGTTCAGACAGTGCGGTATTTGTTGTTTTTCTGTTAGATATTGGAGCTGTTCCGACAGTGTGGTATTTGTTGTTTTTCTGTTAGATATTGGAACTGTTCCGACAGTGCGGTATTTGCTGTTTTTCTATTAGATATTGGAGCTGTTCCGATAGTGTGGTAGTTGTTGTTTTTCTGTTAGACTTTGGAACTATTGCGACTGTGCGGTATTTGTTGTTTTTCTGTTAGATATTGGAGCTGTTCCGACAGTGCGGTATTTGTTGTTTTTCTGTTAGATATTGGAACTATTCCGACAGTATGGTATTTGTTGTTTTTCTGTTAGATATTGGAGCTGTTCCAACAGTGCGGTAATTGTTGTTTTTCTGCTAGATATTGGAGCTGTTCCGACAGTGCGGTATTTGTTGTTTTTCTGTTAGATATTGGAGCTGTTCAGTGTTCAGACAGTGCGGTTTTGTTGTTTTTCTGTTAGATATTGGAGCTGTTTCGACAGTGCGGTATTTGTTGTTTTTCTGTTAGATATTGGAGCTGTTCCGACAGTGTGGTATTTGTTGTTTTTTCTGTTAGATATTGGAGCTGTTCCGACAGTGCGGTATTTGTTGTTTTTCTGTTAGATATTGGAACTGTTCCGACAGTGTAGTATTTGTTGTTTTCTGTTAGATATTGGAGCTGTTCCGACAGTGCGGTATTTGTTGTTTTTCTGTTAGATATTGGAGCTGTTCAGAGAATGCGGTATTTCTTTCTTTTCTGTTAGATATTGGAGCTGTCCCGACAGTGTGGTATTTGTTGTTTTTCTGTTAGATATTGCAGCTGTTCAGACAGTGTGGTATTTATTGTTTTCCTGTTAGATATTGCAGCTGTTCCGACAGTGTGGTATTTGTTGTTTTTCTGTTAGATATTGGGGCTGTTCAGTGTTCAGAAAGTGCGGTATTTGGTTTTATTCTGTTAGATATTGGAGCTGTTTCGACAGTGCGGTATTTGTTGTTTTTATGTTAGATATTGGAGCTCTTCCGACAGTGTAGTATTTTTTATTTTTTTTGTTAGATATTGGAGCTGTTCAGAGAGTGCGGTATTTCTTGCTTTTCTGTTAGATATTGGAGCTGTCCCGACATTGTGGTATTTGTTGTTTTTCTATTAGATATTGGAGCTGTTCAGACAGTGTGGTATTTATTGTTTTTCTGTTAGATATTGGAGCTGTTCCGACAGTGTGGTATTTGTTGTTTTTCTGTTAGATATTGGGGCTGTTCAGTGTTCAGACAGTGCGGTATTTGGTTTTATTCTGTTAGATATTGGAGCTGTTTCGACAGTGCGGTATTTGTTGTTTTTCTGTTAGATATTGGAGCTGTTCCGACAGTGTAGTATTTGTTGTTTTTTCTGTTAGATATTGGAGCTGTTCCGACAGTGCGGTATTTGTTGTTTTTCTGTTAGATATTGGAGCTGTTCAGGCAGTGTGGTATTTGTTGGTTTTCTGTTAGATATTGGAGCTGTTCAGACAGTGCGGTATTTTTTGTTTTTCTGTTAGATTTTGGAGCTGTTCAGACAGTGTGATATTTGTTGTTTTTCTGTTAGATATTGGAGCTGTTCAGACAGTGTGGTATTTGTTGTTTTTTCTGTTAGATATTGGAGCTGTTCAGTGTTCAGACAGTGCGGTATTTGTTGTTTTTCTGTTAGATATTGGATCTGTTCCGACAGTGCGGTATTTGTTGTTTTTTCTGTTAGATATTGGAATTGTTCCGACAGTGTAGTATTTGTTGTTTTCTGTTAGATATTGGAGCTGTTCAGACAGTGTGGTATTTGTTGTTTTTCTGTTAGATATTGGAGCTGTTCCGACAGTGCGGTATTTGTTGTTTTTCTGTTAGATATTGGAGCTGTTCCGACAGTGTGGTATTTGTTGTTTTTCTGTTAGATATTGGAGCTGTTCAGACAGTGCGGTATTTGTTGTTTTTCTGTTAGATATTGGAGCTGTTCGACAGTGCAGTATTTGCTGTTTTTCTGTTAGATATTGGAGCTGTTCTCACAGTGCGGTATTTTTTGTTTTCCTGTTAGATATTGGAGCTGTTCCGACAGTGCGGTATTTGTTGTTTTTCTGTTAGATATTGGAGCTGTTCAGACAGTGTGGTATTTGTTGTTTTTCTGTTAGATATTGGAGCTGTTTAGACAGTGTGGTATTTGTTGTTTTTCTGTTAGATATTGGAGCTGTTCCGACAGTGTGGTATTTATTGCTTTTCTGTTAGATATTGGAGATGTTCAGATAGTGTGGTATTTGTTGTTTTTCTGTTAGATATTGGAGCTGTTCCGACAGTGTGGTATTTATTGTTTTTCTCTTAGATATTGGAGCTGTTCAGACAGTGCGGTATTTGTTGTTTTTCTGTTAGATATTGGAGCTGTTCCGACAGTGTGGTATTTGTTGTTTTTCTCTTAGATATTGGAACTGTTCCGACAGTGCGGTATTTGCTGTTTTTCTGTTAGATATTGGAGCTGTTCCGACAGTGTGGTAGTTGTTGTTTTTCTGTTAGACTTTGGAACTGTTCCGACTGTGCGGTATTTGTTGTTTTTCTGTTAGATATTGGAGCTGTTCCGACAGTGTGGTATTTGTTGTTTTTCTGTTAGATATTGGAACTATTCCGACAGTATGGTATTTGTTGTTTTTCTGTTAGATATTGGAGCTGTTCCAACAGTGCGGTAATTGTTGTTTTTCTGCTAGATATTGGAGCTGTTCCGACAGTGCGGTATTTGTTGTTTTTCTGTTAGATATTGGAGCTGTTCAGTGTTCAGACAGTGCGGTTTTGTTGTTTTTCTGTTAGATATTGGAGCTGTTCAGAGAGTGTGGTATTTGTTGTTTTTCTGTTAGATATTGGAGCTGTTCCGACAGTGTGGTATTTTTTGTTTTTCTCTTAGATATTGGAGCTGTTCAGACAGTGTAGTATTTGTTGTTTTTCTGTTAGATATTGGAGCTGTTCCGACAGTGCGGTATTTGTTGTTTTTCTGTTAGATATTGGAGCTGTTCCGACAGTGCGGTATTTGCTGTTTTTCTGTTAGATATTGGAACTGTTCCGACAGTATGGTATTTGTTGCTTTTCTGTTAGATATTGGAGCTGTTCCGACAGTGTGGTATTTGTTGTTTTTCTCTTAGATATTGGAGCTGTTCAGACAGTGTGGTATTTGTTGTTTTTCTGTTAGATATTGGAGCTGTTCCGACAGTGCGGTATTTGTTGTTTTTCTGTTAGATATTGGAGCTGTTCCGACAGCGCGGTATTTGCTGTTTTTCTGTTAGATATTGGAACTGTTCCGACAGTATGGTATTTGTTGCTTTTCTGTTAGATATTGGAGCTGTTCCGACAGTGTGGTATTTGTTGTTTTTCTGTTAGATTTTGGAACTGTTCCGACTGTGCGGTATTTGTTGTTTTTCAGTTAGATATTGGAGCTGTTCCGACAGTGCGGTATTTGTTGTTTTTCTGTTAGATATTGGAACTGTTCCGACAGTATGGTATTTGTTGTTTTTCTGTTAGATATTGGAGCTGTTCCGACAGTGCGGTAATTGTTGTTTTTCTGTTAGATATTGGAGCTGTTCCGACAGTGCGGTATTTCTTGTTTTTCTGTTAGATATTGGAGCTGTTCGACAGTGCGGTATTTGTTGTTTTTCTGTTAGATATTGGAGCTGTTCAGTGTTCAGACAGTGCGGTATTTGTTGCTTTTCTGTTAGATATTGGAGCTGTTTCGACAGTGCGGTATTTGTTGTTTTTCTGTTAGATATTGGAGTTGTTCCGACAGTGTGGTATTTGTTGTTTTTTCTGTTAGATATTGGAGCTGTTCCGACAGTGCGGTATTTGTTGTTTTTCTGTTAGATATTGGAACTGTTCCGACAGTGTAGTATTTGTTGTTTTCTGTTAGATATTGGAGCTGTTCCGACAGTGCCGTATTTGTTGTTTTTCTCTTAGATATTGGAGCTGTTCAGAGAGTGCGGTATTACTTGCTTTTCTGTTAGATATTGGAGCTGTCCCGACAGTGTGGTATTTGTTGTTTTTCTATTAGATATTGGAGCTGTTCAGACAGTGTGGTATTTGTTGTTTTTCTGTTAGATATTGGAGCTGTTCAGACAGTACGGTATTTGTTGTTTTCCTGTTAGATATTGGAGCTGTTCCGACAGTGTGGTATTTGTTGTTTTTCTGTTAGATATTGGGGCTGTTCAGTGTTCAGACATTGCGGTATTTGTTTTTTTTTCTGTTAGATATTGGAGCTGTTTCGACAGTGCGGTATTTGTTGTTTTTCTGTTAGACATTGGAGCTGTTCCGACAGTGTGGTATTTGTTGTTTTTTCTGTTAGATATTGGAGCTGTTCCGACAGTGCGGTATTTGTTGTTTTTCTGTTAGATATTGGAGCTGTTCCGACAGTGTGGTATTTGTTGTTTTTCTGTTAGATATTGGAGATGTTCCGACAGTGCAGTATTTGTTGTTTTCCTGTTAGATATTGGAGCTGTTCAGGCGGTGTGGTATTTGTTGGTTTGTTGTTAGATATTGGAGCTGTTCAGACAGTGCGGTATTTTTTGTTTTCCTGTTAGATATTGGAGCTGTTCCGACAGTGCGGAATTTATTGTTTTTCTGTTAGATATTGGAGCTGTTCAGACAGTATGGTATTGGTTTTTTTTCTGTTAGATATTGGAGCTGTTCAGACAATATGGTATTTGTTGTTTTTCTGTTAGATATTGGAGCTGTTCCGACAATGCGGTATTTGCTGATTTTCTGTTAGATATTGGAACTGTTCCGACAGTATGGTATTTGTTGTTTTTCTATTAGATATTGGAACTGTTCCGACAGTGTGGTATTTGTTGTTTTTCTGTTAGATATTGGAGCTGTTCCGACAGTGTGGTATTTGTTGTTTTTCTCTTAGATATTGGAACTGTTCCGACAGTGCGGTATTTGCTGTTTTTCTGTTAGATATTGGAGCTGTTCCGAAAGTGTGGTAGTTGTTGTTTTTCTGTTAGACTTTGGAACTGTTCCGACTGTGCGGTATTTGTTGTTTTTCTGTTAGATATTGGAGCTGTTCAGACAGTGCGGTATTTGTTGTTTTTCTGTTAGATATTGGAACTATTCCGACAGTATGGTATTTGTTGTTTTTCTGTTAGATATTGGAGCTGTTCCAACAGTGCGGTAATTGTTGTTTTTCTGCTAGATATTGGAGCTGTTTCGACATTGCGGTATTTGTTGTTTATCTGTTAGATATTGGAGCTGTTTCGACATTGCGGTATTTGTTGTTTATCTGTTAGATATTGGAGCTGTTCCGACAGTGTGGTATTTGGTTTTTTTTCTGTTAGATATTGGAGCTGTTCCGACAGTGCGGTATTTGTTGTTTTTCTGTTAGATATTGGAACTGTTCCGACAGTGTAGTATTTGGTGTTTTCTGTTAGATATTGGAGCTGTTCCGACAGTGCGGTATTTGTTGTTTTTCTGTTAGATATTGGAGCTGTTCAGATAGTGCGGTATTTCTTGCTTTTCTGTTAGATATTGGAGCTGTCCCGACAGTGTGGTATTTGTTGTTTTTCTGATAGATATTGCAGCTGTTCAGACAGTGTGGTATTTATTGTTTTTCTGTTAGATATTGGAGGTGTTCCGACAGTGTGGTATTTGTTGTTTTTCTGTTAGATATTGGGGCTGTTCAGTGTTCAGACAGTGCGGTATTTGGTTTTATTCTGTTAGATATTGGAGCTGTTTCGACAGTGCGGTATTTGTTGTTTTTCTGTTAGATATTGGAGCTGTTCCGACAGTGCGGTATTTGTTGTTTTTCTGTTAGATATTGGTGCTGTTCCGACAGTGCGGTATTTGTTGTTTTCTGTTAGATATTGGAGCTGTTCAGACAGTGCGGTATTTTTTGTTTTTCTGTTAGATATTGGAGCTGTTCAGAGAGTGTGATATTTGTTGTTTTTCTGTTAGATATTGGAGCTGTTCAGACAGTGTGGTATTTGTTGTTTTTTCTGTTAGATATTGGAGCTGTTCATTGTTCAGACAGTGCGGTATTTGTTGTTTTTCTGTTATATATTGGATCTGTTCCGAAAGTGCGGTATTTGTTGTTTTTTCTGTTAGATATTGGAACTGTTCCGACAGTGTAGTATTTGTTGTTTTCTGTTAGATATTGGAGCTGTTAAGACAGTGTGGTATTTGTTGTTTTTCTGTTAGATATTGGAGCTGTTCCGACAGTGTGGTATTTGTTGTTTTTCTGTTAGATATTGGAGCTGTTCCGACAGTGCGGTATTTGTTGTTTTTCTGTTAGATATTGGAGCTGTTCCGACAGTGTGGTATTTGTTGTTGTTCTGTTAGATATTGGAGCTGTTCCGACAGTGCGATATTTGTTGATTTTCTGTTAGATATTGGAGCTGTTCCGACAGTGCGGTATTTGTTGTTTTTCTGTTGGATATTGGAGCTGTTCCGACAGTGTGGTATTTGTTGTTTTTCTGTTAGATATTGGAGCTGTTCAGGCGGTGTGGTATTTGTTGGTTTTCTGTTAGATATTGGAGCTGTTCAGACAGTGCGGTATTTTTTGTTTTCCTGTTAGATATTGGAGCTGTTCCGACAGTGCGGTATTTGTTGTTTTTCTGTTAGATATTGGAGCTGTTCAGACAGTGTGGTATTTGTTGTTTTTCTGTTAGATATTTGAGCTGTTCAGACAGTGTGGTATTTGTTGTTTTTCTGTTAGATATTGGAGCTGTTCCGACAGTGTGGTATTTGTTGCTTTTCTGTTAGATATTGGAGCTGTTCAGAGAGTGTGGTATTTGTTGTTTTTCTGTTAGATATTGGAGCTGTTCCGACAGTGTGGTATTTGTTGTTTTTCTCTTAGATATTGGAGCTGTTCCGACAGTGTGGTATTTGTTGTTTTTCTCTTAGATATTGGAGCTGTTCAGACAGTGTGGTATTTGTTGTTTTTCTGTTAGATATTGGAGCTGTTCCGACAGTGCGGTATTTGTTGTTTTTCTGTTAGATATTGGAGCTGTTCCGACAGTGCGGTATTTGCTGTTTTTCTGTTAGATATTGGAACTGTTCCGACAGTATGGTATTTGTTGCTTTTCTGTTAGATATTGGAGCTGTTCCGACAGTGTGGTATTTGTTGTTTTTCTGTTAGATTTTGGAACTGTTCCGACTGTGCGGTATTTGTTGTTTTTCAGTTAGATATTGGAGCTGTTCCGACAGTGCGGTATTTGTTGTTTTTCTGTTAGATATTGGAACTGTTCCGACAGTATGGTATTTGTTGTTTTTCTGTTAGATATTGGAGCTGTTCCGACAGTGCGGTAATTGTTGTTTTTCTGTTAGATATTGGAGCTTTTTCGACATTGCGGTATTTCTTGTTTTTCTGTTAGATATTGGAGCTGTTCGACAGTGCGGTATTTGTTGTTTTTCTGTTAGATATTGGAGCTGTTCAGTGTTCAGACAGTGCGGTATTTGTTGCTTTTCTGTTAGATATTGGAGCTGTTTCGACAGTGCGGTATTTGTTGTTTTTCTGTTAGATATTGGAGTCGTTCCGACAGTGTGGTATTTGTTGTTTTTTCTATTAGATATTGGAGCTGTTCCGACAGTGCGGTATTTGTTGTTTTTCTGTTAGATATTGGAACTGTTCCGACAGTGTAGTATTTGTTGTTTTCTGTTAGATATTGGAGCTGTTCCGACAGTGCCGTATTTGTTGTTTTTCTGTGAGATATTGGAGCTGTTCAGAGAGTGCGGTATTACTTGCTTTTCTGTTAGATATTGGAGCTGTCCCGACAGTGTGGTATTTGTTGTTTTTCTATTAGATATTGGAGCTGTTCAGACAGTGTGGTATTTGTTGTTTTTCTGTTAGATATTGGAGCTGTTCAGACAGTACGCTATTTGTTGTTTTCCTGTTAGATATTGGAGCTGTTCCGACAGTGTGGTATTTGTTGTTTTTCTGTTAGATATTGGGGCTGTTCAGTGTTCAGACAGTGCGGTATTTGTTTTTTTTTCTGTTAGATATTGGAGCTGTTTCGACAGTGCGGTATTTTTTGTTTTTCTGTTAGACATTGGAGCTGTTCCGACAGTGTGGTATTTGTTGTTTTTTCTGTTAGATATTGGAGCTGTTCCGACAGTGCGGTATTTGTTGTTTTTCTGTTAGATATTGGAGCTGTTCCGACAGTGTGGTATTTGTTGTTTTTCTGTTAGATATTGGATATGTTCCGACAGTGCAGTATTTGTTGTTTTCCTGTTAGATATTGGAGCTGTTCAGGCGGTGTGGTATTTGTTGGTTTTCTGTTAGATATTGGAGCTGTTCAGACAGTGCGGTATTTTTTGTTTTCCTGTTAGATATTGGAGCTGTTCCGACAGTGCGGAATTTATTGTTTTTCTGTTAGATATTGGAGCTGTTCAGACAGTATGGTATTGGTTTTTTTTCTGTTAGATATTGGAGCTGTTCAGACAATATGGTATTTGTTGTTTTTCTGTTAGATATTGGAGCTGTTCCGACAGTGCGGTATTTGCTGATTTTCTGTTAGATATTGGAACTGTTCCGACAGTATGGTATTTGTTGTTTTTCTGTTAGATATTGGAACTGTTCCGACAGTGTGGTATTTGTTGTTTTTCTGTTAGATATTGGAGCTGTTCCGACAGTGCGGTATTTCTTGTTTTTCTGTTAGATATTGGAGCTGTTCCGACAGTGCGGTATTTGTTGTTTTTCTGTTAGATATTGGAGCTGTTTCGACAGTGCGGTATTTGTTGTTTTTCTGTTAGATATTGGAGCTGTTCCGACAGTGTGGTATTTGTTGTTTTTTCTGTTAGATATTGGAGCTGTTCCGACAGTGCGGTATTTGTTGTTTTTCTGTTAGATATTGGAGCTGTTCCGACAGTGCAGTATTTGTTGTTTTTTCTGTTAGATATTGGAGCTGTTCCGACAGTGTGGTATTTGTTGTTTTTCTGTTAGATATTGGAGCTGTTCGACAGTGCGGTATCTCCTGTTTTTCTGTTAGATATTGGAGCTGTTCCGACAGTGCGGTATTTGTTGTTTTTCTGTTAGATATTGGAGCTGTTCCGACAGTGTGGTATTTGTTGTTTTTCTGTTAGATATTGGAGCTGTTCAGGCGGTGTGGTATTTGTTGGTTTTCTGTTAGAAATTGGAGCTGTTCAGTGTTCAGACAGTGCGGTATTTGTTGTTTTTCTGTTAGATATTGGAGCTGTTTCGACAGTGCGGTATTTGTTGTTTTTCTGTTAGATATTGGAGCTGTTCACACAATATGGTATTTGTTGGTTTTCTGTTAGATATTGGAGCTGTTCCGACAGTGCGGTATTTGCTGATTTTCTGTTAGATATTGGAACTGTTCCGACAGTATGGTATTTGTTGTTTTTCTGTTAGATATTGGAACTGTTCCGACAGTGTGGTATTTGTTGTTTTTCTCTTAGATATTGGAGCTGTTCCGACAGTGCGGTATTTCTTGTTTTTCTGTTAGATATTGGAGCTGTTCCGACAGTGCGGTATTTGTTGTTTTTCTGTTAGATATTGGAGCTGGTCAGTGTTCAGACAGTGCGGTATTTGTTGTTTTTCTGTTAGATAATGGAGCTGTTTAGACAGTGCGGTATTTGTTGTTTTTCTGTTAGATATTGGAGCTGTTCCGACAGTGTGGTATTTGTTGTTTTTTCTGTTAGATATTGGAGCTGTTCCGACAGTGCGGTATTTGTTGTTTTTCTGTTAGATATTGGAGCTGTTCCGACACTGCGGTATTTGTTGTTTTTCTGTTAGATATTGGAGCTGTTCCGACAGTGTGGTATTTGTTGTTTTTCTTATAGATATTGGAGCTGTTCGACAGTGCAGTATTTGCTGTTTTTCTGTTAGATATTGGAGCTGTTCCGACAGTGTGGTATTTGTTGTTTTTCTGTTAGATATTGGAGCTGTTCAGGCGGTGTGGTATTTGTTGGTTTTCTGTTAGATATTGGAGCTGTTCACACAGTGCGGTATTTTTTGTTTTCCTGTTAGATATTGGAGCTGTTCCGACAGTGCGGTATTTGTTGTTTTTCTGTTAGATATTGGAGCTGTTCAGACAGTGTGGTATTTGTTGTTTTTCTGTTAGATATTGGAGCTGTTTAGACAGTGTGGTATTTGTTGTTTTTATGTTAGATATTGGAGCTGTTCCGACAGTGTGGTATTTATTGTTTTTCTGTTAGATATTGGAGCTGTTCAGATAGTGTGGTATTTGTTGTTTTTCTGTTAGATATTGGAGCTGTTCCGACAGTGTGGTATTTATTGTTTTTCTCTTAGATATTGGAGCTGTTCAGACAGTGCGGTATTTGTTGTTTTTCTGTTAGATATTGGAGCTGTTCCGACAGTGTGGTATTTGTTGTTTTTCTCTTAGATATTGGAACTGTTCCGACAGTGCGGTATTTGCTGTTTTTCTGTTAGATATTGGAGCTGTTCCGACAGTGTGGTAGTTGTTGTTTTTCTGTTAGACTTTGGAACTGTTGCGACTGTGCGGTATTTGTTGTTTTTCTGTTAGATATTGGAGCTGTTCCGACAGTGCGGTATTTGTTGTTTTTCTGTTAGATATTGGAACTATTCCGACAGTATGGTATTTGTTGTTTTTCTGTTAGATATTGGAGCTGTTCCAACAGTGCGGTAATTGTTGTTTTTCTGCTAGATATTGGAGCTGTTCCGACAGTGTGGTATTTGTTGTTTTTCTGTTAGATATTGGAGCTGTTCAGTGTTCAGACAGTGCGGTTTTGTTGTTTTTCTGTTAGATATTGGAGCTGTTTCGACATTGCGGTATTTGTTGTTTTTCTGTTAGATATTGGAGCTGTTCCGACAGTGTGGTATTTGTTGTTTTTTCTGTTAGATATTGGAGCTGTTCCGACAGTGCGGTATTTGTTGTTTTTCTGTTAGATATTGGAACTGTTCCGACAGTGTAGTATTTGTTGTTTTCTGTTAGATATTGGAGCTGTTCCGACAGTGCGGTATTTGTTGTTTTTCTGTTAGATATTGGAGCTGTTCAGAGAATGCGGTATTTCTTGCTTTTCTGTTAGATATTGGAGCTGTCCCGACATTGTGGTATTTATTGTTTTTCTGTTAGATATTGGAGCTGTTCAGACAGTGTGGTATTTATTGTTTTTCTGTTAGATATTGGAGCTGTTCCGACAGTGTGGTATTTGTTGTTTTTCTGTTAGATATTGGGGCTGTTCAGTGTTCAGACAGTGCGGTATTTGGTTTTATTCTGTTAGATATTGGAGCTGTTTCGACAGTGCGGTATTTGTTGTTTTTCTGTTAGATATTGGAGCTGTTCCGACAGTGTAGTATTTGTTGTTTTTTCTATTAGATATTGGAGCTGTTCCGACAGTGCCGTATTTGTTGTTTTTCTGTTAGATATTGGAGCTGTTCAGAGAGTGCGGTATTACTTGCTTTTCTGTTAGATATTGGAGCTGTCCCGACAGTGTGGTATTTGTTGTTTTTCTATTAGATATTGGAGCTGTTCAGACAGTGTGGTATTTGTTGTTTTTCTGTTAGATATTGGAGCTGCTCAGACAGTACGGTATTTGTTGTTTTCCTGTTAGATATTGGAGCTGTTCCGACAGTGTGGTATTTGTTGTTTTTCTGTTAGATATTGGGGCTGTTCAGTGTTCAGACAGTGTGGTATTTGTTGTTTTTCTGTTAGATATTGGAGCTGCTCAGACAGTACGGTATTTGTTGTTTTCCTGTTAGATATTGGAGCTGTTCAGACAGTATGGTATTGGGTTTTTTTCTGTTAGATATTGGAGCTGTTCAGACAATATGATATTTGTTGTTTTTCTGTTAGATATTGGAGCTGTTCCGACAGTGCGGTATTTGCTGATTTTCTGTTAGATATTGGAACTGTTCCGACAGTATGGTATTTGTTGTTTTTCTGTTAGATATTGGAACTGTTCCGACAGTGTGGTATTTGTTGTTTTTCTGTTAGATATTGGAGCTGTTCCGACAGTGCGGTATTTCTTGTTTTTCTGTTAGATATTGGAGCTGTTCCGACAGTGCGGTATTTGTTGTTTTTCTGTTAGATATTGGAGCTGTTTCGACAGTGCGGTATTTGTTGTTTTTCTGTTAGATATTGGAGCTGTTCCGACAGTGTGGTATTTGTTGTTTTTTCTGTTAGATATTGGAGCTGTTCCAACAGTGCGGTATTTGTTGTTTTTCTGTTAGATATTGGAGCTGTTCCGACAGTGCAGTATTTGTTGTTTTTTCTGTTAGATATTGGAGCTGTTCCGACAGTGTGGTATTTGTTGTTTTTCTGTTAGATATTGGAGCTGTTCGACAGTGCGGTATCTGCTGTTTTTCTGTTAGATATTGGAGCTGTTCCGACAGTGCGGTATTTGTTGTTTTTCTGTTAGATATTGGAGCTGTTCAGGCGGTGTGGTATTTGTTGGTTTTCTGTTAGATATTGGAGCTGTTCAGTGTTCAGACAGTGCGGTATTTGTTGTTTTTCTGTTAGATATTGGAGCTGTTTCGACAGTGCGGTATTTGTTGTTTTTCTCTTAGATATTGGAGCTGTTCAGACAATATGGTATTTGTTGTTTTTCTGTTAGATATTGGAGCTGTTCCGACAGTGCGGTATTTGCTGATTTTCTGTTAGATATTGGAACTGTTCCGACAGTATGGTATTTGTTGTTTTTCTGTTAGATATTGGAACTGTTCCGACAGTGTGGTATTTGTTGTTTTTCTGTTAGATATTGGAGCTGTTCCGACAGTGCGGTATTTGTTGTTTTTCTGTTAGATATTGGAGCTGTTCAGTGTTCAGACAGTGCGGTATTTGTTGTTTTTCTGTTAGATATTGTAGCTGTTTCGACAGTGCGGTATTTGTTGTTTTTCTGTTAGATATTGGAGCTGTTCCGACAGTGTGGTATTTGTTGTTTTTTCTGTTAGATATTGGAGCTGTTCCGACAGTGCGGTATTTGTTGTTTTTCTGTTAGATATTGGAGCTGTTCCGACACTGCGGTATTTGTTGTTTTTCTGTTAGATATTGGAGCTGTTCCGACAGTGTGGTATTTGTTGTTTTTCTCTTAGATATTGGAGCTGTTCGACAGTGCAGTATTTGCTGTTTTTCTGTTAGATATTGGAGCTGTTCCGACAGTGTGGTATTTGTTGTTTTTCTGTTAGATATTGGAGCTGTTCAGGCGGTGTGGTATTTGTTGGTTTTCTGTTAGATATTGGAGCTGTTCACACAGTGCGGTATTTTTTGTTTTCCTGTTAGATATTGGAGCTGTTCCGACAGTGCGGTATTTGTTGTTTTTCTGTTAGATATTGGAGCTGTTCAGACAGTGTGGTATTTGTTGTTTTTCTGTTAGATATTGGAGCTGTTTAGACAGTGTGGTATTTGTTGTTTTTATGTTAGATATTGGAGCTGTTCCGACAGTGTGGTATTTATTGTTTTTCTGTTAGATATTGGAGCTGTTCAGAGAGTGTGGTATTTGTTGTTTTTCTGTTAGATATTATAGCTGTTCCGACAGTGTGGTATTTATTGTTTTTCTCTTAGATATTGGAGCTGTTCAGACAGTGCGGTATTTGTTGTTTTTCTGTTAGATATTGGAGCTGTTCCGACAGTGTGGTATTTGTTGTTTTTCTGTTAGATATTGGAACTGTTCCGACAGTGCGGTATTTGCTGTTTTTCTATTAGATATTGGAGCTGTTCCGATAGTGTGGTAGTTGTTGTTTTTCTGTTAGACTTTGGAACTATTGCGACTGTGCGGTATTTGTTGTTTTTCTGTTAGATATTGGAGCTGTTCCGACAGTGCGGTATTTGTTGTTTTTCTGTTAGATATTGGAACTATTCCGACAGTATGGTATTTGTTGTTTTTCTGTTAGATATTGGAGCTGTTCCAACAGTGCGGTAATTGTTGTTTTTCTGCTAGATATTGGAGCTGTTCCGACAGTGCGGTATTTGTTGTTTTTCTGTTAGATATTGGAGCTGTTCAGTGTTCAGACAGTGCGGTTTTGTTGTTTTTCTGTTAGATATTGGAGCTGTTTCGACAGTGCGGTATTTGTTGTTTTTCTGTTAGATATTGGAGCTGTTCCGACAGTGTGGTATTTGTTGTTTTTTCTGTTAGATATTGGAGCTGTTCCGACAGTGCGGTATTTGTTGTTTTTCTGTTAGATATTGGAACTGTTCCGACAGTGTAGTATTTGTTGTTTTCTGTTAGATATTGGAGCTGTTCCGACAGTGCGGTATTTGTTGTTTTTCTGTTAGATATTGGAGCTGTTCAGAGAATGCGGTATTTCTTGCTTTTCTGTTAGATATTGGAGCTGTCCCGACAGTGTGGTATTTGTTGTTTTTCTGTTAGATATTGCAGCTGTTCAGACAGTGTGGTATTTATTGTTTTCCTGTTAGATATTGGAGCTGTTCCGACAGTGTGGTATTTGTTGTTTTTCTGTTAGATATTGGGGCTGTTCAGTGTTCAGAAAGTGCGGTATTTGGTTTTATTCTGTTAGATATTGGAGCTGTTTCGACAGTGCGGTATTTGTTGTTTTTATGTTAGATATTGGAGCTCTTCCGACAGTGTAGTATTTTTTATTTTTTTTGTTAGATATTGGAGCTGTTCAGAGAGTGCGGTATTTCTTGCTTTTCTGTTAGATATTGGAGCTGTCCCGACATTGTGGTATTTGTTGTTTTTCTATTAGATATTGGAGCTGTTCAGACAGTGTGGTATTTATTGTTTTTCTGTTAGATATTGGAGCTGTTCCGACAGTGTGGTATTTGTTGTTTTTCTGTTAGATATTGGGGCTGTTCAGTGTTCAGACAGTGCGGTATTTGGTTTTATTCTGTTAGATATTGGAGCTGTTTCGACAGTGCGGTATTTGTTGTTTTTCTGTTAGATATTGGAGCTGTTCCGACAGTGTAGTATTTGTTGTTTTTTCTGTTAGATATTGGAGCTGTTCCGACAGTGCGGTATTTGTTGTTTTTCTGTTAGATATTGGAGCTGTTCAGGCAGTGTGGTATTTGTTGGTTTTCTGTTAGATATTGGAGCTGTTCAGACAGTGCGGTATTTTTTGTTTTTCTGTTAGATTTTGGAGCTGTTCAGACAGTGTGATATTTGTTGTTTTTCTGTTAGATATTGGAGCTGTTCAGACAGTGTGGTATTTGTTGTTTTTTCTGTTAGATATTGGAGCTGTTCAGTGTTCAGACAGTGCGGTATTTGTTGTTTTTCTGTTAGATATTGGATCTGTTCCGACAGTGCGGTATTTGTTGTTTTTTCTGTTAGATATTGGAATTGTTCCGACAGTGTAGTATTTGTTGTTTTCTGTTAGATATTGGAGCTGTTCAGACAGTGTGGTATTTGTTGTTTTTCTGTTAGATATTGGAGCTGTTCCGACAGTGCGGTATTTGTTGTTTTTCTGTTAGATATTGGAGCTGTTCCGACAGTGTGGTATTTGTTGTTTTTCTGTTAGATATTGGAGCTGTTCAGACAGTGCGGTATTTGTTGTTTTTCTGTTAGATATTGGAGCTGTTCGACAGTGCAGTATTTGCTGTTTTTCTGTTAGATATTGGAGCTGTTCTCACAGTGCGGTATTTTTTGTTTTCCTGTTAGATATTGGAGCTGTTCCGACAGTGCGGTATTTGTTGTTTTTCTGTTAGATATTGGAGCTGTTCAGACAGTGTGGTATTTGTTGTTTTTCTGTTAGATATTGGAGCTGTTTAGACAGTGTGGTATTTGTTGTTTTTCTGTTAGATATTGGAGCTGTTCCGACAGTGTGGTATTTATTGCTTTTCTGTTAGATATTGGAGATGTTCAGATAGTGTGGTATTTGTTGTTTTTCTGTTAGATATTGGAGCTGTTCCGACAGTGTGGTATTTATTGTTTTTCTCTTAGATATTGGAGCTGTTCAGACAGTGCGGTATTTGTTGTTTTTCTGTTAGATATTGGAGCTGTTCCGACAGTGTGGTATTTGTTGTTTTTCTCTTAGATATTGGAACTGTTCCGACAGTGCGGTATTTGCTGTTTTTCTGTTAGATATTGGAGCTGTTCCGACAGTGTGGTAGTTGTTGTTTTTCTGTTAGACTTTGGAACTGTTCCGACTGTGCGGTATTTGTTGTTTTTCTGTTAGATATTGGAGCTGTTCCGACAGTGTGGTATTTGTTGTTTTTCTGTTAGATATTGGAACTATTCCGACAGTATGGTATTTGTTGTTTTTCTGTTAGATATTGGAGCTGTTCCAACAGTGCGGTAATTGTTGTTTTTCTGTTAGATATTGGAGATGTTCCGACAGTGCAGTATTTGTTGTTTTCCTGTTAGATATTGGAGCTGTTCAGGCGGTGTGGTATTTGTTGTTTTTCTGTTAGATATTGGAGCTGTTCAGTGTTCAGACAGTGCGGTTTTGTTGTTTTTCTGTTAGATATTGGAGCTGTTTCGACAGTGCGGTATTTGTTGTTTTTCTGTTAGATATTGGAGCTGTTCCGACAGTGTGGTATTTGTTGTTTTTTCTGTTAGATATTGGAGCTGTTCCGACAGTGCGGTATTTGTTGTTTTTCTGTTAGATATTGGAACTGTTCCGACAGTGTAGTATTTGTTGTTTTCTGTTAGATATTGGAGCTGTTCCGACAGTGCGGTATTTGTTGTTTTTCTGTTAGATATTGGAGCTGTTCAGAGAATGCGGTATTTCTTGCTTTTCTGTTAGATATTGGAGCTGTCCCGACAGTGTGGTATTTGTTGTTTTTCTGTTAGATATTGCAGCTGTTCAGACAGTGTGGTATTTATTGTTTTTCTGTTAGATATTGGAGCTGTTCAGACAGTACGGTATTTGTTGTTTTCCTGTTAGATATTGGAGCTGTTCCGACAGTGTGGTATTTGTTGTTTTTCTGTTAGATATTGGGGCTGTTCAGTGTTCAGAAAGTGCGGTATTTGGTTTTATTCTGTTAGATATTGGAGCTGTTTCGACAGTGCGGTATTTGTTGTTTTTATGTTAGATATTGGAGCTCTTCCGACAGTGTAGTATTTTTTATTTTTTTTGTTAGATATTGGAGCTGTTCAGAGAGTGCGGTATTTCTTGCTTTTCTGTTAGATATTGGAGCTGTCCCGACATTGTGGTATTTGTTGTTTTTCTATTAGATATTGGAGCTGTTCAGACAGTGTGGTATTTATTGTTTTTCTGTTAGATATTGGAGCTGTTCCGACACTGTGGTATTTGTTGTTTTTCTGTTAGATATTGGGGCTGTTCAGTGTTCAGACAGTGCGGTATTTGGTTTTATTCTGTTAGATATTGGAGCTGTTTCGACAGTGCGGTATTTGTTGTTTTTCTGTTAGATATTGGAGCTGTTCCGACAGTGTAGTATTTGTTGTTTTTTCTGTTAGATATTGGAGCTGTTCCGACAGTGCGGTATTTGTTGTTTTTCTGTTAGATATTGGAGCTGTTCAGGCAGTGTGGTATTTGTTGGTTTTCTGTTAGATATTGGAGCTGTTCAGACAGTGCGGTATTTTTTGTTTTTCTGTTAGATTTTGGAGCTGTTCAGACAGTGTGATATTTGTTGTTTTTCTGTTAGATATTGGAGCTGTTCAGACAGTGTGGTATTTGTTGTTTTTTCTGTTAGATATTGGAGCTGTTCAGTGTTCAGACAGTGCGGTATTTGTTGTTTTTCTGTTAGATATTGGATCTGTTCCGACAGTGCGGTATTTGTTGTTTTTTCTGTTAGATATTGGAATTGTTCCGACAGTGTAGTATTTGTTGTTTTCTGTTAGATATTGGAGCTGTTCAGACAGTGTGGTATTTGTTGTTTTTCTGTTAGATATTGGAGCTGTTCCGACAGTGCGGTATTTGTTGTTTTTCTGTTAGATATTGGAGCTGTTCCGACAGTGTGGTATTTGTTGTTTTTCTGTTAGATATTGGAGCTGTTCAGACAGTGCGGTATTTGTTGTTTTTCTGTTAGATATTGGAGCTGTTCGACAGTGCAGTATTTGCTGTTTTTCTGTTAGATATTGGAGCTGTTCTCACAGTGCGGTATTTTTTGTTTTCCTGTTAGATATTGGAGCTGTTCCGACAGTGCGGTATTTGTTGTTTTTCTGTTAGATATTGGAGCTGTTCAGACAGTGTGGTATTTGTTGTTTTTCTGTTAGATATTGGAGCTGTTTAGACAGTGTGGTATTTGTTGTTTTTCTGTTAGATATTGGAGCTGTTCCGACAGTGTGGTATTTATTGCTTTTCTGTTAGATATTGGAGATGTTCAGATAGTGTGGTATTTGTTGTTTTTCTGTTAGATATTGGAGCTGTTCCGACAGTGTGGTATTTATTGTTTTTCTCTTAGATATTGGAGCTGTTCAGACAGTGCGGTATTTGTTGTTTTTCTGTTAGATATTGGAGCTGTTCCGACAGTGTGGTATTTGTTGTTTTTCTCTTAGATATTGGAACTGTTCCGACAGTGCGGTATTTGCTGTTTTTCTGTTAGATATTGGAGCTGTTCCGACAGTGTGGTAGTTGTTGTTTTTCTGTTAGACTTTGGAACTGTTCCGACTGTGCGGTATTTGTTGTTTTTCTGTTAGATATTGGAGCTGTTCCGACAGTGTGGTATTTGTTGTTTTTCTGTTAGATATTGGAACTATTCCGACAGTATGGTATTTGTTGTTTTTCTGTTAGATATTGGAGCTGTTCCAACAGTGCGGTAATTGTTGTTTTTCTGCTAGATATTGGAGCTGTTCCGACAGTGCGGTATTTGTTGTTTTTCTGTTAGATATTGGAGCTGTTCAGTGTTCAGACAGTGCGGTTTTGTTGTTTTTCTGTTAGATATTGGAGCTGTTCAGAGAGTGTGGTATTTGTTGTTTTTCTGTTAGATATTGGAGCTGTTCCGACAGTGTGGTATTTTTTGTTTTTCTCTTAGATATTGGAGCTGTTCAGACAGTGTAGTATTTGTTGTTTTTCTGTTAGATATTGGAGCTGTTCCGACAGTGCGGTATTTGTTGTTTTTCTGTTAGATATTGGAGCTGTTCCGACAGTGCGGTATTTGCTGTTTTTCTGTTAGATATTGGAACTGTTCCGACAGTATGGTATTTGTTGCTTTTCTGTTAGATATTGGAGCTGTTCCGACAGTGTGGTATTTGTTGTTTTTCTCTTAGATATTGGAGCTGTTCAGACAGTGTGGTATTTGTTGTTTTTCTGTTAGATATTGGAGCTGTTCCGACAGTGCGGTATTTGTTGTTTTTCTGTTAGATATTGGAGCTGTTCCGACAGCGCGGTATTTGCTGTTTTTCTGTTAGATATTGGAACTGTTCCGACAGTATGGTATTTGTTGCTTTTCTGTTAGATATTGGAGCTGTTCCGACAGTGTGGTATTTGTTGTTTTTCTGTTAGATTTTGGAACTGTTCCGACTGTGCGGTATTTGTTGTTTTTCAGTTAGATATTGGAGCTGTTCCGACAGTGCGGTATTTGTTGTTTTTCTGTTAGATATTGGAACTGTTCCGACAGTATGGTATTTGTTGTTTTTCTGTTAGATATTGGAGCTGTTCCGACAGTGCGGTAATTGTTGTTTTTCTGTTAGATATTGGAGCTGTTCCGACAGTGCGGTATTTCTTGTTTTTCTGTTAGATATTGGAGCTGTTCGACAGTGCGGTATTTGTTGTTTTTCTGTTAGATATTGGAGCTGTTCAGTGTTCAGACAGTGCGGTATTTGTTGCTTTTCTGTTAGATATTGGAGCTGTTTCGACAGTGCGGTATTTGTTGTTTTTCTGTTAGATATTGGAGTTGTTCCGACAGTGTGGTATTTGTTGTTTTTTCTGTTAGATATTGGAGCTGTTCCGACAGTGCGGTATTTGTTGTTTTTCTGTTAGATATTGGAACTGTTCCGACAGTGTAGTATTTGTTGTTTTCTGTTAGATATTGGAGCTGTTCCGACAGTGCCGTATTTGTTGTTTTTCTCTTAGATATTGGAGCTGTTCAGAGAGTGCGGTATTACTTGCTTTTCTGTTAGATATTGGAGCTGTCCCGACAGTGTGGTATTTGTTGTTTTTCTATTAGATATTGGAGCTGTTCAGACAGTGTGGTATTTGTTGTTTTTCTGTTAGATATTGGAGCTGTTCAGACAGTACGGTATTTGTTGTTTTCCTGTTAGATATTGGAGCTGTTCCGACAGTGTGGTATTTGTTGTTTTTCTGTTAGATATTGGGGCTGTTCAGTGTTCAGACATTGCGGTATTTGTTTTTTTTTCTGTTAGATATTGGAGCTGTTTCGACAGTGCGGTATTTGTTGTTTTTCTGTTAGACATTGGAGCTGTTCCGACAGTGTGGTATTTGTTGTTTTTTCTGTTAGATATTGGAGCTGTTCCGACAGTGCGGTATTTGTTGTTTTTCTGTTAGATATTGGAGCTGTTCCGACAGTGTGGTATTTGTTGTTTTTCTGTTAGATATTGGAGATGTTCCGACAGTGCAGTATTTGTTGTTTTCCTGTTAGATATTGGAGCTGTTCAGGCGGTGTGGTATTTGTTGGTTTGTTGTTAGATATTGGAGCTGTTCAGACAGTGCGGTATTTTTTGTTTTCCTGTTAGATATTGGAGCTGTTCCGACAGTGCGGAATTTATTGTTTTTCTGTTAGATATTGGAGCTGTTCAGACAGTATGGTATTGGTTTTTTTTCTGTTAGATATTGGAGCTGTTCAGACAATATGGTATTTGTTGTTTTTCTGTTAGATATTGGAGCTGTTCCGACAATGCGGTATTTGCTGATTTTCTGTTAGATATTGGAACTGTTCCGACAGTATGGTATTTGTTGTTTTTCTATTAGATATTGGAACTGTTCCGACAGTGTGGTATTTGTTGTTTTTCTGTTAGATATTGGAGCTGTTCAGTGTTCAGACAGTGCGGTATTTGTTGTTTTTCTGTTAGATATTGGAACTGTTCCGACAGTATGGTATTTGTTGCTTTTCTGTTAGATATTGGAGCTGTTCCGACAGTGTGGTATTTGTTGTTTTTCTCTTAGATATTGGAGCTGTTCAGACAGTGTGGTATTTGTTGTTTTTCTGTTAGATATTGGAGCTGTTCCGACAGTGCGGTATTTGTTGTTTTTCTGTTAGATATTGGAGCTGTTCCGACAGTGCGGTATTTGTTGTTTTTCTGTTAGATATTGGAACTGTTCCGACAGTATGGTATTTGTTGCTTTTCTGTTAGATATTGGAGCTGTTCCGACAGTGTGGTATTTGTTGTTTTTCTGTTAGATTTTGGAACTGTTCCGACTGTGCGGTATTTGTTGTTTTTCAGTTAGATATTGGAGCTGTTCCGACAGTGCGGTATTTGTTGTTTTTCTGTTAGATATTGGAACTGTTCCGACAGTATGGTATTTGTTGTTTTTCTGTTAGATATTGGAGCTGTTCCGACAGTGCGGTAATTGTTGTTTTTCTGTTAGATATTGGAGCTGTTCCGACAGTGCGGTATTTCTTGTTTTTCTGTTAGATATTGGAGCTGTTCGACAGTGCGGTATTTGTTGTTTTTCTGTTAGATATTGGAGCTGTTCAGTGTTCAGACAGTGCGGTATTTGTTGCTTTTCTGTTAGATATTGGAGCTGTTTCGACAGTGCGGTATTTGTTGTTTTTCTGTTAGATATTGGAGTTGTTCCGACAGTGTGGTATTTGTTGTTTTTTCTGTTAGATATTGGAGCTGTTCCGACAGTGCGGTATTTGTTGTTTTTCTGTTAGATATTGGAACTGTTCCGACAGTGTAGTATTTGTTGTTTTCTGTTAGATATTGGAGCTGTTCCGACAGTGCCGTATTTGTTGTTTTTCTGTTAGATATTGGAGCTGTTCAGAGAGTGCGGTATTACTTGCTTTTCTGTTAGATATTGGAGCTGTCCCGACAGTGTGGTATTTGTTGTTTTTCTATTAGATATTGGAGCTGTTCAGACAGTGTGGTATTTGTTGTTTTTCTGTTAGATATTGGAGCTGTTCAGACAGTGCGGTATTTGTTGTTTTCCTGTTAGATATTGGAGCTGTTCCGACAGTGTGGTATTTGTTGTTTTTCTGTTAGATATTGGGGCTGTTCAGTGTTCAGACAGTGCGGTATTTGTTTTTTTTTCTGTTAGATATTGGAGCTGTTTCGACAGTGCGGTATTTGTTGTTTTTCTGTTAGACATTGGAGCTGTTCCGACAGTGTGGTATTTGTTGTTTTTTCTGTTAGATATTGGAGCTGTTCCAACAGTGCGGTAATTGTTGTTTTTCTGCTAGATATTGGAGCTGTTCCGACAGTGCGGTATTTGTTGTTTTTCTGTTAGATATTGGAGCTGTTCAGTGTTCAGACAGTGCGGTTTTGTTGTTTTTCTGTTAGATATTGGAGCTGTTTCGACAGTGCGGTATTTGTTGTTTTTCTGTTAGATATTGGAGCTGTTCCGACAGTGTGGTATTTGTTGTTTTTTCTGTTAGATATTGGAGCTGTTCCGACAGTGCGGTATTTGTTGTTTTTCTGTTAGATATTGGAACTGTTCCGACAGTGTAGTATTTGTTGTTTTCTGTTAGATATTGGAGCTGTTCCGACAGTGCGGTATTTGTTGTTTTTCTGTTAGATATTGGAGCTGTTCAGAGAATGCGGTATTTCTTGCTTTTCTGTTAGATATTGGAGCTGTCCCGACAGTGTGGTATTTGTTGTTTTTCTGTTAGATATTGCAGCTGTTCAGACAGTGTGGTATTTATTGTTTTTCTGTTAGATATTGGAGCTGTTCAGACAGTACGGTATTTGTTGTTTTCCTGTTAGATATTGGAGCTGTTCCGACAGTGTGGTATTTGTTGTTTTTCTGTTAGATATTGGGGCTGTTCAGTGTTCAGAAAGTGCGGTATTTGGTTTTATTCTGTTAGATATTGGAGCTGTTTCGACAGTGCGGTATTTGTTGTTTTTATGTTAGATATTGGAGCTCTTCCGACAGTGTAGTATTTTTTATTTTTTTTGTTAGATATTGGAGCTGTTCAGAGAGTGCGGTATTTCTTGCTTTTCTGTTAGATATTGGAGCTGTCCCGACATTGTGGTATTTGTTGTTTTTCTATTAGATATTGGAGCTGTTCAGACAGTGTGGTATTTATTGTTTTTCTGTTAGATATTGGAGCTGTTCCGACACTGTGGTATTTGTTGTTTTTCTGTTAGATATTGGGGCTGTTCAGTGTTCAGACAGTGCGGTATTTGGTTTTATTCTGTTAGATATTGGAGCTGTTTCGACAGTGCGGTATTTGTTGTTTTTCTGTTAGATATTGGAGCTGTTCCGACAGTGTAGTATTTGTTGTTTTTTCTGTTAGATATTGGAGCTGTTCCGACAGTGCGGTATTTGTTGTTTTTCTGTTAGATATTGGAGCTGTTCAGGCAGTGTGGTATTTGTTGGTTTTCTGTTAGATATTGGAGCTGTTCAGACAGTGCGGTATTTTTTGTTTTTCTGTTAGATTTTGGAGCTGTTCAGACAGTGTGATATTTGTTGTTTTTCTGTTAGATATTGGAGCTGTTCAGACAGTGTGGTATTTGTTGTTTTTTCTGTTAGATATTGGAGCTGTTCAGTGTTCAGACAGTGCGGTATTTGTTGTTTTTCTGTTAGATATTGGATCTGTTCCGACAGTGCGGTATTTGTTGTTTTTTCTGTTAGATATTGGAATTGTTCCGACAGTGTAGTATTTGTTGTTTTCTGTTAGATATTGGAGCTGTTCAGACAGTGTGGTATTTGTTGTTTTTCTGTTAGATATTGGAGCTGTTCCGACAGTGCGGTATTTGTTGTTTTTCTGTTAGATATTGGAGCTGTTCCGACAGTGTGGTATTTGTTGTTTTTCTGTTAGATATTGGAGCTGTTCAGACAGTGCGGTATTTGTTGTTTTTCTGTTAGATATTGGAGCTGTTCGACAGTGCAGTATTTGCTGTTTTTCTGTTAGATATTGGAGCTGTTCTCACAGTGCGGTATTTTTTGTTTTCCTGTTAGATATTGGAGCTGTTCCGACAGTGCGGTATTTGTTGTTTTTCTGTTAGATATTGGAGCTGTTCAGACAGTGTGGTATTTGTTGTTTTTCTGTTAGATATTGGAGCTGTTTAGACAGTGTGGTATTTGTTGTTTTTCTGTTAGATATTGGAGCTGTTCCGACAGTGTGGTATTTATTGCTTTTCTGTTAGATATTGGAGATGTTCAGATAGTGTGGTATTTGTTGTTTTTCTGTTAGATATTGGAGCTGTTCCGACAGTGTGGTATTTATTGTTTTTCTCTTAGATATTGGAGCTGTTCAGACAGTGCGGTATTTGTTGTTTTTCTGTTAGATATTGGAGCTGTTCCGACAGTGTGGTATTTGTTGTTTTTCTCTTAGATATTGGAACTGTTCCGACAGTGCGGTATTTGCTGTTTTTCTGTTAGATATTGGAGCTGTTCCGACAGTGTGGTAGTTGTTGTTTTTCTGTTAGACTTTGGAACTGTTCCGACTGTGCGGTATTTGTTGTTTTTCTGTTAGATATTGGAGCTGTTCCGACAGTGTGGTATTTGTTGTTTTTCTGTTAGATATTGGAACTATTCCGACAGTATGGTATTTGTTGTTTTTCTGTTAGATATTGGAGCTGTTCCAACAGTGCGGTAATTGTTGTTTTTCTGCTAGATATTGGAGCTGTTCCGACAGTGCGGTATTTGTTGTTTTTCTGTTAGATATTGGAGCTGTTCAGTGTTCAGACAGTGCGGTTTTGTTGTTTTTCTGTTAGATATTGGAGCTGTTCAGAGAGTGTGGTATTTGTTGTTTTTCTGTTAGATATTGGAGCTGTTCCGACAGTGTGGTATTTTTTGTTTTTCTCTTAGATATTGGAGCTGTTCAGACAGTGTAGTATTTGTTGTTTTTCTGTTAGATATTGGAGCTGTTCCGACAGTGCGGTATTTGTTGTTTTTCTGTTAGATATTGGAGCTGTTCCGACAGTGCGGTATTTGCTGTTTTTCTGTTAGATATTGGAACTGTTCCGACAGTATGGTATTTGTTGCTTTTCTGTTAGATATTGGAGCTGTTCCGACAGTGTGGTATTTGTTGTTTTTCTCTTAGATATTGGAGCTGTTCAGACAGTGTGGTATTTGTTGTTTTTCTGTTAGATATTGGAGCTGTTCCGACAGTGCGGTATTTGTTGTTTTTCTGTTAGATATTGGAGCTGTTCCGACAGCGCGGTATTTGCTGTTTTTCTGTTAGATATTGGAACTGTTCCGACAGTATGGTATTTGTTGCTTTTCTGTTAGATATTGGAGCTGTTCCGACAGTGTGGTATTTGTTGTTTTTCTGTTAGATTTTGGAACTGTTCCGACTGTGCGGTATTTGTTGTTTTTCAGTTAGATATTGGAGCTGTTCCGACAGTGCGGTATTTGTTGTTTTTCTATTAGATATTGGAACTGTTCCGACAGTATGGTATTTGTTGTTTTTCTGTTAGATATTGGAGCTGTTCCGACAGTGCGGTAATTGTTGTTTTTCTGTTAGATATTGGAGCTGTTCCGACAGTGCGGTATTTCTTGTTTTTCTGTTAGATATTGGAGCTGTTCGACAGTGCGGTATTTGTTGTTTTTCTGTTAGATATTGGAGCTGTTCAGTGTTCAGACAGTGCGGTATTTGTTGCTTTTCTGTTAGATATTGGAGCTGTTTCGACAGTGCGGTATTTGTTGTTTTTCTGTTAGATATTGGAGTTGTTCCGACAGTGTGGTATTTGTTGTTTTTTCTGTTAGATATTGGAGCTGTTCCGACAGTGCGGTATTTGTTGTTTTTCTGTTAGATATTGGAACTGTTCCGACAGTGTAGTATTTGTTGTTTTCTGTTAGATATTGGAGCTGTTCCGACAGTGCCGTATTTGTTGTTTTTCTCTTAGATATTGGAGCTGTTCAGAGAGTGCGGTATTACTTGCTTTTCTGTTAGATATTGGAGCTGTCCCGACAGTGTGGTATTTGTTGTTTTTCTATTAGATATTGGAGCTGTTCAGACAGTGTGGTATTTGTTGTTTTTCTGTTAGATATTGGAGCTGTTCAGACAGTACGGTATTTGTTGTTTTCCTGTTAGATATTGGAGCTGTTCCGACAGTGTGGTATTTGTTGTTTTTCTGTTAGATATTGGGGCTGTTCAGTGTTCAGACATTGCGGTATTTGTTTTTTTTTCTGTTAGATATTGGAGCTGTTTCGACAGTGCGGTATTTGTTGTTTTTCTGTTAGACATTGGAGCTGTTCCGACAGTGTGGTATTTGTTGTTTTTTCTGTTAGATATTGGAGCTGTTCCGACAGTGCGGTATTTGTTGTTTTTCTGTTAGATATTGGAGCTGTTCCGACAGTGTGGTATTTGTTGTTTTTCTGTTAGATATTGGAGATGTTCCGACAGTGCAGTATTTGTTGTTTTCCTGTTAGATATTGGAGCTGTTCAGGCGGTGTGGTATTTGTTGGTTTGTTGTTAGATATTGGAGCTGTTCAGACAGTGCGGTATTTTTTGTTTTCCTGTTAGATATTGGAGCTGTTCCGACAGTGCGGAATTTATTGTTTTTCTGTTAGATATTGGAGCTGTTCAGACAGTATGGTATTGGTTTTTTTTCTGTTAGATATTGGAGCTGTTCAGACAATATGGTATTTGTTGTTTTTCTGTTAGATATTGGAGCTGTTCCGACAATGCGGTATTTGCTGATTTTCTGTTAGATATTGGAACTGTTCCGACAGTATGGTATTTGTTGTTTTTCTATTAGATATTGGAACTGTTCCGACAGTGTGGTATTTGTTGTTTTTCTGTTAGATATTGGAGCTGTTCCGACAGTGCGGTATTTCTTGTTTTTCTGTTAGATATTGGAGCTGTTCCGACAGTGCGGTATTTGTTGTTTTTCTATTAGATATTGGAGTTGTTTCGACAGTGCGGTATTTGTTGTTTTTCTGTTAGATATTGGAGCTGTTCCGACAGTGTGGTATTTGTTGTTTTTTCTGTTAGATATTGGAGCTGTTCCGACAGTGCGGTATTTGTTGTTTTTCTGTTAGATATTGGAGCTGTTCCGACAGTGCAGTATTTGTTGTTTTTTCTGTTAGATATTGGAGCTGTTCCGACAGTGTGGTATTTGTTGTTTTTCTGTTAGATATTGGAGCTGTTCGACAGTGCGGTATCTGCTGTTTTTCTGTTAGATATTGGAGCTGTTCCGACAGTGCGGTATTTGTTGTTTTTCTGTTAGATATTGGAGCTGTTCCGACAGTGTGGTATTTGTTGTTTTTCTGTTAGATATTGGAGCTGTTCAGGCGGTGTGGTATTTGTTGTTTTTCTGTTAGATATTGGAGCTGTTCAGTGTTCAGACAGTGCGGTATTTGTTGTTTTTCTGTTAGATATTGGAACTTTTCCGACAGTATGGTATTTGTTGCTTTTCTGTTAGATATTGGAACTATTCCGACAGTATGGTATTTGTTGTTTTTCTGTTAGATATTGGAGCTGTTCCAACAGTGCGGTAATTGTTGTTTTTCTGCTAGATATTGGAGCTGTTCCGACAGTGCGGTATTTGTTGTTTTTCTGTTAGATATTGGAGCTGTTCAGTGTTCAGACAGTGCGGTTTTGTTGTTTTTCTGTTAGATATTGGAGCTGTTCAGAGAGTGTGGTATTTGTTGTTTTTCTGTTAGATATTGGAGCTGTTCCGACAGTGTGGTATTTTTTGTTTTTCTCTTAGATATTGGAGCTGTTCAGACAGTGTAGTATTTGTTGTTTTTCTGTTAGATATTGGAGCTGTTCCGACAGTGCGGTATTTGTTGTTTTTCTGTTAGATATTGGAGCTGTTCCGACAGTGCGGTATTTGCTGTTTTTCTGTTAGATATTGGAACTGTTCCGACAGTATGGTATTTGTTGCTTTTCTGTTAGATATTGGAGCTGTTCCGACAGTGTGGTATTTGTTGTTTTTCTCTTAGATATTGGAGCTGTTCAGACAGTGTGGTATTTGTTGTTTTTCTGTTAGATATTGGAGCTGTTCCGACAGTGCGGTATTTGTTGTTTTTCTGTTAGATATTGGAGCTGTTCCGACAGCGCGGTATTTGCTGTTTTTCTGTTAGATATTGGAACTGTTCCGACAGTATGGTATTTGTTGCTTTTCTGTTAGATATTGGAGCTGTTCCGACAGTGTGGTATTTGTTGTTTTTCTGTTAGATTTTGGAACTGTTCCGACTGTGCGGTATTTGTTGTTTTTCAGTTAGATATTGGAGCTGTTCCGACAGTGCGGTATTTGTTGTTTTTCTGTTAGATATTGGAACTGTTCCGACAGTATGGTATTTGTTGTTTTTCTGTTAGATATTGGAGCTGTTCCGACAGTGCGGTAATTGTTGTTTTTCTGTTAGATATTGGAGCTGTTCCGACAGTGCGGTATTTCTTGTTTTTCTGTTAGATATTGGAGCTGTTCGACAGTGCGGTATTTGTTGTTTTTCTGTTAGATATTGGAGCTGTTCAGTGTTCAGACAGTGCGGTATTTGTTGCTTTTCTGTTAGATATTGGAGCTGTTTCGACAGTGCGGTATTTGTTGTTTTTCTGTTAGATATTGGAGTTGTTCCGACAGTGTGGTATTTGTTGTTTTTTCTGTTAGATATTGGAGCTGTTCCGACAGTGCGGTATTTGTTGTTTTTCTGTTAGATATTGGAACTGTTCCGACAGTGTAGTATTTGTTGTTTTCTGTTAGATATTGGAGCTGTTCCGACAGTGCCGTATTTGTTGTTTTTCTCTTAGATATTGGAGCTGTTCAGAGAGTGCGGTATTACTTGCTTTTCTGTTAGATATTGGAGCTGTCCCGACAGTGTGGTATTTGTTGTTTTTCTATTAGATATTGGAGCTGTTCAGACAGTGTGGTATTTGTTGTTTTTCTGTTAGATATTGGAGCTGTTCAGACAGTACGGTATTTGTTGTTTTCCTGTTAGATATTGGAGCTGTTCCGACAGTGTGGTATTTGTTGTTTTTCTGTTAGATATTGGGGCTGTTCAGTGTTCAGACATTGCGGTATTTGTTTTTTTTTCTGTTAGATATTGGAGCTGTTTCGACAGTGCGGTATTTGTTGTTTTTCTGTTAGACATTGGAGCTGTTCCGACAGTGTGGTATTTGTTGTTTTTTCTGTTAGATATTGGAGCTGTTCCGACAGTGCGGTATTTGTTGTTTTTCTGTTAGATATTGGAGCTGTTCCGACAGAGTGGTATTTGTTGTTTTTATGTTAGATATTGGAGATGTTCCGACAGTGCAGTATTTGTTGTTTTCCTGTTAGATATTGGAGCTGTTCAGGCGGTGTGGTATTTGTTGGTTTGTTGTTAGATATTGGAGCTGTTCAGACAGTGCGGTATTTTTTGTTTTCCTGTTAGATATTGGAGCTGTTCCGATAGTGCGGAATTTATTGTTTTTCTGTTAGATATTGGAGCTGTTCAGACAGTATGGTATTGGTTTTTTTTCTGTTAGATATTGGAGCTGTTCAGACAATATGGTATTTGTTGTTTTTCTGTTAGATATTGGAGCTGTTCCGACAATGCGGTATTTGCTGATTTTCTGTTAGATATTGGAACTGTTCCGACAGTATGGTATTTGTTGTTTTTCTATTAGATATTGGAACTGTTCCGACAGTGTGGTATTTGTTGTTTTTCTGTTAGATATTGGAGCTGTTCCGACAGTGCGGTATTTCTTGTTTTTCTGTTAGATATTGGAGCTGTTCCGACAGTGCGGTATTTGTTGTTTTTCTGTTAGATATTGGAGTTGTTTCGACAGTGCGGTATTTGTTGTTTTTCTGTTAGATATTGGAGCTGTTCCGACAGTGTGGTATTTGTTGTTTTTTCTGTTAGATATTGGAGCTGTTCCGACAGTGCGGTATTTGTTGTTTTTCTGTTAGATATTGGAGCTGTTCCGACAGTGCAGTATTTGTTGTTTTTTCTGTTAGATATTGGAGCTGTTCCGACAGTGTGGTATTTGTTGTTTTTCTGTTAGATATTGGAGCTGTTCGACAGTGCGGTATCTGCTGTTTTTCTGTTAGATATTGGAGCTGTTCCGACAGTGCGGTATTTGTTGTTTTTCTGTTAGATATTGGAGCTGTTCCGACAGTGTGGTATTTGTTGTTTTTCTGTTAGATATTGGAGCTGTTCAGGCGGTGTGGTATTTGTTGGTTTTCTGTTAGATATTGGAGCTGTTCAGTGTTCAGACAGTGCGGTATTTGTTGTTTTTCTGTTAGATATTGGAACTGTTCCGACAGTATGGTATTTGTTGCTTTTCTGTTAGATATTGGAGCTGTTCCGACAGTGTGGTATTTGTTGTTTTTCTCTTAGATATTGGAGCTGTTCAGACAGTGTGGTATTTGTTGTTTTTCTGTTAGATATTGGAGCTGTTCCGACAGTGCGGTATTTGTTGTTTTTCTGTTAGATATTGGAGCTGTTCCGACAGTGCGGTATTTGTTGTTTTTCTGTTAGATATTGGAACTGTTCCGACAGTATGGTATTTGTTGCTTTTCTGTTAGATATTGGAGCTGTTCCGACAGTGTGGTATTTGTTGTTTTTCTGTTAGATTTTGGAACTGTTCCGACTGTGCGGTATTTGTTGTTTTTCAGTTAGATATTGGAGCTGTTCCGACAGTGCGGTATTTGTTGTTTTTCTGTTAGATATTGGAACTGTTCCGACAGTATGGTATTTGTTGTTTTTCTGTTAGATATTGGAGCTGTTCCGACAGTGCGGTAATTGTTGTTTTTCTGTTAGATATTGGAGCTGTTCCGACAGTGCGGTATTTCTTGTTTTTCTGTTAGATATTGGAGCTGTTCGACAGTGCGGTATTTGTTGTTTTTCTGTTAGATATTGGAGCTGTTCAGTGTTCAGACAGTGCGGTATTTGTTGCTTTTCTGTTAGATATTGGAGCTGTTTCGACAGTGCGGTATTTGTTGTTTTTCTGTTAGATATTGGAGTTGTTCCGACAGTGTGGTGTTTGTTGTTTTTTCTGTTAGATATTGGAGCTGTTCCGACAGTGCGGTATTTGTTGTTTTTCTGTTAGATATTGGAACTGTTCCGACAGTGTAGTATTTGTTGTTTTCTGTTAGATATTGGAGCTGTTCCGACAGTGCCGTATTTGTTGTTTTTCTGTTAGATATTGGAGCTGTTCAGAGAGTGCGGTATTACTTGCTTTTCTGTTAGATATTGGAGCTGTCCCGACAGTGTGGTATTTGTTGTTTTTCTATTAGATATTGGAGCTGTTCAGACAGTGTGGTATTTGTTGTTTTTCTGTTAGATATTGGAGCTGTTCAGACAGTACGGTATTTGTTGTTTTCCTGTTAGATATTGGAGCTGTTCCGACAGTGTGGTATTTGTTGTTTTTCTGTTAGATATTGGGGCTGTTCAGTGTTCAGACAGTGCGGTATTTGTTTTTTTTTCTGTTAGATATTGGAGCTGTTTCGACAGTGCGGTATTTGTTGTTTTTCTGTTAGACATTGGAGCTGTTCCGACAGTGTGGTATTTGTTGTTTTTTCTGTTAGATATTGGAGCTGTTCCGACAGTGCGGTATTTGTTGTTTTTCTGTTAGATATTGGAGCTGTTCCGACAGTGTGGTATTTGTTGTTTTCCTGTTAGATATTGGAGCTGTTCAGGCGGTGTGGTATTTGTTGGTTTGTTGTTAGATATTGGAGCTGTTCAGACAGTGCGGTATTTTTTGTTTTCCTGTTAGATATTGGAGCTGTTCCGACAGTGCGGAATTTATTGTTTTTCTGTTAGATATTGGAGCTGTTCAGACAGTATGGTATTGGTTTTTTTTCTGTTAGATATTGGAGCTGTTCAGACAATATGGTATTTGTTGTTTTTCTGTTAGATATTGGAGCTGTTCCGACAATGCAGTATTTGCTGATTTTCTGTTAGATATTGGAACTGTTCCGACAGTATGGTATTTGTTGTTTTTCTATTAGATATTGGAACTGTTCCGACAGTGTGGTATTTGTTGTTTTTCTGTTAGATATTGGAGCTGTTCCGACAGTGCGGTATTTCTTGTTTTTCTGTTAGATATTGGAGCTGTTCCGACAGTGCGGTATTTGTTGTTTTTCTGTTAGATATTGGAGTTGTTTCGACAGTGCGGTATTTGTTGTTTTTCTGTTAGATATTGGAGCTGTTCCGACAGTGTGGTATTTGTTGTTTTTTCTGTTAGATATTGGAGCTGTTCCGACAGTGCGGTATTTGTTGTTTTTCTGTTAGATATTGGAGCTGTTCCGACAGTGCAGTATTTGTTGTTTTTTCTGTTAGATATTGGAGCTGTTCCGACAGTGTGGTATTTGTTGTTTTTCTGTTAGATATTGGAGCTGTTCGACAGTGCGGTATCTGCTGTTTTTCTGTTAGATATTGGAGCTGTTCCGACAGTGCGGTATTTGTTGTTTTTCTGTTAGATATTGGAGCTGTTCCGACAGTGTGGTATTTGTTGTTTTTCTGTTAGATATTGGAGCTGTTCAGGCGGTGTGGTATTTGTTGGTTTTCTGTTAGATATTGGAGCTGTTCAGTGTTCAGACAGTGCGGTATTTGTTGTTTTTCTGTTAGATATTGGAGCTGTTTCGACAGTGCGGTATTTGTTGTTTTTCTGTTAGATATTGGAGCTGTTCAGACAATATGGTATTTGTTGTTTTTCTGTTAGATATTGGAGCTGTTCCGACAGTGCGGTATTTGCTGATTTTCTGTTAGATATTGGAACTGTTCCGACAGTATGGTATTTGTTGTTTTTCTGTTAGATATTGGAACTGTTCCGACAGTGTGGTATTTGTTGTTTTTCTGTTAGATATTGGAGCTGTTCCGACAGTGCGGTATTTCTTGTTTTTCTGTTAGATATTGGAGCTGTTCCGACAGTGCGGTATTTGTTGTTTTTCTGTTAGATATTGGAGCTGTTCAGTGTTCAGACAGTGCGGTATTTGTTGTTTTTCTGTTAGATATTGGAGCTGTTTCGACAGTGCGGTATTTGTTGTTTTTCTGTTAGATATTGGAGCTGTTCCGACAGTGTGGTATTTGTTGTTTTTTCTGTTAGATATTGGAGCTGTTCCGACACTGCGGTATTTGTTGTTTTTCTGTTAGATATTGGAGCTGTTCCGACAGTGTGGTATTTGTTGTTTTTCTGTTAGATATTGGAGCTGTTCGACAGTGCAGTATTTGCTGTTTTTCTGTTAGATATTGGAGCTGTTCCGACAGTGTGGTATTTGTTGTTTTTCTGTTAGATATTGGAGCTGTTCAGGCGGTGTGGTATTTGTTGGTTTTCTGTTAGATATTGGAGCTGTTCACACAGTGCGGTATTTTTTGTTTTCCTGTTAGATATTGGAGCTGTTCCGACAGTGCGGTATTTGTTGTTTTTCTGTTAGATATTGGAGCTGTTCCAACAGTGCGGTAATTGTTGTTTTTCTGCTAGATATTGGAGCTGTTCCGACAGTGCGGTATTTGTTGTTTTTCTGTTAGATATTGGAGCTGTTCAGTGTTCAGACAGTGCGGTTTTGTTGTTTTTCTGTTAGATATTGGAGCTGTTTCGACATTGCGGTATTTGTTGTTTTTCTGTTAGATATTGGAGCTGTTCCGACAGTGTGGTATTCGTTGTTTTTTCTGTTAGATATTGGAGCTGTTCCGACAGTGCGGTATTTGTTGTTTTTCTGTTAGATATTGGAACTGTTCCGACAGTGTAGTATTTGTTGTTTTCTGTTAGATATTGGAGCTGTTCCGACAGTGCGGTATTTGTTGTTTTTCTGTTAGATATTGGAGCTGTTCAGAGAATGCGGTATTTCTTGCTTTTCTGTTAGATATTGGAGCTGTTCCGACAGTGTGGTATTTGTTGTTTTTCTGTTAGATATTGGGGCTGTTCAGTGTTCAGAAAGTGTGGTATTTGGTTTTATTCTGTTAGATATTGGAGCTGTTTCGACAGTGCGGTATTTGTTGTTTTTATGTTAGATATTGGAGCTGTTCCGACAGTGTAGTATTTTTTTTTTGTTTGTTAGATATTGGAGCTGTTCGGAGAGTGCGGTATTTCTTGCTTTTCAGTTAGATATTGGAGCTGTCCCGACATTGTGGTATTTGTTGTTTTTCTGTTAGATATTGGAGCTGTTCAGACAGTGTGGTATTTATTGATTTTCTGTTAGATATTGGAGCTGTTCCGACAGTGTGGTATTTGTTGTTTTTCTGTTAGATATTGGGGCTGTTCAGTGTTCAGACAGTGCGGTATTTGGTTTTATTCTGTTAGATATTGGAGCTGTTTCGACAGTGCGGTATTTGTTGTTTTTCTGTTAGATATTGGAGCTGTTCCGACAGTGTAGTATTTGTTGTTTTTTCTGTTAGATATTGGAGCTGTTCCGACAGTGCCGTATTTGTTGTTTTTCTGTTAGATATTGGAGCTGTTCAGAGAGTGCGGTATTACTTGCTTTTCTGTTAGATATTGGAGCTGTCCCGACAGTGTGGTATTTGTTGTTTTTCTATTAGATATTGGAGCTGTTCAGACAGTGTGGTATTTGTTGTTTTTCTGTTAGATATTGGAGGTGTTCAGACAGTACGGTATTTGTTGTTTTCCTGTTAGATATTGGAGCTGTTCCGACAGTGTGGTATTTGTTGTTTTTCTGTTAGATATTGGGGCTGTTCAGTGTTCAGACAGTGCGGTATTTGTTTTTTTTTCTGTTAGATATTGGAGCTGTTTCGACAGTGCGGTATTTGTTGTTTTTCTGTTAGACATTGGAGCTGTTCCGACAGTGTGGTATTTGTTGTTTTTTCTGTTAGATATTGGAGCTGTTCCGACAGTGCGGTATTTGTTGTTTTTCTGTTAGATATTGGAGCTGTTCCGACAGTGTGGTATTTGTTGTTTTTCTGTTAGATATTGGAGATGTTCCGACAGTGCAGTATTTGTTGTTTTCCTGTTAGATATTGGAGCTGTTCAGGCGGTGTGGTATTTGTTGGTTTTCTGTTAGATATTGGAGCTGTTCAGACAGTGCGGTATTTTTTGTTTTCCTGTTAGATATTGGAGCTGTTCCGACAGTGCGGAATTTATTGTTTTTCTGTTAGATATTGGAGCTGTTCAGACAGTATGGTATTGGGGTTTTTTCTGTTAGATATTGGAGCTGTTCAGACAATATGGTATTTGTTGTTTTTCTGTTAGATATTGGAGCTGTTCCGACAGTGCGGTATTTGCTGATTTTCTGTTAGATATTGGAACTGTTCCGACAGTATGGTATTTGTTGTTTTTCTGTTAGATATTGGAACTGTTCCGACAGTGTGGTATTTGTTGTTTTTCTGTTAGATATTGGAGCTGTTCCGACAGTGCGGTATTTCTTGTTTTTCTGTTAGATATTGGAGCTGTTCCGACAGTGCGGTATTTGTTGTTTTTCTGTTAGATATTGGAGCTGTTTCGACAGTGCGGTATTTGTTGTTTTTCTGTTAGATATTGGAGCTGTTCCGACAGTGTGGTATTTGTTGTTTTTTCTGTTAGATATTGGAGCTGTTCCGACAGTGCGGTATTTGTTGTTTTTCTGTTAGATATTGGAGCTGTTCCGACAGTGCAGTATTTGTTGTTTTTTCTGTTAGATATTGGAGCTGTTCCGACAGTGTGGTATTTGTTGTTTTTCTGTTAGATATTGGAGCTGTTCGACAGTGCGGTATCTGCTGTTTTTCTGTTAGATATTGGAGCTGTTCCGACAGTGCGGTATTTGTTGTTTTTCTATTAGATATTGGAGCTGTTCCGACAGTGTGGTATTTGTTGTTTTTCTGTTAGATATTGGAGCTGTTCAGGCGGTGTGGTATTTGTTGGTTTTCTGTTAGATATTGGAGCTGTTCAGTGTTCAGACAGTGCGGTATTTGTTGTTTTTCTGTTAGATATTGGAACTGTTTCGAGAGTGCGGTATTTGTTGTTTTTCTCTTAGATATTGGAGCTGTTCAGACAATATGGTATTTGTTGTTTTTCTGTTAGATATTGGAGCTGTTCCGACAGTGCGGTATTTGCTGATTTTCTGTTAGATATTGGAACTGTTCCGACAGTATGGTATTTGTTGTTTTTCTGTTAGATATTGGAACTGTTCCGACAGTGTGGTATTTGTTGTTTTTCTGTTAGATATTGGAGCTGTTCCGACAGTGCGGTATTTCTTGTTTTTCTTGTTAGATATTGGAGCTGTTCCGACAGTGCGGTATTTGTTGTTTTTCTGTTAGATATTGGAGCTGTTCAGTGTTCAGACAGTGCGGTATTTGTTGTTTTTCTGTTAGATATTGGAGCTTTTTCGACAGTGCGGTATTTGTTGTTTTTCTGTTAGATATTGGAGCTGTTCCGACAGTGTGGTATTTGTTGTTTTTTCTGTTAGATATTGGAGCTGTTCCGACAGTGCGGTATTTGTTGTTTTTCTGTTAGATATTGGAGCTGTTCCAACACTGCTGTATTTGTTGTTTTTCTGTTAGATATTGGAGCTGTTCCGACAGTGTGGTATTTGTTGTTTTTCTCTTAGATATTGGAGCTGTTCAACAGTGCAGTATTTGCTGTTTTTCTGTTAGATATTGGAGCTGTTCCGACAGTGTGGTATTTGTTGTTTTTCTGTTAGATATTGGAGCTGTTCAGGCGGTGTGGTATTTGTTGGTTTTCTGTTAGATATTGGAGCTGTTCACACAGTGCGGTATTTTTTGTTTTCCTGTTAGATATTGGAGCTGTTCCGACAGTGCGGTATTTGTTGTTTTTCTGTTAGATATTGGAGCTGTTCAGACAGTGTGGTATTTGTTGTTTTTATGTTAGATATTGGAGCTGTTCCGACAGTGTGGTATTTATTGTTTTTCTGTTAGATATTGGAGCTGTTCAGATAGTGTGGTATTTGTTGTTTTTCTGTTAGATATTATAGCTGTTCCGACAGTGTGGTATTTATTGTTTTTCTCTTAGATATTGGAGCTGTTCAGACCGTGCGGTATTTGTTGTTTTTCTGTTAGATATTGGAGCTGTTCCGACAGTGTGGTATTTGTTGTTTTTCTGTTAGATATTGGAACTGTTCCGACAGTGCGGTATTTGCTGTTTTTCTGTTAGATATTGGAGCTGTTCCGATAGTGTGGTAGTTGTTGTTTTTCTGTTAGACTTTGGAACTATTGCGACTGTGCGGTATTTGTTGTTTTTCTGTTAGATATTGGAGCTGTTCCGACAGTGCGGTATTTGTTGTTTTTCTGTTAGATATTGGAACTATTCCGACAGTGCGGTAATTGTTGTTTTCTGCTAGATATTGGAGCTGTTCCGACAGTGCGGTATTTGTTGTTTTTCTGTTAGATATTGGAGCTGTTCAGTGTTCAGACAGTGCGGTTTTGTTGTTTTTCTGTTAGATATTGGAGCTGTTTCGACAGTGCGGTATTTGTTGTTTTTCTGTTAGATATTGGAGCTGTTCCGACAGTGTGGTATTTGTTGTTTTTTCTGTTAGATATTGGAGCTGTTCCGACAGTGCGGTATTTGTTGTTTTTCTGTTAGATATTGGAACTGTTCCGACAGTGTAGTATTTGTTGTTTTCTGTTAGATATTGGAGCTGTTCCGACAGTGCGGTATTTGTTGTTTTTCTGTTAGATATTGGAGCTGTTCAGAGAATGCGGTATTTCTTGCTTTTCTGTTAGATATTGGAGCTGTCTCGACAGTGTGGTATTTGTTGTTTTTCTGTTAGATATTGCAGCTGTTCAGACAGTGTGGTATTTATTGTTTTTCTGTTAGATATTGGAGCTGTTCAGACAGTACGGTATTTGTTGTTTTCCTGTTAGATATTGGAGCTGTTCCGACAGTGTGGTATTTGTTGTTTTTCTGTTAGATATTGGGGCTGTTCAGTGTTCAGAAAGTGCGGTATTTGGTTTTATTCTGTTAGATATTGGAGCTGTTTCGACAGTGCGGTATTTGTTGTTTTTATGTTAGATATTGGATCTGTTCCGACAGTGTAGTATTTTTTATTTTTTTTGTTAGATATTGCAGCTGTTCAGAGAGTGCGGTATTTCTTGCTTTTCTATTAGATATTGGAGCTGTCCCGACATTGTGGTATTTGTTGTTTTTCTGTTAGATATTGGAGCTGTTCAGACAGTGTGGTATTTATTGTTTTTCTGTTAGATATTGGAGCTGTTCCGACAGTGTGGTATTTGTTGTTTTTCTGTTAGATATTGGGGCTGTTCAGTGTTCAGACAGTGCGGTATTTGGTTGTATTCTGTTAGATATTGGAGCTGTTTCGACAGTGCGGTATTTGTTGTTTTTCTGTTAGATATTGGAGCTGTTCCGACAGTGTAGTATTTGTTGTTTTTTCTGTTAGATATTGGAGCTGTTCAGACAGTGCGGTATTTGTTGTTTTTCTGTTAGATATTGGAGCTGTTCGACAGTGCAGTATTTGCTGTTTTTCTGTTAGATATTGGAGCTGTTCCGACAGTGTGGTATTTGTTGTTTTTCTGTTAGATATTGGAACTGTTCAGGCGGTGTGGTATTTGTTGGTTTTCTGTTAGATATTGGAGCTGTTCTCACAGTGCGGTATTTTTTGTTTTCCTGTTAGATATTGGAGTTGTTCCGACAGTGCGGTATTTGTTGTTTTTCTGTTAGATATTTGAGCTGTTCAGACAGTGTGGTATTTGTTGTTTTTCTGTTAGATATTGGAGCTGTTTAGACAGTGTGGTATTTGTTGTTTTTCTGTTAGATATTGGAGCTGTTCCGACAGTGTGGTATTTATTGTTTTTCTGTTAGATATTGGAGCTGTTCAGATAGTGTGGTATTTGTTGTTTTTCTGTTAGATATTGGAGCTGCTCCGACAGTGCGGTATTTATTGTTTTTCTCTTAGATATTGGAGCTGTTCAGACAGTGCGGTATTTCTTGTTTTTCTGTTAGATATTGGAGCTGTTCCGACAGTGTGGTATTTGTTGTTTTTCTCTTAGATATTGGAACTGTTCCGACAGTGCGGTATTTGCTGTTTTTCTGTTAGATATTGGAGCTGTTCCGACAGTGTGGTAGTTGTTGTTTTTCTGTTAGACTTTGGAACTGTTCCGACTGTGCGGTATTTGTTGTTTTTCTGTTAGATATTGGAGCTGTTCCGACAGTGCGGTATTTGTTGTTTTTCTGTTAGATATTGGAACTATTCCGACAGTATGGTATTTGTTGTTTTTCTGTTAGATATTGGAGCTGTTCCAACAGTGCGGTAATTGTTGTTTTTCTGCTAGATATTGGAGCTGTTCCGACAGTGCGGTATTTGTTCTTTTTCTATTAGATATTGGAGCTGTTCAGTGTTCAGACAGTGCGGTTTTGTTGTTTTTCTGTTAGATATTGGAGCTGTTTCGACATTGCGGTATTTGTTGTTTTTCTGTTAGATATTGGAGCTGTTCCGACAGTGTGGTATTTGTTGTTTTTTCTGTTAGATATTGGAGCTGTTCCGACAGTGCGGTATTTGTTGTTTTTCTGTTAGATATTGGAACTGTTCCGACAGTGTAGTATTTGTTGTTTTCTGTTAGATATTGGAGCTGTTCCGACAGTGCGGTATTTGTTGTTTTTCTGTTAGATATTGGAGCTGTTCAGAGTATGCGGTATTTCTTGTTTTTCTGTTAGATATTGGAGCTGTTTCGACAGTGTGGTATTTGTTGTTTTTCTGTTAGATATTGCAGCTGTTCAGACAGTGTGGTATTTATTGTTTTTCGGTTAGATATTGGAGCTGTTCAGACAGTACGGTATTTGTTGTTTTCCTGTTAGATATTGGAGCTGATCCGACAGTGTGGTATTTGTTGTTTTTCTGTTAGATATTGGGGCTGTTCAGTGTTCAGAAAGTGCGGTATTTGGTTTTATTCTGTTAGATATTGGAGCTGTTTCGACAGTGCGGTATTTGTTGTTTTTATGTTAGATATTGGAGCTGTTCCGACAGTGTAGTATTTTTTATTTTTTTTGTTAGATATTGGAGCTGTTCAGAGAGTGCGGTATTTCTTGCTTTTCTGTTAGATATTGGAGCTGTCCCGACATTGTGGTATTTGTTGTTTTTCTGTTAGATATTGCAGCTGTTCAGACAGTGTGGTATTTATTGTTTTTCTGTTAGATATTGGAGCTGTTCAGACAGTACGGTATTTGTTGTTTTCCTGTTAGATATTGGAGCTGTTCCGACAGTGTGGTATTTGTTGCTTTTCTGTTAGAAATTGGGGCTGTTCAGTGTTCAGACAGTGCGGTATTTGGTTTTATTCTGTTAGATATTGGAGCTGTTTCGACAGTGCGGTATTTGTTGTTTTTATGTTAGATATTGGAGCTGTTCCGACAGTGTAGTATTTGTTTTTTTTTGTTAGATATTGGAGCTGTTCAGAGAGTGCGGTATTTCTTGCTTTTCTGTTAGATATTGGAGCTGTCCCGACATTGTGGTATTTGTTGTTTTTCTGTTAGATATTGGAGCTGTTCAGACAGTGTGGTATTTATTGTTTTTCTGTTAGATATTGGAGCTGTTCCGACAGTGTGGTATTTGTTGTTTTTCTGTTAGATATTGGGGCTGTTCAGTGTTCAGACAGTGCGGTATTTGGTTTTATTCTGTTAGATATTGGAGCTTTTTCGACAGTGCGGTATTTGTTGTTTTTCTGTTAGATATTGGATCTGTTCCGACAGTGTAGTATTTGTTGTTTTTTCTGTTAGATATTGGAGCTGTTCCGACCGTGCGGTATTTGTTGTTTTTCTGTTAGATATTGGAGCTGTTCAGGCGGAGTGGTATTTGTTGGTTTTCTGTTAGATATTGGAGCTGTTCAGACAGTGCGGTATTTATTGTTTTTCTCTTAGATATTGGAGCTGTTCAGACAGTGCGGTATTTGTTGTTTTTCTGTTAGATATTGGAGCTGTTCCGACAGTGTGGTATTTGTTGTTTTTCTCTTAGATATTGGAACTGTTCCGACAGTGCGGTATTTGCTGTTTTTCTGTTAGATATTGGAGCTGTTCCGACAGTGTGGTAGTTGTTGTTTTTCTGTTAGACTTTGGAACTGTTCCGACTGTGCGGTATTTGTTGTTTTTCTGTTAGATATTGGAGCTGTTCCGACAGTGTGGTATTTGTTGTTTTTCTGTTAGATATTGGAACTATTCCGACAGTATGGTATTTGTTGTTTTTCTGTTAGATATTGGAGCTGTTCCAACAGTGCGGTAATTGTTGTTTTTCTGCTAGATATTGGAGCTGTTCCGACAGTGCGGTATTTGTTGTTTTTCTGTTAGATATTGGAGCTGTTCAGTGTTCAGACAGTGCGGTTTTGTTGTTTTTCTGTTAGATATTGGAGCTGTTCAGAGAGTGTGGTATTTGTTGTTTTTCTGTTAGATATTGGAGCTGTTCCGACAGTGTGGTATTTTTTGTTTTTCTCTTAGATATTGGAGCTGTTCAGACAGTGTAGTATTTGTTGTTTTTCTGTTAGATATTGGAGCTGTTCCGACAGTGCGGTATTTGTTGTTTTTCTGTTAGATATTGGAGCTGTTCCGACAGTGCGGTATTTGCTGTTTTTCTGTTAGATATTGGAACTGTTCCGACAGTATGGTATTTGTTGCTTTTCTGTTAGATATTGGAGCTGTTCCGACAGTGTGGTATTTGTTGTTTTTCTCTTAGATATTGGAGCTGTTCAGACAGTGTGGTATTTGTTGTTTTTCTGTTAGATATTGGAGCTGTTCCGACAGTGCGGTATTTGTTGTTTTTCTGTTAGATATTGGAGCTGTTCCGACAGCGCGGTATTTGCTGTTTTTCTGTTAGATATTGGAACTGTTCCGACAGTATGGTATTTGTTGCTTTTCTGTTAGATATTGGAGCTGTTCCGACAGTGTGGTATTTGTTGTTTTTCTGTTAGATTTTGGAACTGTTCCGACTGTGCGGTATTTGTTGTTTTTCAGTTAGATATTGGAGCTGTTCCGACAGTGCGGTATTTGTTGTTTTTCTGTTAGATATTGGAACTGTTCCGACAGTATGGTATTTGTTGTTTTTCTGTTAGATATTGGAGCTGTTCCGACAGTGCGGTAATTGTTGTTTTTCTGTTAGATATTGGAGCTGTTCCGACAGTGCGGTATTTCTTGTTTTTCTGTTAGATATTGGAGCTGTTCGACAGTGCGGTATTTGTTGTTTTTCTGTTAGATATTGGAGCTGTTCAGTGTTCAGACAGTGCGGTATTTGTTGCTTTTCTGTTAGATATTGGAGCTGTTTCGACAGTGCGGTATTTGTTGTTTTTCTGTTAGATATTGGAGTTGTTCCGACAGTGTGGTATTTGTTGTTTTTTCTGTTAGATATTGGAGCTGTTCCGACAGTGCGGTATTTGTTGTTTTTCTGTTAGATATTGGAACTGTTCCGACAGTGTAGTATATGTTGTTTTCTGTTAGATATTGGAGCTGTTCCGACAGTGCCGTATTTGTTGTTTTTCTCTTAGATATTGGAGCTGTTCAGAGAGTGCGGTATTACTTGCTTTTCTGTTAGATATTGGAGCTGTCCCGACAGTGTGGTATTTGTTGTTTTTCTATTAGATATTGGAGCTGTTCAGACAGTGTGGTATTTGTTGTTTTTCTGTTAGATATTGGAGCTGTTCAGACAGTACGGTATTTGTTGTTTTCCTGTTAGATATTGGAGCTGTTCCGACAGTGTGGTATTTGTTGTTTTTCTGTTAGATATTGGGGCTGTTCAGTGTTCAGACATTGCGGTATTTGTTTTTTTTTCTGTTAGATATTGGAGCTGTTTCGACAGTGCGGTATTTGTTGTTTTTCTGTTAGACATTGGAGCTGTTCCGACAGTGTGGTATTTGTTGTTTTTTCTGTTAGATATTGGAGCTGTTCCGACAGTGCGGTATTTGTTGTTTTTCTGTTAGATATTGGAGCTGTTCCGACAGTGTGGTATTTGTTGTTTTTCTGTTAGATATTGGAGATGTTCCGACAGTGCAGTATTTGTTGTTTTCCTGTTAGATATTGGAGCTGTTCAGGCGGTGTGGTATTTGTTGGTTTGTTGTTAGATATTGGAGCTGTTCAGACAGTGCGGTATTTTTTGTTTTCCTGTTAGATATTGGAGCTGTTCCGACAGTGCGGAATTTATTGTTTTTCTGTTAGATATTGGAGCTGTTCAGACAGTATGGTATTGGTTTTTTTTCTGTTAGATATTGGAGCTGTTCAGACAATATGGTATTTGTTGTTTTTCTGTTAGATATTGGAGCTGTTCCGACAATGCGGTATTTGCTGATTTTCTGTTAGATATTGGAACTGTTCCGACAGTATGGTATTTGTTGTTTTTCTATTAGATATTGGAACTGTTCCGACAGTGTGGTATTTGTTGTTTTTCTGTTAGATATTGGAGCTGTTCCGACAGTGCGGTATTTCTTGTTTTTCTGTTAGATATTGGAGCTGTTCCGACAGTGCGGTATTTGTTGTTTTTCTGTTAGATATTGGAGCTGTTCCGACAGTGTGGTATTTGTTGTTTTTTCTGTTAGATATTGGAGCTGTTCCGACAGTGCGGTATTTGTTGTTTTTCTGTTAGATATTGGAGCTGTTCCGACAGTGCAGTATTTGTTGTTTTTTCTGTTAGATATTGGAGCTGTTCCGACAGTGTGGTATTTGTTGTTTTTCTGTTAGATATTGGAGCTGTTCGACAGTGCGGTATCTGCTGTTTTTCTGTTAGATATTGGAGCTGTTCCGACAGTGCGGTATTTGTTGTTTTTCTGTTAGATATTGGAGCTGTTCCGACAGTGTGGTATTTGTTGTTTTTCTGTTAGATATTGGAGCTGTTCAGGCGGTGTGGTATTTGTTGGTTTTCTGTTAGATATTGGAGCTGTTCAGTGTTCAGACAGTGCGGTATTTGTTGTTTTTCTGTTAGATATTGGAACTGTTCCGACAGTATGGTATTTGTTGCTTTTCTGTTAGATATTGGAGCTGTTCCGACAGTGTGGTATTTGTTGTTTTTCTCTTAGATATTGGAGCTGTTCAGACAGTGTGGTATTTGTTGTTTTTCTGTTAGATATTGGAGCTGTTCCGACAGTGCGGTATTTGTTGTTTTTCTGTTAGATATTGGAGCTGTTCCGACAGTGCGGTATTTGTTGTTTTTCTGTTAGATATTGGAACTGTTCCGACAGTATGGTATTTGTTGCTTTTCTGTTAGATATTGGAGCTGTTCCGACAGTGTGGTATTTGTTGTTTTTCTGTTAGATTTTGGAACTGTTCCGACTGTGCGGTATTTGTTGTTTTTCAGTTAGATATTGGAGCTGTTCCGACAGTGCGGTATTTGTTGTTTTTCTGTTAGATATTGGAACTGTTCCGACAGTATGGTATTTGTTGTTTTTCTGTTAGATATTGGAGCTGTTCCGACAGTGCGGTAATTGTTGTTTTTCTGTTAGATATTGGAGCTGTTCCGACAGTGCGGTATTTCTTGTTTTTCTGTTAGATATTGGAGCTGTTCGACAGTGCGGTATTTGTTGTTTTTCTGTTAGATATTGGAGCTGTTCAGTGTTCAGACAGTGCGGTATTTGTTGCTTTTCTGTTAGATATTGGAGCTGTTTCGACAGTGCGGTATTTGTTGTTTTTCTGTTAGATATTGGAGTTGTTCCGACAGTGTGGTATTTGTTGTTTTTTCTGTTAGATATTGGAGCTGTTCCGACAGTGCGGTATTTGTTGTTTTTCTGTTAGATATTGGAACTGTTCCGACAGTGTAGTATTTGTTGTTTTCTGTTAGATATTGGAGCTGTTCCGACAGTGCCGTATTTGTTGTTTTTCTGTTAGATATTGGAGCTGTTCAGAGAGTGCGGTATTACTTGCTTTTCTGTTAGATATTGGAGCTGTCCCGACAGTGTGGTATTTGTTGTTTTTCTATTAGATATTGGAGCTGTTCAGACAGTGTGGTATTTGTTGTTTTTCTGTTAGATATTGGAGCTGTTCAGACAGTACGGTATTTGTTGTTTTCCTGTTAGATATTGGAGCTGTTCCGACAGTGTGGTATTTGTTGTTTTTCTGTTAGATATTGGGGCTGTTCAGTGTTCAGACAGTGCGGTATTTGTTTTTTTTTCTGTTAGATATTGGAGCTGTTTCGACAGTGCGGTATTTGTTGTTTTTCTGTTAGACATTGGAGCTGTTCCGACAGTGTGGTATTTGTTGTTTTTTCTGTTAGATATTGGAGCTGTTCCGACAGTGCGGTATTTGTTGTTTTTCTGTTAGATATTGGAGCTGTTCCGACAGTGTGGTATTTGTTGTTTTCCTGTTAGATATTGGAGCTGTTCAGGCGGTGTGGTATTTGTTGGTTTGTTGTTAGATATTGGAGCTGTTCAGACAGTGCGGTATTTTTTGTTTTCCTGTTAGATATTGGAGCTGTTCCGACAGTGCGGAATTTATTGTTTTTCTGTTAGATATTGGAGCTGTTCAGACAGTATGGTATTGGGTTTTTTTCTGTTAGATATTGGAGCTGTTCAGACAATATGGTATTTGTTGTTTTTCTGTTAGATATTGGAGCTGTTCCGACAATGCGGTATTTGCTGATTTTCTGTTAGATATTGGAACTGTTCCGACAGTATGGTATTTGTTGTTTTTCTATTAGATATTGGAACTGTTCCGACAGTGTGGTATTTGTTGTTTTTCTGTTAGATATTGGAGCTGTTCCGACAGTGCGGTATTTCTTGTTTTTCTGTTAGATATTGGAGCTGTTCCGACAGTGCGGTATTTGTTGTTTTTCTGTTAGATATTGGAGTTGTTTCGACAGTGCGGTATTTGTTGTTTTTCTGTTAGATATTGGAGCTGTTCCGACAGTGTGGTATTTGTTGTTTTTTCTGTTAGATATTGGAGCTGTTCCGACAGTGCGGTATTTGTTGTTTTTCTGTTAGATATTGGAGCTGTTCCGACAGTGCAGTATTTGTTGTTTTTTCTGTTAGATATTGGAGCTGTTCCGACAGTGTGGTATTTGTTGTTTTTCTGTTAGATATTGGAGCTGTTCGACAGTGCGGTATCTGCTGTTTTTCTGTTAGATATTGGAGCTGTTCCGACAGTGCGGTATTTGTTGTTTTTCTGTTAGATATTGGAGCTGTTCCGACAGTGTGGTATTTGTTGTTTTTCTGTTAGATATTGGAGCTGTTCAGGCGGTGTGGTATTTGTTGGTTTTCTGTTAGATATTGGAGCTGTTCAGTGTTCAGACAGTGCGGTATTTGTTGTTTTTCTGTTAGATATTGGAGCTGTTTCGACAGTGCGGTATTTGTTGTTTTTCTGTTAGATATTGGAGCTGTTCAGACAATATGGTATTTGTTGTTTTTCTGTTAGATATTGGAGCTGTTCCGACAGTGCGGTATTTGCTGATTTTCTGTTAGATATTGGAACTGTTCCGACAGTATGGTATTTGTTGTTTTTCTGTTAGATATTGGAACTGTTCCGACAGTGTGGTATTTGTTGTTTTTCTGTTAGATATTGGAGCTGTTCCGACAGTGCGGTATTTCTTGTTTTTCTGTTAGATATTGGAGCTGTTCCGACAGTGCGGTATTTGTTGTTTTTCTGTTAGATATTGGAGCTGTTCAGTGTTCAGACAGTGCGGTATTTGTTGTTTTTCTGTTAGATATTGGAGCTGTTTCGACAGTGCGGTATTTGTTGTTTTTCTGTTAGATATTGGAGCTGTTCCGACAGTGCGGTATTTCTTGTTTTTCTGTTAGATATTGGAGCTGTTCCGACAGTGCGGTATTTGTTGTTTTTCTGTTAGATATTGGAGCTGTTCCGACACTGCGGTATTTGTTGTTTTTCTGTTAGATATTGGAGCTGTTCCGACAGTGTGGTATTTGTTGTTTTTCTGTTAGATATTGGAGCTGTTCGACAGTGCAGTATTTGCTGTTTTTCTGTTAGATATTGGAGCTGTTCCGACAGTGTGGTATTTGTTTTTTTTCTGTTAGATATTGGAGCTGTTCAGGCGGTGTGGTATTTGTTGGTTTTCTGTTAGATATTGGAGCTGTTCACACAGTGCGGTATTTTTTGTTTTCCTGTTAGATATTGGAGCTGTTCCGACAGTGCGGTATTTGTTGTTTTTCTGTTAGATATTGGAGCTGTTCCAACAGTGCGGTAATTGTTGTTTTTCTGCTAGATATTGGAGCTGTTCCGACAGTGCGGTATTTGTTGTTTTTCTGTTAGATATTGGAGCTGTTCAGTGTTCAGACAGTGCGGTTTTGTTGTTTTTCTGTTAGATATTGGAGCTGTTTCGACATTGCGGTATTTGTTGTTTTTCTGTTAGATATTGGAGCTGTTCCGACAGTGTGGTATTCGTTGTTTTTTCTGTTAGATATTGGAGCTGTTCCGACAGTGCGGTATTTGTTGTTTTTCTGTTAGATATTGGAACTGTTCCGACAGTGTAGTATTTGTTGTTTTCTGTTAGATATTGGAGCTGTTCCGACAGTGCGGTATTTGTTGTTTTTCTGTTAGATATTGGAGCTGTTCAGAGAATGCGGTATTTCTTGCTTTTCTGTTAGATATTGGAGCTGTCCCGACAGTGTGGTATTTGTTGTTTTTCTGTTAGATATTGCAGCTGTTCAGACAGTGTGGTATTTATTGTTTTTCTGTTAGATATTGGAGCTGTTCAGACAGTACGGTATTTGTTGTTTTCCTGTTAGATATTGGAGCTGTTCCGACAGTGTGGTATTTGTTGTTTTTCTGTTAGATATTGGGGCTGTTCAGTGTTCAGAAAGTGTGGTATTTGGTTTTATTCTGTTAGATATTGGAGCTGTTTCGACAGTGCGGTATTTGTTGTTTTTATGTTAGATATTGGAGCTGTTCCGACAGTGTAGTATTTTTTTTTTGTTTGTTAGATATTGGAGCTGTTCAGAGAGTGCGGTATTTCTTGCTTTTCAGTTAGATATTGGAGCTGTCCCGACATTGTGGTATTTGTTGTTTTTCTGTTAGATATTGGAGCTGTTCAGACAGTGTGGTATTTATTGATTTTCTGTTAGATATTGGAGCTGTTCCGACAGTGTGGTATTTGTTGTTTTTCTGTTAGATATTGGGGCTGTTCAGTGTTCAGACAGTGCGGTATTTGGTTTTATTCTGTTAGATATTGGAGCTGTTTCGACAGTGCGGTATTTGTTGTTTTTCTGTTAGATATTGGAGCTGTTCCGACAGTGTAGTATTTGTTGTTTTTTCTGTTAGATATTGGAGCTGTTCCGACAGTGCCGTATTTGTTGTTTTTCTGTTAGATATTGGAGCTGTTCAGAGAGTGCGGTATTACTTGCTTTTCTGTTAGATATTGGAGCTGTCCCGACAGTGTGGTATTTGTTGTTTTTCTATTAGATATTGGAGCTGTTCAGACAGTGTGGTATTTGTTGTTTTTCTGTTAGATATTGGAGGTGTTCAGACAGTACGGTATTTGTTGTTTTCCTGTTAGATATTGGAGCTGTTCCGACAGTGTGGTATTTGTTGTTTTTCTGTTAGATATTGGGGCTGTTCAGTGTTCAGACAGTGCGGTATTTGTTTTTTTTTCTGTTAGATATTGGAGCTGTTTCGACAGTGCGGTATTTGTTGTTTTTCTGTTAGACATTGGAGCTGTTCCGACAGTGTGGTATTTGTTGTTTTTTCTGTTAGATATTGGAGCTGTTCCGACAGTGCGGTATTTGTTGTTTTTCTGTTAGATATTGGAGCTGTTCCGACAGTGTGGTATTTGTTGTTTTTCTGTTAGATATTGGAGATGTTCCGACAGTGCAGTATTTGTTGTTTTCCTGTTAGATATTGGAGCTGTTCAGGCGGTGTGGTATTTGTTGGTTTTCTGTTAGATATTGGAGCTGTTCAGACAGTGCGGTATTTTTTGTTTTCCTGTTAGATATTGGAGCTGTTCCGACAGTGCGGAATTTATTGTTTTTCTGTTAGATATTGGAGCTGTTCAGACAGTATGGTATTGGGGTTTTTTCTGTTAGATATTGGAGCTGTTCAGACAATATGGTATTTGTTGTTTTTCTGTTAGATATTGGAGCTGTTCCGACAGTGCGGTATTTGCTGATTTTCTGTTAGATATTGGAACTGTTCCGACAGTATGGTATTTGTTGTTTTTCTGTTAGATATTGGAACTGTTCCGACAGTGTGGTATTTGTTGTTTTTCTGTTAGATATTGGAGCTGTTCCGACAGTGCGGTATTTCTTGTTTTTCTGTTAGATATTGGAGCTGTTCCGACAGTGCGGTATTTGTTGTTTTTCTGTTAGATATTGGAGCTGTTTCGACAGTGCGGTATTTGTTGTTTTTCTGTTAGATATTGGAGCTGTTCCGACAGTGTGGTATTTGTTGTTTTTTCTGTTAGATATTGGAGCTGTTCCGACAGTGCGGTATTTGTTGTTTTTCTGTTAGATATTGGAGCTGTTCCGACAGTGCAGTATTTGTTGTTTTTTCTGTTAGATATTGGAGCTGTTCCGACAGTGTGGTATTTGTTGTTTTTCTGTTAGATATTGGAGCTGTTCGACAGTGCGGTATCTGCTGTTTTTCTCTTAGATATTGGAGCTGTTCCGACAGTGCGGTATTTGTTGTTTTTCTATTAGATATTGGAGCTGTTCCGACAGTGTGGTATTTGTTGTTTTTCTGTTAGATATTGGAGCTGTTCAGGCGGTGTGGTATTTGTTGGTTTTCTGTTAGATATTGGAGCTGTTCAGTGTTCAGACAGTGCGGTATTTGTTGTTTTTCTGTTAGATATTGGAACTGTTTCGACAGTGCGGTATTTGTTGTTTTTCTCTTAGATATTGGAGCTGTTCAGACAATATGGTATTTGTTGTTTTTCTGTTAGATATTGGAGCTGTTCCGACAGTGCGGTATTTGCTGATTTTCTGTTAGATATTGGAACTGTTCCGACAGTATGGTATTTGTTGTTTTTCTGTTAGATATTGGAACTGTTCCGACAGTGTGGTATTTGTTGTTTTTCTGTTAGATATTGGAGCTGTTCCGACAGTGCGGTATTTCTTGTTTTTCTTGTTAGATATTGGAGCTGTTCCGACAGTGCGGTATTTGTTGTTTTTCTGTTAGATATTGGAGCTGTTCAGTGTTCAGACAGTGCGGTATTTGTTGTTTTTCTGTTAGATATTGGAGCTGTTTCGACAGTGCGGTATTTGTTGTTTTTCTGTTAGATATTGGAGCTGTTCCGACAGTGTGGTATTTGTTGTTTTTTCTGTTAGATATTGGAGCTGTTCCGACAGTGCGGTATTTGTTGTTTTTCTGTTAGATATTGGAGCTGTTCCAACACTGCTGTATTTGTTGTTTTTCTGTTAGATATTGGAGCTGTTCCGACAGTGTGGTATTTGTTGTTTTTCTCTTAGATATTGGAGCTGTTCAACAGTGCAGTATTTGCTGTTTTTCTGTTAGATATTGGAGCTGTTCCGACAGTGTGGTATTTGTTGTTTTTCTGTTAGATATTGGAGCTGTTCAGGCGGTGTGGTATTTGTTGGTTTTCTGTTAGATATTGGAGCTGTTCACACAGTGCGGTATTTTTTGTTTTCCTGTTAGATATTGGAGCTGTTCCGACAGTGTGGTATTTGTTGTTTTTCTGTTAGATATTGGAGCTGTTCAGACAGTGTGGTATTTGTTGTTTTTATGTTAGATATTGGAGCTGTTCCGACAGTGTGGTATTTGTTGTTTTTCTGTTAGATATTGGAGCTGTTCCGACAGTGTGGTATTTGTTGTTTTTTCTGTTAGATATTGGAGCTGTTCCGACAGTGCGGTATTTGTTGTTTTTCTGTTAGATATTGGAGCTGTTCCGACAGTGCAGTATTTGTTGTTTTTTCTGTTAGATATTGGAGCTGTTCCGACAGTGTGGTATTTGTTGTTTTTCTGTTAGATATTGGAGCTGTTCGACAGTGCGGTATCTGCTGTTTTTCTGTTAGATATTGGAGCTGTTCCGACAGTGCGGTATTTGTTGTTTTTCTATTAGATATTGGAGCTGTTCCGACAGTGTGGTATTTGTTGTTTTTCTGTTAGATATTGGAGCTGTTCAGGCGGTGTGGTATTTGTTGGTTTTCTGTTAGATATTGGAGCTGTTCAGTGTTCAGACAGTGCGGTATTTGTTGTTTTTCTGTTAGATATTGGAACTGTTTCGACAGTGCGGTATTTGTTGTTTTTCTCTTAGATATTGGAGCTGTTCAGACAATATGGTATTTGTTGTTTTTCTGTTAGATATTGGAGCTGTTCCGACAGTGCGGTATTTGCTGATTTTCTGTTAGATATTGGAACTGTTCCGACAGTATGGTATTTGTTGTTTTTCTGTTAGATATTGGAACTGTTCCGACAGTGTGGTATTTGTTGTTTTTCTGTTAGATATTGGAGCTGTTCCGACAGTGCGGTATTTCTTGTTTTTCTTGTTAGATATTGGAGCTGTTCCGACAGTGCGGTATTTGTTGTTTTTCTGTTAGATATTGGAGCTGTTCAGTGTTCAGACAGTGCGGTATTTGTTGTTTTTCTGTTAGATATTGGAGCTGTTTCGACAGTGCGGTATTTGTTGTTTTTCTGTTAGATATTGGAGCTGTTCCGACAGTGTGGTATTTGTTGTTTTTTCTGTTAGATATTGGAGCTGTTCCGACAGTGCGGTATTTGTTGTTTTTCTGTTAGATATTGGAGCTGTTCCAACACTGCTGTATTTGTTGTTTTTCTGTTAGATATTGGAGCTGTTCCGACAGTGTGGTATTTGTTGTTTTTCTCTTAGATATTGGAGCTGTTCAACAGTGCAGTATTTGCTGTTTTTCTGTTAGATATTGGAGCTGTTCCGACAGTGTGGTATTTGTTGTTTTTCTGTTAGATATTGGAGCTGTTCAGGCGGTGTGGTATTTGTTGGTTTTCTGTTAGATATTGGAGCTGTTCACACAGTGCGGTATTTTTTGTTTTCCTGTTAGATATTGGAGCTGTTCCGACAGTGCGGTATTTGTTGTTTTTCTGTTAGATATTGGAGCTGTTCAGACAGTGTGGTATTTGTTGTTTTTATGTTAGATATTGGAGCTGTTCCGACAGTGTGGTATTTATTGTTTTTCTGTTAGATATTGGAGCTGTTCAGATAGTGTGGTATTTGTTGTTTTTCTGTTAGATATTATAGCTGTTCCGACAGTGTGGTATTTATTGTTTTTCTCTTAGATATTGGAGCTGTTCAGACCGTGCGGTATTTGTTGTTTTTCTGTTAGATATTGGAGCTGTTCCGACAGTGTGGTATTTGTTGTTTTTCTGTTAGATATTGGAACTGTTCCGACAGTGCGGTATTTGCTGTTTTTCTGTTAGATATTGGAGCTGTTCCGATAGTGTGGTAGTTGTTGTTTTTCTGTTAGACTTTGGAACTATTGCGACTGTGCGGTATTTGTTGTTTTTCTGTTAGATATTGGAGCTGTTCCGACAGTGCGGTATTTGTTGTTTTTCTGTTAGATATTGGAACTATTCCGACAGTGCGGTAATTGTTGTTTTTCTGCTAGATATTGGAGCTGTTCCGACAGTGCGGTATTTGTTGTTTTTCTGTTAGATATTGGAGCTGTTCAGTGTTCAGACAGTGCGGTTTTGTTGTTTTTCTGTTAGATATTGGAGCTGTTTCGACAGTGCGGTATTTGTTGTTTTTCTGTTAGATATTGGAGCTGTTCCGACAGTGTGGTATTTGTTGTTTTTTCTGTTAGATATTGGAGCTGTTCCGACAGTGCGGTATTTGTTGTTTTTCTGTTAGATATTGGAACTGTTCCGACAGTGTAGTATTTGTTGTTTTCTGTTAGATATTGGAGCTGTTCCGACAGTGCGGTATTTGTTGTTTTTCTGTTAGATATTGGAGCTGTTCAGAGAATGCGGTATTTCTTGCTTTTCTGTTAGATATTGGAGCTGTCCCGACAGTGTGGTATTTGTTGTTTTTCTGTTAGATATTGCAGCTGTTCAGACAGTGTGGTATTTATTGTTTTTCTGTTAGATATTGGAGCTGTTCAGACAGTACGGTATTTGTTGTTTTCCTGTTAGATATTGGAGCTGTTCCGACAGTGTGGTATTTGTTGTTTTTCTGTTAGATATTGGGGCTGTTCAGTGTTCAGAAAGTGCGGTATTTGGTTTTATTCTGTTAGATATTGGAGCTGTTTCGACAGTGCGGTATTTGTTGTTTTTATGTTAGATATTGGAGCTGTTCCGACAGTGTAGTATTTTTTATTTTTTTTGTTAGATATTGGAGCTGTTCAGAGAGTGCGGTATTTCTTGCTTTTCTATTAGATATTGGAGCTGTCCCGACATTGTGGTATTTGTTGTTTTTCTGTTAGATATTGGAGCTGTTCAGACAGTGTGGTATTTATTGTTTTTCTGTTAGATATTGGAGCTGTTCCGACAGTGTGGTATTTGTTGTTTTTCTGTTAGATATTGGGGCTGTTCAGTGTTCAGACAGTGCGGTATTTGGTTTTATTCTGTTAGATATTGGAGCTGTTTCGACAGTGCGGTATTTGTTGTTTTTCTGTTAGATATTGGAGCTGTTCCGACAGTGTAGTATTTGTTGTTTTTTCTGTTAGATATTGGAGCTGTTCAGACAGTGCGGTATTTGTTGTTTTTCTGTTAGATATTGGAGCTGTTCGACAGTGCAGTATTTGCTGTTTTTCTGTTAGATATTGGAGCTGTTCCGACAGTGTGGTATTTGTTGTTTTTCTGTTAGATATTGGAACTGTTCAGGCGGTGTGGTATTTGTTGGTTTTCTGTTAGATATTGGAGCTGTTCTCACAGTGCGGTATTTTTTGTTTTCCTGTTAGATATTGGAGTTGTTCCGACAGTGCGGTATTTGTTGTTTTTCTGTTAGATATTTGAGCTGTTCAGACAGTGTGGTATTTGTTGTTTTTCTGTTAGATATTGGAGCTGTTTAGACAGTGTGGTATTTGTTGTTTTTCTGTTAGATATTGGAGCTGTTCCGACAGTGTGGTATTTATTGTTTTTCTGTTAGATATTGGAGCTGTTCAGATAGTGTGGTATTTGTTGTTTTTCTGTTAGATATTGGAGCTGCTCCGACAGTGCGGTATTTATTGTTTTTCTCTTAGATATTGGAGCTGTTCAGACAGTGCGGTATTTCTTGTTTTTCTGTTAGATATTGGAGCTGTTCCGACAGTGTGGTATTTGTTGTTTTTCTCTTAGATATTGGAACTGTTCCGACAGTGCGGTATTTGCTGTTTTTCTGTTAGATATTGGAGCTGTTCCGACAGTGTGGTAGTTGTTGTTTTTCTGTTAGACTTTGGAACTGTTCCGACTGTGCGGTATTTGTTGTTTTTCTGTTAGATATTGGAGCTGTTCCGACAGTGCGGTATTTGTTGTTTTTCTGTTAGATATTGGAACTATTCCGACAGTATGGTATTTGTTGTTTTTCTGTTAGATATTGGAGCTGTTCCAACAGTGCGGTAATTGTTGTTTTTCTGCTAGATATTGGAGCTGTTCCGACAGTGCGGTATTTGTTCTTTTTCTATTAGATATTGGAGCTGTTCAGTGTTCAGACAGTGCGGTTTTGTTGTTTTTCTGTTAGATATTGGAGCTGTTTCGACATTGCGGTATTTGTTGTTTTTCTGTTAGATATTGGAGCTGTTCCGACAGTGTGGTATTTGTTGTTTTTTCTGTTAGATATTGGAGCTGTTCCGACAGTGCGGTATTTGTTGTTTTTCTGTTAGATATTGGAACTGTTCCGACAGTGTAGTATTTGTTGTTTTCTGTTAGATATTGGAGCTGTTCCGACAGTGCGGTATTTGTTGTTTTTCTGTTAGATATTGGAGCTGTTCAGAGTATGCGGTATTTCTTGTTTTTCTGTTAGATATTGGAGCTGTCCGACAGTGTGGTATTTGTTGTTTTTCTGTTAGATATTGCAGCTGTTCAGACAGTGTGGTATTTATTGTTTTTCGGTTAGATATTGGAGCTGTTCAGACAGTACGGTATTTGTTGTTTTCCTGTTAGATATTGGAGCTGATCCGACAGTGTGGTATTTGTTGTTTTTCTGTTAGATATTGGGGCTGTTCAGTGTTCAGAAAGTGCGGTATTTGGTTTTATTCTGTTAGATATTGGAGCTGTTTCGACAGTGCGGTATTTGTTGTTTTTATGTTAGATATTGGAGCTGTTCCGACAGTGTAGTATTTTTTATTTTTTTTGTTAGATATTGGAGCTGTTCAGAGAGTGCGGTATTTCTTGCTTTTCTGTTAGATATTGGAGCTGTCCCGACATTGTGGTATTTGTTGTTTTTCTGTTAGATATTGCAGCTGTTCAGACAGTGTGGTATTTATTGTTTTTCTGTTAGATATTGGAGCTGTTCAGACAGTACGGTATTTGTTGTTTTCCTGTTAGATATTGGAGCTGTTCCGACAGTGTGGTATTTGTTGCTTTTCTGTTAGAAATTGGGGCTGTTCAGTGTTCAGACAGTGCGGTATTTGGTTTTATTCTGTTAGATATTGGAGCTGTTTCGACAGTGCGGTATTTGTTGTTTTTATGTTAGATATTGGAGCTGTTCCGACAGTGTAGTATTTGTTTTTTTTTGTTAGATATTGGAGCTGTTCAGAGAGTGCGGTATTTCTTGCTTTTCTGTTAGATATTGGAGCTGTCCCGACATTGTGGTATTTGTTGTTTTTCTGTTAGATATTGGAGCTGTTCAGACAGTGTGGTATTTATTGTTTTTCTGTTAGATATTGGAGCTGTTCCGACAGTGTGGTATTTGTTGTTTTTCTGTTAGATATTGGGGCTGTTCAGTGTTCAGACAGTGCGGTATTTGGTTTTATTCTGTTAGATATTGGAGCTTTTTCGACAGTGCGGTATTTGTTGTTTTTCTGTTAGATATTGGATCTGTTCCGACAGTGTAGTATTTGTTGTTTTTTCTGTTAGATATTGGAGCTGTTCCGACCGTGCGGTATTTGTTGTTTTTCTGTTAGATATTGGAGCTGTTCAGGCGGAGTGGTATTTGTTGGTTTTCTGTTAGATATTGGAGCTGTTCAGACAGTGCGGTATTTTTTGTTTTTCTGTTAGATTTTGGAGCTGTTCAGACAGTGTGATATTTGTTGTTTTTCTGTTAGATATTGGAGCTGTTCAGACAGTGTGGTATTTGTTGTTTTTTCTGTTAGATATTGGAGCTGTTCAGTGTTCAGACAGTGCGGTATTTGTTGTTTTTCTGTTAGATATTGGATCTGTTCCGACAGTGCGGTATTTGTTGTTTTTTCTGTTAGATATTGGAATTGTTCCGACAGTGTAGTATTTGTTGTTTTCTGTTAGATATTGGAGCTGTTCAGACAGTGTGGTATTTGTTGTTTTTCTGTTAGATATTGGAGCTGTTCCGACAGTGCGGTATTTGTTGTTTTTCTGTTAGATATTGGAGCTGTTCCGACAGTGTGGTATTTGTTGTTTTTCTGTTAGATATTGGAGCTGTTCAGACAGTGCGGTATTTGTTGTTTTTCTGTTAGATATTGGAGTTGTTCCGACAGTGTGGTATTTGTTGTTGTTCTGTTAGATATTGGAGCTGTTCCGACAGTGCGGTATTTGTTGTTTTTCTGTTAGATATTGGAGCTGTTCCGACAGTGCGGTATTTGTTGTTTTTCTGTTAGATATTGCAGCTGTCCCGACAGTGTGGTATTTGTTGTTTTTCTGTTAGATATTGGAGCTGTTCAGGCGGTGTGGTATTTGTTGGTTTTCTGTTAGATATTGGAGGTGTTCAGACAGTACGGTATTTGTTGTTTTCCTGTTAGATATTGGAGCTGTTCCGACAGTGTGGTATTTGTTGTTTTTCTGTTAGATATTGGGGCTGTTCAGTGTTCAGACAGTGCGGTATTTGGTTTTATTCTATTAGATATTGGAGCTGTTTCGACAGTGCGGTATTTGTTGTTTTTATGTTAGATATTGGAGCTGTTCCGACAGTGTAGTATTTGTTGTTTTTTCTGTTAGATATTGGAGCTGTTCAGAGAGTGCGGTATTTCTTGCTTTTCTGTTAGATATTGGAGCTGTCCCGACAGTGTGGTATTTGTTGTTTTTCTGTTAGATATTGCAGCTGTTCAGACAGTGTGGTATTTATTGTTTTTCTGTTAGATATTGGAGCTGTTCAGACAGTACGGTATTTGTTGTTTTCCTGTTAGATATTGGAGCTGTTCAGACAGTGTGGTATTTGTTGTTTTTCTGTTAGATATTGGGGCTGTTCAGTGTTCAGACAGTGCGGTATTTGGTTTTATTCTGTTAGATATTGGAGCTGTTTCGACAGTGCGGTATTTGTTGTTTTTATGTTAGATATTGGAGCTGTTCCGACAGTGTAGTATTTGTTGTTTTTTCTGTTAGATATTGGAGCTGTTCCGACAGTGCGGTATTTGTTGTTTTTCTATTAGATATTGGTGCTGTTCCGACAGTGCGGTATTTGTTGTTTTCCTGTTAGATATTGGAGCTGTTCAGGCGGTGTGGTATTTGTTGGTTTTCTGTTAGATATTGGAGCTGTTCAGACAGTGTGGTATTTGTTTTTTTTCTGTTAGATTTTGGAGCTGTTCAGTGTTCAGACAGTGCGGTATTTGTTGTTTTTCTGTTAGATATTGGATCTGTTCCGACAGTGCGGTATTTGTTGTTTTTCTGTTAGATATTGGAACTGTTCCGACAGTGTAGTATTTGTTGTTTTCTGTTAGATATTGGAGCTGTTCCGACAGTGCGGTATTTGTTGTTTTTCTGTTAGATATTGGAGCTGTTTGGAGAATGCGGTATTTCTTGCTTTTCTGTTAGATATTGGAGCTGTCCCGACAGTGTGGTATTTGTTGTTTTTCTGTTAGATATTGCAGCTGTTCAGACAGTGTGGTATTTATTGTTTTTCTGTTAGATATTGGAGCTGTTCAGACAGTACGGTATTTGTTGTTTTCCTGTTAGATATTGGAGCTGTTCCGACAGTGTGGTATTTGTTGTTTTTCTGTTAGATATTGGGGCTGTTCAGTGTTCAGACAGTGCGGTATTTGGTTTTATTCTGTTAGATATTGGAGCTGTTTCGACAGTGCGGTATTTGTTGTTTTTATGTTAGATATTGGAGCTGTTCCGACAGTGTAGTATTTGTTGTTTTTTCTGTTAGATATTGGAGCTGTTCCGACAGTGCGGTATTTGTTGTTTTTCTGTTAGATATTGGTGCTGTTCCGACAGTGCGGTATTTGTTGTTTTCCTGTTAGATATTGGAGCTGTTCAGGCGGTGTGGTATTTGTTGGTTTTCTGTTAGATATTGGAGCTGTTCAGACAGTGCGGTATTTTTTGTTTTTCTGTTAGATATTGGAGCTGTTCAGACAGTGTGATATTTGTTGTTTTTCTGTTAGATATTGGAGCTGTTCAGACATTGTGGTATTTGTTTTTTTTCTGTTAGATATTGGAGCTGTTCAGTGTTCAGACAGTGCGGTATTTGTTGTTTTTCTGTTACATATTGGATCTGTTACGACAGTGCGGTATTTGTTGTTTTTCTGTTAGATATTGGAACTGTTCCGACAGTGTAGTATTTGTTGTTTTCTGTTAGATATTGGAGCTGTTCCGACAGTGCGGTATTTGTTGTTTTTCTGTTAGATATTGGAGCTGTTCAGAGAATGCGGTATTTCTTGCTTTTCTGTTAGATATTGGAGCTGTCCCGACAGTGTGGTATTTGTTGTTTTTCTGTTAGATATTGCAGCTGTTCAGACAGTGTGGTATTTATTGTTTTTCTGTTAGATATTGGAGCTGTTCAGACAGTACGGTATTTGTTGTTTTCCTGTTTGATATTGGAGCTGTTCCGACAGTGTGGTATTTGTTGTTTTTCTGTTAGATATTGGGGCTGTTCAGTGTTCAGACAGTGCGGTATTTGGTTTTATTCTGTTAGATATTGGAGCTGTTTCGACAGTGCGGTATTTGTTGTTTTTATGTTAGATATTGGAGCTGTTCCGACAGTGTAGTATTTGTTGTTTTTTCTGTTAGATATTGGAGCTGTTCAGAGAGTGCGGTATTTCTTGCTTTTCTGTTAGATATTGGAGCTGTCCCGACATTGTGGTATTTGTTGTTTTTCTGTTAGATTTTGGAGCTGTTCAGTGTTCAGACAGTGCGGTATTTGTTGTTTTTCTGTTAGATATTGGATCTGTTCCGACAGTGCGGTATTTGTTGTTTTTTCTGTTAGATATTGGAATTGTTCCGACAGTGTAGTATTTGTTGTTTTCTGTTAGATATTGGAGCTGTTCAGACAGTGTGGTATTTATTATTTTTCTGTTAGATATTGGAGCTGTTCAGACAGTGTGGTATTTGTTGTTTTTCTGTTAGATATTGGAGCTGTTCAGACAGTGTGGTATTTATTGTTTTTCTGTTAGATATTGGAGCTGTTCCGACAGTGTGGTATTTGTTGTTTTTCTGTTAGATATTGGGGCTGTTCGGTGTTCAGACAGTGCGGTATTTGGTTTTATTCTGTTAGATATTGGAGCTGTTTCGACAGTGCGGTATTTGTTGTTTTTCTGTTAGATATTGGAGCTGTTCCGACAGTGTAGTATTTGTTGTTTTTTCTGTTAGATATTGGAGCTGTTCCGACAGTGCGGTATTTGTTGTTTTTCTGTTAGATATTGGAGCTGTTCAGGCGGTGTGGTATTTGTTGGTTTTCTGTTAGATATTGGAGCTGTTCAGACAGTGCGGTATTTTTTGTTTTTCTGTTAGATATTGGAGCTGTTCAGACAGTGTGATATTTGTTGTTTTTCTGTTAGATATTGGAGCTGTTCAGACAGTGTGGTATTTGTTGTTTTTTCTGTTAGATATTGGAGCTGTTCAGTGTTCAGACAGTGCGGTATTTGTTGTTTTTCTGTTAGATATTGGATCTGTTCCGACAGTGCGGTATTTGTTGTTTTTTCTGTTAGATATTGGAATTGTTCCGACAGTGTAGTATTTGTTGTTTTCTGTTAGATATTGGAGCTGTTCAGACAGTGTGGTATTTGTTGTTTTTCTGTTAGATATTGGAGCTGTTCCGACAGTGCGGTATTTGTTGTTTTTCTGTTAGATATTGGAGCTGTTCCGACAGTGTGGTATTTTTGTTTTTCTGTTAGATATTGGAGCTGTTCCGACAGTGTGGTATTTGTTGTTTTTCTGTTAGATATTGGTGCTGTTCAGTGTTCAGACAGTGCGGTATTTGGTTTTATTCTGTTAGATATTGGAGCTGTTTCGACAGTGCGGTATTTGTTGTTTTTATGTTAGATATTGGAGCTGTGCCTACAGTGTAGTATTTGTTGTTTTTTCTGTTAGATATTGGGGCTGTTCAGTGTTCAGACAGTGCGGTATTTGGTTTTATTCTGTTAGATATTGGAGCTGTTTCGACAGTGCGGTATTTGTTGTTTTTATGTTAGATATTGGAGCTGTTCCGACAGTGTAGTATTTGTTGTTTTTTCTGTTAGATATTGGAGCTGTTCCGACAGTGCGGTATTTGTTGTTTTTCTGTTAGATATTGGTGCTGTTCCGACAGTGCGGTATTTGTTGTTTTCCTGTTAGATATTGGAGCTGTTCAGGCGGTGTGGTATTTGTTGGTTTTCTGTTAGATATTGGAGCTGTTCAGACAGTGCGGTATTTTTTGTTTTTCTGTTAGATATTGGAGCTGTTCAGACAGTGTGATATTTGTTGTTTTTCTGTTAGATATTGGACCTGTTCAGACATTGTGGTATTTGTTTTTTTTCTGTTAGATATTGGAGCTGTTCAGTGTTCAGACAGTGCGGTATTTGTTGTTTTTCTGTTACATATTGGATCTGTTACGACAGTGCGGTATTTGTTGTTTTTCTGTTAGATATTGGAACTGTTCCGACAGTGTAATATTTGTTGTTTTCTGTTAGATATTGGAGCTGTTCCGACAGTGCGGTATTTGTTGTTTTTCTGTTAGATATTGGAGCTGTTCAGAGAATGCGGTATTTCTTGCTTTTCTGTTAGATATTGGAGCTGTCCCGACAGTGTGGTATTTGTTGTTTTTCTGTTAGATATTGCAGCTGTTCAGACAGTGTGGTATTTATTGTTTTTCTGTTAGATATTGGAGCTGTTCAGACAGTACGGTATTTGTTGTTTTCCTGTTTGATATTGGAGCTGTTCCGACAGTGTGGTATTTGTTGTTTTTCTGTTAGATATTGGGGCTGTTCAGTGTTCAGACAGTGCGGTATTTGGTTTTATTCTGTTAGATATTGGAGCTGTTTCGACAGTGCGGTATTTGTTGTTTTTATGTTAGATATTGGAGCTGTTCCGACAGTGTAGCATTTGTTGTTTTTTCTGTTAGATATTGGAGCTGTTCAGAGAGTGCGGTATTTCTTGCTTTTCTGTTAGATATTGGAGCTGTCCCGACATTGTGGTATTTGTTGTTTTTCTGTTAGATTTTGGAGCTGTTCAGTGTTCAGACAGTGCGGTATTTGTTGTTTTTCTGTTAGATATTGGATCTGTTCCGACAGTGCGGTATTTGTTGTTTTTTCTGTTAGATATTGGAATTGTTCCGACAGTGTAGTATTTGTTGTTTTCTGTTAGATATTGGAGCTGTTCAGACAGTGTGGTATCTATTGTTTTTCTGTTAGATATTGGAGCTGTTCAGACAGTGTGGTATTTGTTGTTTTTCTGTTAGATATTGGAGCTGTTCAGACAGTGTGGTATTTATTGTTTTTCTGTTAGATATTGGAGCTGTTCCGACAGTGTGGTATTTGTTGTTTTTCTGTTAGATATTGGGGCTGTTCGGTGTTCAGACAGTGCGGTATTTGGTTTTATTCTGTTAGATATTGGAGCTGTTTCGACAGTGCGGTATTTGTTGTTTTTCTGTTAGATATTGGAGCTGTTCCGACAGTGTAGTATTTGTTGTTTTTTCTGTTAGATATTGGAGCTGTTCCGACAGTGCGGTATTTGTTGTTTTTCTGTTAGATATTGGAGCTGTTCAGGCGGTGTGGTATTTGTTGGTTTTCTGTTAGATATTGGAGCTGTTCAGACAGTGCGGTATTTTTTGTTTTTCTGTTAGATATTGGAGCTGTTCAGACAGTGTGATATTTGTTGTTTTTCTGTTAGATATTGGAGCTGTTCAGACAGTGTGGTATTTGTTGTTTTTTCTGTTAGATATTGGAGCTGTTCAGTGTTCAGACAGTGCGGTATTTGTTGTTTTTCTGTTAGATATTGGATCTGTTCCGACAGTGCGGTATTTGTTGTTTTTTCTGTTAGATATTGGAATTGTTCCGACAGTGTAGTATTTGTTGTTTTCTGTTAGATATTGGAGCTGTTCAGACAGTGTGGTATTTGTTGTTTTTCTGTTAGATATTGGAGCTGTTCCGACAGTGCGGTATTTGTTGTTTTTCTGTTAGATATTGGAGCTGTTCCGACAGTGTGGTATTTTTGTTTTTCTGTTAGATATTGGAGCTGTTCCGACAGTGTGGTATTTGTTGTTTTTCTGTTAGATATTGGTGCTGTTCAGTGTTCAGACAGTGCGGTATTTGGTTTTATTCTGTTAGATATTGGAGCTGTTTCGACAGTGCGGTATTTGTTGTTTTTATGTTAGATATTGGAGCTGTGCCTACAGTGTAGTATTTGTTGTTTTTTCTGTTAGATATTGGAGCTGTTCAGAGAGTGCGGTATTTTTTGCTTTTCTGTTAGATATTGGAGCTGTCCCGACAGTGTGGTATTTGTTGTTTTTCTGTTAGATATTGGAGCTGTTCAGACAGTGTGGTATTTATTGTTTTTCTGTTAGATATTGGAGCTGTTCAGACAGTACGGTATTTGTTGTTTTCCTGTTAGATATTGGAGCTGTTCCGACAGTGTGGTATTTGTTGTTTTTCTGTTAGATATTGGGGCTGTTCAGTGTTCAGACAGTGCGGTATTTGGTTTTATTCTGTTAGATATTGGAGCTGTTTCGACAGTGCGGTATTTGTTGTTTTTATGTTAGATATTGGAGCTGTTCCGACAGTGTAGTATTTGTTGTTTTTTCTGTGAGATATTGGAGCTGTTCCGACAGTGCGGTATTTGTTGTTTTTCTGTTAAATATTGGTGCTGTTCCGACAGTGCGGTATTTGTTGTTTTCCTGTTAGATATTGGAGCTGTTCAGGCGGTGTGGTATTTGTTAGTTTTCTGTTAGATATTGGAGCTGTTCAGAGAGTGCGGTATTTTTTGTTTTTCTGTTAGATATTGGAGCTGTTCAGACAGTGTGGTATTTGTTGTTTTTTCTGTTAGATATTGGAGCTGTTCAGTGTTCAGACAGTGCGGTATTTGTTGTTTTTCTGTTAGATATTGGATCTGTTCCGACAGTGCGGTATTTGTTGTTTCTTCTGTTAGATATTGGAACTGTTCCGACAGTGTAGTATTTGTTGTTTTCTGTTAGATATTGGAGCTGTTCCGACAGTGTGGTATTTGTTGTTTTTCTGTTAGATATTGGGGCTGTTCAGTGTTCAGACAGTGCGGTATTTGGTTTTATTCTGTTAGTTATTAGTGCTGTTTCGACAGTGCGGTATTTGTTGTTTTTATGTTAGATATTGGAGCTGTTCCGACAGTGTAGTATTTGTTGTTTTTTCTGTGAGATATTGGAGCTGTTCCGACAGTGCGGTATTAGTTGTTTTTCTGTTAAATATTGGTGCTGTTCCGACAGTGCGGTATTTGTTGTTTTCCTGTTAGATATTGGAGCTGTTCAGGCGGTGTGGTATTTGTTAGTTTTCTGTTAGATATTGGAGCTGTTCAGAGAGTGCGGTATTTTTTGTTTTTCTGTTAGATATTGGAGCTGTTCAGACAGTGTGGTATTTGTTGTTTTTTCTGTTAGATATTGGAGCTGTTCAGTGTTCAGACAGTGCGGTATTTGTTGTTTTTCTGTTAGATATTGGATCTGTTCCGACAGTGCGGTATTTGTTGTTTCTTCTGTTAGATATTGGAACTGTTCCGACAGTGTAGTATTTGTTGTTTTCTGTTAGATATTGGAGCTGTTCAGACAGTGTGGTATTTGTTTTTTTTCTGTTAAATATTGGAGCTGTTCCGACAGTGTGGTATTTGTTGTTTTTCTGTTAGATATTGGATCTGTTCCGACAGTGCGGTATTTGTTGTTTTTCTGTTAGATATTGGAGCTGTTCCGACAGTGTGGTATTTGCTGTTGTTCTGTTAGATATTGGAGCTGGTCCGACAGTGCGGTATTTGTTGTTTTTCTGTTAGATATTGGAGCTGTTCCGACAGTGCGGTATTTGTTGTTTTTCTGTTAGATATTGGAGCTGTTCAGACAGTGTGGTATTTGTTGTTTTTCTGTTAGATATTGGAGCTGTTCCGACAGTGTGGTATTTGTTGTTTTTCTGTTAGATATTGGAGCTGTTCAGACAGTGTGGTATTTGTTGTTTTTCTGTTAAATATTGGAGCTGTTCCGACAGTGTGGTATTTGTTGTTTTTCTGTTAGATATTGGAGCTGTTCAGACAGTGTGATATTTGTTGTTTTTCTGTTAGATATTGGAGCTGTTCCGACAGTGCGGTATTTGTTGTTTTTCTGTTAGATATTGGAGCTGTTCCGATAGTGCGGTATTTGTTGTTTTTCTGTTAGATATTGGAGCTGTTCCGACAGTGCGGTATTTGCTGTTTTTCTGTTAGATATTGGAACTGTTCCGACAGTATGGTATTTGTTGCTTTTCTGTTAGATATTGGATCTGTTCCGACAGTGCGGTATTTGTTGTTTTTTCTATTAGATATTGGAATTGTTCCGACAGTGTAGTATTTGTTGTTTTCTGTTAGATATTGGAGCTGTTCAGACAGTGTGGTATTTGTTGTTTTTCTGTTAGATATTGGAGCTGTTCCGACAGTGCGGTATTTGTTGTTTTTCTGTTAGATATTGGAGCTGTTCCGACAGTGTGGTATTTGTTGTTTTTCTGTTAGATATTGGAGCTGTTCCGACAGTGTGGTATTTGTTGTTTTTCTGTTAGATATTGGGGCTGTTCAGTGTTCAGACAGTGCGGTATTTGGTTTTATTCTGTTAGATATTGGAGCTGTTTCGACAGTGCGGTATTTGTTGTTTTTATGTTAGATATTGGAGCTGTTCCGACAGTGTAGTATTTGTTGTTTTTTCTGTTAGATATTGGAGCTGTTCAGAGAGTGCGGTATTTTTTGCTTTTCTGTTAGATATTGGAGCTGTCCCGACAGTGTGGTATTTGTTGTTTTTCTGTTAGATATTGGAGCTGTTCAGACAGTGTGGTATTTATTGTTTTTCTGTTAGATATTGGAGCTGTTCAGACAGTACGGTATTTGTTGTTTTCCTGTTAGATATTGGAGCTGTTCCGACAGTGTGGTATTTGTTGTTTTTCAGTTAGATATTGGGGCTGTTCAGTGTTCAGACAGTGCGGTATTTGGTTTTATTCTGTTAGATATTGGAGCTGTTTCGACAGTGCGGTATTTGTTGTTTTTATGTTAGATATTGGAGCTGTTCCGACAGTGTAGTATTTGTTGTTTTTTCTGTGAGATATTGGAGCTGTTCCGACAGTGCGGTATTTGTTGTTTTTCTGTTAGATATTGGTGCTGTTCCGACAGTGCGGTATTTGTTGTTTTCCTGTTAGATATTGGAGCTGTTCAGCCGGTGTGGTATTTGTTGGTTTTCTGTTAGATATTGGAGCTGTTCAGACAGTGCGGTATTTTTTGTTTTTCTGTTAGATATTGGAGCTGTTCAGACAGTGTGGTATTTGTTGTTTTTTCTGTTAGATATTGGAGCTGTTCAGTGTTCAGACAGTGCGGAATTTTTATTTTTCTGTTAGATATTGGATCTGTTCCGACAGTGCGGTATTTGTTGTTTCTTCTGTTAGATATTGGAACTGTTCCGACAGTGTAGTATTTGTTGTTTTCTGTTAGATATTGGAGCTGTTCAGACAGTGTGGTATTTGTTGTTTTTCTGTTAAATATTGGAGCTGTTCCGACAGTGTGGTATTTGTTGTTTTTCTGTTAGATATTGGATCTGTTCCGACAGTGCGGTATTTGTTGTTTTCCTGTTAGATATTGGAGCTGTTCCAACAGTGCGGTATTTGTTGTTTTTCTGTTAGATATTGGAGCTGTTCAGACAGTGTGGTATTTGTTGTTTTTCTGTTAGATATTGGAGCTGTTCCGACAGTGTGGTATTTGTTGTTTTTCTGTTAGATATTGGAGCTGTTCAGACAGTGTGGTATTTGTTGTTTTTCTGTTAAATATTGGAGCTGTTCCGACAGTGTGGTATTTGTTGTTTTTCTCTTAGATATTGGAGCTGTTCAGACAGTGTGGTATTTGTTGTTTTTCTGTTAGATATTGGAGCTGTTCCGACAGTGCGGTATTTTTTGTTTTTCTGTTAGATATTGGAGCTGTTCCGACAGTGCGGTATTTGCTGTTTTTCTGTTAGATATTGGAACTGTTCCGACAGTATGGTATTTGTTGCTTTTCTGTTAGATATTGGAGCTGTTCCGACAGTGTGGTATTTGCTGTTTTTCTCTTAGATATTGGAGGTGTTCAGACAGTGTGGTATTTGTTGTTTTTCTGTTAGATATTGGAGCTGTTCCGACAGTGCGGTATTTGTTGTTTTTCTGTTAGATATTGGAGCTGTTCCGACAGTGCGGTATTTGCTGTTTTTCTGTTAGATATTGGAACTGTTCCGACAGTATGGTATTTGTTGCTTTTCTGTTAGATATTGGAGCTGTTCCGACAGTGTGGTATTTGTTGTTTTTCTGTTAGATTTTGGAACTGTTCCGACTTTGCGGTATTTGTTGTTTTTCAGTTAGATATTGGAGCTGTTCCGACAGTGCGGTATTTCTTGTTTTTCTGTTAGATATTGGAACTGTTCCGACAGTATGGTATTTGTTGTTTTTCTTATAGATATTGGAGCTGTTCCGACAGTGCGGTAATTGTTGTTTTTCTGTTAGATATTGGAGCTGTTCCGACAGTGCGGTATTTCTTGTTTTTCTGTTAGATATTGGAGCTGTTCCGACAGTGCGGTATTTGTTGTTTTTCTGTTAGATATTGGAGCTGTTCCGACAGTGTGGTATTTCTTGTTTTTCTGTTAGATATTGGAGCTGTTCCGACAGTGCGGTATTTGTTGTTTTTCTGTTAGATATTGGAGCTGTTCAGGCGGTGTGGTATTTGTTGGTTTTCTGTTAGATATTGGAGCTGTTCACACAGTGCGGTATTTTTTGTTTTCCTGTTAGATATTGGAGCTGTTCCGACAGTGCGGTATTTGTCGTTTTTCTGTTAGATATTGGAGCTGTTCAGACAGTGTGGTATTTGTTGTTTTTCTGTTAGATATTGGAGCTGTTCCGACAGTGTGGTATTTGTTGTTTTTCTCTTAGATATGGGAGCTGTTCAGACAGTGTGGTATTTGTTGTTTTTCTGTTAGACTTTGGAACTGTTCCGACTGTGCGGTATTTGTTTTTTTTCTGTTACATATTGGAGCTGTTCCGACAATGCGGTATTTGTTGTTTTTCTGTTAGATATTGGAACTGTTCCGACAGTATGGTATTTGTTGTTTTTCTGTTAGATATTGGAGCTGTTCCAACAGTGCGGTAATTGTTGTTTTTCTGCTAGATATTGGAGCTGTTCCGACAGTGCGGTATTTGTTGTTTTTCTGTTAGATATTGGAGCTGTTCAGTGTTCAGACAGTGCGGTTTTGTTGTTTTTCTGTTAGATATTGGAGCTTTTTCGACATTGCGGTATTTGTTGTTTTTCTGTTAGATATTGGAGCTGTTCCGACAGTGTGGTATTTGTTGTTTTTCGGTTAGATATTTGAGCTGTTCCGACAGTGCGGTATTTGTTGTTTTTCTGTTAGATATTGGAGCTGTTCAGAGAGTGCGGTATTTCTTGCTTTTCTGTTAGATATTGGAGCTGTCCCGACAGTGTGGTATTTGTTGTTTTTCTGTTAGATATTGGAGCTGTTCAGACAGTGTGGTATTTATTGTTTTTCTGTTAAATATTGGAGCTGTTCAGACAGTACGGTATTTGTTGTTTTTCTGTTAGATATTGGGGCTGTTCAGTGTTCAGAGAGTGCGGTATTTGGTTTTATTCTGTTAGATATTGGAGCTGTTTCGACAGTGCGATATTTGTTGTTTTTATGTTAGATATTGGAGCTGTTCCGACAGTGTAGTATTTGTTGTTTTTTCTGTTAGATATTGGAGCTGTTCCGACAGTGCGGTATTTGTTGTTTTTCTGTTAGATATTGGTGCTGTTCCGACAGTGCGGTATTTGTTGTTTTCCTGTTAGATATTGGAGCTGTTCAGGCGGTGTGGTATTTGTTGGTTTTCTGTTAGATATTGGAGCTGTTCAGACAGTATGGTATTTGTTGCTTTTCTGTTAGATATTGGAGCTGTTCAGACAGTGTGGTATTTGTTGTTTTTCTGTTAGACTTTGGAACTGTTCCGACTGTGCGGTATTTGTTTTTTTTCTGTTACATATTGGAGCTGTTCCGACAATGCGGTATTTGTTGTTTTTCTGTTAGATATTGGAACTGTTCCGACAGTATGGTATTTGTTGTTTTTCTGTTAGATATTGGAGCTGTTCCAACAGTGCGGTAATTGTTGTTTTTCTGCTAGATATTGGAGCTGTTCCGACAGTGCGGTATTTGTTGTTTTTCTGTTAGATATTGGAGCTGTTCAGTGTTCAGACAGTGCGGTTTTGTTGTTTTTCTGTTAGATATTGGAGCTTTTTCGACATTGCGGTATTTGTTGTTTTTCTGTTAGATATTGGAGCTGTTCCGACAGTGTGGTATTTGTTGTTTTTCGGTTAGATATTGGAGCTGTTCCGACAGTGCGGTATTTGTTGTTTTTCTGTTAGATATTGGAACTGTTCCGACAGTGTAGTATTTGTCGTTTTCTGTTAGATATTGGAGCTGTTCCGACAGTGCGGTATTTGTTGTTTTTCTGTTAGATATTGGAGCTGTTCAGAGAGTGCGGTATTTCTTGCTTTTCTGTTAGATATTGGAGCTGTCCCGACAGTGTGGTATTTGTTGTTTTTCTGTTAGATATTGGAGCTGTTCAGACAGTGTGGTATTTATTGTTTTTCTGTTAAATATTGGAGCTGTTCAGACAGTACGGTATTTGTTGTTTTTCTGTTAGATATTGGGGCTGTTCAGTGTTCAGAGAGTGCGGTATTTGGTTTTATTCTGTTAGATATTGGAGCTGTTTCGACAGTGCGATATTTGTTGTTTTTATGTTAGATATTGGAGCTGTTCCGACAGTGTAGTATTTGTTGTTTTTTCTGTTAGATATTGGAGCTGTTCCGACAGTGCGGTATTTGTTGTTTTTCTGTTAGATATTGGTGCTGTTTCGACAGTGCGGTATTTGTTGTTTTCCTATTAGATATTGGAGCTGTTCAGGCGGTGTGGTATTTGTTGGTTTTCTGTTAGATATTGGAGCTATTCAGACAGTATGGTATTTGTTGCTTTTCTGTTAGATATTGGATCTGTTCCGAGAGTGCGGTATTTGTTGTTTTTTCTGTTAGATATTGGAATTGTTCCGACAGTGTAGTATTTGTTGTTTTCTGTTAGATATTGGAGCTGTTCAGACAGTGTGGTATTTGTTGTTTTTCTGTTAGATATTGGAGCTGTTCCGACAGTGCGGTATTTGTTGTTTTTCTGTTAGATATTGGAGCTGTTCCGACAGTGTGGTATTTGTTGTTTTTCTGTTAGATATTGGGGCTGTTCAGTGTTCAGACAGTGCGGTATTTGGTTTTATTCTGTTAGATATTGGAGCTGTTTCGACAGTGCGGTATTTGTTGTTTTTATGTTAGATATTGGAGCTGTTCCGACAGTGTAGTATTTGTTGTTTTTTCTGTTAGATATTGGAGCTGTTCAGAGAGTGCGGTATTTTTTGCTTTTCTGTTAGATATTGGAGCTGTCCCGACAGTGTGGTATTTGTTGTTTTTCTGTTAGATATTGGAGCTGTTCAGACAGTGTGGTATTTATTGTTTTTCTGTTAGATATTGGAGCTGTTCAGACAGTACGGTATTTGTTGTTTTCCTGTTAGATATTGGAGCTGTTCCGACAGTGTGGTATTTGTTGTTTTTCTGTTAGATATTGGGGCTGTTCAGTGTTCAGACAGTGCGATATTTGGTTTTATTCTGTTAGATATTGGAGCTGTTTCGACAGTGCGGTATTTGTTGTTTTTATGTTAGATATTGGAGCTGTTCCGACAGTGTAGTATTTGTTGTTTTTTCTGTGAGATATTGGAGCTGTTCCGCCAGTGCGGTATTTGTTGTTTTTCTGTTAGATATTGGTGCTGTTCCGACAGTGAGGTATTTGTTGTTTTCCTGTTAGATATTGGAGCTGTTCAGGCGGTGTGGTATTTGTTGGTTTTCTGTTAGATATTGGAGCTGTTCAGACAGTGCGGTATTTTTTGTTTTTCTGTTAGATATTGGAGCTGTTCAGACAGTGTGGTATTTGTTGTTTTTTCTGTTAGATATTGGAGCTGTTCAGTGTTCAGACAGTGCGGTATTTGTTGTTTTTCTGTTAGATATTGGATCTGTTCCGACAGTGCGGTATTTGTTGTTTCTTCTGTTAGATATTGGAACTGTTCCGACAGTGTAGTATTTGTTGTTTTCTGTTAGATATTGGAGCTGTTCAGACAGTGTGGTATTTGTTGTTTTTCTGTTAAATATTGGAGCTGTTCCGACAGTGCGGTATTTGTTGTTTTTCTGTTAGATATTGGATCTGTTCCGACAGTGCGGTATTTGTTGTTTTTCTGTTAGATATTGGAGCTGTTCCGACATTGTGGTATTTGCTGTTGTTCTGTTAGATATTCGAGCTGTTCAGACAGTACGGTATTTGTTGTTTTTCTGTTAGATATTGGGGCTGTTCAGTGTTCAGAGAGTGCGGTATTTGGTTTTATTCTGTTAGATATTGGAGCTGTCTCGACAGTGCGATATTTGTTGTTTTTATGTTAGATATTGGAGCTGTTCCGACAGTGTAGTATTTGTTGTTTTTTCTGGTAGATATTGGAGCTGTTCCGACAGTGCGGTATTTGTGTTTTTCTGTTAGATATTGGTGCTGTTCCGACAGTGCGGTATTTGTTGTTTTCCTGTTAGATATTGGAGCTGTTCAGGCGGTGTGGTATTTGTTGGTTTTCTGTTAGATATTGGAGCTGTTCAGACAATGCGGTATTTTTTGTTTTTCTGTTAGATATTGGAGCTGTTCAGACAGTGTGATATTTGTTGTTTTTCTGTTAGATATTGGAGCTGTTCAGACAGTGTGGTATTTGTTGTTTTTTCTGTTAGATATTGGAGCTGTTCAGTGTTCAGACAGTGCGGTATTTGTTGTTTTTCTGTTAGATATTGGATCTGTTCCGACAGTGCGGTATTTGTTGTTTTTTCTGTTAGATATTGGAACTGTTCAGACAGTGTAGTATTTGTTGTTTTCTGTTAGATATTGGAGCTGTTCAGACAGTGTGGTATTTGTTGTTTTTCTGTTAGATATTGGAGCTGTTCCGACAGTGCGGTATTTGTTGTTTTTCTGTTAGATATTGGAGCTGTTCCGACAGTGTGGTATTTGTTGTTTTTCTGTTAGATATTGGAGCTGTTCCGACAGTGCGGTATTTGTTGTTTTTCTGTTAGATATTGGAGCTGTTCCGACAGTGTGGTATTTGTTGTTGTTCTGTTAGATATTGGAGCTGTTCCGACTGTGCGGTATTTGTTGTTTTTCTGTTAGATATTGGAGCTGTTCCGACAGTGCGGTATTTGTTGTTTTTCTGTTAGATATTGGAGCTGTTCAGGCGGTGTGGTATTTGTTGGTTTTCTGTTAGATATTGGAGCTGTTCAGACAATACGGTATTTTTTGTTTTCCTGTTAGATATTGGAGCTGTTCCGACAGTGTAGTATTTGTTGTTTTTTCTGTTAGATATTGGAGCTGTTCCGACAGTGCGGTATTTGTTGTTTTTCTGTTAGATATTGGTGCTGTTCCGACAGTGAGGTATTTGTTGTTTTCCTGTTAGATATTGGAGCTGTTCAGGCGGTGTGGTATTTGTTGGTTTTCTGTTAGATATTGGAGCTGTTCAGACAGTGCGGTATTTTTTGTTTTTCTGTTAGATATTGGAGCTGTTCAGACAGTGTGATATTTGTTGTTTTTCTGTTAAATATTGGAGCTGTTCAGACAGTGTGGTATTTGTTGTTTTTTCTGTTAGATATTGGAGCTGTTCAGTGTTCAGACAGTGCGGTATTTGTTGTTTTTCTGTTAGATATTGGATCTGTTCCGACAGTGCGGTATTTGTTGTTTTTTCTGTTAGATATTGGAACTGTTCCGACAGTGTAGTATTTGTTGTTTTCTGTTAGATATTGGATCTGTTCCGACAGTGCGGTATTTGTTGTTTTTCTGTTAGATATTGGAGCTGTTCCGACAGTGTGGTATTTGCTGTTGTTCTGTTAGATATTGGAGCTGTTCAGACAGTACGGTATTTGTTGTTTTTCTGTTAGATATTGGGGCTGTTCAGTGTTCAGAGAGTGCGGTATTTGGTTTTATTCTGTTAGATATTGGAGCTGTTTCGACAGTGCGATATTTGTTGTTTTTATGTTAGATATTGGAGCTGTTCCGACAGTGTAGTATTTGTTGTTTTTTCTGGTAGATATTGGAGCTGTTCCGACAGTGCGGTATTTGTTGTTTTTCTGTTAGATATTGGTGCTGTTCCGACAGTGCGGTATTTGTTGTTTTCCTGTTAGATATTGGAGCTGTTCAGGCGGTGTGGTATTTGTTGGTTTTCTGTTAGATATTGGAGCTGTTCAGACAGTGCGGTATTTTTTGTTTTTCTGTTAGATATTAGAGCTGTTCAGACAGTGTGATATTTGTTGTTTTTCTGTTAGATATTGGAGCTGTTCAGACAGTGTGGTATTTGTTGTTTTTTCTGTTAGATATTGGAGCTGTTCAGTGTTCAGACAGTGCGGTATTTGTTGTTTTTCTGTTAGATATTGGATCTGTTCCGACAGTGCGGTATTTGTTGTTTTTTCTGTTAGATATTGGAACTGTTCCGACAGTGTAGTATTTGTTGTTTTCTGTTAGATATTGGAGCTGTTCAGACAGTGTGGTATTTGTTGTTTTTCTGTTAGATATTGGAGCTGTTCCGACAGTGCGGTATTTGTTGTTTTTCTGTTAGATATTGGAGCTGTTCCGACAGTGTGGTATTTGTTGTTTTTCTGTTAGATATTGGAGCTGTTCCGACAGTGCGGTATTTGTTGTTTTTCTGTTAGATATTGGAGCTGTTCCGACAGTGTGGTATTTGTTGTTGTTCTGTTAGATATTGGAGCTGTTCCGACTGTGCGGTATTTGTTGTTTTTCTGTTAGATATTGGAGCTGTTCCGACAGTGCGGTATTTGTTGTTTTTCTGTTAGATATTGGAGCTGTTCAGGCGGTGTGGTATTTGTTGGTTTTCTGTTAGATATTGGAGCTGTTCAGACAATACGGTATTTTTTGTTTTCCTGTTAGATATTGGAGCTGTTCCGACAGTGTAGTATTTGTTGTTTTTTCTGTTAGATATTGGAGCTGTTCCGACAGTGCGGTATTTGTTGTTTTTCTGTTAGATATTGGTGCTGTTCCGACAGTGCTGTATTTGTTGTTTTCCTGTTAGATATTGGAGCTGTTCAGGCGGTGTGGTATTTGTTGGTTTTCTGTTAGATATTGGAGCTGTTCAGACAGTGCGGTATTTTTTGTTTTTCTGTTAGATATTGGAGCTGTTCAGACAGTGTGATATTTGTTGTTTTTCTGTTAAATATTGGAGCTGTTCAGACAGTGTGGTATTTGTTGTTTTTTCTGTTAGATATTGGAGCTGTTCATTGTTCAGACAGTGCGGTATTTGTTGTTTTTCTGTTAGATATTGGATCTGTTCCGACAGTGCGGTATTTTTTGTTTTTTCTGTTAGATATTGGAACTGTTCCGACAGTGTAGTATTTGTTGTTTTCTGTTAGATATTGGAGCTGTTCAGACAGTGTGGTATTTGTTGTTTTTCTGTTAGATATTGGAGCTGTTCCGACAGTGCGGTATTTGTTGTTTTTCTGTTAGATATTGGAGCTGTTCCGACAGTGTGGTATTTGTTGTTTTTCTGTTAGATATTGGAGCTGTTCCGACAGTGCGGTATTTGTTGTTTTTCTGTTAGATATTGGAGCTGTTCCGACAGTGCGGTATTTGTTGTTTTTCTGGTAGATATTGGAGCTGTTCCGACAGTGCGGTATTTTTTGTTTTTCTGTTAGATATTGGAGCTGTTCCGACAGTGTGGTATTTGTTGTTTTTCTGTTAGATATTGGAGCTGTTCCGACAGTGCGGTATTTGTTGTTTTTCTGTTAGATATTGGAGCTGTTCCGACAGTGTGGTATTTGTTGTTGTTCTGTTAGATATTGGAGCTGTTCCGACTGTGCGGTATTTGTTGTTTTTCTGTTAGATATTGGAGATGTTCCGACAGTGCGGTATTTGTTGTTTTTCTGTTAGATATTGGAGCTGTTCAGGCGGTGTGGTATTTGTTGGTTTTCTGTTAGATATTGGAGCTGTTCAGACAATGCGGTATTTTTTGTTTTCCTGTTAGATATTGGAGCTGTTCCGACAGTGTGGTATTTGTTGTTTTTCTGTTAGATATTGGAGCTGTTCCGACAGTGTGGTATTTGTTGTTTTTCTGTTAGATATTGGAGCTGTTCAGACAGTGTGGTATTTGTTGTTTTTCTGTTAAATATTGGAGATGTTCCGACAGTGTGGTATTTGTTGTTTTTCTCTTAGATATTGGAGCTGTTCAGACAGTGTGGTATTTGTTGTTTTTCTGTTAGATATTGGAGCTGTTCCGACAGTGCGGTATTTGTTGTTTTTCTGTTAGATATTGGAGCTGTTCCGATAGTACGGTATTTGCTGTTTTTCTGTTAGATATTGGAACTGTTCCGACAGTATGGTATTTGTTGCTTTTCTGTTAGATATTGGAGCTGTTCCGACAGTGTGGTCTTTGCTGTTTTTCTCTTAGATATTGGAGCTGTTCAGACAGTGTGGTATTTGTTGTTTTTCTGTTAGATATTGGAGCTGTTCCATGTTCAGACAGTGCGGTATTTGTTGTTTTTCTGTTAGATAATGGAGCTGTTTCGACAGTGCGGTATTTTTTGTTTTTCTGTTAGATATTGGAGCTGTTCCAACAGTGTGGTATTTGTTGTTTCTTTCTGTTAGATATTGGAGCTGTTCCGACAGTGCGGTATTTGTTGTTTTTCTGTTAGATATTGAAACTGTTCCGACAGTGTAGTATTTGTTGTTTTCTGTTAGATATTGGAGCTGTTCCGACAGTGCGGTATTTGTTGTTTTTCTGTTAGATATTGGAGCTGTTCAGAGAGTGCGGTATTTCTTGCTTTTCTGTTAGATATTGGAGCTGTCCCGACAGTGTGGTATTTGTTGTTTTTCTGTTAGATATTGGAGCTGTTCAGACAGTGTGGTATTTGTTGTTTTTCTGTTAGGTATTGGAGCTGTTCCGACAGTGCGGTATTTGTTGTTTTCCTGTTAGATATTGGAGCTGTTCAGGCGGTGTGGTATTTGTTGGTTTTCTGTTAGATATTGGAGCTGTTCAGACAGTGCAGTATTTTTTGTTTTCCTGTTAGATATTGGAGCTGTTCCGACAGTGCGGTATTTGTTGTTTTTCTGTTAGATATTGAAGCTGTTCAGACAGTGTGGTATTGGTTGTTTTTCTGTTAGATATTGGAGCTGTTCAGACAATATGGTATTTGTTGTTTTTCTGTTAGATATTGGAGCTGTCCCGACAGTGCGGTATTTGCTGTTTTTCTGTTAGATATTGGAACTGTTCCGACAGTATGGTATTTGTTGTTTTTCTGTTAGATATTGGAGCTGTTCCGACAGTGTGGTATTTGGTTTTTTTCTGTTAGATTTTGGAACTGTTCCGACTGTGCGGTATTTGTTGTTTTTCTGTTAGATATTGGAGCTGTTCCGACAGTGCGGTATTTGTTGTTTTTCTGTTAGATATTGGAACTGTTCCGACAGTATGGTATTTGTTGTTTTTCTATTAGATATTGGAGCTGTTCCGACAGTGCGGTAATTGTTGTTTTTCTGTTAGATATTGGAGCTGTTCCGACAGTGCGGTATTTCTTTTTTTTTCTGTTAGATATTGGAGCTGTTCCGACAGTGCGGTATTTGTTGTTTTTCTGTTAGATATTGGAGCTGTTCCATGTTCAGACAGTGCGGTATTTGTTGTTTTTCTGTTAGATATTGGAGCTGTTCAGACAGTGTGGTATTTGTTGTTTTTCTGTTAGGTATTGGAGCTGTTCCGACAGTGCAGTATTTGTTGTTTTCCTGTTAGATATTGGAGCTGTTCAGGCGGTGTGGTATTTGTTGGTTTTCTGTTAGATATTGGAGCTGTTCAGACAGTGCAGTATTTTTTGTTTTCCTGTTAGATATTGGAGCTGTTCCGACAGTGCGGTATTTGTTGTTTTTCTGTTAGATATTGAAGCTGTTCAGACAGTGTGGTATTGGTTGTTTTTCTGTTAGATATTGGAGCTGTTCAGACAATATGGTATTTGTTGTTTTTCTGTTAGATATTGGAGCTGTCCCGACAGTGCGGTATTTGCTGTTTTTCTGTTAGATATTGGAACTGTTCCGACAGTATGGTATTTGTTGTTTTTCTGTTAGATATTGGAGCTGTTCCGACAGTGTGGTATTTGGTTTTTTTCTGTTAGATTTTGGAACTGTTCCGACTGTGCGGTATTTGTTGTTTTTCTGTTAGATATTGGAGCTGTTCCGACAGTGCGGTATTTGTTGTTTTTCTGTTAGATATTGGAACTGTTCCGACAGTATGGTATTTGTTGTTTTTCTATTAGATATTGGAGCTGTTCCGACAGTGCGGTAATTGTTGTTTTTCTGTTAGATATTGGAGCTGTTCCGACAGTGCGGTATTTCTTTTTTTTTCTGTTAGATATTGGAGCTGTTCCGACAGTGCGGTATTTGTTGTTTTTCTGTTAGATATTGGAGCTGTTCCATGTTCAGACAGTGCGGTATTTGTTGTTTTTCTGTTAGATAATGGAGCTGTTTCGACAGTGCGGTATTTGTTGTTTTTCTGTTAGATATTGGAGCTGTTCCAACAGTGTGGTATTTGTTGTTTTTTCTGTTAGATATTGGAGCTGTTCTGACAGTGCGGTATTTGTTGTTTTTCTGTTAGATATTGAAACTGTTCCGACAGTGTAGTATTTGTTGTTTTCTGTTAGATATTGGAGCTGTTCCGACAGTGCGGTATTTGTTGTTTTTCTGTTAGATATTGGAGCTGTTCAGAGAGTGCGGTATTTCTTGCTTTTCTGTTAGATATTGGAGCTGTCCCGACAGTGTGGTATTTGTTGTTTTTCTGTTAGATATTGGAGCTGTTCAGACAGTGTGGTATTTGTTGTTTTTCTGTTAGATATTGGAGCTGTTCAGACAGTACGGTATTTGTTGTTTTCCTGTTAGATATTGGAGCTGTTCCGACAGTGTGGTATTTGTTGTTTTCTGTTAGATATTGGGGCTGTTCAGTGTTGAGACAGTGCGGTATTTGGTTTTTTTCTGTTAGATATTGGAGCTGTTGCGACAGTGCGGTATTTGTTGTTCTCCTGTTAGATATTGGAGCTGTTCAGGCGGTGTGGTATTTGTTGGTTTTCTGTTAGATATTGGAGCTGTTCAGACAGAGCGGTATTTTTTGTTTTCCTGTTAGATATTGGAGCTGTTCCGACAGTGCGGTATTTGTTGTTTTTCTGTTAGATATTGGAGCTGTTCCAACAGTGTGGTATTTGTTGTTTTTTCTGTTAGATATTGGAGCTGTTCCGACAGTGCGGTATTTGTTGTTTTTCTGTTAGATATTGAAAGTGTTCCGACAGTGTAGTATTTGTTGTTTTCTGTTAGATATTGGAGCTGTTCCGACAGTGTAGTATTTGTTGTTTTTCTGTTAGATATTGGAGCTGTTCAGAGAGTGCGGTATTTCTTGATTTTCTGTTAGATATTGGAGCTGTCCCGACAGTGTGGTATTTGTTGTTTTTCTGTTAGATATTGGAGCTGTTCAGACAGTGTGGTATTTGTTGTTTTTCTGTTAGATATTGGAGCTGTTCAGACAGTACGGTATTTGTTGTTTTCCTGTTAGATATTGGAGCTGTTCCGACAGTGTGGTATTTGTTGTTTTTCTGTTAGATATTGGGGCTGTTCAGTGTTCAGACAGTGCGGTATTTGGTTTTTTTCTGTTAGATATTGGAGCTGTTTTGACAGTGCGGTATTTGTTGTTTTTCTGTTAGATATTGGAGCTGTTCCGACAGTGTGGTATTTGTTGTTTTTTCTGTTAGATATTGGAGCTGTTCCGACAGTGCGGTATTTGTTGTTTTTCTGTTAGATATTGGAGCTGTTCCGACAGTGCGGTATTTGTTGTTTTCCTGTTAGATATTGGAGCTGTTCAGGCGGTGTGGTATTTGTTGGTTTTCTGTTAGATATTGGAGCTGTTCAGACAGTGTGGTATTTGTTGTTTTTCTGTTAGATATTGGAGCTGTTCAGACAATATGGTATTTGTTGTTTTTCTGTTAGATATTGGAGCTGTTCCGACAGTGCGGTATTTGTTGTTTTTCCGTTAGATATTGGAGCTGTTCAGACAGTGTGGTATTTGTTGTTTTTCTTTTAGATATTGGAGCTGTTCAGACAATATGGTATTTGTTATTTTTCTGTTAGATATTGGAGCTGTTCCGACAGTGCGGTATTTGTTGTTTTTCTGTTAAATATTGGAGCTGTTCCGACAGTGCGGTAATTGTTGTTTTTCTGTTAGATATTGGAGCTGTTCATTGTATGCCTAGTGCTGTCAGTGTCTTTTTGTTGTTGTTTATCTTGTTTATCTCCGTCCTGTACCTTGTATGCCTAGTGCTGTCAATGTCTTTTTGTTGTTGTTTATGTTGTTTATCTCCGTCCTGTACCTTGTATGCCTAGTGCTGTTAGTGTCTTTTTGTTGTTGTTTATCTTCTTTATCTCCGTCCTGTACCTTGTATGCCTAGTGCTGTTAGTGTCTTTTTGTTGTTGTTTATCTTGTTTATCTCCGTCCTGTACCTTGTATGCCTAGTGCTGTCAGTGTCTTTTTGTTGTTGTTTATCTTGTTTATCTCCGTCCTGTACCTTGTATGCCTAGTGCTGTCAGTGTCTTTTTGTTGTTGTTTATCTTGTTTATCTCCGTCTTGTACCTTGTATGCCTAGTGCTGTCAGTGTCTTTTTGTTGTTGTTTATCTTCTTTATCTCCGTCCTGTACCTTGTATGCCTAGTGCTGTCAGTGTCTTTTTGTTGTTGTTTATCTTCTTTATCTCCGTCCTGTACCTTGTATGCCTAGTGCTGTCAGTGTCTTTTTGTTGTTGTTTATCTTGTTTATCTCCGTCCTGTACCTTGTATGCCTAGTGCTGTCAGTGTCTTTTTGTTGTTGTTTATCTTGTTTATCTCCGTCCTGTACCTTGTGTGCCTAGTGCTGTCAGTGTCTTTTTGTTGTTGTTTATCTTGTTTTTCTTCGTCCTGTACCTTGTATGCCTAGTGCTGTCAGTGTCTTTTTGTTGTTGTTTATCTTGTTTATCTCCGTCCTGTACCTTGTATGCCTAGTGCTGTCAGTGTCTTTTTGTTGTTGTTTATCTTGTTTATCTCCGTCCTGTACCTTGTATGCCTAGTGCTGTCAGTGTCTTTGGAATGTTAATTCTTGATTGGCCCTTCGGGTTTCTCTAGCGTTCATTATGATAACAGTACATACAGATCTAGATTTCGAGGGGATCTGGAATATAATTGATTTATATAAACTGTGTAGTCCGATGATCATGTTTAATCTCTATGTAAATCAAAATGTTTATTACGGGTAAATTATATTTACAATCTTCTATCTAAATATAAAACTAAGTTTAAAACTATTTAAATGAGTTGTAAAATCATTGAAAAGTTTCATAAATTAGGTAGACTGGACACAAACCCTCAAACTTGTTTGACTATAGATATATGCGTAGGTTATTCTTATAATAAAGTATTGTACACTACCACAAGTATATATATATATATTCATATTTTATTAGTATTTACACAAACCGTTGTGAAAAAAAAACACGTGTGTCTGCACATGGAAAAAGTTCACTCACGACTTTATGACATTACATATCGTAAAACTATATATTTACCCCGAACCTTTAATTATATAAGTGGGATAACTTAATAGTGGTATAAAACTTTACAGGAAAGGAGAAAAATTTCTAAAGGACAAACATCAGTCTTGGAATTCAGGTATGTCACTGAATGAGTGAGTAAGCGAGTGATTGTTGTTTAACACCAACTCAGCAATTTGTCAGCTATATCATAGCGAGAACAAGTTAATTTTCAATGAGATGATAATGATGTCCGCTTTGTACTAGACCAACACGCTGAGTTTGGTTTTAATAGTGCTAACTCACTGAAACAACAGTCCGTGTATAGACATGTCGCCCCACTCGGACACATTAACCTGATTCCGAGCCAACCACTCCTTAATGCTGCGTGCTTAGCGAAGAAGCAATAAATACCAATTTCATAGTCTTTGGTCTAACCCGACCGGGGCTCGAATCCACGATCTACCACACTCGAGACGAGCACGCTAACTATTACACCATCGATGCGGTTTGTCACTGAATGTACATTCATATGAACAAATTGAGAAAAATATTTTTGCTACAATACCCATTTCCAGATCTTTTTAAAAATCAACAAGGAATAAAATTATTCTAAGATAATAAATAAATGCTATTTGCTTGCTGTAGTGATTATTTCACTTGAACCTGACATCATAAAGAATAAAATGAGTTGTATATAACATGTTTTAGTTTTAATTCTTATTGCTGTAAGAAAGTATTCTCTTTTTCGTACACCCCTTAATACTGACTGCACTATTAAAGTTACAAAGTGGTACATGTATCAGTTTTATTGGTGCAGGAAATCAGAGTATTTGGAGAAAATCTCCAACCTACCGAAAGAAAAGATCGTTAAATTCACGTCGTTTGTGAAAGTAAATAATAATTTTTATCACATAAGGTTCTATCTAGTGCACCTTGCAATGTGCGGTAATCAAGCCCACAAAGTTGAGTAGTAATACACAGGTTGATGTAAATCTAAAGTATACGATTGCGAGCACATGTGACATTCAAGTTGTATATATTTCAGGACTTATGGTCATTAAAGCTTTAGGGCATGAGCTTCGTACTGTTTCGTTCTCTAAGATCGTCTAATCAGAATGCTGTATCTAGTGTATACTGTGTTCTGATTGGATGATGTTCGTACTCGAAAGTTTTCGAACCTTAAGGCCATGAAAATAGAACAAGCGAATTAAATGTTTAATGAATACTGCAAGCTTAATTTAGAAACTGTAGCAATTTCGCATAATGCATAATGGTGTTGGGTTTTTTTCAGGTGTCAAAATGCGGATTATTTTGTGTCTCTTATGTCTAATTGGAGTCTCCGTTGGTCTTACAATCAAAAGAAATGCCGCGGATGATTGTAAGTTGAAGACTTTTTCTAGATCAGAATAGAAAACTAATTGGTTTGTTGTTTGATGTTTGTTTGATGGTGTTTAGCGCCACTTTCAATAATATTTCAGTTATATCGTGGCGTTTAAAATAATCGGTAGACAGAACATTATAAATAAGATGGTTTTATTATATTGATTGATTGATTGTTATTTAACGGCAAGTGAGCAGCATTAGAGCTATGTGCATGATGGGAACAAGCTTTCAAACAATAAATCATATAGTTATAGGTTAAAAGGTGGCATTCGAATGATCATATGGAAGATTGTCATAATTGTCCAAATGGGAGAGGGTGATGAGTGCCATCAGAAACCTTTGTATTTCGACGGGCCTCCGATGACCACTCCTGACAGAACGTAGTCCATTATGTGGTATTATAGATTGTCCTTGATGTACATGATTCATGGCATTCTCTATACACGAGATATTCATTTAGAACCAGTCCTTAGGTCGAGTTGTGTTTTGGATTCTCCCGCACCGAGGCATCAGAGAAATAAGATTCGATTCTTTTCCCCGGAGTTTATGGGGAATTAAACCGGTAGAATGTCTAAAATTACTTGTGTATGATAGGTATATACCTGCAGCCGTTATTTGATGATACAGGTACCATGATGATAATAATAGTATTAACATGGAGTTCCTGAGTTCATCCCTGTTTGTAGTGTGATTCCTGTTTGCCTATTTTTAGTTTTTTGCAGTGTTTTGTTGAACATTGTTGGTCTTTATTTGCCTTTATTTTTTGGCCATGGGTATTGTCTGTCCTTTGATTTACGGCCTCTGGTTACTCATTTGGTATCTTCAAACTTTTCTGATTGCAATTATAATATAATCTCGAGATATACATGTATGACTCCGTTAACAACAACATCAGCTATTTAAGAAAGGGTGGTTGGTTTATGTTGTTTAACACCACTGTCAACAATATTTCAGCTATATCGTGGCGGTCAGTTTTATTGATGGAAGAAGACGGGTGTACCCGGAGAAAACCATAGACCTGTCACAAGTCACTGACAAACGTTAATGTTGTATCGAGAACACTCGATGAAATCACAACTGTAGTGGTGATAGGCACTGATTGCACAGGTAGTTGTAAATCCAACTACCATACGATCACGACCACGATGGCCCCTAAAAAGATGAAGTGGTATATTAGTCAAACATAGATAACAACCAGTATCTTTTCACGAATTAGGTAGATGTTCTTGTTTGTCTAGTTCACACAGAGAAGTGATCTACATTTATCTTAATACAGACAGTTTGTTTAGTTACACACCACGATGTAGCTGAAATACTGCTAAGGTTGTTGCTAAACACCAATCAATCAATCAATCAATCAAACATTTATTTAGTTACATACCAATAACTGAAAATTGATAAGCGAAGTATATATCAAACTTTAAATCAATTAATAAAAATCAATAAACATAATTCATGCTTCAAAAATTATATTGTCGACATACGGAATTATATCATTTTACCATATTATCGACGTGTTTCCTATATGAATCTACAATGGTAATTGACATGGAGAATTAACATCTAACTATGCCACCTACAGGATCACCTGGCGTCATCTAAGGTTTAATGGAAGTTAGTTATACTATTGTGTTTGTTCTGTTGGTTTTATTATATTAAGATCGTCAATTAACTGAAGCTTAAACTGATATTTAACGCTACTTTCAACAATATTTCAGTTCTATCGTGGCGGTCATTTTTATTGCTGGAGGAAACCGGAATACCCGGAGAAAATCACATACCTGTTGCAAGTCACTGACAAACTTTATCACATAATGTTGTATCGAGTAAACCTCACCTGAGCCGGCAAGTTATGGGATTCATGTTGCACGGTTTTAGTTTTCTGTCTAGTGTAGTGTTTTGTAGATCGTTGTTTGTCCTTTTTCTTTTGGCCATTGTGTTGTCTGTCCTTCGTAGACTTGCGGATTCTGATTGTCCCTTTTCTAGCATCAAGCTCTTCAACAATTCTACTAATATCAACAAAACGAACAATTACTAATCACCTCAGATTATTGACCACAGAAATATCAGGACATACGCTAGCATCACTTTCCCGTCTTTTGTTCGCCCCAACAAACACGATTGCAGTGTTGGTATTGGCATATTTACACAAACATTTCGCTCATGACAAACAAAATACAAAACAAAGCAAAAAAGAACCCTACATTGTGTTCAGGTCTACATATATCAAAAAGTAGGTTTTATAGTTGTTTATACTATATGTAGGTAAATCACAGAAACCACACACCGCAACAACCATTGATCATTTATTCATTTTATGTCTAGAATATCACATGGACAGCAACTATTAGAACTAACAATCAGTAGTTCAATAAATAACTATAAAAATATTGAAATATATTTAATATATTCTTAATTTTAAAATTCTAATTTTATTGAAACTCGGTATATTTTTCAGGGTCAGAGTCAAATGAGAGAAGTCTAGAGGATAAATTATCTGAAGAGGAAGAAATAGGTACAGTATTTTCCAGTGGATTACTTTATCACGGAATACTCGAATACTTAACTTTATCACGGAAAACTCGAATACCTTACTGTATCACGGAAAACTCGAATACCTTACTGTATCACGTAAAACTCGCATACTTTACATTAAATCGAAAAACTCGAATAATAACATATTAACATATTACATAATAAGGGAAAATTCGAATCCTAATATATTAACATATTGCTTTATCACGGAAGAAAGGTTTGAAGACACCAAAGGGGTAATCTGAATTCGTAATTCGAAGGACAGACAACACAACGGCCAAATGAAAAGAAAAACACTATACATAACGCAAAAGCAACACGAAACATTCGGATATGAATTCAGATTCTCCAGAATGGCTAGCAGTTCTTGTTCATGGCTAGCAGTTCTTGTTCGACTAGTAGGCTTGGTGTTGCTCAATCTTTATTTTTCTGTGTAGTGTTTTGTTGACCATTAAATGGTATTCTTTGTCTTATTGTCCTTTTTCATCTGACCATTGTATTGTCTTCCTTCTTCTGGTGACCAATTTGGTATCACAAAACTTTTCTTATTATTATCAGATCCACACGTCTGTGCTATACATACTCATTATCATTTAAAATTTATTTTTCCATAGAAAGGAAATTAACTTTGCTGGGCAAGGTAGAGTCTGCATTGCGAAAACGGGGAGATGACTTTGAAAGGAATGAAAAAGAAGAAAAGGAAGAGGAACTTTTAGAAAGAGGAGAAGAAGAAATACACAAAGAAGAAGATGGAGAAGTGGATCCACCAGAAGAAACCGCAGAACAAGTAAATCAAGCATTAGAAGAAGCATTGGAAAAGGAAGAACTTGAAGAGGCAGAAAAAGAAGACCCACAAGGTGTAAAAGAATTCCTAGGGACAAACAAAGAAGATCCAAATGTTGGTTCGTATCACTACTCATTACACTAGACCAATATCAACACGATTACCTGAATGTTGTTGAATCACAGAAATGTCTTTATTACTATAATAAATGTACGTGACGTCGTGGCCGTTCACGTATGGAAGTTGGATTTACACCTGTCTATTTAATCTGCGCCTATCATGTGTTCGATTCTCGCAGGTGGCCAGATGTACTCGGGTACTCCATTGATAAAAGTGATATCCATGATATAGCTGAAATAGTCGTTAAATACTGGTAACTTAAACATGAATTTGTATTCATATGTTGTATTTTATATCATACTGTCTTCCATTTTTTCGCTCATGGCGATGTGTACTCGATACAACATTATGTGATAAAGGTTGTCAGTGACTTACGTCGGTAGCTTTCTCCGGGCACTCCGGTTTCCTTCACCAATACAACTGACAGCCACAATATAACCGACACATTGTTGAAAGTGCCACTAAATACCAGACCCCCCCCCTATTTGATATCACACAAAACTATCGTACAAGGCAATCGAATATACATCATTATATTCTTTTATCAATAACTTTTCAGAAGAGAGGTCACATAGGTTTCGAAAATTGACGTCTAAATTAAGACAAAGAGGAGATAATATAGAAAGAAATGAGGAAGTTAGAGAAAATGAATTGATAGAAAGAGAAGAGGAGCAAGAATTAGAAGAGCGAAGATTTGAAGGAGGAGTACCAGCGGAAGAGGAAGATGAACTCATAGAAAGAGAAGAGGAAGAAGAATTAGAGGAGGTACGTAGCTTGGCAGCAGACGGGGAAGTACCAGCAGAAGAAGAAGATGAACTTGTAGGAAATGAAGAGGAAGAAGAATTAAAGGAGGTACATAGCTTGACAGCTGACGGAGAAGTACCAGAAGAAGAAGAAGGTGAACTTGTAGGAAATGAAGAGGAAGAAGAATTAGAGGATGTACGTAGTTTTGCAAAAGAAGAGGTACCAGAAGAAGAAGAAAATGAACTCGTAGAAAAAGAAGAACATTTAGAAACAGAACAATTACTCGACGATAAACGAAATGTGGAAGATGAAGAAGTGGACGAAGATGAAATAGAAGAAGCATTAGATGACACCCAGGAAGGTATCAAATTAAAGTAAAATTAATTTCTAAAGTAAATAAACATTGATATGCACATTTAGTTGCATAATATCAACTCTCTCCAGTGATTTTAGAATATATAGTGGTATAATTAATCACAAGCATGTATTATATCTTTATAATAATTTTTTTTCTCCTGGTTGAACTGATTGATTGTATAATTCATGTACAAATAATGGTTAATGACATGGCACCCCCCCCCCCCCCCCGAAATACCCCAACAATCTTCGCGCCCCCCTCCGCTCGGCTTAATTTTTATAAGTGCGCCCCCCCCCCCCTTACTTAAAACCCTGGATCCGCCCCTGAATGGTGTTGGTGATATAATGGTTTGCGTGCCGGTTTGGGTGTGATAGATCGAGGGTTCCATCCCCGGTCAAGTCAAACTAGAGTTATAACATTGGTATTTAGTGCTTCTTCTCTAAGTCCATCTTCCAATGCGATCCCGTCATACCATATTACTATTTAATGTATGCGCTATGTTGCACAGCCCTCCAGAAAAGAAATACAGTTGATTATGTTTGACGAAATAAATGCACAATTTCTCAGAAGTGGTGGTTTGTGGGGCCTTGCAACGCAAATATTTAGACCGAGCTTTTATCTCCCGTGTAAGAAAAGTTTAAATATACGAAAGGGGTAATAATCAGTCTTAAATTTAAGGACATATAATACATTGGCCAAAAAAGACAAAAAGACAAAAAAATGGTCTACAAAACACTACACAGAAAACGACTGATTGAACAACACGTACCTCACTAACATCATGGGGGTTAAACACGTGTGCACCGGAAGGGTAGGTAGTTCCTACTCTACTAGTGGCATCATTGTCGTGTTACTGCTAATAGACACGAACACGAATGCCATCTGGCGGCTTAACAATAAAAAAAATCATGTAGATAATGAGGTGGCATTGAGATGAGTCTTTCTTTAGAAATGCCTGTACCAAGTCAGGGTCATTACGGTTTTCACAGTTTTCCGGTTGTTGACTGATTTTGCCTGTTTATATAATTATGAGTTTTGACTTTCCCTTTGTAAGATTGTTCGGAGTTCGGTGATTTTGTTATTACCCTTATCTACGAATTGACTATATATTATGATTGTCACAAGGAAATAGAGTGTTGAGGGATACGATAGGAAAATGTTTGCCACCAACAGTTACACATAGCAAACTGTTGACAGTTATGGGGTATTTGCGAGTTGTGTTTTCCATGCAAGGGTTTTGGCTGTGTCTATCATCACTAATTTTGTGAGTTCGAGTCCCGTCCATGGCGAGGTGTACTCGATACAATATTATGTGATAAAGTTTGTCAGTGACTGGCGGCAGGTCGGTGGTTTTCACAGGGTAGTCCGGTTTCCTCCAGCAATAAATCTGACCGCCACGATATAACTGAAATATTGTTGTAAAGTGAGGTTAAGCACCATAGCCCTAACCTCAACTCCCCCAATAGGAGGTACTCATTTATGCCCTGTCATAGCAAACATTTGAGTGTTTGATACGTTCTGCACAGCCAGTAGACACCACCACTTGCGGATGAGCTGTACAGTTTAAATGTTTGTAATCGTAACATATACTAGTATCAACCTTTATTTGCTTAAACCTTAAAATTCCAGACTGTAATAAACTTAATGACTGCCATAATACACGTGTATGTAGAATTGTTATATATTTTGAACCCACTCATATATTGTAAGATAAATCATAAGCCTGGTATGACAAATGTTTTATTACCTTTGTTTTACTTACACACAATATTTAAAGGGATAGTGTCTACACTTTCTATGTTCTTCTTCCCTTTGTTGCTTTGCTGTGAAAGGGTAATTTATACATTATATATATAAAGATAAAAAAAAATAAAGGTTTTCGTATATGTATAAATCTCTTGATTTGTTTATGGCCACGGCCATGATGGCATCCAAGGCCACGAAGGCACCCAAGGCCATGAAGGTACCCAAGGTCATGATGGTACCCAAGGTCATGATGGCACCCAAGGCTGTGAAGGTACCCAAGGCCACGAAGGCACCCAAGGTCATGATGGCACCCAAGGCCGTGAAGGTACCCAAGGCCACGAAGGCACCCAAAACCATGAAGGTACCCAAGGTCATGATGGTACCCAAGGTCATGATGGCATCCAAGGCCATGAAGGTACCCAAGGCCATGATGGTACCCAAGGTCATGATGGCACCCAAGGCCATGAAGGTACCCCATGTCATGATGGTACCCAAGGTCATGAAGGTACCCCGGGTCATGATGGTACCCAAGGTCATGATGGCACCCAAGGTATTGGTACCCAAGGTCATGATGGTACCCAATGTTGATTCTTGCTCTATTACATCTTGAAAGAACTTTTTGTTACCTTTTCTCGCTGAATTCTCCCGGGACCTAGAACAATCTTTCTATCAGTTGCATTGGAACCCTGAAGCTTGAACTGTTATGGGTTCCCTTCTCAAGCAGCAACGACAGGGAAACATCCAATAAGGTCCAAAATATTTTACGCTAGAAAACAGAAATACCCTAGTAAATATGGGAACTGAAGCACTAGTTCTTCGCTAACGAAACAACAGAAATATAAGTACACATAAAAATATCACTCGTGGTACTTTAATTACAAACAATTACAAATGATGAAACAATTATTCATTAAAATGAAAAGTTGCTTCAGGAGCCCTGACCCTGGTCAGATCAGAAGCTTTTAAAATCATATTAAAAACTCGGAAATAGAAAATATAACGTGATATGATAACATTAATTGTATTTGATCAATCAAAATTTAAATAAATTACTTGTATACCATACCTAAAATAAATCTCAAAAGTCAAACATGGTGTGTTTACTTATAAACCTCTAGTGTTGTCTCCATAACATATCTGGGTAATAAATACACGAATAAAGTATATCAATTATACCATAGATCTTCTTATTGTAATAAACATTTTATTATTGTACTTGTAATATTTATACCACGGTGTTCCGAGTTTAACGGTAAAACAATCTCACATTGTTTAAACGTTAAACTCGAAAAACTGTGGTATAAATGATTTGTAACATGAAGCCTTGCAATATCACATCTAGGTCGTTGATTATTGCACGGCTCTCTGAGAGTAATACAACTACAGCCCAGATTTAAAGTGTGTAATATCTCGTATGTGCGTGTATTATTTCATAGTTCTTAGCTGTCGCTTACACTTCGGTATTTTAACCATAAAAAGATCAAAGGTAAAGAATCAATGCATTCATGTTACAAAAAATATTATATTTGTTAAATTAGTATTGTAACGGAGAAAATCCGACGATTTTGGGTTCGTTACCACAGATGACACATTAGTACAACCTCTGACATTTTGTCATAATAAAGATTAGGCAAATATTGTATTAAATCATAAGTTTTAATTTTGAAGTAAAACGAATTACATGGAGGGAAATCTGAAAACTATTTATAATTAGGGTAAGAGTACAGCCACCCTCACTATATATCATTGGAGATCGGATGCAATGCCGTCTTAACAGCATTATAGGCCTCGAGCAAAACAGTGCACGGGGTCCCATACCTACACGACCACTCGCCGGAATAAAAATGTAAATGTCGATAAATTAAACATATATTTATTGTATTAGTACTTCCAACAAAATCAGTGTTTAAACAACATGCCGTACACAACATGCAGAGATTAACATGGACCCCCTATGATAGTGGGGCCCCGGTCAACTGCGTGCCAATGCGTTAAGACCGCACTGGTCGAATGTTATGAAAAGAAATCTTAAACAGTGATGGTCAACAAATTCCACCAATATCACCAAAACAAACAATCACCTCTCATTTCACATCATTGAACACAAAAAGAGTACGACATATAACGTTGGAAATCCATGTCATGGCTTGGAACAGACACAAACATGTGGCGGAGTTAAACCTGTTAATAGGATCCCTTCCCTTTCCTCTTATCCTAAGAATTACATCTCCTACGGCAATACAGATATAAAGAAACAATGAAAATGAACATTCATATATTCGCTTCTACTCAAAACGCATTATCACAAAGAAGGAATGACAACATAAACATGGACAGTACAATAGCAAGGTCAATGAATGGTCGTAATTAACTGACTACTAGCTAGAAAAGTAAAATGAGTGAGTGATTGTTATTTAACGCCAATTAAGCAATTTTTCAGCTATATCATGGTGAGAACAAGTTAACTTTCAATGAAAAGAATATAAGGTCCGCTTTGTTCTAGACCAACACGCTAAGTTTGATTTGTATAGTGCTAGCTCACGAAAACAACAGTCCGCGGATAAACATATCGCTCACTCGGACACATTATTCTGATTCTGAGCCAATCAGTCTTTGTTCTTTCTCCTTAATGCTGCGTTCTTAGCGGAGAAGCAACACATACCAATTTCAAAGTCTTTGCTTTGGCCCGACCCGAGATCGAACCCACGAGCTACCGCACTCGAGGTAAGCACGCTAACCATTACGCCACCGATGCGGTTTAGAAAAGTAGAATTTGTTAGTTAAAGACTAGTACTCGTATGACAACTGATACGTGTTAACAAATTTAATATCATTTAATCATAAACAGTTCAAGAAATGTATTGTTCTCGTGGGAGACTAGAATTAATAGGTCATCAATTTATTGAAATTAAACATTGAATATTAGATAATAATATAATGTGGAATGAAAACTTAATGTACTGATTTAATTGCTATTGAGACCTAATAATTCTACAAGCATGTATTGTCTACATTTTTAGGAAAGAAAATCTGTCTCAAAGAGTAAACTACTAGAAATCTTGATAATTTGTTTTTAAATACAGATATGTCATGTCCAAAAAAAATCTTACTTTTCTTTCGTGAGAAAAACAATTTCTTTTGCGCTGTAAAACAAAGCCCCTCCCCTCATTGCCCTCTAAAAGTTAAGTGGATGGTCTCTTAGTGTTAATGTGCCACTACTAATGTCAGCCCCTCCCCTCATTGCCCTCTAAAAGTTAAGTGGATGGTCTCTTAGTGTTAATGTGCCACTACTATGGTCAGCCCCTCCCCTCATTGCCCTCTAAAAGTTAAGTGGATGGTCTCTTAGTGTTAAAGTGCCACTACTAAGGTCAGCTCTTCCCCTCATTGCCCTCTAAAAGTTAAGTGGATGGTCTCTTAGTGTTAATGTGCCTCTACTAATGTCAGCCCCTCCCCTCATTGCCCTCTAAAAGTTAAGTGGACGGTCTCTTAGTTTTAATGTGCCACTACTAAGGTCAACCCCTCCCCTCATTGCCCTCTAAAAGTTAAGTGGACGGTCTCTTAGTGTTAATGTGCCACTACTAAGGTCAGCCCCTCCCCTCATTGCCCTCTAAAAGTTAAGTGGACGGTCTCTTAGTTTTAATGTGCCACTACTAATGTCAGCCCCTCCCCTCATTGCCCTCTAAAAGTTAAGTGGACGGTCTCTTAGTTTTAATGTGCCACTACTAAGGTCAGCCCCTCCCCTCATTGCCCTCTAAAAGTTAAGTGGATGGTCTCTTAGTGTTAATGTGCCACTACTAATGTCAGCCCCTCTCCTCATTGCCCTCTAAAAGTTAAGTGGATGGTCTCTTAGTGTTAATGTGCCACTACTATGGTCAGCCCCTCCCCTCATTGCTCTCTAAAAGTTAAGTGGATGGTCTCTTAGTGTTAATGTGCCACTACTAAGGTCAGCTCTTCCCCTCATTGCCCTCTAAAAGTTAAGTGGATGGTCTCTTAGTGTTAATGTGCCACTACTAATGTCAGCCCCTCCCCTCATTGCCCTCTAAAAGTTAAGTGGACGGTCTCTTAGTTTTAATGTGCCACTACTAAGGTCAACCCCTCCCCTCATTGCCCTCTAAAAGTTAAGTGGACGGTCTCTTAGTGTTAATGTGCCACTACTAAGGTCAGGCCCTTCCCTCATTGCCCTCTAAAAGTTAAGTGGACGGTCTCTTAGTGTTAATGTGCCACTACTAATGTCAGCCCCTCCCCTCATTGCCCTCTAAAAGTTAAGTGGACGGTCTCTTAGTTTTAATGTGCCACTACTAAGGTCAGCCCCTCCCCTCATTGCCCTCTAAAAGTTAAGTGGATGGTCTCTTAGTGTTAATGTGCCACTACTAATGTCAGCCCCTCCCCTCATTGCCCTCTAAAAGTTAAGTGGACGATCTCTTAGTGTTAATGTGCCACTACTAAGGTCAGCCCCTCCCCTCATTGCCCTCTAAAAGTTAAGTGGACGGTCTCTTAGTGTTAATGTGTCACTACTAATGTCAGCCCCTCCCCTCATTGCCCTCTAAAAGTTAAGTGGATGGTCTCTTAGTGTTAATGTGCCACTACTAAGGTCAGCCCCTCCCCTCATTGCCCTCTAAAAGTTAAGTGGACGGTCTCTTAGTGTTAATGTGCCACTACTATTGTCAGCCCCTCCCCTCATTGCCCTCTAAAAGTTAAGTGGACGGTCTCTTAGTGTTAATGTGCCACTACTATGGTCAGCCCCTCCCCTTATTGCCCTCTAAAAGTTAAGTGGACGGTCTCTTAGTGTTAATGTGCCACTACTAAGGTCAGCCCCTCCCCTCATTGCCCTCTAAAAGTTAAGTGGACGGTCTCTTAGTGTTAATGTGCCACTACTAAGGTCAGCCCCTCCCCTCATTGCCCTCTAAAAGTTAAGTGGACGGTCTCTTAGTGTTAATGTGCCACTACTAAGGTCAGCCCCTCCCCTCATTGCCCTCTAAAAGTTAAGTGGACGGTCTCTTAGTGTTAATGTGCCACTACTAAGGTCAGCCCCTCCCCTCATTGCCCTCTAAAAGTTAAGTGGACGGTCTCTTAGTTTTAATGTGCCACTACTAAGGTCAGCCCCTCCCCTCATTGCCCTCTAAAAGTTAAGTGGACGGTCTCTTAGTGTTAATGTGCCACTACTAAGGTCAGCCCCTCCCCTCATTGCCCTCTAAAAGTTAAGTGGACGGTCTCTTAGTGTTAATGTGCCACTAGTAAGGTCAGCCCCTCCCCTCATTGCCCTCTAAAAGTTAAGTGGATGGTCTCTTAGTGTTAATGTGCCACTACTAAGGTCAGCCCCTCCCCTCATTGCCCTCTAAAAGTTAAGTGGACGGTCTCTTAGTGTTAATGTGCCACTACTAAGGTCAGCCCCTCCCCTCATTGCCCTCTAAAAGTTAAGTGGATGGTCTTTTAGTGTTAATGTGCCACTACTAATGTCAGCCCCTCCCCTCATTGCCCTCTAAAAGTTAAGTGGACGGTCTCTTAGTGTTAATGTGCCACTACTAAGGTCAGCCCCTCCCCTCATTGCCCTCTAAAAGTTAAGTGGACGGTCTCTTAGTGTTAATGTGCCACTACTAAGGTCAGCCCCTCTCCTCATTGCCCTCTAAAAGTTAAGTGGATGGTCTCTTAGTGTTAATGTGCCACTACTAAGGTCAGCCCCTCCCCTCATTGCCCTCTAAAAGTTAAGTGGATGGTCTTTTAGTGTTAATGTGCCACTACTAATGTCAGCCCCTCCCCTCATTGCCCTCTAAAAGTTAAGTGGACGGTCTCTTAGTGTTAATGTGCCACTACTAAGGTCAGCCCCTCCCCTCATTGCCCTCTAAAAGTTAAGTGGACGGTCTCTTAGTGTTAATGTGCCACTACTAAGGTCAGCCCCTCTCCTCATTGCCCTCTAAAAGTTAAGTGGACGGTCTCTTAGTGTTAATGTGTCACTACTAAGGTCAGCTCTTCCCCTCATTACCCTCTAAAAGTTAAGTGGATGGTCTCTTAGTGTTAATGTGTCACTACTAAGGTCAGCTCTTCCCCTCATTACCCTCTAAAAGTTAAGTGGACGGTCTCTTAGTGTTAATGTGCCACTACTATGGTCAACCCCTCCCCTCATTGCCCTCTAAAAGTTAAGTGGACGGTCTCTTAGTGTTAATGTGTCACTACTAAGGTCAGCCCCTCCCCTCATTGCCCTCTAAAAGTTAAGTGGACGGTCTCTTAGTGTTAATGTACCACTACTAATGTCAGCCCCTCCCCTTATTGCCCTCTAAAAGTTAAGTGGACGGTCTCTTAGTGTTAATGTGCCACTACTAAGGTCAGCCCCTCCCCTTATTGCCCTCTAAAAGTTAAGTGGATGGTCTCTTAGTGTTAATGTGTCACTACTAAGGTCAGCCCCTCCCCTTATTGCCCTCTAAAAGTTAAGTGGATGGTCTCTTAGTGTTAATGTGCCACTACTAATGTCAGCCCCTCCCCTTATTGCCCTCTAAAAGTTAAGTGGATGGTCTCTTAGTGTTAATGTGTCACTACTAAGGTCAGCCCCTCCCCTCATTGCCCTCTAAAAGTTAAGTGGACGGTCTCTTAGTGTTAAAGTGCCACTACTAAGGTCAGCCCCTCCCCTCATTGCCCTCTAAAAGTTAAGTGGATGGTCTCTTAGTGTTAATGTGCCACTACTATGGTCAGCCCCTCCCCTCATTGCCCTCTAAAAGTTAAGTGGACGGTCTCTTAGTGTTAATGTGCCACTACTAATGTCAGCCCCTCCCCTTATTGCCCTCTAAAAGTTAAGTGGACGGTCTCTTAGTTTTAATGTGCCACTACTAAGGTCAGCCCCTCCCCTCATTGCCCTCTAAAAGTTAAGTGGACGGTCTCTTAGTGTTAATGTGCCACTACTAATGTCAGCCCCTCCCCTCATTGCCCTCTAAATATTAAGTGGACGGTCTCTTAGTGTTAATGTGTCACTACTAAGGTCAGCTCTTCCCCTCATTACCCTCTAAAAGTTAAGTGGATGGTCTCTTAGTGTTAATGTGTCACTACTAAGGTCAGCTCTTCCCCTCATTACCCTCTAAAAGTTAAGTGGACGGTCTCTTAGTGTTAATGTGCCACTACTATGGTCAACCCCTCCCCTCATTGCCCTCTAAAAGTTAAGTGGACGGTCTCTTAGTGTTAATGTGTCACTACTAAGGTCAGCCCCTCCCCTCATTGCCCTCTAAAAGTTAAGTGGACGGTCTCTTAGTGTTAATGTGCCACTACTAATGTCAGCCCCTCCCCTTATTGCCCTCTAAAAGTTAAGTGGACGGTCTCTTAGTGTTAATGTGCCACTACTAAGGTCAGCCCCTCCCCTTATTGCCCTCTAAAAGTTAAGTGGATGGTCTCTTAGTGTTAATGTGTCACTACTAAGGTCAGCCCCTCCCCTTATTGCCCTCTAAAAGTTAAGTGGACGGTCTCTTAGTGTTAATGTGCCACTACTAAGGTCAGCCCCTCCCCTTATTGCCCTCTAAAAGTTAAGTGGATGGTCTCTTAGTGTTAATGTGCCACTACTAATGTCAGTCCCTCCCCTTATTGCCCTCTAAAAGTTAAGTGGATGGTCTCTTAGTGTTAATGTGTCACTACTAAGGTCAGCCCCTCCCCTCATTGCCCTCTAAAAGTTAAGTGGGCGGTCTCTTAGTGTTAAAGTGCCACTACTAAGGTCAGCCCCTCCCCTCATTGCCCTCTAAAAGTTAAGTGGACGGTCTCTTAGTGTTAATGTGCCACTACTAATGTCAGCCCCTCCCCTTATTGCCCTCTAAAAGTTAAGTGGACGGTCTCTTAGTGTTAATGTGCCACTACTAAGGTCAGCCCCTCCCCTCATTGCCCTCTAAAAGTTAAGTGGATGGTCTCTTAGTGTTAATGTGCCACTACTATGGTCAGCCCCTCCCCTCATTGCCCTCTAAAAGTTAAGTGGACGGTCTCTTAGTGTTAATGTGCCACTACTAATGTCAGCCCCTCCCCTTATTGCCCTCTAAAAGTTAAGTGGACGGTCTCTTAGTGTTAATGTGCCACTACTAAGGTCAGCCCCTCCCCTCATTGCCCTCTAAAAGTTAAGTGGACGGTCTCTTAGTGTTAATGTGCCACTACTAAGGTCAGCCCCTCCCCTCATTGCCCTCTAAAAGTTAAGTGGACGGTCTCTTAGTGTTAATGTGCCACTACTAAGGTCAGCCCCTCCCCTTATTGCCCTCTAAAAGTTAAGTGGGCGGTCTCTTAGTGTTAAAGTGCCACTACTAAGGTCAGCCCCTCCCCTCATTGCCCTCTAAAAGTTAAGTGGACGGTCTCTTAGTGTTAATGTGCCACTACTAATGTCAGCCCGTCCCCTTATTGCCCTCTAAAAGTTAAGTGGACGGTCTCTTAGTGTTAATGTGCCACTACTAAGGTCAGCCCCTCCCCTCATTGCCCTCTAAAAGTTAAGTGGATGGTCTCTTAGTGTTAATGTGCCACTACTATGGTCAGCCCCTCCCCTCATTGCCCTCTAAAAGTTAAGTGGACGGTCTCTTAGTGTTAATGTGCCACTACTAATGTCAGCCCCTCCCCTTATTGCCCTCTAAAAGTTAAGTGGACGGTCTCTTAGTGTTAATGTGCCACTACTAAGGTCAGCCCCTCCCCTCATTGCCCTCTAAAAGTTAAGTGGACGGTCTCTTAGTGTTAATGTGCCACTACTAAGGTCAGCCCCTCCCCTCATTGCCCTCTAAAAGTTAAGTGGACGGTCTCTTAGTGTTAATGTGCCACTACTAATGTCAGCCCCTCCCCTCATTGCCCTCTAAAAGTTAAGTGGACGGTCTCTTAGTGTTAATGTGCCACTACTAAGGTCAGCCCCTCCCCTTATTGCCCTCTAAAAGTTAAGTGGACGGTCTCTTAGTGTTAATGTGCCACTACTATGGTCAGCCCCTCCCCTCATTGCCCTCTAAAAGTTAAGTGGACGGTCTCTTAGTGTTAATGTGCCACTACTAATTTCAGCCCCTCCCCTTATTGCCCTCTAAAAGTTAAGTGGACGGTCTCTTAGTGTTAATGTGCCACTACTATGGTCAGTATTATATGACGCTTTAGTGTGTTTCATAGCAGGTAATTAAAAGTCAGTATTTACTTTGCTGTTCTCTGACATAAGATACGATATATTATTCAATGGATAATGGTCCGCTTTGTTTATCTTCGTCCTGTGCCTTGTGTTCATAATCCATCCAGTTTCTCTGAATTGTCCATTCTTGATTGCCCCTTCGGTTTTCTCTAACGTTTATATGACAAAACTGTATGGTGAATGAAAACCATTGTCCATTTTTATATTCCAAGGAATCTTCATATTATTCATATATCATTTTTGTATTTCATTACAAAAGTGATCAGATATTCCGTGATTTCCATTCAAACACACCTGAATTGTCAAATCCATTTACAGAGAGAAGAGATTATCAAGAAGACGACGAAGAGGACGATGCAACCGATGAATTAGAGCAACTGTTAGAAGAGGAAGAAGAAAGGAGGGAAGAAAAAGTAGAAGGTTTGTGTTCTTGTTGTCTTTTAAGTATATCGCACGTAAATTATACATGTTTAAATAATATATTTTCTTATTTCATCAATCATTTTATAAAACCATTGGACAAATTGTAAGACAAAAAGTTTGAAGATACCAAAGGAGTAATTAGAAGCCGTAAATCGAAGAAAAAGGACAAATTGACAAACAATAATCTACAAAACATTAAACAGAAAACTAAAATCGCGAGTGTTTATATTCTTAATGTCGTCCTCCGTCTTCCGGTATCATTCCTCTTCGATTCTCTATGTAAATTTCTGGGTGCGTTTGAACAATATTAAGTGTCATGTTAACACAAACGGATATATTTGCTATTTGTCTGTTTAAGATGGAATTATTTTGTTCTACCAAATTCCATTTTTAGGGTAGATATTCTGATTAATGTTGAATGTTGGTATTTATCTTATGATGTATAATATAACTCTCATCCAATCTAATTGTACATTTCTAAGACAATAAAATATGTTTAAACTAACTCTCATCGAAATGATGTTCCTATCGTTATTATACACGGTTGATTTCGAATAATTTCTTGCAATAGTTTTTATTATTCTAATCATATGTATTCTTTTTAAAGTGTGAGCTTATTTGAAGTTGTTTTGTTATGTAAGAAATGACCTTTGTCGTTTGGTATTTTATGTCTGTGACTAGATCACAGCGTCATAACATTTTAGTATAAGAAATAATAGTTAACAAATAAATCTTGAGAGGTGATAGACTTCTTTCTTATTGTTCGCCTCCATGAGAACCCGGTATATACAAAACAGGATTTAGTTTCTCCGCTGTGGGGTACAGGAGCCGTCGTGGTCGTGATCGTATGTCAATTAGAAGTATTACTAATCAGTGCCCATCACCACTAACGTTGTGAGAACGAATCCCGCGGTTTCCTCCACCAATGAAACTGACCGCTACGATATTACTGAAATATTGTTGAAAGTTGCGTTAAATACCATAACCATCACCCCGTGTGGTACAATCACGCCAAAAGAAGCGTTCTCTAGTTGTGCGGTCGGGACAAATCAGATACATAATTCGCCTCGAGAACACATGCATGTCTTGCGCTACTTGCATGCAGACAGCTTTTTTTTAAATTTGATTTCGACATTGTTTTTGGCAGTAAGCCCTTAATGAGTAGTAGCTTGTTGTGATGGTTTTGATGCTCGTTGCTATGCAAAATGTCCGATTTTTTTCCCTTTGCGCGCTAACATATGTTAAATTGTATTTACTGACAACAAATACTTCAATGCTTGTGTAAGCCTATATATATTTCAGGAGTGCCTGAAAAGTGTGTAAAAGGAGAATTTAATTGTGGTGATGGGAAATGTTTAGATCTAGATTCTGTCCTGTGTAATGGTAAAAAAGATTGCCAGGATGGTTCTGATGAATCGGAAATGTATTGTGGAGGTAAGATGAACGTTATATAACAGTCATATGACATGCAGATGTACATTCTTTTAACTACAGGGTGTAAGAATAATTCATAGTAAAAAAAAAAGAGAAACAAATATCGAAATGTACAAACGAATAACACAAGCACAATCAAAATGTGAAAATACAAACAGATATATTAAAATATATATTAAAAAATATTGTCGAAAAACCCCTTACACTATCCTACATGATTCAAATAATAAATAAAAACGTAGATATCTAATAAAGTGCCGAGGCTAAGGTGATCTATGGCTGGCAGAGATTGGCCAATGTGATCTATGGCTGGCGGAGATTCGCCAAGGTGATTTATGGCTGGCAGAGATTGGCCAAGGTGATCTATGGCTGGCGGAGATTCGCCAAGGTGATCTATGGCTGGCAGAGATTCGCCAAGGTGATCTATGGCTGGCGGAGATTGGCCAAGGTGATCTATGGCTGGCGGAGATTCGCCAAGGTGATTTATGGCTGGCAGAGATTGGCCAAGGTGATCTATGGCGGGCGGAGATTCGCCAAGGTGATCTATGGCTGGCAGAGATTGGCCAAGGTGATCTATGGCTGGCGGAGATTGGCCAAGGTGATTTATGGCTGGCAAAGATTGGCCAAGGTGATCTATGGCTGGCGGAGATTGGCCAAGGTGATCTATGCCTGGCGGAGATTCGCCAAGGTGATCTATGGCTGGCAGAGATTGGCCAAGGTGATCTATGGCTGGCGGAGATTGGCCAAGGTGATCTATGGCTGGCAGAGATTGGCCAAGGTGATCTATGGCTGGCGGAGATTGGCCAAGGTGATCTATGGCTGGCGGAGATTGGCCAAGGTGATCTATGGCTAGCGGAGATTGGCCTTCGTTTTAATATACAGTGAAACCTGTCTAAACCGAACCCTGAGTAAACCGAAAACCTGCCTAAACCAGACAGACTTTACAATCCCATCTACTAAATGTCTATATAATTTGAACCTGTGTAAACCAAATACCTGTCTAAACTGAACAAAGTCGTCAGTCCCAAAGGTTTAGACAGGTGTTACTGTATTACAATACCGTATTTAGGCAAAGTAAATTTCTAATATAAACCATATCAGTGTCAAAGCACTGACTACTGGGTGGATAATACCATCGAGGCATAATTTTCCACCTGCAACTAGAGGTATGGACCCAGTGATAGTAATGAAATACATCAAACTCTAATCGAAAATATATCATTGTGTTCTTCAACGTAAACACTAATATGGGCCTCGACTTCGTCTCAGGCCAATATGGGTGTCTCTTTTCTAGATGTCGGAAGTATGTAATAAATAGTTTAATACATGGGCATTTCCATATTGGCCTGGTTATCATCCCTCGACCCATATTGGACCTCGACTCCGTCTCAGGCCAATATGGGGGTCTCGGGATGATAACCAGGCCAATATGGAAATGCCCATGTATTAATCTGTATATATTTGATTCAAATTCTTCTCAAAACAATATCATAAATGTTACTCTGAGTAACTTTCAAACTCAGCATATCTTGCCATTGATTTATTGTATTTTGAATTATGCTATATTTCTATTACAGAAATATAAGAGATTACAATTTGTTTACTTTCAGAGAGATAACGATTTCTACAGTGAGAAGATGACGTTAACTAAAGGACGCTATCAACATTTTTAATAAACAAAACAAAAATAGACAAATTCTTGCCGTTAAATAAACAAAAAAGTAAACTCTGAATATTTTTAGCTTCTCCTTGCACTAATTAAATAAATACATAATTTTGTAACCAAAGTGATTTGTACTTTATGTCCTTATGATACCACAAATTACAAAATGTTACTGTCCAGAAGGTCTACAGTGTGTTGATGTACGCGATGTAATCGTTGTAAGCCTTACAATCATATACAGTAGCGTTCTACAGTAGGATATAACAATGAGTGTTATACGGTTTCCAATGGTTTAATAGCAATGAGCATGTTGCAGCTGTATCCTGGGAGAAAACGTTACCCTTTTAGTATATATAAAATGATTTGATTGATTTGATTTGATTTATTGTGCTTAACGCCACTTTCAGCAGGGTTTTTTTTGCGACTAATTTAAGTGGTGGAAGGAGCCGGAGTACCCGGAGAGAACCACCGACCATTGGCAAGCAACTGGTAAACTTTATCACTTGCGGCTGCGAGTCGACTGCACCCTTTTTGTTATTTACAAAGACGGACGCGAAACCCACGCCGTATTGGTGATAGCCTTGTATGAGTTGTTAAGTAATCCAACTACCTAACTCATTGAGCCACCCGGGCCCTCTTATTTAAAATGATTATGCCTGCATTTATGCTAAACTAACACACCGAGCTAGATTTGTTTTATAGTCTTCAGAAAAAATGTAGCTCCACCCGAAAACACTATTCTTAGCTTACATATTTTACCTTCTTAGTACGTTGTTAATTAACTACAAACATTCACAGACCATGTTGTTGTACTGCCCATATTTATGTTGTCGTTCATTTTTGTGATAGTGTGTGAAAGACGTGTTTTATTTTGTATATTGCTGTTTGAAAACCAATTATTGAAAGGAGAATAGTTGGGATCCCATTAACTGGTTAGATCCCATCACATTTTTGTGTTTGTCCAAAACCAAGGAATGTATTTCCCTCGTTATATGTCACAGTATTATTTGTTTTCAATGATTTGGGTGAAAGCTAGCTGTTTGTTAGTAGATATTGTTGAGATTGTTGACCATGATTGTTTAAACTTTCATGTTAATTTAACTTTATTGAGTATGCACAAATTGTCGAATGCTTACAACACAACACAACACAATACAATTATATAATTGAAATTAAGGTTCAATAGAAAAGGCAACAATGCGTTATATGTAGTTTGTACAGCACTTTTGAACGTTTATTTTATGTATGAAAAGAGCGCTATATAAATCTGATAAATAATAATAATAATAATAATAATAATAATAATAAGCAAACAATAATAGTTTATCATATGTAAAAAAATAATATGAACAAAAAGTTTGTGCAGAGGTCTAGTCCACTTTCCCCAATAACCAAGACTTTTTAGCAAAACGGACAACGAACTGCAGAGGTCTTTCTGATGATAATATTATTGCTATTTTATAAAGACTATCTAAATGTTTTAATTATGGGCAAACACATGCACAAGCTGTACAATTGTATCAAAGAGGTTTATAGACCTGTAGCCATGAATATTTAATGTTATCTTTGATATAACTCTAACCATAATAATAGATCTAAGACTTATAAATTATCTGGCTTTCCAATCTTTTGACTATGAGTATGAACGTACCTGATGACGAAAAATCCAGAAGCGTGTCGTGTGCACTGAATAAGATATCTACGTTTTATTATATTTGTTGACAGCCCAATGTAATTGTAAATTTTTCAGCCGTTATCAAACATTCGCCACTTCATTATAAATCATTAACTTTAACGAATTTACTTTGCTTGCCATTGATATTTTCTCCAAATAATAACATCTATTCATGTAATTGAAAAGACGCATTCAACGTAACCACTTTTGATTGAAGTACCTGTGGCAAGCCAGGAAAGTTCAGCGGCCATGCATTTGTTTGTGAGGGGTATCGATTTGCTTCTATTTCTACGAGTTTCCATTGGACTTTGGTACAGTCAAACCTGCCTTAAAGGCCCCATCTATGTAGCAAATCAATGTCTATAAAGGGCAGTGTCATCTTTCCCATAAATGAACAGTGCATATAATTGTAACCTATATATAAAGGGTAGCTGCTCATAAAGGCCACATTTTCAGGTTCCCGTGAGTGGCCTTTATGCACAGGTTTGATATTATATTGTAACATATGGAAGGAAATCCGAGGAAGAGCTGAATATGCATTGTGTCAATATCTTCATGATCAGAAATACTGGGGAAATCGGTGAGATATTAGCATCAAATAAATGTATTTATATGTTTTCTTAGCTAAAAATCAATGTTTGCTGATTGTATCAATATTGATTATGCAGTGGTCTACAGATGTATTACACAGATATGCAGATCGATTTTTAGTGGAGTTCGTGTTACTCGATCTTTAGTTTTATATGCATGTTTTGTAGATCATTGTTTGTCTTTTTTGTATTTTTTCTTTTGGCCTTTGTGTTGTCTGTTCTTCTTCAATATTACGTTTTCTGATTACCCCTTTGGTATCTTCAAACTCTTCTCACGATAAAAAGGCCATATTTGTTTTAAAGGGAACTGTTTCGTACTAGGCAGAAATCATTTAAGGATTGATCGCAATTTTTGTTCGGTTCATGAAGAAATAACCTGTCAGGTTGTACACACCGTGTAACTCGCGTAGTGGGTTACGCAACGGTGTGTACAACCTGACTGAGGTTATTTCGAATGAACCGAACAAATAATTTCGATCAATCCTTATAAATTAATTCAAGCTTTTTTTGTTATGATATTGGAAAATATATTTATTTTTTCAAAATAAGTCAAATAATGGGAAATAGATTTAAATAACCCCAAAGGTGCCTCATTTAAAGAAAATCACCCGATGACAACGGCACGGGACGCCTTGAGAACGACATCTAATTTCAGATTCCGTACATATGAAAAAAACCTCAACTTTTTAAACCAATCAAAACACGTATGAAAGGACATGTGACTCTAAAATTAATTTATATTGAAATATTCTTTATTTAGATATTTTGGTTAAGAGATTTTATATAATTTTAACTTCTTTTAATCAAACCGTATATATCATATTAATGGAAATGTAGAATTCTTGCTTTTTTCTTCTAAGAACATATAAGATTGACCATTTCAGTATATCATATTTAACAAAGAAGCATTAAATATTGTAACATTTGTTACATTCGATGAGATCATGTCCGCTTTGTACTAGACCAACACGTTTAGCTATATTATTATAATGCCGGTTCAATGATGCAAAATCCGTGGGTAAACATGTTTTTCCACTCGAACATATTATCCTGATTCTGAAATAACCAGTCTTTGCTCTTACTCCTTAATGCTACTTGCTGCGCATCGAAGCAGCGAATAACCAATTTTATTGTCGTTGGACTCGAACCCACGATCTACTGCACCACTCAAGGCGATCACGCTAACCACGACACCACCGGTGCAGTTTTATTAATATTAAGAAGTATTTATTAGACATCAAGTGATATTAAAGAAGTGTTTTACCAAGCTAGGTACATTACCCATCATGGATCTTTGCTTTGCAATTGTTTGTTTACCTAACGTATTTCCAATCGGTTTCTATAATTATTAGACAGATGTTTTTCATGCTATTTTACACTTGGGAACTTTCAATTCAGACTACAACTGTACAACATACGACAAACAAAAATAAATAACTTGATTAGGGTAAACATGGATCATAGATTTTTTTTTCAAGTTGAATGACGAAAGTCAAATAAAGGCACGATCCGGATATGAATAAGGGTAATAACAAAATTACCGAACTCCGAACAATCTTACAAAGGGAAAGTCAAAACTCATAAGTATATAAACAGACAAAATCAGTCAACAACCGGAAAACTGTGAAAACCGTAATGACCCTGACTTGGTACAGGCATTTCTAAAGAAATGGTGGGTTGAATCAGATTTTAAAGCGCCAAATTTCCCGCTTTCATTACGGCTCAAATGTTCCGGCTGTCACTATAACAGTATTTATAACAATACTGGAACAAAATAGATAAAATAGTTGTCAAAGCAGTACCAAATTCAGTGAAGCAAATGTCAAAAATAATTTTACGTCACACATTGATAAAAAAATATTTTTGACATTTTTGTTGACTTCCTTATCTTTATACATTTTCACTATATGAAAATGCATCGTTTATTATCGTCTCTGCAGAGACGGAATATATTTCGACAAGATCTTGGTATCGGAATATAAACTTTTTAAGAGATCGAATAAGGCGAATCTTTTTATAGCCCTGGTCCAGTAGCCTGTTTCTCAGATGAAGATGACGTTTCAGGAAATCAGAATAATTGCTACTGGCCCTTGCATAGCGAATCAATTGCGAGATGTAAACACCATATGCAGGAGAAACTGGTATATTGCTGCACATATTTGGAAAATTTATGATTTTAAAATTTTAGTACTGAGTTGACCACTGTCGTCAAATTCGAGGTATAACAGAACAGAACGGTAAAAAAGCAACAAAAAGAAAGCACCTTATGAAAATACGAAACTCTGCGAGGGAAAACCTTGTGTAATACCAAATGGTGCCACATTAATTTGCTAAAATCAAACTAAATAAAATTAAAAATAAATCATTATTCCAGATACGGGACTAAAGTCAATCACAGAAGTTAAATAAAAGTCAGCATAAATGGAAACAGACTCCCTTTGGTTAAAACGAGGTGTCAGAAATCTTGAATAATTAGAGAGTAAGCATGCTTGTAAGTTATGTGCGTCAAAATATCCCATTGAAGTTGTCATGGAAATCTTTATGCAAATTGCAAGATAAAATTATATCTGAAAATCAGGTAATATGCTCTTCCCCTGACAGACCCTTTCAGGAAAGGAATATTTATACAATTATACAAGACTGACAATTATATATGCCCCTTTTCGTCTTTGAAGAAATATCTCAAATATAGAACAAAGCTGTACACTAGTACACGTCCTTTAGATCCAGTGTTTATAACTGGAAATTGTCAAGTATTGGACAGATACTACTTCTTAAGTAAAGTTAAACATGTTTTGCAGTTGATTGGTTATGACCCTAACCTTTATAATGGTCATTCTTTTAGTTCCGGTGCGGCTACTAGTGCTAGCAAGGTAAGAATGGAAGACCACTTGATAAAAACTCTAGGTAGATGGTGTTCAGAAAGCTGCTGAAGATATATTAAAACATCCACGTCAACAATCAAAAATCCCCAAAAAAGCCTTATGTCTCAGTAATTATTATCTTTGTATGATATGTCTACACAAACAGACATTGTTATTATCCTTAATATACACTGTTAGTAAATAGTTAATTATGAATGTATGCTTATCTGAAATTACATTTTTAACCCCCAAGAATTCAGTTCTTATGCTTCATCCCCCGTCAATTCAACACCTTTCGCAGCCCCTACTGTGCTCCTCTTTCTCACCTTTCGTAGCCCCTGCTGTGCTCCTCTTTCTGGAACACCTACTGTGTTCCAGTTTTTTTGTCGGGAGTGTCGCTGCCAATAAAATTTGCTTCTAACAAATACTAAGAATTATGTTGGCAGGGACCGGACAAAATTATAATTGATAGCCGAGATGATTCCCAAGGGCCAAAAATGTATAAATTTTTATTTTTTGTTTTTCTAGTTAGTAATAAATTTATTATTTTAAATATATAACTATATCTTCTTTAATTTACCACTTATCAGCAATTACCATTTCACAATATGTCGATTAATCAGCTGTTCCAACATGTTAATGACCTTCTTATCGAGGTCGCGGGTTACCATTACGCTTTATTGCTTTCTTCATCCCATTTGCCTGCACGGGTTACAGATTCATGATTATTATGAAAATGAAAATTTTGAAGTAACAATGTACTTCAGTAAATGATAATACTGTCATCAAGTACATCGTACATAATAAACAGAGAATACAACACACACGTTATTAAGCACTTTGCGTCCATCGTCTGCAAACTTCTTTTCAAGGAAAAAATTGAATACTTGAACATACAAACAGACAAATTCAACACACGTAATTTAAGGAGCTCGAGTTAGCCCTTTGCATCCGTCGTCTGTAAACGTCTTCTTCAAGGATTTAGAAAATTATTAAATTTAATAAAATACACAGACAAATACAACAGGAGGTATTTACATAGGTCGAGTTAGCTCTTTGTGTCCGTCGTCCGTAAAGGTTTCAGTGATATTGTGTGCAATTACACAATCATATCAAACAGATGCAAACAACAAACGAAAACGCATCGCTTAGCGTCTGTTCCTCATTAGATACATACAACACACGGATAGAGACCGAGATGTATAAATATGCAAATGTGTGCGGCAGTTGCTAGTTTGCACATGGTTGCTACTCTCAGCTAAAATATTCTTACATTATGCATAGAACAGAGAATGAGAGTAGGTTTTTCAACAAAAATACCGAGGCCTTTATGGCTTACAGAATGGATGCTCTCTGGTTATACCAAATACACCACCCATAATTTGGTGTCCCGTGTTTTGGGAAACTGTTCGTTACAAGTTGTCTCTTGTGGCCGTTACAAGCCTTCAGAATCCGACCCAATTAATTTGATCTTCTTTTACCTTTGACCTTAGACGCGTCCAATTCCCCCATTTTAATCAACAGCCAATTTCTTTTTTGTTAATATGCATGTAATGCTGCACATTTGAAGTTAAATAACGACAATAAAACATACCTATTTCAACAAATGGTAGATTGTATAATCGTGAACCGAATCAAGAAAAAAAAATAATATTCATTAATTACCTAGCGCAATATTTACAAGAAGCAACATTCTTAATTTTTTTTCTTAATCAGAAATTACACACCTTTAAGTGACACCTTGTTGTGGATCTTGTTCTTAAGACTTCATTCGATGTTCTTATTTGCTTTTGTCCTGATTATGATATTAATAACAATAAATCCAACTATCAAACAAGAAGTAAACAATGTCGTAAAAATTCTAAGCATTCGGTCTACAGCTTTTGCGGCATCTTTCCAAGTTATATTTCCACCATTCGCGACTTGTTCCTTTGTTTTCGCACTGACGTTATTCTTGTTGTCGTTCAATTCAAAATTTTCAATATCTTGACTAACCATTGTTTCCAGATGAGATTTAGGGTTATTGGTAGAGGGTTCTGGCAATGTTTTTCTGTGACGCCTAAGTATGAATTTTGTAAATGCTTGCAATGCGTTCGGAACATTTTTATCCAATGAATGGTAATGTAGATAAAGTGTTAAAATTATTCCAAAGACAATAAAGCAACTGTAAATGAGTTCTGTAAACACAAATATGTTAAAATATGAAAGGGTATTATCTGTAGATGGTAATATATCTACGACAGTAGTCAAAAATACGATATACATTAAAAGTAAGCTTATTCCGAAGGACAACCTCTCACCGGATTCTATCGGAACCAGAAAAGAACATCCATTGACAATAGTTATTATCATTACTGGGAAAACTATGCTTGTCATCAGAAAAACTGGTTTCCTTGATAAGATACCAGAAAAACGTATTTTAGAAATGACATCGTCTGTTGTAGTTTGTACTTGGGTGCTAATAACCCATTCGGAATTTGAAGAAGTATATGGATTTACTATTGTTGAAATATTTGAGTATAACCAGATGTTGTGCATAATGCCTAATGTAACTAACCTTACGTCACATGTATGGGTGTCTAAAGGATAATACGTCACATCCGTTTTACACGTAGTTTGCAAACCTACCATACTTGACATCTTTGCACTTCCGTTCGGATGAAAAATTACTACAGATGTTTCACTTTCCAGCTTGCTACTGTATTGATAAATGGAGGCTATGCTGGCTGTATTTCGGACATAAATATTTGGAATCCACACATCATGCACACCGAGTTTAGCTATTTTGAGATCAATGAATCCACATTGTTGCCATTTTGTTTTTATAATTTCATCGTTCCAATATAGAAGAAAAACGCCAGCAAATTTCATTATCCCAGATACGGGACTAAAGTCAATCACAGAAGTTAAATAAAAGTCAGCATAAACGGAAACAGATTCGCTTTGGTTAAGACGAGGTGAAAGAAGTCTTGAATAATTTGATAGTAAGCATGCTTGTAAATTATGTGCTTCAAAATATCCCATTGAAGTTGTCATGGAAACCTTAATGAAAATTGCAAGATAAAAAATATTCTCCACTATAGACATCATCAACACTTTGAAATCGCTTATCATATGTGACAGTAATGTCTATTCATAAGAAATATTACGCATATATTATCGAGGTTTGCTTTTTAATTACTGTATGTGATTTATGATGTGCGTCAATTAAATTGTAGAATGGAATATGCATTAGAGACAATCAGCTCGGGTATTTATGTTATAACATTCGATATCGACCGTCCATTGTTCAAATAAATTGATGTACTATTTTAGTATTACAGTAATATTAATCTTTTGTTGTAATGTTTTAATTTCTGTCATCCTGATCTAACTCATTAATATCTTACATATAACCAAAGAATTAGAACAAGGAGTTACAATCCGAATAGACAAACCAATGTAACGTTAGTTAAGCAAACATACAACATCAGTTAGTCCACGAGGGTATCATCCGCCCAATAGTCAGTGTTTCAGCACTGACATGGTTTATTAGATATATTCGCTATTGAAATTTACAGTTCCTAAATAATGTAATTATTACTAAAACTAAGATTCTCTATCTTTCAGACATAGGTGACCTTAGCTCCTCCCTCAGACATAGGTGACCTTAGCTCCTCCCTCAGACATAGGTGACCTTAGCAGATTTTGTCGATCCTGTTTAGGCCCTTTATTTCCATGCTCCCAAAGACTTTTAAATTATTTGGTTTTTCAACATTTCGACTTTGAGCATACCTCATGAAGGTTATTCCAGAAACGCGTCGTGCGCACTAAATTTGATATCTACGTTTTTATTAGAGGGAACAGTACAAGAAATCATAATCAGAATACACCAAATTACGCCAGCTAAGCATACAACATCAATCATAGGAAACAGTACAATAATGCAAAATCAGAATAGACAAAATTACACCAGCTAGGCATATGCATAACACCAATTAGAGGGTTTGAGATATGGTGTTAAACGCCACTTTCAACAGTATTTCAGCTATATCGTGGCGGTCAGTTTTATTGGTGGAGTAAACAGGAGTACCCAGAGAAATCCACAAACCTGCCGCAATTCACTGACAAACTGAATCAACTAATGTTGTATCGAATACACCTTGTCATAAGTGGGATTCGAACTCACAACTTTGGTAGTGATAGGTACTGATTGCATGGGCAAATTAGAGAGAACGGTACAAGAGGTCACAATCAGAATAGGCAAACCTACGCCAGTTAATAATGTAATTATTATCAAAACCAATCATAGGTGACCTTAGCCGATTTTGGCTATTCTGTTTAGGCCGTTTGGTTTTTCTTGCTCCCAAATATTTTAAAATTATTTGGCTTTCAAATATTTTGGCTTTGAGCGTACCTGATGAAGGTTATTCAAGATACGCATCATGCGCACTAAATTTGATATTAACATTTTATTAAGCATACAGCATGAATTGACGGATGCCACTAGTGAAGTAGAAATTGCACACTCTTCCGGAGTACCTGAGATCACCCCCGGTTTTTAGTGGGGTTCGTGTTACTCGATCTTTAGTTTTATATGTATGTTTTGGCGATCGTTGCTTGTCCTTTTGTACTTTTTCTTTTGACCATTGTGTTGTCTGTTCGTCTTCGGTATACGGATTCTGATTACCCATTTGGTATCTTCAAACTCTTCATGTCTCATAGATGCCGGATTTCAGAAAGATTATTGAAAATTTCTAAAGTATTCTTAAAATATACACGAGACAGAAAATGAAAGTAAGTTTATTCTCGCACATGAGAATTCCTCTTAAAAGAACTCCAATTAAGACCTAAGCTTGTATGTGGTATATAATGGGTGTCCTTGGCTTATACCAAATACAAAACTCATAATTTGGTGTCTCGTGTTAGTAGGAAGCATATAATGAAATACTTGCACGCTATGACCTATTGTGTAAATGTCGATGGAAAGCTGTTATTACAAGTTGTCTCTGGTGTTGGTGGCCCGCTACAAGACTAAAGAATCCGACCCTATTCAGGTTATCTTCTTTAACATTTGACCTCAGCTCGTCCAAAGCCCCCCCCCCCCCCCCCCCCCCCCCCATGTTATCAACATGCCAATTTATTGTTTGTCAATATGCATGTAATACTGCACGTGTGACGTTAAATAACGACAATAAAACAACACCTATTACAACAAATTGTAGATTGTATAATCGTGAATCGAATCAAGAAGAAAAAAACCACATGTGATAATATGCATTAAATATTAAGCGTTAGATCTTGGCAATATTTACAAGTAGGAAAATTCTAAATATTTCCTTAGTAAGTAATTACACACTTTTAAAAGATACCTTGCTGTGGATCATGTTCTTAAGATTTCATTCGATGTTCTTATTTGCTTTTGTATTGATTATGATATCAATAACAATAAATGCCACTATCAAACAAGAAGTAAACAATGTCGTAAAAATCCTTAGCACTCGGTCTACAGCTTTTGCGGCATCTCTCCATGTTACCTCACTTATATTTTCACCATTCACGACTTGTTCCTTTGTTTTCTCACTGACGCTATTCTTCTTGTTCAATTCAAATTTATCAAAATTTTGAATAACCATTGTTTCCAGAGGAGTTGTAGGGTTTTTTGTAGAGGGTTCTGGCAATGTTTTTCTGTGATGTCTAAGCACGAACTTTGTAAATTTTTGCAATGCGTTCGGAACATTTTTATCCAATGAATGGTAATGTAGTGTTAAAATTATTCCAAAGACAATAAAACAACTGTAAATGAGTTCTGTAAACACAAATATATTAAAATATGAAAGGGAATTATCTGTAGATGGTAATATATCTACGACAGTAGTCAAAAATACGATATGCATTAAAAGTAAGCTTATTCCGAAGGACAACCTCTCACCGAATTCTATCGGAACCAGAAAAGAACATCCATTGACAATAGTTATCATCATTACTGGGAAAACTATGTTTGTCATCAGAAAAACTGGTTTCCTTGATAAGATAACAGAAAAACGTATTTCAGAAATGACATCGTCTGTTGTAGTTTGTACTTGGGTGCTAATAACCCATTCGGAATTAGAATATGTATATGGATTCATCATTGTGTACATATTTGAGTATAACCGGATGTTGTGTATTATGCTTATTGTAGCTAGCGTTACGTCACAGGTAAGGGTGTCTAAAGGATAATACGTCACATCCATTTTGCACGTCGTTTGCAAACCTACCATACTTGCCATCTTTGCACTCCCGTTCGGATGAAATATTACTACAGACGTTTCACTTTCCAGCTTGCTACTGTATTGATAAATGGAGGCTATGCTGGCTGTATTTCGGACATAAATATTCGGAATCCACACATCATGCACACCGAGTTTAGCTACTTTGAGATCAGTAAATCCACATTGCTGCCATTTTGTTTCTATGATTTCATCGTTCCAATATAGGAGAAAAACGCCAGCAAATGCCATGATCCCAGATACGGGACTAAAGTCAATCACAGAAGTTAAATAAAAGTCAGCATAAACGGAAACAGATTCGCTTTGGTTAAGACGAGGTGAAAGAAGTCTTGAATAATTGGATAGTAAGCATGCTTGTAGGTTCTGTGCTTCAAAATATCCCATTGAAGTTGCCATGGAAACCTTAATGGAAATTGCAAGATAAAAAATATTCTCCACAATAGACATCATCAACACTTCGAAATCGCTTATCATATAAGAAATAGTACGCATATATTATCGAGGTTTGCTTTTTAATTACTGGATATGATTTATGATGTGCGTCAATTAAATTGTTGAACGAACTAATGCATTCGAGACAATCAGCTCGGCTATTTATGTTATAGCATTCGATATCGACCGTCCATTGTTCAAATAAATTGATGTACTATTTTAGGACTACAGTAATATTAATCTTTTGTTGTAATGTTTTAATTTCTGTCGTCCTGATGTAATTCATTAATATATGAAATATAACAGACGAATTAGAACAAGAAGTTTATTATCCCAATAGACAAAACAATCTTAGTTAAGCAAACATGCAACATCAATTAGTCCCTGAGGGTATCATCCGCACAATAGTCAATGTTTCGGCATTGACATGGCTTATTAGGTATATTTGTTATTGAAATTTCCAGTTCTTAAATAATGTAATTATTATTAAAACTAAGGTTCTCCAACCTCAGGCATGTGGATTGTAGCTATTTTCGCTCTGCAAGAGCGGAATCCATTTTGTTCCTTTTATCAAAGTTTAGCTTTCTGTTTGAAAATGTATCTCTGTATATATTAAGTCTTTATAACCATTCGAAATAAATCAGGGTTATAGATTCAAACCCACATTGGGCCCCTGGTTTAAGTGTGGTTCGTGTTACTCAGTCTTTTATTATTCTGTGTAGTGTTTTATTATGTCTTTTTTCTTTTGACCAGTGTATTGTCTGTCCTTCTTTCTGATTACTCATTTGATATCTTCAAGATTTACTTAGATATGTAGCCTTGCTTGCATCAACGATTCTTAGGTTGATAATGACATAATTGAACTTGAAAACATAAAATACATGTTTTGTAAGATAATTTCATGGATTTTCAAGGTATGTGTTAATAACTTGTAATGCGTTTCTCCTGTGGTATTAAGTGATTCGGCATTAACATATTTACCATGATTAGTTCATATTGTACTGATTTTAAATAAGGGCTCAAGCACGTCTGCACTACAGCTCATAATGACTCTGACAAAGTTCATAGAACTAAGATCTTATGAACAATACCTGATTAAAACAAGACACAATAACCATGGGTTTTTTATAGAAAAAAATAATAAGCCAAATAATGATATTCAAAATAAACTGGCTTATCAGTATTTGTGCTTGAAAAACAAAAAGTGCAATAAGCTTTTCCAAAAGCTAAGCTTGTGAATATTTCGTTTTACATTGCTGACAAATAAAAAAAATATCTGTGCGAGCTTTAGAAACAGGAAAAACACATTTTTTCCGTAAAATATCCTAATTGTCTTTTTACTTTTATATGGTAAATTAATGTATAATGATATATACTTATTAGCTGGTAAGAGGGTGATAGCAAGTTTATTGTCACCCGAGAGTCAAGGGCAATAGTCGGTGTCGAGGGGAACATTACACTTGATATCACTTGAATTCAGTCAATAAGTGTTTTAATATACTGAACAGCATAAGGGGTACTCAAAATCCGTATATCGAAGAAGATTGATTTTGGTGTTTTAACGCCACTTTCAACAATATTTCAGCTACATCATGGCGACCAGTTTTAGTGGTGGAGGAAGCCAGAGTACCCGGAGAGAACCACCGACCATTGGCAAGCAACTGGTAAACTTTATCACTTGCGACTGCAAGTCGAGTGCACCCTTTTTGTAATTTACAAAGCCGGACGCGAACCCACGCCGTATTGGTGATAGGTTTGCATGAGTTGTTAGATCCAACTACCTAACTCATTGAACCACCCGGGCCCCTTATCGAAGAAGAACAGACAACACAATGGCCAAAAGAAAAAGAACAAAAGGACAAACAACGATCTACAAAACATACACATAAAACTAAAGATCGAGTATCACGAACATCACTAAAAACCGGAGGTGAACTCATGTGCTCCTGAAGGGTTAGCGGTTCCTGTTCCAATAGTGGCACCCGTCATGTTAATCTAGTTACAAACCAGGTGATAAGTTGATAAGTCATGAATGAGGAAAGGACCGGGAAGTGTTTACGACAAGTGGAACGTATCCGTGGTCATTTGTGACACAGATATTCCATAACGGTCAACCAAATCATGGTGGCGACCGTAAAACTTTCGAAGTGATGACTTCAACTTAACCAAGAGGAACCCTTGGTTCAGTAAGAGAGTACAATACCATGGACAGACACAGAACCTGCTCGCCATGTTTGTTCAGCATAGGGAAAATCCCGAGAATTTTGCATGTCACATACCGTGTTTCCTCCAATGAATAAAAATGATTAAAAATTCTGCGAAAATTTATCGCGTCTCCAGTGAATAGCACAGTAGAGGTGAATAATCTTTTGGACTATTCACAGTTAAATAGTCCATTGCACAATAAACCAGTAAACAGAATATTGTTTATGAATATGTTTTTTTAATAGGAAAACTTTCACTGAAGAGTATATTTATATAATAATGTTGTGTTAGCAATGACTATGCCAATATAGTGGTCAGGGTTGAAGACATAGTGCACGACCCGAAGGGGAGTGCACTATGTCTTCAACCCTGACCACTATATGGCATAGTCATTGCTAACACAACATTATTATTATTATTATTATGCTGACTGTTATATGTAGACAAAATATATTGAGAACTATTACAATAAAGGAGGTCCTGATATTGGTGACTAATATATTGGATCAGTTAGTCTTGAAAGTGTGAGAATATTCTTTGTTTCATTTAAGGCTTTAAAAATATAAAGATTTTTGAAGTTTGAAATTTAATTAACAACAATAACAAGTATTAAAAAACAGTAATATGAATAATAGACGACTATGATAGATTGACATATTGGATCCGCCCCCTTGCACGTGGACTAGCTATATATAGCTTGACAGACAGCTGAAAACCCAACAGTCCCCGCGTGAAACTGGCATAGCAGATGTACTATTTTCGCATAGTATATCAACGCTATATAATTCTTTGTGATATATGCCAAAATATCGTATGAACTTATATTACAGAAGAAATTTACAGAAAGCATAATAATACACAACTTACCAGTATATAGAATATTTATGAACATGTATTTTTAATACTGAGGTATAATAATAAAAGCTATATTCCTTGTAGCGGGATATCTATTTTATCAATATAAAACATACAGCTACATAGTGTTCTGTCTTCTGAGAGTGTTATTATAAAGTTGTGGAAACGAATTGATGTCGTGTTTTCCCGTCGATTTGTACGTCTTTTCTTTTAAGCGAAGCTTGATGTGACTGACGTGCCTAGTTAGATGAACACCGTCCATCAAGTTTTGTTTGTGTATGGTCCGTGTAAGGTTAACCCTGCTTGGAGATTTTCGTACACTAATGTCTCCGAACGATTTGATATCGACGATAAATGAATTAATGATGGGATTTAATTTGAATTCGATGTCTATCTGTTTGATGGAATCGTCATTATAAAAATTGCAAACATATTTCTCTTCGTGGTTGACTTTTTTCTCGATCCGCTTTCCCTCTAACAGTAATTCTACTTCCGTTTCTATATTTTTCGCTTTAGCAAGAGCATTTTGAAGTGATTTTACTCCTTGCTTCCGGTAATCAAGATCTTTGAGCACGTGATCCATTTCACTTTTGTGTCGTCTGTAATTTTCATTCAATTGTCCAAGTATATCTTTTTCAAGACGATCTAAACGTTCATTCACTTTTTTCCTTGTATTATGCAATTCTTTTTCGATTGTATTTTTCTGCATTAATAGTTTAAATAAGTTTTCTTCGCGGTCTAGTTTTATTTTCTCCATGTTTTCAATGACTGTTTCGATCGTTTGTTCCACTTCATTAAGATTGACACACACGTGGGCTGACCTCATTGCGTTTTCATTCACGGTCACCATATTACATACTTTATGCATAGTTGTAGCACATATCATACATACAGGTGCATTGTGTGTATGACAATAAAAATCTAATGATTCACTGTGAAAAGTACATGCATGACCAAAATTTGAGCTTTCCACTTTCTTAGAATTTGGTTTTTCGTGAATGATCTTTTCACGAACGGAACGTGACGATTTCGACGATTTTTGGTATCGTTTATATTCTAACAGCATATTTCCGTTCAGTAACGATGGTAGTCCATCCGTATGTGCTCTTCGTGACATATATATTCTTCAAACGAACAAAAGTAAAATAAAGTTACAAAAAGTTTTAATAAATGTTTTACAACAGCTAAATGCACAATCTGGTGAAAGAATACTATAGGAAACATATAAACCGGCATCAATACAATGGAAACAGCATCTGATATCTTTCATTTCAAATTAATTGTCTACCCTATGTTGCCAGTTTCTATAGATTGCCCTTTTTTTTTTATTGCCCCTTCGGTATTCTCTAACGTTCATTTAATTATTGTTTCTCTTAATATAAAGATCTGCTAAATTACACAACTATATCCGTTAATAATTGACAAAACCATGACAAATGAATAGGGTGAAGTAGAAATGAAATATAAACTCAAACATGCAACGTCTAGAAATGTACAATCTTCATATTCTAATGTCAGTTTCATATGTAATTACACCTTATATAAGAATGCTGGATTCTGATTGGTTAATAGCCGTGATATATTTTTTACAAATTCAGGCCTTGCATTTTGAATTTGCAGAATTTTTACTTCATGTAGGTGTATTTGCATAAGATTTAACTTTTTTTTCATGGTATTTGCAAAATCGTATTTGCCGTTTTTACCCTTCACCGAGACGCTTGTAACAAAATTTGTAAAACGTTATCAGTTGTGCGTTTTATGTAACATCATTCGGTAGAATTAAACAGATACATCATATTAGGTCCTGAAAACGACAAACAAAAGGTATTATTTATTTAGCCAGTGTTCTAAATAATATTCGGTGTAATTAAACAGATATATCATGTTTGAGAGAGATATTTGCGAAAAATACCAGTCTTGAGACTAAATTTTCCTCGCCTTTCGGCTCGGGAAATTTTCCGTCTCTCGACTGCTATATTTCGCAAATACCCCTCCCAAACATGATATATTTGTATAAAATTCAATTGAAACAAACATCCACTGACCAAAATAGTTGTGATTCACGTGTGAAAGTTCTATTTGTTTTAATCTAAATGAACAAATAATATAAGAGATTGTGTCAGTTCGAAGCCAAATTGGAATGCAGAATGCTAATCTTCGAATAAAATGAATTCCTTGCATAAACAACTTTCGTAAAAGAATTGCATTATATTTTCTTGCACAGAAAAGTTGGATTTTGTTTTTGTTTATACGATACTTACTTTCGTTATTCTTGCTTAACTACCTTCCATATAAACCAGTCGTTCTATGTTGACAATCAATGTATATCTTAACACATGACACACCACTGTTTTCTCCTTCGTTGAACTTTTTAAGAGAAATGTTTCCAACCAAATCTTCCATTGTGTTTGTATTGTTTATTCATTAACCGTTCAATATAAAGTTTAAACGAATCCAAAGCTTTGTTTAGATTATGTTATCGTGATATAAGTAATTAAAGTAGTGGCTTATTTAAATTTTTGAAAGGTTAAAGGTTAAAGTTATTTTTTTTGGATGAGAAATCGAATCATTAAGATAAATATATATATAATGGTTTTTGTTTTTTTTTTAATTGTTAATTTAAAGAAATAAATCAAAACTTTTTGTGGTCACCTTACATCGTTTTAATCACAGAACCGGATTCAGGTATGCACGCATCCCGAGTCAGCTCCTTAGAATTATCTTAAATTACTTAACAGTACTTTTTTAAATAAACTAAAACGCATGCTTAATGCAAAAAAAAACCCTCATAAAACAGGTTCGGCGACATAAATCAAAATCGAGCATTCTCAAGAATTTTAAATTTAAATGGACATTAAAGAGACTAACTTTTAAGGTAAAACTATTGTATTCCAAACTATATGTTCTCCTTTTTCACAAATAAACGGAAAAACTTGATATTTTTATAAAGACTAATGTTGAATTAGTACTACACTCGAAATGTGAAACTCGCAGCCGCAAGTGATAACGTTTACCTGTTGCTTGCCCATGGTCGGTGGTTCTCTCCGGTACTCCGGCTTCTTCCACCACTAAAACTGGTCGCCATGATATAGCTGAAATATTGCTGAAAGTGGCGTTAAACACCAAAAATCAAATCAGATCAAATCAAAATGTGAATTTTCTATGATTAAACTGTGTGAAAAATATCTTCTCTGAAGATGGTATTTCCTCTATTTGGAACACGCACACCTTTGTAGACAATGCATGGCTTAAATTTAATTTAAAGTTAAATTTATGTAATCAGTCTCAGCAGACTTGACAAGACATTTCGCGAAAGTTTTGTGTGTAGGTTTTGTATATCGTTGTTTGTCTTTTTGTCTTTTTGTCCCTTTTCTTTTGGCCATTGTGTTGTCTGCTCTTCTTCTTTTGGCCATTGTGTTGTCTGCTCTTCTTCTTTTGGCCATTGTGTTGTCTGCTCTTCTTCTTTTGGCCATTGTGTTGTCTGCTCTTCTTCTTTTGGCCATTGTGTTGTCTGCTCTTCTTCTTTTGGCCATTGTGTTGTCTGCTCTTCTTCTTTTGGCCATTGTGTTGTCTGCTCTTCTTCTTTTGGCCATTGTGTTGTCTGCTCTTCTTCTTTTGGTCATTGTGTTGTCTGCTCTTCTTCTTTTGGCCATTGTGTTGTCTGCTCTTCTTCTTTTGGCCATTGTGTTGTCTGCTCTTCTTCTTTTGGCCATTGTGTTGTCTGCTCTTCTTCTTTTGGCCATTGTGTTGTCTGCTCTTCTTCTTTTGGCCATTGTGTTGTCTGCTCTTCTTCTTTTGGCCATTGTGTTGTCTGTTCTTCTTCTTTTGGCCATTGTGTTGTCTGCTCTTCTTCGAATTACGAATTCTGATTACCCCTTTGATATCTTCAAACTCTTAAAGACACTCTTGGTTTTGAGGAGTATTTCAATATTTTAGATGAAAAAGATGTTGACTCTTTGTAGACAACTCTTTCGAACAACTAATGAAAAATTTCCCTACTGAACATGGGAGATGGATTAATAGTCAACGCGAAAATAGAAAACATCATTTATGTAATTTGGAAATAGGCGATGAATTTCACTACATTGTTTCTTGTAAAAAAAAATAATGGCAGATACCAAAATTTACATTTAGAAAAGTCGGGTGCCACTAGTGGAGCAGGAACTGCTTATCCTTCCGGAGCACCTGAGTTCACCCCCGGTTTTTAGTGGGGTTCGCGTTACTCGATCTTTAGTTTTATGTGTATGTTTTGTGCTTTTGTACTTTTTATTTTGGCCATTTGTGTTGTCTGTTCTTCGATATACAGATTCTGATTATCCCTTTGGTATCTTCAAACTCTTCTAACAAGACGACCAAATGTTTAATCTTTTAAGGAAATAATGTCCTCCAAATATAGACAAAATTTACTTATGTACAGTTATACGCATTATAAACAAAAGAGTGTGCCGGCTAGCTTCCTTTTCAGTTATTGTATATATATACTGTGTATATTCATTGTGATGTTACATAGTCTCTGTACCTATGTAGTTGGTGATGAGAAATAAATAAAGATATGTTCACAGCAAATCCAATTAGAAATGAAGATATATTTTTTTTTCTCAAATAAAAGTAAATGAATTGTAAGTCATTTATATATGAATTTCCCTAGGGTAGGTGATATTAATGACAATGATAAAATATGTATTAGAATTTATTTCATACGTTACTGTACAATATGGTTATAGCTTTACCATTATGAAAGTAGAACTAACAAATTCAAATCAAGTGGATTATACATTTCTGACGAATTAGGTGGTTTGCTTTGGTGTATGGTATTTAACGCCACTTTCAACAATATTTCAGTTATATTGTGTCTGTCAGTTTTATTGATGGAGGAAACCGGAGTACCCGTAGAAAACAATCGACCTGTCGTATGTCACTGACAAGCTTTATCACATAATGTTGTATCGAGTACACCTCGCTATGAACGGGGTTCGAACTCACAACTTTAGTACTGTTAGGCATTGATTGCACAGGTAGTTGTAAATCCAACTACCATACGATTACGACCACGACGGTCCTTTCTGACGAAATACTGCTCTATAAAATCTATTTTGTATCGAGTACAACTCGTCCTGGTCGGAAACGAAAGCTCAAAGTACAGAAGTTATTAGCAATAATTGCATAGTTAAATGTGAATCCAACTACCATACGACTGCGACAAGAACGATATTGAAGTAACTGAGCCAAGGGTTCCTAGTGGTTAAGTTGAAGTCATCACGTCGAAAGTTTTGCGGTCGCCATCATGACAAGAATTCGCTATGGAATGTCTGTGTCACAGATGATAACGGATATGTTCTGTTTGTTGTATGGAATGTCTGTGTCACAGATGATAACGGATATGTTCTGTTTGTTGTATGGAATGTTTGTGTCACAGATGATAACGGATATGTTCTGTTTGTCGTATGGAATGTCTGTGTCACAGATGATAACGGATATGTTCTGTTTGTCGTATGGAATGTCTGTGTCACAGATGATAATGGATATGTTCTGTTTGTCGTATGGAATGTCTGTGTCACAGATGATAACGGATATGTTCTGTTTGTCGTAAGGAGTGTCTGTGTCACAGATGATAATGGATATGTTCTGTTTGTCGTATGGAATGTCTGTGTCACAGATGATAACGGATATGTTCTGTTTGTCGTATGGAATGTCTGTGTCATAGATGATAACGGATATGTTCTGTTTGTCGTATGGAATGTCTGTGTCACAGATGATAACGGATATGTTCTGTTTGTCGTATGGAATGTCTGTGGCATAGATGATAACGGATATGTTCTGTTTGTCGTAGTCACAGTCCCATGTTTCGTTCTTCATTCATGACTTTCCACCGTCTTTTGTTAACAGTGTAACACGACGAATATAACTAGTGGAGCACGAACTGCTTGCCCTTCCTTGAACACCCGAGTTCACAACCGTATTTTAGAGGGGTTCGTGTTGCTCAATCTTTAGTGTTCATTGTAGTGGTTTTCCGACCATTGTTTGTCTTTCTGTTCCTTTTCTGTTAGCAATATATTGTATGTCCTTCGATGTAAGGTTCTTGATTACCCCTTAGGTATCTTCAAACTTTTCTTTAACAGGTGAAAATTCAAATGTGAACTGATTCATTGCAGCCTAAAATCACAATTTTTTATTTTTTTTATTTTTTTATTTATAAAATTTTTATTTTGTTTTATAAGGACGGTTATCATGGATGGAGAACAGGGCAGGGCTCTCGTACACAATTTTCAAAATGGATCACCGAAAGACCATCCCATACGAATTTGCTTTCATTTGGATCCATGATTTCTGAGAGGATTTTAATGTGATTATTATTATCAAAATAACCTAATTTGCATTTTCGTTATTTATTTCGGCTGTAAGACAAATTCCACAGGACAATATTTAAACCTGAAAAGCGTAAAACGGATGCCAAGTGAAGAAAAAAAGAGTTCACATTTTCGTTAGTTAAACAGACCAGCTACAAATATATCTAGCTTTATTCTTTAAAAGGGAAATTAATTTTTTTAACAGAATAAAAGTAAGAACAATTCCGCAAACATGAAGAATATCTAATATTCCTTTCAAATAGAAACGAAAACATTTGGTAATAAATATTTAAAGCAATGCTGCAAATATCAAGATATATTACAAATGTCAAAAGGATTTATAAATATGTATATTTTATGTAACTGAAAAACAAAATGGTCTTTAATAAGATAAAGAGACACAAAATAACAAAATAAATAATACATTATGAAATCTACTGACATATCAATACAGGGTAAAAGGTACAAAATACACTTATTGACCGGTTATTAGGGTAATAGCAATTTTATTGTTCCCCGAGACACTCAACTATTGCTCAATGCAAAGCCGAGTGCAATAGTTGGTATCGATGGGAACAATAAACGTGCGATTACCCGAATAACCAGTCAATAAGTGTTTTATTATATCGAACAGCATAAAAGACGAATCTCCTAGCCATGTTTCTTGCTGTCGTCTGTGGGTTTAGCATAGAAAAAATCCCGATAATTTTGAGCTTCCATTACCGTGTTTCCTTCAATAAATCAACAGGATTAACATTTTCGCGAAAATACATCGCGTCTCCGGTGAATAGCACCGGAAAAGTGAATTGTCTTTTGGACTATTCAATGGTGAAGTCATTATGGACATGTCGTTTCAACGGGAAAACTTTTATTGGACATGTATTTATAGATTGTCAATGTTAGTATCCTAAACTTAAATTCTTAATTTAGGGGAATGTCATGAATTTCATTAAATATGAAATAAAATGGAATATACAATGCACTATAAAATATGTAATCTTAGATCGTAAAATGATTTGATAATGTAGATTCACACTCATTCTGACTCGCCGTAATATGATTGATTGCTTGATTGATTATTGTTTAGCATCCATCGAGCAATATTTCAACTATATTCTAGACGAGAACAAGTTCAATAATATGTAAAAACTATAAAGAAATGACGGAAGGGAAGGGTCATCCGGGTGAACGACTTTTGACTATCACTGAAAAAGTATGGATAGTTGTGTAAGGGCGAAAATATAAGTTTTTTGTAGTGGCTACAATGCGCCTAAGTTGTTTTTCGAAATCTACAACAGGGGTCTTTAGCGTGCATGGAGCGTGGCTCTCTTCAAACACATTACCAACTATGAACCACCCACGGCCAGGTTTTCCTTATTATAAAAAAAAATGCTACCTGACAAAACCCCCATCGAGAGGGCTCCCCCTATCCACCATCTGGCGACGCATTGAGCAGCTCTTTGGATTTGAGCTCTGCGAACCATCACCAATACACAGTCGTATTATGTTACATATATCATTGTAATGTATTAGTCAATAACAATCAGTGTTTCTAAAATGTAACGATATGTATACTGAAGTGTAAGACAAAATAGTTATAGCATGAAAATAACTTTAGAAAGAAGAAAGAAAAGACAACTGCTGTTGTTTTCATATAACTGTCTTAAGTAGTCTACAATCTCATAGCTGATACGCATGGATATCATCGCGAAAATCTCTTGTCAATATACATAGTGAAGGCAGTGACAATCTGATAGTCAACATGCATAGATAAGATCGCAATAATCTCACAGTCACTATGTATGGATAATATCGGGACAATCTCATAATCAATTTGCATTGGTTATGCCCTGGAAATTTCAGAGTCAATACTCATGACTCACATGGCAGCGATTTATTTATTGGCATGTCGCCTTCGTGAAATAGATGGTTTGTTCATAAAAAAACATCTTTTAAATCTTGTGTGTAAATAATGACCTTCCACATTAACAATAATAAAAAATAAATACGTAGGATATCTAAATTAGTGTGCATGACTCGTTTCTGGAATAACAAACATCAGGTACGCTCATAGTTAAAACATTAACAATATTTCCTTATTATTGTTGGTTGGAACCTAAATTAGTTTGCCAAGTGCAAGCACCGTCTTTAAATACACATGCAGGTAATAATTCAGTGTTTCCTCAGACAATTACAACTATTTGAACTTCTGCACGACAAACGGTCAACAAATGACGATTCTGTATGTGTTATTTCTCTTTTGACATTTGAACAAATTATCCATCCACGTGTGGATTACGCATGTAATACCTGACACCACATTATATTTTGAAGAGAAAAGGTTGAAATATTTTCTACAAATTTCTTTCATTCAAGCGTTAAATTCATTTCCATGATCAGTGTCATGAATTGTAATTCGTGGTAAGTTTTGTAATGGTACGCAATCATTATTTCGACTACCGTTCTTGTCCTCTTTCATATTATTTAGCAGATGTGTATCGTCTACAGAGTGTGGACTCGATAAAACCTCCTTTCTATGCAAAAATGGCGCTAGGTTTGGCCCAGATACAGATGTCGCTGCTGTCGTACACGTCATTTCGTCGTCTGTCCCAACTACAATATTCAAATATCTTTTAGTTTAAAAAAATATTCAATGTATGTGTGTTAGAGGTATCAATTGTGTCTCTTTCTATGATTTTTCTATTGGATTTTGGAACTGTTCCTACAGCGTGGTATGTTTTTCATGTCAGTATTATATTGTTGTTCTGATGATTAAAAGGTATATTGCACATTGTATACAACTATATTCGTTTGACCTATATATATCTACAAATGTATGTCATTTTTGCACTTCATTTGCTATAGAAATCACACCACCAGTCAATATGTATACATGTATTTAACGCCTACGTTTTTTTTACGGTTTTGCTAGCATTTTTTTTTCTTTCCATATTTTCTTCTCTTTTTTTGTTTGTTAGCAAAGTGATGTTATATTATCTTTCTTATTTGCTAATAAAACATCCAAGATGGCCACCGTTGCAATTATTTTAGATTAAGACTGCAAGGAAAATATTTATTTAATTTCACATAAGCTATTGAATTGATATTGCCCCCAACATATAATTGAATGACGACCATTCCGTGGTTCTTTACACTCACAAATCTAACAGGTTCCTTCGATCATAGGACAGAGACAAATCTAACAGGTTCCTCCAATCATAGGACAGAGACAAATCTAACAGGTTCCTTCGATCATAGGACAGAGACAAATCTAACAGGTTCCTCCAATCATAGGACAGAGACAAATCTAACAGGTTCCTCCGATCATAGGACAGAGACAAATCTAACAGGTTCCTCCAATCATAGGACAGAGACAAATCTAACAGGTTCCTCCGATCATAGGACAGAGACAAATCTAACAGGTTCCTCCGATCATAGGACAGAGACAAATCTAACAGGTTCCTCCGATCATAGGACAGAGACAAATCTAACAGGTTCCTCCGATCATAGGACAGAGACAAATCTAACAGGTTCCTCCGATCATAGGACAGAGACAAATCTAACAGGTTCCTCCAATCATAGGACAGAGACAAATCTAACAGGTTCCTCCGATCATAGGACAGAGACAAATCTAACAGGTTCCTCCGATCATAGGACAGAGACAAATCTAACAGGTTCCTCCGATCATAGGACAGAGACAAATCTAACAGGTTCCTCCGATCATAGGACAGAGACAAATCTAACATGTTCCTCCGATCATAGGACAGAGATTAACATAAGGTCATGAAGGAAATAAAACATTCCAGAAACACATCTACACATTGTAAAACTGTATATGAATGAGAATTGGAGGGACTTCTGTTAATGAATAAGTTCAACTATTTATTAGTGACACTTTACCACCATTCAATTCAGTACCGCAGCTTTTATGAATTTGTGCGTTTTACTATCTATGGTCACTAAAAGACCATAAGAGCTACGGTTCCGCAGCTATTCTACGGCTGTACATATATCATTTATTGTCACAATCCGTTTTTAGCTACTTTTTTCTTATCAAAGAATGCATGCCAATGGAATGCGCACCATCTATATATGCGAAGGAATATTTTCAGATTTAATTAATTACCTATTATATAATAGTGAATATATTTAATGAATTATGTGACAGAACAGGACCCTTAATTAAAAATCTGGTTTCACTACTTTCTCGATTGAATCGGGAATGCGTAAAACGATTGAACGTCTGAAATCATTATCTTCTTGTTTTTTAAGGAAACCAGAAACAAAGTCGGACGATAGTGTAGCCACCTTTCCGCCGTTCTCCAATGCTAGGATTTCCTCGTCGTAGTTCAAATTTTACTTCGTTACCGTTGATCCTGTAAAATCCAATAATACAGATTTGCTTTAGAAAAAAGGGCAACATATCAATTATAATTCATGATGTACAAATGTAACTGAAATATTGTTGAAAGTGGTGTTAAACACCATAAACCAACCATCAATTATAATTCTGTGACATTTGAAGATTGTAAATAACAGTGTGTGAATACTGAGAAACAACAGAACTTAAATAACCCAAATTCTACGCGAACAACAATTGGATGAATCTAATCCAAAATTGTATTTTTACATTTTGTTGCGAATTTACACATTTTGTTAAGAATTTAACTATTTTGTTAAGAATTTACGCACGTTGTTAAGAATTTACCTGTTTTGTTAAGAATTTACTCATTTTAGCTACGAATTTACTCATTTTGTTAAGAATTTACTCATTTTAGCTACGAATTTACTCATTTTGTTAAGAATTTACTCATTTTAGCTACGAATTTACCCATTTTGTTAAGAATTTGCTCATTTTGTTAAGAACTCATCCATTGTGTTACAAATTTACATACCTGATTTATTTGCTGTCAAACAATAACTTGTTCTATCTGATTTGTCATTTCCTCCTCGGGTCATCACGCGGTCCCTGGTGTTTAAATTTGGCTTACAGAGAATGATGTAAATCCTTGAAAGAAAGATGACTGACACAGTCACAGTGGAATTTATAGAAAGTGTAATACACAGGGATAGGACACGAACTGTATTATTATTTGTAAAGAAAAACGTTGACGCAAAAGCCAACCAGATTATAAACGTGGTATACGAACAAATGGCGATGAATCTAGTCTCCTTAAATCCATCCGGAATCTTTCTTGTTTTTATTGCGTAAATTACACAAGCAATTAGTAACGCCACTGAGTACGAAAGGCTAAACAAATATGAAATATTTTCGACATCAGCACATATCAAAACTCCTGTTTGAAAATCATATTTTACAGAAGTTTTCGGCCTATCAAAAATTATCCAAGCTGTCAGTGCTAAGACATGAAAAAATGTGAGCAGTAATGTCAATGTTATTGATGCTCTAGAATTGATTAATTTCTTCTTTTCTGGAGATTTAGCTTCAAACAGTCTGTAGATCCTGATAGTTTTTGTCAAAATTGTAGCATACTGTAGAGTGTAGCATATGCCAAGTAGACACCTCGTCAATCCACATGTTATTACGGAAGGCTTGGCAAGAAAAGCTGCCGATGATCCATAAGACAAAATTATTCCAAATATCAAAATGAGGCTCAACTTTAGGTCAGTTGCTTTCACAAGAGGTGTTTCCCTCTTGTTTATAAATATTACAATAACGAAGATACAGACAACAATACCCATCGATGATACTGTTAATGTGCCTATAGCGGCAGGTTCCCGGAAGTTCATATATTCAATGTTAATTTTGGTACAGTTTGTTTTTTCAGTATTTCTACGATATCCGTGAGGGCAAGCCACACATCCTATACTGGTTGAATACTGATTCGTTCCACACAGTGTACACTGCCAACAACATCTATCAGTCACTATAGTCTTTGCTTCTCCGGCTTCACAGGGCAAGGAACAAATCGACGAACCCTCATAGTTGAAATTTTTCTTGTATTTTTGGAAATATATTTTTTCTTTATTTCCCATATCTGTATATGAAATAAGATTGATTGAGTCATTAGTTTAAACATATTTTATTAATTAATAAATAATACTGTACAATACAATCAATTTCAACATGATATAATACATATGAATAAAGGGATTCGATTTTTTTTTTTTTTAAATGATATTAATTCGTTTCATTGAATGTCGTTCTCTCATATTATATTATAAATATATGTTACCATTACCATAAATATGGGGGATCATTAAATTTGGGGGTTATGGTAATGGTGTTTAACGACACTTTAATAAAATTTCAGTTATATCGTGGAGGTCATTGTTATCGATGGAGGAAACCGGAGTGCCCGGAAAAAACCATCGACCTGTCGCAAGACACTGACAAACTTTATCACATAATGTTGTATCGAATACATCACTCCCGAGCGGGATTCGAGCTCGCAACTTTGATGGTGATAGGCACTGATTGCATAGGTAGTTGTAAATCCAACTATTATACGATCACGACCACGATGGCCCTTAATTAAATTGGATACCTGATAATGATTATAAGTACTTGAAAAAGAGAACATGGTGTAACCACAACCTGCCTAGAAAAAAATACACAAAAATATGTGTATACATACCTGAGTAATTTCCAATAATTTCCCATTCAATTTTTCCAGTAGCATTGTATCTCATAATACTGTATCTTGGAGGTCCTTCAGATTTGTTATAAAATTTGAATTGTCCCCCTTGTGAATCTGAAACATTTGAAAGTTACAAGTACATTTGTAGATTAATCTTGAATAACTGTCGTAAATGTACCATCAAAAAGATTTCAACGAGTTATTTTCATGTATTATATAGTTTGAGAATTTACACAATTATTTACTGGTTCACATATTTATACTGCACATTAATGGGGTTTGCTATGCTTCTAGTAAATATTAGTTACCAGACGTCCTATGCGATGATATATAATATATTATCATATCTCTTTGTATATGATTGTTTTCTATTGGGTCGTCATATATAGTCACATGACCGTAGACAATTGTTGGTGTGTTCAGTGACAACCTTAAAACCCCCTGCATTGGTAGATAGCGCTATTGTCTACCCCAACATTCCCTATTGTGTGACTGAACACACTTCTTTAACGACATCACTCGCTCGTATCTGATATCTAAATCGGAAGTCGTCTGCTTGTAAGCAAAATGACGAGCGAAGTGGACAATTTAGCCAGGTCATCTGAAGATGAACAATTTCCCTTATATTCTATATAATTGTTAGGAACAGAGCTACAACTCCTTATACCTTTTTTTTCTCAGTTTGTTGTTGTTTAGTTGTTTATTAAATATGGCTATGCTTTGTACTTTTCGCGCTACATTTTTCTGTCTCTGCTTCCGTATGTTTGTTCAGTACTAGTATTATAAAACAATTATGGTCATCGTAAGAGGCCAACATCAATAATTGTCCATCTGGATGTGTTGTTATCTCTAAGACTAAAGCATATCGTGTTACTATTTTAAATTTAAGTATTATAAGACTTTAATATTGTCATAATATTTATTTACGTTATGTTGTTGAATTAGTTTTCGCATCATTGGTATGTGTTACTTATTACTGTGTTACTTATTACGAGTGTTGTCCACTGTCAAAGATTTTTAGATTTTTATTCATGATATTTTATGATACGTTTACCCACACAGAAAAACATCATATATTGTGTTGGTATTAAATAAAAAATAATCCTTAGCTTATATGCACCTGTAAATTCTACTCTTCCGAGAGTTTCTAGAAGAACTGGTTCTCTTTTCAGACTTTTTTCTAATTCTGAACATATACCGATTGTTCTGTTTCCACACTTAGTTGTGTGCATGTCGCGTAATGCATATGCAAATGCGCGGACAGCATTGTTAATATAATGTAGAATTCCTAATTCATCCAAATCTGAAAGAAACAATTTAACTAATAATAATAAAGACATGTCCTTACCTACAAAGTTCATAAATGCTGTGCTCAGACTATAAATTATAATCCTAATCCGAAATTTGTTTCAGTCTAATTAAAATTACAAAACAATCGATCGAAAATAGGGAGCAAGTACAGAAATCTAATTTTAATTAGATTGATATTTGTCTTTTGATTTGATGTATTAATATTGAAAATTAAAAAAAAAAAAAAAAAAAAAAAAAAAAAAAAGTGTGCTTGGAATATTAATCACATCATTGTTTAGATGCTCCCAACGACTTTTAACTTATTCGGCTTTCCCATCTTTAGGCTTTGAGCGTACCCGATCAACGCTATTCCTGAGAAGTGCTCACTAAATTAGATATATACGTTTTTATTACTATGACTGGGTCGATACCTCTGCTGGTGCACTATTAATTCCTGAGAAGTGCTCACTAAATTAGATATATACGTTTTTATTACTATGACTGGGTCGATACCTCTGCTGGTGCACTATTAATTCCTAAGAAGTGCTCACTAAATTAGATATATACGTTTTTATTACTATGACTGGGTCGATACCTGTGCTGGTGCACTATTAATTCCTGAGAAGTGCTCACTAAATTAGATATATACCTTTTTATTACTACGACTGGGTCGATACCTCTGCTGGTGCACTATTAATTCCTGAGACGTGCTCACTAAATTAGATATATACCTTTTTATTGCTACGACTGGGTCGATACCTCTGCTGGTGCACTATTAATTCCTGAGACGTGCTCACTAAATTAGATATATACCTTTTTATTACTATGGCTGGGTCGATACCTCTGCTGGTGCACTATTAATTCCTGAGACGTGCTCACTAAATTAGATATACACGTTTTTATTACTATGGCTGGGTCGATACCTCTGCTGGTGCACTATTAATTCCTGAGACGTGCTCACTAAATTAGATATACACGTTTTTATTACTATGACTGGGTCGATACCTCTGCTGGTGCACTATTAATTCCTGAGAGTATCATTGGCCCAGAAGTCAGAGTTTCGACACTGACATGGTTTATTAAATATACTTATTACTGACATCTACAGTTCCTAAATAATTATATTATTATAAAAGAAGAGTGTGAAGATGCCAAAGGGACAATCAGAATCCGTAAATCGAAGAAGGATAGACAACACAATGGCCAAAAGAAGAAGGACAAAAGGACAAACAATGATCTACAAAACTTACACATAAAACTAAATATCGAATAACACGAACCCCACTAAAAGCGGGAGCGAACCCATGTGCTCCGGAAGGGTAGGCAGTCAGTTCCTGTTGTCAAAATTAAGATTTTCCTCACTCAGACATGGGTGACCTTAGATGGTTTTGGCTCTTGATACCAAAGACTTAACTTATTCGGCTTTTTAATCTTTTGATTTTTGGCGTATCTTATGAAGGCTACTCCAGAAACACGTTGTATTTTTGCATATGAGAATAGTTTACTAAACACATTCTTTATAATGTGTACATATATCTAAATGTTAAGTATTGTTACATTCTACTTCATGTGTAAAATTAACATATGCGTATTTCTTGTTTATTGATATCTCTTTTGCATTATACATAAGCTGTATAATCATATTATTGAGAAACAGAACACCCATGTCCTCTATTCTTATAAAGATATATATCAGCATTATAATTTGTATATTTCCTTATTAATTTGCATGCACAAAAAGGTATACAATGTAAATACAATATGCATTAACTAACCACAAATATCACTGGTACATCGTTCTTCGTATGCTTCTATATATTCTCCCCACCATGGATTTGAACTGTCATGAATACTTGAAGAAAATATACAAAAATCATATGTAGAAAGAACTTAAAACTTACAGAAGAGTACCCAAGACAGGATAGGAATATAGATGAAGTACATGTTTGACAATACGAGCCATAACAAAGCAATACTGTCTTTTCGTTTCCTTATCTATAAAACATTATCTCAGTCTGAGTTTTCTTTCATGTGTGGGTGGTGTTGCCCTCAGCACCTTAGTTTATTCCCATTTTTGTAGGGTTCGTTTTGCTGAATCTTTAGTTTTCTGTGTAGTGTTTTGCAATCTTACTAAAAAAAGATTTAGTATTTTTTGTAGATCATTGTTTTTCCTTTTTTCTTTTTTTCTTTTGGTCATTGTATGGTCTTGTCTGTCCTTACGGTTTCTGATTTCTCTTTTTGGTATCTTCAAATTTTTCTTAATAGTCCTCTACCATTTCCACGTAAATATAATGTTCTTGGCGTCATCTTACACAGCGGGTATCAACAACAGAGCATGAATGGCTGGTCCTTCAGAAAACACTGGTCATTTGTATGAGTTCCTTGTGTCAATCGTTTATTATTCTGTTTCTTTTGAACTTTCTTTCACGTTGTTGTTTTGTCTATCTATATTGTCATCGCTTCATCTAAGTGATATTTCACATGACTTGACTAGATGAGTAGCATGGCGGTTGTCTTTATAAGAAGAAAGAACTGCTTTCCCTGCGGGAGCACTAAAGTGAATCCCAGGTTTTGTTGGTGGGTCCGTGTTGTTCATCTGTTTAGTTTACTGTGTTGTGTGCCTTTTATCTTCATTCTCTGTGTCTTGTGTGCCCAATGTTGACAGTGTCTCTGGATTGTCAATTCTTGATTGCCCTCCTTCGTTTTTCACTAACATTTATTCACTTTTTATGCTTTATCAAGTATTTGTTTACCTTGTAAAGTAATCTTTAAATCCGGGTATTTTACCAAAAAGTAACTGCACACCAATAGCTCCATCTATAACATGCTTTATTTCCTTTGAAAATGACCTGCCAGTCCAGCCATCCGCACCAATCCAATTAAAGGATTTCACTTCATTCATATCACTGACTGATTTAAGCAAACTGGTAGCTGAGCCTGGTCTAAGAATTAGTACTACAACTACGTGACCTGCAATAAAATAGTTTTTTTTTACTATGAGGCCTTTAACAGTATAATGCCGGGAGCTATTAGTAGAGCAGGAACTGCTTACCATTCCGGATCACCAGAGTTCACCATCAGGTTTTAGTGGGGCTCGTCTTACTTTTTCTTTATCTTTCATTTAGTGTGTTTTCCTTTATTTTGAACCATTGCATTGCCTGTCCTTAGATTTACGACTTCTGATTACCCCTTGGAGTCTTCAAACTTTACATACAGTATGTCCCTGTTTCTGACTTGAAGTCTTCAAACTTTACATACAGTATGTCCCTGTTTCTGACTTGGAGTCTTCAAATTTTACATACAGTATGTCCCTGTTTCTGACTTGGAGTCTTCAAACTTTACATACAGTATGTCCCTGTTTCTGACTTGGAGTCTTCAAACTTTACATACAGTATGTCCCTGTTTCTGACTTCAGTCCCAGCACATTCTCCATTCAACCTTATGTGATGCAGTGTGTCAGTTATTTGCCGCAAGTCTGTGGTTTTCCCTGTGTACTCCTGTTTCCTCTACCAATGAAACTTACTACCACGATATAACTTTATAAATATTATTGAATGTGGAATTAAATACTGGTATTTATATATCCAATCCATTTTTTTCAGTTTCAAAATACATTACTGCTTTCCTCGTCTTGTTCAAATGACATTTCACAATTATTGAATTTTGTGGTACATTTCAGTGTTGTCAATTTGCTGGTTTTATTTCAATGAAACGCCTTTTGTAGTTTTGTAGTCCAGTAGATTATTCGGGGCTTGTGCTTCCTAATTATTTGAATAATATTACAGAACATAGATACCGTTTGTGTTTTTATGTTGCAGTAGAGTTTCGATGATCTTTTTGTTTTGTTCATCACTTTGGTCATACGGAAGCTTCAGAGAAGTTCCGATACAAAAGTCACCACTCTCACTCAGTCTTTCTAAACCTGTTTTGAAATTCAACCCGTAACTACTGTCCGCGTATACAACACTGATGTACCGATAGTCCATGTATCTGAATAATAAAAGTCATATCCTACAGAATTAATTACAAACACATCCAATTTTAACAGAATCAGGAACTGCTTACCCTTCGCGAGGACATGAGTTAACCCCCGATATTTGGTGGGGTCCGTGTTGCTCATCTTTTTAGTTTTTTTGTGCAGTGTTTTCCGTTTTGTTTTTCCTCGTCCTGTGTCCTGTGTATCCAATGTTGCCAGTGTCTCTGGATTGTCCATTCTTGATTACCCCTTCGGTTTTCTTTAACGTTTATTTATACAAAAGCATTGCATTTTTTATTTTTTTGCTTTTGTTTATTGGTTTTATGTCAGTAATATCTTCCATATGTGGTCGTTTTTAAGCCTAAAATGGCAACAATTTGATCAATTGTTGGTAAAAATACAAATAGCAGGAATTTCTTCACATACTACCATAAATTTGAATTATGAGCAACATACATGTTATGTCTAGTTCTAGGTGGTCGCATCGTTGGTAACCCACAGCTGATCACGCTCCGATTCCTCTACACACGTCATCCGTGTGTCAACAGGCAGAGAGATTCTCGTTTCGTTGCTAAAATGCTATTAATTGTTACTACTGAAAATAATGGTCTGATATAGTTAATCTCCTTCTTTGATGTGAAAAGGTTATGTCGAAAAATGGAGGCAACCATCATTTGCAAGGAATTCCTTTCTTAATTTAGATACATTTAAAAGCTGTGATTTGATTGGCTATAAATACAGTCAATAGTCGTCGGGACTTATCAAAGCGATTTAAAATGACCACATGACTACGAGGATTTATCTTTCAGTTGACCCACTGGTGATGTGTGTAGAGTAATTGGAGCATGATGAGCTGTGAGTTACCGACGATGAGGTAGTAGTCTAATTATTGTGATTGTTTCTATGTCTAGTTATATGGTATTAGTGCTACGTCTAGCTCTAGGGAGTCGTTGTAGCCTAATCTGCTCTCAAATATTTTGAATATTTTAGGCTTTCGACATTAACGCTATTAGCGAGAAAGTCTAATACAAGTTGTCAAAATGCATAATTACTATATGCATCTATAGTCGTTGGTACATCACTATCCTTCACGAGCACCTTAGTTCACCCCGGTTTGTTTTTGTTTTGCCTTTATTTGTTTTGTATTTGTTATTTGTAGCGGCGTCCATGTTGCTTATCATTTTTTATTATTGTTGCTTTGCTTGTGTGTCTTAGTGCTATGTTTTGTGCTTATGGTTTTCTGTAGCTCTGAATGGCCCATATTTGCTTGTCCTTTTGGTTTTCTCTAACGTTTATTACCAAGGTCAGAATAGATTGTCAAGTAAGACAATTCGCATGTAAATATCAAGATTAAACGAACTTCGGACACCACGAACTTCAACGAAAAAACCCACAGAAACGAGATCGACTGATTCCGAAAGGATATCATCTCTTGTACCACTAATAACATTGTTGTAAAGTTCTTCTGCCTAAAGTCATTTGCAGAGTGATCTCTTTTATGTTACCTTTGAAGTCCTCTTTAACAACCAGTTAAATTGCAGTGTTTACTTAGATTAGAGGTTTAGTTGAGGACATAGATGATATCGCTATTGTATTATTCCTTATACGAACACTTGTGACTATTAAATCGTTTTTTGTCATTTGAAAACGTTTTACTAGGAAATCGTTCTATATACTTGAATGTATCAATAACTAGATTGTACATTATAATCACACGACCGGATTCTTGAATTATTTCCGTTAAGTATGGGATATAGATACAAATATATATTTTCCGTAAATATTGAATGATCTTTCAAGTGGATAATTAGGAAGAACATAATAGCGTGTCCTGAAGTTTCACCTTTAGTCATGTATTGTGTATTTTGACATGTTGCCAATGTATTCCAGTTTTTAAAATTGTGTTATATCTAAGAGGTGACATTGTGGCCTATAAAACTAGGCTCACTGAGAGAGGGCCATGTGGGGCCCGTGAGTCATAATTAAGGGTCCAGACAAATAAACAAGTAGAAAGCTGATTATGACACACCGTGGTGGACTTAGTTTGAGTATCATTATTTGGAGAATTGGAGGAGGGGGGGCAAGTTTCTTTTTGCCCTGGGGCCCAAAAATTCTCTTGGCGGCCCTGTATAAAACTGCTCTAACCCTGCCATTTTTTTTTATTTAAATGCCGGTACCAAGTCATGAAAGGGATCGGTCGTGTGTTTGCGTGTTAGGGGTATTTTACCTCTTTCTACGATTTTTGTATTGAATTTTGGAACTATTCCGACAGTGTGGTATTTTTGCTATTCATTTTATCAGTCATTCGTAAATATTTTACTTGTTTATTACTTGAGTATGTCAGCTATCACTCTGACTTGGAAGTCGTCTGAGGGTACTGTTCTTTTGAAGTATTCAAATCTTGTCTTGTCACTTAGCTCTGGAGAAGTTGACTGATAACTGATCTATAACGAGGATAAGTAAGAAAACATTATTAAGTTCTAAGAATTGATATTTTGAATCCATGGTTATTTTCTTTATTTTATTTTCTATTCATTATTAATAGTTCAATGTATCCCGGAAGTAATTACTTCCGCCTTAAATGTCCATATCCACATTCACAAACATTCCTTAGCTTAAAGCAAATAGGACAATCTAATTAGAATTATAGATTATTTTTTATCTGACGATTCAGTATCTCAAATAATTACTGCGCCCTCTATCGACAGCGACCATACTGAGTACCCGGAGAAAACCACGCAAGTCTATGACAAACTTTATCACATACTGTTGTATCGAGTATACCTCGTCATGAGCGAGATTCGAACTCGCAACGCTTGTGGTGATAGGCACTGATTGCAAATGCAGTTGTAAATCCAACTACCATACGATCACGACCACGACGGCCCCTCAGTATTTTATATCATTATGTTCTGAATTTATAATCATTTCACGCTATGCTTAGGGTTATGGTGTTTAACGCCACTTTCAACAATATTTCAGTTATATCGTGGCGGTTAGTTTTATTGGTGGAGGAAACCGGACTACCAGGAGAAAACCACCGACCTGTCGCAAGTCACTGACAAACTAATCGTTTCACAATTTCACTAGTTTAGAATTTAATAATGTAAAAATACAAAAAATGTAAAACTTGAACCCCGATTCTTTTATCTATTTCTACATTAAGTTGTCAGCTGTATCATCTATTATCATTCTTTTTTTAATATGTGTTATTTGCACTCAGATACTGTATCGTTCGTGGTTTAAAGGTAAAATACCAATCAATCATAAAAGTAAAAAAAAATCACAATCCGTCTAGACAAAACAGCAACGCTGAAACATACAATTAACTATAAGTAACTGAGAAAAAGACGGGACACCACGAACTGAACAACAAGAACAGTGAGATCAGGTTCCTCTTCTTCGAAACGTTGATTCAGAATTGGACAACCATTTAGTAACAACAGTATAGTAAATAGATCGGTAGTAAATACGTGCTGATGATATTTTCTATCCTGAATAAATGTTTCAAAGGATTAAAGATTGATTGAATGGTGTTTTAACACCAACCTTAGCAATATTTCAGCTATATCGTGGCGTCAAAGGATAAAAGAGATTGATACAATGAATAAAAGAGATTGATACAAAGGATAACAGAGATTGATACAAAGGATAACAGAGATTGATACAAAGGATAACAGAGATTGATACAATGAATAAAAGAGATTGATACAAAGGATAACAGAGATTGATACAATGAATAAAAGAGATTGATACAATGAATAAAAGAGATTGATACAAAGGATAACAGAGATTGATACAAAGGATAACAGAGATTGATACAAAGGATAACAGAGATTGATACAAAGGATAACAGAGATTGATACAATGAATAAAAGAGATTGATACAAAGGATAACAGAGATTGATACAATGAATAAAAGAGATTGATACAATGAATAAAAGAGATTGATACAAAGGATAACAGAGATTGATACAAAGGATAACAGAGATTGATACAAAGGATAACAGAGATTGATACAAAGAATAACAGAGATTGATACAAAGAATTAAAGAGATTGAAAACAAATGATAAAAGATATTGATACAAACAATAAAATATATTGATACAAAGAATAAATATATTGATACAAAGAATAAAATATATTGATACAAAGAATAAAAGAGATTGATGCAAAATTTGATACAAAGGATAAAAGAGATTGATGCAAAGAATAAAAGAGATTGATACAAAGGATGAAATATATTGATTCAAAGGATAAAAGAGATTGATACAAAGGATAAAAAAGATTGATACAAAGAATAAAATATTTTGATACAAAGGGAAAAAGAGATTGATACAAATAATAAAATATATTGATACAAAGGTTAAAAGAGATTGATTCAAAGAAGAAAAGAGATTGATATAAAGAATAAAATATATTGATAGAAAGGAAAAAAAGAGATTGGTACAAAGGATAAAAGAGAGTGATGCGAAGAATAAAATATATTGATAAAAAGAATAAAATATATTGATACAAAGGAAAAAAGAGATGGGTACAAAGGATAAAAGAGATTGATACAAAGAATAAAAGAGATTGATACAAAGGATAAAAGATATTGATACAAAGGGAAAAAAAGAGATTTGTACAAAGAAAAAAAGAGAGTGATACAAAGAATAAGATATATTGATACAAAGAATAAAATATATTGATACAAAGAATAAAATGTACTTATACAAAGAATAAAAAAGATTGATACAAAGAATAAAAGAGATTGATGCAAAGGATAAAGGAGATTTACTAGTAAATAGTCCATCTGTATACAGACACAAAACCAATAAAAACACAAAGACAAAAAAAAAACAACAATAAAAGGTTCTGGAACAAAGCAAACTCTTGCAATACCAGGAGTGAGACCACATTCTGCGGAAGGTTCAGTTCCCCTGTTATTGCATGGCGCATGTCGTTTGACATCATCGCCATGGGGATTTCAAAACTATTGCTTCTTCGAGGAAGAGGGAAATCAAAAGAATCTATCCTTATAAATGGTAGTAATGGATCATGCTAATATGATCTCAAACAACATGCGGAAGACAATTGACGTTTTTCTAATAAAAAAAACCAACCCAATAATTCAAATATTCACATGACTAGCAGGACAAATAGTCCATGGGCTATTCATCTTGCTAACCTGACAAATAGCAATTGTCAACAGTTTTGTTTGGAAATCGTGATCGACATGGTACCACCAAAACACACACATTTGGTACAAAGTCCGTATAACACAACGGTTATATAAACATCGACATAGAGTAAAGAACTGGTGCTCGCTTAATAGGGATATCGCACAGAACATACATAAAACATTAAGGTTGAGCGAGATCATATTTTACCGATTCTGAAATGGTAGATCCATTAGAAAACGTATATATATATTTTTTAGTGCCCACATCATGTATTAACCTTTTCCCATTTGCCTATTGTATTAGATAGTCGTAAAATTTCCCAATCGGAGGTATAATACGGGTTAAAACGTTACCCCCAATTAATAGACTGGTTATGTTAGCATTTCGGAAAGGTTTATGGTTGGTTACTATAGTTATCAATAATTGTAAACATACATAGTACCACGTTGGAGTATTATATTTAGACAGAAAGTTGTACTTTTGGATCATTTAAATATAGCAAGCACATTATATGAGATACGTTTATTGTGTGTTATTTTGTATGACTTACGGCAGGTCGGTGGTTTTCTCGGGGTACTCCGGTTTCCTCCACCAATTAAACTGACCGCCACGATATAATTGAAATATTGTCGACAGTGACGTTAAACACCATAACGTAACCTAACCTCTTTGGTAATCCATACTAACCTGCGGTATTTTGAATAATCGAAGAAGGTTTGCCACTGGTATAGATAATGTACTGGGGGCTGGCCCTACTATTCCTACTAATTTATTCATGATCGCTTCCGGCTTACAATAGCAGGTCTCAGATCCAACATTTGTGTTTATCCTCATCCCTATTAGCTCTAGCGTATTATCCAATGTTACGGTTTCACTCTCGCATGTGTCAACACCTACCATTCCTAGTTCTATCCCAGGAAGAAGTCCGCTATCTTCATTAACTGACTTAATTGAATATTTCATGGCTTCTAACGCCTGTATTCCATCCTGTTCTTGTATATTTAGACATTTTTTACCTTGCAGGTTCGAGTGAATTGGAAATAAACCTCCAAGTAATAAATCTCCATCCATTTTAAGTGCCTGGTTGTCAGGAACAAAGGCACAGCATATGGTTACTCCAGCAACAAAGAAGAAAATACCTTCCAGAATAGTTAAATGTCTCATATTTTACTTCTGGATTACATATGTATTATGTCAACTGTATCTCTTTTTTACATCTGTCTTTCATGTTTCACCTGTTGTTGTTTTTTCTTGCTTGATGCAGATATTTGTCTTTCTCCTGAAAGATTGACAAACAACCTGTGAATAGAACAATTTTAAAATAGTTACTATAAATAATAGGCAAACAATACGTATCATCTATATGCTTGAAGGCTTGGTAAAATCTGTTCTATAAGTCATATTATCCTCAAAGGTAGGCTACAGCTTTGTGTTTATTTACTTTTACAGAACATCAAGACATAAATATAACGTGTGGAAAGGGTCAAACGTGATATAGTAAAATATTGTCATCATGAACTGGGTTAATTCCTTGTGTAAAATATAAGAACGTATGTTCGTAATAACAGATTTTATCCCCGGCTACAAATAACATGGCTAATTTTTCCACATGTTTATTGTTGTCCAATCAATATTTCTGTCTGCTTGGAGCAAATGTGCTCATTTTGTCTGTTGCACCATGGTCGTGACATTGGATATACATCTTCCGATGCAGTTGGACACTGCAGTTTGATTCACGCACGTGTCGAAGTGTACTTGATACACCTTTACGTGATTAATTATGTCGGTGACTTCCGAACGGTCAGTATTTTTCTGCGGGAACTCTAATAAAACTGACTGCCATGATATAAATGAATTATTGTTGAAAGTGGTGTTAAACACCCAAAACCTACCCTCTTTATAACAGGCAACGTTAAATAAGTTGTCAAAAAAATCACATAACAGGAGAAAATGAGTTGAAATGCAATATACTAAAAATTAATCATTGTGAAAAAGCATACCAGCAATATACTCCCATGTTGATAAATATAGCTAAAATACATATGGTTACGCACTAAGTTAGCTTTTTATACCAATCAAACATTATATAAGCTGTGTCTATTGTTCATTGAAAAATGAATCAGTAAGGAAATAAAGATAGTAAACAATGAAGTTTCATTACTTATCTTCCGCAATTATTTAATTTATATTTTAATGTTAGTGTCATATGTGTCACCGTCCAACGATATAACTGATATATTGTTGAAAGTGGCGTTAAACACATTAAACTTAACGCCCCCCCCCCCCCCCTTTCCACCCCACCCCCCGTTACCCTTCACTCAATTAAAGACTAATCGATCCGACTGTATAAGCAATTTAGAATCCTCTCTCTAAAATTCCCAAATAATAATTCAACAAAAACGTAAGATAACTTAACTTATACATGAATATCTTACCCACACCTGAGCAAGACAGTTACATTCTGTGAAAACAATACCTGTTAATATGACGAAGATTGTGTAATGTTATCTATATTATGGTCAAGGGTCGAATGTTAAGTATAAATACTACAACATAGTCAAATTTATAATTAATGAAGATGATAAGCTGAATTGATATCCCTGTACATGTGTTGTCATTTTTCTACCTGTTGTAATACACCAACACAGATATAACCATACGTGTACAATGTCTAGCTATAGTGAACGCAACAGGCTCTCCTCCCTCGGGCATAGATGACCTTAGCCGATTTAAGTTATCCTGTTTAGGCCCTTTGGTCTTATTGCTCCCAAAACATTAAAGCATTTGGTTTTCCATCTTCGGATTTTGAGCACTCCTGATGAAGTCGATTCCAGAGCATCGTGTGCACTAAATTTAATATCTACGTTTTTATTAACATATCTCGGTTAGCGAATAGCGTGTACCCCATGCAAGTTTGGAACCATTTTTTTGTCGTTCATCAATGTACCCTCTGCAAATAGTGTGGCATCGTGTTTATTATTGTACTGTAGTACGTGCGTCGTATACGTAGTCGTTTTGAGTTTCACCAGATTTTTGTTTAGCTATGAACGGAACAAATCGCGGTTAATAGTGTGTACCCTCTGCAAAATTGAAACCAATTTTTTGCCGTTTACCAATGTACCCTCTGCAAATATGAAGGTATCGTGTTAATTATACTCTAGTACGCCATATTCTCTTTGAGTATCCCCATATTTTTGTCTAGCTACATATCTCGGTTATTAGTGTATCCTCTGCCAGATTGGAACCATTTTTGCAGTTCATCAATATACATGTACCCTCTGCAATTAGGGGGCATCGTGTTGTTTATCATTCTGTAGTACGTACGTCGTATTCTCAAGGAAAACGAAAAGAATTCGAAAACTAGCTTCAATTTTACGTTCAGCTATATATAGATAATGTCGTTTCACTAAATAATTCCAAGTTTAATGACTCACTGTCCCATTGAGTTTGAAATAATCGATACCACAGATACAGCTTCATACTTTGACATACACATAGAAATTGACAGTGATGGCCGGTTTAGAACGAAACTTTACTACAAAAGAGATGATTTCCTTTTTCCCATTGTGAACTTTCCATTTATATGTAGCAATATTCCAGCAACACCTGCATATGGAGTATATATCTCTTAGTTGATTCGATATTCCAGAAATTGTGGTTCCTATCATGATTCTTGATAGAAGGTTGCTGTCTACAAGGAAGCTACTGAACCTAGGGTTCCTGGTGGCTAAGTTGAAGTCATCACTTAGAAAGATTTACGGTCACTACCATGACTAAGTAAACCGTTATGGAATATCTGTGTCACAAATGATCACGGATATGTTCCACCTGTCATAAGCACTTACCGGTCCTTTCCTCATCACCGGGTTTGTTACTAGAGTATAACGATGGGTGCAACTAGTGAATCAGGAACTGCTTCCCATCCGGAGCACCGTAAAGTTCATCCTCAGTTTATAGTGGGGTTCGTGTTGCTCGATCTTTAGTTTATTGTGTAAGGCTTTGACCTTTTGGCCATTGTGTTGTCTGTCCTTCGATTAACGGATTATAATTACCCCTTTGGTATCTTCTAACTCTTCTTACAAAACGAAATGTAAACAAAGATGGTCAACAATTCCACCAATATCAACAAAATGAGCAACCATCTCATCAAACAACTGAACAGTAAACAAAAAGTCAACATATGGGGTTTAGAATCCAGGTCGTGGTTTGGGACAGGTACAAATATGTGGCTGTGTTATACCAGTTCTATGTATTTTTTTGTTGTTGTATTGTTCAATTGTGTGACTATGACTTTGATGTTTTACTTGTTATTTTTGAGATACAAGAGTTTTTTACTTACTGGCATATCATATATCACCCACATTGGTGGTGCAATAGTTAGCATGCTCACCTCGAGTGTGGTATATAGTGGAGTCAAGTTTCTATCAGGTAAAACCAAAGACTATTATATTGGTATTTTCTGCTTTTTTGTTAAGTATGCAGTATTCTGGGGTAAGAGTAAAGACTGGTTTTCTCAGAATCAGGTTTATGTGTCCAAGTAAAGTAACATGTCTACTCGAGGACTGTTGTTTCAGTGAGCTAGCACTATCAAGATCTAACTAAGCATGTGGGCCTAGTACAAAGTGGCCATCATCATATCATCGAATATAACTTCTCATCATGAAATAGCTGAATAAATGCTCATTTGGCGTTAAACAAAAATCACTCATGACGATGCCACTAGTGGAGGAGGAACTGCTTACCATTCCGGAGCACCTGAGTTCAGCCCTGTTTGTTTGTGAGTTTGTTTGTTTGTTTAATGGTTTTTAACGCCACTTTGAACAATATTTCAGTTATATCGTGGCGGTCAGTTTTATTGATGGAGGACCCGGAGAAAACCGTTGACCTATCGAGATTCGAACTTACAACATCAGTGGTGATAGGCACTGATTGCATAGGTTGTTAAAAATCCAACTACCGTACGATCACGGTCACGACTGCCCCAGTTTTTAGTGGGGTTTGTGTTGCTCAATCTTTGGTTTTCTGTGTAGTTTTTTGTAGATTATTGTTAGTCCTTTTGTCTTTTTTCTTTTGGCCATTGTAGTGTCTGTCCTTGGATTTACAGTTTCTGATTACCCCATTGGTATCTTCAACTTTTCTCATGCATCACAGGCTTTATAATGCAATAAAGATAAAAACTCATTTAAATTTATTTAATTTTTTTTAATATAATGTGTTGGCACAGTTGTCAAGAACTACTGAAAACAAAAAAAAATTGATAAAAGTATGGGACGTAAATAAATTATTCCCTTCAGCACCGTATTACATTTGAGCAAACGTTAATTAAAGGGAGGTAATAACAATATTTACTTCTATTTCCAATAAATCTTAATCATTTCAAAACAAATTGGTATCTATGCAAAGTTATTCATGCATCTAAACAGAAGTATTACAATGTATATTTTGTAATCTTCTTCTGATCTTTAAATATAACTTACAGATCAATAAAATTATTACCTCCCTTGGTAGGACAGACAAGACAGAAAAAGTTAAAAGTTAATATGATTCAAACAACTACAATAGAAGCTACTAAAACAATATCACAGTCAAGATGAATTATAAATATTGCACTAATTTAAATACTGAATAAATTAACAAAAACAATTGGTCAATAAATAACAATTAACCAAACCTTCCATAAATAACATTTAATGGACGAAAGCTGATTTAATAGCTGTTTAATATAATCTTTCAATAAAAATCTACAAATATTGATAATACTGCTAACATGTAGATGAATTGAATATTCATAACTAGTTAACCTTTTATTTAATTACACGATATTGTCATTCAATAATCAAATTCTTTATCATTGTTCATCATAATTTTTATTATAATATGTTCATCATTTTTTTGACTATATTTTTTTTTTTTTTTTTTTGGTTTATAATTAAAAAAAAATTATAATATTATCAAACAAACAAAAATCTATGAACCAATTGTAAATACCTCCTTAAGGAGTAATTCTAAGTAGCCGAATACAAGACAAAAACATAAATATATGGTACATATTGCTAACAGTATATACACATTGCACATGAAAAGCGAGGGTGCTAACAAATAATTACTTTGCATTTTATCCCAACAATATTGGATGTAATTATTACTCAAACAAACCAAATACTAACGATACTTGTATAAGTATATTTCTCTCTATGTTATTAACATTAGTTTAAAAATAAGTCAATTTTATCTGACAGCCATTCCTGATTGTAAGGAGATGTCATATTTAAATGTTCAGGATAGAATACAAGGTGGAGATATGTACCAGACTATACATATCATTAAACAGAGTCTGAATCATTGTGTTACATTGGTCATAAGGAAATAATATTTGTATAAGACATCTAATAACAATGCAGTGACATAAACGTTTTTTTTTTGCTTCTATAACTTTCTAATAGCTTTCGCAGTGAATTTCTCTAGTTTTATGCTGAGTCTATTCCACAGAAATAATCTCCTGAGGCATAGGAGACTGGCATGGAGTTGTGTCTGATGACTCGGCCATAGCCTGTAGTGAAACTGTTTGGTGTGGAGATTGTGGGCGTGAACCATTTTTGGGTGGTGGACTTGGAGAATGGAGCATTTTGACTGAACTTGGTTTTGCTTCCCGCATTACTTTAGGTCTCATTGGCTGCTGTGTACTTTTATCCCTTCTCTGCATAGAACTTGGATCCTAGAAAGTAAAAAAGGCTATGTAAGTAATCTGTTAAATTCTGTAATAAATTTACTACAAATTACAAAACATGCAATTCTAGGGAAATTTTTTCACATGTTTTGACCATGATTTGAAATTCCTACCTTGGTCACTTGCTGACCTTGGCTACCTCTCTAAACTTCACAAGAACACCTCTTAAAATGGATTTTCATCTGAGTCAATGACTGGTTCACGTTTCTATCAAATGTATGTTTAAAGAGATTCTTACCTGGACTTTCCATTAACATATTTTCAATAAGTTTCTTACACGAGTCACCTGGGTCATTGATGGCAGTTTTACCTATGGATTTCCTATCAACATATTTTCAATCAGTTTTTTTACCTGAGTCACCTGGGTCATTGATGGCAGTTTTGCCTAAGGACTTCCCATTAACATACTTACCCAAGTCACCTGGGTCATTGATGGCAGTTTTGCCTAAGGTATTCCCATTAACATACTTACCCGAGTCACCTGAGTCATTGATGGCAGCTTTACCTAAGGACTTCCCATTAACATAGTTACCTGAGTCATTGATGGCAGTTTTACCTAAGGACTTCCCATTAACATAGTTACCTGAGTCATTGATGGCAGTTTTACCTAAGGACTTCCCATTAACATACTTACCTGAGTCATTGATGGCAGTTTTACCTCAGGACTTCCCATTAACATACTTACCTGAGTCATTGATGGCAGTTTTACCTAAGGACTTCCCATTAACATACTTACCTGAGTCACCTGGGTCATTGATGGCAGTTTTACCTAAGGACTTCCCATTAACATACTTACCCGAGTCATTGATGGCAGTTTTACCTAAGGACTTCCCATTAACATAGTTACCTGAGTCATTGATGGCAGTTTTACCTAAGGACTTCCCATTAACATACTTACCCGAGTCATTGATGGCAGTTTTACCTAAGGACTTCCCATTAACATACTTACCCGAGTCACTGATGGCAGTTTTACCTAAGGACTTCCCATTAACATACTTAGCTGAGTCATTGACGGCAGTTTTGTCTAAGGTCTTCCCATTAACATACTTACCTGAGTCATTGATGGCAGTTTTACCTAAGGACTACCCATTAACATAGTTACCCGAGTCACCTGAGTCATTGATGGCAGTTTTGCCTAAGGTCTTCCCATTAACATACTTACCCGAGTCACCTGGGTCATTGATGGCAGTTTTGCTTAAGGTCTTCCCATTAACATACTTACCCGAGTCACCTAAGTCATTGATGGCAGTTTTGCCTAAGGTCTTCCCATTAACATACTTACCCGAGTCACTTGAGTCTTTGATGGCAGTTTTACCTAAGGACTTCCCATTAACATACTTACCTGAGTCATTGATGGCAGTTTTACCTAAGGACTTCCCATTCACATACTTACCTGAGTCATTGATAGCAGTTTTGTCTAAGGACTTCCCATTAACATACTTACCCGAGTCATCTGGGTCATTGATGGCAGTTTTATCTAAGGTCTTCTCATTAACATACTTACCTGGGTCATTGATGGCAGTTTTACCTAAGGACTTCCCATTAACATAGTTACCTGAGTCATTGATAGCAGTTTTGTCTAAGGACTTCCCATTAACATACTTACCCGAGTCATCTGGGTCATTGATGGCAGTTTTATCTAAGGACTTCCCATTAACATACTTACCCGAGTCATCTGGGTCATTGATGGCAGTTTTATCTAAGGTCTTCCCATTAACATAGTTACCCGAGTCATCTGGGTCATTGATGGCAGTTTGTCTAAGGTCTTCCCATTAACATACTTACCCGAGTCATCTGGGTCATTGATGGCAGTTTTGTCTAAGGTCTTCCCATTAACATACTTACCCGAGTCATCTGGGTCATTGATGGCAGTTTTGTCTAACGTCTTCCCATTAACATACTTACCTGAGTCACCTGGGTCATTGACGACAGTTTTACCTAAGGACTTCCCATTAACATACTTACCTGAGTCATTGATGGCAGTTTTACCTAAGGACTTCCCATTAACATACTTACCTGAGTCATTGATGGCAGTTTTACCTAAGGACTTCTCATTAACATACTTACCTGAGTCATTGATGGCAGTTTTACCTAAGGACTTCCCATTAACATACTTACCCGAGTCATTGATGGCAGTTTTACCTAAGGACTTCCCATTAACATACTTACCCGAGTCACCTGGCTCATTGATGGCAGTTTTACCTAAGGACTTCCCATTAACATACTTACCTGAGTCATTGATGGCAGTTTTACCTAAGGACTTCCCATTAACATAGTTACCTGAGTCATTGATGGCAGTTTTACCTAAGGAATTCCCATTAACATACTTACCTGAGTCATTGATGGCAGTTTTACCTAAGGACTTCCCATTAACATACTTACCTGAGTCATTGATGGCAGTTTTACCTAAGGACTTCCCATTAACATACTTACCCGAGTCATTGATGGCAGTTTTACCTAAGGACTTCCCATTAACATACTTACCCGAGTCATTGATGGCAGTTTTACCTAAGGACTTCCCATTAACATACTTACCCGAGTCATTGATGGCAGTTTTACCTAAGGACTTCCCATTAACATAGTTACCCGAGTCACCCGAGTCATTGATGGCAGTTTTACCTAAGGACTTCCCATTAACATACTTACCTGAGTCACCTGGGTCATTGATGGCAGTTTTGCCTAAGGACTTCCCATTAACATACTTACCCGAGTCACCCGAGTCATTGATGGCAGTTTTGCCTAAGGACTTCCCATTAACATAGTTACCCGAGTCATTGATGGCAGTTTTACCTAAGGACTTCTCATTAACATACTTACCTGAGTCATTGATGGCAGTTTTACCTAAGGACTTCCCATTAACATACTTACTTGAGTCATTGATAGCAGTTTTGTCTAAGGACTTCCCATTAACATACTTACCCGAGTCATCTGGGTCATTGATGGCAGTTTTGTCTAAGGTCTTCCCATTAACATAGTTACCCGAGTCACCCGAGTCATTGATGGCAGTTTTACCTAAGGACTTCCCATTAACATACTTACCTGAGTCACCTGGGTCATTGATGGCAGTTTTACCTAAGGACTTCCCATTAACATACTTACCCGAGTCATTGATGGCAGTTTTACCTAAGGACTTCCCATTAACATACTTACCCGAGTCATCTGGGTCATTGATGGCAGTTTTGTCTAACGTCTTCCCATTAACATACTTACCTGAGTCATTGATGGCAGTTTTACCTAAGGACTTCTCATTAACATACTTACCTGAGTCATTGATGGCAGTTTTACCTAAGGACTTCCCATTAACATACTTACCCGAGTCATTGATGGCAGTTTTACCTAAGGACTTCCCATTAACATACTTACCCGAGTCACCTGGCTCATTGATGGCAGTTTTACCTAAGGACTTCCCATTAACATACTTACCTGAGTCATTGATGGCAGTTTTACCTAAGGACTTCCCATTAACATACTTACCCGAGTCATCTGGGTCATTGATGGCAGTTTTGTCTAACGTCTTCCCATTAACATACTTACCTGAGTCACCTGGGTCATTGACGACAGTTTTACCTAAGGACTTCCCATTAACATACTTACCTGAGTCATTGATGGCAGTTTTACCTAAGGACTTCCCATTAACATACTTACCTGAGTCATTGATGGCAGTTTTACCTAAGGACTTCTCATTAACATACTTACCTGAGTCATTGATGGCAGTTTTACCTAAGGACTTCCCATTAACATACTTACCCGAGTCATTGATGGCAGTTTTACCTAAGGACTTCCCATTAACATACTTACCCGAGTCACCTGGCTCATTGATGGCAGTTTTACCTAAGGACTTCCCATTAACATACTTACCTGAGTCATTGATGGCAGTTTTACCTAAGGACTTCCCATTAACATAGTTACCTGAGTCATTGATGGCAGTTTTACCTAAGGAATTCTCATTAACATACTTACCTGAGTCATTGATGGCAGTTTTACCTAAGGACTTCCCATTAACATACTTACCCGAGTCATTGATGGCAGTTTTACCTAAGGACTTCCCATTAACATACTTACCCGAGTCATTGATGGCAGTTTTACCTAAGGACTTCCCATTAACATACTTACCTGAGTCATTGATGGCAGTTTTACCTAAGGACTTCCCATTAACATACTTACCCGAGTCATTGATGGCAGTTTTACCTAAGGACTTCCCATTAACATACTTACCCGAGTCATTGATGGCAGTTTTACCTAAGGACTTCCCATTAACATACTTACCCGAGTCATTGATGGCAGTTTTACCTAAGGACTTCCCATTAACATAGTTACCCGAGTCACCCGAGTCATTGATGGCAGTTTTACCTAAGGACTTCCCATTAACATACTTACCTGAGTCACCTGGGTCATTGATGGCAGTTTTGCCTAAGGACTTCCCATTAACATACTTACCCGAGTCACCCGAGTCATTGATGGCAGTTTTGCCTAAGGACTTCCCATTAACATAGTTACCCGAGTCATTGATGGCAGTTTTACCTAAGGACTTCTCATTAACATACTTACCTGAGTCATTGATGGCAGTTTTACCTAAGGACTTCCCATTAACATACTTACTTGAGTCATTGATAGCAGTTTTGTCTAAGGACTTCCCATTAACATACTTACCCGAGTCATCTGGGTCATTGATGGCAGTTTTGTCTAAGGTCTTCCCATTAACATAGTTACCCGAGTCACCCGAGTCATTGATGGCAGTTTTACCTAAGGACTTCCCATTAACATACTTACCTGAGTCACCTGGGTCATTGATGGCAGTTTTACCTAAGGACTTCCCATTAACATACTTACCCGAGTCATTGATGGCAGTTTTACCTAAGGACTTCCCATTAACATACTTACCCGAGTCATTGATGGCAGTTTTACCTAAGGACTTCCCATTAACATAGTTACCCGAGTCACCCGAGTCATTGATGTCAGTTTTACCTAAGGACTTCCCATTAACATACTTACCTGAGTCACCTGGGTCATTGATGGCAGTTTTGCCTAAGGACTTCCCATTAACATACTTACCAGAGTCATTGATGGCAGTTTTGCCTAAGGACTTCCTATTAACATAGTTACCTGAGTCATTGATGGCAGTTTTACCTAAGGACTTCTCATTAACATACTTACCTGAGTCATTGATGGCAGTTTTACCTAAGGACTTCCCATTAACATACTTACTTGAGTCATTGATAGCAGTTTTGTCTAAGGACTTCCCATTAACATACTTACCCGAGTCATCTGGGTCATTGATGGCAGTTTTGTCTAAGGTCTTCCCATTAACATAGTTACCCGAGTCACCTGAGTCATTGATGGCAGTTTTGTCTAAGGTCTTCCCATTAACATACTTACCTGAGTCACCTGGGTCATTGACGGCAGTTTTACCTAAGGACTTCCCATTAACATAGTTACCCGAGTCACCTGAGTCATTGATGGCAGTTTTGTCTAAGGTCTTCCCATTAACATACTTACCTGAGTCACCTGGGTCATTGACGGCAGTTTTACCTAAGGACTTCCCATTAACATACTTACCTGAGTCATTGATGGCAGTTTTACCTAAGGACTTCCCATTAACATACTTACTTGAGTCATTGATAGCAGTTTTGTCTAAGGTCTTCCCATTAACATACTTACCTGAGTCACCTGGGTCATTGACGGCAGTTTTACCTAAGGACTTCCCATTAACATAGTTACCCGAGTCACCTGAGTCATTGATGGCAGTTTTGTCTAAGGTCTTCCCATTAACATACTTACCTGAGTCACCTGGGTCATTGACGGCAGTTTTACCTAAGGACTTCCCATTAACATACTTACCTGAGTCATTGATGGCAGTTTTACCTAAGGACTTCCCATTAACATACTTACCCGAGTCACCTGGGTCATTGATGGCAGTTTTGTCTAAGGTCTTCCCATTAACATAGTTACCTGAGTCATTGACAGCAGTTTTACCTAAGGACTTCCCATTAACATACTTACCTGAGTCATTGATGGCAGTTTTACTTAAGGACTTCCCATTAACATAGTTACCTGAGTCATTGATGGCAGTTTTACCTCAGGACTTCCCATTAACATACTTACCTGAGTCATTGATGGCAGTTTTACCTAAGGACTTCCCATTAACATAGTTACCCGAGTCATTGATGGCAGTTTTACCTAAGGACTTCCCATTAACATACTTACCCGAGTCATTGATGGCAGTTTTACCTAAGGACTTCCCATTAACATAGTTACCCGAGTCATTGATGGCAGTTTTACCTAAGGACTTCCCATTAACATAGTTACCCGAGTCATTGATGGCAGTTTTACCTAAGGACTTCCCATTAACATACTTACCCGAGTCATTGATGGCAGTTTTACCTAAGGACTTCTCATTAACATAGTTACCCGAGTCATTGATGGCAGTTTTACCTAAGGACTTCCCATTAACATACTTACCCGAGTCATTGATGGCAGTTTTACCTAAGGACTTCCCATTAACATGCTTACCCGAGTCATTGATGGCAGTTTTATCTAAGGACTTCCCATTAACATACTTACCCGAGTCATTGATGGCAGTTTTACCTAAGGACTTCTCATTAACATACTTACCCGAGTCATTGATGGCAGTTTTACCTAAGGACTTCTCATTAACATAGTTACCCGAGTCATTGATGGCAGTTTTACCTAAGGACTTCCCATTAACATACTTACCCGAGTCATTGATGGCAGTTTTACCTAAGGACTTCCCATTAACATAGTTACCCGAGTCATTGATGGCAGTTTTACCTAAGGACTTCCCATTAACATACTTACCCGAGTCATTGATGGCAGTTTTACCTAAGGACTTCTCATCAACATACTTACCTGAGTCATTGATGGCAGTTTTACCTAAGGACTTCCCATTAACATACTTACCTGAGTCACCTGGGTCATTGATGGCAGTTTTGCCTAAGGACTTCCCATTAACATACTTACCTGAGTCATTGATGGCAGTTTTACCTAAGGACTTCCCATTAACATAGTTACCTGAGTCACCTGAGTCATTGATGGCAGTTTTACCTAAGGACTTCCCATTAACATACTTACCTGAGTCATTGATGGCAGTTTTACCTAAGGACTTCCCATTAACATACTTACCCGAGTCATTGATGGCAGTTTTACCTAAGGACTTCCCATTAACATACTTACCCGAGTCATTGATGGCAGTTTTACCTAAGGACTTCCCATTAACATACTTACTTGAGTCATTGATAGCAGTTTTGTCTAAGGACTTCCCATTAACATACTTACCCCGAGTCACCTGGGTCATTGATGGCAGTTTTGTCTAAGGTCTTCCCATTAACATAGTTACCTGAGTCATTGATGGCAGTTTTACCTAAGGACTTCCCATTAACATAGTTACCCGAGTCATTGATGGCAGTTTTACCTAAGGACTTCCCATTAACATAGTTACCCGAGTCATTGATGGCAGTTTTACCTAAGGACTTCCCATTAACATACTTACCCGAGTCATTGATGGCAGTTTTACCTAAGGACTTCTCATTAACATAGTTACCCGAGTCATTGATGGCAGTTTTACCTAAGGACTTCCCATTAACATACTTACCCGAGTCATTGATGGCAGTTTTACCTAAGGACTTCCCATTAACATGCTTACCCGAGTCATTGATGGCAGTTTTATCTAAGGACTTCCCATTAACATACTTACCCGAGTCATTGATGGCAGTTTTACCTAAGGACTTCTCATTAACATACTTACCCGAGTCATTGATGGCAGTTTTACCTAAGGACTTCTCATTAACATAGTTACCCGAGTCATTGATGGCAGTTTTACCTAAGGACTTCCCATTAACATACTTACCCGAGTCATTGATGGCAGTTTTACCTAAGGACTTCTCATCAACATACTTACCTGAGTCATTGATGGCAGTTTTACCTAAGGACTTCCCATTAACATACTTACCTGAGTCACCTGGGTCATTGATGGCAGTTTTGCCTAAGGACTTCCCATTAACATACTTACCTGAGTCATTGATGGCAGTTTTACCTAAGGACTTCCCATTAACATAGTTACCTGAGTCACCTGAGTCATTGATGGCAGTTTTACCTAAGGACTTCCCATTAACATACTTACCTGAGTCATTGATGGCAGTTTTACCTAAGGACTTCCCATTAACATACTTACCCGAGTCATTGATGGCAGTTTTACCTAAGGACTTCCCATTAACATACTTACCCGAGTCATTGATGGCAGTTTTACCTAAGGACTTCCCATTAACATACTTACTTGAGTCATTGATAGCAGTTTTGTCTAAGGACTTCCCATTAACATACTTACCCCGAGTCACCTGGGTCATTGATGGCAGTTTTGTCTAAGGTCTTCCCATTAACATAGTTACCTGAGTCATTGATGGCAGTTTTACCTAAGGACTTCCCATTAACATAGTTACCCGAGTCATTGATGGCAGTTTTACCTAAGGACTTCCCATTAACATAGTTACCCGAGTCATTGATGGCAGTTTTACCTAAGGACTTCCCATTAACATACTTACCCGAGTCATTGATGGCAGTTTTACCTAAGGACTTCTCATTAACATAGTTACCCGAGTCATTGATGGCAGTTTTACCTAAGGACTTCCCATTAACATACTTACCCGAGTCATTGATGGCAGTTTTACCTAAGGACTTCCCATTAACATGCTTACCCGAGTCATTGATGGCAGTTTTATCTAAGGACTTCCCATTAACATACTTACCCGAGTCATTGATGGCAGTTTTACCTAAGGACTTCTCATTAACATACTTACCCGAGTCATTGATGGCAGTTTTACCTAAGGACTTCTCATTAACATAGTTACCCGAGTCATTGATGGCAGTTTTACCTAAGGACTTCCCATTAACATACTTACCCGAGTCATTGATGGCAGTTTTACCTAAGGACTTCCCATTAACATAGTTACCCGAGTCATTGATGGCAGTTTTACCTAAGGACTTCCCATTAACATACTTACCCGAGTCATTGATGGCAGTTTTACCTAAGGACTTCTCATCAACATACTTACCTGAGTCATTGATGGCAGTTTTACCTAAGGACTTCCCATTAACATACTTACCTGAGTCACCTGGGTCATTGATGGCAGTTTTGCCTAAGGACTTCCCATTAACATACTTACCTGAGTCATTGATGGCAGTTTTACCTAAGGACTTCCCATTAACATAGTTACCTGAGTCACCTGAGTCATTGATGGCAGTTTTACCTAAGGACTTCCCATTAACATACTTACCTGAGTCATTGATGGCAGTTTTACCTAAGGACTTCCCATTAACATACTTACCCGAGTCATTGATGGCAGTTTTACCTAAGGACTTCCCATTAACATACTTACCCGAGTCATTGATGGCAGTTTTACCTAAGGACTTCCCATTAACATACTTACTTGAGTCATTGATAGCAGTTTTGTCTAAGGACTTCCCATTAACATACTTACCCCGAGTCACCTGGGTCATTGATGGCAGTTTTGTCTAAGGTCTTCCCATTAACATAGTTACCTGAGTCACCTGGGTCATTGATGGCAGTTTTACCTAAGGACTTCCCATTAACATATTTTCAATCAGCTTCTTACCCAAGTCACCTAGGTCATGGATGGCAGTTTTGCCAAAGGACTTCCCATTAACATACTTACCCGAGTCACCTGGGTCGTTGACGGCAGTTTTGCCTCAGGAGTTCTCATTAACATATTTTCAATCAGCTTCTTACCCGAGTGGCCTGGCTCATCGATGGTAGTTTTGCCCTAGAACTTCCCATTAACATATTATCAATCAGTTTCTTACCAGAGTTGTCTGGGTCGCTGGTGGTAGTTTTCCCTCCAGACGATCCATTCTTCCTTTGTAGATGTTTCCATCAGCACCTTGTACATCTACTACTTTCCTGTAGCAAAATATATCTTACATTAACCATAGCATCTAAATTATAATCAAATCTTAAAATCATTACCCACCACATTTTTGTGTCTGTCCCAGACCAGGATCTGGATTTCCATATCCATATGGTGTGGTCTTTTTACATTTAGAGATTTTAAATAGAGGTGGTTGTTTGATTTGTTGATACAAGGTGGAAGTGTTGAAAATACAGTATGATACAAGTGTATAATACATGTAAATTATTTCAAGATTTTCATCAGTTGATACGATATTCCAGAGTTTGTGGTTCCTATCAGGATTTCCTTGATAGAGGGTCGCTGCTAACAGGGAAGTTACTGAACCAAGGGTTCCTCTTGGTTAAGTTGAAGTCATCACTTCGAAAGTTTTACGGTCTCCATCATGACTTAGTTGACCGCTATGGAATATCTGTGTGACAAACGACCATGGATATGCTCCACTTGTCGTAAACACTTCCCGGTCTTTTCCCCATTCATGACTTATCAGTGGGTTTGTAACTAGATTAACATGATGGGTGCCACTAGTGGAGCAGGAACTGCTTACCCTTCTGGAGCACCTGAGTTCACCCCCTGGTTTTTGGTGGGGTTTGTGTTGCTCGATCTTTAGTTTTATGTGTATGTTTTGTAGATTGTTGTTTGTCCTTTTGTACTTTTTCTTTTGGCCATTGTGTTGTATGTTCTTCTTCAATATACAAATTCTGATTACCCATTTGGTATGTCACTTACAACAAGATATGTAAATAAATTTTTTCTTCAAAATTTCTTATCAGTGAAGGATATCTATGCAAAAAAAACAACTTTTAAAATCCTTTTTTTTTCTTAAAAAATACCATTGTCAGAACCCAATAAAAAATTGTATTCAACAGCATGCCAATATTGCAATTGATAAAGCACCCACATCAGTAATTGAATGTTTTTAATATTAGCAGTAAAGAAATTGTCATCATAAATACATTACTTACTAGACCGAATAATCTGTCTCTTGTATGGCAGAAAAAATAAAATAAAAAAAAATGTCCAAATAATAAAAAGGAAATATATAATGACAAATATAAACACACAAGAGACAGATTATTCAGTCTATACACAATGGAGACAGATTATTCAGTCTATACACAATGGAGACAGATTATTCGGTCTAATTACTTACTTGAATAGAGGATACACATTTGTGTCTTCATTCTCTTTGATAATGATATCACTGAAATAAAAATGTCATGTTAAATTGAATTGAGGTTAGAAAATACAAACTGAAACAATAAATACAGTATAAGTAATCATAGATTTTGAATATCAAAACAAGACCATGAGTGACCAAAGTACACATGAGGATTAAACGAGTGCTATTATATATTTTCCAGATGAGGTGGAAGAAATTTAATATCAAAATATATCCATGGATAACATTGCACATTATAATTTTTCTACCAAAAAAAAATATTATACAGAAGAAATAATCTGATTTTATAAATTACTAATTTTCTCAATTAATTAATTAATTAACATTGCTGCAAATAAATATGTACTAGTGAAATACTTCTTTATTACTTCAGTATTTTTTAAATAAATATATAAATCATTACAATTACAATGTTTTAATAATATTCATAAGACTTTCTTATGTTACTTTTCCTCTGACAGCCACTTTGGCTTAGGAGTACACAAAATTTCATTTTCAGATTACTCAATCTGTCATTTAAATTGAGAGTGTTCTGGCAATAATATGGGAGCAGGACAATAGCCCCCCCTAGGACAATTGCCCCCCCACAAATTTTTTTCAGTTTTTTTTGGTGGTTTTGTTGTTTTACGCTCTTTGGTTCGACTGGTTGTCTATTTTCCCTGTTTCCGTTTTTAATTCTATGTGATAAGTTTCTTATTGGTATGGTATTCAGATACACCATACTCCATAGAATCTGTTGATTGGATGTAGTTGTGATGATTTTCTGTTTTGTCATTGTATTAGATATAGATTCTCTAGGTAGAGTTGTAATTACTGTACACTAAATTTGATTTTGATTAATAAAAAAGAGAAGAATTCTTTATTTATATTTATTATGTTTATCCTATTAAATTTTATATTACAACAAACAAAACAATATAGAGAAGTACAAAGCACTACATAAGAACACTACAGTTATTGTCAAGCACTAATGTCTATTGACCAAAGTCCTTACATGTGAATATTGTAAGCAACACCACGAAGAAGGTTACCATAGTTCTGAACTAAGTGAAGTACACGGCTTGCTGCATCTTGGTATTTCTTTTGTTGAGGAATCACATCACCAGCAAGTATCTGTGTCAGTTGAATATGATGAAGTGACTGTTGCCTTTTCAGCTTTCCATGGAAAGTCCAGATGTTTGGATGACAGGAACCAATGAGGGATTGAAAACCACGGTGCCATCCCTCGATGTTGTTGTTAGTTCTAGGTAGCTCTTGTAGTGTACGCTGATAGACATTCCACATGTCATGACTGAATCTTGGGTCTCGTCTTTGACGCCTACCAGGTCTACCTATATATGTGTCTTCAAAGTAGTCCAGCAGGCCCTGGTAATCATCACCAATGTCTTTCGCAAGGGTCGCAAATGCATCAACTACATCTGCTACTGGACAAAAAGCATCTGCTTGGTACCTCTGTTGGAGTCCTGCTTCTTGAACCTTTCTGTACACACACTGGGACAAGTGGAAAAAGCAACCCTTTATTTCTGTCTGTGGGAATACTCTCAGTAAGGCATTGCGTGCACCAATCTCAAAGTCTACCATTACTGATCTAGGGTTTAGTGTGGGTTTCAGAATGAGTAGCTGCTGGAACATCTCATAGTAGGTTTGCTCTGTCTTGTTTGGTAGAAGTGCATAGACACATGGCAAGATGTTGTTGTCAACCAGGGCATGTATTGTATAAATTTGGTAGAAGAGTTCTGGAGCTGTTTTAAAGGTACCATCTGCAAACCAATGGCCTGTTGTAGTTAGAGCCCTGAGGTTGGTTTCTGTGGAGAAGATGAGTATTCTGGCTGGACTGTCTATGCCACTGTCGTAAAGCAAGAATGGTTCATCTCTGTGGGTTACTGTGTACTCCTCTGGGATTTCCATTGTCTGGAGGTTCTGGGGTATAGGTATTGGGTTTCCAGCATCCTTCTTAACTCGTCAACTACCACGTCTGATATGGTGTAGTGGTGGTAGCTGAGCTGCTGCTGCTTCAGAACAGTTAGTAACAACTGTGCCATATACATTGTATATATATTTACCTGTAAATTTTATTTATAAAATATTTTCTGGATGGGTCAGGTGATTTATTAATCAGGGTCGTAAATAATAATACATACCTTAGTATAAACTAGAGGTACTGCTGGACGCAGGAGTCCCGCTTTGATACGTAAATGGAATAACTTAACTGTCCTATACGTGGGACTAATACCCCCCGCGTCCCCATCATCTTAATTGAGTCAAAACATATTTGGAACACAATTTTTAGACTCATAATTCTGGGAAATCTGATGGACCAACTCAAAATATTGTTTATTTGATGTTTTCTCTATGTCCATCAGTCCAATATCGAAACAATATTTCGTGAAGATCCATCAGTCCAATATCAAAACCATATTTCGTGAAGAAAAGTTCAAATGGTGAATTTCTATGTTTGAATGTGCATAACTGCACATTAGAATCTAAAGATGTACAAGTGTATAGTTTTGGGCATAATTCTAGAAAAACTCAATGGACCGGGATATGGTACTAATGTGCACATCTTCATATTAGGATCTTGCAATTTACTAAGTTTCACAAACATCTCATTAAGCATGTGAGAGGAGTTGTGATGACAAAGTGCACAGTGAATTGTATCAAATATCATGGTGAATTGTATCAAATGTCCAAGTCCAAATGGGCATAACTCTGGAAAAACTCAATGGACTGGAATATCCTACTAATGTGCACATCTTCATATTAGGGTCTTGCAATGTACAAAGTTTCATGAACTTCTGATTAATCATGTAGGAGAATTTGCAATGACAAAGTGCATACTGAATTGTCTCAAAATTTCTAAGTCCAAAGAGGCATAACAGAGGTAAAACTCAATGGACAATAAAATCCTTTATACTGCAAAGTTCACACATCATGATCTTAAATTCCACAAAGATTGGCAGAAATCGGACAAAAGATTTGAAAGTTGGTCCGGACAGACAGACAGACAGATTCCTATATACCCCCCAAACTGTTTGTGGGGGGTATAAATATTATCCGGATTAGCTCATTTGATGGATCGGGTGATTTATCAATGAGCATCGGAAATAATATTATAGATTCGTCTCATAATTTAATAATCAGCATCGGAAATAAAATTATGTACCTGTTTATTGTACACCAGGATACTTTTTTATAGCAATGGAAAGTATTTTATTATAAAATATTTACCGTAACATAAAATTTAATATTAAATTCTTTCCACCGGATAAAGTTTCAACCGGAAAAAATTATGTCTTACATATGAATCTACAAGCAATTGATACTAAGGGGTTCAGCTAGAAGGATCTACCATCTTGAAAATGTGAAATCCTACATGTCATATATACAACAATATTCAAAAATGATTAAAATGCTTACCTTTAAAACTTATTTTAGTTAAATTTGATCAAAATTGAACCGTACACGAAGCCAAATAATGTCTAAGCTTTACGTTTCCAACTGGAAGTCTTCATATGACGTCAATGACGTCATGTTGGGTTATGTACCAGTCGTCAATAACATTTCGCAGAATTTTTCAGTTTACAATTGTATGTGTGCCACCGTAACACAACAAAGGACATAACTACCACACTTATAGTTGTTTAAAAGTAGTTCTGACGGGAAAAAACTGATATCTAACATGTGAGATACCGGAATTTATTTCACAGATAAATCTCCATAATTCACACCTATTTATATAATAAACTTTTTTCTCACATTATTTGGAAAAATATCTGACATTTATGCTAAACTTGACAGATATCAAATGGTATATGCAAGCAACTTGAAAGTACTTATAGAGTAGTTTATAGTTTGTAGTGATCACAATTTCCACGTTTTTGAAAGACTCACTGAAAATGGTTTGATTTTGCAACACTTCCACATTGTGTTGCAATGTTTTTTGCATTGTGACATACAAAAAAAAGAGATCATGTTATGTGAGATGCATGAATCTCACATCGAATATGCCTGTCAAGTGATTTCTTACCTTAGAAGTTAGATGTGACAGCTTTGTCATACTATAAACATCTGACTTTTTCACTGGTATTAAACTGATGTTCGTAACTTTATTTACCTACATCTCAACATGGCGGACACGGAAAATGTTTATTTTCAAATATTGTCATTTCAAATGTAGATATTTTAACAATTAACTGTAGTGATATGCTTAAATCAACTGTAAATTCTCCTATGTGGCGCAAAACCTACTTTAAGAAATACAAATGATGTAAGTAACTGTAGAATTATTTTTGAACGATGTTCGTAACTTTCAAATATGATGTTGGTAACTTTAAAGTTTGGTGTTTCTAAAATCACGTTTAAAACATTTAAAGAACAACGCTTTTGTAATAAACAAGGGCAACGCAAAGCGTGGCATATCGCCTCGCCTAAAAATTACACCCTGTGACCTTGACCTTTGACCTTGAAAATCAATAGGGTTCCAGATTCTCTTAAGGTCTAAGTATGTACCAAGTTTGGTCAAAATCCATTGAAGGATGTTGATTCTAGTGTTCACAAGGATGTTACACAGTAAAAATTTGACCCTGTGACATTGACCTTTGACCTATGACCTTGAAAATCAATAAGGTTCCAGACTCTCCTAAGGACTACGTATGTACCAAGTTTGGTCAAAATCCATTGAAGGATCTTGATTCTAGAGTGTTCACAAGGATGTTATGCGGTAAAAATCTGACCTGGTGACCTTGACCTTTGACCTTGAAAATCAATAGGGTTCCAGACTCTTGTAAGGACTAAGTATGTACCAAGATTGGTCAAAATCCATTGAAGGATGTTGATTCTAGAGTGTTCACAAGGATGTTATGCGGTAAAAATTTGACCCGGTGACATTGACCTTTGACCTATGACCTGGAAAATCAATAGGGTTCCAGATTCTCCTAAGGACTATGTACCAAGTTTGGTCAAAATCCATTGAAGGATGTTGATTCTAGTGTTCACAAGGATGTTACACTGTAAAAAAATCTACCCAGTGACCTTGACCTTTGATCTATGACCTTGAAAATCAATAGGGTTCCAGACTCTCCTAAGGACTAACTATGTACCAAGTTTAGTCAAAATCCATTGAAGGATGTTCACAAGGATGTTATGCGGTAAAAATTTGACCCTGTGACCTTGACCTTGAAAATCAATAGGATTCCAGATTCTCTTAAGGACTAAATATGTACCAAGTTTGGTCAAAATCCATTGAAGGATGTTGATCCTAGAGTGTTCACAAGGATTGTGACGGACGGACGGAAGGACGGTAGCGTTACTATATCCCCTCGCAACTTCGTTGGCGAGGGGATAATAAAATTTGAAAACTAAGAAAAACATCCCTGAAGTGATAGAGAGGGTAATAGAGGTGGGAGAGATTGTATAATGCACGAGAAAAAAAATACAGAGCGGAGGATGAGAGGGTTATGAATGAGTGAGATGAACGAAAGATGAGGGTAGCGGGAGTCGATTCAACATATGTAGTTTTAAGTATTATATTGATATTTCTATTTGGTCTTGGACTGTGTGCTCTAGAAGAGTCTTTCATAAACTATGACCTTGCAATAGGGCATTTTGACTTCCGACCTTTGGGTGTTTAGGACCTCCCATGGATGGCGACCTCCGACATCATCATTATATTCGATGAGGGCCATTCTGGATCTCATATATAAATTCTAACAAAATATATTTGTATGTAAATTAACAGTTCTATGTGTAAATATGCCGTGAATTATTACCAAATTAATTGTCCTTCGTGTATTTTGCTTATTTTAATAAAAATGGACACACCAGATCAAGTATTTTAAGAATGACACATCTAATTATTTCCCTTTAATGCTGAAATGAAACCAGATTAATTTATTATTAATTTCTTAAGACTGTTGTACTAAATACAGATAAATAAAGATAAAATCTACTCAAAACCAGTACTAAAAATAAAATTTATGAAATCCCATCATTTGATCAGTCATGCAGAAACTAGATTCAATCGCTCAAACTGTTTCTTAACGAGCAATTCAACACCTTCTTATTATTTAACGGTTATGGAAATCTGCAGTTACGGACATCTCTTTAAATATCTTTCTAACGTTACGAACATCACTTCAAAGAGTTACATACATCCTTCAATTTTTTTCAAGTTAATATTTCAATGTTCTCATGAGAGTTTCATCATTTTTATGTATGCATTCGGGTATCTAATATTCCCACCTGTAATCATACCGTATGGACTTACTAATAAACACTACTGATAAAGAGAAAACAAGGATATTCTAATTTACCATTTTCCGTGTCCACCATGTTGGGATGTAGGTAACTAAAGTTACGAACATCAGTTTAATACCAGTGCTTTTTAAAGGACTTTTTAAGTGATTTCTTACCTTAGATGTGAAAGCTTATCATACCATAAATATATGACCTTTGAAAATGATCTTTCAAGTGATTTCTTACCTTAGATGTGACAGCTTTACCAAACGTTGGTGAGGGTATGTTGTGGTGTGTTGTCCACCACATGCTCTGTTTCTTGCATAGTAATCTGCATTTGCAAAACTACAAAAGATAGGTTGACATTTCAATATAATGGTGGATTCACAACAAAATTAATAATTTAGACAGAAATAATTATCGTAAATATGAAACTTATGACATTTATTTGTTATATTGTTCAAGTATGTTTAGTTATTACTAATAAATCCTGTTACCCTAAAACCTGGTTTACCCTTTCAGTTGCTAGTTATTAAAACATATGTAATTGATGAAGGTGTTTTAATTATTTTTTTTAATCAGGTTAATCCCCATTTTTCCACTATTTTTACATCATAAAAATCATTAGAAAGTTTTACCTTACAAAATCCTTATTAAATAAAGAGATACAGATTAAACAATTAATAATCCATAGGTCCATTTTTAAAATAAAATTATTTAACAAAAAGATCACAAAAAAATAAAAATATAAATGTCTGGTGATTATGTCCAACTATGATTTTTTTATTTTCAAATAGTGTTGATAAATCAATTAATTAAAATCATACAATTAAGCTGGAAGGTTTTTACCTAAGATGCTAACAAAAAAGGTGTCATACTGTACATGCAATATATGTTATGAAATGAATGAAATAAACAAATAAGATGATAAATGAGACTTTCACACAGTGATCTGAAAAGTGCACAGTGATATCATGCAGTGTTTTCATTCTCCAAAATAATCTGAAAGAAACACAAATCGAGGAGAAATGTGCTGTGCAAAAAAGGGAGGCTATCCTGGATTGTTACATGTATGTGCTACAAGTAGGAGAGTATTAGTAGTAGTGAATACATGTAATAAATTACCAAACCCAGGTCTGTCAATACATTGTACCAGCATACATTCTGTTCAAGGAGAAAAAAACAAGAAATGCAATAATATTAATCAAATAATTAATAGCTTGTACAAATAGAATATTAAGTAAAAAAAGTATTATAGCTAAAATAACTAAGGAAAAAATGCTAAGATTGTTTGTCATGAATCAAGCAGCAAAACACATAACTATTAGTATCTTATTAATTTTCTTTGTTTAAGTTAACTTTTAACCTTTGAGTACAATATATGTATTATAACCTAGCATTAGCCACTATAGTGTACACATTAAAAATAAATATTTGTGTGACATCTTTATACCTCTTTGCATGTTGTCGTATCTGGTCCATCTCGAAAGTTAAGTGAGGCCTTGGTGATCTAATTGAAGGCAATGCTTGATGATTTGACACAGATGGCATAGATGATGGTACTGATCTAAAAATAAACAGATGAAATCTATAAGAGCTTGTATGCATCAATATTGTGTTGTGAACTAAAAAAACAATCATGGCTCACAACAGCTTGTAGAACTCACATAAACCAGGTATATATTAATTGAAAATTAAGACAAAAATAGTTTATCTGCTATCTAAATACTTTGCTCATAGACCATACAAGTATAATTATGATTTAATGAATTCAATGCTTTCTGAGAACGAATTTAACATTTTTTTTTTGTCTCCATATGTAAAATTATGCAAATTGATTTTGTATTTCTAATTAAAAATTTCAAGAGTTTTTTTTAAATAATTTCCAAAATAAATTTCACTATTAATAATATCAAGTCACATGATACCAATTGATGCTGTAGATTCAATATCAACTTGTCATAATTATCACATGACTCATTAAACCTATCACATCATCTGACAAGTCACATGATAACAATCTACCATGTAGGTTCAATATCAACTGGTCTATCATAGAGCACCTTTAACCTGCCACAAGATATGACAAATCAAACTATTATATACTTACCCTGTTGGTACAATATCAATTGGTCTGTCACATGAAATACAATTATATTTCTGAATAAGCTGCCTGTTAATAAAAAAAAATAACACATGTTAAAAAAATATATGGTTTTTGGAATGTATTAAGCTATGTTCAGACAATCATTTGTAACAAACAATATTTATCCCAATAGATCACCCGAAATAAATCTATTGATTACAATGTCTTGACACAGATTTATATACATTTTACTTGTACATTTATTAGCCTATCACCACTATATGTGTGGCTGCCTCTTGATTAGAATAAGTTTTCTTGTTTTAAAGTTGTCAGTTTTTCAACAGAAAATCTTATTATTTCTAGGAAATTCTCCATTATATTATGGAAGCAATAATTTCACTTGTACATTTATATTAATGCTCAAAATGAAACAAAAACATATTATCCTGTCATATAAAGCAATTTGTGCTTATGAAGTTACATGTAGTTTTTATTTACCTCCTGATTCCAGCTGCATCATCATTTACCCATTCTACAGGAGCTTGATTCTGTTTCTTTAACTTATCATTGAGTGCCTTGAGTCTACTCAGCAACCACTCCTTTAGAGGATCCAATTCCAAACGATCTAATTTTCCATCAATATCATCACTATATACCTTACATTGCTGATTCCATGCCTCTTCCTGAAAAATCGGAAGGATATGTGAAATAATGGCATCTCTAACATTTTAAATCACTATATTGGTCGATTTCAATTAATCAGTAATTTGGCATCACACATTAAACCGACATAAGAACATCTCTCAAACCTATTAAAAACAAATCAGTAATATACTGAGTTAATACTTAAATTCAAATCATTGCTGGAGAGTGTTAAAAAGGAAATCTCAGAACATCCTATGGACACTTTCATATCTTGCCAATCTCTCGTGTTGTAGTAATTTTCTATTTTCATATGCACTTCTTTGATTAACAGATTCTGATTACCTTATCAAACTTTGGTAGTTTGACACTGTTTTTTAAGTAGTCATTTCATGATTTTTTTTTCTTTTGATAGGGTAACACGAGTATAATTTTGTAGTAACTTACATTTCCTGCCATTTTAGCTAATGTATATCTATTGTTATAGTAGCTAAAATTTCCTGCCGCTTTATCAAATGTTGAAGTAATTTAGAATGCATGTCAAAATATTTTCTGTTGTAAAAACTCACGTTTACTGCCATTTTATCTAAGATTTCCTTGATCATCTGGCTAATATCATTGGTTCTTAAATCAAGCAAGGAATGGTTCACTTTGTTATCCAAAGTTCTCTTATCAGCTTTCTAAACAAAGAGAAAAATAATAATGTGTAATTGAATGATGTGATTCATGTTAATATACAGTACTGTGTAATGGGGCCCGGGTGGCTCAATGAGTTAGGTAGTTGGATGTTATAGCTGAAATATTACTGAAAGTGGCATCAAACACCAAAACAGAAAAACAAACAAACAGTAGTGTAAGGAGATAAAAAAACACTTTCGATGGATTAATTTTTGTGTACTTTAGTCAAAATGTGAAATTAATCATAACTTATAATTATCTTTTACCTAATATATACCATATTTAGGGTTGTATAATGCGCATTGGTGCATAATGCGCACCCCCTCTTGGCCTTGAAAATCTTCAGAAAAAAACTAGTTTGTGTCTATAGTGCCCATGGACTTTTAAAAAAATCGTCGTCAGAAATGTAAGAATTAAATATTAATCGTATATATTTTTCAGTCCTTTGAGCATGTTTCATTTGCTGGGAGAATTTAAGAACCATTTATCTCTTTTCATCTTCAATAAAGTTGCAAAATATCAAATGTGTTGGGTTTTATTGGCAGACACATGATTTCCCGGTCTAGAAAAGAGTGAAACACATTGTTCCTGTTTATAATGCACAACCCTCCTACAAATTAAAGAATCTGGGCAAAATCCTGCACATTATACAACCCTAAATACGGTATATAATTTTCTGACAAACATCTAAAAAAACAAAACCAAATAATCTTAAAAATTTAACTAATGAAAATATTTTTTACAAGAAATTGTCGACATTAACAGAACGTGGTAAACTTAAGGTAATGCTAAATTGCTTAAGCTAGACCATAGATGTTTTCTATTATGCTGCCTGAATAAGGTGGATCAGGATCTAGGAATATTTATTTCCTAAGCTCATAATAGACCGGGAACCATTTACAAAAAATATTGCAGTTACAACTATATAAATTTACCACATCCACTTCAGTTTTATTAGCCTTATTTACTTGTAGTTCATCACAGTAGGCAAACAGCTTCTGTAAAATAATATTAAAATAATATTTACCAAAAATATATTATTAAACAAATGACAATATAAAAATATATACATTAAAGATTAAAAGTTCTTCCATAAAGCATTTTATATTATGAGGTGTAAGAGTATCTTTGAGTGTGGTAAATTTTGTCCTTTAATGAGTGACGTACAGCAGAACTAGGGTGAAATATCTAAATGGGCTAAAAGGAGACATTTGCTTTGACTTTCTATTTATTGCTATGTAAAGTGAAATTACAAACCTTAATTTCATCTTTGTTTGCATTCTGTGCTTTTAGCATGGCATCATGGTCCTAAAAAATCCAACATTCAAATGAGCAAGTATGGAAATGTTCATAATTCAATAATGCATATTTTAAATTTTTAAGCAAAAGAAATATCAACATGTTGTGGGCCAGCATCGCCAGTAGCCTTAAATCATTAATCTTAATAGGAGAATGGATAAAAAGACAGAACTTGAAAAGAAGTAAATTTTTTGCAGTTAATTAATTGTAATATTTAAATACTCACAACCACCTGTCAGGATCAGGGTTATGGTGTTTAATGCCTCTTTCAACAATTTCAGTTATATCGTGGTGGTCAGTTTTATTAATGGAGGAAATCAAGAGTACCTGAAGAAAAACACAGACCTGCTGCAAGTCACTGACAAACTTGATCACATATAAAGTTGTATCGAGTACACCTCACCTTGATGATAGGCACTGATTCCATAAGTAGTTATAAATCCAACTACCATATGATCATGACCACGGCGACCCCTCAATCACCTGTCATGTCTAAATCTATTATTGAAGAAAGTATAAAAAAAAACATTTTTCTCTTCATTTTACTTTCAAAATACATTGAATATGTTTTAAGTCAACATTTTCTATGAAACATCTTGCCCTGTTTCAGTTATCATTTTCTATTTAAATTCAAACATGTTTATTTTACTGACGAAGAAATTCAAATTAAGGTACAATTATGAAAAAAACCTTTTAACATTCAAACACAAAACATTTTTTACACACCAATTATACCTAAGAACTCTTAACAAAAATGAGATATGTTCAACATGATTGCAAATACCAGTAAAGTTGAAATAAAAAAATATATAAAGTGCAGAAAAAAACTTTAATTTTACATGGCATTTGATACTTCTGGGAATTAATGCAAAATGAAAGAATTTAACAAATGTCCAGCAACTGGAACATTTTACTTATTAAAAACGAACAACATTCCATAAATGTATATGAAATTGAAGTACCAAGATTGCATACTAGGATAACAGTCATAAAAATTCTAAAATTTGACAACTTAAGTTTGTTACACCTTTACTGTGGAAGAATGTTCTCATTGTGAATAATTCCATCATTTTCTTAAACAGTATACATGTTTTATAATAATATTGTGTATTTTATATTCTTAATTCTTAACATAGACACAATCAATGAATGATAAAGCATTTTAAATCTAGATATGTAAGCATGTAAAGAAAGTAAACTGGTGACACATGCATGTGAATAAAGGTAAAGCCAGGTAAAAAAAGATATATGAACTCAATCAAAATATAATAGCATGTTTGACATCACTAGATTCCTTGTTTTATCAGGTTCATTTTGGTTAAATATGTTTCTAATTTCTACTTCAAAGTTAGTTCCATGTTTGCTTTCCCATCTTGTACTGTCATGGTTACTCATATCCTGAATCAGGTTGAGTCGATCTTCCAACATGGAAACTTTCATTTGTAAGCTAGTTATGGCTAACATATGGTAGTTATGCATTTCCTTCTCATGTGGTAGAAAGAGATCATCATTGGAAGTTACAAGTCGTGGTTCGGGAGGAGGAGCTAATGGTTCTAATGCCATCAATGGTTCACTGATCTAGTAGTTAATTAGGAGAGAGAGAAAGGATTAATACAAAGTTGATGTGTTAGTACATAGAAATAATAGTTAGAATAAAATGATGGTTAACAATGATCATTTAAATAGCAGTACAGTCAAATCTGTCTAAACCAAACCCTGAATAAACCAGAATCCTTTATAAAATGAACTTTAGATTCTTACTAAGATTCCTTACCTTATAATAAATATAAGCCTCCTTCTGAGGATCAGTACATAAAGTACTATTTAACAAAACATTGAATCAATTCCTGTCAAACAAACACCATAATTTGAATACTCAAAAAATATAAAAGGTGTTTCTTGAGATAAGTGCTATTGCAATAACAATATAAACACAGCATATCATTTAGTCAAAACATAAATTATGAATATGTTCAGGTACCTGTCCAATTATCATGAACAAAAAAGGTTTGAAAGAGAGAAATACAATGTCATAGAGATAATATATCTAAAGATAAATTTAGTACAGACTTATACCTTATCAATATGCTTGTCCTGAAATATAAGATGTTAGTTCTAATTAAGCAAATTCAAAACAATGCAATCTATACTAGTGGACAAATATTATTACAATAAATTCTATAAACTACTTTTCTTTAATTATATCTGCCAAGTATTAATCATGCTAAGATTGCAGAGCGTTTGCTAATGTATATATAATTTCACACTATTCAATAGTTTTAAAACAAAATTTTGAATTTACCTTTTCCCTTGCAGCTGCTAGGGCATCAACTTGCTCTTTTAACTCCTGAGGTTGTTCTAATAACTCTGATGATACGTCTGTAAGACAAAGGGGGGTAATAAAGGTCATATTCAATAATATTTTCTAAAACTAGTAATCAAACAATATAATGGCAACACATTTTTCATGCAATGATAAAGGCAGTAAATTAAAAAAGAACATAGAACAATCTTGGACTCTCTTTAGGATACATCTAAGATAATCCTAACCTCTAGGCTTTAATAGGGCCGAGTGGCTCAATGAGTTAGGTATTTAGATTACCTAACAACTCATATAAGCCTATGGCGTGGGTTCACACCCGGCTTTGTAAATTACAAAAAAAGTTGCACTCGAACCGCAGCCGCAAGTGATAAAGTTTACCAGTTGGCAGTTGCTTGCCCATGGTCGGTGGTTCTCTATGGGTACTCCGGCTTCTTCCACCACTAAAACTGGTCGCCATGATATAGCTGAAAAATTGCTGAAAGTGACATTAAACACCAAAAATAAAATCAATCTAGGCCTTAACAAAAGTCAATCTAAGGACACTTCACCGTGACATCAATTGAAAATTAGAAGACAAAGATGGTCGAGTCTCATTATCTCCAACTCAGAAAATAAGTTGTTTCATTGGATAATTCAAAGTAAAAATTTAGTTCATTCGTAGTACAGTAGCTTTCAGAAAATAATTTATTACACAGAACTCAAATACTCAGCTTTTTTCGAGGTAATATCATTGGTCCCTTCAACTTCAACCTAAAGAGATTTGACCGTAATGTTATATTAGATCACAATAGTTTTGTACATATATAGTATATACAAGTGATTGACAAGGTTTCATTACTTACTCAACCCATCTAAGGCACCTTGATCCAACTTCTTCTTCATTTCATTTTCGGCCTAAAAAAAAGATAGAATAAAAATTCTCTAAATTTCAATGAAAAAGAAAACATGTCAATGTCACATGAATTCAAATATTAACCTCCATTTTGTCATTATTAAGGTTCAATCTTGTGAATAAAATATGCTGTACATTAAATAAAACTCAAGACAATATTTTTTTCATATCCAAGATTAAGGTAACCATCAAGTATATCATGCTGGATCTATGTTTTAATCATCAGCTGTTTATCTTGTAAAAAAAATCAAAAACAAAAACAAAAAGATCTATGTCAAATTAAACTGAAGTAAACTCCTGAAAACCACATAAATGTTTCAGACTAAAAGTGTTCAAATCACCAATGTATTATACTAAGTGCTATTTTTTTCAGTGAGCATTATTAAAATTTTAAAATAGTACTACAATAATGACTTAATTTTATCACAATACATTTGTATTTACCTCTAATTCCTCCACTCGTCTGGTCAACACCTCATGATTTTCACCAAATTTACCTAACTTTTCAAGGATTTCAAGCAGAGCACCTGATGGACACGGAGAAGCATCATGAGTTACTGATCGTGAACTTCGTGAAGAAGTTGGTCTAGAGAGCTAAAATAATAATAAAAAAACAATTCATCATCTATATAGTGTTTCTTTTAAAGTAAAAAGAAAATGCTATTAAAAAAACCAACACTAAACTGCTTCCCATTCTCGTAAAGCTAGATGCATTTTTTAATGAAATGTCATATTTTAAACAAATAATAAAACTGAATATGTGTATACATGTACATAATATAAAAGATTGTCAAGTGCATAAAATCTCTTTTGTATAATAAATTGGTTATTTTGAATGGTATTTACAATATCAAACAATATGTTATAAAACACCTATAATAAATAATGGTAGGAACCTGTATATTATACTATAGGGGGTTATATATTAACTAGATGACCACACTTCAAAATATTAATGTTTACATTATGTATTTTTTTCAAGGTTACTTCAAATTGGAATTATTTAAAAAAATATATATAAATCATAGTCCATTTTTCATGCCTTCATGCTAAATAATGACAGTTAGCTATTTCTTATATTTAGATACATTTTGTTGTAACCTTGTTAACTTAAAAATTACCATAATCAGTTTTTAATTTTTCTTAATTTTAAACTCGATTTTTGGACAAGATCATTTTTTGGATATCTTGAGCAGCAAATGGTAAAAATGTTTCTCATTTCATGTATAAGGCTTACAAACTAGAGTATATATTATTATAGCTATATTAAATGTCTAAATACAATGTGCATGCATGCACTTTTACTTTTGAAATGGTTTAATGAAGATAACAAATTCATATTTTAACAACTTTATTTTACCAATACAATGGTTATTGCATTAGATTTTCTGCACGATTTCATTAAATCTTGATACTTAAAAGGAATGTCATGAGTGCATCTTTTTAACAACAACTTTTATGCAGCTGAAATGCACTCAATTTTTTTCTCTCAAAAGTTGTTTAAATCTTGTAAATGAACAAAAGTAATTTCTGTTGTAAATCATTTATACTTCAGGTGTTATTGCATCAAAATAATTTTATGAATACCTCCAAATAATCTTCCTTTATGAACCGATAGCCTCTATTTGATATTTTAATGTGGATATTTACATTATAGAAAATAACATGTTCAGGAATTTACACAAATATTTTACAAATGTTAGTGGCATCTATCTATCTACAACAATATTCTTAAGTTCCTTTGTCACAAAAAATTTAACATCAAATTTACACTGCATACAGTCTACAAATTTCAAATTATTTAAATCCAACTGCATATCAAGCCAAGCCAAATGTGATGTCATGTACTTAGCTATGCCTTTTTATATGTACATGACCTAACCAGGAACTCGATGTAAGCATCAGATATCTTATTCTATAACGAAATGCATGCCCATAGTACCTTTATTTTCATGTGTCATCAATTTTCTTGGAATGTGATACATGTACAATACAATGAACACAGCTATTAAAATAAATTACAAAGATTTTCTTTTCTTAAAGAAATAGTTTTATACAAGCTGTAAATAAAGGGTACTGAAGAGAACCTGATAATATTGCCTTTAAGAGCAGTTGTCCTTCATGTACATGCTCAGATAGGTACTATTCATCAAATGGAGAAAATGACACTGCCATGTATAAACAGTGAAAATCCTTACATAACATCCTTTAGTACATTTTTTAACATCATATCAGATATTTGACCTTACATATCACCAAAACATATCATCTAACATTTATTTAATTTCATATTCCAGGTATTTGAATAAAAATTATGCTGATTCTAACTTTCTGTGACAGAGAATGGCAATCAGATAAAAAAAAAAAAGTAAATAATTACTGATATAAAATATAACTTACTACTGGATCTGACCCATCATCTGTCGGACTTGATATTTTGATCACAACTCTCTCTGTTGGTTGCTGCAGGTTTTCCCTGCTTTGTTTGATACCTTGTGAAGCATCTTCTAATCCTGGCAAAGTCACAAATTGTTCAAAATCATCATGGGATAGCAACTTGTTTTCCAAGTCTTTTTTTATACCTGGCAAAGCATCTTCTAATTCTGGCGGAGTCACAAATTTTTCATTATCATCAGGGAATGGCAAAGTGTTGAACTTATCATTCATTTCATTCTAAAACAACCAAATCAAAATGTATGTCTACATTTCAAAGAATGAAAAATAATACTTCTCCATGAAATAAGAGTTCTGTCCCAGAAATGATAAATTGTGTTTTACAAGCATTGAGATTGATTTTAATATTTCTTCATACAATAAATCATGTTAGAACCTTCAAAATTGGAACTTAAATTTTGCTATACAATTTTAAACAAATAACAATTAAAACGAATCTAAATGATGTTTTCTTTCAACTGGCTAGCATGTACAAAGTATGTTTTTCTTATTTCCCCCACATCACCCACCCCCCAATTCCCATCTAGTAATCTTGCCTTTTTTCCTACAAAAATATATACCGTACATATATATAAAAACAAAAATTTAATCCTACCATGCTTTTTTTTCCCATTTCATTTAATCTCTTCATTAGATCATCAATATTTAACTGAAAATAAAAAATAAATATCATTGAATAATATATGAAAGAAAGATTGGATTGTATAGATCTTGAAATATTATTGTAATTCTAATGGTCTGTCCAAAATTTACTCTATTATAACAGGGATGGGATAATTATCATTATTATATAATATTTTTTTATGAAACTGAAATGTGTCGTAACCAGAGGCTCACCCTTGTATGAAGATGTGAAAAAAGTTAACAACAACAGACTATGAATGGTCCAGAGTTTTACGTTTCAACAGATTAAAGTCATCTTTTAAGCTTAGCTATCACTATTAATTTAATTCTTTATTTGTTTAACAAGGATTGCCAACAGCCAATGGCTACGAGAGGTTTTCCTATTAAAAGGCTATATAACAAGAAATATTATAAACTGGGAACCATAATTTACACCTTTAACATGTGTTGGTATTTATTTCAATCTTATAACCGCAATGGCGTAATGGTTAGTGTGCTCGCCTCAAGTGGGGTAGATTGTGGGTTCGAGCCCAGGTCGGGTCAAACTAAAGACTATACAATTGGTATTTGTTGCTTCTCTGGCTCTGCTTAGCATGCAGCATTAAGGAGAAAGAGCAAAGACGGGTTGGCTCGGAATCCGAATAATGTGTACAAGTGGAGCGACATATCTACCCACAGACTGTTGTTTCAGTAAGCTAGCACAATAAACATCCAACTCAGCGTGATGGTCTAGTACAAAGCGGACCTCATCATCATCTTATTGAAAATTAAGTTGTTCTCGCCGTGATATAGCTGAAAAATTGCTGAATTGGTGTTAAACAACAATCACTCACTCGCTCTCAATCTTATTATCGTTTGGTACATTTGTACTTACTCCTTTGATTTGATCCATTTGCTCTTTGTGTTCATCTCTAAGGGCCTGCATTTCTCTGGTCATATCCTCTATCATTGACATACACTAGAAAAAAATACATGCAAAATTAAACTTTTATAAAGAGTCTGCTAATTTATTTCCACAATATTGAGCAATTTATATCAGTTATCAAATTACGTGTACATATGTACATGTATACAAATAAATGTTAGATGTCAATATTTAGATACAGTAGTCAGAGACATAGCCTGATAAATCACTGTGATAGACATATCACTCATCTTAGTAATTTGGATATATCTTTTGTTCTATTAAATATATCTTCAAAATTTCTTTTACATTTAGAGTGTTACTATCACCAAAAAAGGCATATCAGAATAAGTAAATGTATTAAACAGACCAAAAGATATATCACTATCAGTATTACTAAGACGAGTGATATGTCTATCACAGTGATTTATCACACTATGTCTTCGACTGTACTGACCTGTATATAAGTCTTCTATAAAAGACATATTTCACCTGCCTTTGTTTTTTGTTATACTGGTTGTCGTGGTAGTGATTGTATGGTAGTTGGATTTACAATTACCACTGCAATCAGTTCTTATCATCAGTAACGTTGTGATTGAATACCGCTCATGGTGAGGTGTACTCGATACAACAGTATGTGGTAAAGGTTGTCAGTGACATGCTGCAGGTTGGAGGTTTTCTCCTGTGTACTCCGGTTTCCTCCCCGACTTGGGGCAGATTACTTTGAAATGTAATTGATTACATTACAATTACCTTTCAATTTTCATGATTAAATTACATTACAATTACATCAATGACAATTACTCATCTGGTAATCTTGCTTTTTTTTCCTACAAAAAGATATACCGTACATATATATAAGAACACATGTACTAAAACAGAATCCTACCATGCTTTCTTCCATTTCATTTAATTTCTTCATTAGATCATCAATATTTAACTGAAAATAAAAAAGAAATATCACTGAATAATATATGAAAGAAAGATTAGATTGTATCTTGAAATATTATTGTAATTTTAATGGTCTGCCCAAAATTGCTCTATCATAACAGGGATGGGATTATCATTATTATATAAAATTTTTTATGAAACTGAAATGTGTCGTAACTAGAGGCTCACATGATCCTGTATGAAGATGTGAAAAAAGATAACGACAACAGCCTATGAATGGTCCAGCGCTTTACGTTTCCTGAAGTTTAAGTCATCTTTTAAAGCTATCACTATTAATATTAAAAGGCTATATGGCAAGAAATATTATAATTTGGTAACCATAATTTACACCTTTAACATTATTCTGCATAAGATATTTGCTGGTACAAAAATATGGTATTTATCTCAAACTTATTATCGGTTGGTACATTTGTACTTACTCCTTTGATTTGATCCATTTGCTCTCTAAGGGCCTGCATTTCTCTGGTCATATCCTCTATCATTGACATACACTAGAAAAAAATACATGCAAAATTAAACTTTTATAAAGAATCTGCAAATTTATTTCGATAATATTGAGCAATTTATATCAGTTATCAAATACATATACATGTATATACAAATAAGTGTTAGATGTCAATATTTGGATTTATCGCTATTTTGTTTACTTTCCCTTTGATGTTTAAAACCAATATGTTTCATATCACGTAAGTGCTGAGAAGATTCAAATTATCGCTAATCGCTAAGTGTTGTCAAGGACGCTTAGTAATACCGCTGTTTTCTAATGTGACGTTATAATGACGTCACATTACCAAATCCTTGATAAGCATATTATCATAGCGATAAAATAATTAAAGATGTTTTTTAAAACTCGAGCACGTTTCTCAGTCATCTCTCACCTCAGATGACTGAGAAACGTCCTCTCGTTTTAAAAAACATCATTAATCACTTAATACCGGTAAGTCGTCTATGCAAGTCATATATCACCTGACTTATGCTGGCCGTCATGGTCATGATTGTATGGTAGTTGGATTTACAATTACCTATGCAATCAGTGCCTATCACCAGTAGTGTTGTGATTGAATACAGTTCATGGTGAGGTGTACTCAATACAACATTATGTGATCAAGTTTGTCAGCGACTTGCTGCAGATTGGTTTTTCTCCAGTTTCCTCCACCAACAAAAACTGACCACCACGATATAACTGAAATATTGTTGAGTGGCATTCAACACTATAACCATAATCTTTACTTGTATGCAAAAAAAATTCATAATTCAAGGGACATAATTCCAGAGCCCATATAGAAACTACCCGTACCTAGGACCACATCCTGTACATGTATATACTACAGTACAGTTGGTCTCTTTATATAAACCAGAGATATTTTGAACAATTGTCAATGGAATTATGAATTATTGTTAAAGCCAAAACTTACTTATGGCTATGCCACCTTAATATAGATATACATTTTGTAGTTCAGTATAGCCAGGTCATAATGAACAATCTTATATTCATTTTTAAGTTTAGACCAAAAAATAAGATATTGTTTGTTTACCTACATATACTTACCCATCAATAATGGCCAATCAGTCCTCATCTCCATTGTGAGTTTGTATTCAGATCATGGTGAGGTGTGCTCGGTACAACATTATGTGATAAAATTTGTCACTGACTTGCAACAGGTCTGTGGTTTTCTCCAGTTTCCTCCACCATTAAAACTGACTGCCATGATATAACTGAAATATTGCTGAAAGTGGTGTTAAACACCATAATCCCTAACCCTCAACTTGTTGAAGGCAGTCAGTATTTGGTAGAAGTAGAACAGCTAGTTTGTAAACAGCAAATTTACAATGAATTAAGTTATGACTTACCATAATTAATAGACATTGAACACTAACTGGGATTTTATCTGTGAACCTTCCGCATTGTAAGCCACTATTCTACCTGAGTTAAAGGAGATCTCCACTAACGCATTTATCAGAGGACTGTTAGGAACCTACTACAGTTCCTACAGGCTACAATCTTAAGTAGAGGGTTGTTCACATTACACTCAAGAGTCATCATATCTTGATGAAGATATCTCAAATATAAACACTCAACCAAACCAGTTATCTTGTTCGGACCATCATTGGTTATTTAGTTGGGCGCCAGTGTAACGGTAGAGCATATTTATCTCTGAAAAATGCAATGTCCCAGATGGGATTCAATCCTGGGATCTCTCGCATTGTCAGCTATCGCTATACCAACTTAGCCAAATGAGATCTCCACTAACACAGTTAGCAGAAGATGGTCATGAACCTACTACTTTTACTAACCTAAGCCTCACAAAGTATATCAGTACAAAAAGGCTAACTGGGAAAAAATAGAGCAAGACTTACAAACCACTCACTCACATATGAAAGAAAATCAAAATCATATGGATGAAAATGATCTATGGAATTATTTCAAAAACTCCACTACTGATTCCATAAAGAAAAACATTCCAACAAAATCAATTGGTAATAAAACAACACTACCATGGGTAACACCTCAAATTAAAAAACTAATAAACAAGAAAAACAAATTATTCAAAAAGAAAACCTCAAACAGTGAAGATACAATGTACTAAAATATACAAAGAAGTTAAATCAAAACTCCAGAAAGAATGCGTAATTCATACTGGAATTACATTGAAAATATGATTTTTGACCTAGACATAAACGAACCAGACCAACTAAATTAGTTCAATAAACAACCCAAAAATGTATACTCCTATATAAAAGGCCAGAAAAAAGAAAACACCAGTATAGCACCTCTCAGAAGTGAAGGAGTCTTACATGCAGATCCAACAGAAAAAGCCAATATCTTAAAGAGGCAATTCCAATCAGCCTTTTCATCAGAAGCGAACACGGAAATTCCAGATAAAGGTCCTAGTACACATCCAATCATGAAAAACATCTCAATTTCCAAAAAAGGCATACTGAAACTCATCAACAACATCAACCCCAATAAAGCTGTACATAGGCAACATCGCTGGTAAAATACTCCAAGAAAATGCAGACATCTGCTCAGACATATTTGCCATCATTTACAAAAAATCAGTGGAAACAGGGCAAGTTCCACTTGATTGGAACCATGCAAATGTAACACCAGTATACAAAAAGGGAGACAAACACCACCCAGCAAATTACAGGCCAATATCTCGAACCTGTATTTTCTGCAAACTGCTAGTAATATGATGGAACACCTGGAATCAAACAACATCTTGTACGAAATGCAACATGTTTTAAGATCGAATAGGTCATATGAATCACAAATAATATCACTTGCTCACCAACTAGCACAAAACAATGATAAAAACATTCAAACAGATTTAATAATAATGGACTTCACAAAAGCGTTTGATAAAGTGCCACACAAAAGACTCATCTGACATCTCCAAGCTAAAATTTTATGGTATATCTGACCAAATAACAAACTGGATAACATCTTTTCTTGCAAACAGAACACACAGTACTTTTAGAAAACACAACATCTGAAAAAATTGCAGTCACCTCTGGCGTGCCCCAAAGAACTGTACTAAGGCTCATACTGTTTCTAATATACCTGTACATAAATGACCTACCAGATTACATCAAATATAGCCAAATAAGACTCTTTGCAGATGATAGCATTATATATAGACCTATTAAAACACAAGCAGATTGCATAAAACTACAAGAAGACCTTGAATCAGCTGTCAAATGGGAACAGGATTGGCTAATGGCATTTCATCCAGACAAATGTAACATCTTAAGAGTAACAACCAAAAAATTGCCACAACATTTTTACTACAACATGCATATGGGCACATCTTAGAATCAGTACAATCAGCAAAATATCTGAGAGTCACACTATCAGCAGATTTAAAATGGAACAATCACATTCAACAAATGACATCCAAAGCAAATAAATCTCTTTCATTCATCAGATGCAACCTTTAAATTAATTCAAAATCTGTAAAAGATAGAGCATACCAATCTCTTGTACGACCCAAACTAGAATACTGCTGCTCTGTCTGGGACCCATATACCGGGTACCACTGAAAACATCTATAAAATCGAACAGGTCCAAAGATGAGCAGCAAGATATGCATGCCACAGACACCACAATACTAGCAGCATCACAGAAATGATACACTCACTTGATTGGCCAACACTACAAGAAAGAGGTCTAAAAACTAGATTACATACACTGTATATTCTACAAAATAATCAACAACACAATTGCAGTTCCATATGATAACATCCTAATACCTAGCCAATCCAGAACAAGATCTACCCATTCAAATACCATCAGACAAATACAGTGCAACAAAGACTCGTTCAAATTTTCATTCTTCTGCAGAATTATCAAAGATTGGAATAAATTACCTGAAGGTTACAAACAGTACCTCTACAGAAATTTTTAGGGAGAGACTGACACATGATGTCCTCCTTAAAACCTTTCCACACCTGATCTAAAAGGCTACAACATGTGTTTATCTTATACTAAATAAAAAGAAAAATTGTAAAAATGAAAATTAATAAAAATTGTAAAAAATGAAAATTATTTAAAAAAAATTGTCATGCCAGGCATACGCCGGAAAGTAACCTTCATCAAGTTGAAGATTTTCCGTACTGAAAGAAGAACCTTAGGCTTAAGTATAAGTATAGCCTAGTACTTTTAGAGGGGTGTTCCTGTTAGTGTTGCACAACAAATAAGACTAGACTCAACCCATGTGTGGGAATGAATCAAGGATTAACCCTACCATAGCAATTCCATTTTCATTGGTTTCCCCTCCGGCTCCACTCACGGGTTGTATGTTTAAACACATTTCTCCTATTGGTTTTTCCTCGTATAGATGATTGTTAGAATGAAATGATGTAATGGTTTCTAATTTCTCGCCGAGAGCATCTTCTGCATTATCAACCGGGCCACTTCTACTTTTCTCAATTGCATCATCAACCGGACCACTTATACTTCTGTCAATTGCAACATCACTTAAAACTGATAAAGAATCCCTATCGAAATCATTTAAATCTGCTTGAACATCTACAATGTTTAACCGTCTCAGAATGGCATGCAACAAGGTGTGTAAAACATTGAAATTTACTGCACCTACTTCTGGCGTTCCTACGGCTAGATCAACCATTTGATAAAGATTAACCTTACTTGTTGGCATTTTGATTGTTGCTTTTTACTGACACTTGACAAAAATTACATATGTAGCCGCTATTGTCAATATCAAGGCTCCACAATTTATTCGTGTACTCCAGTCGGACACAAACATTCATTTATTGAATTCCGTCCTTTACCTGGAAGAAGAAGAAGAAGAATCGTGTTATTGATTCTGTATTCAAATTCTGTTATTGACAATAATAATATATACCTACGCAGTACTTCCGGTTTTAATCACAAATAAAAATAACCATTGTTTTATGAAGTGGGATGAAAATGAGAGAAATTATTAAAAATGATAATTAACACAATCCTGTTGACCACGTAAAAATATACAGCGTTTAATTTAGGAACTATATTTTGTATTTAAAAACCGCGGACGTTTTTAAGATGTCATCGTTAGCAACAGTAGCCTACGTGATATTTTGATAAACATAGAGAGAATCGTTGGGGAAATCAGCCATAAATTAATTGTGAAGAGGCGATGAAATCAATATACTAGAGAACGACTGACGATATCTTCAGTATTGAAACTGAGAGTAATATCTAAGTGATAATGTTAATAAAGTAAAGTGGAGGAAACCGGAGAAAACCACCGACCTGTCGCAAGTCACTGACAAACTTTATCACATAATGTCAGTGTATCAAGTACATGTCGCCTGAGCGGGATTTGAACTTGACTCGCAACGTTTGTGGCTCGGTGACGGCCACTGATTGTAAATGTTGTTCAAGTGTAAACTACTTTATCCCCGGCTTGATAAAAATGTCGCATATCCAGAAATTGAGGGTACTTTCCTCATAAATATTCATCATATTTAAATTAGATTTTGATCACGTGACTGCAGTTTCAAGCTTGATGGATCGTTTGTTAGATTTGTCAAAAAATAGCCTATAGTACGGAATTTCAATGTGTCCGTCAATGATTCGAAAATTAAAAGTTATTGTTTATTTCCGCAAAGTTTTTCTTCTGTCAAAATTCAAATATTTTTGTTTTGTAACGATTTTAGACATGTCTTTGATATCGCGATCATGCAAAAATGATCATATTATATTTAATGTGGGAACCCCGGGTTTAGAAGCTAGAAATATAAGGTTAGTTAATATAATTACATATATTATTGAGGAATCTAAATTAATTTCAGAAAATATATCGCCAAATGTCATACATTGTTAAATTGTGTGTCACACGCCACCAGTTTCATGTATTTCAGACATTTTTTACATAGACTCTTAAGGCCAAAAAAGGGTTCGTCGCCTCGGATTTTCATTTAGTCCAGGAACCTCGAATATTTAATTGTTTTCGTTAATTTTTATTTCATTTAATTCAGCTTGATTCAATGTATCATTTTCAAGTTCAGAAAATGACACATGCAATTATGAGTGATATCGTCTATATAGATCATATGAAAATTGCAGACGTCCCGGCGTGGCCATCTTAGATATGCAAATGAGCAAAGTACCCATAATTTCTGGCTATGGGCTTTTGATTGGTCGATGACCCGTTGGTACAAAACCCATGCCCCCGGCTTGTAGTCGCGTAGTATCACCGGGGATCTTGACGTCAAGCAACTATGCATGTCAAACCGGGGATAAAATCGTTATGTACGTGTCTACCCGTGGGCATTGAGATTGTACCACCCTTCAGCACCACTGTACAACCTTCGGCTTCGCCTCAGGCTATACAGAAGTGGTACAATCTCAATGTCCACGGGAAGACACGTAGATAACTGATAATGCGACCACGACGACCCCCAAATAGTTTTTGAAGAAAATTGCAATAGACCCTTCACAATATGCTATAATCTTTGTGTGGAGATTATTAATTTTTTTTTACAATGTATCAACTTTTTGAGATACACGAAGCGCCGAACGAGTCTGAATTACTCTTTCAATGAAAAAAACCACCACATTTTCTCAATTCACACATTATGAGTTGAGAACTCATGAAATGAGTGAACGATGAACAAATCAATGCTGTAAATACAAAGTGACATTGATGTAATGTAACTTAGAGATAACAATATTTATAGACTATTGTTTTACATAGGTGGAGGAGGGGTATTTTGGAGTGCATTAGATGGTAGTGGGGTCTGAGAATTACTTCACTGATTATTATTGTATTGCACTTGGGGTTGGATTCCATAGCCATTCTGTGGGTAGTTGTTCATCTGATCTTCATGTTGAGGATGACGCAAATTGTAATGTCCACCTCCATCTTGTGTTTGGGAGGCATCATATCCATCAGATTGGTTATTATAACCACCCACCGGATTTAAATGTACTGCTGGTATTACCAAATCCTTTTGTTCCACCACTTGTATTTCCAGAACCTTTTGTTGCAGTATTTCCAATTCCTTTGGCTCCCCCACTTGTATTTCCGAATTCCTTTGTTCCACCATTTGTATTTCCGAATCCTTTTTGTCCCCCAAATCCACTATTGCTCCTCTATAACTTGATCCCCCTGAACTTGCCCCATATCCTGAAAGGTCTCCTCCACCTCCCTATGACCCACTCTTCTGTCGTCTTTACCACCACCACGCCCATATCTATTACGACCTCTAATTTTTTTTTAAAGTCCTGTTAAAGCCTACATGCTACATTGTGTATTCAATTACAAAAGTAAGCACAGATGAACAAATTATTCCTAAAACAAGTAATTATAACATTTTTTTGTAGAAATTGAATAATTAAAATTATTCTCAAACAAGTAATTAAAACAAAGAAATTACAGAACAAGTAAAACATGTACAAATGTACAAGAATTTATTCAGTAATGACAGTTGGCAACTGGAATGGATTTTTTTTTTTAACTTTTTAAATGAACTAGACCACGCCGGAGTTGAAAAAATAACAAACAAGGTAGGTGGATGAAAATGTTGTTTTTCCTTATATGGAAAACGGTTTGGTAATAAATAAAGGTGTACACTTACTCTTCATATAATCGTGCATTCAAGAATAAAATTACAGCGTATATATATATATTTTATTTAGAACTACCCCTTTACAACGGTGGCGCCTACCACCAGGGTAGAAGTAGTGGCGCGTCTATATTATATAAAATAATTATGTACAACAAATTCATAGCATATAGTCTGTAAAACACAAAAGATTCTATCTAAAATATATGTCATTTAAGAGTTCACATCACATATGTATAAAGAATATTTCGAAATTTAAAAATGGATAAGAAATGAGAAACATTAATATCATGAGTTCAATAAATCATGTCTAAGATCGAAGCACTCCTTTAAAAACATTTTTCCTAAAGAGTCATAAAAATATCCAACATCACTGCTAAAAAGATAGCCGATGTCCCCAATTAAGAACTGGATCTTAGCAGCAGGCAACAATTCTGCAAAGGAAAAATTAAAACCGAGGCCTTCATAAGGCTCAGGATTGAATAAACTAGAGAACTTCAGACGGATTTCGTCGTAGACTGGACAGTCAAAAAAGACGTGCTCGAGGTCCTCGCCAACCTCAGCATTGCATAAATCGCATACATCGCTTTGGGACATGTTCATTCTATACAAATACTTTTTTTAGAGGATGGTTTTCGTTCTAGCTAAAAGCTTCAATCTAGATGATCGAAAATCATTATCACATAAATAAGATTGTCTACCTATCTTAACAAAACAATTTTGATACAGGTCCAAACTGCTTTTAGTAAAAAAGTAGATGTTTACTTGGCAACACGATAATTTCATCGACGTTTGTCCATTTTTGGGGATAGTTTGAAATTATATTGTTTGTATTTTGATGCAATAAAGCGTTATTTCAAAAACAAATTGAATCTGACTCGTTGCAGTTGTATCTTGTAACATCTGTCAAAAATTCACTCCAAACCATTCACGCAAATTCGTGCAAGACAACAATTTATAGATATGTAGATTTGGGCACAACGGACCGCGGGCATATGGCACTACCTTTTTTTTTTAACTGTGAATTTATTACATTTATTCTACTTAATATTCATATTTATATTTTAGAGTGATGCTGCAATCAAGTCTCTTTTCTTTAAGGCATCATTCCCAAATTCAGAGATAGCAGGAACGATATCACCTGCATCCGATAAATCACACTGTGGTTCAGGGTTTTTCTCATTTAGAAGAATGAAGTTGTGAAGCACAACACAAGACGAGACTGTTAGTGGAATCTTATCATCAAGAGACATGTCCAGATATTTCAATCTCCTGAACTTTCCCTTAAGCAATGCGAAACTTCTTTCAATGCAGACCCATGGAGGAAATTGAATCTCTTTTGAAGAGTTGAAAGTTTTCCATTGTCCCTATATGGTGTTAACACACCCAAAGACAAAGCAAAAGCTGCATGAATCTCCCAATATATGGAGATCTTTTGGAACTAGCTCAAGAATATCATAGCGCAAGTAGTGCCAATTCACAAAAAGAATAGTACTCTTTTGAAAGGTAATTATAGACCAGTTAGCATCTTACCAACAATATCAAAAAATTTTGAAAGGGCTATAGATGAACAATTGGTAACATTTTTTGATTTACATTTTAATATATATTTGTCAGCATTTAGATCAGGTTACAGCTGTCAAGACACTCTAATTAGAATAATTGAAGATTGGAAGAATCTGTTAGATAATAACCAATATGTCGCTGCCATCTTAATGGACTTATCAAAGGCCTTTGACTGCCTTCCCCATAACCTTTTACTATTGAAATTAGAAAACTATGGTGTATCAGAAAATTCTTTAAAATTATTACAAAGCTATCTTACTGGAAGAAAACAGTGTGTTAAAATAGGGTCTGTTTGTAGTTCTTTTCTTGATATATACAAAGGAGTGCCCCAAGGATCCATTCTGGGGCCTGTGATGTTTAATATCTTTATAAATGATATTTTTAATTTTGTAAAAAAGGGAGATCTGCACAATTATGCAGATGATAATACTTTATCTTACGGAAGCAACAGTGTAGATGATGTTATTGAAACTCTTGAAGAACAGAGTGCTATACTTATTAAGTGGTTTACTGAAAATCACATGCAGGCTAATCCTGATAAATTTCAGGCCATTTCAATTGGTAGGAAAACACATGAGAAAAATTTAAGTTTTATGCTACAAGGAAATAAGATTGATTGTGAAGATGAAGTAAAACTTTCAGGTGTCACCTTTGATTTTAAATTAACATTTAATTCTCATGTATCACATATTTGTAAAAAGGCTTCTCAGCAACTAAATGTTCTAAAACGCATTGGAAAAAACTTGAGTAAACTTGGCAAGCTTACAATTTATTATTCTTTTATATTGTCAAATTTTAACTATTGCCCTTTAGTTTGGCATTTTTGTGGCGAAAGTAACACAAAGAAATTAGAGAAAATACAAGAAAGGGCTTTAAGGTTCATTTATAACGATTCAGACAGCTCCTATGAAAATTTACTTGAAAAATCAGTTACCTTCACTGAGATTAAGGAGATTACGTTCGATGGCTATAGAAGTTTTTAAGATAATAAATAAACAAACTCCTGTATATTTACATGATTTAGTAACTATAAAGAAAAGTTCTTACTCTTTTAGATACAACAACACTGTCAACATACCAAGAGTTAAAACCACCAGGTATGGTTTGCATTCACTGAGATATGGTGCAGCAAAATTGTGGAACGAACTTCCAAATGACTTGCGTGAGGGAATAAGTTTAAATAATTTTAAAAACTTGATAAGCAAATGGGATGGGGATGGGTGCTCGTGTTCTTTTTGTTCCTAGAACTTTTATTCCGCAAGGTTTTCCGTGCAATGTCTCAGTGATGTGCATTTAAAATTTTTGTTTTCGCTTTGTTATACATATATTTCTTGCATGGCTCTGCTTATGTGCTTGCTTTATTTTGTATTTTAATCCCTACTTTTTTAGGGTAGTGCTTGTTTTCGTAGTGCTTATAACCTAATTATCTGCTGCTGCATTTTAATTATGCTTGAATTTTTATATGTTTGTCAATGTATGTCCATGTATTTTTGTGGGTATATATATATACCTGTATGTGTAATTGGTATGTCAGTTTAAAAAAGCTCTTTCGAGATTATTTTTTTATTGTTATTTATATGTTTCTAATTAAAGCATATACCAACAAAAAATTTTTTTTTTTACTTAACTTGATGCTTTTCAGTTTACCTTGTGCTCTATTTTAGTGCTTGGCTATTTCTGCATGAATATTTTTAAAATATTTTTTTTAGAATATTTTTAAAAAATATGTTTTAAAAGTACATGAATATTTTATGTGTTTGAGTTAATTTGCTTCTTTGCTTAAATATAGACTGGTTATAATTTGCATGAATGTACTTGTATGTGTAATGGCTGCTAAATGTCGGCATCTTTTTTCTGTTTTGACCTCTGGTCCTGTGACAGTGGGTGCGCAGAGAGGCACTTGTGGGGGTCCAGAGGTCAAAACACAGAGATGTATGCATAGGTTTGTCTGGATGTGTATTGGTTTTGTATTGAATGACATGTTTTTGTTGTGCTGTATTTAATTTATGTAATTTTGTTATGCATGTCGGTTTGAAAAGCTTTTGAGAGCTTATGTTGTATTGTTATAAAATGTACCGACTTTAAATAAAACTTTGATTGATTGATTGATTGATTGATTGATTGATTGAGTTATTTTCTCCTCCTCAACCTGTTTGATATCTATAATATTTTTTTTTAGGATAGAATAACTTTGTTTTTGTTTTTACTTTTTTTTAACAAGGGTTATTATAATTCATAAACAAAAGCTTCAATAGTTTATGATATCTTCAAAAATAACTTATTATGAAAAATGATATTAAAAAATAATGTTAATTATACTATAACTAATTGACGAGTTTCATTATCAAAAATATGTCACGAATGACCAAATAACGCAGTAACTCATGAATGTGCGCAGCGCATGAGTGAGTTACAACGGTATTTGGTCATGAGTGACATATTTTTGATAATGCAACTCGTCAATTAGTTTTATTATACAAAATGTACTCCATCTATGTAAGCTGTAATTTTATTGGATAAGACGAGGGTAACATTCTGCTCTGACACATGGCTCAGTGGGTAACAATTTTTTTAATGTCACTCTCTCATGTTATCATGTTTTTTCTTTGTTAAAGATTGTTAAAAAATATTTGTCTTTTCATATGCAAGAATTCTAGGTTCTAGCCAAATTACTGAACATCTGTAATAATGAATAGACTGAATATGAAATGAAACATTAAAATGAAGAAAAAAATAGATCATTGCAAACGATAAAGTGAAAACATTCAGTATAATAAATTAAATAACATATAGAGTTGAGAGGGTGATAGATCAGATGTGTTACCCTTCGAAAAAGACATTGTCAACCTCGGCTTCGCTTTGGTTAACAATGTTTTTCTCAGGGTAACAATCTGATCTATCACCCTCTCAACTATATGTTATTTATATACATGTAATAGTATTATATAGATAAAAAATGTTTCGAATCAAATTTAATATAAAATGGGTTTAATTGCACTATAATTTAATTTGATTTGAATATTTCAATCTGATTGGCTAAACTGCCTGGGGAAAATTTTGGTTATACTCGATAACCGGGTTTATATTGTGACGTCACCAACGTGTTCATCCGCCAACGACAAATTCAAATAGTCACATGAAATAATCGTAATTAAAATCGAGGAATCATTAAATTTGGTTGTAAAAATTAAATTATAAGGAATATTTGAAATTGTTGAACAGGTTATACTTGCATAACCAGGTTTGGGTCAGTTTACGCTTTTCATAAACTTCTTCGCGGTTTATTAAGCGTAAACTGACCCAAACCAGGTTATATCGTATAACCTGTTTGAACAATTTCATATATTCCTTAAATATTACGTGTGTAGCGTAGAATTACAGAATTTTCCGAGTTAAATAAAAACGATAATTTTACAGTGAAATTATCGTTTTTAATTTCACTCTCGCTATATTTCGCGCCATTTCGTTGTCAGGCCTACCTATAGCTAATGCAGAAGGATAAATTTTAAGATTGCTTCCAAACAAAATTCGTATTTTTATAACAAATGACCATCAACTGTCAACAAATACTGTGAGATGATTTACTATTACAGACGGCTTGGTTATTTACTCATTCTCAGATAAATGGGACAAATAGCGAAATCGCTGTCCCTCGGATATTTAGAGCTAAAGCTGCCGTTAAAATTCTGTATTACCGTATTTTCTTACGAAGTCCTAGAGCTCAATCGGAAAAATCAGAAATAGAGTTTGAAACGTTCTTTACACTACCAATGCAAAGTTAAAATGTCGAATATTGCGTAAAACGAATGTCCCGCCTTATATGATGTTTTTTCTTACATATATTTTGTTTAGATCGGACACAGAAAGTCTACTTAATTAGCTTTTTTTCAAAGCCAGATTGTTCAGTCAAGTGATATGTTTTACCATTTTCATGTTATTCGGCAAAATCAGAATACGATGTTTTATAATGAGGTGTCCCTGTTTTTACGACCGGATACGTTACCGAATTTCAAAAAGACTTAACTTAATACTGAAGATAGATTTAGAGGGTAAAAATGTTCCATTTTGATAAGTAATAATATTGTATTAAAACAAATATATGATTAAAAGAATGGTAATAAAGATTTAAAAATAATCGGCAAATTTTTACCAAAAAATATTGTCGTAACGTATCTGTTGAAATTTAACGTAACACGTTAAATTTCAACAGATACGTTACGACAATATTTTCCAGAAAAAGAAATATTATGCTTCTCATATATCTTTATTGATATGCATCTGAGTTTACAACTAAATACGTTTATTCTGATGTCAATAAATATCGTTTTACCTTGATTTTTTTTTACATTATACGTATTTTCGCATTTCCAACAACAGATACGATACCAACAGAAACGTTACCGTGTTTTTGCAACACCCGCGCGATTCCGGAATTAACGCCAACTCAGCAATTTTTCAGCTATATCATGGCGCGAACAAGTTAATTTTCAATGAAATGATGATGAGGTCTGCTTTGTACAAGACCAACAGCTTAGACTAGTTGGATTTTTATTGATATTTTAGCTTTGTAAAAAAAAAAAATTAAAGACAAAATGTACATGTATGTTACTTCCATTGAACTTGCCATGAATAATAATTCACGTTTATCCTCTTCTTAGCCTACAGTTGGTTAAATTTTCGTAATATTTTTCATAAACAGTGGTTCAATATCTGCATGAGAATTCCAGCCAATTGCCTTTTGATAGTCATTAACGAGGGAAATTGACAACTTAAATTTTTTTTCGAGGTCTTGGTTGTAGGAGCAACAGATTCTCCTTGTCACTAATGGACCAATTTCTCTACTGTAGATAGTTACATAAATTTTAAAGCTTGAGCTTTTAAAATCTGAAAATTTAACTATCTTGAGTGTAGAAATATAAATAAAAAACACACTAGATTAACTTGATATAGAAACATCTAAAACTCACTGATGCAGTTCAGTAATTTCTCAAAAAAGATTTCTTTGAAATTGTCCAATGATAAAAATAGGGATGTGTATTTGGATTTCACCTGATCACAGAAAAAAAATATTTGATGATTATTTATCAAATGATTCCTTTATGTACGATTAAAAGCCAGTGATTTTGATTATTTTTCTCATACACTCATACAGTCCTACGTTAAACTATTGACCAATTGTGGAGGCAATATTGGATTTCTAGAGTGTGAGTGATTGTTGTTCAATGCCAAGTGAGCAATTTTTCAACTATATTTGGGCGAGAACAAGTTACATTTTAATAAGATGACGAGTATCTCCACTTTGTACTAGACCAACGCCAAGTAGGATTTTTATAGTACCTGCTCATTAAAACAAGTCAGTGGGTACACATATCACTCCATTCTGAGCCAACCAGTGTTTGATCTTACTACTTAATGCAGTGCGCTTACCGAAGAAACAACAAATACCAATTTTATAGTCTTTATACCCAACAGGGGCTCAAACCAGCCTACAAAACTCGATGTGATCAAGCTAACCATCACACCACCAATGTGGTTTGACAATTTAAAGGTCTATGTTTTGTATTGTTATGCAAGTAAAGTAGCAAAAACAAATTTCATATTTTTATTCATATTAAAATTAAGACTAGATGACAAGAAAAAAATATATGTCAGTGAATATACAAATTGAAATACATTGTATAAGGCATACAGCTGTTGTTATTGACAAGACAGAACATTTATACCTACAAAATCATTGTTAAATTTCTATTGTAACATTACCATACTTAGCAAATTTAAATAGAACCTATACTTGTTTTTACAATATTCTTTTTCAATTACAATCAATGTGGTTTCATTTTTTAACAATAATTGTCACTGTAAAAAATTTACGGACTTGCTTCTAAAAAATCATTATAATATTTGAGTCTTTATAGTTTTCATTTCTGTATAATATAAGCTATCAGCTGAAAAAAGTGAGACAATCTAGAATCCAGAATTACTTCATTAACAGAAATGAAATTATCCACATGTGATGTAATAAATCTGAAGTGTGACTCGTCTATCAGTTATTTTTATTATAATTAAGTGATCCATTACCAATCAAATTTAAAGATAATTGTATAAGGTATGAATTCTGATATACAGTTGTCTCCCTTCTGTCATGATAAAAGTGGTCTTATAAGAGTGGAGGCCTTTCTTGTTGGGGAACAATTATCATATATGATTTACTATCTCAGATCAACAGAAATCTGTCCCGATAAGAGAGGTGGCCTTATAAGAAGGGTACTACTGAATAAACAAACAATAACATGACAAATAAAAAGAATACACAAAAAATGCACCACCAATAAAAACTAGAGGCTCAGTGGGCCGAGCCTGTGTCACTCACCTTTCATTCTGCTTTGAGGAAACTTAATACAGAACCTTCCATAGGTGCTTCCCACCAAGTTTCGGTTCATTTGGCCAAGCAGTTTCAGAGATGATTTTTAGAAATCAACCAACCAGAAACAAGAATTGCCTATGGCAGCCATGTTTGTTAACAGATCGGGATGAAATTAGCAATCTTTATAGAGGACCTTCCATAGATGTTTCCTACCAAGTTTCGGTTCAATTGGCTTAGCAGTTTCAGGGAAGAAAATTTTTAGAAATCAACCAATCTGAAACAAGAATTGCCTGTGGCAGCCATGTTTGTTAACGAATCGGGACGAAATAAGCAATTCTTATAGAGGACCTTCCATAGATGCTTCCTACCAAGTTTCGGTTCAATTGGCTAAGCAGTTTTAGGGAAGAATTTTTTTTTAGAAATCAACCAATCAGAAACAAGAATTGCCTGTGGCAGCCATGTTTGTTAACGAATCGGGACGAAATAAGCAATTCTTATAGAGGACCTTCCATAGATGCTTCCTACCAAGTTTCGGTTCAATTGGCTAAGCAGTTTCAGGGAAGAAATTTTTTTTAGAAATCAACCAATCAAAAACAATAATTGCCTATAGCGGCCATGTTTGTTAATGGATCGGGACAAAATGAGCAATCTTTATAGGGGGTCCTAAATGGGGGTACCAATCACACAATCACGCTTAAAATTTGGCAAAATAATACTTCACGCTTAGATATTTGGATATTTCACGTTTCACGCTTACCTGCATGGATTGATTACCGTTTATTGTCAGGGACTTCTTGGTGTCAGTTATATATGTTAAAGACCTTATTGTGACATCTGTATGTGTAGTTTTATAGTTGTTTTTTGTTGTTTAGTTATATGGCAGTTCCTCATAGCTGCCAGATTGTGACTAATTTCACCAATTATATTACGATTTGAATGTTGTTGACAATATGAGTGGTAGATATGCTCACTCTTCCTGAGCATATGAATACACCAGATGTGCTTGTGTTTCGTCTTCCATCATTATATCTCTGCAGGTTTTCTTGTCTGTTCGGATTTATTATGCGAGCTTAAGCGAGCTCTTTATGGTATAAAATGTGTACTTAGGATTTTTTGACAAACATGGCTGCACGTACTGATGCCCCTAAAAAAAATTTGACGCATTGTAAACACGTTCCGTGTAACACACTCAACTAATGAAGATCTTCTTAACATAAAGCGCAAAGGTGATCCTGAAGTCTCGTACCCTCTCTCGTACGTCCGATACCACTGAAACCCGGAACCTGTGTGTAATAAAAGTCATTTTGTTAGCTTGTTTTACTTATATTGATATTTTTTAATTTATTAAATCTCTTCTGACATACTGACAAGAATTTTTGTTTCTACGTGGAAGTTAACTTTTGAGATTTCGTAAGGAACGACAGTTCAATTGAATGAGACTAGATTCGGCCCTAAAAAAAATGTCGTCCCCGATATATCTTGGCCCAAAAAATATTGACACTTTTTGATGCACTGGATGAGCGTGAAATTGCCAGATAATTTTCAGATTCGCCAGCATTCATGGCCGTGCCTGTTTCATATTATGTTCGCTATGGGTTTATTATTATACGTTACTCTTAGATGTTCCTTCGCAATCTCTACCCAGAGTTGTCGGTCCTTACACTCTCCAATCTCTGTCAACGCCTAAAAAGTAGTCTACCTTTGTATTAAACTGGTTTCCTTTGGATAAAATATTACCAGTGTAATGTTCAGCAACTATAGACGCTATTACAACAAGGAACCAGAACAGCGCTGTATGACTGATCACTGTATAAAAAATAATCCCTTATCTTTGTTTGAAAATAAACACAAAGAAGCTTCTCAAATATTAGTTATATGGTATTCTTTACATATTTTACAATATATGGGGTCATTATAGCCGGTTTATATCAAGTTACCCTTTAATAAATGGATTTTGCCAAGATTCTTGGCATATAGGCATTGACAGAGATTGGAGAGAGTGTAAGGACCGACAATTCTGGGTCGAAATTGGTTCCTTCTCTGCCCTGGTTAAATTTTAACTTGTCAGAGAGTCTAGCGTAAAAAGTCTCCATAAAACGGGATGCAGTAAAAGAAATGTAGTGACAAATCAAGTTCCGACGCAGCGAAGCATCAGAATACGGACTTTGATTTGTCTTCACGCTTAAAAGTAAGTTAGATTTTCACGCATTCACATACAGAATAATGATTTTTCATGGATCATGTTGCACTAGAGATCACGTTTTCACATGTCATGTTTCCGAAAAAAGGCCATTCAAGTGTCACGCTTAGACCCCTTTCAGACCCACTTTATAGAGGACCTTCCAAGGATGCTTCCTACCAAGTTTTGATTCATTTGGCCAAGCGCTTTCAGAGGAGAAGATTTTTTTTAGAAATCAACCAATCAGAAACAAAAATGGCCTGTGGTGGCCATGTTTGTTAACCGATCGGGATGAAATGAGCAAACTTTATAGAGGACCTTCCATAGATGCTTCCTACCAAATATCAGTTCATTTGGGAAAGCAGTTTCAGAGGAGAAGATTTTTTTAGAAATCAACCAATTAGAAACAAGAATGGTCTGTGGCAGCCATATTTGTTAACGGATCGGAACGAATTGAGCAAACTTTATAGAGGACCTTCCATAGATGCTTCCTACCAAGTTTCTGTTCATTTGGCCAAGTGGTTTCGGAGAAGATTTTAAAAAATCGACCAATTAGAAACAAGAATTGCCTGTGGCGGCCATGTTTGTTAATGGATCGGGACAAAATGAGCAATCTTTATAGAGGACCTTACATAGATGCTTCCTACAAAGTTTCAGTTCATTTGGCTAAGGGGTTTCAGAGGAGAAGATTAAAATGTGAAAAGTTAACAGACGACGGACGCCAAGTGATGGCAAAAGCTCACATTGCCTTTGGCAAGGTGAGCTAAAAATAGAAGAAATTCACCTCATTATACATGACATACTAATTTTGCTGTAGTTAGAACACACAACAATAACAACCATTATGTACATATATATATAATACAAATTTTAATGCATTTTGTTTCGGGAGCTGTCACGGTCATGATCGTATGGTAGTTAGATTTACAATTACCTATGCAATCAGTACCTATCACCACTAATATTGTGAGTTTGAATCCCACTCATGGCAAGGTGTACTCGATGCAATGTAGCTGAAATAATGTTGAAAGTGGTGTTAAACAATATAACCCTAACCCTAATCACATTTTGCTTCACCTTCACATATTAAAGTGGTGTTTATTACATAAATCATTTGATTCAATAACTTTAACTCCGTCAAAATTGGTAAAAGTTCTTTAAATTTACATAAACACATACCATATATCAGATAGTGAAATATTTACAGGTCTTGATTCGTGATAGTATCAGGCAAAATATTTAGTATGGTGTATCAATATCACAATCACTATAAAACATAAATGCGGTTTTCTGTAAATTAAGAAAGAAAGAAACATCTACAAGTTCTTTTTAAAGTTAATATTGCATATGATGTTTTACAACTTGCTAAAATAAATGAATATGAATGTGTCCTTGGTTAATGTATCAAATGCTGTTAGACAACACACATTATGGAATGAACATTTATAATAATAATAATAATAATAATAAACAATTTGGTAAAGCTAATATAAACCCAATAGTTATAACAACATGGCACAAATAATACATGGTCATTGATGACAAGCTTAAGCAGAAACTGTCCCAATTTCTCAAGAAGAAAAGTTCAGATTCAAGTATTTCCTGAATTAAAATTATCTTAAATCAGTAAACTCAATATGAGTTTTAATTTTGCCTTCAACAATTTTTTTTCTCAAGAATTCCATGCCTGGTCACAAAAATGAAACTATCTGGAAATAAATATTCTAGGGACATACACAAAAAATTAAATGTTATGATGTATCATGTGTACCGGTAGTGAAGAAATTATTCATATTTCGGCAATGTGAGCTAAAAAAGGCTTACTAGCTTGTATATCCAAAATATATCATGACCAATTGCTTATCATGGCTCAATTCTGTTGTACATGACCAGTCCAGATTAAAAGCCCATATTTCAAATTACATTGATTGGTGTTTAATGCCAACTTTAGCAGTATTTACATATTTATAAAAAGTGAAAAAGACTTGCCTACTGAATTGGTCAGTTATCGTTCACAGTTTATTTTTTAACTGACCAAACTAAAAACTTGATGTCCATATACACCACAACCCTTGTAATCTACACAATTACATATAATTCTATCATATATATTATTCACTATATCAACGAGAGACAAAATCCTAATTTTACTCCACCATTTTGAAATGTCATGAAATTGATGATAGACCTTTATTTAGATCCACTGAACGAGTGTGGACACACAAAGATTTCCCATCTATCTTAGCATGGAAGTTGAAAAATCACATTACACATTAGGCATAATGTTACATATGGACACATGTTAACCAAAAATGTGTCCATGTGGTCAAAGTAAGATGACATGTGGCCAAATGACATGGTTTTAATATTCAACTTTTATATATTGTGAATCAATTTAAATTCATGGATACCAATTTTTGTTGTGGTTTGAGGAAAAACTGTAGTTTAGAATTTAAACACATCTTCTTTTCTTGAAGAAATTTAATATTATTTGAAATATTGAAAATTAGTTATTTTACTATGATTTAAACCAGCAGCCATTTCCATAAGTTTTTCATATACATGTACTGCTGTCTAACATAATATTGTATGATGTCAAAAGTTATTTCAATACTCACAAAATCAGAGAGCTCTAATAATGCTATTCTTGTTATCTCATGATTGTGTTTATAAGTAAGGGACAGACCACTTAACTTTTAGGGGAGGAGCTATGTTTTTTTCCAGCTAATTTTTTTCACAAGCAACAAAAATCTGATTTTTTTTTTACATGATAAAAATCAGTAATTTTTTTTCAAATTTTAACAACAGTTCGTGTTGAAAATTAGGATCAAGATGATTTATTTTTCTGGCATCTTTCGAGTCAAGATTTTTTCTCTCTAAAATTTAATTTTGCGACAGAAATTAAACAAGAACAACACATAGCCCCTACCACATAAAAATTAAATGGTCATTCCCTAAAGAGACATGCTTCAAATACACAGTACACAGCATCAACAATTTCACACTTGCTATAACATAATATTACTGACAAATACATACAATGCAATTAACGTCCCAACAATATTCCAGTTGAGGTCATCGTAGAAATATTGACAACACCATTTATGCCTGAAAAGCTATGTCTATTTCTTGCCTTTTATTAATTTAATTCCAGACAATGAAAAAATTACTTTTAAAAAAATCAATACACATCCACTTGATAAATAATTACATAAACATTACACCAGCAAAATACACATAACACAAATAATCCTACATACACAAAAAGGCAAAAATATAACATATATAATCACAGAAACAAAATTGCATTTATGACATACAATTCGTCAAATAACAAAAACTGTAACCTCTGTTAGGTATAAAACTTAGCTATTTTGGTGCAATTGCCAGCTGGGCTCCCTAAAATAACAATTTTAATGTCCTAGCTAAAATTCTTGGGGCAAAGCAACTGACTTTGCAAATGACAATTGATATATTCAAGATTTCAGTAGCTAGCTGGGTTACGATTTGAAAATTTTCAGGGGCCCAGGACAATTGGGCTATTGAGCCTCTGTTAAGCTTTATCCCTGTCTGTGCAGCTCGTAGCTCCCTACCCTGTTCATCACATGTGAGATAAGACGTTTTATTCAGCAGTAGTAAAACAGGAGATCATTTTCTATATTTAAGTGGTATTCTTTCACACAATCAGCAAGAAGGTACCAGGTATATGTTACGCTTTTAAATTTTTAAGTAATTTTATAAGAATTTGTCATTTAAGATTTGAGACATCTAGGAAATAAATCACAAATAACCAAAAAAAAGGGAGATAATTATATTAAAAAGAAAAAACAAATCTGATTCATTTTACAGTCCTTAACCATTATACAATGCATCCTTCTAAATACACATCTCTCACACTGCATTAATAATTCAACTTACTGTTTGTATCTATGTTTTACCGTTATCATAAGGACTGCCTGATTTTTAGGGGAAAACACATACTAACAACTTTAATCTGAACTCATCACCAAGTTTTATGACAATTACCGGGCAATTAGTATGATCTATCACATTGTTTACAAAACTGTATTCAATATCTAATTTAGGAACATTTCAAAATATACAAGTACATATTGTAATCGCTAAGTATCTCCGCTGAAGCAGACTTAACAAAGTTTTTAATTCACATAAACTATTATCCCCTTTTTAATTTACTCCACCGCCCTGATTAGATGTATTAAATCTCATGAAAGAATTAGAGCAATATTTATCACAATCTATAGTACATGTACAGTAGAACATTACTTGTAACTGGTACTAGTCCAGTCCTCGAAATGAAAATTTGAATTTACTGGTCAGAATCAAATTCTTGAATTTATTTTAATATAGTTCCAAAAACAACTGAAAAATTTACTGGTCCGAACAGAGTTTTGCCGTTTTTGGGCCGACCGGAGGACCGGTGCCCATCATGAGGACTATAGTCAAGAGAAATTCTGGACTGATCATATCTATCTGGGACAATAATTGTCAAAAATATAAACAAAATATTAAATACTGGAACTAATGGGATAAATCATTTGATATATAAATAGACATTTACAGTGTAGTTTTCTCTAAGTACTGAATTTAATATCTGTTTCAGATTTAAAATACAAAATAATAAATTTGTCATATCTAGCAATATGATCCAGCATACATATAAATACAACTTCCTGTAACTGCACGGGGAAAAATATTATGCAACATAACATACAGGCAAGATTGTTTCACATTAATTATAAACCCCCTGACCATTAATTAAATAAAGCATACTATATATTTGTTTTTTTTCTTTCACAGTATATTGTGACTATTGAAATTGCACATTATTCAGAGATTCCTGCCAAAATATTCATACTTTCTTCTACTGGACTTGTTTTTATGATCCAGCTTCCTGTTCTTGACCAAGTCCTTCCAATATTATGCCCATTGGTGTACGTTTTAATCCTATGTGTTCCATTCTATTTGTTATTTTGTTCCGTACGTTTCTCATCCGTAGTGATGCATGGACAAGTATCACTGCAATGTAAAACAAATTCCTTTAATTGTGTGATAACTTACTACATGTGCCTTGCTCGATGTGAATATATCACTAAAGTCAATCTATTTGAGCCTCCCACTTTCTTTATACGTGTACATCATCATGTATAATAACTTTATTCAAAAAATCTAGGTGCTAAGAGGAGAAGCAGCAAAAACCAATTTAATAGTCTTTGGTTTGACATGTTCAGGGCTCGAACCCATGATCTATCACAATTGAGGCAAGCACCCTCACCAATTCTCTTATATAAGCATTTAAGTTTCAAATGTCAGACATCTTATCAATTCAGATGACATGCTTATCATCCTTAAATCAAACATAAGACGGATACATCTATAGGTTTCGATATTTGTATTTTCGCGGGAAAAATCACATGATTCAAAATATTAAAAATACGCTTGCCCAAAACATAATTCATTAGTAGTTTGCAAATATATACCATTCATTTTTACAGATTTATATAAATGTTAAGATTGGAGAATTTTCCCCTTTAATGGTGATATTCATTTTTTTTATTACAAACAGTCTGCAATAGGATTCACCCATTTTCATTAAAGGTTTTGTTTACTAATGACGTTCCGGTTTAGAAAGCACAAACGTCACGACCTCGATTATGACGTAAAAAAAAAACAGTAGTCCCAGCAGAGGTTATCAAACATTGTGTCAAGTACATTTTTGTAGGACGATGTTTGTTGATATTTCTGACACGACAGTTCCTAATTTGATTTATGTTAAAAAATGAAATGTTACCTAGCTGATGAATTTTATTTACTTTTGTCATCTTCACAGGAATAATCGTTTAAATGTTGGGAGAATTTGGTGATAATTTCTGCTCAGCTCACACGAAATTTGATACGATTTTTGCTTATGGAGTCAGTAGGTAGATATAGCGGGAGGGAAGGATGATAAATGTACTATTCAGTTCAATGGCAGTATGCATCTTACGCATCATGCATTTCTTATAGACACGGAATGCTTGTTTCCTACCGTTAATTGGATTATGGTAAATTAGTCACAAAATCAGTGTTCCAGATTTGTTAAGTGGCAAAACTTAATTGGATGAGTAAAGGTCATCTGAACATGTTCCCTTGTGGAGTTTTGTTAAGCCTTAAATTGGCTTAATATCAGCGACATATCAGAAAAGGAGAAGCAATTAAAAATGTTAAAGATCAAATTTTAATTAGATTGTGTTAAACACAAATTATCCACATTTTCAATATAAAAAGGCATCCAAATTACAAACACTAAATATTCAATAAATTCAATCAGAATATATCAATAGAACTTTCCTACTATTGTGATGGTATCAGATGTTCCACACATATTAGTGAGTGAGTGATTGTTGTTTAACGTCAACTTAGCAATTTTTCAGCTATATCATGGCATAAACAAGTTAATTTTCAATGAGATGATGATGGGGTCCACTCTGTACTAGATCAACAAGCTTAGTTGGATTTTGATAGTGTTAGCTCACTGAAACAACAGTCCGTGGATAGTCATGTTGCCTCACTCAGACACATTATCCCGATTCTGAGCCAACAAGCCTTTGTACTTACTCCTTAATGCTGCATGCTTGGCGAAGAAGCAACAAATACCAATTTTATAGTCTTTGGTTTGACCCGATCAGGACTCGAACCCACGATCTAATGCACTCGAGGGAAGCACGCTAACCATTAAAATTACACCACCGGTGCAGTTCCAGACATATTAGATTTTCGAAACTCGTTAATCTAAGACTTTTTTGAAATAAAGAAAACGTAAGAAAGCGAACTTACATAGCAATGGAAATGCTATGCCGAACATGAAGACTATAACAGCTCCAAACATGTACACCATCAAATATCCTACAGCCAATACAATAAGTATACTAATCAATGGATGATCTTGCTTGAATCTTCTCGCTGTCCACTGAGAATTTGTACAGTACACAAAGACAGCAAATGCTACTGAGATGGCTGCAAATCCACATACCATCTTCACAGGATGAATAATTCTGAAAAAGAAAAAAATCACAATTATTGTTAAATAAACAAACGATATCATGTTCACAAATTCACATGTTCATTTTGTATGCTGTATGTATACTAACATATAAAATGATTTAATATGCTTATTAATAAATGTATACCAGTGCTTAAGTTCACATTTTTTCTATTATTTATTTTCATTTTTGTAACTTATTTGGGGTGTCATATTCAATATTTGAAAGAGTTCCATGAGATGATGAGAAAACAGCTAGAAAAATGCTAGAAAACAGAAAATGTTCGATTTCTATGAACATTTTAATAATGAACAATAATTTTCTTCATGTTCCAAGCAAGACCTAAATTTTCACAAGTTTCCTTTTTTCACATTGATGAAAACTAAATTTAAACAGTGATGACTTTTCTAAATTTTGATTCTGAAGTTGAATCAAAGGAGTAGGTTGTGTTGTTACATTAATTTGGTCAGAACAATAAAGACGCTTATTCTATTGAAGGACATAAATATAAATATGCAACAGTAGTTAACTATGTACAAATATTTAATAACTAATAAACTAACTGATATCAATTTCCCAATCTACAACCTTTTTTTGGACCTACATTTGTCATGTTAGAAGTTGAATATTAAAACCATGTCATTCGGCTACATGTCATCTTACCTTGACCACATGGACACATTTGCGGTTAACATGTGTCCACATGTAACATTATGCCTAATGTGTAATGTGATTTTTCAACTTCCATGCCCCGTGTTTTGCTGTTCATCTCTCAAAAGTCATGTGACCTCAAAGCAAGAATACCACAAAGACAAGATGGTGGGACTAAGTAGGTGGAATCAGTTAATATCGAAACATTTTTTATTATAATGAGCTAGAAATGAATAATGATAAGTAAGTAAATATGAAAAGCGATAGATAAATATGTAACGAAACGAGTTATCCACATGACTCCGCTCTCACAAAGCGTTTTGTTGTGAAAATTACTGTTGAAAGGTGCGACGAATTCTTGGTCACAGTTCTACAAATTTTTGATAGGGTGAAATCCGTAGCCCTATGCCTATGGTCTGCCAAAAAAAAAGAGAAAAAAAAAGGACCATAAAGGGTAGTCCGAGATTCCTCTGCCGTCTTAACGGCTTTTATGGATTTGCTGTAGCCGTGGGACGTCAGAGCGCTATACATACGGAAAACAGCGAATTTGCTTCTCCAACTCTGGGTCAACACATTTCCACGTTTCGTGGCTATCGGATTTTATTTTCTATCAGAAACCCTTATATAAATCGCTTCACCAATCATTTTTCTATTCATTCATAACCATCTTACCCTCAGAAAGTGGTGCTACACTCCATTACAGCACGATTTTGCCTTAGATCCTATGATTCCGCCATTTGTCTTCCATTTTTCAAACATTTGTCACGTGACTACGAGAAAACCACGATTACCGCAATGTATCATGGGAGATGATTTGCATAGAAACAAACAAACAAATATTTTTATTGCCAATCATACACGCCTGTTAAGGCAGAACAATTAACATAAAATTTAATACAGTTGATTATATTGATTGGTAATGATTTTAACAGCAAATTTAGTGAATTACAGATAACCATAAGAAAAAAAAAATGATGTAGTACCTTGTCCAAAAAGGGAGGACGTAACACATGCTCTTTCCGAAGCCCGTTGGTAACACTCTGCCATTGAATCTTTTCTTTCCAACACATTCTGTATTATTTCCTTCTGCTCTGCTTTGATCTGTAGATGGACTGTTTGTCCTGCAGAATACGCTTAAATGTATCGTCTTCCATGTGATTTAAATGTTGTTTACGTATGCAAATGATGCTCAAATAATTTGGCACACTGAATTAAGTAGCTCCCATCATGCAATGCGTTACTGTTATCATTCAGTTAGTATCGCGAGATCACGTTTGTAGATTCGAAAATGGAAGTCAAATGGCGGAATAATAGGATCTAAGGCAAAATCGTGCTGTAATGGAGTGTAACACCACTTTCTGAGGGCAAGATGGTTATGAATGAATAGAAAAATGATTGGTGAAACGATTTATATAAGGGTTTCTGATAGAAAATAAAATCCGATAGCCTCGAAACGTGGAAATGTGCCGACCCAGAGCTGGAGAGGCAAATCAGCTGTTTTCCGTATATATAGCGCTCTGACGTCCCACGGCTACAGCAAATCCATAAAAGCAATTAGACGGCAGAGGAATCTCGGACTACATAAAGGGCTACGGTTCCGCAACTAGTACGAGTTTACATTGGTACGAGTTGACTTCCTGTGGTACGAGTTTGCAATGGTACGAGTTGACTATAAAATGGAATGGGTAAATGTATATAAAAAAAAGTATTATATATTTTTAGTAAAATAGTTAAAGCGAGTCATAGAATATAAATTATAATTTAAAGAGGATATAGGCCTCCTTAACTGGATGCCATAAACTTTTGCTAAATTATTAGGTAATCCATATCTTGTTTACACTTACACAAATTATGGACAAATTATTGGTAATAAAAAAGAAACATAAAACATGAAATTGGTGCATACCCAATCAATAGGAAGACGATTAAAGCTGCCAAAAAATAATTAGTCTGGTAGTAAAGTAAATTATTCAAAACTCTGTTTGCCCATTTTTCAGGATCTTTAATGTTTGGTACTTGAAATCTCGCTGAGTCTAGGACAAAATCGCTCATAGAGCGGAGAGGTGCAATCTGAACTTCAGCCATGCTGTCAATTTTTAGCCGCTTATGAAATGTACATGTCAACAATTATAATTATCGATGGAAATTACTTTAAAATCCAATCTTTTTTATCATTAAAATGTTTTAATAAATAAAAATAAAATAAAAAAAGACTGTCCCATGATAACAATATTATCGAAGATATATTTAACTACAGCTTTTTTACTTGATGTAAGGGGTACATTTTTCTTGAGTCGAATGAGCGTTTGAGAAAACCATCAATTTTAATTGTCTTGTTCAAGAACATATTTGATACAAAACCGGTAATGTTCATGACTGGGCAACGATACTGCAAATACTAACCCTAATATACATATATATAGTTGCAATTGAGAGGATTTTAAATGACAGATAATTTATCTTTATATTGACTTGTATTTTGAGATATATGGTTTTTTTTTAAATAAACACACAATTTCCATCTGGTTTCTAAACATGTCTGGTTTTCTTTTTTCTTACTCGTCTTGACTCTCGCGTTTCCCTCCCCGTGACTATAATATTCCCTGGAAATATTGGAATCAAATGAATTCGGATGACACTTACAGAATACAGAATTCAGACCTAAAACGTAAATGAACATATTTAACAGGTTATCATAATTGATTACAAAGTACGTTTAGTTATAATATTAAGAACATGATACATCCAAAGACACACAACTTCACAACCACTTCCTAGTCATTTATGACATTATTTTTTTTTAAATATCAGAAATAACCACAGACACAGTAATCTCGTTGAGATTAGGATTCCGAAGAAATTTTCTGTCTGTTCTTCATCCTAATCTTGTGTCAAGCCCTATCAAGGGGTATTCTGGAAATGGATATTTTGGCATGGACGGATTGTGTCAGATCAAGTGCAGGTAAGATTTCATAAATAGACATATTTTCCCGTTTCAAATCTGCAAAAATATTGATATTTCCTGACCTTTTACAGCGTATATCCGACAACATAATCCAAAATCCACTTTAAGCTGACCGCCATTTTACTGAACTCATGAAATTTCCAGAATACCCTTGATTGACATGAGATTAGGATGAAGATACAGACAAAAATTTCTTCGGAATCCTAATCTCAACGAGATTACTGGTCCTGAATATCGGAATGGAGGAAATAAAATTTGTTGAACACAAAATTAACTTGCCCCTGTAGGAGTAACTGAGTGACATATATTATTTCAGATGACTATTTTAGGTTGGCAATTTAATACCTGATCAGATGCTGCTGTAAGCTTAATTTTATAAAACCTGCTTTTCATTTTGTCTGGTCTATCAAACAGTCAATGTTCGTATATTGTTGTACGGTACTTTAGATAAAGCACTGTTGGCTTTTTTGGCAAATTCTGGATATATTCTACAGTATTTACCCCACATAATCTTCATGATTCTCATTAGCATGATCGCCGGTGATCTCGTTGAGATTAGACTTCCAAAGACACAGAGCAGAAAATGTCTTCGGAAGTTAAATTTCATGGAGATTAGATCACCGTGGTTATCAGTCTACCACTTGCCTCAACCCAAGGAATTTTTTCCTTCCACGATGTTTGAAATGTACTCTTTCGTTTAAGCCTATCATATTTGTTAGTTGTGGTGTTTTTTCATTATGTAATTTATTGTTGTCAGTATCACAAGCCACTCTGTTAACCTAAAAAAAAAAACTGGTCAATGATTCGGGCCATTTTTATGTTTGAACTGCTTCACTAATACGCATAAGTATTATTGAAAGAATTACCATTTCCGTAAAGCGCAAAACTGATCTTGAGTAATTCTGTTATAACCATCCCGGGTGCATGTGCTCCGTTATTTACCAGAAGTTCTTACGGAGCAAAACAGACTTGGTAAAGCAATAAAACGATCTTGAATTATTTCAGATTACGTAATCCAATTGTTAACAATATTAAAAGAGGCAATCAATGTTGGATTAAGATTATGCAGTACATCTGTCACTCAGACTTTTAACCTCCTGTTTAATTCAAGTCCATAATTGGACAGTTTAAACTGATCCGTCTGTCTTTACAGGATTAGAAAATGTTAGGTCCGAACACACAAATCGCCGGTCTCGGACCACCATATTTTTTAACACCTGAGTGAGGTTGAAATTTTCTATCACATATCTATTCATGTGTGATAAAGGGCAACAGCTAAACACTACATACCTGTTTGTGTTTTTCAATTTATTTGATTATTTATCGAGAAAAGTTAGTCGCTGCTGTCTGTAATTTGCTCATAAATTATTATTCTATCAGTTTCAGCAACAAAGATGTCGATCACTATTCAAGTTTTAAACATACAACATAAAACTTGAAAACTACCACAAAATAGGGTCATATTTCACAATCTACATAAGGGCTGTCATGACATGATAACTCTTGTTAGAAGAAATACATAAAAAGTATCTCCTTGAGCCAGTTAGATAAATCTTTATTTTGTACGGAAGTGAAATCATATTATGGCCTGCTTTTTCATGGTTTTCCCGAATATATCAAATACTTGAAGAGTGAATTTTATTTCTGGAATTAAATATATATTATCTTAAATTTAATATGAAGGGAAAAAATTATCAGATATCAAATTATAAATATCAAATATTTCATGCATGAATACTTTTATAGCAGTTCAAAAACTTATTAATATCTCATTTCTATGTTGGTCAACAAATAATCTTTTTTTTCCAAATAGGTAGAGCTTGCACTGTTAGTTACAAAAAATATAAATGACATTGTACATTTTAGCTTCTTCTATATGAATTATATTGATGTCAATAATCATGATTTTATATTGTTTTTAAGTCAAAACAAATCTGATGGAATCTGATTGGTCAGGACGCTGGAACCATGTTAGAAAATTTGTTGAAAGAGGAGGACCCTTTGCACATCCTGATTTTGAACCAAGCACAGAAGTGAGTACTGTTATTGAAGACCCTAGGCCTACTGTAAATGAGAAAAGATGCCTAGATGTAGTATTTATCAGCAAAAGTAAAGAGTACCATTTAACTGGAGGATAGGGGCTGTTTCACACTCATTATAGGGTATGAGTTTTTCTCAATCATTGTTGAAGATCCTACTGTGCCTGTGAAATTAAGAACAGCAATAAAAGTGCAATTCCTTTGCTTTAATTTGTGCCTAAAGTATACTGTTGAATAGCTCTCTCATGTTCATTTACATCCATATATCCTTTCTTAATAACTACAAAGTAATTCTTCTAATAATGAGAACTTTGACTTTATAAAAGATAGAAACATATAAAAAAAAGTAGTGATGATTAATGTGAATATGTTTCATGTAAAACTGAAATTTGTGTTAATAAATTATATATTGTTGCTTATTTTTAAATGCTAATTGTATCATATACTTTGATTTTTATTTCAGGCATTAGGATTTTTACATGATGTATGTAAGATACTGATTATTGGTGCCGGTGGATTGGGATGTGAACTTCTCAAAGATTTGGTAATTTAATTCTTTAATTATTTAACTAGGATAACATACAGCCAGAGGGCACTAGTAACTCTCTTTAAAGTCTAACCATACATCAAATGACATAATTAAATTAGAAATGTTTAGAAATACTGCAACCACAGATAAAACAATATAATACAGAACAAAGATATTGCCGATCACTCGTCCTCTCACACAAACACAAACATGCACAGTCACACACATGGTCACTATTCAAAAGTGTAGTAATTCAGATAATTACAAGGAGGAAACTTATTTTGGAATTAAAGTTGCTTATAGGACACGTAGGAAGGATATCATGTAAACCTTCAGGTAGATTTGATGTACATGTATTTGAAAACACATTTAAATATTTCTAAATTTGTGTTAGAAGTTAGGTAGATATAACTATACATCAAAAGAAATTTAATTTATAATATATTAATCATTTTAATTGTGTATAGCATAGTCCTAATGGCCTGTATATTGTACATGTCTATCCTTATCTCTAGCACAAAGTCAACAAGTCAGTATATGTATTATTTCAAGGATCCAGGAGATTTTCTTCATTTTGTAAGGTTCAAAGTCATACTTGCCTCAGGAAACAATCATTTAACTCTTGGTGAATGGGGGAGAGAAAACAAAAATAAACAACAAAGCCCCTCTTTCCCCTAAAAGTAAAATTGTTGTTCCCTAAAGGTTTTAGCATGCCTAATTCAGTCATCAGACTTTACATGAAAGATTGGACATAATGGACTATTCATGACATGGTCATGAACAACTTATAGACCTTCTGTGTTCAACTAAATAAGTACCTTTTAGTCACTATATCCAATTTTTTATTCTTTTTATTTATTATTATGTCTTCCCCTTTAATCATCAAATGTTGTGATTTCTATTTTTAGGCATTCATGGGATTTAGAAATCTAGACGTTATCGACATGGACACCATTGATGTTTCTAATTTAAACAGACAATTTTTGTTCAGGTATGAAGTAATGGCCAATGAATTAAGTTGAGGGGGAAGAGAATAGTAATGGCCAATGAATTAAGTTGAGGGGGAAGAGAATAGTAATGGCCAATGAATTAAGTTGAGGGGGAAGAGAATAGTAATGGCCAATGAATTAAGTTGAGGGGGAAGAGAATAGTAATGGCCAATGAATTAAGTTGAGGGGGAAGAGAATAGTAATGGCCAATGAATTAAGTTGAGGGGGAAGAGAATAATTAAGAACACTCATAAGAATCATCAACAATATTCTTGTCTACTGTAAACTCTCCAAACAAAGAAAACAGCAATAAAATCTGATGGAGTTCTAAATCTTGACTTAAAGCAGATAATAAGTTGGATGGAATTACATTGATTAAGGAGATCATTGTCTTCCTGTCCATCTACATGTACATTTTAGCAACAGACAGACAAGTTTACTTATTAATCTAGTGAATCAAGGGACCAATAATATTTTATTTATTTTAGCTTTTTAGCTTTTTAACAGATATTTTAAAGAAAGAAATATTTATGTACCCACCCACTTCAAAATTGTAAGACAAAACAAAACAGTATTTATTAAGGAACACCTAATTACATTACATTACATTATCTTAAAAAGAGTGTTAACATGTTTATGGCATATACTTTAAAAAAAAAAATTTTTAATTTACTTTAAATTCAGGAGTAAAAATGTAGGAAAACCTAAGGCTGATGTTGCAGCAGAATTTATCAACAAAAGAGTGCCTGGATGTAAAGTTACCCCGTATCCTAAATGAATATATAAATGTACATCATTCAAGAGTAGAGGTTTTTGTTGTGAGAGCGGGAGGTTTGGCGCCTTAAAATCTGATTCAACCCACCATTTCTTTAGAAATGCCTGTACCAAGTCAGGGTCATTACGGTTTTCACAGTTTTCCGGTTGTTGACTGATTTTGTCTGTTTATATAATTATGAGTTTTGACTTTCCCTTTGTAAGATTGTTAGGAGTTCGGTAATTTTGTTATTACCTTTATTCATCAAGGGCTTGAGTTATGGTGTTTAATGCCACTGTCAACAATATTTCGTGGCAGTCAATTTTATTGGCAGAGAAAACCACAGACCTGCTGCAAGTCACTTACAAACTTTATCACATAATTTCATCAAAGTTAAAGCTATTTTTTTTTGTTGCTTTTCATTATGGAAGATTGTAGAAATGTTTTGAGAGATTCTATTGGCATTGGTAAGAGATTTGCAACATGTAAGAATAATGGCCTCATATATTAATACTGTATGTGTGGTGTGTTATGAAAAGAAAGTTTAAGCAGTGATCTTGATATTGATGGAAATATTGACCAAGACCAACAACAACCTTTCATCTCAAACCATTGAAGACAAAAAAGACCCACAGCATATGGCATTGGAATTCTAGATCCTGCTTTGAGGCATGCACAATAATATGGCAGAGTTAAACCAGTTAATGTGATCTCAATCCTCCCTTTCTGATAATTGAATATTCAACGACAATACAAATATAAACAAACAATAAAACCCTGCACAGGTTAACTTCTACTCAATAAGACAACACATTCATAAAAAACCTGCACAAATTAACTTCTACTCAATAAGACAACACATTCATTAAAAACCTGCACAGATTAACTTCTACTCAATAAGACAACACATTCATAAAAAACCTGCACAGATTAACTTCCACTCAATAAGACAACACATTCATAAAAAACCTGCACAAATTAACTTCTACTCAATAAGACAACACATTCATAAAAAAACCTGCACAGATTAACTTCTACTCAATAAGACAACACATTCATAAAAAACCTGCACAGATTAACTTCCACTCAATAAGACAACACATTCATAAAAAACCTGCACAAATTAACTTCTACTCAATAAGACAACACATTCATAAAAAACCCTGCACAGATTAACTTCTACTCAATAAGACAACACATTCATAAAAAACCTGCACAGATTAACTTCTACTCAATAAGACAACACATTCATTAAAAACCTGCACAGATTAACTTCTACTCAATAAGACAACACATTCATAAAAAACCTGCACAGATTAACTTCTACTCAATAAGACAACACATTCATAAAAAACCTGCACAGATTAACTTCTACTCAATAAGACAACACATTCATAAAAAACCTGCACAGATTAACTTCCACTCAATAAGACAACACATTCATTAAAAACCTGCACAGATTAACTTCCACTCAATAAGACAACACATTCATTAAAAACCTGCACAGGTTAACTTCTACTCAATAAGACAACACATTCATAAAAAACCTGCACAGATTAACTTCTACTCAATAAGACAACACATTCATGAAAAACCTGCACAGATTAACTTCTACTCAATAAGACAACACATTCATTAAAAACCTGCACAGATTAACTTCCACTCAATAAGACAACACATTCATAAAAAACCTGCACAGATTAACTTCCACTCAATAAGACAACACATTCATAAAAAACCTGCACAGATTAACTTCTACTCAATAAGACAACACATTCATAAAAAACCTGCACAGATTAACTTCTACTCAATAAGACAACACATTCATAAAAAACCTGCACAAATTAACTTCTACTCAATAAGACAACACATTCATAAAAAACCTGCACAGATTAACTTCTACTCAATAAGACAACACATTCATTAAAAACCTGCACAGATTAACTTCTTCTCAATAAGACAACACATTCATTAAAAACCTGCACAAATTAACTTCTACTCAATAAGACAACACATTCATAAAAAACCTGCACAGATTAACTTCCACTCAATAAGACAACACATTCATTAAAAACCTGCACAGATTAACTTCCACTCAATAAGACAACACATTCATTAAAAACCTGCACAAATTAACTTCTACTCAATAAGACAACACATTCATAAAAAACCTGCACAGATTAACTTCTACTCAATAAGACAACACATTCATTAAAAACCTGCACAGATTAACTTCTACTCAATAAGACAACACATTCATTAAAAACCTGCACAGATTAACTTCCACTCAATAAGACAACACATTCATAAAAAACCTGCACAGGTTAACTTCTACTCAATAAGACAACACATTCATAAAAAACCTGCACAGATTAACTTCCACTCAATAAGACAACACATTCATAAAAAACCTGCACAGATTAACTTCTACTCAATAAGACAACACATTCATAAAAAACCTGCACAGATTAACTTCTACTCAATAAGACAACACGTTCATAAAAAACCTGCACAAATTAACTTCTACTCAATAAGACAACACATTCATAAAAAACCTGCACAGATTAACTTCTACTCAATAAGACAACACATTCATAAAAAACCTGCACAGATTAACTTCTACTCAATAAGACAACACATTCATAAAAAACCTGCACAAATTAACTTCTACTCAATAAGACAACACATTCATAAAAAACCTGCACAGATTAACTTCTACTCAATAAGACAACACATTCATTAAAAACCTGCACAGATTAACTTCTTCTCAATAAGACAACACATTCATTAAAAACCTGCACAAATTAACTTCTACTCAATAAGACAACACATTCATAAAAAACCTGCACAGATTAACTTCCACTCAATAAGACAACACATTCATTAAAAACCTGCACAGATTAACTTCCACTCAATAAGACAACACATTCATTAAAAACCTGCACAAATTAACTTCTACTCAATAAGACAACACATTCATAAAAAACCTGCACAGATTAACTTCTACTCAATAAGACAACACATTCATTAAAAACCTGCACAGATTAACTTCTACTCAATAAGACAACACATTCATTAAAAACCTGCACAGATTAACTTCCACTCAATAAGACAACACATTCATAAAAAACCTGCACAGGTTAACTTCTACTCAATAAGACAACACATTCATAAAAAACCTGCACAGATTAACTTCCACTCAATAAGACAACACATTCATAAAAAACCTGCACAGATTAACTTCTACTCAATAAGACAACACATTCATAAAAAACCTGCACAGATTAACTTCTACTCAATAAGACAACACGTTCATAAAAAACCTGCACAAATTAACTTCTACTCAATAAGACAACACATTCATAAAAAACCTGCACAGATTAACTTCTACTCAATAAGACAACACATTCATTAAAAACCTGCACAGATTAACTTCTTCTCAATAAGACAACACATTCATTAAAAACCTGCACAAATTAACTTCTACTCAATAAGACAACACATTCATAAAAAACCTGCACAGATTAACTTCTATTCAATAAGACAACACATTCATTAAAAACCTGCACAAATTAACTTCTACTCAATAAGACAACACATTCATAAAAAACCTGCACAGATTAACTTCTACTCAATAAGACAACACATTCATTAAAAACCTGCACAGATTAACTTCTACTCAATAAGACAACACATTCATTAAAAACCTGCACAAATTAACTTCTACTCAATAAGACAACACATTCATCAAATTTAATGACAAGATAAACATGGACCGTACATGCTCATAGTAAACTGACTATGGTATGAGAAAATTAATACTACATGTATTCACATATGATTTTGCATCCTTCTATGAAAATAGATGAAAGTTTCTATAAAAGATTAAAATTAAGTTAAGTAATTTTCACAAACAAAACAAAGTAATTACATCACATAATCAAAGGACAGTATTTATTAAGATTTGTTAAGATTTATGTTTTTTTAGCACAAAATTAGAAAAAAATTATAGTAATTTATCAATATTTACCTTAACTTTACAAAGTCATTATTGTAAAATCCAGGATTTTGATGAATCATTTTATAGACGTAAGTATTCTAACTAAGAAGAGTTTGAAGATACCAAAGGGGTAATCAGAATCTGTAAATCGAAGAAGAACAGACACCACAATGGCCAAAAATAAAATAAAACTAAAGATCGAATAACACGAACCCCACTATAAAACCGGGGGTGAACTCAGTTACTCCAGAAGGCTAAGCAGTTCCTGCTCCACTAGTGGCACCCATCGTGTTACTAACTAAGGGTCAGTGTAATTGATGTCTATCATCACATTCAGCAATTTTTAAGCTATATCGTGAATGACATTCTAAATGAGAAAGGAAATCCAGGACAGTCTAGCTACAGTACTAGTGTAGTACAGAGACATAGGGTGAGAAATTACTGTGATAGACGTAACTAATATCTTTTGAAATATTTTGTTGGTGCATGCTACAGCCTATACAGTGAAACCTGTCTAAGCCAAACCCTGAATAAACTGGAATCCTGTATAAACCAAACTGTAAATAAGTCTCAATGTAGGAAATCATTGTTAATTTTACCTGTATAAACTGAACATCTGTCTATTCCGAACATGAAAGTTTCAATACAGTCAAACCTGTCTTATGTCACCTTCCAAGGGAACAGTGAAATATGGTCACATAAGACAGGTGATCGCTTAATTCAGGTTTAATTGATATGAAATGCACTGTGGAAGAAAATAAAAATTAAGGTCACATAATACAAGTTATTGCCTAATAGAGGTCACTGAAGCAGGTTTGACTGTAACTTAATAGAGGTGGTCACTAAAGTAGGTTCGACTGTAACTTAATAGAGGTGGTCACTAAAGTAGGTTTGACTGTAATTTAATAGAAGTGGTCACTAAAGTAGATTTGACTGTAACTTAATAGAGGTGGTCACAAAAGTAGGTTTGACTGTAACTTAATAGAGGTGGTCACTAAAGTAGGTTTGACTAACTTAATAGAGGTGGTCACAAAAGTGGGTTTGACTGTAACTTAATAGAGGTGGTCACTATAGTAGGTTTGACTGTAACTTAATAGAGGTGGTCACTAAAGCAGGTTTGACTAACTTAATAGAGGTGGTCACTAAAGTAGGTTTGACTGTAGCTTAATAGAGATGGTCACTAAAGTAGGTTTGACTAACTTAATAGAGGTGGTCACTAAAGCAGGTTTGACTGTAACTTAATAGAGGTGGTCACTAAAGTAGTTTTGACTGTAACTTAATAGAGGTGGTCACAGAAGTGGGTTTGACTGTAACTTAATAGAGGTGGTCACTAAAGTAGGTTTGACTGTAACTTAATAGAGGTGGTCACTAAAGTAGGTTTGACTGTAACTTAATAGAGGTGGTCACTAAAGCAGGTTTGACTGTAACTTAATAGAGGTGGTCACTAAAGCAGGCTTGACTGTAACTTAATAGAGGTGGTCACTAAAGTAGGTTTGACTGTAACTTAATAGAGGTGGTCACTAAAGCAGGTTTGACTGTAGCTTAATAGAGGTGGTCACAAAAGCAGGTTTGACTGTAACTTAATAGAGGTGGTCACAAAAGTGGATTTGACTGTAACTTAATAGAGATGGTCACTAAAGTGGTTTTGACTGTAACTTAATAGAGGTGGTCACTAAAGTAGGTTTGACTGTAACTTAATAGAGGTGGTCACTAAAGCAGGTTTGACTGTAACTTAATAGAGGTGGTCACTAAAGTAGGTTTGACTGTAACTTAATAGAGGTGGTCACTAAAGTAGGTTTGACTGTAACTTAATAGAGGTGGTCATTAAAGTAGGTTTGACTGTAACTTAATAGAGGTGGTCACTAAAGCAGGTTTGACTGTTACTTAATAGAGGTGGTCACTAAAGCAGGTTTGACTGTAGCTTAATAGAGATGGTCACTAAAGTAGGTTTGACTAACTTAATAGAGGTGGTCACTAAAGCAGGTTTGACCGTAACTTAATAGAGGTGGTCACTAAAGTAGTTTTGACTGTAACTTAATAGAGGTGGTCACAGAAGTGGGTTTGACTGTAACTTAATAGAGGTGGTCACTAAAGTAGGTTTGACTGTAACTTAATAGAGGTGGTCACTAAAGTAGGTTTGACTGTAACTTAATAGAGGTGGTGACTAAAGCAGGTTTGACTAACTTAATAGAGGTGGTCACTAAAGCAGGCTTGACTGTAACTTAATAGAGGTGGTCACTAAAGTAGGTTTGACTGTAACTTAATAGAGGTGGTCACTAAAGCAGGTTTGACTGTAACTTAATAGAGGTGGTCACAAAAGTGGGTTTGACTATAACTTAATAGAGATGGTCACTAAAGTGGGTTTGACTGTAACTTAATAGAGGTGGTCACTAAAGTAGGTTTGACTGTAACTTAATAGAGGTGGTCACTAAAGCAGGTTTGACTGTAACTTAATAGAGGTGGTCACTAAAGTAGGTTTGACTGTAACTTAATAGAGGTGGTCACTAAAGTAGGTTTGACTGTAACTTAATAGAGGTGGTCATTAAAGTAGGTTTGACTGTAACTTAATAGAGGTGGTCACTAAAGCAGGTTTGACTGTAACTTAATAGAGGTGGTCACTAAAGCAGGTTTGACTGTAACTTAATAGAGATGGTCACTAAAGTGGGTTTGACTGTAACTTAATAGAGATGATCACTAAAGTGGGTTTGACTGTAACTTAATAGAGGTGGTCACTAAAGTAGGTTTGACTGTAACTTAATAGAGGTGGTCACTAAAGTAGATTTGACTAACTTAATAGAGGTGGTCACAAAAGTGGGTTTGACTGTAACTTAATAGGGGTGGTCACTAAAGTAGGTTTGACTGTAACTTAATAGAGGTGGTCACTAAAGTGGGTTTGACTGTAACTTAATAGAGGTGGTCACTAAAGTAGGTTTGACTGTAACTTAATAGAGGTGGTCACTAAAGCAGGTTTGACTAACTTAATAGAGGTGGTCACAAAAGTGGGTTTGACTAACTTAATAGGGGTGGTCACTAAAGCAGGTTTGACTAACTTAATAGAGGTGGTCACTAAAGTAGGTTTGACTGTAACTTAATAGAGATGGTCACTAAAGTAGGTTTGACTGTAACTTAATAGAGGTGGTCACTAAAGCAGGTTTGACTGTATCTTAATAGAGGTGGTCACTAAAATAGTTTTGACTGTGACTTAATAGAGGTGGTCACTAAAGTAGGTTTGACTAACTTAATAGAGGTGGTCACAAAAGTGGGTTTGACTGTAACTTATTAGAGGTGGTCACTAAAGTAGGTTTGACTGTAACTTAATAGAGGTGGTCACAGAAGTGGGTTTGACTGTACCTTAATAGAGGTGGTCACTAAAGTAGGTTTGACTGTAACTTAATAGAGGTGGTCACTAAAGCAGGTTTGACTGTAACTTAATAGAGGTGGTCACTAAAGCAGGTTTGACTGTAACTTAATAGAAATGGTCACTAAAGTGGGTTTGACTGTAACTTAATAGAGATGGTCACTAAAGTAGGTTTGACTGTAACTTAATAGAGGTGGTCACTAAAGCAGGTTTGACTGTAACTTAATAGAGGTGATCACTAAAGTAGGTTTGATTGTAACTTAATAGAGGTGGTCACTAAAGTAGGTTTGACTGTAACTTAATAGAGGTGGTCACTAAAGTAGGTTTGATTGTAACTTAATAGAGGTGGTCACTAAAGCAGGTTTGACTGTAACTTAATAGAGGTGGTCACTAAAGCAGGTTTAACTGTAACTTAATAGAGATGGTCACTAAAGTGGGTTTGACCGTAACTTAATAGAGGTGGTCACTAAAGTAGGTTTGACTGTAACTTAATAGAGGTGGTCACTAAAGCAGGTTTGACTGTAACTTAACAGAGGTGGTCACTAAAGCAGGTTTGACTGTAGCTTAATAGAAGTGATCACTAAAGCAGGTTTGACTGTAACTTAATAGAGATGGTCACTAAAGTGGGTTTGACTGTAACTTAATAGAGATGGTTACTAAAGTGGGTTTGACTGTAACTTAATAGAGGTGGTCACTAAAGTGGTTTTGACTGTAACTTAATAGAGGTGGTCACAGAAGTGGGTTTGACTGTAACTTAATAGAGATGGTCACTAAAGTGGTTTTGACTGTATATTAAATTTTGGACAAAAGTGACATTAGTAGTGTAGATCAATATTTCCAATTTGCCTATTTTGTGAAAAAAATTTCAGACTCCAAATTAAAATATGAATATCATGTATGAATATATCTATCATTACTTGCTTAAGACTGCATAAAAGTTTTTATCCTGCAATTGGTTTATTTTTTGTCATAATAAATGGGTTGAAATAAACTGTTGCTTTATTATGACAGTGTCATAATAACACTTTTTACATTAGCCTAATAAAGCTATTAAGCCACACCCCTGTCATAATAACACTTCACATTAGCCTAATAAAGTTATTAAGCCATGCCCCTTACCGGAACTATTATTGAGGTATCAAATGCAATATATTGGTGTACAGCTCGTCTTTCCCCCATTTCTAAGCCTCGCCACATAAATTCGATATTTACCGTCAATACACCAATATCGTATATTTATCTTCCACTTGTTCTATTTGAGAGGCAAATCGCATTGACTGGATAATTTTTTGTTTTATACTGTCATTGACCGAAATATAGCTTTTTCTGGAACCCCTATCACATGTTAACAGTTGAGCTTTGGTAATCTAGTTGTAAATCCAGTTCACTTCCCGTTGACAGAAATATCAAAAGGGGCAATCAAGGGATAATTATATAATTTTATTATTTAATACAAACGTCGATGGATTAATGTGATTTTTCTGCAGGATAAACACAATATTGATGAAGTGTCTTAAAATAAAATGTTTATGTGTTTTCAGTACAAAACTGTGGAAAGGCTTGGTGTACCTCGCCTTTATCCCAGTTTTGAAGCCTCATACACATAAACATTTTATTTTAAGACACTGCACTATTATTGTCTATTTATTTTAACAGTAAAACTATATGTATCTAGCATATTCTATATTTCTACAATTTTAGGGACATAATAATGATACTTTTAATATTGATAGTGTTTTATATTTTTCTTTGTAGAATTTCACATCGTAGTTAGTGGTTTAGATTCTATTGTTGCTAGGCGATGGATTAATGGAATGTTGGTAAGTAACTGTTGCAGAGAAGGTAGAAAATAACACACTTTTATGTTGCTAGAGACGATATTGGGTATTTGTTAGGTCTTTTATTTAAGGAATGTTATGAGCAATGCAATGTGAATTGGGAGAAGATTGATATTGGTGAGCTGAGTGGCAAATTGAAAACATCTATGGTGGATTTCTTAAATGAAAGTAGGACTGCATTGTGAAACAGGGTCTAAATTTGGTTTCAACACCATAAGTTCTAGTTGACAAGGTTTTTATGCCCCCGCGACGAAGAGTCGGTGGGCATATTAATTTACCCCCTGTCCATCCGTTTATCCGTCCGGATATAGATACATGGTTTGTTCGGCTATCTCCTCCTACAGTTTTGGAGCTACAGCTTTAATATTTTGTAGGATGTTTATACACATAATGGAGGTGTGCATGTCCACAGGATTTTGATTTTCTTCAAATATTCTCAAAATGACAGGTAGTTGGACTTAGTTATTTTGTTTGTCCATCCGGATATAGATACACGGTTCATCCGGCTATCTCCTCCTACAGTTTTGGAGCTACAGCTTTAATATTTTGTAGGATGTTTATACACATAATGGAGGTGTGCATGTCCACAGGATTTTGATGGTCAGGCGAGGGCATCATTTGTGTCTTACAGACACACTTCATTTTTTAAAAATCACTCCTAACAAAACAACTTTGTCCATAATTATCAAGTGTGGGGGCATACTTCTTTTCTAGTTTATATGTTAATTCTACAGACAAAGATCTCCACACCTTATCTCTAGTTCTAATTGACAATTATTAATTTCCACAAATTAACTAAGTTGGATTTGACAATGGTTTCCACACCTTGACTTAAATTCTACAAGACAGACATTTCAACATCTTAACTTTAGTTCTACATGTACTTTACAATTGTTTCCACAGCTTACCCTAACGTATGTTCCTAATGAAAATAACATAAGTTCTACTTGACAGAGAGTTCCATGGGGTTTATTTTTAGTATATCTGACAGAGACACATTAATTCATATTAGTAGAGCCAAATAGAATTATGGCTTTTCATATTCAGAAAACAAAGTAATTCATTGATTTTGCTTATTTATACTTGGGTTATCCCCCCTTTCAGCACTGAAGTCATTATCAGGTATTTATTGAATCCTGGGTTCGTGGTATTTCACATGCATCTTTCTGATTAGTAGCCCTTTTCAGGTGTGAATAAAGAAATCTGTATTGTAATATGACAAATGGTGATACATTTTTCTATTTATATCTTATTAACCATATGGGAGAAAGAAAAAAGTCTAGGTCATAAATCAATGTCTAACATGAGCATAATAATAAAAAAAATATGAAACCATGTTTAACTTAATGGCTAGAAAATCTCAAATAATTTCTAAATTACAGATAAGTCTGTTGAAGTATGAAGATGGAGAACTAGATCAAAGTACTGTAATACCTATGGTTGATGGAGGCACCGAGGGGTTTAAAGGAAATGCCAGAGTTATCCTCCCTGGTATCACAGCTTGTATAGAATGTACACTAGATTTATACCCTCCACAGGTACTACAAAGCAGGGATTGTAAAATCTCAATGTCCTTGATATTGACCTTAAGTTCAAGGTTTTATAATTTTATTGTGATAGCATAAATATTTTGTTTCAAATTTTACCGAATTTATGGTTGTTATATAATAGGAAGTGGTGAATACAGTTCATCACAAATGATTTTATAATACTTTACCATTCTCATTTAAAAATTGAATTTGGAGAAAGAAAAGAAATTTCCCTGTCTGTTACCTCTTGACATTGCCTCAAATTGAACAAATTATAAATATATGTGTTTACTAGTTTGCAGCGAGTCAGAAAAATTTGTAAATGATTGTTTTGATTGGTCGAAATTAAATTACCGGTAAAAGGAATCCATCACTGTTGATATTTTAACATCTACAATAAAAATAAAATTGAAGTTGAAATTTTCAAAAGCTATTAAAATAAAAAAATAAAATTAGATGTATGGTTGACTTTACTATATATAGTATTTCAGTTTTGTCCATCAACTGAAACAGCAATCTGGTATTTTGAGTTTTGAGTACTGACATTTTTAGAAACAAAGTGTATTTGTAGATTAATCATAAGTAAGGAGTATTATAAGAGATTATTCATGTTTAATGTCACTTCCAACAATGTCAAAATTAAATTGTTATGAAATTGGTATATATTAAAGATAAAATTTAATAATGAACAACAACTCCCCAGATAAAAGCAGCCATAATACATAAAAAAAGTTTTTAATTAAAGTATGCTTTCTAAAGATAGTTATTTAAACATTTTTCAATTAATTTGACAGTTCTGGACAATTCATTTCTTGACAAAGGGGATGACAATGGATGGAAATAATGTCTCAAAGGTTGTACTATTTTATACGCAGGGGGGTGGGGCTTATGGTGTTTACAGCCCACTGCTTTTGCTTTTTTATTTATTTCTATTTCAAGCAAGACATGTTAATGATGGTGTCATTAGAGATGCATTCTTATAAAATATTTATCTCCACAAAATTAAGATAACAACAAAAGTCAGAAGAAATAAAATATGATGCTAATACAAGCCGTAAATTGTGATGTATTGCTCTGATATAGCTGTTTAATCAAATCAATAATTGTGTAGCTTTGATCTTGGTCAGCACATGTAGCGGTATTGTATACACTACCACCCACCACTTTGTTTTGTAAGGGGGTTCATGATTTCTTCACTTATACTGGTGTCCAACATGATTTCTATATCAGTTGATGATCATGTCGTTTAACAGTAACACGATGGGTGCCATTCTTGGAGCAGGAACTACTCTCCGAAGCACCATGAGTTCACTCCCAGTTTTTAGTTGGTTTTCTGTTGCTCAATCTTAAGTTTTCTCTGTAATGTTTTCTATATCATTGTTTGTGTCTTTGTCCTTTTTCTTTTGGCCATTGTGTTGTTTGTTCTTCTATTTACGGACTCTGCTACTTCTTTAGTATCTACAAACAATTCTTACATGATAATATCATATTATGGGTATGTTATCTTCAGTTGAAATGTGTAATTATACCCCTGCTCCCTGAAGAGGGAGGGAGGTATACTGTTTTTCATACCCCTGCTACCTGAAGGGGGAGAGGGGTATACTGTTTTACCTCTGTCCGTCTGTCCATCCTTCCGTCCGTCCAAGATATTTTTCGTCGCATTTTTCTCAGTAACTGTTGATGGCAGAAATCTGATTTTTGGTCACAAGCGTCATATAGGTATACCATATTGTGGGTAGTGTTTTTGGACCCGTCAGATTCCTACTTCCTGTTTGCCGACTTGGTTGGTTTTTATACACATTGAACATATATGCACATTTTTCGTCACATTTTTCTCAGCAACTATTGATGGCAGAAATCTGATTTTTGGTCACAAGCGTCATATAGGTATACCATATTGTGGGTAGTGTTTTTGGACCCGTCAGATTCCTACTTCCTGTTTGCCGACTTGGTTGGTTTTTATACACATTGAACATATATGCACATTTTTCGTCACATTTTTCTCAGCAACTATTGATGGCAGAAATCTGATAGTTGGTCACAAGCTTCATGTAGGTACCCCATATTGTGGGAAGCGTTTTTGGACCCGTCAGATTCCTACTTCCTGTTTGCCGACTTTGTTGATTTTTATACACATTGAACATATATGCTAATTTTTCGTCGCATTTTTCTCAACAACTATTGATGACAGGAATCTGATATTTGATCACAAGCTTCATATAGGTACCCCATATCGTGGGAAGCCTTTTTGGACACGTCAGATTCCTACTTCCTGTTTACCGACTTGGTTGATTTTTATACACATTGAACATATATGCACATTTTTCTCAGCAACTATTGATGGCAGAGATCTGATATTTGGTCACAAGCTTCATATAGGTACCCCATATCGTTTTTGGACCCATCAGATTCCTACTTCCTGTTTGCCGAAGAGCAGGGGTATCATAAGTGAGCATTAACTCACAATTTATCTTGTTTGACATGAGTTATGTTATTTTATTTCTAAAAAAATCGACTCTTTACAAATCTCTGCAAGTATGTGTATGATATTTGTTTCTAAGTATGGATTTCTGATTAGCTCTGCCTTCTTCCCACTCCCTTTCCCTAATTTTGATTAGAAATAGGGTTGAAAAAAGAAAAATGGGCCAAGCTCAACTTATAAATAGATCTTGACAGTAATAATTTATTTTAAAAATATGATTAATGGTATTTGGTTTCATAAACAAGGCTTTTATTTTTGGACACCATAATTGCTGAGTAGCCAGTATTTTGTTGGGAATATTTCAATTACCATGGGAGTAATATTCAATTTTGAAAGTATGTGTAAGCTCAATGTAAGCTTTTGCTGTTCCTATCTACCCCTTAAAGCTTGTATAACATTATTTTTTTCACATTCAATCCTCTTGTCTGAACCATTGAACTAATCTTTGGAAAAGATGTCACATGTTGCTGTGTCCTTTCTAAATGTGCCGAGATATCGAACCTACTATAAGCAAAGAAAATTGTTCTTTCAAATATTTAAACCAGCATGTGTCAACTTATATAGTACAGTGAAGCCTGTCTAAACTGGACCTCCTAAGGACCAATTTTTATGTTTGGAATAGACAGGTGTTCAGTTTTTCAACAGGTAAAATTAACAAAGATTTCCTACATTAGGATTTTATTTAATGTTTGGTTTAAACAGGATTCTGTTTTTAGCTCACCTGACCCAAAGGGTCAGGTGAGCTATTGCCATCACTTGGCATTCGTCAAACACTTTTTAAAAAATCTTCTCCTCTGAAAGTACTCGACCAATGGAAACCAAACTTGGGTGTCTAGTCTCAAAATTGTGTCCGGTGATGCCGTGCACCAACCAACATGGCCACTGTTACTAAAAATAGAACATATGGTAAAATTGCAGGTTTTGGGTAATAACTCAAAAACCGTTAATAGTATCAAAAATCTGACATGGGGTAAAAATGATCAACACAGTAAGATCTACCTACTCTGCAATTTTGAAGTAAATCTGATTACCCGTCTTTTACGAGTTATTGCCCTTTTTTCATCAAATTTGTAAAATTTTAATACTTTTCGTCTTATATTTAAAAAACTATAAAGAGATAAAGGTTAAGTTTAAATTGCAAAAATGTACAGCATGTCAAGATCTACTCACCCTGCAATTTTGCAAATCCCATTACCCATTTTAGAGTTATTTCCCTTTTTTCATCAAATTTTCTAAATTTTAATACTTTTCGTCCTTTATTTCAAAAACTATAAGAGACAGATGGTAAGTTGAAACTGCAAAAATGTGCAGCATGTCAAGATCTACCTACCCTGCAATTTTGAAGTAAATCCCATTACCCATTTTGGAGTTATTGCCCTTTTGTCATCAAATTTTCTAAATTTTAATAGTTTTCGTCCTTTATTTCAAAATCTATAAGAGATAGATGATAAGTTTAAACGGCAAACATGTTCAGTATGTCAAGATCTACGTACCCTGCAATTTTGAAGTAAATCCCATTACCCATCTTGGAGTTATTGCCCTTTTTTTTATCAAATTTGTAAATATTTTATACTTTTCATCTTATATTTCAAAAACTATAAGAGATAAAGGTTAAGTTTAAATTGCAAAAATTTGCAGCATGTCAAGATTTACCTACCCCACAATTTTGAAGTAAAACCCATTACCCACTTTTTTCATCAAAATGTTCTAAATTTTAATACTTGCATCTTATATCTCAAAAACTATTAGAGATAGAGGGAAAGTTTAAACTGCAAAAATGTTCAGCATATCAAGATCTACAAAAAAAATTCCCACAGTTGAAAATGTCCGACAACTGTGTGAAGAGTTATTCCTCTTGAAATGCATTTTTTTGTATGATTCACTGCTTTTGGTTACTCAATTAATCAAAGGGAAGCAGCTCTATTGCAAAATGTGAAGTAGCAAAAGCTAAATTTTGAGAATCATTGACATATATGTTTTTTACAGCAATTTTGATAACTTAACATTAAAGGGGGAACCCCTGCCCAAATATTTTTTTGGAGAAGGGGTCTGCAATGACGAGCACTACATTTGTTATTTTTTGACTGAAGTTATCAAGTTTTATTGACTGATGTTGTTATTATACCCAGGTGAGCTATACAGGCTCCTGGGAGCCTCTAGTATTCAGGTTTCAGTTTAAACAGGATTCTGTTTTATTCAGGATTCAGTTTAAACAGGATTCTGTTTTATTCAGGATTCAGTTTTATTCAGGATTCAGTTTAAACAGGTTTATGTTTTATTCAGGATTCAGCTTAGACAGGTTTCTGTTTTATTCAGGATTCAGTTTAAACAGGTTTCTGTTTTATTCAGGATTCTGTTTTATTCAGGAATCTATTTTATTCAGGATTCAGTGTAAACAGGATTCTGTTTTATTCAGGATTCAATTTAAACAGGATTCTGTTTTATTCAGGATTCAGTTTAAACAGGATTCTGTTTTATTCATTTTTTTAAATACATGCATTCTTATTGTAGTATTTATTTAATTGATTGATTGATTGATTGATTGGTGTTTAATGCCATCTTTAGCAGTATTATTTAAAAGATTATATGGATCACCAATGAAAGCTATTCACTGGCAGTGATTGCTATTTATTTAAAAATTATATGAAGGGAAATAATTTAATCAGCATGACCTAACTTTTGTAGACTCATTTTTTTTAGCTCACCTGGCCTTTAGGCCATGTGAGCTATTGTCATCACTTTTCGTCCGTCGTCTATCGTCCGTCGTCCGTCCGTCAACATTTCACATTTTAATCTTCTCCTCAGAAACCACTGGACCAATTGCAACCAAACTTTGGTGGAATGGTCCTTGGATGGCCCCCTTTCAAAATTGTGTCCGGTGATCCCGACTTCCAACCAAGATGGCCGCCAAGCTAAAAATAGAAAAAGGGGGGATGAAACTTTAATTGTCCATTGCTGCTTTAGTGTAAGTCAAAATGAGCTCAAATTTTAACTGCAGCTACATGGGAAGGAGTAGTTTAACATTTTTCTTTCAGCTGATATATACCGATTATGCAAATTAGGCATATTTTGATAAAAGATCACATTTAAATCTTCTCCTCTGAAACCACTGAACCAATTTAAACCAAACCTGGCAGGGATGGTCCCTGGGTGGGTCCCTTTCAAAATTGTGTCCGACAGCCCCGCCCTCCATTCAAGATGGCTGCTGTTACTAAAAATAGAAATTTCTTCAAATGGCCAAAACTGCTCTATTTTAAGCCAGAATGTGCCCAAATTTGAACTGTGTAAGCATAATGATGAGCTTTTTAGCATATATTACAGCATTTTTTATGAACTTTGAACTTTTGCCGATTTTGACCGATTATGCAAATTAGAAAAAAGGGGGGATGAAATTTTAAAAAAATCTTCTCCTCGGAAACTACTGAGCCAATATCAACCAAACTTTGCTGAAATGATTCTTGGATGGCCCTCTTCCAAAATTGTGCCCGTTGATCCCGACTTCAAACCAAGATGGCCGCCAAGCTAAAAATAGAAATAAGGGGGGATGAAATTTTAATTGTCCATTGCTGCTTTAGTGTAAGTCAAAATGAGCTGAAATTTTAACTGCAGCTACATGGCAAGGAATAGTTTAACATATATTCCGGGTTTTTCAGTGAAATTTTTCTTTCAGCCAATATATACCGATTATGCAAATTAGGCATATTTTGATAAAAGATCACATTTAAATCTTCTCCTCTGAAACCGCTGAACCAAATTAAACCAAACCTGGCAGGGATGGTCCCTGGGTGGTTCCCTTTCAAAAATGTGTCCGACAGCCCCGCCCTCCATTCAAGATGGCTGCTGTTACAAAAAATAGAAATTTCTTCCATTGTCCATTGCTGCTTTAGTATTAGTCAAAATGAGCTCAAATTTAAACTGCAGCTACATGGCAAGGAGTAGTTTAACATATGTTCGGGGGTTTTTTTTGAAATTTTTCTTTCAACCGATTTATACCGATTATGCAAATTAGGCATATTTTGATAAAAGATCACATTTAAATCTTCTCCTCTGAAACCGCTGAACCAAATTTGTGTCTGGTGATCCCGCCCTCTGACCAAGATGGCTGCACAGCTGTACTTAGTTTAACATAGGACCCTATGGGAAATTCACATAAAAACCATCTTGTCTGGAACCAGTAGCTCAATTAAAACCAAACTTTGATGGAATAGTCATTGGATGGTCCTCTTCCAAAATGGTGTCCGGCAGTTGCGCTCTCCCGCCAAGATGGCCGCCACAGTGCAGTTGCGTTGTTATTGAAAGCAGCTTTGATCCAGGTGAGCTATGACAGGCTCCTGGGAGCCTCTGGTTTAACACATTCTTGCTTTAAACTGCAATGCATTGACTGCATATACATGTGATATTTCATAATCTGATCCAAAACATTCAAAAAAAGAATATTTTGTAAATTGAAAACATGTTAATTTTTTATAGCAAATTGAAGGCAGGACTAACTGAATCTTTTGTCATCTACCTTTACGTCAAAATCATTTAAATAAATTTAAGCAACTTTATTTTTGCTTGTTAACATTATTAGTCCATGGTTAAAATTTCTGTAAACATTTAACATTCAGTTAGCCATAGCAAAAAAAAAAGAAAAATCTATAAATGTGATCGTGAGTGTGGAATTTAACCTTTTTTATATAGAGGTGCCTATTAAGAAAGGTTTGACTACTAATTTATAAACGTCTTGTTATTTTTCATTTATTAATAAAACCAAAAACTAAACTACCGTTATCTATGAATTGATTTTCTCTAAGCAATAATTATTTCTAAGTAAAATTTTAGTTAAAGTAACAAAAGGTACAGGGGAAAAAATATCACATGTGTGTGATTGTATGGTGTTTGATAGCTTCTTTTCAGGTGTATATTCTTCAGTATGTATTTGGACTTTGTATTTCCATACTAATATTAAAATACAAGCCAAAAATTAATATCTGGCATGTTAGTGTCTAATATGCAGTTCAAACCACTTTAACCAAGATATGATTGTGGCAGGTCAGTGGTTTTCTCTGGGTACTCTGGTTTCCTCCACCAGTAAAACTGACGGCCACGATATAGCTGAAATATTGTTGAAAGTGACGTTAAACACCATAACCCTAACCCTAACACAAGATCTTGTACCCTGTGTTTCATAGACTGAACTACTCATCATAGACAGGGAACCACAAATAAATAAAATATTATGCAACCACATTATGGAAAACATTATATCTTATTTACACATACATGTACTTAAATTACAGCCTTATATCTGCAATTAAAATTTTCTTGTTTTTTTTTCCTGATTAATAACAAACATTTTGTATACAAATTACTTGTATCTCATTTAGATAGAAATGTAATATTATTATCAATATTAATTGATTTTGCCAAATCTATTTATAGAATAACAATTATTTTGATATGCCCGCTCCCCGAAGGGGAGGGGGGTATACTGTTTTTATACCCCCGCTCCCCAAAGGGGGAGGGGGTATACTGTTTTACCTCTGTCCGTCCTTCCGTCCGTCCAAGATATTTTTCGTCACATTTTTCTCAGTAACTGTTGATGGCAGAAATCTGATATTTGGTCACAAGCGTCATATAGGTATACCATATTGTGGGTGGCGTTTTTGGACCCGTTAGATTCCTACTTCCTGTTTGCCGACTTAGTTGGTTTTTATACACATTGAACATATATGCGCATTTTTCGTCGCATTTTTCTAAGCATCTATTGATGACAGGAATCTGATATTTGGTCACAAGCTTCATATAGGTATGCCATATTGTGGGAAGCGTTTTTGGACCCGTTAGATTCCTACTTCCTGTTTGCCGACTTTGTTGATTTTTATACACATTGAACATACATTTTGTATATGCCCATTTTTAGTCGCATTTTTCTCAGCAACTATTGATGGCAGAAATCCGATATTTGGTCACAAGCTTTATATAGGTACCCCATATAGTGGGAAGCCTTTTTTGACCCGTCAGATTCCTACTTCCTGTTTGCCGAAGAGCGGAGGTATCATAAGTGAGCATTAACTCACAGTTCATCTTGTTACTACCTTTATAATATGTTGTTTGAGGGCATTTGTCTTGTGTATGCATGAGGTACCAGAGAGGGAAATTTGCACAAATTCTGGTCATGTTAGTTTGATTGATTTGATTTAGATGTTAAGTATTTGAGGGGGGACTTGTATAGTGCTAGTATACAATTTTTAGCTTTGAATAATCAATTACTGTGAAATCTTATGTTGAAGTCAAAAGGACCTATGATCACTATCACATTAAGTTAGCAATTTCTATGAACGAACCATAATCTTATCTAAGAAAATGACTCATCAGAGCTCAAGATAATGAGACTCAACTGTAGTGTACATTTTGTTTTACATAAATTAGCGTAGTCATTTTGAGAAGTAAAATTTTTCATATTTTCCCTGCAAATAAGTTGAATGTGTATTATTCACAAGGATGATTATTTTTTTAATCAAGTGATTGATATCAGTTAATTTGATAATACGATAAACTGTAGTATTGATTGAAACATTGATAATGCCTAAGTAGTCAATACTACTGTCCCAAGGACATCTATCTATCCATTGAAAGCTATATCTGACACATGGAGGTCAGATGGTATAGATGGTGATCAATTTGAAAACATGTCTTCAAAATATTTACATTGTATGTACAATTGTAATGAACAAGATATTCTATGGATTTTTTTGCAGATAAATTTCCCATTATGTACAATAGCACACACACCACGACTTCCAGAACATTGTATTGAATATGTCAGAATATTACTCTGGCCTAAAGAAGAGCCCTTTGGAGGTAAGTGAGATTAATAACAGTATTATATACAATCTGATTAAGATCTTGCAGAAACCCTATTACGGGTCGCATTCAAGTAACAATATGTCATGACATTAACAGTCCAATAAAAATACCTGTAAATTTGCAGGTGTTAAGGTATTGGAAATTGTTTTTTTTTAGTTTTTGACAGTATTCCGATTTATTTTTGGTTGATTTAGACAGGTTTCACAATAATTGAACCATTTAATTACTATGTCTATATTACCTGTGTAATCAGTGCCTATCACCACTAAAGTTGTGAGTTGTTGAGTATATTCAGGAAACCTGTCTAAACCGAACCTCCATAGGACCAGCTTGTGTGTTCAGAATAGTCAGGTTTTCGGTTTTTACATGTTAAATTAACAAAGATTTCCTACATTTGGACTTTATTTAAAGTTAGGTTTATACAGGATTATGTTTTATTCCGCTTTTGGTTTAGACAGGTTTCACAGGTGTAAAAGGCATGATTTATTACGTAATTTTTACAGCTGATGTTCCTATAGATGGTGATGAACCAGACCATATAAACTGGATCATGGATAAATCAATAGAAAGGGCTAATGAATACAAAATATCTGGAATAACATACAGGCTAACACAAGGTCAGTATCCAAGTGATAAATCTGTAGAAAGGGCTAATGAATACAAAATATCTGGAATAACATACAGGCTAACACAAGGTCAGTATCCATGGGATAAACCTATAGAAAGTGCTAATGAATACAAAATATCTGGAATAACATACAGGCTAACACAAGGTCAGTATCCAAGAGTTAAATCTATAGAAAGTGCTAATGAATACAAAATATCTGGAATAACATACAGGCTAACACAAGATCAGTATCCAAGAGTTAAATCTATAGAAAGGGCTAATGAATACAAAATATCTGGAATAACATACAGGCTAACACAAGGTCAGTATCCAAGAGTTAAATCTATAGAAAGTGCTAATGAATACAAAATATCTGGAATAACATACAGGCTAACACAAGATCAGTATCCAAGAGTTAAATCTATAGAAAGGGCTAATGAATACAAAATATCTGGAATAACATACAGGCTAACACAAGATCAGTATCCAAGAGTTAAATCTATAGAAAGGGCTAATGAATACAAAATATCTGGAATAACATACAGGCTAACACAAGGTCAGTATCCAAGTGATAAATATCTGGAATAACATACAGGCTAACACAAGGTCAGTATCCATGGGATAAACCTATAGAAAGTGCTAATGAATACAAAATATCTGGAATAACATACAGGCTAACACAAGATCAGTATCCAAGAGTTAAATCTATAGAAAGGGCTAATGAATACAAAATATCTGGAATAACATACAGGCTAACACAAGGTCAGTATCCAAGGGATAAATATCTGGAATAACATACAGGCTAACACAAGGTCAGTATCCAAGTGATAAATATCTGGAATAACATACAGGCTAAAACAAGGTCAGTATCCAAGGGATAAATCTGTAGAAAGTGCTAATGAATACAAAATATCTGGAATAACATACAGGCTAACACAAGATCAGTATCCAAGGGATAAATCTATAGAAAGGGCTAATGAATACAAAATATCTAGAATAACATACAGGCTAACACAAGATCAGTATCCAAGAGTTAAATCTATAGAAAGTGCTAATGAATACAAAATATCTGGAATAACATACAGGCTAACACAAGATCAGTATCCAAGAGTTAATTCTATAGAAAGTGCTAATGAATACAAAATATCTGGAATAACATACAGGCTAACACAAGGTCAGTATCCAAGTGATAAATATCTGCAATAACATACAGGCTAAAACAAGGTCAGTATCCAAGGGATAAATCTGTAGAAAGTGCTAATGAATACAAAATATCTGGAATAACATACAGGCTAACACAAGATCAGTATCCAAGAGTTAAATCTATAGAAAGGGCTAATGAATACAAAATATCTGGAATAACATACAGGCTAACACAAGGTCAGTATCCAAGTGATAAATATCTGGAATAACATACAGGCTAACACAAGGTCAGTATCCATGGGATAAACCTATAGAAAGTGCTAATGAATACAAAATATCTGGAATAACATACAGGCTAACACAAGATCAGTATCCAAGGGATAAATCTATAGAAAGGGCTAATGAATACAAAATATCTGGAATAACATACAGGCTAACACAAGGTCAGTATCCAAGGGATAAATATCTGGAATAACATACAGGCTAACACAAGGTCAGTATCCAAGTGATAAATATCTGGAATAACATACAGGCTAAAACAAGGTCAGTATCCAAGGGATAAATCTGTAGAAAGTGCTAATGAATACAAAATATCTGGAATAACATACAGGCTAACACAAGATCAGTATCCAAGGGATAAATCTATAGAAAGGGCTAATGAATACAAAATATCTAGAATAACATACAGGCTAACACAAGATCAGTATCCAAGAGTTAAATCTATAGAAAGGGCTAATGAATACAAAATATCTGGAATAACATACAGGCTAACACAAGATCAGTATCCAAGAGTTAAATCTATAGAAAGGGCTAATGAATACAAAATATCTGGAATAACATACAGGCTAACACAAGATCAGTATCCAAGAGTTAAATCTATAGAAAGGGCTAATGAATACAAAATATCTGGAATAACATACAGGCTAACACAAGGTCAGTATCCAAGGGATAAATATCTGGAATAACATACAGGCTAAAACAAGGTCAGTATCCAAGGGATAAATCTGTAGAAAGTGCTAATGAATACAAAATATCTGGAATAACATACAGGCTAACACAAGATCAGTATCCAAGAGTTAAATCTATAGAAAGTGCTAATGAATACAAAATATCTGGAATAACATACAGGCTAACACAAGATCAGTATCCAAGAGTTAAATCTATAGAAAGGGCTAATGAATACAAAATATCTGGAATAACATACAGGCTAACACAAGGTCAGTATCCAAGTGATAAATATCTGCAATAACATACAGGCTAAAACAAGGTCAGTATCCAAGAGTTAAATCTATAGAAAGTGCTAATGAATACAAAATATCTGGAATAACATACAGGCTAACACAAGGTCAGTATCCAAGTGATAAATATCTGGAATAACATACAGGCTAAAACAAGGTCAGTATCCAAGGGATAAATCTGTAGAAAGTGCTAATGAATACAAAATATCTGGAATAACATACAGGCTAACACAAGATCAGTATCCAAGAGTTAAATCTATAGAAAGTGCTAATGAATACAAAATATCTGGAATAACATACAGGCTAACACAAGGTCAGTATCCAAGAGTTAAATCTATAGAAAGTGCTAATGAATACAAAATATCTGGAATAACATACAGGCTAACACAAGATCAGTATCCAAGAGTTAAATCTATAGAAAGTGCTAATGAATACAAAATATCTGGAATAACATACAGGCTAACACAAGATCAGTATCCAAGAGTTAATTCTATAGAAAGGGCTAATGAATACAAAATATCTGGAATAACATACAGGCTAAAACAAGGTCAGTATCCAAGAGTTAAATCTATAGAAAGTGCTAATGAATACAAAATATCTGGAATAACATACAGGCTAACACAAGGTCAGTATCCAAGTGATAAATATCTGGAATAACATACAGGCTAACACAAGATCAGTATCCAAGAGTTAAATCTATAGAAAGTGCTAATGAATACAAAATATCTGGAATAACATACAGGCTAACACAAGATCAGTATCCAAGTCATAAATCTATAGAAAGTGCTAATGAATACAAAATATCTGGAATAACATACAGGCTAACACAAGATCAGTATCCAAGAGTTAAATCTATAGAAAGTGCTAATGAATACAAAATATCTGGAATAACATACAGGCTAACACAAGATCAGTATCCAAGAGTTAATTCTATAGAAAGGGCTAATGAATACAAAATATCTGGAATAACATACAGGCTAACACAAGATCAGTATCCAAGAGTTAAATCTATAGAAAGGGCTAATGAATACAAAATATCTGGAATAACATACAGGCTAACACAAGGTCAGTATCCAAGTGATAAATATCTGCAATAACATACAGGCTAAAACAAGGTCAGTATCCAAGGGATAAATCTGTAGAAAGTGCTAATGAATACAAAATATCTGGAATAACATACAGGCTAACACAAGGTCAGTATCCAAGAGTTAAATCTTTAGAAAGGACTAATGAATACAAAATATCTGGAATAACATACAGGCTAACACAAGGTCAGTATCCAAGGGATAAATATCTGGAATAACATACAGGCTAAAACAAGGTCAGTATCCAAGAGTTAAATCTATAGAAAGTGCTAATGAATACAAAATATCTGGAATAACATACAGGCTAACACAAGGTCAGTATCCAAGTGATAAATATCTGGAATAACATACAGGCTAACACAAGATCAGTATCCAAGAGTTAAATCTATAGAAAGTGCTAATGAATACAAAATATCTGGAATAACATACAGGCTAACACAAGATCAGTATCCAAGTGATAAATCTATAGAAAGTGCTAATGAATACAAAATATCTGGAATAACATACAGGCTAACACAAGATCAGTATCCAAGAGTTAAATCTATAGAAAGTGCTAATGAATACAAAATATCTGGAATAACATACAGGCTAACACAAGATCAGTATCCAAGAGTTAATTCTATAGAAAGGGCTAATGAATACAAAATATCTGGAATAACATACAGGCTAACACAAGATCAGTATCCAAGAGTTAAATCTATAGAAAGGGCTAATGAATACAAAATATCTGGAATAACATACAGGCTAACACAAGGTCAGTATCCAAGTGATAAATATCTGCAATAACATACAGGCTAAAACAAGGTCAGTATCCAAGGGATAAATCTGTAGAAAGTGCTAATGAATACAAAATATCTGGAATAACATACAGGCTAACACAAGGTCAGTATCCAAGAGTTAAATCTTTAGAAAGGACTAATGAATACAAAATATCTGGAATAACATACAGGCTAACACAAGGTCAGTATCCAAGGGATAAATATCTGGAATAACATACAGGCTAAAACAAGGTCAGTATCCAAGGGATAAACCTATAGAAAGTGCTAATGAATACAAAATATCTGGAATAACATACAGGCTAACACAAGATCAGTATCCAAGAGTTAAATCTATACAAAGGGCTAATGAATACAAAATATCTGGTATAACATACAGGCTAACTCAAGGTCAGTATCCTAGGGATAAACCTATAGAAAGTGCTAATGAATACAAACTATCTGGTATAACATACAGGCTAACACAAGGTCAGTATCCTAGGGATAAATCTACTGGAAACTGAATTTTTCACCTGGTAACATATTCTTGGTTAAAAAATAGAAATTTCTGCTTCTTGCTTGTTACTATTTTAATTTATACAGGAAAATGCCATATGTTATTTAAAACACTGATGGTACCACCTTTATGGTGTATTGTAATAGTTTGCATGTTCTTCATGATGGCCCGCCACGATACAACTGAAATATTGTTGAAAGTGGTGTTAAACACCATAACCCTAACCCTCTTCTTGATGGTAGTAGATAGTAAGTCTGATCCCCAGCTTGATCAAACCAAAGAATTACAAAGAATAGAAAATTGGTATTTGCTGCATCTCCTTAAGCATGCAATCTGAAGAAGACCATAGGCTGGTTGTCTACGAGTCACGATAAGTGAGTTTATCGGTAATTTGTGTAGTTTTCCTTTGAAGTGTGTCGATTGATAAAGCTTATCTCAACATACTGGTCGTGATATCAAAATTATTAGGTCAGTCCATATTAGGCATGCGTCAACTACCGCGCATGAATATACTTGTTTTAAAAAAAAGATTGGTTGCGTCATCAAAATCAATGATACGGGAAAAAGTCAATGTCATTTTCGTTACTATCTTAAACAAAGCATTTAGCGTTTGACCATATTATTTCAATAATCAGCATCCCTTAAAACCAAAATGATAGAAAACCAAGAAATAACTACTTTGTAAAGATAGAACATCATTATTTAGGCTTACATTGTATATATACACTGCAATATCTAATGATGATTTAAAATTGAAATCAATCCAATTACCGAAAAGAGCTAAAATTTAATACAACATAGCACTGATCAGTAACAGGGAAGACTCAAATAAAACTTCTGTATTCTGGATATGCAAATATATATACATTTGTTGTACATACACACCCCCCCCCCCCCAAAATCATATATATATTTGCCATTCTTAGTAAAAAAATAAAGACTTTGAGTCGGTGTCTATAATTAACTTTCTAAAATTAATAACATAAAATCTTAAATTCCTTCCGAGTGGGATGAATATTATGGATGTCAATTGATTTGACCTACATTCAGAATGTTTCAGTGAAACGTATTCGATACGGTTTTAGCACAAGTTTTTATGACAAAAATTACTTACCGGTATCATATTCGAACATTATAATTTCCAAAACACACTTAAATCCACCAAAACCATGATAATGTATAACATATGTCAAATAATAAAAAACACATCTTGCCGCCTCGTTAACTAGTTTTTGAATGAATCTTGCGCGTCAGAACCGAATCACATTTACAAAACCAGATCCATCCGCAAAAAAAAATACCCCCCAAAAAAATATCGTTTTAAAGCATTCATTTTATTATTTTTTTGAAAATTAATTATAAATTACCGATAAACAGAATATTAGGCATTTTGTTTTTGGGACTGACTTTATCACGGGGTATATCAGGTTCGTCATTCCGGCTCACCTGATATACCCTGTGATAAAGTCAGTCCCAAAAACAAAATGCCTAATATTCTGTATATATCTACCAGTGGACTGTTGTTTCAATTAGTTCGCATTATAAAAATCTAGTAGAAATCGTCATCTTCTCCATAAAAGTAACCTGTTCTCTTCTTGGTATAGCTGAAAACTTGCTCACTTAACATAAAACATAAATCACTCTCTAAAACATCTATGGCTTAATATTTCAGGTGTTGTAAAAAGAATTATACCAGCTGTAGCATCAACAAATGCTGTTATTGCAGGTTAGTTAGAGCGTGACATTTAATGAGTATTGTCTTTGAGTCAATATGACCTGATATCAGAAATGTCATGGTTTTGTTGAGGTCAGTTGGTTGTTCATTTTGTTGATTTTAGTGGAATTGTTGACCTCCATTGTGTATAGACCGAATAATCTGTCTCCATTGTGTATAGACCGAATAATCTGTCTCTTGTGTGTTTATATTTGTCATTATATATTTCCTTTTTATTATTTGGACATTTATTTTTTTTTCTGCCATCAGTGTGGCAGAAAAAAAAGAGAAAAAAATGAATGTCCAAATAATAAAAAGAAAATATATAATGACAAATATAAACACACAAGAGACAGATTATTCGGTCTACATTGTGTACAGAGTAATAAGTAATAAATTTGATCTTTTAACAATGATTATTATACCTTACCTAATATTTTACTATACATATAAAAGTAATTATCCTGCAATCAGTACATTTGTTGTACAAATATGCTATACGAATAAATTTTTGCTTTATTCGTACTAGACGAATAAACTTTTCGTACTTTACGAATAAACTTTTCAGCCTACGAATAAACTTTCCTGGTACCCGGTAGCTATGTACAGCAGAGGGCGCAATACAAGTATGAAACTGGTACTAATATAACGCGGACCACGAAGAAGACACTCTTGACAACATTTATGAAAGGCGAGGAATGACGCATGTTTCTGTCCTTTTTGTTTAAATCTGACAAATTTTCCGACTTTTTTGACATTGCAGGATAAACACAATATACGTACATTGTCGTTAAATATAAAATTCATTTGTACTCGCTGCGAAACAGGCCTGAAAAGCTCGCCAAAGGCTCGCTATTCTGCCTGTTTCTAAAGCTCGTACAAATAAATTTTATATTTACCGACAATGTACGTATATTGTATATTTATACAATTCAGTTATTTTTCCAAAAAATTGTTGATTAGGGAGACAACCCAATGAACAACCCCCAACATATATAATGTAGAAGGAAACAATAGCCCAGTCTACAACCCCTGACAACCGGAAGTGTGTTGAAAATCAGTCTGGTTCCATAATTGTATTTTCTATACCGGAAATTAATTCTTCTGCAAAACAAAACATTCAACTTATAAACATCTTAGGGTAGTTTCGGTATAATAAAACAGTTATTGCCTTCATATGTGGTGAACATCAAGTTGTCAACCCTCGAGAGTTTGACATATTTCCATGTTCACCTAATATGAAGGCAATAATTATTAATTAAGTCAAGTCTCCCAAGCAAAGTTTGGGAGACTTATTGTTTTTGCTCCGTTTCTTATTATTCTTTTTATTATTATTATTCTTATTCTTATTCTCTTTCTCCTTTCTTTCTGCGGACCATGAACTTCTCCACGGCAGATCTCAGAAACTACTGGACAGAATTTCATGAAACTTGAGTTATAGATATATGTTTCTAGTTTTTAGCTTTGTGGTAAAAGGGGTCAAAGTTATATTTTGAAGTTTTCAAAGGGGGTGGGGGTTACTATAGAATCCTATGGGAAAGTTGAAATTTTGTACATTAATGTTGATAACTTCTAAATGAATAATGATAGAGACATAAAATTTGACTTAGTGATAGGTCACCATTAGAGGAGCAATTCTGCATTTTCAAAATTTTCGAGATGTCTGCCATTTTTAAAATGGCTGCCAAAATATGGGTGGTAAAAATTCAACATTGTCCGATATCATCAAAATTTGATATGTGGGTAGATAATGATGTCCCGAATTGATTCCCAACATTGAAAAATTTCTACCGGTCGCCATATTCAAAATGGCCGCCACAATACCGCAAAAATTCAACATTGTCCGATATCATCAAAATTTGATATGTGGGTAGATAATGATGTCCTGAATTGATTCCCGGCATTGACAAATTTCTACCGGTCACCATTTTTAAAATGGTTGCCACAATACCGCAAAAATTCAACATTGTCCGATATTAACAAAATTTGATATGTGGGTAGATAATGATGTCCCGAATTGATTCCTGACATCGAAAAATTTCTACCGGTCGCCATTTTCAAAATGGCCACAATACCACACAAATTCAACATTGTCCGATTTCAACGACATTTCATATGTGGGTAGATTATGATGTCCCGAATTGATTCCTGACATCGAAAAATTTCTACCGGTCACCATTTTCAAAATGGCCACCACAATACCACACAAATTCAACATTGTTCAATTTCAACGTCCTGAATTGATTCCCGACATTGAAAAATTTCTACCGGTCTCCATTTTCAAAATGGCCACCACAATGCCGCAAAAATTCAACATTGTTCGATTTCAAAGGTAGCTTTTAATTTATTTTTTAAACCGGTTGTCAGTGGCTGGTTTGGGAGACTTCATATATTGTTTCTGGATCAGTATGAACTGATATCAGTATTTTTTTGTATTAGACTTATGTCTTGGTCTTTTTTTTTGTGTTCAATGGTTTTGGGTGAGAGGTGTGAATTCTTTTGTTGATATATGTGGAATTGTTGACCTTCACTGTTTAAACTTTCTTTTCATAAATATGGTAGAGATGGAAAGAAATGCATGGTTTATTAATATTTCTTGTTAGTTTCACACATAGTAATAAGTAATAAATTTTACATTCTATATTACAGTCAAACCTGTATAAAGAAGTCGCTTTTGGGACAAAGAAAATGTGTCCTTATAAAACAGGTGACCTCTTGAAAGAGGTTCAATTCATATGAAATTTTCTATGACAGGACAAGAAAAAGGTGACTTAATACAGGTGACTACATGGGCAGGTTTGACTGTATATAAATTTCTTTACATGCTGAAAAAATCATGTAAAAATATTTCAACGTAAAATCATGATGAAATATGTAAAATTACATTATGACATCACAAGTTAGGTTTAATATTTTATAGTCTGTATACAAATAAAACAAAATGTTATTGACACCTCAAATATTTTTTTTATCAATTTGTCTATTTTAAAATAGATTGTTGATTGGTCAATTTGATAAAAGAGCACGAGCTAAGAGCTGTTGTCTGATTGTCACTATCTTTCATATGATTAGATAAGATTGAAAAGACCTGACCTGATAGGACTTCATGGGTTAGGGTTATGGTGTTTAATGCCACTTTCAACAATATTTCAGTTATATCGTGGCAGTCAGTTTTATTGGTGGACGAAACTGGAGTACCCGGAGAAAACTACTGACCTGCCGCAAGTCACTGACAAACTTTATCGCACAATATTGTATCGAGTGCTGAGCCTGAAGGGATTTGAACTCACAACACCAGTGGTAATAGGCACTGATTGCATAGTTAGTTATAAATCCAACTACCATACGATTATGATCACAGTCACAACGGCCCCTGACAAGACTTCATATAGGATGTTGGTAGTGTATCACAAAATGAACAAAATAAAATCCAACAACATCCAATTGTAGTAAGATTATATAAATATACATATACATTGTATATCATATTGTTATTGTACTATTTTGTAACATGTCAGAGAAATTTATTTCAGCTGCATGTTCTACAGAAATATTTAAAATAGCTACAAGGTAAGACTAGCAAAATACACTGTAAATATAGTGAAGCATGTTTTAAAAGATACTGATAGGAATGAATTTGATTGTGAATTGTAATCACTGGGTTTGTTTTTGTTTTTTTTATCTCATCTGTAAATATGAACTTTATGTGGGGGGGAGGGGGTATTTTCATTCACTTCCCAGTAAACAGAAATTAGCTAAAATTGTCTGCAGAGTGAATGCTTTAAGTAGATATTTACAGGAAATTAAGATGGATAGAAGAAAAATGTCTGTGAAGTTGAAATCACAACAGATACCGGTACACACTCTAATTTCTGTATAGTATACTAGAATCCGAAATTTTACTGCCTTCATGTTCATGTTTCAGTAAGAGTATTGTCAAATGAATGTCAACAAATGACAGACACTTGTTTTGTTTCACCGTACATTGTATTTATATTTATTTGTCCGTCGGTCACAAAAGTATGTATGTGCAAATCCTCCTACATTTTCCACATAATTCCTTAAAACTTTGCATACCTGCTTATTACCATATGAACAATCATATTTTGTTTTATCGGACCATTTTTGAAGGAGTTATTGCCCTTTTTGACCTGTTTTTCCATTAAAAATCTTTAATTGTAAGTTACGTGCAGCAGATCAATGGTTTTCTCTGAGTATTTCAGTTTCCTCTACCACTAAAACAGATATCCTCTATACAACTAAAAATGTTGTTGAAAGTGACATTAAACACATATAATTTATAGCCCTTATTCCAACTATTAAAGAATTTTTATATTTTTACTTTCAGTTGTTGTCTGCCCCTGAATAACTATATGAATTTCAGTGATATAGATGGTATATATACTTATGCATTTGAAGCAATGAAAAAGGTATGTTCTGTTTAAAAATTATTATTTTCCATTAAGAGTGAAATTTCCTTCAAGTTTTAAACTCATTTTTGTTGATATATAGAAATTGCAGCCTGATTTCAATATTCATATCCATGTTATTTGAGGTCCTGGGGCTGTCGTGGTTGTGATCATATGGTAGTTGGATGTACAACTACCTGTGCAATCAGTGCCTATCACCACTAAAGTTGTACGTTCGAACCGCGTTCATGACGAGGTGTACTCGATACAACATTATGTGATAAAGTTTGTTGGTGGTTTTCTCCAGGTACTCCGGTTTCCTCCACCAATAAAACCTGACCACCATGATATAGCTGAAATATTGTTGAAAGTGGCATTAAACACCATAACCCTAATCCTTTTAATTCTTTGATTTGCCCTGTAGTCAGTTGCACATATTTCTTTCTCAGTAGACATACTCAGCATCTATTTTTTTTACGTTTTCATAGTTTAAGCACTTCATCGTGACTGCAAGAGTGAGAGTCGGCAAAGTACATGTTCTACTTCTACCAATTACTGACCACCTTCAACAATTTGAGGATTATGTCATGTTGTCCAAATTTCTTTATTGCAGAATTACTATGTATCAAATCACTATATAAATACATTTTTATGTACCTGTAACAATATTCAGCAATTTCATTGGAGCATGAAAACCAATTCATCAACTTTTTATGTTCGATATAATCAGGATTACTAAATATTGAAGTACATATGTATTAATAATTTGTTTTCAATTGAATGTGCAACAATTATACATAGATATATAATGATATGCACACTTTGATCATCTGCCCTTATGTGAATACTAATGCCCTTCAGACCACAATATACATCCTAATAAAACTGACTGTTTTAACACCATTACCCTAACCCTAACAATATAAATCACATCAACTCATGAAAGGTCCATTTTCTGCTCTTAAAGCTGACCGTACGTACATTGAAACTAATATATACAAATATTTGTTTACAGGAAGATTGTATAGCTTGTACCAATATACCAAAGACATTAAAATTCTCTGATGGTGACAAGCTACAAGATATATTAACATATTTAATAGACAGCAAAGAATTGTAAGTAAAAACATTAAAATTCTCTGATGGTGACAAGCTACAAGATATATTAACATATTTAATAGACAGCCAAGAATTGTAAGTAAAAATATTAAAATTCTCTGATGGTGACAAGCTACAAGATATATTAACATATTTAATAGACAGCCAAGAATTGTAAGTAAAAACATTAAAATTCTCTGATGGTGACAAGCTACAAGATATATTAACATATTTAATAGACAGCCAAGAATTGTAAGTAAAAACATTAAAATTCTCTGATGGTGACAAGCTACAAGATATATTAACATATTTAATAGACAGCCATGAATTGTAAGTAAAAACATGAAAATTCTCTGATGGTGACAAGCTACAAGATATATTAACATATTTAATAAACAGCCAAGAATTGTAAGTAAAAACATGAAAATTCTCTGATGGTGACAAGCTACAAGATATATTAACATATTTAATAGACAGCCAAGAATTGTAATTAAAAACAATAAAATTCTCAGATGGTGACAAGCTACAAGATATATTAACATATTTAATAGACAGCCAAGAATTGTAATTAAAAACATTAAAATTCTCAGATGGTGACAAGCTACAAGATATATTAACATATTTAATAGACAGCCAAGAATTGTAATTAAAAACAATAAAACTCTCTGATGGTGACAAGCTACAAGATATATTAGCATATTTATTTAATAGACAGCCAAGAATTGTAATTAAAAACATTAAAATTCTCTGATGGTGACAAGCTACAAGATATATTAACATATTTAATAGACAGCCAAGAATTGTAATTAAAAACATGAAAATTCTCTGATGGTGACAAGCTACAAGATATATTAACATATTTAATAGACAGCCAAGAATTGTAATTAAAAACATTAAAATTCTCTGATGGTGACAAGCTATAAGATATATTAATATATTTAATAGACAGCCAAGAATTGTAATTAAAAACATGGAAATTCTCTGATGGTGACAAGCTACAAGATATATTAACATATTTAATAGACAGCCAAGAATTGTAATTAAAAACATGAAAATTCTCTGATGGTGACAAGCTACAAGATATATTAACATATTTAATAGACAGCCAAGAATTGTAAGTAAAAATATGAAAATTCTCTGATGGTGACAAGCTACAAGATATATTAACATATTTAATAGACAGCCAAGAATTGTAATTAAAAACATGAAAATTCTCTGATGGTGACAAGCTACAAGATATATTAACATATTTAATAGACAGCCAAGAATTGTAAGTAAAAACATGAAAATTCTCTGATGGTGACAAGCTACAAGATATATTAACATATTTAATAGACAGCCAAGAATTGTAATTAAAAACATGAAAATTCTCTGATGGTGACAAGCTACAAGATATATTAACATATTTAATAGACAGCCAAGAATTGTAATTAAAAACATTAAAATTCTCTGATGGTGACAAGCTACAAGATATATTAACATATTTAATAGACAGCCAAGAATTGTAATTAAAAACATGAAAATTCTCTGATGGTGACAAGCTACAAGATATATTAACATATTTAATAAACAGCCAAGAATTGTAATTCAAAACATGAAAATTCTCTGATGGTGACAAGCTACAAGATATATTAACATATTTAATAGACAGCCAAGAATTGTAAGTAAAAACATTAAAATTCTCTGATGGTGACAAGCTACAAGATATATTAATATATTTAATAGACAGCCAAGAATTGTAAGTAAAAACAATAAAATTCTCTGATGGTGACAAGCTACAAGATATATTAACATATTTAATAGACAGCCAAGAATTATAAGTAAAAACATTAAAATATTCTGATGGTGACAAGCTACAAGATATATTAACATATTTATTTAATAGACAGCCAAGAATTGTAATTAAAAACATTAAAATTCTCTGATGGTGACAAGCTACAAGATATATTAACATATTTAATAGACAGCCAAGAATTGTAATTAAAAACATTAAAATTCTCTGATGGTGACAAGCTACAAGATATATTAACATATTTAATAGACAGCCAAAAATTGTAATTAAAAACATTAAAATTCTCTGATGGTGACAAGCTACAAGATATATTAACATATTTAATAGACAGCCAAGAATTGTAAGTAAAAACATTAAAATTCTCTGATGGTGACAAGCTACAAGATATATTAACATATTTAATAGACAGCCAAGAATTGTAATTAAAAACATGAAAATTCTCTGATGGTGACAAGCTACAAGATATATTAACATATTTAATAGACAGCCAAGAATTGTAAGTAAAAACATTAAAATTCTCTGATGGTGACAAGCTACAAGATATATTAACATATTTAATAGACAGCCAAGAATTGTAAGTAAAAACAATAAAATTCTCTGATGGTGACAAGCTACAAGATATATTAACATATTTAATAGACAGCCAAGAATTGTAAGTAAAAACATTAAAATTCTCTGATGGTGACAAGCTACAAGATATATTAACATATTTAATAGACAGCCAAGAATTGTAATTAAAAACAATAAAACTCTCTGATGGTGACAAGCTACAAGATATATTAACATATTTAATAGACAGCCAAGAATTGTAAGTAAAAACAATAAAATTCTCTGATGGTGACAAGCTACAAGATATATTAACATATTTATTTAATAGACAGCCAAGAATTGTAATTAAAAACATTAAAATTCTCTGATGGTGACAAGCTACAAGATATATTAACATATTTAATAGACAGCCAAGAATTGTAATTAAAAACATGAAAATTCTCTGATGGTGACAAGCTACAAGATATATTAGCATATTTATTTAATAGACAGCCAAGAATTGTAATTAAAAACATTAAAATTCTCTGATGGTGACAAGCTACAAGATATATTAACATATTTAATAGACAGCCAAGAATTGTAAGTAAAAACATGAAAATTCTCTGATGGTGACAAGCTACAAGATATATTAACATATTTAATAGACGGCCAAGAATTGTAATTAAAAACATGAAAATTCTCTGATGGTGACAAGCTACAAGATATATTAACATATTTAATAGACAGCCAAGAATTGTAATTCAAAACATGAAAATTCTCTGATGGTGACAAGCTACAAGATATATTAACATATTTAATAGACAGCCAAGAATTGTAATTCAAAACATGAAAATTCTCTGATGGTGACAAGCTACAAGATATATTAACATATTTAACAGACAGCCAAGAATTGTAAGTAAAAACATTAAAATTCTCTGATGGTGACAAGCTACAAGATATATTAATATATTTAATAGACAGCCAAGAATTGTAAGTAAAAACATTAAAATTCTCTGATGGTGACAAGCTACAAGATATATTAACATATTTAATAGACAGCCAAGAATTGTAAGTAAAAACCTGAAAATTCTCTGATGGTGACAAGCTACAAGATATATTAACATATTTAATAGACAGCCAAGAATTGTAATTAAAAACAATAAAACTCTCTGATGGTGACAAGCTACAAGATATATTAACATATTTAATAGACAGCCAAGAATTGTAAGTAAAAACAATAAAATTCTCTGATGGTGCCAAGCTACAAGATATATTAACATATTTATTTAATAGACAGCCAAGAATTGTAATTAAAAACATTAAAATTCTCTGATGGTGACAAGCTACAAGATATATTAACATATTTAATAGACAGCCAAGAATTGTAATTAAAAACATTAAAATTCTCTGATGGTGACAAGCTACAAGATATATTAACATATTTAATAGACAGCCAAGAATTGTAATTAAAAACATTAAAATTCTCTGATGGTGACAAGCTACAAGATATATTAACATATTTAATAGACAGCCAAGAATTGTAATTAAAAACATTAAAATTCTCTGATGGTGACAAGCTACAAGATATATTAACATATTTAATAGACAGCCAAGAATTGTAATTAAAAACATTAAAATTCTCTGATGGTGACAAGCTACAAGATATATTAACATATTTAATAGACAGCCAAGAATTGTAATTAAAAACATTAAAATTCTCTGATGGTGACAAGCTACAAGATATATTAACATATTTAATAGACAGCCAAGAATTGTAATTCAAAACATGAAAATTCTCTGATGGTGACAAGCTACAAGATATATTAACATATTTAATAGACAGCCAAGAATTGTAAGTAAAAACATTAAAATTCTCTGATGGTGACAAGCTACAAGATATATTAATATATTTAATAGACAGCCAAGAATTGTAAGTAAAAACAATAAAATTTTCTGATGGTGACAAGCTACAAGATATATTAACATATTTATTTAATAGACAGCCAAGAATTGTAATTAAAAACATTAAAATTCTCTGATGGTGACAAGCTACAAGATATATTAACATATTTAATAGACAGCCATGAATTGTAATTAAAAACATTAAAATTCTCTGATGGTGACAAGCTACAAGATATATTAACATATTTAATAGACAGCCAAGAATTGTAATTAAAAACATTAAAATTCTCTGATGGTGACAAGCTACAAGATATATTAACATATTTAATAGACAGCCAAGAATTGTAAGTAAAAACATTAAAATTCTCTGATGGTGACAAGCTACAAGATATATTAACATATTTAATAGACAGCCAAGAATTGTAATTAAAAACATGAAAATTCTCTGATGGTGACAAGCTACAAGATATATTAACATATTTAATAGACAGCCAAGAATTGTAAGTAAAAACATTAAAATTCTCTGATGGTGACAAGCTACAAGATATATTAACATATTTAATAGACAGCCAAGAATTGTAAGTAAAAACAATAAAATTCTCTGATGGTGACAAGCTACAAGATATATTAACATATTTAATAGACAGCCAAGAATTGTAAGTAAAAACATGAAAATTCTCTGATGGTGACAAGCTACAAGATATATTAACATATTTAATAGACAGCCAAGAATTGTAAGTAAAAACATTAAAATTCTCTGATGGTGACAAGCTACAAGACATATTAACATATTTAATAGACAGCCAAGAATTGTAAGTAAAAACCTGAAAATTCTCTGATGGTGACAAGCTACAAGATATATTAACATATTTAATAGACAGCCAAGAATTGTAATTAAAAACAATAAAACTCTCTGATGGTGACAAGCTACAAGATATATTAACATATTTAATAGACAGCCAAGAATTGTAAGTAAAAACAATAAAATTCTCTGATGGTGACAAGCTACAAGATATATTAACATATTTATTTAATAGACAGCCAAGAATTGTAATTAAAAACATTAAAATTCTCTGATGGTGACAAGCTACAAGATATATTAACATATTTAATAGACAGCCAAGAATTGTAATTAAAAACATGAAAATTCTCTGATGGTGACAAGCTACAAGATATATTAGCATATTTATTTAATAGACAGCCAAGAATTGTAATTAAAAACATTAAAATTCTCTGATGGTGACAAGCTACAAGATATATTAACATATTTAATAGACAGCCAAGAATTGTAATTAAAAACAATAAAATTCTCTGATGGTGACAAGCTACAAGATATATTAGCATATTTATTTAATAGACAGCCAAGAATTGTAATTAAAAACATTAAAATTCTCTGATGGTGACAAGCTACAAGATATATTAACATATTTAATAGACAGCCAAGAATTGTAATTAAAAACATTAAAATTCTCTGATGGTGACAAGCTACAAGATATATTAACATATTTAATAGACAGCCAAGAATTGTAATTAAAAACATGAAAATTCTCTGATGGTGACAAGCTACAAGATATATTAACATATTTAATAGACAGCCAAGAATTGTAAGTAAAAACATGAAAATTCTCTGATGGTGACAAGCTACAAGATATATTAACATATTTAATAGACAGCCAAGAATTGTAAGTAAAAACATTAAAATTCTCTGATGGTGACAAGCTACAAGATATATTAATATATTTAATAGACAGCCAAGAATTGTAAGTAAAAACAATAAAATTCTCTGATGGTGACAAGCTACAAGATATATTAACATATTTAATAGACAGCCAAGAATTGTAAGTAAAAACATGAAAATTCTCTGATGGTGACAAGCTGCAAGATATATTAACATATTTAATAGACAGCCAAGAATTGTAAGTAAAAACATGAAAATTCTCTGATGGTGACAAGCTACAAGATATATTAACATATTTAATAGACAGCCAAGAATTGTAAGTAAAAACAATATAATTCTCTGATGGTGACAAGCTACAAGATATATTAACATATTTAATAGACAGCCAAGAATTGTAAGTAAAAACATGAAAATTCTCTGATGGAGACAAGCTACAAGATATATTAACATATTTAATAGACAGCCAAGAATTGTAAGTAAAAACATGAAAATTCTCTGATGGTGACAAGCTACAAGATATATTAATATATTTAATAGACAGCCAAGAATTGTAAGTAAAAACATTAAAATTCTCTGATGGTGACAAGCTACAAGATATATTAACATATTTAATAGACAGCCAAGAATTGTAAGTAAAAACAACAAAATTCTCTGATGGTGACAAGCTACAAGATATATTAACATATTTAATAGACAGCCAAGAATTGTAAGTAAAAACATGAAAATTCTCTGATGGTGACAAGCTACAAGATATATTAACATATTTAATAAACAGCCAAGAATTGTAAGTAAAAACATTAAAATTCTCTGATGGTGACAAGCTACAAGATATATTAACATATTTAATAGACAGCCAAGAATTGTAAGTAAAAACATGAAAATTCTCTGATGGTGACAAGCTACAAGATATATTAACATATTTAATAGACAGCCAAGAATTGTAATTAAAAACATTAAAATTCTCTGATGGTGACAAGCTACAAGATATATTAACATATTTAATAGACAGCCAAGAATTGTAAGTAAAAACATGAAAATTCTCTGATGGTGACAAGCTACAAGATATATTAACATATTTAATAAACAGCCAAGAATTGTAAGTAAAAACATTAAAATTCTCTGATGGTGACAAGCTACAAGATATATTAACATATTTAATAGACAGCCAAGAATTGTAAGTAAAAACATGAAAATTCTCTGATGGTGACAAGCTACAAGATATATTAACATATTTAATAGACAGCCAAGAATTGTAATTAAAAACATTAAAATTCTCTGATGGTGACAAGCTACAAGATATATTAACATATTTAATAGACAGCCAAGAATTGTAAGTAAAAACAATAAAATTCTCTGATGGTGACAAGCTACAAGATATATTAACATATTTAATAGACAGCCAAGAATTGTAAGTAAAAACATTAAAATTCTCTGATGGTGACAAGCTACAAGATATATTAACATATTTAATAGACAGCCAAGAATTGTAAGTAAAAACATGAAAATTCTCTGATGGTGACAAGCTACAAGATATATTAACATATTTAATAGACAGCCAAGAATTGTAATTAAAAACATTAAAATTCTCTGATGGTGACAAGCTACAAGATATATTAACATATTTAATAGACAGCCAAGAATTGTAAGTAAAAACATTAAAATTCTCTGATGGTGACAAGCTACAAGATATATTAACATATTTAATAGACAGCCAAGAATTGTAAGTAAAAACAACAAAATTCTCTGATGGTGACAAGCTACAAGATATATTAACATATTTAATAGACAGCCAAGAATTGTAAGTAAAAACATGAAAATTCTCTGATGGTGACAAGCTACAAGATATATTAACATATTTAATAAACAGCCAAGAATTGTAAGTAAAAACATTAAAATTCTCTGATGGTGACAAGCTACAAGATATATTAACATATTTAATAGACAGCCAAGAATTGTAAGTAAAAACATGAAAATTCTCTGATGGTGACAAGCTACAAGATATATTAACATATTTAATAGACAGCCAAGAATTGTAATTAAAAACATTAAAATTCTCTGATGGTGACAAGCTACAAGATATATTAACATATTTAATAGACAGCCAAGAATTGTAAGTAAAAACATGAAAATTCTCTGATGGTGACAAGCTACAAGATATATTAACATATTTAATAAACAGCCAAGAATTGTAAGTAAAAACATTAAAATTCTCTGATGGTGACAAGCTACAAGATATATTAACATATTTAATAGACAGCCAAGAATTGTAAGTAAAAACATGAAAATTCTCTGATGGTGACGAGCTACAAGATATATTAACATATTTAATAGACAGCCAAGAATTGTAATTAAAAACATTAAAATTCTCTGATGGTGACAAGCTACAAGATATATTAACATATTTAATAGACAGCCAAGAATTGTAAGTAAAAACATGAAAATTCTCTGATGGTGACAAGCTACAAGATATATTAACATATTTAATAAACAGCCAAGAATTGTAAGTAAAAACATTAAAATTCTCTGATGGTGACAAGCTACAAGATATATTAACATATTTAATAGACAGCCAAGAATTGTAAGTAAAAACATGAAAATTCTCTGATGGTGACAAGCTACAAGATATATTAACATATTTAATAGACAGCCAAGAATTGTAATTAAAAACATTAAAATTCTCTGATGGTGACAAGCTACAAGATATATTAACATATTTAATAGACAGCCAAGAATTGTAAGTACACACATTAAAATTCTCAGACAGTGATAAATTACAAGATGAATTTGAATATTTTTTTATAATTTGTGCCAGATCCGTTTGTCTTGTTTATAGCAAATTAATATGTCTAACTTAAACTAATATACCTGGAAAAATTTTGCAAGTATTTTTTAACCTCAGCCTATTACATGTAGTAGGAACACCTCCTCAGAAATATATTTAAACTCCAAAAATTCTGACCTATAGGCCAGTATGTACAGTGTTATTATAGTCAAGCACACTTATCATGCATATTTTTTTCTTGTAAACTTTTGTTTCACTATTTGCATTTTCTTTTTTTTAGTCAGATGAAATCTCCAGGAATTACGACCTCTTTAAACGGCAAAAATAAAACATTATACATGCAGACAGTAAAATCAATAGAGGAAAAAACTAGACAAAATCTGAAGAAGACATTAAATGGTAAATATTTACATTATAAAAAAGTAAAAAGAATTTGGTGTCAGAAGAGAGAGGACATTTTAGTTATTTGTGCTTTTATGAAAGGTAAAATAAAATAATTCAAGATGACCATCATTACTCAAAATTGAATTTCATCTCCAAAAACTTTTTCTAGATTTATATGCAGATATTTTCATCATAATATGTCATCATATATCACTATATCATCATAATAACAGATTTATAAACATTTATGATTCTTTGTGTTTTTCTGTGAAATTTGTATTGGATCTTTGAACTATATTACAGAGAAATCTTTCTAATCAGAACTTCCTTGGGACCAACTTTTGTGTTCAGAATAGACAGGAGTTCAGTTTATACAGATTAAATTAACAAAGAGTTCGTACATTGGGATTTTATTGATAAAGTTCGGTTGTACTGAATTCTGTTTTATATAGGGTTCGGTTTAGACAGATTTCACTGTATAAGATAATGTTGCATAAGCACTGGGAAGAAAAAGTTTTACAGTAATGATAAGCAATATATATGCACTGAAACACAAAAATTTGAAATTTCCTGCCCTCTTTTGGGCCCCCTTTTATATCAAAAACGGTAATAGTTACATAATAACGCTCTGCATTTTTCTGAAAGTGATTTTCCTAAGGAATTCATTACAAAAACCATATCGAACTCACATGAAAAATAAGCTCTCTGTATACAAATAACAGAAACATCTATTTTTACACCTTAGAGCCTCTTGTTTGAAAACGGATATGGTTACAATACCCAAAATGAATACCAACCTTTATTCGGTGCCAGAGATTGTTGTGTTCAACATTTAGAAGGGTCCATCAACTACAGCTTAAGCTATCGCACAAAAACCATTCTGTCTACAAATAGACAAAAACAACATCCATATCCTTTCTTACTAAATGCATCTGCTAGTGGACAGTTCATGGCAGAAATGTGTGTAATGAGGAAAATAATGTAGCCCCAGCCTCCTAATAACTTTGTTTCCAGACTCCGTCAGGCCATCATGTTATACCCATGTTGTACTGCAGACCTCATATGTTACATGTACATTTTAAATCTGCACATGTACTCATGAAAATGAGTGAGAAAAGCAGCTAGTCTAGTGCTAATCAGACATCTTCATCATTTCATAGAATATAACTTGCTCTCATCATTAGAAAGCTGAAAAATTGATTGCTCATTTGGTGTTAAACAACAATCACTCACTCGTTCTAAACTTGTTGATATACAGTGTTCTGATTAAAACAAATTTGGAATATGATTTTAAAACTCGTACATGAATGTTTGATGACCGTAGGCCATTATCAGCAGTTGGAAGCTTCTAATTTTATATTTTTGTCATAAGTGAATTTTATTCTTTCCTTTTTTTTCCAGAGCTTGGTTTACACGATGGACAAGAAGTTTACATAGCAGATCCTACCACTCCAAATACAATTACATTTAAACTGACTTTAGGATGTAATATGGAATAATTTATATTCAATGTCATAACTCAAAAGTTTAATGTAGTACAGTAGAACTTATGCAATCTGACACCTAAGTTTTCCGACGTCCTGTGAATCCAACTAAAATTTATAATCCCATAGTATTTCTGTTAACCAAAATAAAACCAGAGTATTCCGACATCCTGTACAATCCTTACACATTTCCATGGTCCCTTGGTGTGTCGGATTAGACAGGTTCAAGGTACTAGTAATGTAATACTAGTAATGTTTATCATTTGTCACTAGATATGTTCATTCTGGTAGATATTTTACCATACCTTAATGTCAGAACTATTGCAAGGGTCGACATTAACATTTTTATCAGCTTGTCCATTCGGACTAGTAGCTCCAAGTTTTAGTTGTCCGACAGCAGGAAATACTTGCACAAATTTTCTGATTGATGAAACTAGATAGTGATAAAAAAAAATTATAAAGCAATTTCTGTTTGGTCAACAAAAATATCCTATGCAATATTTGAATAGGGAAGATCCAATACATCTTTGATGAAATTGGTGGTTAAATGTTTTTAACCACAAAATTTAGGGGGAAAAAAAGAACAACTTGCTACCGAAGAATTTTGCACCATTTTGTAAAAAAATTGTGTTTTTATTTACTTTGTTCACTTGTCCGATCAGACAAGTAACAGACATCATTCACTAGCGAGAACCAAACTTTTACTTGTGTCAGCTAACAGACTTCTGCTAATGTCAAGCCCTGTATTTTTTGCCACAAGATAGACAGGTTTACAACTCAAAGTCAAGACTGGGATGTGAAGAGCAAATTTATATGTTGCAAATGTAGAATTGATTTTAAAAGTCTCCATTCTACACAGCTCTTTTTAACTGCAATGATTAATATATTTTAACTGAGATTTACAACGACTAGGATATGAAGGGTGGTCAACATTCCTATGTTGCAATGTAGAAGAGAGATTTTTTAAATTTACTGTGTGATAGGTGTTGCTTTTTAACTGTGCTTTGCCAAGAATATTTTGTAATCACTTTATTGTATAGTTTATGCTTAGAAGTGATATATCACTTGAACTTCAAAAAATCATCTGCAATGAATAATATAAGAAAAAGTTGATGATGTTGGCAAGATCACAAATTTGTCACAATAAAAATGCATTAGTTATTAGATACATAGTGAATGCAATAAATTGCTGAAAATCAAGAGGCTGTCATGATCGTATGGTAGTTGGATTTACCACTACCTATGCAATCAGTACATACTCACCACTAATGTTATGAGTTTCAATCCTACTCATGGTGATGTATTCTTGATACAACTTTATGTAATAAAGGTTTCATTGAATTGCGACAGGTCGGTGGTTTTCTTCGGGTACTTCGGTTTCCTCCACCAATAAAACTGATTGCCACCATATAACTGAGGTATTGTTGAAAGTGGCATTAAACACCATAGACCTAACCTTAATCCCTTGAAAATCAATTTCTGGAATGTTCAACTTTTGTAGGTCAGAGTAAATTCTACATCTGGTGCTTACATATTTCATTAGTTGTTCTAGCTTAAATTTAAAAACACTGATCTTGTAATTAAGCTTTTTGTCTCAAGAGTACAAGTATTAGACACTGTATCAATATTTATTCCACAATGTCACTTGGAGAAAAATAGTGTCAATGGGTGGGTGTGGTCGAGTGGTCTAGGGCGCTGGACGTAAGGCTAAGCGAATGGTGCTGCAGTGTATCAATGGTGTGGGTTCAAATCCCGTCGAGGGAAGAACAAAAATTTGACAGCTCTAAAATCTAATTCTAACACTGTTTGGTTTAATTTTCAGACGTATATTTAATAATATATATATATATCAAGAGAAAGCTTCCAATGCCAAAGTCAGCAAAATGTAAATAAAGCAGTTTATATTTTGGTGAACAGTTTTCACTTTAATATTGTGCTGTTTCTGGATGTAGGACTACCTAACAATTTCTCTGTACCATTCTTTATTGGATGGCAGACAACTATAGATCGACAAAAGTGGCTTTGTCAGGCTACTTAAATCTTTTACTTTCATTGACAATACAAAATCAAAAACTCTCATGAAAAAAGGAGATCTTGTATTGCAATGCTATCCACCCTCTTTGAACACTCCATCACAATTGGCATAAAAAATATCAAAGGCTTAGATTTCCTTGAAAATATGAAGTTGCTTTCTTTCTTTCTCTTTGATATCATGTTGTTGTTCATTGAGGTAAATACAGGTAATTAGGAATAAACAACCCATTTTAATGCCTTTTTACTATTAGGCTAAACGACCAGTTGATAAACTTCTCACCAAGGATGGATTGCATCGCAATATGAGATCCCATTTTACTGGGTTTAGACAGAATTTTAATTTATTTAGGCTTTGTATTAAACAGATTTTAATAAGTGATATTTTGACAGAAAGTGTATATATATATATATATATATAAACGTCTGAAAAAGTAGCCAACGTATGAACATACGAGATGTCGGATCGGAAACAAGTGTTAACGATACTGTGCAAACAAACAAAAATGATAAATAAACGTCTAAAATGTTAGCACAACGATATCAAAAAAAGATGTTAAAATGTAACAAAAATAACTAAGTCTACAAAAAGACTATAATTATTATTAAATCGACGAATATTTCGCTTGACCGACAAGCTACTTTGTTGTCTGACCTGAACTATTGTTGAAAGTGGCATTAAACACCATAAACCAACCAACCAAACCGTTGTCCAAGAGAAGGTGTCAAATGTGAAAATTAGGCAATGCTACACTCCCGGAATTAAGGGGATGTTTTTTCCACCTTTCACATGTTTGACAAATTTTTGTGGAAGGATTTGATTCAATCTTTCTTGTCAACAAGTGCGTCTTCCCAATCAAAGCTGATGTTCACCATCATAAGCAGTCTCCTTCATCACAACAATTATTTTTCTCAATCATTTTCATTGCTTTCATTTGGAGCATGGTAATTGATATGAATCGTTTTACCATGTAGAATACCCTTCTGGTAAAACTAATGATTAATGTACCTCCTTTAAGATGTAAGACTGAACTAGTCAATGAGCGATTTGCACAAATTTTTGGCATTTCTATCACAGGACAAAGTAAATATCTCACATTTCCTATTTGTTTATGTATAAATGTGGATGTATTTAGAACTAAAATAGGGTGATCCACAGCAATGACAATCTTTGATTTTTCTAAGAATACCCACGAGTGGTACCCTCCTGATAAGGGGCCGTCGTGGCCGTGATCGTATGCTAATTGGATTGATAACTACCTATGCAATCAGTGCCTATCACCACTAACGTTGTGAGTTTGAATCCCGTTCATGGTGAAGTGTACTGGATACAACATTATGTGATCAAGTTTGTCAGTGACATGTGACAGGTCAGTGGTTTTCTCTGGGTACTTCTGTTTCCTCTACCAATAAAACTGACCACCACGAAATATTGTTAAAAGTAGCATTAAGTACTATAACCCTACATCTAACCCTAACTCCTCTGATGAAGTGGTGTGAAATCAATCTTCTTCATAACCTCCTTCATACTTCCTTAACTGAAAAGTTATGATTGAGGACATTCTCAGCCGTGTAGTTATCAGGTCCTTTTACGACAATGTATTGTGGAAAAAAATATGGATGCATTAATGAATTTTAGTGAATAATGTATTTGAAGTGAAAATTTAAGAATATTTGTAACTAAAATTACAAAAAATTACACAAAAAGGGGTGTGTGCTTTACTCAAGAGATTGTGTGAATTGTACTTCAAGATGTAATGGGGGACGTTGTGGTCGTGGTCGTGATTGTATCGTAGTTGGATTTACAACTACTTGTGCAATTAGTGCCTATCACCACTAAGGTTGTGGGTTCGAATACCGCTCGGGCAAGGTGTACTCGATACAACATTATGTGATAAAGTTTGTCAGTGACTTGTGACAGGTCAGTGGTTTTCTCTGGGTACTCTGGTTTCCTCCACCAATAAAACCGACTGCCACAATATAACTGGAATATTGTTGAAAGTGGCATTAAGCACCATAAAACCAACTAAAACCAATCAAAATGTAATTTCCATATAAAAATAAAATGAAACACAACGACCTACAGCAGAGAAATAATTTTATCTGGAAATGATAGAATTACGATGAATTACAATGAAATTGTTAGAGAAAAACAGCAACATAGACAGAAAATATTATAGTTTCTAAGTTTTAAAAAATATACCTCACATGTTTGATTATTTGTATACTCAATACTCTTACTTTTAGAGACATATAAAATCAAAACATTTTAAAATTACATCGAAACACAACAGAATGTTAAAAATAACATTGAAACACAACAGAATGTTAAAAATGACTTCGAAACACTACAGAATGTTAAAAATAACATTGAAACACAACAGAATGTTAAAAATGACTTCGAAACACTACAGAATGTTAAAAATAACATTAAAACACAACAGAATACTAAAAGTCCAAGTGCGAATATATATTAAGTAATGAGAAAAAGAAATGATATTCTTTTCAGCGATCATGGATAACTTTGTCCTTTGTGGCTGTTGAATAATATTTCTGGATATTTATTTTTCAATCTTTGATTTTATTGTTTCTTCCACTTCATGTTTGATTTGATCAACATGACTCTTCTTGTTGGTTACTTTCTCAACATGACTCTTCTTGTTGGTTACTTTCTCAACATGACTCTTCTTGTTGGTTACTTTCTCAACATGACTCTTCTTGTTGGTTACTTTCTCAACATGACTCTTCTTGTTGGCTACTTTCTCAACATGACTCTTCTTGTTGGTTACTTTCTCAACATCAGATTTTTTCCCAGCTGTTTTAGTTGTTAATTCTGATTTTTTATGCTTCAGGTTCTTTCTTGTGTGTTTTCCCCTTTTGAGCTCGGCAGCTTTCTTATCTTTTGTTGCTTTGTTCAACCCTAGTGCTGATAGAAAAGCCCTCTTGTCTGAAATAAACATTTAATGTTCCAGTATATAAGATATTTGTTAAAAGTTAAATATGGTGATGGTCAGTTTTATTGTTGGAGAAAACCACCGACCTGTTGTAAGTTACTGACTAACTTTATCACATAAAGTTGTATCCAGTTCACCTCTCCATGAGCGTGATTCGAACCTGCAACTTTAGTGATTATAGGCACTGATATAGGTATTTGTAAGCCCAACTACCATATGACCATGATCACGACGGCCCCTGTCTGTATAGGTATAAGAAATTGTTCTTGGTCTCGTCCTGAATATACATGAAATATTTGCCACTGGACGTAAAACGACCAACAATCAATCGGTCTACCCTCTCCAATGGGGGGACTTTGTCCCCAAGAAAATCAATTTGAAGGAGGTCTATATTATACAAAGTGGTTTTATATGAAATATATAGGAAAATATCATAGTGTGGAAATACTTTTGACTTGTGACTGTAATTAGAACTAAATTTAAAAAAAAAACCAATCATTCACATGTTGATTACGTTTTCATTATTGGGCAATTATATATTACTACTGTTCAATATCACTGTAATTATTATACTTTGCCTCAGACAAAAAAACATCTATTTCAGGAGGATACACTTACACCCATATATAAAGGGGCTATTTAAAAACAAAGGCAATTGGTACATTATCATGTGACGCACTACAACATTATATATTAAGTTACGTACCCATATTGGAGCATCCCCTCTCATCAGTGTTGTCTAGACAATCGTTGTCATCGTCACATATGTAACTCTCTGGTATACAGTTATCATTACCACACTGGAATTCACTCAGACCACACTCTATCAATAGAAAACAATCGATGCATCGTAGCTAGCCCAAGCGTTGGTTACCGAAGATGGCATCGATGAATTATAGTTGATATTCTTTGAATTAAATGTGGTTACAAATGACTATTATATTTAGTCCCCTGGCTGTCTTGCTCCCAACATTACTTTCCAATATGTTGACAGAGTACCTGATGAAGGTTATTCCAAAACACAACGTGCGTACAATGATTTGATATCTACGTTTTAGGGAGTGAGTGATTATTGTTTAATGCCAAATGAACAATCTTAGCATCACTTGGTTCAAGTAAATGCTCTCATTTATGTGAATTTCACATGTGCCTAGTAATTCCTGATTTTGAGCGTGATTATTGTGCACAGGTATATTCTTCGTACATTGTAGATATCAAACACATGCTGCTGTACTTCATGTGATTGCACTGCCTTTTCATGACAGCTGGTAAATATTATTTATTTATTCTGCACTAGTTCTATTTGAACAGTCAAATTGCATTGATTGGATAATTTTTTATCATATACGTATTCGGTCACTGACCAAGATATGGTTTTTCTGGTACCTGATTCATGTTGAACGGTAAGAAACTGTAACAGTATAAGCGCGGACGTGACAGAGAACATCATCAAAAATGATCAAAACTCGCTACGAAACGGTACAGAAAAGCCCACCAAAGGTTCGTATTCCTACCTGTTTCTAAAGCTCGTACAAATAAATTTTACATTTTCCGGCAATATACTTATATTGTCTATGTAATATCACTCTCTTGACATTTCCTTAGATTTTGAAGTAGACTATTCTCTGAAAATGTGATATTTGTAAACGACGTCTTTCTTAAAGAAAATTAGAGTCTATGCTTTATGTGTGTTACTAATGTTCCAATGTATTCTAAAGTATGTATCTAATAAATGTAGTGCGCCCGATATATTCTTGGAAAACCATCATAGATTCGCTTAAAGCCAACAGATTGGGAATGCAAAATAATTTGAAAGTCTTTGAGAACAAGCAAGCCGAAAAGCCTAAACAGGATAGCCAAAATGGGCTAAGGTTACACATGCCTGAGGGAGATCTTAGCAATAATTATATTATTTAGGAAATGTAAATACAATGTATATGTTATCGTATTGTTTATTCATTTCATTTTATAATTTTATATATGTGTTTTCCTGCAAAGACAATGAACACTACTAAAATACTTTCACTTAATTTTTATTTATATGATTTTATTCGTTTGACCGGAGGGAATTAGAATTAAATTATTTACTCTTGGGCTTATTAAATTATGGAAAGTGGCGCATTGGTAGCCGGTTTTCCACGCTCCAATGAGTAGTTTGCGGGTTTTTACTGTGCTATTTTTTTCATTCAGCATGGTGTATAGTGTTTTTGGCCTTTATATGACATGGCGTCTATTATTATGGGATAACTGGTACATTATACATAATAAGATGGCGTTTCCCCAAGAGAACATTGTTTTGCTATATTATAGTGTGTATTGGTTTTCATGGTTATTTCAAAAAGATCCATTTATTCAAAAAAACACATACTACCACGGTGTAATTTTTGTTGTTTTTTTTCAATTAAAAGTTGACATTGTGTATTTTTATGGTTTTGGTGCTGTTCTTCATCTGATATTTTAGCACATGTACAAAATATTTTTGAAAGTGTTCCACAAGCTTGTCTTGGTAATGAAAATGGTAGAAAGGTATGCATTATTCTAAAAATACGTACCTCCACATCCACAGTCGTCTTCTCCCTGACTACAGTCGGCCCAAGAGTCGCAGGCATAACTTGCTTGTATACACGTGCCATCGTGACACTTGAATTCATTATCACCGCACCCAGCTATAAAAAATAATAATAATATCTGGTTAAAGCATAACATCATATATGTTTTCAACATCTTTTCAAATATCACAGGACTTACCAACTCATATCATCCTAGCTGTTATCGTAATATTTCCGACAGGAATATCTACACTACATCTCTACTTCCTATCTCATTGGTTTTATTGTCATAATTCCGACAGGAATATCTAATACTACATCTCTACTTCATATCTCATTGGTTTTATTGTCATAATTCCGACAACAATCTCTACACTACATCTTTACCTCTTATCTCATCGGTTTTATTGTCATAATTCCGACAACAATCTCTACACTACATCTCTACCTATTATCTCATTGGTTTTATTGTCATAATTCCGACAACAATCTCTACACTTCATCTCTACCTATTATCTCATCGGTTTTATTGTCATAATTCCGACAGGAATATCTACATTACATCTCTACCTATTATCTCATCGGTTTGATCATCACGTATCACATCATATCTCATCCGAGCTATCATCTTCCCATATTACGTGTCTTGTCATATACTAACTTTTCTCATCGATGTTATCATCTTGTATCACATGCCTTACCAAATCCTAATTACATGTACGTACTCGTCTATCATTATCATCAAATGCCGGTATCACATGACTTTCCGGAGGAAACCACTCGAATTCACCCCTGGTTTTTTGTGGGGTTCGTGTTGCCCAATCCTTAGTTTTTTATGTAATGTTTTGTAGATCATTGTTCGTCTGTTTGTCCTTTTTTCATGTAAGTCATTGTATTTATTGTCTGTTCTTATTCGATTTGCGGCTTCTGATTACTCCTTTTGTATCTTCAGATTCTAACTCATTGATGTTATCATCACATATCACGTGAATTACCACATCCTATTTCATCGGAGTTATCATCTGATATCACGTGACTTATCACATCCTATTTCATCGGAATTATCATCTGATATCACGTGACTTACCACATCCTATTTCATCCGAGTTATCATCACAGTCGTTATCGCCATCACATCTAAATGAACCAGGAATACAGTTACCGTTGTCACATGTAAATTCATCAGTCTCACCTGTAAGAAATGTTCATGTATATAAATTTATATTATTAATGGAATGGCAAGTTCTCGTCTGTTTTTATCGTTATTGTGTGGATAGTATTTGGTAATAATTGCCCATGAACTATGATTCAGTAGGCGGGGCGTCGTGCTGGTGATCGTATGGATTTACGAAGTGTAATCGATACAATATTGTGTGCTATTTGAAAGTTTGTCAGTGACTTGTGGCAAGTCGGTGGTTTTCTCTCGGTACTCCGGCTTCCTCCTCCAATAGAACGGACAGCCACTATACAGCTGAAATATTGTTGAAAGTGACGTTGAACACCATAACCCTAACCCTATAATTCACCCGTCACATCTTCGGCTGATTCCGTACCTCTAAATAAAGGTACTTACGAAATCATACGAGGTTTGCAGATTCAACTCGAATTACTTTGTATAATTTGAAATGTTAGCATCCCTGATTATCCTCGTATGTTATTGGTACATATCATCAGTGGCGTAGCTACGTTAGGATCATGTAGGCACGTGCCTATACATAAATTCGACAATTTTTTTTATAAATCAATACTCCACTTTCCTACTGGAATAAGCATGTAAATATGATCCATGATTAAATCTATATATATAATAGAAATGTACAGAGCGAATTATCGTGTAGACAACCCATCTGACTACTGGAATATATCTCTATATACTTTGTCTTCTTGGATCATTTAGTGGAAGAAATATCAAAGGGAGTAGTAAGCAACGATGAACGTTTTTGTTTGCATCTTATCTCAACCCTGCAAGTCTTCTAAACCTAACACATGAAATAGTTGATAGATTATTCAATGCCTATCAGAGAGATTTACAAAGTAAAGTAGATTTTGTGGATGGGGTTGAGCGTTGCAAAATCAGGTGTGCTCTCGTAGATGATAAGCCAGAGAGACTACTCGACACTCTACATGCAACAAACTGTGTCTTATACCCGGCTATATACACAGGACCGGATTAAAGCCAATTCATGCTCTAAGCACAGGCCAACCTTAGTGCACCGGCAAATTACACTGGCATAATGTAAAAACTAACACAACACTTTGATGCCAGGACCCAACATAATTGTCAAATGCCTAACATTAAATTCAGAATTCAATTTTCAGTCAGGCCAAACCTCTTATAGTAAAATCATTTAAATATCTGTTTTTCATATTTATTTAACACAGAGACTGTATTCTATGCTTTAGAGCAGACAACAGTGACTGTATTCTATGCTTTAGAGCAGACAACAGTGACAGTATTCTATGCTTTAGAGCAGACAACAGTGACTGTATTCTATGCTTTAGAGCAGACAACAGTGACTGTATTCTATGCTTTAGAGCAGACAACAGTGACTGTATTCTATGCTTTAGAGCAGACAACAGTGACAGTATTCTATGCTTTAGAGCAGACAACAGTGACTGTATTCTATGCTTTAGAGCAGACAACAGTGACTGTACTCTATGCTTTAGAGCAGACAACAGTGACTGTATTCTATGCTTTAGAGCAGACAACAGTGACTGTATTCTGTGCTTTAGAGCAGACAACAGTGACTGTATTCTATGCTTTAGAGCAGACAACAGTGACTGTATTCTATGCTTTAGAGCAGACAACAGTGACTGTATTCTATGCTTTAGAGCAGACAACAGTGACTGTATTCTATGCTTTAGAGCAGACAACGGTGACTGTATTCTGTGCTTTAGAGCAGACAACGGTGACTGTATTCTATGCTTTAGAGCAGACAACAGTGACTGTATTCTATGCTTTAGAGCAGACAACAGTGACTGTACTCTATGCTTTAGAGCAGACAACAGTGACTGTATTCTATGCTTTAGAGCAGACAACAGTGACTGTATTCTGTGCTTTAGAGCAGACAACAGTGACTGTATTCTATGCTTTAGAGCAGACAACAGTGACTGTATTCTATGCTTTAGAGCAGACAACAGTGACTGTATTCTATGCTTTAGAGCAGACAACAGTGACAGTATTCTATGCTTTAGAGCAGACAACAGTGACTGTATTCTATGCTTTAGAGCAGACAACAGTGACTGTATTCTATGCTTTAGAGCAGACAACAGTGACTGTACTCTATGCTTTAGAGCAGACAACAGTGACTGTATTCTGTGCTTTAGAGCAGACAACAGTGACTGTACTCTATGCTTTAGAGCAGACAACAGTGACTGTATTCTGTGCTTTAGAGCAGACAACAGTGACTGTATTCTATGCTTTAGAGCAGACAACAGTGACTGTATTCTATGCTTTAGAGCAGACAACAGTGATTGTATTCTATGCTTTAGAGCAGACAACAGTGACTGTATTCTATGCTTTAGAGCAGACAACAGTATAGCAGATTATTTACTTATAACTAGGGCAATAGATAAAATGCAAGTCTTTAAGTTGCTATTCAATTTTTAAATGTTATACAGGGAACAATACAAACAGAAATACTAAAACTTGTGTCTTTCAACAGGAGCCAGTATGGTCAATATTTCAAAAACGAAACAAAACAACACTTTAAAGAGTTTTCTCCTACATTTCTTAAGAGCAAAGTCTTTGATTAAATCCTCAAAGTTAATTTGGTGCAACAAATCTGCTTCCATCATGAGCAGAGATAGTTATTCAAATAAGACACTCTTGTCTCATCGATGTTCTGTTTGGATTTTTTTATACGCTTCATTTAATTGAGAGAATGAGTTTTCAGTTGTGCAGTTTGTGACCATTAATGTTAAAAATATACGTTTTCATTATTGGACGATGATATATTACTACTGTTCAATATCACTGTAATTATTATACTTTGCCACTGACAATTTTGTTTATCTGTTTCAGGAGGATACACCTACACCCATATATAAAGGGTCTATTTAAAAACAAAGACAATTGGTACATTATCATGTGACGCACTACAACATTATATATTAAGTTACGTACAAATATTGGAGCATCCCCTCTCATCAGTGTTGTCTAGACAATCGTTGTCATCGTCACATATGTAACTCTCTGGTATACAGTTACCATTACCACACTGGAATTCACTCAGACCACACTCTATCAATAGAAAACAACCGATGCAACAAATACCATTTTAATAGTCTTTGGTTTGACCCGAATGTAGATCGAACTCGCGATCTACCACACTCGAGGTGTGTACACTAACCATTACACCACCGATACGGCTACGTTTTTATTACGTGTAGTTAGTAGTATTACATGTACAAACAAATATTCTATGTCATATACTTTCAAAGAAAATGAGAATGTTGTATGGTGTATAGGTAATGCAATCTTAGCATCACTTGGTTCAAGTAAATGCTCTCATTTTTATTACCTATAGAGGTTATTGATATTTTATGTGAATTTCACATGTCGTGCCTAGTAATTCCTGATTTTGAGCGTGATTATTGTGCACAGGTATATTCTTCGTACATTGTAGATATCAAATACATGCTGCTGTACTTCATGTGATTGCACTGCCTTTTCATGACAGCTGGTAAATATTATTTATTTATTCTGCACTAGTTCTATTTGAACAGTCAAATTGCATTGATTGGATAATTTTTTATCATATACGTATTCGGTCACTGACCAAGATATGGATTTTCTGGTACCGGATTCATGTTGAACGGTAAGAAACTGTAACAGTATAAGCGCGGACGTGACAGAGGACATCATCAAAAATGATCAAAACTCGCTACGAAACGGTACAGAAAAGCCCACCAAAGGTTCGTATTCCTACCCGTTTCTAAAGCTCGTACAAATAAATTTTACATTTTCCGGCAATATACTTATATTGTCTATGTAATATCACTCTCTTGACATTTCCTTAGATTTTGAAGTAGACTATTCGCTGAAAATGTGATATTTGTAAACGACGTCTTTCTTAAAGAAAATTACAGTCTGTGCTTTTAGTGTGTTACTAAGGTTCCAATGTATTCTAAAGTATGTATCTAATAAATGTAGTGCGCCCGATATGTTCTTGGAAAACCACCAGAGATTCGCTTAAAGCCAACAGATTGGGAATGCAAAATAATTTTGAAAGTCTTTGAGAACAAGCAAGCCGAAAAGCCTAAACAGGATAGCCAAAATGGGCTAAGGTTACACATGCCTGAGGGAGATCTTAACAATAATTATATTATTTAGGAAATGTAAATACAATGTATATGTTATCGTATTGTTTATTCATTTCATTTTATAATTTTATATATGTGTTTTCCTTCAAAGACAATGAACACTACTAAAATACTTTCACTTAATTTTTATTTATATGATTTTATTCGTTTGACCGGCGGGAATTAGAATTAAATTATTTACTCTTGGGCTTATTAAATTATGGAAAGTGGCGCATTGGTAGCCGTTTTCCACGCTCCAATGAGTAGTTTGCGGGTTGTTACTGTGCTATTTTTTTCATTCAGGACGACAGCGCCGAAGTGGTCACACGCAAATTTTATTTTTTTATTATTATTATTTTCCTATTATTGGCATATATTTGTCTTTATTTATTGATTGATAGGACATTGAAAAGACTATTCCCATTCTGATACATGTAACTGATTAATCTTTTATTGTTATTGCGATTGTGTATTTGAAATATGATGTCATGTTTATAATAAATCAGCAGCGGTGTTATCGTGTGACTTTGCACTTTATACATGATGCATAGTCTTTTTGGCCTTTATATGACATGGCGTCTATTATTATGGGATAACTGGTACATTATACATAATGAGATGGCGTTTCCCGAAGAGAACATTGTTTGGTACAGTATACATAATGAGATGGCGTTTCCCCAAGAGAACATTGTTTTGTACAGTATACATAATGAGATGGCGTTTCCCCAAGAGAACATTGTTTTGTACAGAATACATAATGAGATGGCGTTTCCCCAAGAGAACATTGTTTTGTACAGTATACATAATGAGATGGCGTTTCCCCAAGAGAACATTGTTTTGTACAGTATGCATAATGAGATGGCGCTTCCCCAAGAGAACATTGTTTGGTATAGTATACATAATGAGATGGCGTTTCCCCAAGAGAACATTGTTTTGTACAGTATACATAATGAGATGGCGTTTCCCCAAGAGAACATTGTTTTGCACATTATACATAATGAGATGGCGTTTCCCCAAGAGAACATTGTTTTGCACATTATACATAATGAGATGGCGTTTCCCCAAGAGAACATTGTTTTGTACATTATACATAATGAGATGGCGTTTCCCCAAGTGAACATTGTTTTGTACAGTATACATAATGAGATGGCGTTTCCCCAAGAGAACATTGTTTTGTACAGTATACATAATGAGATGGCGTTTCCCCATGAGAACATTGTTTTGTACATTATACATAATGAGATGGCGTTTCCCCAAGAGAACATTGTTTTGTACAGTATACATAATGAGATGGCGTTTCCCCAAGAGAACATTGTTTTGTACAGTATACATAATGAGATGGCGTTTCCCCAAGAGAACATTGTTTTGTACAGTATACATAATGAGATGGCGTTTCCCCATGAGAACATTGTTTTGTACATTATACATAATGAGATGGCGTTTCCCCAAGAGAACATTGTTTTGTACATTATACATAATGAGATGGCGTTTCCCCATGAGAACATTGTTTTGTACAGTATACATAATGAGATGGCGTTTCCCCAAGAGAACATTGTTTTGTACATTATACATAATGAGATGGCGTTTCCCCAAGTGAACATTGTTTTGTACAGTATACATAATGAGATGGCGTTTCCCCAAGAGAACATTGTTTTGTACAGTATACATAATGAGATGGCGTTTCCCCATGAGAACATTGTTTTGTACATTATACATAATGAGATGGCGTTTCCCCAAGAGAACATTGTTTTGTACAGTATACATAATGAGATGGCGTTTCCCCAAGAGAACATTGTTTTGTACATTATACATAATGAGATGGCGTTTTCCCAAGAGAACATTGTTTTGTACATTATACATAATGAGATGGCGTTTCCCCAAGAGAACATTGTTTTGTACATTATACATAATGAGATGGCGTTTTCCCAAGAGAACATTGTTTTGTACATTATACATAATGAGATGGCGTTTCCCCAAGAGAACATTGTTTTGCTATATTATAGTATGTATTGATTTTCATGGTTATTTCAAAAAGATCCATTTATTCAAAAAAACACATACTACCACGGTGTAATTTTTGTTGTTTTTTTTTCAATTAAAAGTTGACATTGTGTATTTTTATGGTTTTGGTGCTGTTCTTCATCTGATATTTTAGCACATGTACAAAATATTTTTGAAAGTGTTCCACAAGCTTGTCTTGGTAATGAAAATGGTAGAAAGATATGCATTATTCTAAAACTACGTACCTCCACATCCACAGTCGTCTTCTCCCTGACTACAGTCGGCCCAAGAGTCGCAGGCATAACTTGCTTGTATACACGTGCCATCGTGACACTTGAATTCATTATCACCGCACCCAGCTATAAAAAAAAAATATCTGGTTAAAGCATAACATCATATATGCTTTCAACATCTTTTCAAATATCACAGGACTTACCAACTCATATCATCCTAGCTGTTATCCTCATATTTCCGACAGGAATATCTACACTACATCTCTACTTCCTATCTCATTGGTTTTATTGTCATAATTCCGACAGGAATATCTAACACTATATCTCTACTTCATATCTCATTGGTTTTATTGTCATAATTCCGACAGGAATATCTACATTACATCTCTATCGTCTTATCTCATCGGCTTTATTGTCATAATTCCGACAGGAATCTCTAGACTACATCTCTACTTCTTATCTCATCGGTTTTATTGTCATAATTCCGACAGGAATATCTACATTACATTTCTATCTATTATCTCATTGGTTTTATTGTCATAATTCCGACAACAATCTCTACACTACATCTCCACCTATTATCTCATTGGTTTTATTGTCATAATTCCGACAACAATCTCTACACTACATCTCTACCTATTATCTCATCGGTTTTATTGTCATAATTCCGACAACAATCTCTACACTACATCTCTACCTATTATCTCATCGGTTTTATTGTCATAATTCCGACAGGAATATCTACATTACATCTCTACCTATTATCTCATCGGTTTTATCATCACGTATCACATCATATCTCATCCGAGCTATCATCTTCCCATATTACGTGTCTTGTCATATACTAACTTTTCTCATCGATGTTATCATCTTGTATCACATGCCTTACCAAATCCTAATTACATGTACGTACTCGTCTATCATTATCATCAAATGCCGGTATCACATGACTTTCCGGAGGAAACCACTCGAGTTCACCCCTGGTTTTTTGTGGGGTTCGTGTTGCCCAATCCTTAGTTTTTTATGTAATGTTTTGTAGATCATTGTTCGTCTGTTTGTCCTTTTTTCATGCAAGTCATTGTATTTATTGTCTGTTCTTATTCGATTTGCGGCTTCTGATTACTCCTTTTGTATCTTCAAATTCTAACTCATTGATGTTATCATCACATATCACGTGAATTACCACATCCTATTTCATCGGAATTATCATCTGATATCACGTGACTTACCACATCCTATTTCATCCGAGTTATCATCACAGTCGTTATCGCCATCACATCTAAATGAACCAGGAATATGGTTACCGTTGTCACATGTAAATTCATCAGTCTCACCTGTAAGAAATGTTCATGTATATCAATTTATATTATTAATGGAATGGCAAGTTCTCGTCTGTTTTTATCGTTATTGTGTGGATAGTATTTGGTAATAATTGCCCATGAACTATGATTCAGTAGGCGGGGCGTCGTGCTGGTGATCGTATGGATTTACGAAGTGTAATCGATACAATATTGTGTGCTATTTGAAAGTTTGTCAGTGACTTGCGGCAAGTCGGTGGTTTTCTCTCGGTACTCCGGTTTCCTCCTCCAATAGAACGGACAGCCACTATACAGCTGAAATATTGTTGAAAGTGACGTTGAACACCATAACCCTAACCCTATAATTCACCCGTCACATCTTCGGCTGATTCCGTACCTCCAGATAAAGGTACTTACGAAATCATACGGGGTTTGCAGATTCAACTCGAATATTTCCTATAATAAGCATGGAGTTTTATAGATCTATATAATGCCTCCATAATATATTATTTAATATTATTAATGTGTCGTGGGTCGAGAAGTAGTGAGTGTTTAACGCCACTTTCAACAACATTTCAGTTATACCGTGGCGGGCATTTTTAATGATGGAGGACACCGGAATAACCGGAGAGAACCACCGACAAAGTCACTGACAAACATTATCACAATGTTGTATCGAGTACACCTCGCCATGAACGTGGTTCGAACTCACATCTTTAGTGGTGATATGCAGTGATTGCATAGGTAGTTATAAATCCAACTACCATACGATTACGACCACCACGGTCCCTCTAACTTTAGCAATCAATCAGAATGTATACAATTTTCCTTTTCGATTAGGTCTGCAGTCAATTGAAAATGGTGTGCACTACGGTAAATTGAAAAGATACATTACCTTGAATTACCAGTCTGGAATCCTTTGCTGCTTTCTTTTTGGCTTCAATGAGGGCTTGATCTGGTCGACAAATTACTGTCTCCAGTAAAACAACAAGAAGTAACACTCCAATGGTCTTCATATCTTCAAGTTTAATTTCCTAAGACATGTTTCGATAATGATTGTATTTGGTTTAAATGGGTTTACTACACTTTCAACAGCTATTTCAGTTGTATCGTGGCGGTCAGTTTTATAGTTAGAGGAAACAGGAGAAAACGTGTGACCTTACTGACAAACTCTATCACATAAGGTTGTGTAGAGTATTCGTCACCATAAGCGGTAATTGAACCCACTACTTTAGTGGTGATTGGCACTAATTACATCGGTAGATGTACATACAACAACTAAGCGACGCGTCCTCAAGAGCTCTCTACAATATATAATACGCTAGTATGAAAGGGTACGGGTGTAAATGAACATAAGAGACTATCCGAATTTACACTTATAGACACAGATTAAAGGAAACAGTACTTTTATTGCTGTTCTACATTAGCACCTTCAATAGTAGTATCACATATACGCTAAATGAGTAGAAACGGTCCATAGTTTGTAGTTGATTGGTACTCTTGACTTCTGTCTATAAACGGTCCATAGTTTGTAGTTGATTGGTACTCTTGACTTCTGTCTATAAACGGTCCATAGTTTATAGTTGATTGGTACTCTTGACTTCTGTCTATAAACGGTCCATAGTTTGTAGTTGATTGGTACTCTTGACTTCTGTCTATAAACGGTCCATAGTTTGTAGTTGATTGGTCTTGACTTCTGTCTATAAACGGTCCATAGTTTGTAGTTGATTGGTACTCTTGACTTCTGTCTATAAACGGTCCATAGTTTATAGTTGATTGGTACTCTTGACTTCTGTCTATAAACGGTCCATAGTTTGTAGTTGATTGGTACTCTTGACTTCTGTCTATAAACGGTCCATAGTTTGTAGTTGATTGGTACTCTTGACTTCTGTCTATAAACGGTCCATAGTTTGTAGTTGATTGGTACTCTTGACTTCTGTCTATAAACGGTCCATAGTTTGTAGTTGATTGGTACTCTTGACTTCTGTCTATAAACGGTCCATAGTTTGTAGTTGATTGGTACTCTTGACTTCTGTCTATAAACGGTCCATAGTTTGTAGTTGATTGGTCTTGACTTCTGTCTATAAACGGTCCATAGTTTGTAGTTGATTGGTACTCTTGACTTCTGTCTATAAACGGTCCATAGTTTATAGTTGATTGGTACTCTTGACTTCTGTCTATAAACGGTCCATAGTTTGTAGTTGATTGGTACTCTTGACTTCTGTCTATAAACGGTCCATAGTTTGTAGTTGATTGGTCTTGACTTCTGTCTATAAACGGTCCATAGTTTGTAGTTGATTGGTACTCTTGACTTCTGTCTATAAACGGTCCATAGTTTATAGTTGATTGGTACTCTTGACTTCTGTCTATAAACGGTCCATAGTTTATAGTTGATTGGTACTCTTGACTTCTGTCTATAAACGGTCCATAGTTTGTAGTTGATTGGTACTCTTGACTTCTGTCTATAAACGGTCCATAGTTTGTAGTTGATTGGTACTCTTGACTTCTGTCTATAAACGGTCCATAGTTTATAGTTGATTGGTACTCTTGACTTCTGTCTATAAACGGTCCATAGTTTGTAGTTGATTGGTACTCTTGACTTCTGTCTATAAACGGTCCATAGTTTGTAGTTGATTGGTCTTGACTTCTGTCTATAAACGGTCCATAGTTTGTAGTTGATTGGTACTCTTGACTTCTGTCTATAAACGGTCCATAGTTCTCTGGGGTTAGTTATTGGTACTCTTGACTTCTGTCTATAAACGGTCCATAGTTTGTAGTTGATTGGTCTTGACTTCTGTCTATAAACGGTCCATAGTTTGTAGTTGATTGGTCTTGACTTCTGTCTATAAACGGTCCATAGTTTGTAGTTGATTGGTACTCTTGACTTCTGACTATAAACGTCCATAGTTTGTAGTTGATTGGTCTTTGACTTCTGTCTATAAACGGTCCATAGTTTGTAGTTGATTGGTACTCTTGACTTCTGTCTATAAACGGTCCATAGTTTGTAGTTGATTGGTACTCTTGACTTCTGTCTATAAACGGTCCATAGTTTGTAGTTGATTGGTACTCTTGACTTCTGTCTATAAACGGTCCATAGTTTGTAGTTGATTGGTACTCTTGACTTCTGTCTATAAACGGTCCATAGTTTGTAGTTGATTGGTATCTTGACTTCTGTCTATAAACGGTCCATAGTTTGTAGTTGATTGGTACTTGACTTCTGTCTATAAACGGTCCATAGTTTGTAGTTGATTGGTCTTGACTTCTGTCTATAAACGGTCCATAGTTTGTAGTTGATTGGTATTCTTGACTTCTGTCTATAAACGGTCCATAGTTTGTAGTTGATTGGTACTCTTGACTTCTGTCTATAAACGGTCCATAGTTTGTAGTTGATTGGTACTCTTGACTTCTGTCTATAAACGGTCCATAGTTTGTAGTTGATTGGTACTCTTGACTTCTGTCTATAAACGGTCCATAGTTTGTAGTTGATTGGTACTCTTGACTTCTGTCTATAAACGGTCCATAGTTTGTTGTTGATTGGTACTCTTGACTTCTGTCTATAAACGGTCCATAGTTTGTAGTTGATTGGTACTCTTGACTTCTGTCTATAAACGGTCCATAGTTTGTAGTTGATTGGTACTCTTGACTTCTGTCTATAAACGGTCCATAGTTTGTAGTTGATTGGTACTCTTGACTTCTGTCTATAAACGGTCCATAGTTTGTAGTTGATTGGTACTCTTGACTTCTGTCTATAAACGGTCCATAGTTTGTAGTTGATTGGTACTCTTGACTTCTGTCTATAAACGGTCCATAGTTTGTAGTTGATTGGTACTCTTGACTTCTGTCTATAAACGGTCCATAGTTTGTAGTTGATTGGTACTCTTGACTTCTGTCTATAAACGGTCCATAGTTTGTAGTTGATTGGTACTCTTGACTTCTGTCTATAAACGGTCCATAGTTTGTAGTTGATTGGTCTTGACTTCTGTCTATAAACGGTCCATAGTTTGTAGTTGATTGGTACTCTTGACTTCTGTCTATAAACGGTCCATAGTTTGTAGTTGATTGGTACTCTTGACTTCTGTCTATAAACGGTCCATAGTTTGTAGTTGATTGGTACTCTTGACTTCTGTCTATAAACGGTCCATAGTTTGTAGTTGATTGGTACTCTTGACTTCTGTCTATAAACGGTCCATAGTTTGTAGTTGATTGGTACTCTTGACTTCTGTCTATAAACGGTCCATAGTTTGTAGTTGATTGGTCTTGACTTCTGTCTATAAACGGTCCATAGTTTGTAGTTGATTGGTCTTGACTTCTGTCTATAAACGGTCCATAGTTTGTAGTTGATTGGTACTCTTGACTTCTGTCTATAAACGGTCCATAGTTTGTAGTTGATTGGTACTCTTGACTTCTGTCTATAAACGGTCCATAGTTTGTAGTTGATTGGTACTCTTGACTTCTGTCTATAAACGGTCCATAGTTTGTAGTTGATTGGTCTTGACTTCTGTCTATAAACGGTCCATAGTTTGTAGTTGATTGGTCTTGACTTCTGTCTATAAACGGTCCATAGTTTGTAGTTGATTGGTACTCTTGACTTCTGTCTATAAACGGTCCATAGTTTGTAGTTGATTGGTACTCTTGACTTCTGTCTATAAACGGTCCATAGTTTGTAGTTGATTGGTACTCTTGACTTCTGTCTATAAACGGTCCATAGTTTGTAGTTGATTGGTACTCTTGACTTCTGTCTATAAACGGTCCATAGTTTGTAGTTGATTGGTACTCTTGACTTCTGTCTATAAACGGTCCATAGTTTGTAGTTGATTGGTACTCTTGACTTCTGTCTATAAACGGTCCATAGTTTGTAGTTGATTGGTACTCTTGACTTCTGTCTATAAACGGTCCATAGTTTGTAGTTGATTGGTACTCTTGACTTCTGTCTATAAACGGTCCATAGTTTGTAGTTGATTGGTACTCTTGACTTCTGTCTATAAACGGTCCATAGTTTGTAGTTGATTGGTCTTGACTTCTGTCTATAAACGGTCCATAGTTTGTAGTTGATTGGTCTTGACTTCTGTCTATAAACGGTCCATAGTTTGTAGTTGATTGGTCTTGACTTCTGTCTATAAACGGTCCATAGTTTGTAGTTGATTGGTCTTGACTTCTGTCTATAAACGGTCCATAGTTTGTAGTTGATTGGTCTTGACTTCTGTCTATAAACGGTCCATAGTTTGTAGTTGATTGGTACTCTTGACTTCTGTCTATAAACGGTCCATAGTTTGTAGTTGATTGGTCTTGACTTCTGTCTATAAACGCTACATCTGAACATCCCTCTCGTTTGACATATCTTTTTATATAGTATTCTATTTCCGAGATGCGGGGTAATCAACAAATAAAAATAAATACCGTCATCATTGTGTCCAATATCACATTACGAAGTTACAAATACAGAGCACTACAAACGGTCACATGGCCGCCACCAGGTAAATAGTAAGAAGTATAGACAGTTTAATATAGTTTGAAGTTGTCTGGCTAATTAGATGGACTATATATATGTTGAAAAAAAGTCTAATAAATACGTCAACAGCTATATGAAATAAGAGTATACACTTTGAGCACGGGGAAATATTTTACTACCAATTGCACACTGCACGAAAGTCAAACTCTGATAATGAATTAGTGAGAAAGTATATAGATGTAAATGAACATGAGAGACTATCCATATACATGTACATGTATAATTTACAAGAACAGTGCCTTTATTGTTGTGCTCCATTCACAGTGACATCAGCGCCTTCGATAATTAGCTAAAATGAGTGTATGTTACATGTTCTAAACACTGACAAGAACATCAAAACTGAAAGCTAGGTTTAACATGGTGTAAGCTGTTTCATCATAAAGCATCTCTTGGTTACTAGTATATTCATTTCAGTTTCAAAACATAACAAAAGTAGATATATAATTTACTGTGCACGACGTGTTTCTAGAATAACCTTCACTCTAGGTAGTCTCAAAGCCACACATTTGAAAGTCAAATAAATTAAGTCTTCGGGGTAAGCAAACCAAAGCGTAATATACATTGTATAAATCGTGTCAATACCGAAACAATGAATACTGGTACCCTCAGTGGTATCGAAACATTGATAGTCAGAGGCGGATCCAGACATTTCCAGAAGGGTGTTGGGGTTTTTTTTGTGAAAAAAAATCGGATTTCAAAGCAATTTGTTTTTAGAAAAATCAAACGAAATCGAGGCGTAATTCAAAGCGAAAATTACAAAACACGGTAAAAAGAAAAATGACAAGGGCGAAATTGGAAATATTCCGTTAAAACACGTTTTTACCAGTCTATACCTTAACTAAAAAAGAGGCCCTGCCCACTGGGCACCCTGAATCCTTCTATGATAGAGATAAATCATGTAGATATGCGTTTCTCGAATATCCGTCATTGAGCAAGTCGAATAGTTAGAAAGTGAAATAATTCAGGTCGTTCAGAGCAGGAAAACCAAAGAACCTAAACAGGATAGCTAAAGTCGGCTATGATTATTTTAATAATAATTAGAATATTTGGATCTGTAAATTTCAATAATAAATATATCTTATACTGTTTTAATAATACTTACATTATTTAGGAAATTGCAATAAATGTAATAAATATATTTCATAATGCATCTAAATTATTTAAAATAATAATAATAATAAATTTGTTAAATATATGAAGAAAACTATAATTTGTACTTACGCTAATAAGTAAATATGTGTAGCTATTACCATCGTTATACCGCCTTTATAGGATATTTGTAGGGAGGGGCGGATACAAAATTTGATTGTTAAATATGTCATTTGTTTATAATATAATGTACGTCTACGCGAAGGAGCCAAAAAATATACACACGAATATTAATTACATATCAAATACTGATTATTCAGCAATTTTTAATTAACAAGAAATTGTCCATATGTATTTTGTATGTAAACACGGATTTAAACAACAACAACAAAAAATAGAAATACACCAGCATCAATCAAATTTTGACAAACGTTTTCATTTCACCATGCTTCCTTTTTCTCGTGTATAAGAGAGATATTTCTACCCACAACATAACAATAGGCATAGGATTGGGGGAGGGGTGCAAAACAACAGATCATATCCCGGGCAACACCAGCGAAGCATAAAATATCAGGTAGAGGGACAAGTATAAAATATCGCGATCAGGGTAGACAGTTAACACAACACCCGTCAGAAATAAAGATAAAAACTGAAAAAGCAAAGTTAAAATTTACCTGCTCTTGGAAAAAATCGGGAATGATACTAATTGTTTCAAAATGGACTGTTTGCCCTACTTCAAGTAGGATACTTGTTAAACCTTGTCATTATTATTATTATTACCCATCTATCCCGATTGAGAACGAGATTTTAACACAGAAGAGACGAGTTCGTTTTTCTCATGCATTGTGAACTGTCCATATATATGTTTCCTATCATGATAAGGGATGTTAACAAAAACTGAACCAAGAACTCCTAATAATGGTCGCCATCATGACTTGGTGAACCGTGACGGAATATCTGTGTCACAGATGACTACGGTTTTGTTCCGTTTGTCGTAGTCACAATCGCGTCCTTCTTTCCTCGTTTTTTATGACTTGTTACCGGATATCACCGGAATGTTAGCACTAGTAACACGACGGGTGTCACTAGTAGAACAGGAACTGTTTTACCCTCCAAGGCACATTAGTTTACCCACGGCTTTTAGTGGGATTCTTTCAGTTTCCATATAGTGTTCTATAGACAATTGACCGTCTTTTTTACCCCTTTCCCATAAGAATGCCGACTGTCTGTTGAAAAAAATAGCTTCGAGTTTGCTGCAGACGCAGTATACATGTCTGACCTAATTTAACGTAATATTTTAATTATTCCTAAATTTCCTGAGCATGTATGCCTGACTGCCTGTGTAGGCCTACCGGTTCTACCTCCTTCAGGGCCCAAGTAAGAGGCTTAATACCGGTAACTTAACTAGCACAGGGACTCATTTGTCCTAAATTCGGCACTGGTTAGCTATCCAGCAAAGTGATGGCAGTTTCAATTATTCATCATAGGTTGAAATTCTCAAACGAACACAACACAGACCTATGATTGTCTAGTATTTCTTCTTTCGTAAGTGTCCTCGGGGGTATAGGGTTGACAAGTGAATTATCAAATAAGTAGTTCCTTTGTAATGTAATTGAACACAAAAACGATATTGCTAAGGGTCCAGTCTGTGTGGACCAGCAACATTCCTGTCGTGGAGATAAGACCGGTGTTTAGCGAAATTGTGGGTCTTTGAACATTGATGTCGAATGAGCGTTGGTTTAATATCCAGTCCAGGAGATTTAGACTTGAAGTCGAAGTTGAGGTCCTGCAACAAGTGTTTGTAATTGAATATAGGGATTTGCGTCATTTCATTCGATGACTGTTACCGGTCCCTATGCAATAGGCATAGTAAAGGTATACGGGATTATAAGAACAATAAAATATAAGGGATAAATCTTGGATTTGACTGACTTGTGATGAAGGATATTGCCTAGGTTAATGGCATCAATACTTGTTGGCAAACAAAAGTTTAATAAAGGAACATTTATTTATTTCATCTTTCTTAGTGCCATTGGGTTCGAAAAGTCTGTGCTGGGAGATAACCCAGACGATTGTTGTAAGCTTGTATTGATTTTTAATTTGGACTTGTTACGGGTTTCTCCGTGCACCGAATGTAGTTTTGAAAGAGGTAGTGAAAATAATTTCAAGCGAATGTGATGCATACACAAAGTCTTCTGTATTTACAGTAGAAAATCATTTAGTGTCAAAACATTATGGAGTATATGTGATGTATAATGACGATGATCATGATCTCATCTACGACGGGGAGCCGAGTTGAAAGTATCCATCTCATCAGCAAGCTACAGATAGGGTTTGAAGTCATCAATTTGGTCGTTATATCAACAAGGTGGAGTTGTAGTCCCTTGTTCTCTTATACAATAGTCTTTCTGTTGTCTTCGGAAAAGTGTTGCTAGGTTTGAATTGTTAGTCATATTGTATATTTTTTCTACCATATAATATTTACCCAGCGAAAGACATTTGAGCGAATTGACAGGACAAAGCAACAAAATAAAACGGACACGAGAGCGACAACTTGTAACCTATTTGAGCGAAAATTTAATAACCCATTTGAGCGAGAATAACAACTAATCCGTTAGCCAGACATTAAGTTCGTTGTCCCCTGCTCACCACAGTGAGGTCGAAGTAGCTGTGTATTGTCTTATTCTATTTATAAAAGTTCAGCGCTATTTTAAAAGTTTAAAACAAATATATACATGAAGATAAGGTGATAGTCTCATAATTCCGTTCTTGCTTGGTATCTAAACCCAAGAGTACTGGTGTACTGTTCATGATAAATTTCACCACTAGAATACTTTTGAACCATATCATGCAACTGTTTATCTTTATCATTTTCCACTCTGGATTTTGGAAGTACTGTGTCTACGCTCCTGATTTTGATATAGTTAATGGTTTGTAGTTTCAATAACACGTCAATACTCTACTCTCAAAATTGGGGGAAATTTTGGTTCCATGGCACAATGCAACATACCAATCCCAGATTTAGATTTTTCGATTTTCAAAACAAGGCAAATAACAACGGAACCTAGTGACCATTCTTGACCGTTACCTTTATGTCCATCTTGACTAAATGATAACAATTAGTCGACTAAAACCAACTCGTGTAATACTTTACAGGTAAATACAGGTAGATGTTGTAAGAGTCGCTCAAATGTCCACAGTGCAAAATTATTTTTTCGCTCAGATGTCAATATTTACCATTTTTATTTATTTTTTGTAATTAATGTCGGTACATCATTAGAAGAGGAAAATTCGCTTTAGATAAAATGCATTAGAGAAATAACAATATAATATATAGAAGTAGGAAAATGAAAATAAAAAAAAAATCTACAACACGTTTGGGCAAAACAAGGTCTAAAACAATGTTGCAAGAACATATTTACGTATTTTACTAATACACGCGATATAATATACTGACATCAGAGAATAGTTTTATTAACATTAAGAATTTTGCTTAACCCCTTTTTATTGTTGGAATCTGTTTCACAAAAGGCATATCAAAACAAAAACAAAAAATAGTTATTATACTCCGAATTCAATATTCCTGGGTAAATAAAATGCAGGATACAAACAAAATATATTGTTTTCAATTCAAATAAAACATATCACTCACAGCACCAGATAATACATGTATTCAGTCCATTAATAATGTTTACAAAGACAATATTTTAATTAAAATTATATGTTTATCTTTTATTTTGGAACCGATGTTTGTTAAATACGAAGGATACATTCGTGTAATTAAATAAATTCTTCTACAACGCTGGATTTTTAAATTATATAAATAATGAAAATGGTAAAATAAAACCATTGGACATTTTTTGCAATGTCAGCTGATCATATATATTAAATCTGATATTAATTTAAAAATAACTGCATCAGTTGTGTAATGGTTTAATGTGCTCGCCTCGAGTGCGGTAGATCGTGGGTTAGATCCCCGATCGGCTCAACACAAAGACTATTAAATTGGAATTTGTTGCTTCTCCGCTAAGTACTGAGCATTAAGAAGTACGAGCAACGACTGGTTGGCTCGAAATCATGATAATGTGGTCTTGAGGAGCTAAATGTCTTTCCGCGGACTGTTGTTTCAATGAACTAGCAGTAATGCGTGTTGTTCAAGTATAAAAACGAATTTAACTGAATGTGGAACTTGTTCTCGTCATGAAGGAAAAATAAGTTTTAGCAATATCGACAATAATTACTTCGTCCGGACGGCTCACCGTTTAGCAAAACCACTGCCCTTTAAAACGGGATATATAACATCTCGAGACTGATAACGTATAATAATATATTGCCATTAGGGAACGTTCATTTATCTTTTCTTTCTTTTTTTTTGGGGGGGGGGGGGGGGAGGGGGGTATGTTTATCCTGAATTTTATTTTCTGCCTCCAAATTTAAAGCAATGACATGAAAGATGCAATAATTAATAATCTGACTCTGTAGTTAAGACTGAGAAATTTTTGGTGGAATTTGATGAAAAAACTACTCATTTTTCATATCCATTCCTAAAAAAACATTAATTAAAATGAAAATCTGAATTTTGTTTCGTGTGGAAAAAGATGAAGTGATTATCAAAGCTGAATTTAAGCAAGAACACGCAAGAAACACTAATTTCGATTTTTAGTGAGAATTCATATTTATATGTAATTTGTTTAAAAGTCTTCGTGTATGCTGCATTTTAATATTTGCATGCATTTTTCATGATAACCTGGCATTTACTTATACAGGTAAAAAAGAGCGGTGAAAGGTGAGAGGTGGTTGGCAAAAGTTGAAAGGTGGTCGGCAAAAGATGAGAAGTGGTCGGAAAAGGCGAGAGGTGATTGTTCTTTTTTTTTAATTTGTGGAATTGTTTACCATCACTGTTTAGACTTCCTCTTCATAATATGTATATAAATTTGCATTCACAATTCCAAATATTGGCCCAAATCAAATTAATCCATGGTCACCCTTAGTTGGCCTAATTGTGTTGCGGCCCATTGAATTCCCGTCGTTAGAAGGCGACAAGGGTCGACAGTGTTGACTTACAGAACAGAACAGAACAGAACAGAATTTTCATTGGTGTAAAATCCATATACAAAGGATTGTTACCAAAACAACTGTGACATTAAATACAAAACAAAGAAACTGTTAAATACAATCAAACTACATTTACAGCGACGTGCCAAAAGTATCCGGTCACTGTGATTTTTTACTATATATTTCATGAAAAACCACATTTTTTAAAAACATTATTCCAAAGTCGACTCTTGTTCGATTTTGATGATTTTTTTACCAACAAAAACAGAATTAAATGGAGTTTTACACTGTAATTTTATCATAAATTTATAATCTATAATTTTTATGAGTTCACGATTTAAACACAAAACTAAATTTTGAACGTCAAAAATACAATACAATGATAGTAAATTTAAAGACAAATAATTTAAGTTTGTGTTTAAATCAGGAACATTTAAAATCTGTGCTCCCAAAAAATATTTTAAAATAATCACAGAAAACTACGTACGTTCTCGCTTCAGTTGGTAAACATTTCATCAAAATCGAACAAGAATTGACTTTGGAATAATGTTTTAAAAAATTGTGGTTTTATATGAAATATATAGTAAAAAAATACAGTGACCGAATACTTTTGGCACGTCTCTGTGTACATGTTTGAAACGCATGCCTTCCTAACTTCCTAACTTATTATATTTAAGAAATGTATACAGCATGTTTCTTTACCAACCTATGGTTCAGTTGATGGATTGATTAAATATTATATAAACCGCATCGATGGTGTAATGGTTAGCGTGCTCGCCTCGAGTGCGGCAGATCATGGGTTTGAACCCCGATCTGGTAAAACCAAAGACTATGAGATTGGTATTTGTTGCTTCTCCGCTAAGCACGCAGCACTAAGGAGAAAGAACAAAGACTGGTTGGCTCGAAATCAGGATATTTGTGTCCGAGTGGGGTGACATGTCTATCCCGGGGCGGACTGTTGTTTCAGTGAGCTAGCACTATAAAAATCCAACTAGGCGTGTTGGTCTAGTACAAAGCCAACATCATCGTCATTTCATTGAAAATTAAATTGTTCTCGCCATGATATAGCTGAAAAATTGCTGAGTATTGGCTATCACTATTTATGAACACGGAAATAATTTACCGGCTTGGTTTTGACTACTATAATATCACTTTCCTATCAAAAAGTGCACGGGAAAATTGGACGATCACATAAGGATTTTAATAAGGTAAAAATAATATTGCAGTTCATGTCAATTTGGATTTATCGGTTATTCCTCTATTTCTATGTATAGGAAGGTGCAATGTTATCTGTTATGATATAAAAAATTACATTCCAAATGACTTTTACAGAGTTGGTGAAGAAACATTTATAATTATTTGTCAACCGGTAGGGGAGATAATATTTCGTGTTACTTCGGACAGACATACAAGTTCGAAATAAAGTAAATACAAGGTCATAAATTAAATAAAAATGTTATCATTGCTTCTTATTGAACAAGCAGATTGTGAATTCACTCAGAACGTTAGACAATCAAATGCTATAGTATAAATATCGATCAGTCGATTCTGCCCCATTTGAAATTAAATACTTTTGAACTGAAATACACAAGTGTTTATCATTTCAAAATGTTTTTGATCGATTTTAATATTAAAAATTCAAACATTAGAATTTTTTGTGTGTAATCAAGAAATCAATGTAGCCATACTTGTTAACCCTCCCCCTTTTCGCTGGAGTCTCCCGCGTAAGAGTCTTATCTCCCACATGGACTGGGTCTCCTGCGTGGGAGACATTAATCTCCCGCACACACCTTTTCCTCCTGCACAATCTCCCCCCAAAATTTTTTTTCACACGTGAAAAAAATCAAGTACATTTGGAACTCCCGCGCTGACGAAAAACGCCGAGAGATACGATTTAATGATATCCGGTTATTGATCTGTTTGACACCTTTACAGGTAAATTGGGTCATGGTGATTAATTAAGGTGTTGATGATTATACAACAATTATCCACTGATTAACAGTTAATTGGGGATAAGGAAGTGGGTTTGTGGTACACGCTTAGATGATTAGAAGTGTGATAACGGCAATTAAAAATAGTTATAAACTGTGTGCAAACAGGAGTCGGACAACCTTTGATGCAGAGGAAAACTTCTTGTTTCGATCAAACGTGCAATAAATTCATCTCTGATCGAGTTGTTATGGCTTGTTTGGGACCAAAGCCGATCAAAGTATTATTTAAGGACTAATTTCCAGGATGGAATTGATAAACCACAAAAATAAAAAAATGACGAAACGTATGCTATCACCCAACGCACCAGCAGCAAAGTGACTTTTTAATTTTAGTGCTCTATGACTTTATTGTTCAGAACATTCTGTCTTCATTGTTATTGCTTTGTTATAACCTTATGATTATGAATAAATTATAAATACAATTTTTATCCTTCATTCATCATACATTCATCATATGAAAAACTACAAATAAGACAGAAATGTAAACAATATATATTGAAAAGGGATGCAGTTGGTTCAATACTGAAACAAACAAAAAGAAAACATCAATAAACAATAAAAACACGCATCAAATACGTCAATAAAATATCTCCAGTTATGAGACCAAATCTCCAGCCAAAAATTACTAATCTCCAGTTGTAACATAGCAACTCTTGTTACATGTAAGCAACTACAAGGTACAATTTTGTGCGTTTAAAGGCGATGCACAAAATCTCACCCTTAGAAGAGTTGGTAGGGGAGAGATCTCCCCCTAGCAGTTCCCAGAGGTTAACAGGTATGATGTAGCGATACTCGTTAAATAGATATATTTATTACAATTAAATGATGATTACGGTATGCAGTAGTCCGAGATTCCTCTGTCGTCCGACGGCATTATATATTTTTGCTAGAGCCATGGGACGTCAGAGAGCTATACATACGGAAAACAGCTGATTTGCCTCTCCGACTCTTGATCGGCACATTTCCACGTTTCGTGGCTATCGGATTTTATTTTCTATCAGAAACCCTTATATAAATCGCTTCACCAATCACTTTTCTATTCATTCATAACCATCTTACCCTCAGAAAGTGGTGTTACACTCCATTACAGCACGATTTTGCCTTAGATCCTATTATTCCGCCATTTGACTTCCATTTTCGAATCTACAAACGTGATCTTGCAATACTAACTGAATGATGACAGCAACGCATTGCATGATGGGAGCTAATTAATGCAGCATGCCAAATTATTTGTAGCATTATTTGCATACGTAAACAACATTCAAATCACATGAAAGACGATACATTTAAGCGTATTCTGCAGAACAAACAGTCCATCTACAGATCAAAGCAGAGCAGAAGGAAATAATACAAAATGTGTTGGAAAGAAAAGATTCAATGGCAGAGTGTTACCAACGGGCTTCGGAAAGAGCATGTGTTACGTTCCACCTTTTTGGACAAGGTACTACAACATTTTTTTTTTCTTATGGTTATCTGTAATTCACTAAATTTGCTGTTAAAATCATTACCAATCATTATAATCAACTGTATTAAATCTTATGTTAATTGTTCTGCCTTAACAGGCGCCTATGATTGGCAATAAAAATATTTGTTTGTTTGTTTATATGCAAATCATCTTCCATGATACATTGCGGTAATCGTAGTTTTCTCGTAGTCGCGTGACAAATGTTTGAAAAATGGAAGTCAAATGGCGGAATAATGGGATCTAAGGCAAAATCGTGCTGTAATGGAGTGTAACACCACTTTCTGAGGGTAAAATGGTTATGAATGAATAGAAAAATGATTGGTGAAGCGATTTATATAAGGGTTTCTGATAGAAAATAAAATCTGATAGCCACGAAACGTGGAAATGTGCTGACCGAGAGTTGGAGAAGCAAATCCGCTGTTTTCCTTATGTATAGCTCTCTGACGTCCCACGGCTCTAGCAAAAATATATAATGCCGTCGGACGACAGAGGAATCTCGGACTAGGTATACAGCAGTTAGTACTGATTAGTGTACAAGTCTTTGATTGTACTCTAAATTAAGCTACCCCCAAGCTAATTTTATTGTTTGATATCGCCAATTAATTTGAACAATTTATAAAATCAAGTGTAGTAAGAACATACAAGAACTCAAAACCCAAGCTAATTTTAGGGTGTGAGAAATTTGAAAGTCTTTGTTCTGCGGGCGCTGTGGCTATAAAAAAGGAACTATGACTATAGCTTTCATTCATTCCTTCCATGATGTCTTGCCCATGTGTAGTGTGTTCCAAACCTGTCAGACCGCGGCAGCAAGCTCTTAGAGTGTGACTCCTGTGGAAACTAGTTATCTCCCGCTTATCATTCGGAACACACTTTCTGTTTGACGTTCAGGTTTGCTAGTTTATAACGTAATATTTATAGTAGAGCCGAATCGACTTGGGGCCGAATAGACTTGGGCCGTAGCGACTTGGGGCTGAAATGACTTGGGGCCGAACTGGTTTGGGGCCGGATCGACTTGATACCGAAGGTACCAGGGGTGCTTAGTAAAAGTGGTAACCCGGGCCCAGATCCGGTTCCAAAAACCATTGCCCAAATTCGATATTTTTTGATTGCAACTTTATTAATGCATTAATTTTAATAAAATTTGAACATATTACGTAAAATGATATATTTTATCACATTTTCCAATTTTTTTTGAAAAAAATAGTTTTTTTTATATGAAATGTCGGCAAAATAAGTTTTCGAAGTTAGTAAAAGTTGTAACCCAGGCCAAAACGAAAATTTCAGTTAATCAATGATTGCATCTTTATTTCTTCTTTAAAACTCTTGAATATTTTATCAATTTAAAAAAAAAAGTTTTCTTTTTTCTCCACGATGCAATATTAATATATTACGATTTGTAAACAGACTGGTCACGTGACCAACTAGGACAGGTAATTGTACAGGTAAATATTGAGGAGTTCGCCAGTATCAATTTTGGATACTGCCCAGCTCTGCGACGTGTACCTCAAAGAGCCATAATTTTGAGGGAAAAAAAATGCCAAAGAATAATTTTGTAAAAGTCATTTGGGAGGTGTGGTTACCGTAGCAATTTCTGAAAAAAGAATGTATTTTTTTTAAATATCAATATCTTCTTTTTTTATATTAAATTAAGGTTTAAAAATTATAACAAAATATTTACAATGGATTAAAATTTTTTAATTTAACTAAGCTATATTTTAGAGAGAGTTAAAAAATAAAATATAATATTATATAATAATAAGAGTGTCTTTATATAACTACTATTTTAAACTGTTAAAAATAAAAAATAAAATTTCAAAGCACAATTTCATACAATCCCATCATATTCAACAAAAAGTTTAATATATCTCTCTCTATATTTTTGAAATATTATAATTTTACAGGTAATTTTGTAAGAATTAAGACGTATGTACATTTTGTAAACTGATTCAAAACAATTTATCACTTCCGGCCCGGGTTACAACTTTTATCAGAATCTAAAATGCTCCCATAATGACAAAAGAAAACATTACCATTGAATTTAAAATATTTTTTACATTTCTTTAATGTTGAAAAATGTTCATTCTGAATATTGTGAAGTTTTAATGAGAAATAAAGGTGTAATCAACGATTAATTGAAAATTTCTCCTCATAACTTTTACTAACTTCGAAAACTTATATTGCCGATATTTCGTATAAAAACTAATTTTTTTTATATTTGTTTAAGAAATGTGATAAAATACATAAGTTTATGCATTATGTTCAAATTTTATTAAAATTAATGCCTTAATAAAGATGTAATCAAGAAAATACGAATTTGGGCCAGGGTTTTTGGAACCGGACCCGGGCCCGGGTTATCACTTTTACTAACCACTGGTACCGGGTCGTTTCGCCCCGATTACCTGTTCGCCCCGGAAAGTGAGTCGATTTGCCCCACTTAATCGCTATTATATACACTCCGACAAAAGTTAAGCACCACCCTATATTTTTATCGATATATATTTTTACATCAATACTGTTAAAACAATAAAACAGATATCACCATTTTTCTTACACTTCTTAAAAGACTACACCAAGGGCTCTAAAGTTACCAATCTACAAAGTATTTATCATCCTGAAAGACGTGACTATGACGTGGCAAAAATGGGATTCAAAACAGGTGCTGGAAAAATGTAAAACCAGTTTGTCTTTGATGGAAGTTTTTAGCATTGCATTAAAATACAGAGTCTTCAGATTTTAAGAACTTTTAAATGCATCTATTGTGCGTATGTGTAAGGCATAAAAATCAATAACGAGTATATCCACCACGTTTATTGTGAAGTTCTGTAACATGCCTTGTCATGCTTCGCACAAGACGCCTAAGCCGTTCTTGGGGGAACTGTTGCCACTCCTGTAAAATAGCAGTTCTTAATTCGTCAATATTTTGACATTTTGGATTGGGTTGGTTAATTTTTCGGCCAATAAAGTCCCATGCATGCTCTATAGGGTTCATGTCTGGCGACATTGCAGGCCATGGAATTGTCTGAACAACCTCTTGCTGTAAAAAATGTTGTACAATTCGGGCTCTTGTAGCCTAGCGTTGTCGTCCATGAACATTGGCCTGTCGGCCAACGCATGATTGTCGAAATGGGGGACTACGCGTGGAGCGAGCACATTGTCACAGTATTTTTGGCCTGTCAGATTACCATCAAGAATGTACAAGTCCAACTTACAGTCAAAGGAAAAACAACCCCAGACAGTTACACCCCCATCCCCAAAAGCAGTTGTGTCCAAAATGTGGTTGTCCTGAAATGAAGTGTTTCGTTGGCGCCAAACCCTTGCACAACCGTCGGTAGGGCGTAGCAAAAAACGACTTTCATCAGACCAGTGGACCCATCTCCATGTGCGAATAGTCCACCCCATATGATCATGTGACCAGTCAAATCGAGCATGGCGATGACATAATGTCAACTGTGGACGTTTTATGGATCGTCACGCTCACATTCCCTGATGGTGGAGGCGTCTGATTACAGTGCGTGTGCTAATGTGGCCTCCAAACGCTAAATTACCACGAAGTGCACCAGCTGTACTGAACGGCCGTTGTCGCGCCCGTCTGGATATGAGCCGGTCCTCTCTCGGCGTCGTTTTGCGAGGTCTACCTGCATGTGGACGGTCAGTAACATTCCCCGTTTGACGAAAACGCTGCATCAGTCGTACAATGATAGAATGGTTAACCCTGAAGTGGTCTGCCACCCTTCTATGGCTAAAACCACCGTTATGCATGCCAACAGCTTGCCACCTTTCTGGTATGGTTAAAACTCTACACAAAAAAAAATCAGCTTTCGTTCGCAAACACAAATGTTGAAAAGTACACGTGGCACTTTATACACCCTGTCATATACACATAAATAAAAATCTATCAATAACCTGTTTCACAGGTAAGTAAGTATGTGTGTACAGGTACAGCAAACCGATTTGAAATAAGTTCATTATTAGAAAAGATATTATTGAAACAAGTCAAGTGGTGCTTAACTTTTGTCAGACTTTATATAATAATAGATGAGTCTTTTTCGACAATTATTTGGTAATTATTTATTTATTAGTTACAAAAAAAATAATAACATAAAAATAAAATAAAAATAAAAAAAATATATGATAAACAACGGAGTTAACATCATCATGATGTTATATTATAATATTTAATAATTATTGGTCAATATTACCAAGGATTTATATACTATATAAATCCTTGTTATTACTAATTAAACTGCAAAAGAATAATAAAGAGAAATTGATAAAAAATTGAAAACTGTAATTATTTTTATTCTTTGATCTGTCGATTACTAATTAATTAAAATAAAGTACCCATGAACAAGCCTTACAACATCCAAAATACGAATATTTGCAATGGTATTTTCCATATTTCATTTTTTAAAGCACTATTAATAAATGAGGGTGAAAGGGAATTGGGGCGAAACGACCTGGGGCGAACGGGAATAGGGGCGAAATGACTCATGGGGCGAATGGGATTCGGGGCGAACAGGATTCGGGGCGAAACGACCCGGATTCCATAAGAAGATGCCCGGCTTGATAAAAATGTTGCCTGCTGTTTGGCCAATGACAAGTGCATACAAATCCCATTCACCCGGCTTGTAGTTACGTAGCGTCACATAGATTTTATATACATGCAGGGCTATAGCTACGCAGGTGCGCAGATGCATGTGCATCCACATCGTTTTCACACAAAAAAGTAGTAGAAAAGTGCAATGTTTTTGCTATTTCTTGGTCGATGAACATCTTGGAAACAAACTATCACTATAAGAGTATATAGTGAATGTTAATTTATTTTTACCCAAGAATCCATGAAGTTCCTTCATATTATTTATGTAAAAAACTAAATATATACCCAGATGACTAGTGTCCTCCGATACATTTTGTAGCTTATTTAGCTTTTGTGAACAAATGATTTAATATATAAGTTACAAGTAAATTGAAAAAAACCTCTGATTAATCATCAATTAATAATCGATTATCATTTTAAACCTATTGCCCATCACTACTGGAAAACCTAAGCCTATAAACAACATTTAAATCTTATATTTTTAACAGGAAATACAGTGTGGTCATAATCTTGGATTCATCCCACTTCTTATGCAATATCAATGCAATATAGAATTTGATTGGCTAACGTTCTGATTAAATTCACAATATACTTCAATTACTTGTTCAATGTAATAATAGGAAGCAATTTAGTAACATTTTTAGCTCACCTGACCCAAGGAGTAGTTTAACATGTATTCCGAGTTTTTCTGTGAAATTTTTCTTTCAGCCGATATATACCGATTTGCATAATCGGTATATATCGGCTGAAAGAAAAATTAGGCATATTTTGATAAAAGATCACATTTAAATCTTCTCCTCTGAAACCGCTGAACCAAATGAAACCAGCCCTGGCAGGGATGGTCCCTGGGTGGGTCCCTTTCAAAATTGTGTCCGACAGCCCCACCCTCCATTCAAGATGGCTGCTGTTACTAAAAATAGAAATTTCTTCAATTGTCCATTGCTGCTTTAGCATAAGTCAAAATGATCTTAAATTTTAACTGCAGCTACATGGTAAGGAGTAGTTTAACATTATTCCGCGTTTTTCTGTGGAATTTTTCTTTCAGCCGATTTATACCGATTATGCAAATTAGGCATATTTTGATAAAAGATCACATTTAAATCTTCTCCTCTGAAACCGCTGAACCAAATTACACTAAACCTGGCAGAGATGGTCCTTGGGTGGGTCCCTTTCAAAATTGTGTCCGACAGCCCCGCCCTCCATTCAAGATGGCTGCTGATACTAAAAATAGAAATTTCTTCAATTGTCCATTGCTGCTTTAGTATAAGTCAAAATGAGCTCAAATTTTAACTGCAGCTACATGGCAAGGAGTAGTTTAACATATATTCCAGGTTTTTCTGTGAAATTTTTCTTTCAGCCGATTTATACCGATTATGCAAATTAGGCATATTTTGATAAAAGATCACATTTAAATCTTTTCTTCTGAAACCACTGAACCAAATTAAACCAAACCTGGCAGGGATAGTCCTTGGGTAGTCCCATTTCAAAATTGTGTCCGACAGCTTCACCCTCCATTCAAGATGGCTGCTGTTACTAAAAATAGAAATTTCTTCAATTGTCCATTGCTGCTTTATTATAAATCAAAATGAGCTCAAATTTTAACTGCAGCTACATGACAATGAGTAGATTAATATATATTCTGGGTTTTTCTGTGAATTTTTTCTTTCAACCGATTTATACTGATTATACAAATTAGACATATTTTGATAAAAGATCACATTTAAGTCTTCTCCTCTGAAACCGCTGAACCAAATTAAAGCAAATTGGCTGGGATGGTCCTTGGGTGGTCCCCTTTCAATATTGTGTTCGACAGCCCCGCCCTCCATTCAAAATGGCTGCTGTTACTAAAAATAGAAATTTCTTTAGTAGTCAATTTCCGCTTTATTACAAATGAAAATGAACTCAAATTTTAGCTGCAGCTACATGGCAATGAGTAGTTTAACATATATTCTGGGTTTTTCTGTGAGATTTTTTTCAGCCAGTTTATTCCGTTTAGGAATATTATGAGATAAAAATCACATCAAAATCTTTTGCTCAGAAATTTGAGTTGAAATGATCTTTGAGTGACCCACTTTCAAAATTATGTGTAACACACCCATTTTCTATCAACTTTAGATGTCAAATTGAAAACCAGGTGAGCGATTACAGGCTCCTGGGAGCCTCTAGTTTCATAAAATTTGCAAAATTTTAATACTTTCGTCCTTTATTTCAAAAACTAGAAGAGACAGATGGTAAGTTGAAACTGCAAACATGTTCAGCATGTCAAGATCTACCTACCCTGTAATTTTGAAGTAAATTTGATTACCCATCTTGGAGTTATTGCCCTTTTTTCATCATTTTTTTTTTTCATTTTCATACTTTTCGTCTTATATTTCCAAAACTATTTAGAGATAGATGTTAAGTTTATTGCAAAAATGTGCAGCATATCATGATCTACCTACCCTGCAATTTTGAAGTAAATCCCATTACCCATTTTGACCGATTATGCAAATTAGAAAAAAGGGGGGATGAAATTAAAAAAAAATGTTCTCCTCTGAAACTACTGAGCCAATCTCAACCAAACTTTGCAGAAATGATCCATAGGTGGTCCCCTTTCAATATTGTGTCCATCAGGGCCGTCCTGTATCCAAGATGGCCACCATTACTAAAAATAGAAATTTCTTCAAATGGCCAAAACTGCTCTATTTTAAGCCAGTAAGTGCCAAAATTTGAACTGTATAAGCATAATGATGAACTTTTTAACATATATTATGTTTTTTTTTATGAACTTTGAGCTTTTACCGATTTTGACCGATTATGCAAATTAGAAAAAAGGGATGAAATTAAAAAAAATCTTCTCCTCTGAAACTACTGAGCCAATCTCAACCAAACTTTGCTGAAATGATTCTTGGGTGGTCTTCTTTCAAAATTGTGTCCAGCATTTCAGAACACCGACCAAGATGGCCGCCACAGCCGAACTTAATTTAACATAGGACCCTATGGGAAATTCTCATAAAAATCTTCTTGTTTGAAACCATTTGCTCAATAAGAACAAAATTTTGATGAAATAGTCATTGGATGGTTCTCTTCCAAAAATGTGTCTGGCGGTTCGGCCCTTCGATCAAGATGGCCCCCACAGCCGAACTTAGCTTAACATAGGACCCTATGGGAAATTCACATAAAAATCTTCTCCTCAGAAACCACTGGGCCAATTGGAATCAAACTTTTGTGGAATGATCCAAAATTGTGTCCGGTGATCCTGACTTCCATCCAAGATGGCCACCAAGCTAAAAATAGAAAAAAGGGGGGATGAAATTATTCCTCTTGAAATGCATTTTTTTGTTGACTCACTGCTTTTGGTTACTCAAATAATCAAAGGGAAGCAACTCTATTACAAAATGTGAAGTAGGAAAAGCTAAATTTTGAGAATCATTGACATATATGTTTTTTTTACAGCAATTTTGATAACTTACATTAAAGGGGAAACCCCTGCCCAAATTGTTTTGTAGAAGGGGTCTGCAATGACGAAGGCTACATTTGTTAATTTTTTTTACCGAAGTTATCAAGTTTTATTGACTGATGTTATTATACCCAGGTGAGCTATATAGGCTCCTGGGAGCCTCTAGTTTAGCTCACCTTGCATGTGAGGTACATTGTGTATTGCCATCACTTGGCGTCCGTCGTCCGTCCGTTAACTTTTTCATATTTTAATCTTCTCCTCTGAAACAACTTGGCCACATGGAACCAAACTTGGCAGTAAGCATCTATGTAAGGTCCTCTCTAAAGTTTCTCCATTTCGTTCCGTTCCATCAACAAATATGGCCGCCAAGGGCAATTCTTGTTTCTGATTGGCTACTGTTTTAAAAAAATCTTCTCCTCTGAAACTGCTTGGCAAAATGGAGCCAAACTTGGGAGGAAGCATCTATGTAAGATCCCCTATAAAGCTTCTTCATTTGGTTCCATTCGGCCAACGAACATGGCCGCCAAGATTAATTTTTTTTTCTGATTGGCTAATGTTAAAAAAAATCTTCTCCTCCGAAACAGCTTGGCCAAATGGAGCCAAGCTTGGCAGGAAGCATCTATGTAAGGTCCAAACCTGGCATAGATGGTCCCTGGGTGTGTCCCTTTCAAAATTGTGTCCGACAGCCCGCCCTCCATTCAAGATGACTGCTGTTTTTTAAGGTAATGATTATCTCCCTTTGAAATTTGCTTCAGTATCATTCTATTGTCAGGTGAGCGATACAGGGTCAGCCCACTGAGCCTCTAGTTATATTTGTAAACAGAAAACGATCGACAATTGCACTTGGAATCTATCGCTAAAAATCATTGAGGTACGCATATTTTGTTATCTTACGCCTGTAATTGGAAAGAATATGATCTCCTGGTTCTATGCATATGTAGAACACATTGAAATTAAAACAAAAACAGTCAATATAATACATTTTCCTTACCTTGATCTGTCCCAAAATGGCAAAATCCGTGATGTATTTTATTCATTGAAGAGTCCAAGGAATTCCGGATGCAAACTGGCACACATTTATGATATGAATAAAGGAAAGGTTTTTATGTCATGTGTATTATATACAAATGGATATGTGAACGTAAATGAATGAATGCTCTTTCAATTTTAACAGTTGTCATTAAATAATTTACACTAGAAAGGTTATTATGATGTCGTTCGAAATTGTGTCCGGATCTAGGTCACAGAGTGGGGTCATGAAAATCTGTTTAAAACCTGTAACAATGCATTGAATAATATATGGGCTATGATTCAAAAGGAATATTGGTGTTTAATCTGAAATATGAACATGCAATCAGCTTCATCAATTTGGTCAAATTTATTATCAAATGCCACGGTCTATATCATCGAAATTGTTCGTAATTGCGTCCGGTGAGGCTAACGTGTACGGATCATCGTATTATTGAAATTTGAGGACTTCGTCCCTCAAACAGGTTGCCTGTCTCATATTAATCAAAGCATACAATGTAATATATTCGTCAATCTTCTAGAATTCAAGATGGCTGCTGTTTTTTAAGGTAATGATTATCTCCCTTTGAAATTTGCTTCAGTATCATTCTATTGTCAGGTGAACGATACAGGCTCAGTGGGCTGAGCCTCTAGTTTATAGGTGGCACTGTTACTTTCACTTTGGGTCCATGGAGTTGTCTACTCGAGCGAATTCCTGACAAAAACGACGGCTGCGTGTTCACAAGAGGTAGTCGAGAGAAGGGCAGGATATTTTTTGAAAAGAATAAGGTCTTGGGAGTTGAACCAAACAGGGTTTTGAATATATTAGAAGGAATTTAAAACACAAACACGACTTGAAGCGAGCAGGGCCTAAAAAAAAGTGTCCGCCCTTGTTTGTGTTTATGCATTGATAGTATAATTACGTGGATAGTGACAAGGACCTGTGGACAAGCCATGGGTAAAGTGATATCCACTTTTCCTGAAATTTGTGATTCGGAACTGGGGGAGTAGGGACGGGAGGAGATTTCGCCTGATTTGCATCATTACTGACATTAGATGAATCGACCAATCAAATTAATTGTTACTAATAGACAGCTTGCAATTCTCGCTTTGCAAAAATGAGTAGCGGATTCGGCCGAGGTTTGCAGATTGAGACAGCTTGTCAACAAAAATACTTGATCACGTGTCCGATGCATACGTAGCATGTATCGGTCTTTTTGGCCACTTATTTTGGAACAAACGGTCATTTTGCCAGCATTGTCAAATTATTTCCTGTCATATCCGCAAATTATCGGCCCATGGCTGGTGACCGATGCCAAACGGAAACCCTGGGCACATATCAACTTGCCTTGACTTGATGACTTTGCTATTTCAGATCACAGTACCCATCTTTTAACATATATTCTGGTCTGTCTGTAAATTTGTAATTTTTCATATTTTTGCCAAGCAAGAAAATTATAGCTTTTTTGTCCAAAATATTATTTAGTAAGCTTTTCCTATGACACCACTGGGTCAACTTAAGCCAAATATAACAGATCTTTCTTGGATTGCCCCCCTTTAAAAATTATAGCTGACAATATACCCTCCCCCTTTCCCAAAATGTATGCTTGCCATGCTTGCATAGGTAAAAATTTAGCTTTTCATACGACAACAAGTTCCATGTATATCAAGAATGATTTATGGTTTCGTGTACTGTATCAACTTTCTTAAGAAAAACCAGTTTGCGAAAGGAGTTCTCCATTTAAATTAAATTTCAATTACATGTACCTGTAAATAAACTATATGTAATTGAAAACTACAGAGATAAATAAAGATCAAATGAACAGTGATTTTTCTATTTATATATACCCTCAACATTTCCTTGTTGTTTTGTAGTTGTCTAAATCTGTAGATCTTTAGTATTTGTTTCTATTTAAAAAAATGAAATTAAAACCTATGAAAATACCTTCTAATTTATCTGTTAAGATTGAAAAATGACCAATGATTTTTCTATTTATATTAAAATCCATAGACAGTGTGTTTGTTTTTATTTTAAAAATGAAATTAAGATGTATGAAAATGCCTTCTTATTTATCTATTAAAAGAACACATTCGTGCAAATTTTGTCTTTTTATTATTGATAATAATGGGTGGTTATTATTTACCATTATCAAATGAAAACTATATACCGGTAGTATTATTTGTACAATGTATTATCAGAATTTTGATGAAATCTGATTCATGAAAGTGTGATTAATATAGTGTGTACGTAGGTTTACTGTATAAACATCAGGGAAATAAAGTGTGTAGGATTACTGTAAGACCAGTGTATACTAGGGGGAAGTGATCACTTAAATAGTATAGTTAATCCTAGTATCTATTTATTACAGGCAAAGCATTTCTTGTGTCTGCTACTGAGAAATATCTTTAGACAACATGACAGGTAAGATTGATGTCTTGGGGTTTAATGATTAAATTGATGTTTTAGAGTTGTATCAAGACAATGCATTGTTATTCTATGATCATTTTTCATAGTTTCCTTTTAGAAGTTTATATACATTTTTATCAGAAATAGAATTAATATGTTTTATTATATTGTAGAGTAGAGAATTTTTAACTAAAGTCTCCCTTTTTAAATCAGGTTTTGCCAGTCTCTTGATTTTAATATGTTTTATTGTAGAGTTGAACATTTAAAACTAAAACCTGCCTTTTAAGAATGCTGTCATGATCCGGTTTCACCAGTCTCTTCATTTTAATGTCATTTTTTCATGAATTAATATAATTCAATAGAAATTGTGTTTTTTATTCTCAGCTAGCTGGAAATTATCATTAGAATTGAATTTTTTTTATTATTTTTTTTTTATACGAAGTGCTGCAAATTTCAATTGTATATAATATGGTAATTAGTTTCTCCTCATTAAGCAATTTTCATAATTTGCTGACACAGTGATATGATAATGATACTTGTACTAAAATACAGATCAAGTCAATTTTCTCATTTTGTCTTAATGCAGCTGACCTTTCAATAAGGGAGGTTAACAGGTACTTTTTACCAGCCTAAGATGGTCTTGGTACCTCCTGATTTTATGTAATAAAAAAAGTACCGTCTGTAAATAGTGAAGTACTATTACACTTGAAAAATATTGAAAGACCTGTTAATGTTCCAAAAATTCATGGCCACCAAGGACAATATTAATTCTTCTATAAAGACTTCTCATTTCTTCATGATTAGACAAATATACTTTTCAAATAGGCATCTTTGGAGCTACCGGTACATGTATTTGCAAACCAGGTGACCGTTTCACTAAAGTGATCGTAAATCGTAAGTCTAAGATCACTCTTAAGATTTCTTTACGTGCACGTATACGTGCGTTTCACTAAACTAGTCCTAAGCTTAAGAGTTACGATTTACGACTTGCGACAAGTAACATCTCCTATAATGGAGGTAAAAAGATATTATATTGTATCATATATTTTATATATAATAAACCCAACAGCTCATAAGCTGATTAGGGATCTAATAACTCATACAAGTCTATCCCCAATATGGAGTGGGTTCGCGCCCGGCTTTGTAAATTACAAAAAGGGTACACTCGACTCGCAGCCGATATAGCTGAAATACTGCTGAAAGTGGCATTAAAACACCAAAAAATCAAATCAAAAGCTGATTACATTAATAATCACATTTTAAATGTGTTTAAATACATTTTTAATATTCGACTAATTATAAAACTCCAGTGATTTTTTAAATGAATAAACCAAAGCTATCAGAAAAATAATGTGAAGTGTAAAAATTTATCGAAATTTGAGAAGAAATTTTGTTTATGGAATATATTTTAGCAAATTTCATGTAAGGGGAAATTTCAAAAATGTGACCATATATATTTGGCAATACATTCACATTCTGCACTGATATTCCATTTACTGTGCATTTCAATTGCGCGGTAAAAATCCTACATTTACGTGAAGAACTTCAACACATGACAATTGTGCAGATTTTTTTTTACCTTTCTTTAAAGTACAATTCGTATTTTCATAATAATTTTATGGTTTTTATAAACACTGATGCAACAACTTCTTTTTTAACTCTTTATTGACTTCTTTCGCCAGCCAGAAATTACTTACTCTGTAATTCCTGCCCACCACAGGGGGACAGGGGGAGGGGGGTGGGATTTGGGTAGTTTTATTGCATTAACTATATTCACGCATATAAAATAACATGTTTCATCAACACATAAAACAACAAAAATACACATCTTACTATATCAACCTGTACTGTTGATTTATATTCATAGTGAGTGTTTAACGCTTTATATAATCAATAAAAACTACCAATGAATTTTAACATTTGGACTGCTAAAATATCTGTTGCCTTCAAAATTATTGTTTTTTTTTATACATGTATGTTCCACTATTTTTTTTTAATTTATTTTTCATATATTTGTATAGATGTTATTCTTATATTTTTTGTTTTCATTTTAAAAAATAAAGGCTGATCAAAGAGGCGAATAATCCTTATTGCATCGTCAGTCGTGCTGCAAAATGCAGAAAATGTTATGGATAAATCAAATATATTCTAAATAACAGGTAATCCGCACAAATGTAAAAAAAAAGTCTCAGGTATATTTTACGGGAAATTGTAATGCTCTTTCTCCATGCAAAAGTGATACCTATTAATCCCCAAATCCATGGAAATGTAATGTGCCCTCTGTTTGTGCTTAACTTTATTTTTGAACCATTGTTTGTACATGCACCCGATATCATTATTCTTGAAATTTCATCTAGGTACATACACTCGTTAATAAAATATGTTGATATTGTAAATGCAGAACTGATAGAAAATGCACTGAAACAAACAATAATGTGTAGCTGTTTTAATGATTTTTTATGGCTCTCGAAATATAAAAAATGTTGCTTGCATCTAATATTTATTGATTGCTTCATTTGATTAATGTTCATATTAAAAAAAAATATAGATAGCAATTCTTCTCTTCAAAAAGAGGTTTACGATTTACGACTTACGAGTACCTTCCACCACTCTTAACTTTGCGATCACTTTTTATCGTAAGTCGTAAATCTTAACTATTAGTGAAACGTTCGCAACTCTTAAGAGTACACTTACGTCTACGTTTACAACTTACGACCTTTAGTGAAACGGTCGCCAGGTGAGTGATATAGGCTCGTACATGTAAGACTTAGAGCATCTCGTCTTTACTTATTAGCAGAAATGACCTGGTGGGTGATACAGACTCCTGCACATGTAGGAGCCTTTAATCTTTACTTATCAGCAGATATGGTGATTGTATTTTAGGTTTAATCAAACAGAAACAATATGACTGGAAAGACTCAAACTTGGCACTATTTGGATCAGACTTGGAAAAAAATGTTAAAAGTAAGTTTCTTCGAAAACTATATTGTACTTACATGTATATATCAAGGATGATTTGTTTTTTAGTTATTTAACTGATTTCAGCTATTTTTCTATGAAAAAGAAATTCCGAAAATTGCAGGACACAGTCAGAACAGGTAAAACATGATCTTTATGTAAGGAGGTGTAGATGGTTTGAGATATTTTTCATTGATTTCCAGTGTTATTTTCTATTCAGAATCACCCCTGATATATAATTACACATTTATTTCACTGATTGTTAATATATGTATTCATTATACAATTATTTCAAGTACAGATGTAATTGTTTGGAAAACAAGTATGGCAAATACTTTATGTTTTCTATCCTTGGTGGAATAGGTACATATTGATTTTTTCATGTGTAGTTTATCATACATCATGTGTTGGAATTCTCTTTTGTACATGTACAAGTGCCTTGAAGTGGTCAAAGTTATTTATATTATTATTAATATCAAAATGACCTTTGTTGAAAGCAGTTCTATTACATTTTGGTTGTACATTATGTACATTTTGTACATGTGACATGTTATTTTGATAGTTCTAGTGTGTTTCTGTTTAGACGAAGCATGCTCTATTTATTTTGATTGTTCCTGTACAAATGTATATATTGCTGTTCAGAAATAGTATGCCCTATTTTAGGGTCTGTCATTGTCGTGATCGTATGGTAGTTGAATTTATAACTACCTATGCAATCAGTGCCTATCACCACTAGTGTTGTGAGTTCGAATCCCACTCAAGCGAGGTGTACTCAATACAACTATATGTGATCAAGTTTGTCAGTGACTTGTAACAGGTTAGTGGTTTTCTCTGAGTACTCCGGTTTCCTCCACCAATAAAACTGACCACCACGATATAACTGGAAAAAAAAATGTATTCAATTTGTTGAAAGTGGTGTTAAACACCATGTACCAAACCTGAAAAAAATAGTAACTTCCAAATTCAACTCCTACTTATTCCATCTAAGTTTGCTAGAATTATATGTGACAGAATGTGTTATAAGAATATTGGCATTAATTTTTCAGAGGAATCTGCTGCTACTGAAAAAGCATGGAAGAATGCTGGAGGCAAAGTAGGCTTACAGATCTGGAGAATTGTGGTATGTCTAGAGAAGATAAACAAAATGGTCTCATTATTGAATTATCTCCCCTTTTTGGAAATATAGTCAAGCTTATCTTAAAGGGCACCTCTATATAACAAATCACTGTCTATAAAGGACAGCCTCATTTTTCAAATGAATGAATAGTGCATATGATTTTAACCTGTATATAAAGGGCAATTGCTCATTAAGGTCACATTTTCAGGTTCCCTTGAGTGGCCTTTATATACAGGTGTGACTGTATATGATTATTCTGTCAAGTTAAGAACATTAATATAAACTTTACATATTACACTCAGTCCTGGATAGTTAAAAATGTTATAATAGGAAAATTCATGTCATGTTTTTTCCATTACTAAATCTGATAGTACTTAATTGGTTGTTTACATGTAATATAGGTGTGTTTGTACAGGTAATAATTGATGGCACATTTGTTAATTACCTTATGTCTGACCTGTGGTCACTTCCTAGGTGCCAATATTGTAACTAATCGACAAATTATATACATATTGCTGTAGATAATTGGCAGAATCATCATTATCTGTGCATTGTAGTAACATTAACAGAGAGGGGTCTGCAGGGTTCACGAAATTGCATATGGATTTAGCCCAAATTTTGCTAGTCAGGTCAGACAGGACTGACGAATTTCACAAATTCAGGGGTCTTTGTGGGTGTGATTGTATTGTAATTGGATTTTCACCTACTTATGCAATAAGTGACAGTCACTGTTAAGGTTTAGACCAAAAAAAGATATATGTGTTTCCACTAATCCTACATACCCTAATTTTTGTTGCAATATTTTGACAAGCACTGTTTAAAGTCAGATTCTTGTCCTGTGTGAACTAGGTTAAAAAGAAAAAAGTCTTGCCTACCAACCTACCTAATAACCCTATTTTTTTTCAAGAATGTTAGCAGAAACCCAGGTTTTTTTTCTTTTGACTTGAGATTTACTCTCACCTATCACAATTTATACTTGATACAACCTATTGTGTTTATCCACAATTTTCCTGAATCAAGGAATTTCTTCAAACTATAATTACATAACAGTATCTATGTAATATGATTCTTTCACATGATATGTATTTTTATTTCTTGGTTGGTTGGTTTAAGTAAAGTGAAATCTGTGAATAAGATAAAATCCTGTAGACACCGAATAGAATCCCAATGTTGGAAATCTTTGTTAATTTAACCTGTTTTAACCGAACACCTTTCTATTCCAAACACAAATGCTGGTCCCAAGGAGGTTTGGTTTAGCCAGGTTTTGCTGTAGTTAGTTTAAATTCTCTGGAAAGTACAAACTTACTTTATTATACATGTATATAATGCTGAGTGTATGTAATAAAATTTCTGTTGTAGAAATTCCAAGTTAAAGATTGGCCTAAAGAAGAATATGGAAAGTTCTACAATGGAGATTCATACATCATATTAAATGTAAGAGACAATTTATTGACTGGGCTTCAGTAATTAGGCAGATATTGTGATCCAATAAAGATTTATAAATAGAACAATATCTATAGGGACAAAGTAATATGTTTCATACGTAGCTGTTTTTGCTCATGTACAAATATATTTATAATCCTAATAGCAATAAAGAGAGAGCAAAATATGATGGGGACCAAGTACTTTATGTAAAAACACAAATACTACACATCAAAGTTTTATCAGGGGGTCGTTGTGGTCGTGATTGTATGGTAGATGGATTTACAACTACCTATATGCAATCAGTGCCTATCACCTCTAAACTTTTGAGTTCGAACCCCGTTCATGGCGAGGTGTACTTGATACAACATTATGTGATAAAGTTTGTCAGTGACTTGCGACAGGTTTGTGGTTTTCTCCACCAGTAAAACTGGCTGGCACGATATAACTGAAATATCATTGAAAGTGGTGTTAAGCACCATAAACCATCAAAGCTTTATCTTCCTAACGTTAAAAATAGTATCTAGATTTAGAGAATAAGATCAACTCTAAGGACATTTAAATCACTTTCCGTCAATGAAGAGATTGAAGTGTTGATGTCTATATCGACTATAATATAAATCTGGATCTCACTTTTAAGTACTTGGCTACTTCCTGTATAAAACAAAACTATTTTTGTTCAGATAAGGTTGATAAAACTGACACCATCACTTCAAAAATGTGTACAGTAGCCGCTCTCTTATAAGGTCACTCCTCTTATGAGGTCAAATTTGAGATGCTGCGATATAGTAAAATACTACTATATTGTCCCCCTCAAGAGAGACCACCTCTCTTAAATGCCTACTCCTCTTATGACGTCATATTTGAGATGCACTTTGATAGTATAATACTACTACATTTTGTATATTGTCCCCCTCGTGAGAGGCCACATTTTGTATATTGTCCCCCTCATGAGAGGCCAGCCCTCTTATAAGGCGACTTTTTCATTGCAAATGGGATGGTATTTTAAGAGGACTATTGAGGTGATGCACATATCATTTACTTAAAGTAAATTATATTGTAATTTGGGGTAGTTTTAGCTTTTTATAAAAATATATGTAGGACATAAAACTGTTGAAACATAGATTTATGTTGCTCTTTTGTTGATCTTTGTAACCATGGAAATGTGTGATATTTACAGACTTATAAAGAAGAAGACACTGAAGAATTATTATATGATGTTCACTTTTGGATTGGTCAATACAGTACACAGGTTTGATTGTCTTTAATTGTTGTCAACAAAAATTACTGAATAATATTTTGGTTTGAAACTTAGGTTTTTATGGGGAAAAAGATCTGGGATTTTGAAAATATTCTATTGTTTATGACACAACAAGGATAAATGTTCTTAGATTTTGATAATATTTCACAGAAATCTTTTTATTAGGAAGACCTTGGCTAAGTTTGAAAATGGATGATTCAGGCTCACATGTATATTATTTTGGTTTAAGATATATATATTGCTACTTTTAACTTGTAATTATTTAAAATCTGTAAGTCTGGTTGCCATGAATTTTTATTTTATACCCAAACTTGAATATTAAAATGAAAAACAAAAAATACCACACTGTCGGATAGTGGTGCACCGATCATCGGAAACATCGACTAATCAGTCGGACGTCATCATACGATCCGATGATCGATTCTTAAACCTTGTGGTCGATTCTGATTCTATAGTGTCTATATGTATGCTTAACTTTGTTCTTTGGTTGTTTTGAGTTTTTTTTGGTCTCCATGCTGACAAAAATATTGCAGTTTTATTCCAGCTGGTTTTTTTTGCCCTCATACTGACAAACATCTGGCAGTTTTATCAAAGCATACTTTTGACACTCAATCAATACACATATTTGGACTAGTCTATTATTTATCTACTTCCCAGAATAGTCCATTTTATATCAGGTGTTACACATATGGAAAATGATCTTTTTGTTTTGTTCTAAGTTAATGTTTACAAATGGAAAAATTGTAGTTTGTAAATATATTATTTTATTTTATTCAAATCTTTACTTTTGTCAAACACATATTTGGACTAGTCTATTATGTATCTATCTATATCAGGTGTTACACATATGGAAAACGATCTTTTGTTTTGTTCTAAGTTATGTTTACTAATGGAAAAATTATAGTTTATAAATTTATGATACAATTTTATTCATGTTTTTACTTTTGTCAATCATACTCTTGAAATAAAGACTATTGGATTAATTATAGTCAGTAAATACATTTAGCAGCCAATTTTCACCGATGATCGATCATCGGTCGATGTTGATATAACGATCATCGATCTTGAAAATGTTACCGATTCCCATCACTACTGTCGGAACAATTCCAAAATCAAATATCAAAATCGTAGAAAGATTATTTCTAATAAAGTAAAGGAAATTATATCTAATATGCCTTTGACCAGAAGCTCTCTATGTGATCAGAATGAAAAGAAATTTTACACGGTGATGGTCAACAATTCCACCAATATCAACAAAACTAACAAATACCTTTTACCTTAACTCACTGAATACAATAAAGACCACGACACATGACGTTGGACTAACGTTGGGAGTTTGAATCCCGCTCAGCTGAGGTGTACTCAATACAACATTATGTGATAAGTTTGTCAGTGACTTGTGGCGGATCTGTGGTTTTCTTTGGGTACTCTGGTTTCTTTCACCAATAAAACTGACCGCCACGATATAACTGAAATGTTGAAAGGTGTGAAACACCATAATCCTAACCCACCATGACGTTGGAAATCTTTATGTATATTTAAGGATGAGTACGGAACTGCAGCCTACAAGACAGTAGAATTAGACACATTCCTGAATGATGCACCAATTCAACATCGTGAAGTACAAGGGCATGAATCTGAACTGTTCAAGTCCTATTTTGATAATATTACGTAAGTCTAGACAAAAATGTCAGAGTAGTTGTTATGGCAACCATTGTATAACATTTGGGTTTACATCTTCCTACACAATCAGTGCCTATCACCTCTAAAACTATGAATTCAATTCTCTCCCTTTGTCAAGTACTTAGTGCAACATTGCATGAGTTGTTGCAGATCAGTGGTTTTCTCACAGTACTCTGGTTTTCTCTACCAATGAAACAGATATTATTGAAAGTGATGCTTAACATCCATAATCTTAATACAAGTTAGGCCAATCTTAACAAAAAATTATTTGAAAATCTTCTTTTCTGAAACCACTGGGCCACTTTGAACCAATCTTTGGCCAGAATTTTCCTTAGGGTATGTTTTTGTTGTTTTTTTGTTGTTGAATATCTGATGATCCAACCAAACAACCAACATACTGTTATATATTACTGCATAATGCATTTCTTATAGACGCTGAAAATTCACATTGTATCGAAAAATGGATTAAGATAAATTGTAGTCATCAAATCAGAGTTCAGTTTTACTTTCAAGTGCAAAGGTTACTTTTAGGTCTTCATGCACGACATATCAGAAAAGGGAGAGCAGTTAATGGTCTAATTTCAATCAGATTATGACTTCCATTAATTGATTATCGGGAAAAACAAATCATTTAAGGGGGCCGTCCTGGTTGTTATCGTATGGTAGTTGGATTTACAACTACCTGTGCAATCAGTGTCTATCACCACTAAATTTGTGAGTTTGAACCCCGTTCATGGAGAGATGTACTTGATACAACATTATGTAATAAAGTTTGTCAGTGACAGGTCGGTTGTTTTCTCCGGGTACTCCTGTTTCCTCAACCAATAAAACTGACCGCCACGATATAATTGAAATAGTGTTGAAAATGGCGTTAAACACCATAAACCAAACCAAACCAAACCAATCATTTAGCACAATCTTAAAGATGTTTTGCTATTATTACCGGTAATCTAAAAATTGTTTTTAACAAGAACATTTTTTTTTCTGTATTTGTAGAATATTGAAAGGAGGTGCTGACACCGGGTTTAGACATGTTAAACCTGAAGAATATACTCCACGGCTCTTCCATTTCTGTGGTACTAGGAAACATGTTGAAGTGAGAGAGGTAAATTTAAACCAGTTAAAATCAGGTGTTTGTTGTATTTTGTTTTGGTGATACACTAACATCTAACAACATCAAACCACATCGGTGGTTGTAGTGGTTAACATGCTTGCCTCGAGTGTGGTAGATTGTGAATTCAAGCCCCAATCGGGTCAAACCAAAGATGTAAAGTTGATGTTTGTTGCTTCTCCTCTAAGCACACAGCATTAAGTGGAAAGAGCAAAGACTGGTTAGCTCGGAATCAGGAACTTGTTTCAGTGAGCTAGCACTATAAAAATCTAACTAAGCGTGTTGGTCTAGCACAAAGTGGACTTCGTCATCATCACATCATTGATAATTAACTTGTTCCTGTCATCATAAATTAAAAAAATTGCTGAGTTGGTGTTGCACAACAATCACTTGCTGAATATGATTAGGATACTTTGTTTTAAATAAAACTTTTTTTGCCAATTTTTAGGTACCAAGAAATAAGAGTCGACTTGATTCAGGTGATGTGTTCATCTTGGATCTAGGTCTTCAGATATACCAATGGAATGGATCAGGTTCTAATAAAGATGAAAGGATGAAGGTAAAAACATAAAAACATCTATACTAAATTAATATATAATGACCAAATTAGTAAATGTACCTGTCAGAGAGTTAAGTGTTTGTACCAATTTGATATAGGGTAAGGGTTATGGTTATGGAGTTTAACGTCACTTCCAACAATATTTCAGTTATATCGTGGCGGTCAGTTTTAATGGTGGAGGAAACCGGAGTACCGGGAGAAAACCACTGACCTGTCGCAAGTCACTGACATTATAAAATGGTGAAATTAATAAATTGATTTTTCACTGAAAATGGTAGAATGAAAGTGAAACTAGAGTCAATGAAATTTAATTAGGCAATATTTGAAATAACGGAATGTCACATGACAGAATGTAAACCAATAGAATTATGAATTTGTAGAATATTGAAACGAGGTGCCAAAATAATTTCTTCCTTAAATGATGGGAAATAACTCATTGTACAAGATGTGAATAACATGCCTTCCTTGTCTGGTAATAGCAGTGAGAATATTTATGAATTACGTTATGACAATTTACATTTACCTTGTTTGGTGGTTTTCTACAATATTTCAGTTATATCGTGGCAGTCAGTTTTATTGGTGGAGGAAACCGGAGAAAACCACTGACAAACTTTATCACATAATGTTGTATCGAGTTCACCCCACCATGAGCGGGATTCGAACTCACAACTTTAGTGGTGATATGCATTGATTGCACTGGTAGTTGTAAATTCAACTGCCATAGTCTGATCATGACTGCAACATCACCTGGTTCTTGTTAATGCATGCTCTTTAAATAGTTGAATTACTTACTTTCAGGCTATGCAATATTGTATCAAATTGAAAGATGAGAGAAGTGGTAAAGCTTCTTCTGAAGTACTGGATGAAGGCTCTACAGACAGAGATGTAAGTCAGCCACAATTCCTTTTGTAATGCATAATGATTATTTAATTTGATATAAAAATGGCTACTTAGTGAAAACTGTGAGCAAATCATGTCAGTACAGTAATATATTCAAAATTAAATAAACAATTAAATAAATAATACATGTTGTTTCAATAGAACAAAATAGTAATTGTAAAATGCCCCAGTACAAAATTTTAGTCTAATTGACTATTTAATTTAGTTATGATTAATTTAAACAATATTTATTTAGAAAATAATCAGAATATACAGTACATCAAACATAGTAAATACAGACATGATTCAGTTATGATTCATTTCATACGACATAGAATATAATTATACAGTCAAACCTGTATATAAAGGTCACTCACAGGAACCTGAACATGTAGCTTATATGAGCAGTTGCTCTTTATATGCAGGTTAAAATTATATGTACTATTCATTAATGGGGAAAATGAGACTGCCCTTTATAGACAGTGATTTGTTATATTGAAGTGCCCTTTAAGGCAGGTTTGACTGTAGTTTTACTAGCCATTTTGGGAAGTGCTTTCTTTACATTGAAACATCTATATTGATGGCCATTTGGGATTTATATTATATTTCTTAGTGAATATTATTCTTATCTTTGGCATTATAGGAACATTGGGTGAGTGAGTGTGCCTTCTGCCACAGTCTTTGTCCAAACATGATAGCCCCTACCCCCTTCCCCATATTACCTCCAATATTAGTGTTGTTTTCAGTACCCCTTGTTACCCATCTGAAGATGTTATAGAAATGTATGCTATCACCCTTTGGAAATGTTACATTTTGCTGAATTAGGAAGTCAAAATATTACATTACCATTTTCCTGAAATTATACAATTATCCTGACAGATCAGTCTTATCCTGATAGTGAATGCCTTTATGGTACTGATTGAAGTTTCCATTTCACAAAATTTAGCTTGTAGTTTAAAGTATAAAAGTAACCAATTAAAAACCAGCACAATAATAATATAGGGAGAGAATCTTACAAAAATCCTATCCATTGAATATATCAGTGTTATAAAAGGTACAGACTTGCAATAAATAGAAACACTCTACCAATTTTAATATGAAATCTCAATACAGAAATTATGTACCGTCCTTTCCGCACTAAATGTCACCTCTTTATTTAAGACACATGGATGAAAATAAGAGATTTTTTTACTTTTGTACTTATGCAAGTCACCCTTTTAAATAAGATGCAGAGCATAGAATACTTTCTATGACAAAGGACAACCGATTTTGGAACAATTTCATTGCTATAGCTATGTGTGAACGTCTTTGTTGCCACTGCCACCTCTAGCATTTGAAGCTGATATTTGTATGATTTACCGACAATTTTTATGGTTTCCCACCCCAAAAAACATGTTTACAAAGTCCCTACCTGTTACTAATACATACCGTTAATAATAGATTTTTCATATTAAATGAAGCCGTGATGCATCATTGTGTATGACCAACATTTTTTTTTACAGGTAATGATAAGTTGTACACATTATAAAAATAAATTTTTTCATAGTTTTTAGTTCACCTGGACCAAAGGTCCATGTGAACTATTGCCATCACTTGGCGTCCGTCGTCTGTCGTCTGTAAACTTTTCACATTTCAAGCTTCTTCTCCGAAACCACTTGGCCGATTGGAACCGAACTTAGCAGGAATGTTCCTTGGATGGCCCTCTACAAAGTTACTGTTTTTCGTTCCAGTCGAATATTCAATATGGCTGCCAGGGCCAATAATATGCTCTGATTGGCTGAAATTTCAAAGATCTTCTTCTCTGAAACTAATGAACTGACTGAACCCAAACTGTAAAGGAATGATCATTGGAATGTCCTTTACCAAGTTACTGTTTTTTATGCCGATCGGAAATCCAATATGGCCGCCATCGCAGGACATAGATTAACATTGGACCCTATGGGAAAATGTTCAAATGCCTTCTTCTCAGAAACTACAAATATGATTAAAGCCAAACTGTACATGAATGTTCATTGGATGGTCCTCTACAATCTTAAGGTTTTTTGTTCCGATATGAAATTCAAAATGGCGGCTACGGCAGGACTTAGTTTAACATTGGACCCTATGGGAAAAATGTTTCAAAATGCTTCTTCTCTGAAACCACTTGGACAGTTGAAACCAAACTGCCCAGGAATGATCATTGGAAGGTCCTCTACAAAGTTTCTGTTTTTTATGCCGATCGGAAATCCAAGATGGCCGCCACCGCAGGACATAGATTAACATTGGACCCTATGGGAAAATATTCAAATGCCTTCTTCTCAGAAACTACAAATATTATTAAAGCCAAACTGTACATGAATGTTCATTAGATGGTCCTCTACAAACTGTACGTTTTTTGTTCCGGTATGAAATTCAAAATGGCGGCTACGGCGGGACTTAGTTTAACATTGGACCCTATGGGAAAAATGTTTCAAAATGCTTCTTCTCTGAAACCACTTGGACAGTTGAAACCAAACTGCTCAGGAATGATCATTGGAAGGTCCTCTACAAAGTTTCTGTTTTTTATGCCGATCGGAAATCCAAGATGGCCGCCACCGCAGGACATAGATTAACATTGGACCCTATGGGAAAATATTCAAATGCCTTCTTCTCAGAAACTACAAATATGATTAAAGCCAAACTGTACATGAATGTTCATTAGATGGTCCTCTACAAACTGTACGTTTTTTGTTCCGGTATGAAATTCAAAATGGCGGCTACGGCGGGACTTAGTTTAACATTGGACCCTATGGGAAAAATGTTTCAAAATGCTTCTTCTCTGAAACCACATGGATAATTGAAACCAAACTGCCCAGGAATGATCATTGGAAGGTCCTCTACAAGATGTATGTTTTTTATGCCGATCGGAAATCCAAGATGGCCACCACCGCAGGACATAGATTAACATTGGACCCTATGGGAAAATGTTCAAATGCCTTCTTCTCAGAAACTGCAAATATGATTAAAGTCAAACTGTACATGAATGTTCATTGGATGGTCCTCTACAAACTGTACGTTTTTTGTTCCGATATGAAATTCAAAATGGCGGCTACGGCAGAACTTAGTTTAACATTGGACCCTATGGGGAAAATGTTTCAAAACGCTTCTTCTCTGAAACCACTTGGACAGTTGAAACCAAACTGCCCAGGAATGATCATTGGAAGGTCCTCTACAAAATTTTTGTTTTTTATGCCGATCGGAAATCCAAGATGGCCGCCACCGCAATACATAGATTAACATTGGACCCTATGGGAAAATGTTCAAATGCCTTCTTCTCAGAAACTACAAATATGATTAAAGCCAAACTGTACATGAATGTTCATTGGATGGTCCTCTACAAACTGTACGTTTTTTGTTCCGATAAGAAATTCAAAATGGCGGCTACGGCAGGACTTAGTTTAACATTGGACCCTATGGGAAAAATGTTTCAAAACGCTTCTTCTCTGAAACCACTTGGATAATTGAAACCAAATTACCCAGGAATGTTCATTGGAAGGTCCTCTACAAAGTTTCTGTTTTTTTATGCCGATCGAAAATTCAAGATGGCCACCACCGCAGGACATAGATTAACATTGGACCCTATGGGAAAATGTTCAAATGCCTTCTTCTCAGAAACTACAAATATGATTAAAGCCAAACTGTACATGAATGTTCATTAGATGGTCCTCTACAAACTGTACGTTTTTTGTTCCGGTATGAAATTCAAAATGGCGGCTACGGCGGGACTTAGTTTAACATTGGACCCTATGGGAAAAATGTTTCAAAACGCTTCTTCTCTGAAACCACTGGGATAATTGAAACCAAACTGCCCAGGAATGATCATTGGAAGGTCCTCTACAAGGTGTGTGTTTTTTATGCCGATCGGAAATCCAAGATGGCCACCACCGCAGGACATAGATTAACATTGGACCCTATGGGAAAATGTTCAAATGCCTTCTTCTCAGAAACTGCAAATATGATTAAAGCCAAACTGTACATGAATGTTCATTGGATGGTCCTCTACAAACTGTACGTTTTTTGTTCCGATATGAAATTCAAAATGGCGGCTACGGCAGGACTTAGTTTAACATTGGACCCTATGGGAAAAATGTTTCAAAACGCTTCTTCTCTGAAACCACTTGGATAATTGAAACCAAACTACCCAGGAATGTTCATTGGAAGGTCCTCTACAAAGTTTCTGTTTTTTTATGTCGATCGAAAATTCAAGATGGCCACCACCGCAGGACATAGATTAACATTGGACCCTATGGGAAAATGTTCAAATGCCTTCTTCTCAGAAACTACAAATATGATTAAAGCCAAACTGTACATGAATGTTCATTAGATGGTCCTCTACAAACTGTACGTTTTTTGTTCCGGTATGAAATTCAAAATGGCGGCTACGGCGGGACTTAGTTTAACATTGGACCCTATGGGAAAAATGTTTCAAAACGCTTCTTCTCTGAAACCACTTGGATAATTGAAACCAAACTGCCCAGGAATGATCATTGGAAGGTCCTCTACAAGGTGTTTTTTTTTTATGCCGATCGGAAATCCAAGATGGCCACCACCGCAGGACATAGATTAACATTGGACCCTATGGGAAAATGTTCAAATGCCTTCTTCTAAGAAACTGCAAATATGATTAAAGCCAAACTGTACATGAATGTTCATTGGATGGTCCTCTACAAACTGTACGTATTTTGTTCCGATATGAAATTCAAAATGGCGGCTACGGCAGGACTTAGTTTAACATTGGACCCTATGGGAAAAATGTTTCAAAACGCTTCTTCTCTGAAACCACTTGGACAGTTGAAACCAAACTGCCCAGGAATGATCATTGGAAGGTCCTCTACAAAATTTTTGTTTTTTATGCCGATCGGAAATCCAAGATGGCCGCCACCGCAATACATAGATTAACATTGGACCCTATGGGAAAATGTTCAAATGCCTTCTTCTCAGAAACTACAAATATGATTAAAGCCAAACTGTACATGAATGTTCATTGGATGGTCCTCTACAAACTGTACGTTTTTTGTTCCGATAAGAAATTCAAAATGGCGGCTACGGCAGGACTTAGTTTAACATTGGACCCTATGGGAAAAATGTTTCAAAACGCTTCTTCTCTGAAACCACTTGCATAATTGAAACCAAACTACCCAGGAATGTTCATTGGAAGGTCCTCTACAAAGTTTCTGTTTTTTTATGCTGATCGAAAATTCAAGATGGCCACCACCGCAGGACATAGATTAACATTGGACCCTATGGGAAAATGTTCAAATGCCTTCTTCTCAGAAACTACAAATATGATTAAAGCCAAACTGTACATGAATGTTCATTAGATGGTCCTCTACAAACTTTACGTTTTTTGTTCCGGTATGAAATTCAAAATGGCGGCTACGGCAGGACTTAGTTTAACATTGGACCCTATGGGAAAAATGTTTCAAAACGCTTCTTCTCTGAAACCACTTGGATAATTGAAACCAAACTGCCCAGGAATGATCATTGGAAGGTCCTCTACAAGGTATGTGTTTTTTATGCTGATCGGAAATCCAAGATGGCCGCCACCGCAATACATAGATTAACATTGGACCCTATGGGAAAATGTTCAAATGCCTTCTTCTCAGAAACTGCAAATATGATTAAAGCCAAACTGTACATGAATGTTCATTGGATGGTCCTCTACAAACTTTACGTTTTTTGTTCCGATAAGAAATTCAAAATGGCGGCTACGGCAGGACTTAGTTTAACATTGGACCCTATGGGAAAAATGTTTCAAAACGCTTCTTCTCTGAAACCACTTGGATAATTGAAACCAAACTACCCAGGAATGTTCATTGGAAGGTCCTCTACAAAGTCTCTGTTTTTTTATGTCGATCGAAAATTCAAGATGGCCACCACCGCAGGACATAGATTAACATTGGACCCTATGGGAAAATGTTCAAATGCCTTCTTCTCAGAAACTACAAATATGATTAAAGCCAAACTGTACATGAATGTTCATTAGATGGTCCTCTACAAACTGTACGTTTTTTGTTCCGGTATGAAATTCAAAATGGCGGCTACGGCGGGACTTAGTTTAACATTGGACCCTATGGGAAAAATGTTTCAAAACGCTTCTTCTCTGAAACCACTTGGATAATTGAAACCAAACTGCCCAGGAATGATCATTGGAAGGTCCTCTACAAGGTGTTTTTTTTTTATGCCGATCGGAAATCCAAGATGGCCACCACCGCAGGACATAGATTAACATTGGACCCTATGGGAAAATGTTCAAATGCCTTCTTCTCAGAAACTGCAAATATGATTAAAGCCAAACTGTACATGAATGTTCATTGGATGGTCCTCTACAAACTTTACGTTTTTTGTTCCGATAAGAAATTCAAAATGGCGGCTACGGCAGGACTTAGTTTAACATTGGACCCTATGGGGAAAATGTTTCAAAACGCTTCTTCTCTGAAACCACAAGGACAGTTGAAACCAAACTGCCCAGGAATGATCATTGGAAGGTCCTCTACAAATTGTGTGTTTTTTATGCCGATCGGAAATCCAAGATGGCCACCACCGCAATACATAGATTAACATTGGACCCTATGGGAAAATGTTCAAATGCCTTCTTCTCAGAAACTACAAATATGATTAAAGCCAAACTGTACATGAATGTTCATTGGATGGTCCTCTACAAACTTTATGTTTTTTGTTCTGATATGAAATTCAAAATGGCGGCTATGGCAGGACTTAGTTTAACATTGGACCCTATGGGGAAAATGTTTCAAAATGCTTCTTCTCTGAAACCACTTGGATAATTGAAACCAAACTGCCCAGGAATGATCATTGGAAGGTCCTCTACAAGGTGTGTGTTTTTTATGCCGATCGGAAATCCAAGATGGCCACCACCGCAGGACATAGATTAACATTGGACCCTATGGGAAAATGTTCAAATGCCTTCTTCTCAGAAACTACAAATATGATTAAAGCCAAACTGTACATGAATGTTCATTGGATGGTCCTCTACAAACTGTACGTTTTTTGTTCTGATATGAAATTCAAAATGGCGGCTATGGCAGGACTTAGTTTAACATTGGACCCTATGGGGAAAATGTTTCAAAACGCTTCTTCTCTGAAACCACTTGGACAGTTGAAACCAAACTGCCCAGGAATGATCATTGGAAGGTCCTCTGTTTTTTATGCCGATCGGAAATCCAAGATGGCTGCCACCACAGGTCATAGTATTAACACAGAACCATATGGGGAAAATACAGAAATATATTCTTCTCTGAAGCTATTGCACTGATTGAACCTAAACTGTGCATCAATCATTGGAAGGTCCTTTACAAACTTTGTGTTTTTTATGTTGATCGTAATTCCAAGATGACTACCACTGCAGGACATAGTTTTTACATAGGACCAATTGGTTTTTTTTATTACCAGGTGAACGATACAGGCTCTTGAGAGCCTCTGGTTCATTTTTAGAATTGCTGTCTATTAGCAAATACCCTTTTAATCTTTCATATTTTGAAATAACTAATTGGGTCTTTGAAAATTATTTGAATTATGAAGTACTGGTTCCCAGCAAATACTTCTGTAAATGTGATCTTTTGTCACACATAAGTCACACCCTTAAATAAGATGCTTGTTTCTTCCGTAAATGGCAGTTTTCGGTGTGAAGACGACCGAGGTAAGACGAGTCCACGTGCACTCATCTTTACTCGTTGTGACATCCAATCAGAACGCCTCTAACAAGAAAAAAAATCGTTTAAATATATACTCTAAGCCTGGAATGTCACATTATATACCCTGTATGATAGCTGAATAACAGATATATTACGGAATTAACCATTGGTTTTTTTTCAAATACAGATTCCAACCGTATTAAATATATATTTGTGTCTTATTTTCATTTTTTCGTATTTCTAGATGTCCTTTTCCGTACCTTTGACGTCATTCTTCAATGACGTCAAAATATGTGTCACGTCATATTTCATGTATGGGGTGTCTCATGAAGTAAAATACTGTACTTTCAATAAAATATTAGTGAGAAAAGCTCAAATATCAGTAGAAAGCTACTTAGTTTATTAGTCGGTGTCACAAAAGTCAATTTTATGTGATGTGTATTTCATAACGCTCAATGATATTGATCTGATAATTTATGCAAATTAGTTGCTGATCAATGGCGGGCGTCTCTGGGAGTTCGCGATAGTGAAAGTTGTTGGTTTACGGAAGAAATATGTACTTACATGCGTTGTTGGGAAAGCCCGGGTGATCTTCCTCTCGTGATAGAAATTGTTGTGTCTTCGCTCGTTTCACTGTGCTCCACTCGCGAAAAGACATAAAATTTCTATCACTTGTGGAAGATCACACAGTCTTTCCCAAGAACGTATGTAAGAACCTTTTATTCCCTCTGGAAAAAAATTAGTATCTGATTTAAAAAAAAATATGGTAACTTAAAAACCAAGTAGGAAGATTTTGATTTGCTAAGTTGAAACATGTGACCAACTTATGCCATTAAATTCAGCCAGTTAAAAATGAAAAATCATTACTTTAATCTTTACATCAGAAATTTCATTCTATTAATAGAGTGGTATTTCCAGTATATGTGACATTTTCGCAGCTCGTCACCAGAATATTAAATGCGTTTTACTTAAGTGATTAATTATATTTTACAGCATGATTTTTATAAAGCCCTGGATGAAGAAAATTTGGAGGATGATGCCGTGAAATTTAAGGCTGCTGATACACAAAAGGAATTGTTCCGACTTTCAGATGCCAGTGGTAGCATGAAATTCACCCTTGCTAAGAAAGGATCTGTCTCTAAATCTGATTTTGACAGCAAAGTAAGTATTAAATTATAGTAAACCTACAATACACATTAATACTTGGGACATCCCTACAAAAATACTGGTTTGTGGTAATCTTTCATGCAAATAGATCCTATTTCAATAAAGAAATAGTCTACATTGGAGAAACTAATGGTAGGTTCTATTTCAATACCCCCATGGTTTCCAAGTAAACTAATGATAACAGATACATGTACTACTTATTTGTTGAGCTAGCATTAAACAACAATCACTCGCTCACTTATTTGTTGTAGGATGTCTTCATACTGGATTCAAAGACTGCCCTACATGTATGGATTGGTAAAGACACCACAGCAAATGAACGCAGAAATGCTATGTCCTATGCACATGTAAGTATTAGTAGCCAAGATCGTAGAATTTGTAAAGATAGGATTGGTAAAATGGAAGACATTTTGATAGCGATTGTCTCATTTTAAACATTGATTTTGCAAAACATGATGCAAGATATGAAGTAAATTTTCACTTTTGATCAAAAGATCTGACAATGGGTCAAAAGTCATTTGGAATCCCTTTAGTATTAAGAAAATAACGTTTATTCTAGATTAGAATTGTTTTTGTTTTATTGATAAATTAATCAATATTTAAACAAAAAATATCCCATGTTGAAAAAAAGAAGACATTATCTGGTCAGAAAACATAAAAAATACACATTTTAAAGAAAAATGAAATCATCCCAATGAAGTACAGTAGAACTTCGCTCGCTCGAACTCGAACGGACTGTCAAAATCTGTTCGGGCTATTAGAAGTTCGAGCCACAGAGGTCCCGTAATTTTAGAGAGAAAAAAATCCAGTTCTGACCGGGACAGTTTCATTACACTATGAACACTGATGCACAGTAAAATGGGCCTTTCTCGTAAAAAATATTTAATCCTTTAGAAAGTTCTCAAAGACTACTTCTTCTGAATACCTCTTTGGTATCTTCAAACGTACCTTAGAAACGTTTTTTTTTTCACTTTGTTTGCGATCTATTTTATTAACAGGAAATACGAGGTCGGGTATTAACACTTGGATTGATATCGGTATAATGCTTGATAATTCCGATATATATTTTTGATGGCCAATTTTCAAATTTTAGCCATTTTCTTTTTTTTTAAATTTGAATTTGAAGCAATTATATTTGTTTCTTTTGATATTATATACACAAATAAACTGAGGTTAATCTCAGTATGAGTACATTTCTATTTTTTGGGGTATTTAGATTAACCCAGTTTGATATTATTCGATCCCAGCAAACTATAGAAATTTAAAAAATATATAAAAAACACTGTCAATAATAATAATTCATGTAATAACAATTTTAAATATTGTTTTAATAAACTATATTACGATTGTAAACATTTAATTGTTTTAATTATTGTCGAATGTAGGCTCGGCTTGATACAATCAGCAACACGAATCTCGGGTTCAATAATCGTTCTTTATTAATCGTAATTAATGGTTAATAATCAAGCCACAGCTGAATTTAATGACTAATTAACACAAATGATGACAAGTTTATCCCTCTACCTGTAATTGTTAAGTAAACAATTATCTGTCAATTAAATTGCGATGTTCGAGTTTGACATGGTAAAACTCGTGATTATATTATTGACGGGACCATTTATTGAGTTCGACTGTTGGAGGTATCGGTGTTCGAGTGAAAGAGTTTTTTTTTACTTAGAAATATAAGGAAAATTGACGGGACTTTCAAATCAGTTCGAGCCATCCATGGTATTAGACCCATCCGATTTCGAGGGACCGAGGTTTGACTGTATTTTATTACTCACAGATGAAAGTTTGGTCTAGCAGATTCCCTCTTTTTTGAGCTAATAATTTAGAAATAAATTGTGTAAAATTGATCCAAACAGCTAGAAATGGAAGGTATTTGAGCATTGTATAGGGAGTCCCCCTTTACCATTAGTTAACTCTTTCTTTTCTGTTTACCATTAATGCAGTATATTTTTGAGAGAAAAAAACCAATTAGTATATTTTATCCTTTCACTTATATTAGAGAAAATCCTGTAGTATTAATCTCAGTAACTTGATAACCTCAGAATGACTTCTTTTTGTACCCATGCAATCAATGCCTATCACCACTAAAGTTGTGAGTTCAAACCCTGTTCATGGTGAGGTGTACTCAATACAACATTATGTGATAAAGTTTGTCAGTGACTTGCGACAGGTCATGGTGTTCTCCTGGTAATCTGGTTTCCTCCACTAATAAAACTGACCGCTACGATATAACTGAAATATTGTTGAAGTGGCACTAAACACTAAATCAAACCATCATTTGATATAATACATTATTTACTGCAGAAATACCTCCAGAGTACCGATCATCCATTGGTATCTGTCAGTTGTCTAGCTGAAGGGAAGAAATCGGCAGCATTTGAATTAGCCTTGGCAGCATAAGATCAACATGTAATAGTACAGCCTTATGTGATCAGCTTTAAAAACAGAAGAAATATACATCAAATTTAACAGCTGTAGGACAATACTTCTAAATTAGAAACTATGTAGTTGTGTCTATATAAACTTAATCAAAATTTTAAAGATCTTCCAGTCATATATATCTATATTTATACATTATTTGTTTTCTGTTTCCTCACCAGCAAGAAATTTTTTTATCTATATTTATGCAAGTTAATTTTTTTTGCCTTTTTAATATACACAGGTAAATTAATATTTCAGCATTATCTTTTCTTTTAAGCAATATCATTGCAAGTTAAAATATTTATTATCATTGAAACCAAATGGTAGAACTTAAAACACTGACCAAGAAAGAATGGTTTTGAAAACTACCATATCAAATGCTCTATGAACAATTTTTTTGTCATGTTGCAGTATCACTATCAATAGAATTTACAGATCATTAGTCCCTTTAAATTATTAGTATTCAATTATGATATGTTCATCTTAATGTGAAAAGTCTTAAAGATCAGTGAATTGATTCTATTGTAAGGAAATCCAGACTTCCCACAAACTAAAATGTCTTAAAAAAGAAAAAAACAAAACAATGTTGATACATTCATTTGTAACAATCTGGTTTTTGTTTGTTTCCAAAATGATGTGGCATATTGAAAATTGCTTAACATGATTCACTGTGTTTTGTCAACATTCGTTATGTGATCAGTTTATTTCTGCTGTTAAATCAATCTTAATATTATTGTACTTTAAATTTGATAAACAAATTAAACAAATTTTTTTTCCCTGGTATATTTTTTTTTCAAATACAGAATTAAAATGTTTGTGAACTTCAAGTAATGAATAAATTCACACTTATTATATGTTTTCATTTTCATTTTTTATATATATGGTTGAGAATACTGTAATTTATAATGTACACAAAAAGAATGAATATACAATATTGGTGTATTGACGGTAAATATAGCTTTATTAGGCCAATATGAAAAGCGTTATTATGACAGTCAGTTTATTTCAACCCATTTATTATGACAAAAAAAAGATCCCAATTGCAGGATAAAATAAAGTAATAGGTTATGACCACCATGTTGTTGTTTTCTTTTGTTGTTAACAAAATAAATATAAGCGCTAAACTTCTACATTTATACAATGTAAATGTAGAAATCATTATTTTTTTTATATTTTTTTTGCCTTACACTATTTCTAGATTTTTTATTACTTTATATACAACTTTAATTTGAGGGTATTCTTTATTGTTGCATTTAATTGTATTGATATTCATAAGTAAAGCATGTTTTGCTTTTTTTTTGTTTCTTAATTTTTTGTTTGTGATAATTTCATATATTCACATTTAATGCAAAAAAAAATGTTGTGAAATGTAAAAATTTGGTTCCTTGATGGTTTAGAACATTACAACATCATTTAATTGCTAAAATTCTGTTAAGCCCTTATGAAATGTCAACTTTGCAAACTAAAGGATTTTTGTTCCAGTTTTCTTATATTTAACGATGAAGCAATTCCAATGTGCAGTCCTCATGATGAGCACCGGTCCTCAGGCCCATGAATAGTAAAATTTTGATTGGACCAGTAAATTTGTCAGTTTTTATTTAGGTATATATATAAAATAAATTCAAGAATTTGATTGGACCAGTAAATTCAAATTTGTCTTTTGAGCACTGAATGTGGAAATCAACAAAAATGTTTTGTTCTTGTTTTAAGTGTTAAACATTTATCTGATTTTATGAATTACTTTGAATAATAAGAATTAGTCAAATGTTCAGCATTTAAAATCAATTTATATTAATTTTTTTTTATATTCTGGTTTTTGGTGAACTTGTTGACCAGGTTTATTTACCTATACCCATATATGCTGAATATTTAATTTAATAAAAATTTCATAAATTTGTAGTTTTTCACTCTATATGCCATAATCTTAATCCTAGATTATTTAACTACCAGTACTCGATACAACATTATGTGAAAAAGTTTGTCAATTTTCTCTTGGTATTCGAGTTTCCTCCCCCAAGAAAACTGACTTGTCACGATATAACTGAAATAATGTTGAAAGTGGCAGTTAAACAACATAACCCTAACCTTTAAACCCTAGGTTATTTAATAAATTTAGGATATAAATAATGTCCAGCATGTATTGGGCAGTTCCCAACAGCTGTGATTTTATAATACTTGGATTCACAGCTGCAATAGTCTTCCTCTTACAAAACCATTCCTCCTCAAAGACCACCCTTTTTATTAGGCCAGATCCCAGATACAGTAGAAAAATACTACTAAATCCCCCCCCCCCCCCCTCCACGAGAGGCCAACCCTCCTTCAAGGCCATTTTTACAATGTAGAAGGGTTACCTCATCATATAGTACAGACATACACAAGAATAAACATTGATTCATAGATGTAGTTGATTGTGAATAATTGGTTGTTGTTTATAAGGTCAAATGGCCAATATTTCATCTATGATTCATGGTAAATTAAAAAAAAATGACTTGCACATGAAGGTCTGCTGCAAGATAACCTTAACTTGCCATCCCATCGATGGTGTAATGGTAAGCATGCTCGTGTTGAGTGTGGTAGAACGTGGGTTCAACCTCTAATCGAGTCAAACCAAAGACTATAAAATTAGTATTTGTTGGTTCTCTGCTAAGTACAGGCTATTAAGGAGAAAAAGCAGACTGGTTAGTTTGAAATCGGGTATAATGTGTCCGAGTAGAGCAACATGTCTACCTGTTGTTGAACGAGCTAGGACTATAAAAATCCAACTAAGCATGTAGGTATAGTACAGAGCAGACATCATTATCATCTCATCGAATGTACCGTAACTTGTTCTCTCCATGATATAGCCGAGAAATTGCTCATTTTGCCTAAAATAGCATTGACTGATTGCCTTAGCTTACAAGTTCCAGCATGTGATTTTCCATTCCCATGATAATTTACATCCTATCCTCGTAGTGAGTTAATCACTTTATTTGTTCTGTACAACCATGCTATGCCCCTTATACCCTACAGCAAAAAAAACAAGGTATTTTTTTTGCAATCTGGGTTAAGTGTGATCCAAATCTGTGAATTGACTCCCAAAAATGGGGCTAATTAATTTAATGAGATTCACAGGGATGATTTTTTCAGTTGTTTAACTGATTTCAGCTATTTTTTTCTGTGAACAAAAATCTGAAAGTTGTAGGAAACTGTCAGAACAGCTCAAAAATGACCTTTTTGAAAAGGGTGTAGATAGTTAGTTATTTTATATTCTAACAAGAATCATTCCTGGACTCGGTTCCATCTCTTCATAACTAGGTATACCTCCAGCAGTAAAACATATTATAACAGTAATAAAAGTGCTGTTCCTTTACTTTGTGTGAAGTAGAATAGTTTGGCATGTTCATTTACATCCATATCATTTCTTACTTATAACTTGAGGGGCCATCGTGGTCGTGATCGTATGGTAGCTAGTTTGATTAATACCTACCTATGCAATCGGTGCCTATCACCACTAGCGTAAGTTCGAATCCTGCTCAGGTGATGTTTTCCTTGATACAAGATAATGTGATAGAGTTTGTCAGTGACTTGCAGCAGGTTGGTGGTTTTCTCCGGGTACTCCCTCCCCCCAATAAAACTGACCGCCACGATATAACTGAAATATTGTTGAAAATGGTGGTAAACACCATAACACTAACCCTACTGATAACATGTTTGGTTAATGTCTACATTTTACTTTGTTATTGTCTTACTTGAAGAAGAGTCAAGACTTTTCTAGGTGTATAACAATAGGTTTCCAACAATAACGTCTGTTTGGCTATATCAGATGCATGTTATACACCTGTTTCCAACAATAACATGTATAATCAATCCTATTTTTTCAAGACCGGTCGTATTATGTAATGGTGCCATCGTTGTCGTCAGTCTGTAGACAGAATGACACTGGTTTCTATGTGATGAATCAAGTTCTAGTTGATGGATCCTTCTGCATTTTGAACACAGTGATCCTTGGTATAGACTTTGTGTATTGTAAACCAACCCATTTCCAAACAAGATGCCCCAAGATGTAACTAGAGGCTCTCAGCCGCCGGAAAGTGAGTGAGCACTGAGCTGAGCCTGTGTCGCTCACCTTTCATTCTGCTCTGAGGAAACTTAATACAGAACCTTCCATAGCCTATAGGTGCTTCCCACCAAATTTCGGTTCGCTTTCGCAAAGCAATTTCAGAGAAGAAGATTTTTCGAAAGCGACCAATCTAAAACAAGAATTGCCTGTGGCAGCCATGTTTGTTAATGGATCAAAACGAAATGAGCAATCTCTATAGAGGACCTTCCATAGATGCTTCTTACCAAGTTTCATATCATTTGGCCAAGCGGTTTCAGAGGAAAAGCTGTTTTAGAAATCAAACAATAAGAAGCAAGAATTGTCTATGACGGCCATGTTTGTAAACGGATCAAAACGGAATGAGCAATTCCCATAGAGGACCTTCCATAGATGCTTCCTACCAAGTTTCGGTCTATTTGGCCAAGCTGTGTCAAAGAAGAAGATTTTTAGAAATTGACCAATCAGAAAAAAGAATTGTCTGTGGTGGCCATGTTTGTTAACAGATTGGGACAAAATGAGCAATCTTTATAAGAGGACTTTCCATAGACGCTTCCTACCAAGTTTCGGATCATTTGGCCATGCAGTTTCAGAGGAGAAGATTTTTAGAAATAGACCAATCAGAAACAAGAATCACCTGTGGTGGCCATGTTTTTTTAATGGATATGGGACAGAATGAGCAATCTTTATAGAGGACCTTCCATAGATGCTTCCTACCAAGTTTCGGTTCATTTGACCATGTGGTTTTAGAGGAGAAGAATTTTAGATATAGATCAATCAGAAACAAGAATCGCCTGTGGTGGCCATGTTTGTTAATGGAATTGGAACAAAATGGGTATTCTTTATAGAGGACCGCCCATAGATGCTTCATACCAAGTTTCAGATAATTTGGCCAAGCAGTTTCAGAGGAGGAGAATTTTTTTAATCAGCCAATCAGGAAACAAGAATCGCCTGTGGTGGCCATGTTTGTTAATGGATCGGGACGGAATGAGCAATCTCTATAGAGGACCTTCCATAGATGCTTCCTACTAAGTTTCTGATCATTTGGCCAAGCGGTTTCAGAGGAGAAGATTTTTAGAAATCGGGGAGGGTCCGATAGTCTGACGGCCCATTAGTCCGACAGCCCATTTGTCCGACAACCCATTAGTCCGACGGCCCATTAGTCCGAAAACAAATTGGTCCAACATGTCAGTTCGTCACGGTGAGGGACTAAATTCTACATCGCATTACCATTTTTACTATTAGTTTCCTTTTCTGGTTTAGTTTCTTTCCTTGTAATAGAAGTCCCCGTCTTTATGGAAGTCTTTGGGATGTCAGTTAGTTGGGAAATAGAAAAATCGTAAGCTCGGGTGGTACATACATGCTTAATTACCTTTTGGGTCAGTTAGGAATGGGGACTACTATTACAAGGAACAAAAAGAAACGAAACGGTTTGTTTCTCTTCACTTTAAAGACTTTACGGTTCCGTTTCGTTTATTGAATTAGCAAGTAAACAATCCATGTTTTTGGTTTAAAGTAGTGGATCCAGAGGGGGTCTGCCTTCTTCCAGCGATCGCGTCAAACGAGTTTGATCCCTCGTCAGCCGAGCTCGACCCCTTATTAGGCCCCTCAAGACAGTGGGTTTAAAATGGCAGGTTTTGTCGAGATTAACATTTGATAGCGTCTGAATCTGAAAATATATTAAACCACTGATAACTGTTTGAAATAGCCCCATGGGGCCCATCCTATATACATGTAAAAAGAGAGCTCTAATTTGATCAGTTTCGCATATTTTTAGTTGAAAAAGGGAGAAAATTATGATAATGATAAAATCCATGGTGTCGCTTTAAGCAAAAAGGAGAGGTGTTGACCTCAAGTACCTGTGTCATGAACAAATGAGCTAATGGCAGTTAGGTTAATATATATATCAGAGTCAAAACGATATCGATGTTCGTGTCGTCATTTTACACGACGGGTGTTGTTAACAAGGCAGGACTTGCCAACCCTTCCGGAGCACCTGAAATCACTCCCGGTTTTTAGTGGAGTTTGTGTTCTTTTTAGTTTTATGTGTAACGGATTTATCATATGTGTCCCTTGATTTTCGATTTCCTGTTTAACAGATTGGTTGCACTTGTCTCATAGCCAAACCGGTTAATCAAATTGCATTATTGAGAAATTGTTTCAATATATTTCCATTCTAAAAACTGGATACAATCCATGACAAGAAGACGGGTGAAAACGGGTCATTTACCGAATTCCCGAGACCCGTCGGGTGATTGAAAAATCTTAGGTGAGAGGACACATTTCGGCAAATTCATGACCGGTGTGACCCGCAATAAAATGGGCGAGTTGACATGTATGGACGACGTTCAGTTATATAGGATACATGTATATAGGAACCACCCTCATGGTCTGTCGGAATGCCTTGAAGGATATTAATGAGACTTGGTATGCCTCTTGCATTTATAGGTTGTCGGACTAATGGGTTGTCGGACTAATGGGCCGACGGACTATTGGGAGGACCCCTTAGAAATCAACCAATAAGAAATAAGAATTGCCTGTGGTGGCCATGTTTGCTAATGGATCGGAATGAAATGAGCACTCTTTATAGAGGACCGCCCATAGATGCTTCCTACCAAGTTTCGGTTCATTTACCCAAGCGGTTTCAGAAGAGAAGAATTTTTAAAATCAACCAATCAGAAACAAGCGTCGCCTGTGGCGGCCATGATCGTTAATGGATCAGGACGAAATGAGCAATCTTTATAGAGAACCTTCCATAGATGGTTCCTACCAAGTTTCAGTTCATTTGGTTGAGGGGTTTTAGAGGCATATTTATCTGTAATTCAATTCAGAGATACAGTTGTAACTGCATTTTGAATAGATCTATACAAAATGTATCTATATTTAAACTCGAGTTATCTCCCTTTTAACAGAAGAAATGATTTTTTAGATATCACTCAATCAGAAACAAGAATCGCCTGTGGTGGCCATGTTTGTTAACAGATCAAGATGAAATTAGCAATCTTTATAGAGGACCTTCCATAGATGCTTCCTACCAAGTTTCGGTTCATTTGGCCAAGCGGTTTCAGAGAGAAGATTTTTAAAAATAGGCCAATCAGAAACAAGAATTGCCTGTGGTGGCCATGTTTGTTAATGGATCGGGACAAAATGAACAATCTTTATAGAGAACCTTCCATATATGCTTCCTACCAAGTTTCAGTACATATGGTTGAGGGGTTTCAGAGGAGAAGATTAAAATGTGGAAAGTTAACGGACGACAGAAGAAGAATGCCAAGTGAGCTAAAAATGGATGTTTCTATTACTTGTACAATTATAGACTTGCAGGAACTGTCTATTTGAAGAAATTGTGTGAACAACTATTGCTTAGCATTGTATATTTTCGGATAATATATGAGACCAAAAGGGAAGAAAAATGATTCTGCCACTCTTTATCATGACTCAACTCGATTGTTTAGTGGATTTGTCCAGTGTCGGTTGTCGGATTGAGTTTCACAAGATCATATCAAGATCGCACTATAACTTCGAGACTGCACATATTTTACTGTCATGCCTTGTGACAGACTACGAAATTTTAACCATCAACAAAATTGAGGAGAATTTCAAAGATGCTATGTTCATTCTGTATTCATCGCTGTTTCGTGATTATATGAATATGTAGGCCTCTTCATTTATTATTATTTGTTTCACAGATGATCTTTGATTTGACCCGACAGGGCATCAAACCCATGATCTACCGCACTTGAGGCGAGCATGCAAATCATTACACCACTGATGTGTTTGTCTACAGGCTCATAGGAGCCTGTAATCGATCACCTGTTTTTCAATTTGACTCCTAAAGTTCATAGAAAATGGGAGTGTCACAAATCATTTTGAAAGTTTGCCAACAAAAGATCATTTAAGCTCAAATTTTTGAGCAGAAGATTTTGATTTGTTTCATAATATGCCTGATCTGTTTAAATTTGCTGCAAAAAATGGAAGATATGTTAAATTCCTCAATGCCATGTAGCTGCAGTTAATTTTTTTTTTTTTTAGCTCATTTTGATTTATGTTAAAGCAGTAATGGACAATTGAAGAAATTTCTATGGTTAGCAACATCTTCAATGGAGGGTAGAGCTGTCTGACACAATTTTCAAAAAGACCTACCCAAGGACAATCCCAGACAAATTTGGATTCATTTGGTTTAAAGCAGTAACAGAAGAGATTTAAATGTGATCTTTATCAAAATATGCCTAATTTGCATAATCGGTATAAATCCACTGAAAGAAATATTTCAAAGTAAAACACAGAATATATGTTAAACTACTCATTGTCATATAGCTGCAATTAAAATTTGAGCTCATTTTGATTTATAATAAAGCAGCAATGGACAATTGATAAAAAAAAAAATCTATTTTTAGTAACAGCAGCAATCTTGAATAGCGTGAGTGAGAGATTGTTGTTTAACGACAATTCAGCAACAAGTAAATTTTCAATGCAATGACAATGAGGCTCGCTTTGTACTTGACCAACACGCTGAGTTAGATTTTTATAGTGCTAGCTCACTTAAACAAGTCTTCAGGTAGACATGTTGCTCCACTCTGACACATTATTCTGATTCCAAGCCAACCAGTCTTAGCTCTTTCTCCTTAATGCTGCATGCTTACCGGAGAAGCAACAAATACCAATTTTACAGTCTTTGGTTTGTCTACCACACTCGAGGCGAGCACGCTAACCATTACGCCACTGATGTGATTATCTTGAATGGAGAGCAAGGCTGTCAGACACAATTTTGAAACCACCCAAGGAACACCCCTGCAAAATTTGGTTTAATTGGTTCATTAGTTTCAGAGGAGAAGAATTAAGGTGATCTTTAAAAAACGAAATATAAACTACTCTTTGCCATGTAGCTGCAGTTAAAATTTGATTTCATTTCGATTTATAATAAACCAGCAATGGACAATTGAAGAAATTTATATTTTTAGTAATGGCAGCCATCATGAATGTAATGGTTTCAGATGAGAAGACTTAAATGTGAAAGTTTACGACATACGACAAATGGACGATGGACCCTGACAGACACCAATTGATCGCAAAAGGTCACATGGCCTTTGACCAGGTGAGGTAATAAGCAGTAAAAATTACACAGAACTGTAAAGGCAGTCTATACATGTAATTTATTATGATAAAGAGAAGTACAAAAATATATTGAAACTATTAAACACAATGTTTACTCAGTTTTTCCCATTCAAAGTATCAACTAACTGATCAGCTATAAAGTCCTGGGAATTTTCTCTTAGAGCTTCTAAAAATAAGTCAAAGGCATGAGGCCCTCTCCGTATTAAAGTAAAAAGAAATTGTGTAGCTTTATCTTTCCGTGTCTGTTTTACGCTCACTTCTTCCACCATCCCCGAGGTAAAAGTCTCCTTGGACATCATTGAATCAAGTACACCATCCATTATAAGGTTATCCATAAGAAAAACCCAGTTTTTTCGTAGTGCTTCTTCATGTTTCTTTTCCATTTCTTTTTATTGTATATGTTGAGTCTACATAATTTGTTGTGAATCTAAAAAAAAAAGAGAGAGAGAAATTGTCTTTAAATTCAAAACATTTGCAAACAAGATGTTGCATGCTACGTCGTGCTAAGAATACCCCCACTCGTTCATTTGTAAGTCGCACGGTAAACAGGAAGTAGATGTGCAGTAAACCTGGAAAGGGGAGACACGGTACAAGTCACCAAGCCAAAGCCATATATCAAATATAAAATCATTTCTTCCAGTAGAAGCTGAGATAACTATTACGAAAGTTTTCATTACAGCAAACATGAAAAATTCTAAGTCGCACTGTAAACAGGAAGTAGATGTGCGGTAAACCTGGAAAGGGGAGACACGGTACAAGTCACCATGCCAAAGCCATATATCAAATATAAGATCATTCTTCCAGTAGAAGCTGATATAACTGTTACGAAAGTTTTCATTACGGCAAACATGAAAAATTCTAAGTCGCACGGTAAACAGGAAGTAGATGTGCGGTAAACCTGGAAAGGGGAGACACGGTACAAGTCACCATGCCAAAGTCATATATCAAATATAAGATCATTCTTCCAGTAGAAGCTGAGATATCTGTTACGAAAGTGTGAACGGACGGACAAGGTGATTGCAATATAGCCCCCACTCTATGAGTGGGGGTATAATATTCTTCAATAATTCATTAACAGAATCGACAGATTAAAATTGCTGCAGTTTTTACATTTTGTTACCATGGATACATGTATATCAAAACAAACCAAAATATAATGGTCCTTACCATGTTCAATCTATAAATAGCATGTTTCAATTTTATAGATTGATTGAAATTAAACATCAAGTGAGCAACACCTCAAGTTTGATTAAAAAACTAAATTTAGCACCAACATGTATAGTTTTGTATAGGATCAAAATTCAACATAAATTCCAAATATGTGAAATTTCTAAATTTTGGTCCCCTTTAAGACCTCTTTTAATGCATAAAAAATCGGCAATATTTTACAGAAACAAAATTGGAATAAATGTTAAACCGCATGACCACATACCTATGATTAAAATTTCCATATTTAGTAATGGGGGCCATCTTTAATGGAAGGCCAGGCTGTCAGACATAGTTTTGAAAGGGCACTATCAAAGTTCTTTTCCTACCATTTTTTGTTGAATTTGGCAAGATGGTTTCTGAGATTTTCAAAAGAATTTTGATCAAATTATGATTTTCATTTGCATATTTTCTAAAAAATATATATATAAATACAAATGTTTAATTACAGAAAAAAAACAATGTATACTAAACAACTAATGACCATATACATACTATTTAAATTTTAGCTCATTCCAATAAAAAAAATATATAGACATAATGGCTATTTCTAAAAAAAAAAAAAATCTATTTTTAGTAACTGCAGTCATCTTTGATGGATGGGTTGTTGAACAGTTTTGAAAGAGGAAAATCAAAGTACTCTTCTAACCAGTTTGGTTAAAATTGGTCCAATGGTTTCAAAGGAAATGTCCAAAGCAAATATGTCTATTTTTAACCATGACAGTCATATCTGACACAATTTATTACATGGACCAATAAAGGAGCTCTTTATTGGCAAAGTTTGATTCAAATTGGCCAAATGGTTTAAGGGGAAATGCACAAGTATGAAAGTTTACAGATGGACAATAGATGCCAGGTGATGGCAATAGTTCTAATAACCTTTTAGGTCAGATGAGCTTAAAAACGAACAATAAAAAACCCTATTGTATATAAAAAATTATATATACCTTTCAAATATGCAAAATTTCGTAATTTGGGCCCTTTTTAGACCCCATTTCGAAATAAAATAGCTATTTTTTTTAAATGACCCATAAATAACCCACTAAGAATCTGTATTTACACATACCAGGAAAAATAATAATGGTAAAAAAAACAAATGGACGTGAAATTTTACACCACTATAGGGAAATCTCTTTTACTTAAAAAATAAAATTCTCTAAAAAATCTGCATTTAGTTAATCTTATTCCTAAAGGTTATATTCAATTGCATATCAACTTTTTTCTCCTATATTTAAGGTATAAAATTCCAACCTTTAGCCCTCACTAGCTTCAAATCAACAACAGCAGGGGTCAGTCGTAAACAACCCAACATGCACTGTGATTGGATAGTATCCCCCTCAAAAAAAAAAATCTCCAAAAAACAAAACAAACAAACAAAAAAACCCACAAAAGAACTGACACAGAGATGATCCTGCTTTAAGAAAATAAAATAACTGTAAATCAATGAAAAATAGCTGAAACCATCTACATCCCCTTTCAAAATGGTCATTTATTTTACCTGTTCTGACTGTGTTCAGCAACTTTTAGAAAACAATTTTCAGAGGAAAATAGCTGAAATCAGTTAAATAACCAAAAAAAATCATCTCTGCTGACAAATCATGAACTGTGTTTTATTCTTTTTATCACGACTGACCTCTATTTCTGTCGATTTCTGAAATGTTGGATTTATTTATGAAATAGCCTACATATACGAGGAAACCAGTTGAACCACATTTCTTTGGCTAGTTTTGGGCATTTATACCTCCATCAAACTGGCACTTGTATCTATCAATGGGTTGAATATCCATGTAATATAAATATTTCTTTTATCTGATTGGCTAAAAGAATGAATTTTTTTCTTGATAGAACATTATGAATACTGCCCAAGCCTTCAATTTCCACAACGATTAATTTTGATCGTCCCAGAGGAGCCTTTGGAACGTTATATTAACCTCACGTGACTCTAAAATCGTAAAACCCCTACTTTTAATTTTAGCGTCACGTGAGGTTAATATAACGTTCCAAAGGCTCCTCTGGAATGATCTAAGTTAATCTGTGCAGTATGCATATATCTTTCTTGTTACCCCGACTACCATTAAAATTTACAAAAAACACATGCAGCGTTTAATGCCAATTTATAAAACATGACTCATGGGACATTAATAACAGTTTCATATAATAAAGCAATTACTGACTTTCATTTCAATTAATATAAGGATCTATCGTTCCAAGATATATGATATTTACCTCGGCTTCGGACTTGGTAAATAATTGTATAATAATATTACATGCATAGTTGACCTACCTATTGATAGACCTAGATGCAATCAGTGCCCATCACCACTAAAGCTGTGAGTTTACTATTTTATGTGGTTTTTGTGTGAAACACATAGTATTATGCAAATTCATGATTTTCCTGTATCATTTTCCGATATGGTAATTCAGATTGTATTTCTCATAAAAAAACAGTAAACAATTGGAAACATACAGATTCTTATATTGTAGGAGTCCAACATTATGTGATAATGTTTGTCGGTCACTTGCGGCAAGTCAGTGATTTCATACGGATTCCTCCACCACAATATAACTGAAATATTGTTGAAAGTGGCATTAAACATCACAACCATATCTATCTACATAAACCCTAATGTGTCCCTTATCTTGTTGAGATTAGACTTCCGCATGATGGAGATACAGACAGAAAATAGTTTGGAAGCCTAATCTCAATGAAATTAACAAGGTACCTAATAATGGCTTGAAAAGAACTTAATTAATTTCCAAAAGCTCATATTTTTTGAATTTATACTTTTCAGTATCATTACTTCTTTAATTTAAATTAAAATATGCATTATGTTCATTAAAATACTTTTTAATCATCTGGGCAAACGGATCCAGGGTCATGGTGAATGGGTATGGTCTCGTAAGGTAATTTCGATAATAATGAATTTTCAATAGCTACAGGGTATTTTTATTTGCACCTGCAAGTCAAGTGCGACTACATTTCCGTGAATCAATTGATATATTAAAACAGCTTGGTTATTTTTTTATCAAAACATCTTTCTTGATATATATGTAGGTATACAATGTATATATAGTGAGTGTGTAAAATTTATTATTTAGTTTGACTGACATATGAATGTGATCTGACATTATCCTCTTAATAACTGTATTTTAAAATTTCTCATTGTATGTACAAAATGTACATGTATTATTATGTAAACATTTGCTCCTTGAGGGTACCTCTTTATGGAAATAAAAGATTTTATTCTATTCTATATGTCAGACAACTCTCATGGACAGAAAACGAGGTTCCTACTTTCGTTTTCTGTCCATGGGAGTTGTCCTATTTTGATTTTATGGATTAATATCACTGACATAGGGGGACTTTAAGGAGACTTTTTGCGATATTTATTTGGAATTACCATTATTCAAAACAACTAAACCGTACAAAAGGTAGGAATTAAGTATTAATATGAAAATTATAGAATTGAAGTGAGGTGGCATCGCACAGGTGTCATCCCTTGTGATAGTCCAAGATTCCTCTGCCGTCCGACAAGCCCAGCAAGTCGAACAAACAGCTGTCGGATGGCAGAGGAATCTCTCAGACTATCCTTGTGATATTTTAGTACCGCACATTGATAGTAGGGTTAAATTATTGATAACGAAAGGCCGGGAGCAAGTCCCTGTGCTGGAAGTAATCTGAACCAGTCTGAAGATAAAAGATATGATAAATTTTATTTATAGTCGGCATATTTAAATAACAATACAACACAAGCCCTAGTGGGCTTTTGACTGACATACACAATACAAGAATAAACAAGATATGATTATAATCTAACGATTATGAAGTCTCCCAAACCGGCCACTGACAACCGGTTTAAAAAATAAATTAAATGCTACCTTTGCAATCGAACAATGTTGAATTTGTGCGGTATTGTGGCGACCATTTTGAAAATGGCGACCAGTAGAAATTTTTCGATGTCAGGAATCATTTCGGGAGATCATAATCTACCCACATGTGAAATGTCGTTGAAATCGGACAATATTGAATTTGTGCGTTATTGTGGCAGCCATTTTGAAAATGGCGACCGGTAGAAATTTTTCAATGTCGGGAATCAATTCGGGACATCATAATCTACCCACATATCAAATGACGTTGAAATCGGACAATGTTGAATTTGTGCGGTATTGTGGTGGCCATTTTGAAAATGGCGACCGGTAGAAATTTTTCAATGTCGGGACATCATTATCTACCCACATATAAAATTTTGATGATATCGGACAATGTTGAATTTTTGCGGTATTGTGGCAGCCATTTTGAAAATGGTGACCGGTAGAAATTTTTCAATGTCGGGAATCAATTCAGGACATCATTATCTACCCACATATAAAATTTTGATGATATCGGACCATGTTGAATTTTTGCGGTATTGTGGCAGCCATTTTGAAAATGGCGACCGGTAGAAATTTTTCAATGTCGGGAATCAATTCAGGACATCATTATCTACCCACATATCAAATTTTGATGATATCGGACAATGTTGAATTTTTGCGGTATTGTGGTGGTCATTTTGAAAATGGCGACCGGTAGAAATTTTTCAATGTCAGGAATCAATTCAGGACATCATTATCTACCCACATATCAAATTTTGATGATATCGGACAATGTTGAATTTTTCCCGCTCATTTTTTATACCGTATTTTGGCAGCCATTTTGAAAATGGCAGACATCTCGAAATTTTGAAAACGCAGAATTGCTCCTCTAATGGTGACCTATCACCATGTCAAATTTTATGTCTCTATCATTATACATTTAGAAGTTATCAACATTAATGTACGAAATTTCAACTTTCCCATAGGATTCTATAGTAACCCCCATCCCCTTTGAACCCCTCAAAATATGACTTTGACCCCCGTTACCACAAAGCTGAAAACTTTAGGACCAACTAGAAACATATATCTATAACTCCACCAAGCTTCACGAAATTCTGTCCAGTAGTTCCTGAGATCTGCCGTAGACAAGTTCATGGTCCGCGGAAAGAAAGGAGAAGAAGAATAAGAATAATAATAAGAAACGGAGCAAAAACAATAAGTCTCCCAAACTTTGTTTGGGAGACTTAATAACAGTTAAAAACAACAAAAGCATGCACACAAATTAATAATTTAGATAAAAGCACTCATAGTATTAGTAGCAAAATACAGCAAATAAGTTAAAGCACACATATAGCACAGACAAGGTAAGCATATACAAAAGTAAAAAAGTTAATCAAGCACAGTAATAAAAGCTAAAAAAAAAAATAAAGCTGGTGTTATGAGCTAGAAGCATGTTATACTGCTAAAAAATAAATAAATAAAAATAATATAAAAATTGAAAAGACCTTGATGATATTATTTTTTTTACATGCATTACATTTGCATTCATTTCCATTCCAAGATAATAAAATGTTTTTAAATTGGTTAAAATTGGCAATTTTTCTAAAATCATCAGGTACATGTAGGTCATTCCATAAAACAGCAGCTGTATACTTAAAGAGTTCTTACCATAGGTAGTAGTCTTTACTCTAGGTATCTCTACAATATTAGAATATCTAAAACTATATTTACTATTTTTTAAAACAACTATTATTGTCACGGTATGTGTTTTCGTGTGTCATCTGTTTTCGTTTTATCCTGATTTTAGCAGCACACGCATTATTTTTGACGAGTCCTCCGGTTTCTATTTATGGAACGTAAACAGGACTACAATGTGACAACTGTAAAAAATGTTAAAATTTGCTTTTAAAGACGTAAGTACCAAAAACAGTGAACCTACCTACTGAACCATACTTTTTGTAATGCTAAAAATTTACTACATTTATAAAGTAGCTGGAAAAAAATCCAGAAGGGCTATATAAAATTTAACTATGTCGTCTGCCTCTCAGACACCGGCTCTTCCTGTCATGTAACTGTCATGGTGTCACTGATCGTACTTGTAAATGAAAGAGCTGACTGAAATGTGCCTGTTTCTTACATAAAATACATGTCACTTTGCAGTGCATTGTGGTTTTAGCACTAAAAAAAACATCTAAAGTAAACACAATTTTGAAAGTGGTCATTTTCAAACATTCTGTTATTTTATTTAGATGTAGTATCATTTGGTAGATGGCCAGAACCATGAAATATTAAAACCAGCCATTTCCGGATTATATATTCGTTTCCATCCCGTATATCGGCCTTGTTTTTACTTCACACGAAAACAAATGACGCCATTTTACTGACAACAAAAGTTGCCAGATAATCGAGAATATATCAGTATATTAAAATACAAGAATGGCTTTAAAAACAATCTTATGTACAAAGAAATATTTAACTAGACATTCTTTGAAAATTCCAATAGTCATATGAATGAAGGGTTAACACTGTTAATCGCTTTTTCGGAAAATCGATAATAGCACGAAAACCGATAACACGATGCTAAATCATTTAAACATGGTGGAGACAGTTTAAACAATATTTTAAAACATTCTAATGCCATAGTCTGAACAAAAAATCCGACATAAGGGACATGTCCGAATAAGGAGTGAACTATCACATAGCATAAATTGCGTTTCATAAATCTTACGAAATGTGACAAGCTTTGTTTACGTTTTTAAAATTATATCAGCTCAACTTTTCATTTTCTCCAAGATCCATTCGGATATTTTCTCCCGCGTTATTTCTAATGGTATAGCAAAGTACCAGAATGATCACGAATAAATATATTAAACTCTTTTTTTCAAATGATAATAATGTGCAATCGAGGATTGTAAAACCAGTTCGTGTACATATTCTCCAAATAAGAATAGATTTATGATATAATATTGATGAGATTATCAAATTAACTGACCCATATTTCATTTTTTGGTCATGAGTGGAATTCTATTCGCATTTCATCGGATTTTTACATAGGAACGAGGCGGCAAACTTGACAGATGAAACTGTAGGTAAAAATGGTATTTTTATAACAATAAATACGCTACCATAATAAAATTTAGATAACATTAACTAGCAGCTGACATGAACCGGAAACAAACAAAAAGGTGATGACCTCTACCCTCACTTGTCAGAAGCACGCTGTGTATCTTCATCACTTTTAAACTCCACCTGTGATGTAAATCTATTCAGACTATTGTCTAGTAAACTCTCCATTATTTTCAAGGAATGGAGAGTTATGAACAATGTGGACAGGGGCGGAGTTATTGTTCTCTTTATACTTTAGATAATATACACAAACTTTTTTTTTTGTTACAAGATTAATAATTAATACAATTAATAAAGTACAATGGGTGGATTTTAAGTTGGAGAATGTCCTCGTATCTCTCCATTCCTTAAAAACAATGGGCCTCGGTCCCTTCGGGACCTCGGCTCCATTATCTTTAAGGAATGGAGAGTTACTTGGACATTCTCCTATACTTCCTGGGTCACCCTTTTCCTGTCTCACGAAGTCCGTGCAGCACGTGAATTTTGGAATAACAATTTTCTGGAAACTTTACTGTGTGCATATAAAACTGGTTAATTTTGTGTATAAAAAGTTCATTGAAGATGCAGCTTGGTAGTTTAATTAGTGCTATGGAAGTTTCCAGTTTCGGGACCAATCACATAATCAATCTAAAAGACTAAATCATTGTGCAAAGGCTCATATTGATCATTGTTTTCAATGGATCTTGGCCACAAAAATGGACTAGCTCTGAGAGTCAAAGTTCAACAAGATTAAAGCTAAGCTAAAGCCATTGGACTAGCCTTTTTCTACCTTTTTTTTTTTTTACCTTTTCTTCTTCTTTACATCCTTCGCAGGATAACCATTCTTTCTGAATGTCATTTTGTTTTTCTATATTAACAGTTGCCGTCACCATGAGTATATTTTTTCCAATGTCCAACACCATGCTGTTAGTAATTTCCATCGCCAATTGTCATAGTCCTTGAGTGTTACTTTCATAACATTTTCTTTATGTGGGTACTCCATCACCAAGACCATATTTACAATATACAAAAATGTATTTAACTTAATGTTCATATTCTCATTTACAGAATGTACCGGTATATCACTCTGACGACTGCTTCTTTGACTTCACCACATTATCCGATACTATAACTATTCATATTTAACTGGATTTAATGTTCATCAACATTCTATATCGAGCGCTATGTAGATTATGCAGTAAGCGATGATTTTGAAACTATTTTCTCAAGGACATCAATTTTTCTCTGACTTTTTATAAGATGGGTACAGACTAGCATATACCTAATTTTACAGTACAGGCATATGTACATCAGAAGTAGAATTAATCTTGTCGAAATTTAACTTCTGAAGAAATTTTCTGCTCTATCTCCAGTCGCAGATACAGAGCTGAAAATTTCATCAGAAGTCAAATCTCAGTGAGATTAAAGTAGAAGTCCTAGAAGTCTGTATAACCTTGGTCATGCTAAATGTATGGATAACCCTGGGAGTCTTGACATTTCATTGATAGGGGTGTAGGATCAATTCTGATGTTGCTAGTGTATTAAGATCCTTGAGGAATGTAATGTTATAGACAATGGTAAGATTGCTGGCAAAATGACCCCACACCCATGGCCAAGCAAATGTAATTTCGGGGTCAGACCATAACTCAGACAGCCCATTATTCCGACAATCTGATGGCCCAATATTCGGAGAGTTCGCTGACGTAAGGACAGTGCAAGGATTGTTTCTCAGAATTAAACGAGTATATAATTTGCATATTTGACGTAGATTAAAAATGTTAGGCATATGCTATTACACAAGTGTAAAACATCTTTCAATTCGTTGTGCACTATGTGAGGGGTGGAGGAACCCGTTCCCTTCTCCCTCGTCCCAATAACAACCAGGTAATATGTTTTTCATCTGCTCCCTTTTACATTGCAGTAACTGCTGGTCATGGCATGTAGAAGAGTCATAAAAATTCTCTGCCAAGGCAGGAATATGTTGGTCATTGGTATATCCATGTCTCGTTATGATGTTAAGTTAACTTTAATACAGGTTGATAAATTGACATTGTGCAGTATCCTTGTATTAGATTACTAAATTTTCTACCAGGTCAGGCCAAAAATAAAAATAGGTTTGTTTGCTGTTTTCCGACCGACCCTCCAAAATTGGGGCCGACCCATTTTTTTTTATTGCAGTTGTGACAAAAAAAAATTTCCATTTTGCATTTGTGGTAAATCCGGATTTGTACTTTTCCGGTTTGATCCGTATTTTATTGTAACTGGAACTTGTTCTAGATTCTCGGAAGTACTCGTATATTCAGTCCAATTATCAGGTAAAAGTATTGAAATGATCCGAATAAATCGGCGTCTACATTTACATGGCTCCAATTTGATAATTGATATCTGATATTTTTATTTGTTGACAAGTTCTAGTTTTATATTTATAATTTATGTCTACAAAGAATTGTTGTTTTCTGTTTTAAGTTCTGTTTTATTAAAATGTCCAACATATTGATTTAGTTCTTCTTTTATAAAGAAATTCTTTACTGTGAAAACATCCATGACAGTCAGTCTTCGTATTGCCTATAATATGAGACAGGCACAACCTGTTTAAGGGCGAAGCCTATTTGATGATACACGAGGGCGAAGAAATCATCTTGTGGCTGCTCACTTCGCTTTGTGCTAGTGCCAAAAGAGAAGTGGAAGTCGCCCTGTAATTTTACCAAGTCGCTTTGCTAATTTTAACTGTTTTAGCAGTAAAACATAGATATATTTTTACTACAAAATTTCCGTTTTTCAAACCGCCATTGTAAAGGGACGTTATCGAAACAGTTACGAATATAAAAACTGTACTACGAATCCGTACTCTGGAATATAACGTCGGTATTGTTTCATTTCATTTATTTGGGCCAGGGTTTGATGGCGGCTATCCAAAGGGATTGTTAACTTTGTGGATATGATTAGTTTCTTAATTAATATCAATCGGTGATTAAAGAGAAGCAATGTAAATAATATAGTATACACTCATTAAAATTTGATTAAATAATTAGCGATTTCACAGCTTGTGATAATGTGATATAGCTTGGTCGATTGTTTGATTGTATTTGTATACGTAGATCAAAGAAGGTGAATAAATTTATTTAAAAGAACAAAGGTGGTTATGTTTTCCACCCAAGCCTGTATGAAAAGTAATATATACATGTCCTGCTTTATTTACATAGATGATTTCAGTTGTCCAACCAACATGATTATTAAACAACTACTGAATATACCTTAATGCATAACAAGTACATTATAACATATGAATACCACGATAATGCCCCGCAAATGTGAAAAGTGGTACAATTAGAGAAATATTTTGACTTCTACCTGTACTCTCACCACTTCTCCCTGTTGTCTCTCACTTCTCTTTTGTCAGCACCTGAAAGAGAAGTCACTTCTCCCTCTGATTTCAAAGTAGGGGGAGCCTTGTGATAATGACAATTAAGAGGGAGGCATGAGAGGCAAATACAGATGAAAATTGAAAAAAAAATGTTTGTAAATTTAGATCTACATGTATTTTGAACACCTTTTCCATATACGAAATCTTAAAAGGGGGGGGTTTCTGGTCACGAAATAAAAAAAATCCAAATCACGATTCACGGAAATTAAAATTTGCCATTTTTGAGAATTTCACAAATCACGGTGAATCAATAAGAGACATAAATCGAGGGTCACGAGAATAAAAAAAATACCCCAATCACAGATCATGGGGGGAAAAATGGTGAGAGAAAAAAAAATGCATGCGTGGCAGTGAAAAGGGGAGTGAGGGTCAGACGCAACTGCAATATGTTTAACCTTGCCATGGAAAATGTGTTAAAAGTCTTACCTGACAAAATCAGTTGTCCAGATATCATACACAAAGGCACTTGTTTCATTCAAAAAATATATGCCCCCTCCTCTTCAGGAAGAGGAAGAGGAGGGTGCATATATTTTTTGAATGAAACTGCCTGTGTTGCGAGATCGTGGAGATGATATAGGATTCCTGTATACATATAAACGATGCAGAGCTACCGTATTCTTCAATGTTTGACGTCAGCTCACAAAGTTTTAAGAGACAGGATGACCAAGAAGTGCATGCAATTTCATGTTTCTTTCCTCTCTGAAGCAGACGAAATGCAATATGTGTATTGCACACTAGAAAATGACTTCATCCATGTACACTGTAAACAATCATTTGTCGTAGCACGCGATTTTGATATTAGAATTTTCTTTTAAGTTTATTTCAATTGAGAAGAATTGAAATGGTTACAGATTTGCGAATTTCTTATTGAAATAATTTTTATTTTGTTTTTAAATACCACTTTGTTCTATAATTTCATGCTTCTGGTGAAAAGATATTTGGCTATGAATATAGGAGTATGATTTATTACCAAAAATCGTATAGCCTATAGTTAACAGGGCTTTGCTCTTTCTTTATTAAACACTTTGGTATATAAGACACCTAAAATGTAAAATCTACAAATTAAAGAATGAACAAAAACAAAGCCATAAAGTGAATTCATGAATCATAACACAGTTTCGACATACATTATTATATGCATATTTTTTCTCAAAAAAACCCCTACCTACCTACCCTCCCCTTTTAAGTATGGGTAGGCCAACAGCAAACAAAGATATTTTTAAGTCTGGCCTCATTGAGATCTCAATGTTTTTGTGGATTGTAACTTTGTTGAAGACCATGAGGGGATCCTCAGTGTCTATTTTTACTTAATATCTATGAAGGTTGTACTGTCTTCATGCAGAGAATTTAAAAGTAATGGCATTATCCCATATAACTTCTATTTCACACTTTATTTCAGATTTTGATCGTATAATAGAACCAATAAATAAAGATGAGCTGGCAAACTGCATATTCTTGAAGTCTTTCCAAAAAAAACCTCAGTGATTCTGTATTACAAATGTAGTGTCCACGCAGAGTCACATATTGTATTTATTTGATACAGAGTAAGTACAAAAAGCAGATTACGATCCATCTTTGTATAGATGGAATAATTCCAAAAGTTATTGGGAGGAAGCTCAAAAGGAGATACATATATACCCCTGTACTACTAAAAGTCAATTTTCCTTCCTTTTAACATTCAGAACAGAATTATTTTGCTTCGTTGCCTTGTGAAACAAGTAGCACTGGGTTTACTGTCAAAAATTCTGTTTCACAATATCTGATAAATTATATCATACCATCTGTTCTCCTAAAAAAATATACACAAAGCCGTATTTTCATATTTCAGTCTTCGAAATTAGACTTTCGAATTTACTGGCCCGAAAACTTCAAAATAAGAATATTTATACAGATTCTATTGAAAAAATTTGGCAAAAGTCACTAGTCCGAATCAATTTTCACTGGCTGTGGGCCACCGGACCACTGCTAAAGTCGATGACTGAATTATTTTATAGAATTTCAATTAGTAAGTCGAGCATTTTTATTTCACATGACCCAAAGGGTCAGGTGAGGTATTACCATCACTTGGCGTCGTCCGTCCGTTAACTTTTTCATATTTTAATCTACTCCTCTGAACAACTGGGCCAAATGGAACCAAACTTGGCAGAAAGCATCTATATAAGGTCCTCTATAAAGTTTCTTCATTTCGTCCCATTCCGCAAGCAAATATGGCCGTCAAGGGCAATTCTTGTTTCTGATTGGCTAATGTTCAAAAAAATCTTCTTCTCTGAAACTGCTAGGCCAAATGGAGCCAAACTTGGCAGGAAGCATCTATGTAAGATCCTCTATAAAACTTCTTCATTTGGTTCCATTCGGCCAACAAACATGGCCACTATTACTAAAAATAGAACATATGGTAAAATTGCACGTTTTTGGTAATAACTCAAAAACCATTAATAATATCAGAAATCTGACGGGGTAAAAATGATCAGCACAGCAAGATCTAACTACCCTGAAATTTTGAAGAAAATCTGATTACCATATCTTGGAGTTATTGCCCTTTTTTCATAAAATATTCAAAATTTTAATACTTTTCGTTTTTTATTTCAAAAACTATAAGAGATAGATGTTAAGTTTAAACATCAAACATGTGCAGCATGTCAAGATTTACCTAGCCTGCAATTTTAAAGTAAATCTGATTACCCATCTTGAAGTTATTGGCCTTTTTTCATCAAATATTAAAAATGTTAATACTTTTCATCCTTTATTTCAAAAACTATAAGAGATAGATGTTAAGTATAAACTGAAAACATGTTCAGCTTGTCAAGATCTACATGCCCTGCAATTGAAGTAAATCTGATTACCTGTCTAGGAGTTATTGCCCTTTTTTCATTTTTTTTTAATTTAAACATTTTTGTCTGATATTTCAAAAACTATTAGAGATAAAGGTTAAGTTTAAACATCAAACATGTGCAGCATGTCAAGATTTACCTAGCCTGCAATTTTAAAGTAAATCTGATTACCCATCTTGAAGTTATTGGCCTTTTTTCATCAAATATTAAAAATGTTAATACTTTTCATCCTTTATTTCAAAAACTATAAGAGATAGATGTTAAGTATAAACTGAAAACATGTTCAGCTTGTCAAGATCTACATGCCCTGCAATTGAAGTAAATCTGATTACCTGTCTAGGAGTTATTGTCCTTTTTTAATTTTTTTTTAATTTAAACATTTTTGTCTGATATTTCAAAAACTATTAGAGATAAAGGTTAAGTTTAAACAGCAAACATGTTCAGCATGTCAAGATCTACCTAGCCTGCAATTTTAAAGTAAATCTGATTACCCATCTTGAAGAAATTTTAAAAATGTTAATACTTTTCATCCTTTATTTCAAAAACTATAAGAGATAGATGTTAAGTGTAAACTGAAAACATGTTCAGCTTGTCAAGATCTACATGCCGTTCAATTTTGAAGTAAATCTGATTACCCGTCTAGGAGTTATTGCCCTTTTTTCATCATTTTTTAGCTCACTTGGCATCTGTCGTCTGTCCGTTAACTTTTTCATATTTTAATCTTCTCCTCTGAAACAACTTGGCCAAATGGAACCAAACTTGGCAGTAAGCATCTATGTAAGGTCCTCTATAAAGTTTCTCCATTTCGTTCCGTTCCACCAACAAATATGGCCGCCAAGTGCAATTCTTGTTTCTGATTGGCTACTGTTTAAAAAAATCTTCTCCTTTGAAACTGCTTGGCAAAATGGAGCCAAACTTGGCAGGAAGCATCTATGTAAGGTCCAAACCTGGCATAGACGGTCTCTGGGTGTGTCCCTTTCAAAATTGTGTCCGACAGCCCCACCCTCCATTCAAGATGGCTGCTGTTTTTTAAGGAAATGATTATCTCCCTTTGAAATTTGCTTCAGTATCATTCTATTGTTAGGTGAGCGATACAGGCTCAGTGGGCTGAGCCTCTAGTTTCAAAAAGGGAGAAGATGGGCATTTCTGAAAAAGAATCCTTGATTGTTTGATAAAATGATCAGCCTTCTCATAAATGTTAATGCTGCTTTGCGTATATGTATGTAGCTATTTTCATTGAGGATAGCAAATTTTGAGAAACCAAAAACATGACTTTATGTCTATATAATACCAAAAGAAACAAATATAATTGCTGCAAATTCAGATTAAAAAAAGAGAAAATCATCATTGGCTAAAATTTGAAAATTGGAATTTGGACATTAAAAATATATATCCGAATTATCAAACATTATACCGATATCGATCCAACTGTTAATACCTGACCTCGTATTTCCTGTATATAAAATAAATCGCAAACAAAGTGAACAAATATTTCTAAGGAACGTTTGAAGATACCAAAGAGGTATTCAGAAGCGGTAGTCCTTGAGAACTTTCTAAAGGATTAAATATTTTTTACGATAAAGGTCCATGGTACTGTGCATCAGTTATCATAGCATAATGAAACTGTCCCGGGTCAGAATAGGATTTTTTTTCTCTGAAATTACAGAACCTCAGTGGCTCGAACTTCCGATAGCTCAAACACATTTTAACAGTCCCTTTATGTTCGAGGCAGCGAAGTTCTACTGTATTTCTCTTGTATTGTCAGAAAAATAGATTGTCGGTTTAATGGGTCATTGTAATAATAGGTTGTTGGAATAATGGGCTGTCGGAACTAAGGGTCGTCAGAGTATTAGTATGCACCCTGTAATTTCAAACTCCACATGGTATCCATACATTTCTTATTGTTAAACATGTAAACTTTAATTATGTACAATGTATTTTAATTTTAAAAACACATCTTTCATTTTTGCAGGTCAAGGATGGAATTAGATTATTTATCAGCTGTAATTGATGAAATCGCTTTGGAAGGATTAGATGGTATGTAGCATTGTAAGGTATACTAGTATTGATAAGGGTTTGAGTTATGGTGTTTAATGCCACTTTCAACAATATTTCAGTTATATCGTGGTGGTCAGTTTTATTGCTGGAGGAACCTGCCGGAAGTCACTGACAAACTTTATGACATAGTGTTGTATCGAGTACACCCCACCTGAGTGGGATTTGAATTCACAATGTTAGTGGTGATAGGCACTGATTGCACATGTAGTTGTAAATCCAACCACCATACGATCGCGACCATGTCAGCCCCTACTATTGATAATAAAAATGTCCAGCCTACCAAGAAGACAAAAAAATATAAGCTTAAAGCTATGTATGTTTTCACAGATAACAGATAAATTAATTATGGCTGTATTTTGCCTGGTCAGAGAAAGTTAAATAAGATTAATTTACTATTGTCTGGTATAATTTCAAAAAGGTTTTTTCTCTAATCGGGTAAAATAGTATTTTAATGTAAATGTATCCACGTAATTAAGAGTATCATTAGAATAAAGGAAATTAGTGTTGAAAATAAATTAAATGCTAGAAAGCAGTGTTAAACAATATGATCTTCTGAAGCAACACTAACTTACTTCCTCTAGCAAAACCTCAAACTCAGGAGCACAAAAATGACAATGATGTGCACGACAGTCACGAACATGTTGCGGGGTAAAACCAGTTATTACCGGTAATAGGATCACAACTTGATGATAAAATTTCCAGCTTCCAAACCTGATATAAACAAACAATTGAAATTTGTGCAGGTTAGCTTCAAACTCTTGAGAGAACACACGCTTTCACAGAAATGACGACACACAGCAGGGTCATTGTATGCTTCTAATTTAACTGCCTACTGGCTAAGGTTATGTTGTTTAACGCCACTTTCAACAATATTTCTGTTATATTGTAGCAGTCAATTTTATTGGTGGAGAAAACCAGACCTGTCGCAAGTCACTGACAAACTTTATCACATAATGTTGTATCAAGTACACCCCACCTGAGCAGAATTCGAACCCACAATGTTAGTGGTGATAGGCACTGATTGCATAGATAGTTGTAAATCTAACTACCATACGATCAAGACCATGCTGGTCCCACCTACTGGCTAAGAAGATTTATAAGCATTATTTTTTATATTTCAGTCTGCTTAATTATTATTTTTTATCAGGTATAACGATTAATACATTATGGAAACGACTTGACCTTCGACCTGGTTTTGTTATAAATCTTGATGATAAATCCAAACTATTCCTATGGAGACGTTTACTTACTGTGACTGATTTACAGTACTATGAACTACCAAAGCCTAGACCACAAGTAGACATCTGGAATAGAATGGACTTTGTCGACCCTGATAGTGGTCATATGGTAGAACTCAATAAGGTATTTTAATATACTGAAACTTTATACATTTTTCCTGATGATCTCACAGAGGAATATCAATAGACTGACCGTAATACTGAAAATTATCGGTCTGTGTAATGTCGAAGACATGATGTTACCGATAAAAACAATAGCATCAAGTTTTGAAGGTCTCAACATACATTTTCACTAATATCACAATTCGTTATATAGCACCTCATCCAGGTCAAACATATAAGGTCGAAGGTGAATGTTAAGGTCACAGAAGAAATAAAGAAGAAAATGCATTTAAAGTTAATTCTTGATCTTCAAAAGTCAAAAATTTTAAATCACAAAGCCTATAAAAAGTAGTTATGCTATAAAAATATCTTTATTTTGATCATTTGTATACGAAAAACGTTCATGTGGACTACTGCAAGCTAAGGTTGCACTTTTTAAATTATTGCGTAATTGATCAGCAAATGATATGTTGTAATATAATATAAATGAATGATATGTCTAAACTTGGTGCATTATGGGGTCTATACAATAGATAACTCTCAGTGGTCTATTATGATCGGTTATGGAAATACAGGCTCATACATACCCAAAAATGCCTGTAACGAGTGGCCACTTCATATTTCCACCTTTTTTAAAAATGTAATACATTTTTCTCTAATTCTTGTTCAATTTTCACACTTCTCAACCCGTGTGAGAAGAAATCGATAATCAACGTGTGGATCACTTTGTTCTCAGTCGCTGATTGGTCAATTATGCAATTATGTCTCAACCCGTGGGTGAGATAAGAATTTCACGCTACTTTTCCCGTAAAAATGTTACGTTTCGCAAAATGTCATTGTATCAATAAAATCGTTTAATTAACCGTAACTAACCGTAATTAATCGTACCGTCATCATGAACCCCTCATCTGGAATCTTGTCCCTTCTCCATCATTGCTTCAAAAACATTCCTGAACGGGTGTGACGTCAATTGAAGTGTTCGTCAGTGACGTCATTGGACGTCAATTTGAGAAAGTGAAAAACGGCCATATATTTTGTTAAATTAGTGAGAAAAAGAATCAAGCAAACTTTTAGTGGTTCATTAGAGAAACAATCTCTAACATTGTTCCCCGTTTATTACGATAATTTCTCAAATCTCGATAGTTAATTTTTCACATTTTAAAGTTCTCTTTAAAGTTCTCGGTAAACCTCGAACTTTAAAATGTGAAAATTTAACTATCTTGATTTGAGAAATTATCGTAATAAACGGGAAACAATGTTAGAGACTATATTTCTCTCAGGAATAACAAAGTTACGGTCAGCTTCAGTTTATAGAGAATTTTCTCTAGTTTCTTTTGGTATATAACATGTAGCACTTCAATATAACATCCTTATCAGAGAAGATGTAATCCGAAATATGATGGTACGTAATCATTTTTAACAAAATAATCATTCACAAGATTAACAAGGAATTATATAGGGTCATCTTCTTATTTATCTACATTATATACAGTTATTCTTTTGTTGAGAGTGTGAGGAAGAACTGTGACAAGAAAAAATAGAAAGAATTCTGATCATTTTTTTAATTCAAGTCTTCAAAGTTTGAAAAGACATTTTCCGAAACACATGCTGTCCCATACGTAAGCCATATTTCCATGAAAAGTACATACTTGAAATATAAGATCTCACTTTTAACTTGAATGGTATCAAGGTACCTAAGTATAAATAAGTTTGGTCTTGACTAATACCAATTAATGTAGACAAGACAAGACATCAAAGTCAATTTGAAATGTCCCATACGTAAGGTAGAAAATTTTCACTTAAATTCCTTTACTGACTTGCATTCTTTTCATCATTACATTTCTAATACACTGATGACTACATAAACATAGATTAACTCCTTCTATGGAATCCATTCAAAAAGTTGTTTATAGAGATGTAAGAGTGTTTGCTCTTTCTTCCCAAACTTAACAAAATATTCCCATTTTGTCAAGAATAAGCTAAATAAACAGTCATATCTGTAAAAAAGTAGAAAACTAAAACATCAGACAACATTTCATTACTTTCTAAATTAAATGTAAGTGAAATCCACAACAAAATAAATATTGCAAACTTTTGTCCCATACGTAAGATGCTGGGATTACACTATATATAGTCCTATATGTGACAAAAAAAAAGTTTTTGTGGTAAGAATGTGTCAATTGCTACAATTTTAATTCTGAATACTATACAATGTGTTGACTACTTAAGTTAAATCAGCTTAGTCAGTCTAAAATTTGTTTATTTTTTACAAGAAACAAGAATTGGTATTTGTATTTGCTTCTTTTTTGGAAAAAGAATAGCTGTCTGGTGATCCAATTCTGATTGTTTCATAAGAAATAAGCTTAAAAGGTCTAATATATTATTTCTACCACCTTACTACTCTGAAACACTGGGAAGATTTAAATATGATGTTTCTGGATTATTTAATTTTACTTCTATATATAGACTATACAATCTTACGTATAGAACATAATTGTAAAAAGTATTATTTTATCCTTATAAGAACGAGTCAAATGCTACAATTTTAATTCTGAACACTATACAAAATGTAGACCTCATAATGTAATCAGTTTATTCAGTCAAAAATTTGATTATTTTTTGCAAGAAACAGGAGTTAATAGATATGTGTTGTTTCTTTTAAGAAAAAAAAAAGACTTATTTGGTGATTCTTTCTGATCATTTTTAAATCAAATTTATGTAAAAGGTTTAGTTTACAATTTTCATCACCTTATTTCTTTGAAACAATTGGAAGATTTTAATATAGAATGTTATTGTTTCATTTAATTTTACTAAGCATGGTCAATTAAATCTTACGTATGGGACAAGAATTTGGAAAATCAGACATTTTAAAAATAGTACATTGTGAATTTTATGTATCAGATATTTTAATAATTTTTTTTATTGGTTAAAAGAATAGTAAAATTTCATAATCACTATGTTAAATGAAAAATAGTTAGCTTGTGTGATTTTCAAAGAGAAAAATTCAACAATTTTTTCAATTATTTTGAGGCAGCGTGAAAAATGGGAAAATTATAAAAAGATATCTTACCAGAAAGCCCTGGTTGTTCTATTGAGTTGAAAGCAAGCTAGTTCTGATTCCAAAATATAATAAAACAATTGATAAAGTCTTTAGAGGGAAAAAAATTAATAATCGTAAGTGATTGTCCCATGCTTACAGATTTTTTGACAGCATTATCTTTAAATACATTTTTTCAATCAAAATGATGGAAACTATCCCTGATCAGTTGGAATCTTGTAGATATGATGTTTGTGTTCAAAAACAATTAAAATTTGGAATGATTAAAGGTGTTTCATTTTTCACCCTAAGTGGCCACTAAAAGTGCAACCTTAGCTTGCAGTAGTCCATGCACGACTTCTTATGAATTCTACTAAAACAACGTTTCTGGAAAATTCTGGTATGCAGATATAAAAGGTTTAAAACCACATAGTTTTTACGTAAAGACTAAATAATCTGTCTATTATATAAATGTAGCGTCAATGATATTGTAATATTTTCAGATTGTTGAAGTAAGTATATAAATTGTCCAATGCTATTTTTTACATGCCCAGTCTTGTAGTATCTGTGTTAGTGCAAAATGTAGCCAATTAGACGAAATAAAAACTTAGCGAAGATAGAAATTAATACACTTATCATGTGTAGGTACATGTAAATGGCCATTCTCTATCCAGAGTTGTCGTTCCTGCTACGCTTACACTCCATCTATGTCAACACTCATTTTACAAGATTTTTGTAATATTTAGAAACAGTAAAAAAATGTACTTAAAATTGTTTTAATTATTGTAAATATCAATAAAGATGAAAATAAATCACTCATTTCAAATCAATTCTCTCTTAAAAATGATTTGTGATCGTTTTTAACTTACCTCCGCAAAATAGTTCTCCAAGAAGTGGGGGGAAAATCATTTTTAAGAGAGAATTGATTTGAAATGAGTGATTTAGTTTCATCTTTATTGACATTTACAATAATTAAAACAATTTTAAGTACATTTTGTTTACTGTTTCTAAATTTTACAAAAATCTTGTAAAATGAGTGTTGACAGAGATGTTGTGTAGCGTAGCAGGAACGACAACTCTGGATAGAGAATGGTAAATGGCATGCCATATATAGTTCAACTGAACAATTTGTGAGCGATTTTTGTTTGTAGTACAAAGAGTAATACTACATATTATTAAAGAGGATATGGTACAGTTTAGGTCAAACATTCATTATACCCCCACTCGCAGAGTGGTGGGTATACTGGAATACCCTTGTCCATCTGTTCGTCCGTCCCTAAACCTTGTGTACGTAACTAGTCATTTGTCTTTTGTCGCATTTTATTCATATTTGGTATCTTAATTGGCCATGATCTGAGCATGCACATATTATACCGATTTCATGGATGGTTGATATTTGCGAGAGTTATAGCCCTTTTCATGTTCCCTTACGAGCTGCTGCTATAAATTATTTCCTTAATTAGCTATGTATAATATTTATATCTAATAATCTGTAATACATCATTTTTCATCATTCCAAACGTTTACTAGCCAACTGCCCTGGGAGGATGCACATCTCTTGATTCCAACACTCTTTACACTCCTTTATGCCTCTCCACCACATTAAGTCCCACTATAATCTAATACTTTACTACACATCAACTTATGTAGAGCGAGTGGGGGTATCACAGCACGACAACACATGCAGTTTCATTTTCGTTAGTTTGTTAATACAGTGGAACTTGTACAATGCGACACATTTCCCTGGTCCATTGGTGTGTCGGATTAGACAAGTTCCACTGTACTTATTTTTTGTTTATTTTGTCCTTTCTTTGGATATTCATTTTCGTTAATGTGTGCATATTTTGCCTGTTGCTTTACTATTTGTTTGCATTAATTTTTTTACATTCTTTTCTCCCTTGAATCTTTTATTTTTGTTTTTAAGATTTTTTTTTTAGTAATTATGAAAACTCCCAGTTTGCACACAACATTTCATTAATCTTTTGCATGCCAATAAAATATCTTATGACGAATTTAAGGAGAAACTGTGGTCTGGTGGTGAAGCTGATTTTTTTCTGTGATAGATACTATTCTATCACCTTTGAGGTACAATGTATAGGTTCATGAATTATGGCTTGCTTGGGTGAGTTAAAGTGCAAATTATTATTATTTTTTAAGCTTACTTATTTTCAAGCACACATTTACAGTTTACACACAATGCTCAATTCAAAACAATGGAAAAAAGGTATTTTCTTTTAATTGTTCTTGAATGTAAACTTTATTAATAAAATTGTCTCAAGCACTAATACAGTACTGATATTTTAAGAATTTCAAGATATAAACTTTTAAGCTTGTGATTTCAATTGAATTTTTTTTGTCTTGTCTAATATATTATTTGCTGAAACTTGAAAACTTGAATACAAGTAGGAAGTTTATTATCTTGAAAATGTGACCCTTTTTCATAATACATGCTTGCATGGGTGGTTCAATGTTTTTATTTGGCATGTTGTCAAGATATTAAAATAACGGTGAGGGGCAGTCATGGTCGTGAACGTATGATAGTTGAATTTACATTACACATGCAATCAGTGCCTTTCACCACTAACACTGAGTTTGAATCCCACTCGGGCACAAGGTGTACTCGATACAACATTATGTGATAAAGTTTGTCAGTGACTTACGGCAGGTCGGTGGTTTTCTCCGGTTACTTCTGTTTCCTCCACCAATAAAACTGACAGCCATGATATAACTGAAGTTATGTTGAAAGTGGCGAACACCATAACTGTAACCCTAAAATAACGGTGATGTATGCATCATTGTTAGGTCATTTTTATTCAAATGCAGAATTTAAAAAAAATAGTGAAATACTTTGTCACACACTCTATTTGCCAGAAATCAACTTCTATGATATGAAATACACATGTAATATGAAAAACAAAAAAATACCACACTGTCAGAACAGTTCCAAAATCCAATTGATAAAACAGGCAGAATCAATACACAACACATATACATGATCACTCACTTCCTGGATTGGTATAAAGTTTATTTTTGGTATCCCCCCTCCCTAAACAAATATTGGCTGCCTGTTAAACAGATTTTTTTGTGTGGGTAGGTAGGGATATTATTTTTATTTTTCTGAACCAGACATACATTTTTTTGTATGTTTAAAATATTAAGTATACAGTATGAATATACATGCATGAAGCTGGATAAATGTTCATGAGACAATACTTTGGTTTTGGGTAAATGGTATACTGGACTTTTTTGTTTTCTTTGGTTACTTGGATATATGTTCTCGAGACATGCTCTGGAATAAATTGTTTCATTTGGGAATAAATGAACTTGTCAGAGATGTTACAGTATGGCCATACTAATGGAAGGAAAATCATGATTTGACAGAATGCCCAGGAACCCAAGAAAGATCATTGAAATTCACAAAAAATTTGAAATTGTCCCCCACTTAGGCCAAAAAAAAATATATGATATGTGTGTTTACGGTCACCCGACCTACCCTAATTTTTGGTAGCGACCCTATGAATTTTTACACAGAATTCGGATAGCCATTTTTGTTGTTTAACCAGCAGCAATGTTTTATTTATTCAACTGCTAGCTTTTTGTCGAAATTGAGAGCAAAGAAGGTAACCCGAATAATCCAGTCGTTATATTACGCTTTGTTATATTAACGCCTGAACGACTTTCTCGATAAAACGCGTCAATCGGAAGCTTCAAATTAGCAATGCATTCTGGGTATAAACTGCATGTGGTGACTTTTGGCACTAAAAGAAGGAGGAGCTTAGGAAATGTTTGTAAACATAGGTCAATGGAGCGTTCAGGTGTCAAATGTTTTCATTGTACCCACGTGTTTGACCTTACTAATCTAAAAGGTGAAAAGAGAAGAAATGTAGGAAAACTAAATATTGAATTAAACATCGTTAATCAACTTGTCGATTTCCATTTCTTGTTGTTTGTAAACATTACCAGAAATAGAAAGAACCGCCTTGCACATACTCGGCAAATAATCATCGCTGATTGGCTCTCTCTTTCAGAGAGCAGCTGATGCGATTTTATCACAAGGAGAGTTCAAGCCCTCATCCAGCGATAGTGCCGATAGAGGGCGCAGTATTATTCGAGTTACAAAGAAGGTAAACAAACTGCATAATTCGTCATTTTACCGGAAATTTCGAAAATGAAATACCGGAATCTGATTCCGGAACCGGGAACGACTATTTCCGGTTTTGCCGATAATAAAAAAAAAAAAAAAAAAAAATTAATCCCGACTGACCGACCCTAGATTTTTTTGACATGTGACAGTAAACACACATATATATTTTTTTGGCCTTATCAATATATGGCAGTCAAAAACTTATTTGAGCAGCACGGCTCTTGGAAAATTGCCTCATCTGAAACCTATAAATCGAGACAGGTCTTGAAAGTTGGGACTAAAGAAAGAAATGCAAGGAAGTGGGACAGTTCCTCTTATCTTAAAGGAACATACTTCTTTGCGGAAATGATAGAAATATTTAATATTTTAGCTTTATGTAATTACCTGTAAATCTCAAGCTGTCAGTTTCTTTTTGGGGCGGTTGTTTGAAGCTCCTAGAGCCTTCCATTAAAACGTCAAAGGCATTTGGCTCAGTTGGGACACATGTGTCATTGTTTTTAGTATCTTTTGGCTCATCTAAAGTTATGATAAACTTTACATATTTAATGTTCTTTTCAAACTCGAATGCTGTCCCAATGAAATCGTCAGGGCTGGCTTGAAATGTCTCGGGCCCTGTGTTGGTCTGAAGACACACTTCAAATTTTCCCTGGTCGAGGGCGGCATCAAGCTCATCAGATATGTTTCGATTGCCAATAACGTCATCGATGACATCCTTCCAAGTCTCTTTTATGGAAGATTTTATTATTTTGTTCTTTACAATAATTTTTATTGTTCTATTGAAACCCCCTTTCCTCTCTTCCACAGTTGCACAAAGGGCAATTTCCATAGCGAAAGCCGAAAGCACATGGCAGGTTTTTGACATTCGTATTTAAAATTAATGGCTGATATTGACACGAACTATAGAAAGACTATGAGAATTCCTAATATACCAGAAACCGGAACTTTACTAAAACACGGAACGGACCGGAACGAAAATTTCGGAAATAAAAAAAAATTATTTAAAAAACGGCAATCAAATCTTTTGAGTCGTGCAGATTTTTTTGGGTCGTTCGGCTGACGGCAAGCAAACAATATTTTAATTTAGAGCTTATAAGTACAATATACTATCACCTTGCATTTTATGCACAATTAAACAAAGTCTGTGAATGGAAATGTCGGTCATTATTGAACTACAGTCAGAACTGTCTTAAAGGGCACCTCTATATAGCAAATCACTGTCTATAAAGGACAGTCTCATTTCCCTATTAATGAATAGTGCATATAATTTTAACCTGTATATAAAGGGCAACTGCTCATAAAGGGCACATCTCCAGGTTCCCTCGAATGGCCTTTATATACAGGTTTGACTGTATTATAATACCGTATAACTGGTAATTTCTGCGGTATTCTGCGGTCAATTCTGGATCCACAGAAATTAAGATCGCAGAATATTATGTAAAATAAATGTTGAATGTCCCGTACAAAATACCTTTTCAAACTCTAACTCCAATTCCGCCGTAAGTGTCAAATATTTAATTAGTCCTAATTACTATATCCAGATTAAAAAAACAACTGGTACTATATAAATGTTTACACAACAATTAAAGATGATTTTTAACTGTTAATTACAATTACTCCAGATAAAGAAATGTGATTATATATACCAAGCTGACACCGACAATAATTGAAAAATCACATGAATTAATGTTTACAATCATAATAAAGTTTATTAAAGCAATATTTAAAATTGTTATTACATAAATTAACATTGGTGTTTTTTTTAATTGTTGTAGCTTTGATTGAATAATATCAAACTGCGTGATCTCAGGATTCATCTAAAAACCAAACAAATAGAAATGTCCTGGTAGTAGAATTCCGGTTAACCGGAGTTTTTATGTCTACATTATACTGAAAGAATTGAATATAATTGGTTTTAATCATAATTCTTTAAAAAAAAAAAAAGTTATATGATAAAGTATGAAGATTTGACATCAAAAATATATATCCGAAATATCAAGGACATAGATATTTATCCCCAGCTTGATAAAAATGTCGGCTTTTGATTGGTCGATGACCCGTTGGTACAAAACCCATGCTACCGGCTGGTAGTTACGTAGCGTCACTGGGGGGTCTTTACGTTGCTATGCATGATGTAAAGATGGTGTAAAACGTAAACAATCTCAAAGCGCTTTGCATTCAACATGGAATGGAGAACGGAGGACGTATTTCTTGAGAGAGAAAAAATCAAGCGCCTCAATAAATGCAGAAAATACAAACAATGCACCAAATAATGTTGAGAGATTTAAAGTTCCTACGGTATTGATGGTCATATTTAACAGTGTAACATTTTGTTGATTCGCGCTACATGAAACGTTGATTTTGTTGTCATGTGTCTTTATAGAAATGGTCAATTGTTTCAATACAATCATTTTAAAATCATTTCTCATTATTGTTTTCACATCAATTCTTCATTTGTTTTATCGTACTATAATACCACCCACAATATGTACCACGCATATTTTTTTTATCAATAGAATTCTCAATCCTATTACTAGTGACGTCATGAATAATGTAACGCTATCCACGTGACAATACGCGCCAAATACAAGAAATTAAATTACAACAAAATAAGACCAAAAAAACGTTAAATTTCACCCAAATTTTCACATGAGCTATGGCATTTTACTCCGCAAGTACAAAAACGTCATGATTACGTTATTAAAAGAACAAGAAAATCCATTAAAAATCAGTTTTTGTTTTCAAACCGGGGATAAAATCGTTATCTATGTGTCTACCCGTGGACATTGAGATTGTACCACCCTTCAGCACCACTGTACAGCATTCGGCTTCGCCTCAAGCTATACAGAAGTGCTTCAGGGTGGTGCTATCTCAATGCCCACGGGTCGACACGTAGATAACTTATAATGTCCTTGGAAATATCGATATCGATCCAACTGTTGACTCCGTAGTTTCTTAAGACAAATTTGTAGTTAACCAAATGCGTATTCAGAAGCTGTAACCTTTGAAAACTTTCCAAAGAATTGAATATGTTTTTACTTCTAATGATCACTGTGATGTGCACCAGTTGTTTATCGTAACATCGCTTCCTGTAATACAAACAAATTTTTTTCAGTGCCAAGATTTTTCAGTCCGCAGAAAAAAAAATCCGCAAAAATTAAATGTCTTCTTTTTAGACCAAAACTGCAGAAATTTCACGTCGCAGAAATTACTGGTTATACGGTATTAGAATCTACAATCTAAATAATCTTATATGTTAATTGTTGTGGACTTTAAGCTGGGTACGTAGATACATGGCTATATGGAAATTTTATTGACCTCAAACTTCATGTAAATAAACACCTCATCATTATGAAAAGTTACACATCACGCTAAAATCTATCTACTTTTTGTTATAGGATATTCACCACTCCGAGGTTTATCCTGTCAACTGTATAAGCAGAGATGGTATCCTAGGATCATGTTCAACATATGATACAAGACGTTTGATAACCATGGACCTTGTCAGTGATGGGAAACCATTAATACTGTTAGATGAAGTCGTAGAAAGGTTTTTTTTATTTATGAAATTGATTTTTTAATCAATTCAATACTATTTCAGTCCTCACGATGAACACAGGTCCTCCAGCCCAAGACCAGTAAAACTTTGTTCGGACCAGTTAATTTTTCAGTTTTTATTTAGATATATATAAAAAATAAATTAAAGAATTGATTTGGACCAGTAAATTCAAACTTTCATATCGACTGCTATTTAGTATTTGATTTTTTATACAGATACAGTCAAACCTGCCTTAAAGGGCACCTCTATATAACAAATCACTGTCTATAATATTTTGCGATTATGCAAATTTGGCTAATTTTGAAAGTTTTTTTTTTATAAAATGTTTTTACTTTGAAATCAGTTAAAACAACTGAACCAAGTTAAAACAATTTAGATAGAATGATCATTGGGACGTTTCCCTTTTTTAAAAGCATACCAGATAGTCTCATCTTCAATTTAAATGACAGCTGTTACTAAAAATAGAAATTATTGTTACTAAAAATAGAAATTATTTTTAGATCTATTTTAACTATTTCTGTGAATTTTGTATTTCTTCTGATTTGCTAATTATGCAAATTAGTTTTATTTCTGCATAAAAAGGATAGAAAAAAAATGTTCTTTCTTGAAACACCAAGACTAATTAGAACCAATCTTGACTAAAAGAATCTTTTCCAAATTTTTTAACTCTATTTTAATGGAATTGATTTAAAAAAAAAATAGAAAACAAAGAAATTAAAAGTAAAATTTAATTTTGTTTTTGTTATTAGATATGGAGAAAAGCTTGTTATTGTTGCATCACAGAAGCAAAGGAATGAAGCATTGTTGGGTAGAAATTTTAATCCTTCTTATACATGGATTGATGTCACCTATTGTATATTAGAAAGAATTGGAAGGTATATATGATATTTTGTTTAGTGCCTTTCTTTTGGTATATAAAGCACATTTAGCAACACAAAGTAAATTTATGCAATTTACTGAAAGAATATCAACAATGTTAAACAATATTACACTATTACGTACATTTCGAACATTGGAAAAATATAGATTGCTCAACGAGCTATTTTTGTTCAACAATGTCAGTCAACAAATTTCTCTAGCAGGAAAAAAAAGTTTGTAGTCCTTTTTGTTTGCATTATACACACATGTACACCTCTCTTCAATATCTATCATGGTTAACATGCTCGACTCAAGTGCGGTAGGACATGGGTCAAACTAAAGAATATGAAATTGGTAATTGTTGCTTCTCTGATAAGTATACAGTATTAAGAATTAAGAGCAAATTAAGATGGGTTGGCTCTGAATCAGAATAATGTGTTCGAGTGGAGCGACATGTCTACCAGCGGACTAACTAAAAAAATCCAACTAAGGCCAAAAAAAAATATATGTGTGTTTACTGTCACATGTCAAAAAAATCTAGGGTCGGTCGATCGGCATTAATTTTTTTTTTTCTTTTTTTTAACTATCGGCAAATCCGGAAATAATCGTGCCCGGTTCCGGAATCTGATTCCGGTATTTCATTTTCGAAATTTCCGGTAAGCCGTCATTTGTTTTATGACGAGTTACACAGTTTTTCTACCTTCTATGCTCTCAATTTCGACAAAAAGCTAGCGGTTGAATAAATAAAACATTGCTGCTGATTAAGCAACAAAAATGGTTATCCGAATTCTGTGTAAAAATTGATATGGTCGTTAGCAAAAATTAGGGTGGAATAATTGCCGATAAAAAAGGTTAGGGTCGTCGGGTGACCATAAACACACATATTTATTTTTTTGGCCTAAATGCGTTGGTGTAGTACAAAACAGACATCATCATCATCTCATCAAATGTAACTTGTTCTTGCAATGATATAGCTGAAAAATTGCTCATTTGGTGTTGAGCAACAATCACTCACTCACTGATTATCCATGGTTAATAAAATGAATATATACTGTAATTAGTTCTGTATAATACGTGCGTTTTTGTCCAGAAACTTATTTAGATTAGACGATTAATCCTCAAAATACCTTATTATATCCTGGTAATCTTCCACACAATAGGGAACCGTTGTGGTTGTGATTGTAACGTAGTTGGATTTATAAGTACATATGCAATCAGTGCCTATCACCACTAACGTTGTGAGTTCGAACCCCGATCAGGTGAGGTTTACTCGATACAACATTATGTGATAAAGTTTGTCAGTGACTTGCGACAGGTCGGTGGTTTTCTCCGGGTACCCCTGTTTCCTCCACCAATAAAACTGATCGCCATGATATAACTGAAATATTGTTGAAAGTGATGCTAAACACCATAAACCAACCATCAAGTCCTTTATATATTTAGAGGAAGATCTGGAGGTGAATTGTCAGCTGGACCATTAAGTCTTGATGTGTTTAAAATGCCAAGTAAGACCTTATTTTACCACACGCTGAAGTTAGTCAGACTTGGAATAGTAAAGAAACAGGTTTGTAATTTTGATTATAAGAAGTGTCAATATCATTGATTGATTTATTTGTTTAGGTTAAAAATTATTTAAATCTTGTTCCGATTACCTGATGAAGCCTAATATTACCCTACCTATCAAACAAAATATTTCAATGTAGAAGTGGTCGAAGATGCACATGGTGTTGTCAATTTGAAAATTTCAGTAGTAAAAAACAACGATATAGGATATGTTCGCAAATATTAATAATAGTAATATAATAATAATATAAAAAATTCTGACCTACCGACCCTAATTTTATATTAATGTTGCCAGAACCACATCTGTTATTTGGCATTAACATTAAAAGGATATTGATATTAGAGGAAATCCATGCAAAATTTAAAAAACAAATGTTAAGGATACTATCGTCGTTCTTCATATATCACATTTTGTGCCAATATACTAACTATAATTATACCAGTTGTTTGGTTGATATATGATCCTTTTTAACAATACTATGCTTTTCCAGGTTTATAATGTACATGTAATTCATAAGTGTCAATGAAATAAATTAGAATATACAGTATAGTAAAAACTGTCATGAATTGAGGGACCTCTGTTATGGGAGACCACTGTCTTTTTGTGAGATTGTTTTAAAGTGTTGCAACTATGAATGACCAGCCTTGTATTTAAAGGCCTAATTGTATAGATATAGTTAGAAACACTTTAACTCTGCCATATTTGAAGTGATGCATGTTTTATCCTGCAATTGTGTGATTTTGAGTACTAATAAAGGGAGTCAAATAAACTTCAGTGTTATTTAGTCATGAACCTAATAAAGCTTTTCTGGTACCTGATTCATGTAGAGCTACTGTAAGAACAATATCAGTATAAACTTAGACGTGACAGATAGCACCATTGAAAACGATTAGAATGACAATTGTTTCTTATCTTTTCAGACAATGTGGCAGTTATTTTGGACTGTTTGACATAAACACAATATATCCTCGTGTATTGTAAAGTCGAGACCCTAAGACTATTTTGTCTCAAAACATTTCTAAAATAAATGCAACTATTCTATAAATAACATAATCAAGAATAAACATACATGTAGTCTCTTTTGGTACCGATTACATTATTTTTGCATCCTTAGCAAGTGATTAAAAATCCATCTGAAACTTGGAGGGTATTTCCACCATGTTTTGTAGAGTGTATTGTAAAGTCGAGACTCCATATTTGCATACGGTTGTGAATAAATTAAAGATGATACCAATTCAATTTTTTCAACTATAATTAAGATAACTATTTGTAATAACAATCACCGCTAAAAACATCTTTTTTCAGTGTCATATAATATAAAAAACCTGGCATAACACCAAAATTGTCTAATTTGTCTCGGCAGAAAAAAATATTTTTCACATAAAGTTTTTTCAGCTGTTCATTTTAGTTCACTATTTTAAACAGCAAATAACAACAATGTGGGTCAATACAGTATATTAAACACAATATACATTCTTTCTTTTATCCATATGTTAAAGTCACATGACCAAGTGTTTTGAAAGACTACAAGTTGTTATTTTGTTTCACTCATTGTCAGACTTTTTACATTTTACAGGTTAGATAAATAAGAAATCACATGTTTTGTGAGACATTTTTCTCAATTGAATAAACCCACGAGTCCAAATTCAGTCATATAACCTTTAACCCAAGTTTGTAAGCAAAGCAGCCGACCGTGTCTTCTGTGACCCTGGTGACCCAAGGCTCTTAAAACGGCACAGAAATTGTTTTTTTAAAAATGGGCATTAGCAAAAATGGCAGAAATTGGCATCTTGAGGCTTTCTTATGTTATTTGACCTGTTTGAATCTCATTTTTGTTAAGATACTTGGTAATTTCCAACTAAGTCATCACTATTATTGTTTGACAGTCACAGGGCACGTGCTCGCTACGACATCATCTAATGAATATGCAAAATAGCCGACCCTCGACTTTACAATACTCTCGACTTTACAATACACGACAATATGTACAATGTCAGTAAATATAAAATATAATTTGCACTCACTGGAAAACAGACCAGAACATCTTGCCAAAGGCTTGCTTTTCTACTTGATTTTAAAGTTAAAAGGATGTAATACAATTTGGATTACATTTCTGACTTGATTCTAAAATTATGTTTTTGCAACATTATAGGAGTTGTGTCCCTTCAATGTGGCAAAATGGTCCCATGTCATGCAAATTCTGCAAAAAACATGTGTCCTTTCTGTTGCTTTTGCTAGAATTGGTACTATTTTATACTTCGGAAGGGTAATAACTCCTATAAAAACCATATAAGATGTAAAATTTTAGAATCAATCGAGGAATGAGCAAAAGATCTATTACATTTGAGTATAGGAAATTTTCTTGTATGTATGTCAAGTATTGTTATGATTTTTAATTACAGGATATCAGTGTTTTGACTAAATCACACAAACATCAGCTGAGGAAGATCTTCCACCTGACCAGATTTTATAAAGTTGTCAATTCGAAGAATTTCATCATCGCCACACAGATAGCCACATACTTGTTAGATAAACCAAACCACAGAGAAATTATATACAAGACAAGAAATGATATGGTTTGTAACATTTGTTGTCCATTTGTTAACTTTTAGTAAGAAAAGGTATGGATATAAATGAACATGAGAGACTATAACTTTACACTTGGACACAAATTATAGTAAATATTGCTGTTCTACATTTCACAGTTTAGATACAAACAATTAATAAAAAATTGTGCATTATTATTAGTTTCTCTTGACTGTGTCCTTTGGACACCATTTCCCATTATTTTCATTGCAAAAAACATGTCCATCTTTAATTTTATATTTATAATTGAATCTGGTAGATATTGGTTAACATTCTATAAATCTTCAAAGTTAATTTCTATAATATATCAATCAGTTGTTTTCCCAGTTTCCTCACTGGAATTATTCCCATTCATTATACAGGAAACGGTAACTTTTCTACAATAGAATTTTTGCCATTAATTTTAGTTGAAATGTTACCTTTTCCACAATGGAATTATTCCCATTTATTTGACAGGAAATGCTTCCTATTTCACAATGGAAATGTTTCCCATTTCTTACTGTCGCACAGATGGACAACAAGGATTTAGAATGATTTTATTGTATTTTTCAGCACATTGAAGAGAAATCTTTCAACAAGGTGTATAAAACATACAAGAAGATATTTAAGACATACCTAATTCCATACAGAGAAATGTTCCCTAATGCTAAGGAGAAAGAATATATGACTAAGTATGTACAAGATTTACTTCCCTTATCTTACCTTTTCTGCATAATTATATAAAAAATGATTTTTGTACTGTTATTATAGTTAGTATAACTAAAACAATTCTCTTTTTCAGTGTGATATCACACTATACAATGATGAGCATTTGTGATATTAAGAACATGTTTGGAGGTAAAACCAAGCAAAATCCTTGGAATTCTAACTAAATCAATTCTCTTTTTCAGTGTGATATCACACTATAAGTAATTGACAAATCAATGATTAGCATTTGTGATATTAAGAACATGTTTGGAGGTAAAACCAAGCAAAATCCTTGGAATTCTAACTAAACCAATTCTCTTTTTCAGTGTAATATCACAGAATAAGTAATTGACAAATCAATGATTAGCATTTGTGATATTAAGAACATGTTTGGAGGTAAAACCAAGCAAAATCCTTGGAATTCTAACTAAACCAATTCTCTTTTTCAGTGTAATATCACAGAATAAGTAATTGACAAATCAATGATTAGCATTTGTGATATTAAGAACATGTTTGGAGGTAAAACCAAGCAGAATCCTTGGGATTCTAACTAAAACAATTCTCTTTTTCAGTGTGATATCACACTATAAGTAATTGACAAATCAATGATTAGCATTTGTGATATTAAGAACATGTTTGGAGGTAAAACCAAGCAAAATCCTTGGAATTCTAACTAAAACAATTCTCTTTTTCAGTGTGATATCACACTATAAGTAATTGACAAATCAATGATTAGCATTTGTGATATTAAGAACATGTTTGGAGGTAAAACCAAGCAAAATCCTTGGAATTCTAACTAAAACAATTCTCTTTTTCAGTGTGATATCACACTATAAGTAATTGACAAATCAATGATTAGCATTTGTGATATTAAGAACATGTTTGGAGGTAAAACCAAGCAAAATCCTTGGAATTCTAACTAAAACAATTCTCTTTTTCAGTGTGATATCACACTATAAGTAATTGACAAATCAATGATTAGCATTTGTGATATTAAGAACATGTTTGGAGGTAAAACCAAGCAAAATCCTTGGGATTCTACATATACTACAATGTTAATTATTTGATATCTTGGTATGCAGTTCAAGAGGTGGTATTGCTACAAGGCCATTTACTATTCTGTACATCATTACAGCTTGACATCTTGTCCTTCTCTCGACTAATGGTTGCCACTGTAGTGTATTTAGCATAGTTGTTATGCTACTAGTTTGTTGATAGTCGTTCATTACAAACCGGGCTGATTGTCTTTGTACACTTTCTAATTTCTGGATGTTGACGTTGGTAAATGGGTCCTAAAATAAAGCATGAACTCCCTATAAAACAAATGAGAGTCAAGACGAATCAAACATCTTTTTTATGCAGAAATTGTAGCCGACAGCACAAGACAGAACTTAAAACATGAAGACATGCAATTTGACAACATGAAAAACATGAACTTAGATGCACCGGAAAGGTAAGCAGTACCCGTTGTGCTACTCTTGTTACAAACCCGATGACAAATCTCACATGAGGAACGGGCTGAATTGTGATTATGAAGAACAGAGCATATCCGTGGTCATTTGTGTTTTGTAGCCAGAAAATATTATTTGTTTGTAGGAAGTAAAACACTGATATTACTGTCTTTGTTTTTCATTATGTTGTTTGAACTGCAAAAATTAGTTTGTTCAATCTGTCCTGTCTAGGAAACAAAGGATACCAAACTATGGATCATCGAATCCAAAATGAATATTAAAAAGGGAAAAAAAACCAATGATAAATGCATATTGGAAGGAAAAGTGTTTTATTAAGACAAATGTATCCACAATTTATTGGAATTATCAATGTATAAGAAAACCTTCCTCGTCAAACTTATTTGTTTTCAGGAGTAAAACATCGGAGATTCATTTACGTGTGATAGAATGCATGAGAATGCCAAGTTCTACCAAGGACGAGGAAACAGACGAGGAAGATTTAGAGGTTGATACTGAAAATGAAGAAACCACTAGAGGTAACTTAAAAAGTAATATAACATGTTGTATGGAGGCCAGAGAGAGGATAATTACAGCTGTCATATTTGTGTTGTTTTTTTATGCATTATGAGGTGTTGTTGTTTATTTTCTTTCATGTAGATTTGGCACTTTTCTCTGTAGCATTAGGGTTATGATGTTCAACAGTATTTCAGTTATATCGTGGCGGTCAATTTTATTGATGGAGGATACTTGAATACCCGGAGAAAACCACTGACAAAACGCAAGTCACTGACAAACTTTATTGCATAATGTTGTATCGAGTACACCTCGCCATGAGCCAGATTTGAACTCACAACGTTAGTGGTGATAGACACTGATTGCATAGCTATTTGTAAATCCAACTACCATATGATCACGACCACGACAGCCCCTTTTCTTTTTATACAGATATCAAAATTTTGATGTATGTATTTATCGTAAATGATTTTTTGGGTTTTTTTTTTCCATAGATTTATCCCGTTTATCCCGGATCATTATAAAATAGTTTACTTGTAGAGTATTTAAAAAAAATAAGTTTACCGGTAATAAAATTCTCCTCTGTCTTTAGTGAGAAAGCACTGTAACCAAGTACTCGTCCAAGTTCTGAGTTCAACAATATTCCTACATTTGTTGGACACCTTTGTCATATTAATGGCTATATAGAATCTGTTGATCCAATATGTGTTAAAAGATGAGAAACTGGTAAAGATTCTCCTTTATTTTACAGAATTAAAGCCATATTGCTACATCTACGAGAGACCTTTGTTATATCAAGCATTAATGGCTATAGAATCTGCTGGTCCACAAGGTGTTAACAGATCACAACTGACTAAGATGATGGGTATAGATTATTATGATGGAAGATCTATGTGTAAAAATCTGGTAAAATCTGGAAATGTTGTTGATGTAATTGTGGATCTTGGAAAAACAAAGAAAATCCAGTGAGTTATCTTCCTTTTATAATTATATATTGAATACATGATACCTTATTCTAACAACAATTGTGATTCATATTGTGGTGAGAAATTTTCTTGCTGTATGGAATCTGTGGTATATTTAAAAAACTAGTATTTGTAAATACCATCTTATTTACTATTGTAAAATCTTTGGAAGCAATTTCATATATGTATCCACCTAGATTTATATTAAAGAAAATACTGTCTGGCCGAGGGTATTTAATGAGTTTCAAGTGCATAAAGCACTTACATACATTCCATAGTATGGAAAACATGAAAAGTAAGTTGTAAGCTTATCTCACAATGTAATATAATGAAACAACGTTGTGCAGCTGAATTACAGAAATTAACAAGATAGTGAATTATCTCCCTTATTTTTGAGTATCTGATTACACAAAATAACAAGATAGTGAATAATCTCACCTATTTCAGAGTTCACGAAAATGCATATGAGTTTGATGGTCTTAGTGAAAAAAAACGTCAGTCCTCAATAATTTTCATTGCAAAACACCAATCTTGTGTCAATCCTTAGCAAAATCTGCCCAAATTTTGCTGGTCATGTCTGACAGGACTGACGAATTTCGTGACTTCTGCTATTTTTGATTATCTGATTAAAATTTTGTTGTTTCAATTTTATTTCAAATGTTGGAAACATTCAAATTTACCTCAAAATTATGGAGTAAGCTCATCCTCTATCGAAATCAAATTTTTATGGAGAAAAATAGATCATGGATCATGCTTGGGTGTATTATACACATACTCCACTACAAAATCATTTCTCAGGGTTAAAAATGTGAATAATACATAGCCGAATACGTTATTGAAATAGATCATGGTGAAAATAGTAAATATCTCAGTGATGTTTATAGATTAATGATCATAGGTTTGATTGATTGATTTTTGGTGTATTAATGCCACTTTCAGCAATATTTCAGCTATATCATGGCGACCAGTTTTAGTGGTGGAAGAAGACGGGAGTACCCGGAGAGAGCCACCGACCATGGGCAAGTAACTGGTAAACTTTATCACTTGTGGCTGCTAGTCGAGTGCACCCTTTTTTGTAAATTACAAAGCAGGGCACGAACCCACACAGTATTGGTGATAGGCTTGTATGAATTGTTTTTAGGTAATCCAACTACCTAACTCATTGAGCCACCTGGGCCCTCTGATCATAGGTGTTTATTATTGAGCCACCCGGGCCATCTGATCATAGGTGTTTATTATTGAGCCACCCGGGCCATCTGATCATAGGTGTTTATTATTATTATTATAGATATATAGCTAAGAAGTTTAAACAAGAAAGTAATGTAGTTAAGGAATACTATGCTGAACAAGACAAATTCTTAGAATTGATCAAGACAGAGGAACCCAATGATAGTTTTGATGAAGCTAGAACTGAACTAGATGACAGTAAGTTTGAATTTGATGTTCCATGTGTATTATACCATTTGTTTATCTCTATTTGTATGTTTGTTGTCATACAATAATTCTAGTATTAACAATACAGTGAAACCTGTCTAAACTGAACTTCATTGATATCAATTTTTGTGTTTGGTATGGACAGGTGTTGGTTTATACAGTTTGAATTAGCAAAGAATTCCTATATTTAGTCTTTATTTCAAGTTCAATTTAAACATGATTCCTGTTTATTCAAGGTTTGTTTTAGACAGTCTTCACTGTATTAGGATTGATAGAACTGACCCTCCTTTCAATTTTGACAATTTTTACTTTTTGTTGTTGCATATGAATTGTGGAACTTGAATTGATAAAAATAGACTTTTTATGCCCCCCGCAACAAAGTTGTAGGGGGGTATACTGGTTTCACCATGTCCGTCCGTCTGTCTGTCTGTCCATCTGTAGACAAATCCTATGTCGTACGATAACTTGAGTTGTGTTTCTTAGAATCTTTTAAAATTGTATCAGCTGTTTACTGGTGAAGAGAGGAGGATCCCTTTCTTTTTTGACGATTTTCACTTCTGCCATTCCAGAGTTATTGGACTTGATATGACGGAAAATAGGATTTGTACCCTATGTCGTATGATAACTTGAGTAGTGTTTCTCAGAATGTTTTGAAATTTTATCAGCAGCTTACCGGTGAAGAGAAGAGGATCCCTTTCATTTTTGACGATTTTCACTTTTGCCGTTCCAGAGTTATTGGACTTGATATGACGGAAAATAGGATTTTTACCCTTTGTCGTATGATAACTTGAGTATTGTTTCTCAGAATGTTTTGAAATTTTATCAGCAGCTTACCGGTGAAGAGAGGAGGGTCCCTTTCATTTTTGGTCAGAACAATCAGTAATGTTTTGGTTATGGAAATAGGCTGGACAGATGTGGGGAGCGGGGGGGGGGGGGGGGTATATCTTTGTGAGCACAGCTCACAGTAATACTAGTTATATAATTGTAACTGAAGCATGAAATAATTAATTATATACAAAAATAAAAGGTGAAGTAGACAGGTGTAATATGTGGTCCTGTCACAATAGGTTAGTTACTATTGGATTTCTTGAGATCTTCTACAATTGTGGGATCTTGGCATTTTAATATTATGGTAGTCCCCCCTCTTATAAGGTCACCCCTTCTGCAATGAAGATATGGCCTTACAAGAGGGATGGCCTCTTTTCAGGGGGACAATTCAGTAGTATTTTACTATCAGAAATATGGCCTTACAAGAGGGATGGCCTCTTTTCAGGGGGACAATTCAGTAGTATTTTACTATCAGAAATAGGGCCTTACAAGAGGGATGACCTCTTTTCAGGAGGACAATTCAGTAGTATTTTACTATTAGAAATATGGCCTTACAAGAGGGATGGCCTCTCTTCAGGGCGACAATTCAGTAGTATTTTATTATCAGAAATATGGCCTTACAAGAGGGATGGCCTCTCTTCAGGGGGACAATTCAGTAGTATTTTACTATCAGTGCATCTGAAATCTGGTCTGAAAAGAGAGTTGGTCTTTGGTAGTAATGACCTTGTAAGAGAGGGACTACTGGACATGTATATTTGAATTAAAATTAAATTTGATGTAAAATTTAGATCAATATCTTGGCACAAGTAAAATCACTTGCTGTGTGATATCTAAATGTGAATTTACACAATTGTGACACATATTGTTATGTTTATTAAAGCTGCAGAGAGTTCACAGGATGAAACACAAAGGAATGCTGACATATCTGAGGTGGAATTTGTTTGTAAAGTAGAGCCGTATATCAAGACTGAGGTTGAAGAGGAAATGATGGAAGGTACCGGGGATCAATTAATGGAGGGAATCCTGGAATATTCACAAGATATGTCCGAGGCTGATGAGAGTGTGTCTGGTTCTAAAAATATTATAAGAAAAGGGAGAGAATCCAAAAAAGGTAAAAAAGTATTCTACAAAAACAAAATTATTATTATGAGTGTTTGAAGTTTTTAACACTAATTGATATTATAATGTATGATAGTTATCAGACTAAAATTCAAATCGAGATTCTTTGATGGTAGCAAAAACAAATACTCTTCCAAGTTATACTATCATGAATAGAACCTTAAATCTTGCTAAAATTTCAAATATATGAATTGATTTTTTAAAATATATAAGTGAAAACATTTAAATTTTAAGACTGCTTATGCAGCTTTCGAAATAAGCAGTGGCCATGGCCACTTGATTTTGTGAAGGGCTAGTAGATTTTTGGTACAGCTGCCTGCCAGGCCAGTCGATTTTCGGCAGTAGTTTTATAGAATGTAATGCCTGGTTGGTTAGGCCAAAATAAAAAATAAGTTTGTTTTCCCTGACCCCGGCCCAGTCAAAAAAAATATTTTGATCGTTTTTGAGATTTATGTTTTTCTCTTGTAATATACAGAAAAAAAATGGTAGTGCTTCCGACATTGGTCTCGGAATTCTCGGAAGTCATTGGATGTGTTCATAGGAGAAACGATACATATCGAGAAATCATTTTGCAATGGGGGGGAAATTTTGGCCCCACCCTGTGTCAGAATTCATTATTGTGACACAGGAAAGATTAAAAATCTTGTGAAAATGGTAAAGGATTTGTTAGGATACAAATGAACTGTTCTTCACATATAGAATTTGCTTACTACGGCTCAGATGTAGGAAGAAAAGATATTTCTGTGCACTGTGCTTCAACTAATTGCTCATCTAAGGATCCTGAATTACATGTACTAAAAAGTACAAATTTGTTCTTCCTGTTTGCCAGCAATGCATTGATGTTAGGAAGATACCTCAAAACGAAAGCTAAGAAATCATCTGTAGTGGGAACAAGTATTCAAAACTTGATTTGTTTGATTCTAGTTGTTTAATAAATGTGTGTTATTAAATACTGTACTTCAGAGGTTGCAGTAGATATTTTTTACCTGCATTAAAAAAAAAAACGCAGAGGTCAATATATTTTGTGTACACCGAAAAACACAAAGGATATTTTACTGTGTGCTTTAATGTTCAACTGTATATATTATGAACCAGTCTCACATCTGTGTACACATTATCTAAACAAGAGTAAAGGTGGAGCATACAGCTTACAAACTAGTAACCGATGTGATTAAATTAAGCTAAAATTTTGTGTAATTTCAGATGTTTATTACTTTGTTTACCTGTAAATGATTAATATGTACACATGTGCATTGACCATCATAGTAGTTAAGTGTCTGTATAATTTCTGAAAGTGAGACACCTCCAGGTTTGCCACAAAAGGAATTTTAAGTCCATAATGTGCTGGAAAAGGTGAGGCGAGCAGACATGGCGATAATTTTACAGCACCGTTATCAAATGGAAAGTGCTCAAAAATAGATGACGACTGACCTGAAACCCGTTGCACCATTTGTCATTGAATGGCAATGTTTGGTGTTTGGCCAGTTGGGGAAAAAAATTTCTCACTTTTGAGACATACCAGTTCCTATTTTTAGAGATGTCAGATTTTCTTATCTTGCACTAGTGTAAGACAAAAAAATCATGTGCGTTTTACTGGCAAATGCATGCTGTACGGTTTATGTCAACTTGCCGTCCCCCCCCCCCCCCAAATCTCCATGCTTTTCCTTTTTGAAATAAACAATTCACTGTATATAAGTTTTCAATCTTTTATAAACACACAAATCCTAACAATCAGCCATATTATTTTCTTCCAGTCAATGTTTGTTTACCTTGAGTAAATAATGAAGTGCTCTCCCTTGTTAGTAACTAACGTAAAGAAAGAAATTACCTCCCTTTAACCAAATTCAAATATTTTTTTTACAGGTATTTATCGCTGTTGTAGTAACATTTATAATATATTTATTAAATACATTGTATTTTATTATGAAATACATTTAAATACTGCCAAGACATGGATGCATATGGATAAATCGAATATTTACTTTAGCAATGGAACAAAAAATTGCGGGAAAATGCTTGATGGAATGTAAACAAAACAATTAGGTGTTTAGTGAGAAATAAAATCAAACACCGGAAAAAGTACAAGATAGGGAAATCTCCAACACCCTTGGGTAAGATTTCAATCGTTCTCTAACTCGACAAGCATCGTAAGAGAACGATTGAAATCTTACCCTTGAGTGTCGGAGATTTCCCTATCTTGTACTTCCCCCGGTGTTAGATTCTATATATCTACTCCCTGAGATGGGTAACAAAGTCTCATGTAGTCTTTGTAAGTCTAAAAATAAAGATTTATAGCGTTTACACTGCATTAACTAGGTTAATATGCAATCATTGAGTGAGTGAGTGATTGTTGTTTAACACCAACTCTTTATGCAATGACCATGAAGAATCTGTTCTTAGGTGTCAGGGTTTTCAATAAGGACTGGCACCCGGCGATTTGTCACCGGGTTGTTCAGACATAATCGTCGGTTCAAATTTTGTTTCACAAAAAAAAATTAAGAACAGAAAAAAATAAAAATATCGAACTAAAAAGTTATTCTGGCTAAAGTAACAGCTGCGAAATCGTAACTAATGCTTTGTTTAGGTGTCTTCTTCGAAGGCCACGTTATATTGATCGTTTTTTTCATAACAAATAAAGAAAAAAAACGAGACGTCCAAATGGAAATGTTTGCAAAATCAATGAAGCGTTTTAATTTACATACCCCTGTAACAAATGTACAAGCGCAAATATGACATAGAAAAAGAAGAAAACGTGCAACATGAACACAAAAAAAACGATATGTGATTATTTTACAGGCCCTAAGAAAAGAAAAATGGGTACAGCACTTTCCTGAAAGAAAATCCAAAGTTCGTTTATCGTAGATTGTTGTGAGTCAAGCTATCTGCCAAGTCTAAATCATTAAATAAAGACTGTTTAAAGCAAAGTTTCGAAATAATTTGTCCGACGTTTACTATTCGATTCAAATTTGATTGATAACTATTTTTCTATCTTTTTGGACCTTTTATAGATTACTTTTCTGTATTTGTCTTTGCCTATTGTAACAGACTGTATGTTGACCTACAGTTAAAATCCACCTGTGATGTAAATCTATTGTCTAAACTCTCCATTATTTTTAAGGAATGGAGAGTTATGAACAATGTGGACAGGGGCGGAGTTATTGTTCTCTTTGTACTTTAGATACTATACACAGACTTTTTTTTGTTACAAGATTAATAATTGATAAAATTAATAAAGTACAATGGGTGGATTTTAAGTTGGAAAATGTCCTCTTATCTCTCCATTCCTTAAAAACAATGGGCCTTGGCCTCTTCGGGGACTCAGCTCCATTATTTTTAAGGAATGGAGAGTTACTTGGACATTCTCCTATACATATTTTTTTGTCTTCCATTAATCAATCACATTTGTACTTGCTGCCAGCTATTATGATTAATATAAAATAGGAGAGCATGTCACAAAATCTCCTTCAAACAGCCTAATGAATTCACCAGAATGCAGCATTTTGACTCTAGAATTTCAAAATTTTCCGAGGGGGCAAACTCCCCCGGACCCCCCCACCTCAAAATCGCACCTTTGGCACTCAATTACTTTCTCCTGTTCAAAATAGTAATTCACCTGTTCAGTAAAAAGTTATTGAAAATCCTGAGGTGTACTACCACTAAATCTGGTAATAAGTCAAAAGGATGTATGATAAAGTACTACGTAAAATACAAAATGAATCCCTACATGGTTAGATAAAAAATAAACTCTAGTAGATACTGCAAAATACTGAATGTCAACAGAAACCTACAGATTAATTAAGGATCATCTTAAACCCATATTTAATGACCTTGTAGTCTTAAAATAATGTTGCTAGTGTTGGAAAGTAACCACCTGAATTTGTGGTAAAGCAAAGTCAAAGTAGGATTTTTGAGGGTTGACAACTTCAAGCAGACGATTTTTTCTTGTATGCCATTAAATGTATGTTGAATTTCGGAGGTAAGTTTCCAATTAGGTACTTTTTCTATGAGATATGAATGTTGCTTATATTAAGCTTCAGGTTAAAACCTTTATGAGGCTCAAAATGATTTTTTATTTAACATAGAATGCTATGGGGAATTATTTAGTGTTCTTACTACTCAACAGATAGGATGGAAGTTAAGATGTCCACTGTAGTAGTGATTTGATTTTCAGCTCTGAAGTTATTGGCCCTTTTAAGCTGGATTTTGATGGAAAATAGCATTAGAAATACAATCGTCTTGTCTGGAAATTAATCATCTTTAAGAATAAGCTTTTTGAGTGGAAAAAACATTGAATTTTGTGCTCTTAATCAGTGAAAAACATTCTTATAACCAACATTTACAGGATATTGATATTGGTTTTATATAAGTGATTTACCTACCATTATGCCTACTGGTGATAGTAGTAAAAAAGGTGTGAAGACTGTAAATTATGCTTGCAGCAAAAAAGACAAAAATGACAAACGAACACATTCAGATATAGCAGAAGACAGTGTAGAAAGGAATAGATATAACTGGTATTCACAGTGACTTAGGTGAAATTAAAAAATCTCTTCAGGCTACTTGTACCAAGACTGACCTTCAAAGTGCAGTTAACCGTTTAGTCAAACAAAATTTCCTGAATGACCTTGTTACATCTATTGTTAACAAATTATGAGTAACATTTAAAAAATCACTCTCAAAGGAAACTGAATGTAAAGTGAAAGAACAGACTGGGAAGATGTAGGATCAAATTGATTCATTTGCTATTGAGAATAAAAACTTGAAGGAAAGATTGAGAGACAAAGATAAGAAATATAGAGTCTAACACCAGGAGAGGTGCAAGATAGTTAAATCTGTGACACCCAAGGGTAAGATTTAAATCGTATCGGACAAGGCTTGTCCGAGTCGGATACGATTTAAATCTTACCCGAGGGTGTCACAGATTTTACTATCTTGCACCTCTCTTGGTGTTAGACTCTTTTTCTCACCCCTTTTTACCGTGTCAATGTTTGTTTACATTTTGTGTAGTTTGGCGCATTAATTTGCGAACCGCATCACAGTACCAAAATGCCACGTAATAAAATAAAACAAGATTTTAATTTTACTACTTTAAAAGGGTTCAAAATAATAAAGTTAACAACACTGTGATAGATTCTACAATAAAAAAAAAATCCTGCACCTTTTACGGTGTTTGACTCTTTCTCATCTCTTTCTATCGTGTCAATATTTGTTTACTTTGAGAAAATATAGAGTGCTTTACCTTGTTAGTAACTAACGTAAATAAAAAAATTTACCTCCCTTTGACCAACGTCAAATAACCTTTTTACAGGTATTTATCGCTGTTGTAGTAGCATATATACAATATATTTATAAAATACATTGTATTTTATTGTGAAATAATAAGTGATTAACGATGTTTTTTAAAACGAGATGACTGAGAAACGTCATCGAGTTTTAAAAAACATCTTTAATTATTTGATCACTTTTTTATATTCGTAATTAAATAATTTTTGTTGAGATACTGACATTTTTTTAAACACAATTAATATTTTATATCGTTAATCACTTATTATCAAGGATTTGGTAATGTGACGTCATTATAACGTCATATTAGAAAACAGCGATAATACTACGTGCGTCCTTGACAACGCTTAGCGATTAGCGATAATTGGAATCATCTCGGCGCTTACTTTCTTGTATCTGAGGATATTTTGTCTCTTATGAAAAATACAAAGTTAATTTTAGGATACAAAACTGATCATTCAGAAATCACTTTCACTTTTTCTACCAGTCTTGCCAGGAGAGGAAAGGTGTATTGGAAATATAATTCTCTGTTACTTAAAGATTTTGTTTATGTAGAGAGGTTAAGACATGTATTCAAGACACTGTGTCTGAGCACTAGTTATGTGGAGATACAATTTATTAATGATCTTTTAAATGTAGTGACCAAGTATTCTGTGAAATTCATAAGTATTTCAATATCTCATAGTCTAACAAAAACAAGGGAAGAAAAAGATCTTGCCCTTAAACTTGAAAAGGATAAACTTAATTTAGAAGATATTATGAACTCAGCGTCAAGTGAATTAATACAATCATCTTTAAATAATAATAAAAAAAAAAAAGAGTTTGAAAGGAAAAGGGAGGAAAAGGTAGAGGGTATACTTCTCCGTTCAATGGCAAGCTGGCATGAAACTGGAGAAATATGCTCACAATACTTATGTAAACTAGAAAAGAAAAAAATTATTAAAAAAGCTATAACTGAGCTTATTGATGATGCAGGAATTATAAAATCAAGACTATTTGAGAGAAAAAATGATGGAAAATTCAGTATATCTGTATAAGGTGTCATGGTTACATTTTAATCATAATAAAATCAAACTACCCCATCGGTGGTGTAATGGTAAGCGTGCTCACCTCTAGTGTGGTAGATTGTGGGTTCAAGCCCTGATCGTGTCAAACCAAAGATTATAAATTGGTATTTGTTGCTTCTCCTCTAAGCATGCAGCATTAAGGAGAAAGAACAAAGAATGGTTGGCTCGGAATCAGGATAATGTGACTGAGTGGGATGATATTGTGACTGTATATTTGTCCCACATAATATAAGTTCCAACAGGAACCAAACTGTGTATAATAAAAGTTCTCCAGAACAAATGTTATATAATATTTGTTCTACGTTTATAAAAGAATTTCCAGGAATAAATCTTTATAATATTTGTTCCATTTCTATTTATTTACCAATATTAGTATTATGTTCCTATCTTCCTGTTCAAATATTTAAAAAAAGAATGTTGAATATCATAATAATTTCTTTACAGTCAAATTTAACTACTGCTAGTAAGGATTCATTGCATTATTTGATCAGATTATTATCATCTAAACAGTTATTGCGTTCCATTAATATCTGGAACTTCTATTATGTAATATTTATTCCTGTCATAAATTTGTAAGATAATTATTTCACACGGAAATTTTATTATTATTATAATCATACATACCACTTGCAAATATCATTATATGATAATAATTCATTATATAAGAATTTTTCTACCTGGAAACTATACTACATAATATTTATTCCACTCGGAAACTCTATTACATAATATGTATTCCACTTGGAAATTCTACTACATAATAATTATTCCACCTGGAAAATCTACTACATAAAAATCTCTTTGGATGTATTTTTCATCCGTTGGAAATTTTATTGTGTAATTATAAAAGTTCCGGAGGGAACTTTCCTTATATAATATTTTATCCAGTTACATGGAAGATTCCTTATGGCATTGGATGAAATATTATATAAGGATAGTACCTAATGGAACTTTTTCTACATAATAAAATTTCCGAGGAACAAACATTATGGTGGAACTTATATTCCGTCACGATATGTCTATCTGCGGACTGTTGTTTCAGTGAGCTAGCACTATAAAAATTCAACTCATCGTGTTGGTCTAGTATAAAGCAGACCTTATCATTTCATTGACTATTAACTTGTTCTCGTCATGATATAGCTGAAAAATTGTTGAGTTGGTGTGAAACAACAATCACTCACGAATAAAAACAAAGATTTCTAATTTAGTGAACATGACAGATTTCTGGAATAACCATCATAAGCCCTGCTTATAGTAACAAAGATGGGAAAACTAAATAATTTTAAAGTCTTATGGGAGCAAGTAAACCAAAAGGCCTAAACAGGATGTATTTCATCTGGTCAATGTTTTTTATTGTAAATTTATATCTTATTTTGCAGAGGCGATATTAACTGGGAAGCATTTCAAAAGACTAAGCTGGATACTTGAGGCCATCAGAGATGCTAAACTGATAGAGAATGTATTTCATTTGATTAAGGTTTGTTTCTTTGTTAGCTGTATTTATTGTTAGGTGTATTTATTGTAAGGTGTATTTATTGTTAGGTGTATTTATTGTTAGGTGTATTTATTGTAAGGTGTATTTATTGTAAGGTGTATTTATTGTAAGGTGTATTTATTGTTAGGTGTATTTATTGTTAGGTGTATTTATTGTAAGGTGTATTTATTGTAAGGTGTATTTATTGTAAGGTGTATTTATTGTTAGATGTATTTATTGTTAGGTGTATTTATTGTTAGGTGTATTTATTGTTAGGTGTATTTATTGTTAGCTGTATTTATTGTTAGGTGTATTTATTGATGAACATGTATTATATTTCTTATACAAATACTATTTCATTCATGCAGGGGTCTTCATGGTCGTGATCATGAGGTACTCCGGTTTCCTCCACCAAAAAAACTGACCGCCAAGATAAAACTGAAATATTATTGAAAGTGGCCTTAAACAGCATAACCCTAACCCAAATAATCTTCCATTCATGGAATATTTATAAAAAGTACAAAAATTGCATAAAACTTGAAAAATCCTGAAAACAATGAATATAATGGTCCAATGATTTTATAGGTATTAAATTTTTGTTAGTAATTGATTGCCATGAACTCAATGTATTTTTTTTAGCTCATCTGACCTGACCTGGTGAGCTATTGCCATCACTTGGTGTCCGTCATCTGTCATTTGTCTGTAAACTTTCATACCATACTTTTGACATCTCTGAAAACCACCACTAGGAAATAGAAAATGCAAATATCCCCGGTAAAATGCAAATAATTAAAGATTACCAGTTAAATTAGCGAATTGTCTTGTTATATTTGCGTTTTACCTTTTAAATTTGCATTGTCGTGGCATTTTAGCGTTTTTCCTTTTATATTTGCGTTTTTCCTTTTAAATTTGCATTGTCGTGGCATTTTAGCGTTTTTCCTTTTATATTTGCGTTTTTCCTTTTAAATTTGCATTGTTGTGGGATTTTAGCGTTTTTCCTTTTAAATTTGCATTGTTGTGGGATTTTAGCGTTTTTCCTTTTATATTTGCGTTTTTCCTTTTAAATTTGCATTGTCGTGGGATTTTAGCGTTTTTCCTTTTATATTTGCGTTTTTCCTTTTAAATTTGCATTGTCGTGGGATTTTAGCGTTTTTCCTTTTAAATTTGCATTTTACCAGTTAAATCGCACGGTCATCTAAATCACCCGCTGAGTAGAGAGATTACGTAATACTGTAGTCGTCACTAGCTCATTGAATATGACGATCTATAGTATTATATCATCGTGTATCTATACGTATTTATTTATTATTATTATTTATGTCATACTAGTCTGGCCCTTAATAAATTTAGTGTATTCAATACACAATAATCCATCAATTGTTGCGTATTTGATTTTCATGTCGTATTTTAACTTAATGCGATGTTTATTAAGAAATGTGACTTTAAATGTATTAAAATATTAGCAAAGTGTGATACACGTACAGAATACGTATACTGTTGTCACTTCACTATTACTTGTTTATCATGCGAGAAATACATTAACCTTGTAATACCTATGCTGAGACTATTTACTAAAAAATGAATTAAGTATATATTAAACTATCGGTCCCTATTAAGCTATTTATGTCTTGTTTTAGAGCACAGGATTGTGTATGTACAGCGTCAAAGTTATTGTGTTTTAAAAGTTCTGATTATTGTAATGTGGCACCTTAATGAACAATAAATATTTTTGTTGATGATATAAAACAAATAATCATAACCCTATGTATACGTAACGTGCGCGCTCTTGTCTGATCCAACAGAAATATGCAATTTACATGTAAAGACTATTTTGTCAGTTAATTAGATTGATCAATAAATACAGGATTATTTTTTTCTTCAAATGTTTATATAATTCCCTGATAAATATAAGAACAATCTATAATAGTATTATATTATTGTTTATTTATTTGTACCACTCTGGATGATAATAACTTTAGCTATTCAATACACAATAATCCAACAATCGTTGTGTATTTTACAGTAGTTATGTATATTTGATTTCTTGATTTTGTTTTTCAGGATCTAGAACTATGCACTCATATTTATTTCTCAATTTGATGTTGATTTAAATGTAAACGTTTAATATTTTCACGGAGATTCAACATTATAATTTATGTTTATTTATTTTACAGGCGATTCATGCATTTTAGTGGCCTTACCGTTCATCATTACGAACATATTGTTATATGGTAAATTACTTCAAGCCTTACAAATCAGGTAGCCTATTGTGCGACATTATATCCAACTTAATCATGATTCGCTTCGATAACTCTGTAATTTATTAGGGGCTTGTTTTCGATAAAAAAAAATATGTATATGGATATTTTTTTTAAATAATCGCTAATACAGTGTTAAACATCGATTTGTATGCATCTGAAAGCAAAGCTCGGAGCTAAGAAATTATTCATATGAATATACGTTTACAAAAATGAAATTCACTTCTGTAAACATCTGTTTTATAGGCCTTGTATTAAAATATGTGTTGAAATAGTGTAAAACAATTGAATTTTCTATAATTCAGAGAGAACACATTTGTTGTCCCCACAAGAGTTACATGTCTAGAGGCCCTTTCCTCAGAGGCCCTTTCCTGTTGTGTTTACTGCTAAAGTGTATATTGTATTGGAGTGAGCTGTAAGTAATGAATTACCAAAGTAATAAAATTTTATGATTTCGTGTATCCCTCAAGGCCAACATTTTACAATATCAAAGAATGCTGTCCTTCCTAATTAAGAGGAATTAAGGGGTCCCATTAAGGGTGAATTATCAGGGTAATCACATGTAAATAAAGGTAAATTTGATTCTCTTTTTTGCTTTTTCTACATAAATGGAATTACATAAAATACAAAAACAAATTAATGAATATGTATTATTAAACTCTAAAACTATAAAATTACACATGAAATATGAAAATATAATACTGAATATTTATTATTAATTTTAAACCAATATAAGCACACATCAAATAAGAAAACATAATAATTAATATTTATATTAAACATTAATACTATTACTATATAAGCAAACCTGAAATATGCTCTCCAAACTTGATTTTTCACTATTTTTTATAATTAAAAAAAGTCAAGTTATGAAAGAAATAATTTTCTAATAAAAATTAACTTTTAAAAATAGAACTTCATTTCCATTGTAAGAATATATATATATGATCTATTTTCTTTCCTTAATGTATACATATATTACTGTTTTAAGGTGTATTATTTCTGTTAAAATTTTAATTAATGGTTTATTTTCCTATTGGATTTTTTTAGCCAAAAAAAAATGACCCTTACATATAATATATTATTTCATTTCTCATTAGTTTTGTAACTTTTCTTTATTTCAATTTTTCTTCTTAAATCAATATAAATTTACTTCATTTTCATTAGATTTGAATCAATATTTTTATTGAACTACTTGATGATGCAAATATATATATATACCACATGTTCAAACTTTAAAAAAAAATAATCCACAACCCATAATATACTCGTTTTATCCTTGTAATTCAACATTTCATTGACAAAAATAAACTTTTCAAAAGAAACTACATGACCCCTATATGACCCGAATGCTATTCTCTTATCCAAACATATCCGGGTATTTAATAATAACACTTTTTTTTAGCAATCAATTTTAATCGTTTCATTTATATAAATCTTTATTCAATAATTCGTCTATTTTATTAACAAAAATAAACTATTGTAAAGAAAATATTACTTATTAGCAAAGTGTATGAATGGTTCAGAGACTATATTATGTAACCTTGTACATGTCAATAAAAAAAAATATCGGATGTAAACAAAGCGTGCGATATTAAAAATACGGATGAAAACACATAAATTGTGCCTACATTGTAGGAATAATGACATTCTTTTCATAAGAAAGGATAAATACAGCAAGCAAGCTTGTTATACAATGAAATTTCACCCCGAGATCAAAATATTACTAAAACTAGGATGTCAACAAACAACATGCATAACCAACAAAACACGTGACGCTATAAAAAAAAAATCGTTAACTAATGAAATAGAAAATTGAAGAACAACTTTTAAAAATATTTTTATTGAGTAAAAATACAATAATGAATGGAGTATATATGTGATCTGAGCTCTTCCAAAGCTGCACTTCCTGTCCAAAAATATGTAGAAGAATATTTGATTATAACTAAGTTGAATAATACTGCGCCCTCTATCGGCCCTTTCGCTGGATGAGGGCTTGAACGCTCTTAGTGGTAAAAATCCGTCAGGCTGCTGGCTGAATTAAATAGGGTCGACACACGTAACTTGCCGTTAACATAAGATTGTATAAATATGGATATGCACAAGTTAAATTAAGGAAAATGGGATGAAATAATAAAGAAATTTTATTGAAAATAAATATGTAAACAGAAAGTTGATTATTTCATAAATTAAAATGATACCCATCACAATATCGTTATTTTGGTAAATACTTATTAGACTGATTTTTGTCTTTAATTGATAACTGACCCAAGGTAGCCTAAATAAATGAAATGTGACTTAATGTGTTAATTATATAAATCCTTGCCTTCTATCAATTTTAATTTCTTATCTAATTCTTATTCTTATTATGTAACAATATGGTCAGGTTGTTATTATCATTGAATGGCATCTCAAAATAGATGGCTTCACAGTAAGAGCTCTTCCTGTATATTGGTTACATCCTGTATATTACAACTGACAGCTAATGCATGACAAACAATTTTAATCAGCCATCAGTATCATAAAATACATTTTTTTTAAATCTTTATTTTAAATGAAATTAAAAAATCATTATAAGAATGAATTCAATTCAAGCTTTTATTTTACTTTTCAACTTTGAAATAAAAATCACTGTTTTAGTTTAGTAATTATTCATTTAAGTTTTATTTCATGTTTGGTTGTATTTATCCGGATATGTGTATTGCATACAACATTACATCATCTGATCGCTCCATTGGACATTATTGACAAGCTCCTCCTATTTTATGTCGTAATACCCATAAGTCATAGCGATTTACTATTTCCGGTTTGACGGATTTTTTCAATGAATGCATCCAGGCGTTAATGTAGCGACCAGCGAGAGCGTAATATATTAGTGGCGCCTTATATCAACTTGATATTTTCTTCTGTCGGTCCTTATATAACAGTAACTATTTTCATTATCAAATAATGAGACAATTCTTTAATATGGGAATGAAAAACAACATTCAAATTCTAATTGCTTCCCTAACAATCAACTAATTAGTTAATTTGAAATTATTAGCAAGGTTAGTGCATAACAAAACATGAGCACGTTATTCATATTTATATGAAGATCAAAGAACATTAATTTGATTAATTATACAAAATAATCAACTTAGTCTAATTTTGATAAATAACATCAAATAAAAAAAGACATGAGATGTATTGTTTATGTAATTGAAATAAATTTATTTAATCTATTCTCTTGTTACTTTTTAAATTATATAATTTTAATCGGTATATATGGCTAGAAATATTGTTCCGGTGCATCAATTCAATCATTACAACCTGTTCATAGGAAAACAAAGACCATTCACTATTTCTAACAGGCATAACAAATATTGAAACTGGTAGTTTAATCAGTTCATTTCTTTGTAACTTCTCTGTCAGTTTGAGAAATAAAGATATACAAAAGAATTTTTACAAAAATATACATGAATATATAATTGACAACCGAGGTACTTTTAAAACTAACAAATTTTTGTTTCTGAAATTATTTCTGCCGTGTAACGGTTGCACATTGAATATCATATATCTTTTTATAGCAATATATCGAGAGGAAGCAATTCTAGCCTGCATCACACCCACCTTTATGTATCTCTTTACAGATTTGTAAGCTATTTTTGGAAGTTATTAATTTTTTTAACGTTATTATATTCGGGTTCTGTATACACCTCTGTTTTATTAATAGTGTTATTTTTATATTTAAAAAATGGCATTCCATACTATAGTGATATTCATCACCAATTTCCTATTTTTGACATAATACACATACTCTTCTGTTTCTTTCTATGTTTTGCCATCGGCCACATTCAACAGGGAGTTTATGGTTTTGACAGGAAATCATAAAATTTTATTACTCCAATACAATATACACTTGGGCAGTAAACACAACAGGTGGTACACCTGAGAACAAGACCTCTGGGCATGTCACTGTCTAAATATCTTGTAGGGACAACAATTTAAATCAACATCAAATTGAAATAAATATGAGTGCACTTTGCTAATATTTTAATACATTTAAAGTCACATTTCTTAATAAACATCGCATTAAGTTAAAATACGACATGAAAATCAAATACGCAACAATTGATGGATTATTGTGTATTGAATACACTAAATTTATTAAGGGCCAGACTAGTATGACATAAATAATAATAATAAATAAATACGTATAGATACACGATAATATAATACTATAGATCGTCATATTCAATGAGCTAGTGACGACTACAGTATTACGTAATCTCTCTACTCAGCGGGTGATTTAGATGACCGTGCGATTTAACTGGTAAAATGCAAATTTAAAAGGAAAAACGCTAAAATCCCACGACAATGCAAATTTAAAAGGAAAAACGCAAATATAAAAGGAAAAACGCTAAAATCCCACGACAATGCAAATTTAAAAGGAAAAACGCTAAAATCCCACGACAATGCAAATTTAAAAGGAAAAACGCAAATATAAAAGGAAAAACGCTAAAATCCCACGACAATGCAAATTTAAAAGGAAAAACGCTAAAATCCCACGACAATGCAAATTTAAAAGGAAAAACGCTAAAATCCCACGACAATGCAAATTTAAAAGGAAAAACGCTAAAATCCCACGACAATGCAAATTTAAAAGGAAAAACGCAAATATAAAAGGAAAAACGCTAAAATGCCACGACAATGCAAATTTAAAAGGTAAAACGCAAATATAACAAGACAATTCGCTAATTTAACTGGTAAACGCTAATATTACTGGTAATCTTTAATTATTTGCATTTTACCGGGCGTATTAGCATTTTACCGGGGATATTTGCATTTTCTATTTCCTAGTGCACTTGGCCAATTTTTACCTAACTTGGCTAGATTGGTTAGTCCTTTGTGTGATCAGACACACATTTTTTGTGTGATCAGACACACATTTTTTTTCTATCTTATGAAGGCTTCTCCCCAATACAGCAATATTTTTTTCAATATAATCTGAACATGTACAAATGATAAGATATGTAGTATGCATAATAGATACAATGCAAAATGGCTATATTGTGATAACATAAAAGAGACTAAATATTAAAAAAAGACAGAAAAGTAGTACTTTTAGAGATGTATGGGTTCTTCAATTTTTTATAAGCAATTGGGAACCTTTTGTAGTCAAACTGTTTTGTCAAGGTTGTTTCAAATTATAACCAACTACTGATTTTAGAAAGCATTTTTTTGCAGAACTTGAGAGCTGACCAACAACCAATTACATCCATTTTAGAAAACATTTTTTTTGCAGAACTTGAGGGCTGACCAACAACCAATTACATGCATTTTTAGAAAACATTTTTTTTGCAGAATATGAGAGCTGACCAACAACCAATTATATGCATTTTTACAAAAACAAAAGTTTTTCCCCCCCAACTTGAGAGCTGACCAACAACCAATTACATGCATTTTTAGAAAACAGATTTATTTTTGCAGAACTTGAGAGCTGACCAACAACCAATTACATCCATTTTAGAAAACATTTTTTTTGCAGAACTTGAGAGCTGACCAACAACCAATTACATGCATTTTTAGAAAACAGATTTATTTTTGCAGAACTTGAGAGTTGAGCAAAAACCAATTACATGCATTTTTTTGTAAAGCAAATTAATTTTTGCAGAACTTGAGAGCTAAAGAGAAAGCAGAAGGGAGTGTTTATATGATGGATAAGAAAACATTAATGAAACTTTTGGCCATTCTTGTGAAACAAGAGAAAGTTAGATGTATCAAAACCATTATTGGAACAGGCGATAACAAAAAGCTGGTATGTCATCAACTATATATAAATAATGAATTATGAAATTGCCAGAACAATAAAACTTCTTAAATATTTATGTAATTCTTATTAGTTCACCTGGACCAAAGGTCCATCCAGGTGAACTATTGCCATCACTTGGCATCCGTCGTCTGTAAACTTTTCACATTTCAAGCTTCTTCTCCGAAACCACTGGGCCGATTGGAACCAAACTTAGCAGGAATGTTCCTTGGATGGTCCTCTACAAAGTTACTGTTTTTCGTTCCAGTCGGATATTCAATATGGCTGCCAGGGCCAATAATATGCTCTGATTGGCTGAAATTTCAAAGATCTTCTTCTCTGAAACTAATGAACTGACTGAACCCAAACTGTAAATGAATGATCATTGGAATGTCCTTTACCAAGTTACTGTTTTTTATGCCGATCGGAAATCCAAGATGGCCACCATCGCAGGACATAGATAAACATTGGACCCTATGGGAAAATGTTCAAATGCCTTCTTCTCAGAAACTACAAATATGATTAAAGCCAAACTGTACATGAATGTTCATTGGATGGTCCTCTACAATCTTAAGGTTTTTTGTTCCGATATGAAATTCAAAATGGCGGCTACGGCAGAACTTAGTTTAATATTGGACCCAATGGGGAAAATGTTTCAAAACGCTTCTTCTCTGAAACCACTTGGACAGTTGAAACCAAACTGCCCAGGAATGATCATTGGAATGTCCTTTACCAAGTTACTGTTTTTTATGCCGATCGGAAATCCAAGATGGCCACCATCGCAGGACATAGATAAACATTGGACCCTATGGGAAAATGTTCAAATGCCTTCTTCTCAGAAACTACAAATATGATTAAAGCCAAACTGTACATGAATGTTCATTGGATGGTCCTCTACAATCTTAAGGTTTTTTGTTCCGATATGAAATTCAAAATGGCGGCTACGGCAGGACTTAGTTTAACATTGGACCCTATGGGGAAAATGTTTCAAAATGCTTCTTCTCTGAAACCACTAGGACAGTTGAAACCAAGCTGCCCAGGAATGATCATTGGAAGGTCCTCTACAAATTATTTGTTTTTTATGCCGATCGGAAATCCAAGATGGCCGCCACCGCAATACCTAGATTAACATTGGACCCTATGGGAAAATGTTCAAATGCCTTCTTCTCAGAAACTACAAATATGATTAAAGCCAAACTGTACATGAATGTTCATTGGATGGTCCTCTACAAACTTTACGTTTTTTGTTCTGATATGAAATTCAAAATGGCGGCTACGGCAGGACTTAGTTTAACATTGAACCCTATGGGAAAAATGTTTCAAAATGCTTCTTCTCTGAAACCACTTGGACAATTGAAACCAAACTGCCCAGGAATGATCATTGGAAGGTCCTCTGTTTTTTATGCTGATCGGAAATCCAAGATGGCTGCCACCACAGGTCATAGCATTAACACAGGACCATATGGGGAAAATACAGAAATATATTCTTCTCTGAAGCTATTGCACTGATTGAACCTAAACTGTGCATCAATCATTGGAAGGTCCTTTACAAACTTTGTGTTTTTTATGTTGATCGTAATTCCAAGATGACTACCACTGCAGGACATAGTTTTTACATAGGACCAATTGGTTTTTTTTATAACCAGGTGAACGATACAGGCTCTTGAAAGCCTCTGGTATATTTATATGAACCAGTATTGTATATTAATATTCTGGTATTTGTAATAGTGGAATAACAGTTTTGTCAATATACTTGACATTCAGGTCATTAGAGATAATGATTTTTATGCACCCACCGCTAGAAGTCTGGGGTATTAAATTCTACCTATGTCGGTTCTTACGTACAGACGTACGTATGTCTGTCTCACATTTGATTTCTGCTCAATGACTTAAGTTTTCCTTAAGAAAATTTATACACAAGGTCAGGGACCATAAAAGGAAGGCCAAGTTTGATTTCGACTTCACCATATTTTTCATTCTGGAGTTATATCCCTTTTTTTGGCCAAAAATGCTTGTTTGCTTTTGCTTGAAGCTGGGACATCCAAGTCCTATGGACTATGCATATTTTATAAATTAAAAAAAAATTGTGATCTATTAATATCCTTTATAATTCATAAAATATTGTATTAGTAAAATATTATTTGTAAAAAAAAAAATGCAAGTTGAAGTATAGATTTTTTAAATGATTTTATTTCAGCTTCAGTTTTATTGTGATCCTATTATACAACCTACAGACAGTATTGTGAAAAGTGCAATAGAGCAAGCCAAATTAAAATCTTTTAGTGTGTCCAGAGAAAGTCTGAAAAATTCTAAAAAGAAATCTCCAGCTGTCAAGAAGCCATGCAAGGTAAAAAAAAACAATTTCTAGTATTATATTTAACTAAAAAAAATTATGGAAAGGCAAAAAAATGAAAATTAGTTCGTGCAAAAGTCTTCATTCATATAGATACAATGTAAAGAAATCTCACATATTCAATGGATGGTTTAGATATCATTCTCATTTTTCTTCAAGCCTGCACTTGTTGTCTAACTTTTTCTGTCTGAATCATTCAGAAATTTTCATGCTGGCATCAGCATCACACATATAGCAAACTTTTACACTAAGGATATCATTTTCATAAATTTTTGAAAATTTTCACTATTTTGTATTGCTGCTATAAAGATCTTATATAAAAATATAATTCTACATGCAGAGGTCTGATCAAAAAGGATATTTCCCATCCATGTTCTTATGGCGACGTAATTAACAAAGCTAAAAATTTCAAAACTGACACATCTAAACTTGTAAAATCCTTGAAAAATCTTATTCATAAAGGCTATGACTTAGAAACTATAACCGAATCTTGAGGCAGGTTTACTTTGCTAAAAATATAGACAATCTACTAGTACAACTAATAGGTCTAACTAGCAATTAAATCTGCATTTATATTTCATTGCATATTATTACTATTTTATGTTCAATATTTGATTCCAACAAATTGATTACCTATTTATTCTGGTCTCCCTTAAAACCATGAAAAATTTCTTTAGACATTTATAAGTATCATGTAATTTGTTTGTCCCAAGAGTAATGGTCATTAACCAACAGCTTCTACTTTCCTAGCTAGTATTCAGTTAATTACAACCATTCATTGACCGTGTTATTGTACTGTCTAAAGAGTAATGGTCATTAACCAACAGCTTCTACTTTCCTAGCTAGTATTCAGTTAACTACAACCATTCATTGACCGTGTTATTGTACTGTCTAAAGAGTAATGGTCATTAACCAACAGCTTCTACTTTCCTAGCTAGTATTCAGTTAACTACAACCATTCATTGACCGTGTTATTGTACTGTCTAAAGAGTAATGGTCATTAACCAACAGCTTCTACTTTCCTAGCTAGTATTCAGTTAACTACAACCATTCACTGACCGTGTTATTGTACTGTCTAAAGAGTAATGGTCATTAACCAACAGCTTCTACTTTCCTAGCTAGTATTCAGTTAACTACAACCATTCACTGACCGTGTTATTGTACTGTCTAAAGAGTAATGGTCATTAACCAACAGCTTCTACTTTCCTAGCTAGTATTCAGTTAACTACAACCATTCATTGACCGTGTTATTGTACTGTCTAAAGAGTAATGGTCATTAACCAACAGCTTCTACTTTCCTAGCTAGTATTCAGTTAACTACAACCATTCACTGACCGTGTTATTGTACTGTCTAAAGAGTAATGGTCATTAACCAACAGCTTCTACTTTCCTAGCTAGTATTCAGTTAACTACAACCATTCATTGACCGTGCTATTGTACTGTCCATGTTTATGTTGTCATTTATTATTGTGATAGTATCTGGTGGAAGGTAGTCTCTATAGATTTTTTATCATTTGTTTATATCTGTTGTTGTTGGAGATCAAGAGGGGGAGGGTGGGAACCCCATTAACTGGTTGAACCCTGCCTCATATTTGTGCTCGTCCCATGCCAGGACCTGGATTTCAAGGACATACATATGTCATTGTTTTTTTTATTTTCAATGATTTGAGGTGAGAAGTGATTGTTTGTTTTGTTGAGATTGGTAGAATCGTTGATCATCACTGTTCATACATGTGATAGAGTTGCTATGCTACAACTGGAGATTTGCAAATTTTTGGCTGGAGATTCGATCACCCTGACCCAATTTACCTGTAAAGGTGTCAAACAGATCAATAACCGGATATCATTTAAACACCTTTACCATTCGTATCTCTCTGCATTTTTCATCAGCGCAGGAGTTCCAAATGGGGAATTTCCAGAAATATTGATCGCAAAATGTAGGTCAAGATTTTATTGTACTTGATTTTTTTCACGGGCGGAAGATTTTGAAAGTTGACGGAAGGGACCCTCAAATTCGGGAGAAAAATGCTCCCGCCGGAAGGTTCACATGTATGACTGTTAAAACTTTCTTTTCATAATTAATTTTCCACAATATGCATTTAAGTTTTGTCAATTTTCGATTGTTTTTACAGTTTGATGAATTTTCCCAAATCCTGTGATTGTATCTCAGTAAATCCACAACCTACCACTTTTTTAGCTACTCTGCTAACTCACTAATCTTGATGTTTTTATGTGGTATTCATTGGTGGAGGGGGTGGCAGTTCTAATAGGCTTTAAAGATTGAATTACAGATTAAATTGATGGGTTAACATATGACTCTCATTAAGCGAAAAATAATTGGATACGACTATGGTAATTTACTAGGTTTTCTTTGAAAGATCTTCAAGACAATGTGATTATTAAATATTTACTGTTACTTTTGACTTTGTCTTTACAGGATATTTTAGAGGGGCTTCCTGACAGTGCAAGAGAGAGCATATGTAAACTCCATGAGTTCAAAAGTAAACTAAAGTCAACAGATATGATATATGAAAAAGTAAGTTGGACTATACTGCGTATGAAGAAAAAGCGTACATTGAACATGAACAATAATTTCTTTCTGTTAATGTCCATTTGATCATGTTATCGCCCCTGTCATGTAAAGATATTTATACATAGTCATGGTTTCATGCTTCTGCTAAGCAGTCAATTTTAATGCTTTAGTTTTGTTATGCAGTTCTACATTAAGACTTGTCCCGGTAAATCGTATCTGTATTCAGAAAAGTAAAAATGTGTTTAAAGGACAAGAAAAAAATAAAGTGATAGTTTGCTATCTGACAAAGTATCGTCATTGTCATCATCATTTCATCGAAATGTAATGTTTTTCTCTCCATTATATAGCTGAAAAATTGCTCACCTGGTATTACACAACAATCACTAACTCACTCACTTAGTAACACATGGATCATTGAATATATAAGACATCTTCCTTGTAGAAAGCTGCTAAATTGTATGGTTACAAACCAAAGATGCAGAGATCACGTATTATACACCAACTGTTGTGGTACCTTGTGTATGGATACCAGGGAAAGGTACCAGACCAAACAGGGGAGACAACAGCAGAAGACAGTACTGAGGTAATCTGTTTATTATTGTTACAAAGATAATTTACTAGATTTAGAAGGTAAATATCTTTATCAAATTTTGTGCTGTCTGCATAGCATGATTCAGGTCCAGATTCAGACTGCCACAGTCCTCGACATGAAAATGTGAATTTACTGGTCCGAATCAAATAACTTGAATTTATTTTTAAATAGTTCTAATTAAAAACTGAAAAATTTACTGGTTGAATCAAAGTTTTACTGGTCTTAGGCCGGAAGACAGGTGCTTATCGTGAGGACTGGACTGGGGTACACTTGGTGTTCGTTCCTCTAAAAACAATATATATCCTCTTAATAGCTAATTTTCAGGAGCTTATAGGTGCTGCCCTGGACCGGATTACTCGTTTGATCACTTTCAACCAGTAGCATTTACGTATATTGTGAATATGATATAAGTGTTTGATTATTTACATGATATAATTAAATTTCAAATGTTTTTCCATGAAAATTTATGTCAGTAGTTGTAGGCCTTGCATTGTTAATAAATAATTTCTAAAGGAAATATTGAGGGCTATGTGTGTTTAATTGGACATTTAAGAATATTTTATTTGTATCATGTTGGTCAGTTTTATTGATGGAGGATTTCAGAGTAACCAGAGAAAAAACTAAAGACCTGCTTAAAGTCACTGACAAACTTTTTTGTTTTTTTTTACATAAGGTCATATTTCGTATAACTTCCAATGAACGGGATTCAAACTCACAAATTTTGTTGAGATACTAGGCACTGATTGCATAGGTAGATTTAAATCCAGCTAGCTTATGATCATTGTCACGATGGCACTAAATTCACAGATTAACAAATTACTGATATAATGTGTCGGTGCTGTCACACAATTTCAATAGACAACAATGATTCTAAAATTAAAATAGGTTTACCTACTTTAGTTCCATTCTTTTATTTCCAGCTAAATAAAAAGATAGCTGCTATTGTATTTTATATGACAGCACAAATTTTGCAGTCGTTATATATTATTATAATCATATTGTAGGAATCCAATGATGAGACTTCGACAGAAGAAATGCCCAAGTCGCCACCAGTATTCTTGGACGAGATGAGTTGGAAAAGATACTTGGCTCCTTTACCTGAACACAGAGGTGAGACAACATGTTAATGTCACTCAAAATCTTATTAGAAAAATCAAAAATTTTAGGGTATTTTTTGGGGTAAAAAAAGGAAAGAAAATTGCAATAATGATTAAATATTTGGTGATTCCTGAATAATGTTTTTGTTACATTACAGTGAAACCTGTGTAAATCAAACCCTGCATAAAACGGAATCCAGCATTAATCAAATTTTAAATAAAGTTCCAATATAGGAAGTCTCTGTTAATTATACCCCCACTCATAGAGTGGGGGCTATATTGCAATCACCTTGTCCGTCCGTCCGTTCACACTTTCGTAACAGATATCTCAGCTTCTACTGGAAGAAATGATTTTATATTTGATATATGGCTTTGGCATGGTGACTTGTACCGTGTCTCCCCTTTCCAGGTTTACCGCACATCTACTTCCTGTTTACAGTGCGACTTAGAATTTTTCATGTTTGCTGTAATGAAAATTTTCGTAACAGTTATCTCAGCTTCTACTGGAAGAAATGATTTTATATTTGATATATGGCTTTGGCATGTTGACTTGTACCGTGTCTCCCCTTTCCAGGTTTACCGCACATCTACTTCCTGTTTACAGTGCGACTTACAAATGACCGAGTGGGGGTATTCTTAGCACGACGTAGCGTGCAACATCTTGTTTAACCTGTATGTACCAAACACCAGTCTATTCTAAACACCAATTCTGATCCTAAGTGGGTACCGTTTAGACAAGTTTCACTGTATATGTACCATGATTCTTTCATTTAGTTTAATTCTTATAAAGATTGTCAACAGTTATTACTGTATTATACACACTCCTTCCATGGTTCTTTCAATATCTGATTGTAATAGAAATATATAAACTTTCTCATATTTTATGTGTAGTACTCAACCAGACTAATGGACAATTGCTGAGAGAAAAAACTGAGTGTTATTACACAATTGACCAGTGTCAAAGGTCATCACATCAGTTGTTTGTTAATGTGGGTGTGTCCTGTGAATCAACTATGTTTTTGTCTTACTTATTGCAGTATAAGTAGAGGTTTGCAATGAGATTTATAATACAGTCAAACCTGCCTTAAATGGCACCTCTATATAACAAATCACTGATTAATGAATAGTGCATATAATTTAAACCTGTATATAAAGGGCAAAGCTAATAAAGGCACAATTTCTTTTTCGAGAAAGTCGCCGTCAAAATCCATAATTAATTAATTGGATAAGGTGACATGTTTAGGTTCCATTGAGCGGCCTTTATATACAGGTTAAACTGTATAATAATTACTGAGTATATAACATTGAGTTTTAAATGTGTGTCATGTTTTGTAGGTTATCCTGTTGGGTGGTGTTTGATTAGCGATGTCCTCCTTTCTTTACCATTATGTTTATTCTGTGCTTTAGTACATGTTTCCTACAAGGTAAATCTGTTACAATAATTCTAGTTATATACATTATAGGCCAATGGTCATAATAAATTTTGTCATTAGAAACAAGTTTGAGATCAGGTGTTTAAAAAGGACAAGAATATATGCTTTGTTTAATAAAGACACAGATATTTTGAAGCATAAATTTGACATCAATTCTCTAAGATGATCTAAATATATTAAGTGGTAGTGACATTGATGATCCGTTCATATACAATCGAACCTCGTTGTCTCGAACTCGCTTGTCTCGATATCTCGGATAAGTCGAGCATTTTTGTCGGTCCCTGCAAAGTTGCCGTTGACCTAATGCATTTTTACCTTTGATAAGTCGATCTCTTTTGTGTCGATTTCTCGGATAACTCAGGGATTTCAAAGTTTTTTATTATAGGAGGTACTTCTTAAATTTTAGAAGGTACCTAAAAATTAGGCTGAGGGCCATAAGGGGTCCAGGGAACGGAAGCTCCTGAAATCTAGCATTTTGTGGACCAAAAAATGTACTTCAGAGACTGCAAAACATTAAGTGTTTTTGAAAGAAAAATTCCTTTAACATTAGAGTTCAGATTTCACCAAGAGTGAAGACCATGCATAATGCCTTGATTTTTCCCCCCAATTTCTTTATTGAATATTTCAGTTTACAGACTTCAGCCAAGATTATTCATAGATAGTCTGCCATATCTTACAAAAAACCAAAAGGACCATAAAGAGCTACGGTTCCGCAGCTAGGCTTGACCAAGCCATTGTTATCAAAGCTTAAACTTCTCAAAATTCTTTTGTTGGCTTTGTCCTTTTCTTTTTCACAATACCTTGGCTTGTGTGTTTTTTTTACTTTATTACCAGTAATTAAACTCATCAAAGACCATTGGCAGGATCAAGACATATAAGTGTCATAATTAATGAAACCAAGGACGTATATAGAATACGTCCTTGATGAAACATATAAATTTAATTTGCAATCATCAATCTTTAATAAAATTTATAATTTTTTAATAGATCAATACAAATATCATTAAGCAAAAACAATACATATTGTTACTTTCACGACTTATGTGCAAAAAAATGTTCGAACAAAAACGATTCGCGGGAAGACATTTATTAACATTTGAATCACAAAAGTTAAATTATTTTGGAAAAAAAGGGGGGCCGGCGTTTTGACATTACAATGTAATTCGTATTTGAGCCATGTCCTGTCCTTTTTCAAGATTTCTAGTAATTTTCTATCCCTTATCTCCTCGTGACCCCTTTTAAAAATGTTTTTCAGCACATTTTCATCTCTGTGAACACCCGCGGTAGGGCCCCGTCAAAATAAGCCATAGGTTTTTATTTTTTTATACCGGAAGTTAAGCAACAAGACAGTACGCCCCAGAATGATTCGACCCTGGGTTTTAAATGGATAAAAAAAATCGCACAAAATATTGTGTAGTCATATATTCATAATACATAATGATCATACTTATATTACTGGAGATTACACTAAATTGTGTTTGAACATAATTTGTAATCGGTCATTTTTTTATTTTGAAATGATGTCAGCTTTGTTCCGATCCGAGTTTTACACAAGGATGAAAAGATATTGGGGCGAAAACATATCTATTTACCGCATGCGCAAACTGCTATTTACGATTCTAAGGTAAAGTTATTTTTAAAACAGGGAATATCCCATCAACTTGATCGTGACGCAGTTGTTCGATTTGAATGCGAGAATTCAGCAATTGACGTGATCATTAATTTTTTATGAAAAATATTCCACAAGCCTATCGACCATCGTACTTGTGGTTTTGACCACCGCTAATTTTTGGGGGGTTCAGTAATTTCTGCCGGTACTATACACGATCTCAGGCGGGTAAAAGTACCGGGTACCGGCCCACTTTGAAACCCCTGATAACTTGAGCAAAAATATTAGTCCATAGAAATTAAAATACCGTAGATTCACCCACATAAGTCGAGCTCCATGTTTCCATAATTCCGACACAAACATTTTGATTATACATGTTTGTTTAACAACATTGACATGTTAAATGTAAACATCTGGCACATCTTTGATTCTTTTTTTAGATCAGCGTGCTCAAGTGGAACAAAATTTTACCTGAGAAAATTATTGAAACAAATTTTAATACCCAAGCCAATTTGTCATAATTTATATTGAACTTTTCACAATAATTCACAATTATGGAAGCTTTAATTAACATTGATTAAGAAGATTATAATTGACAAACAATACGATCACTGGTGATCGATTTTCTTTCATCTTTATTGAAAATCTGATTGATAATAATTTGTGATATCGTTTTTTTTATTCCGTTTAAACAGTTCACATTCATTTTTATTAAATATCAAATTCATAGAATAATAAATAAAAGTTTTGTGTATTGATATTTCTTTATTTATACATTAATTGAAACAAACAACAGCATCTAGTACATATCGAACAAAGCATAAACGGTAAGCATGACAATCAAATATATATTTTACGCATTTTCAAACATGATGGAAACACACATCTGAACCTTTATCAATAAAACAGCTGACGTCATAGTCGATCTCTGATAAGTCGAACCTCGGATAACTCGAGTATTTTCAGGTGGTCCCTTTGAGTTTGAGACAACGAGGTTCGACTATATATATGTTAGAAATGACTCCGTAATATTGGAACTGTTAGATGCAAAGCATTTGTTCCATGGTCAGTCATACGTTGCTTACATGTGAAAAACATAGATATCCAATTTACCAGTCTTTGCCTTATTTTTTTTCAACTATTTGCCCGAAAGCCAAATTTAGAAAAAAAATTCTATGTAGTCAATCAAATTCTTTCATAATTTTCACTTATCCGAATTTAGTGTTACTTGTCTGTGGCTTCTGGCAAGAGGGTTAGTGCAAAGACTGATTTAGTGCATTTGACACATTTCTGGAATAGGTATGCTTAATGTCATCAGATTGAAAAGCCAAATAATTTAAAAGTCTTTGGGAGCAAAAAAAAAACAATGGGCCTAGACAGAATACCCAAAATTGTTAGCATAACACATAGCTTAACTTTATGTAACACATACTGACATATTATTTTCAGATTAATGGTTTGACGGAATGGTTGAATGATCCAATAAAATGTTTGTACCCCATCTCCTTCCTGCCATGTAAAATAACACAACAACTTTTGTTTGCCAGAAAATACATCTTTGCTTTCTATGAGAATTGTGTGAGAATGTGTCACATGGGTCTCCTGTCATTTGGATCCTCTAGCAATAAGGAGAAAGATCAGGTAACCATTGAATAGATTGTGACACATGGGTGTCCTGTCAATATAGTCCTCTGGCAACAGGGAAAACATTAACCATTAACCAAATAGTTAACCATTGAGTACAATGTGTCACATGAATCTCCTATAATTTGCATTCTCTAACAACAAGGAGAAAGATCAGGTAATTATTGAATAGAATGGGTGTCCTGTCAATTGGGTTCTCTAACATGACAAAGATCAGGTTACCATAGAATTGAAAGTATCAAATGAATTTCCAGTCATTTGAGATCTCTAATAACATGACACAGCTCGGGTAACCATTGAATAGAATGTGTCACATTGATCTCCTGTCACTTTGATCTCCTGTCACATTGATCTCCTGTCACTTTGATCTCCTGTGACTTTGATCTCCTGTCACTTTGATCTCCTGTCACATTGATCTCCTGTCACATTGATCTCCTGTCACTTTGATCTCCTGTCACTGATCTCCTGTTACTTTGATCTCCTGTCACATTGATCTCCTGTCACTTTGATATCCTGTCACTGATCTCCTGTCACATTGATCTCCTGTCACATTGATCTCCTGTCACTTTGATCTCCTGTCACTTTGATCTCCTGTCACATTGATCTCCTGTCACTTTGATCTCCTGTCACTGATCTCCTGTCACATTGATCTCCTGTCACATTGATCTCCTGTCACTTTGATCTCCTGTCACTTTGATCTTCAAACAACATTACAAATATCATTCAATTGAATTCAATTTAGGTCCTTTAGCAACAAGGAGAAAGATAAGATCAAGTGTGCTTAGAATTGAGTGAATGTGTCAATTGGGTTTCTTGTCATATAGGTTGTTTAACAACTTGAGAAAGATCACATAACTATTCAATTTAATGTGTAAAATGGGTCTCTTGTCATTTAGGCCATCTGGCAACAAGGAGACAGATGAGGTAACCATTGAATTATATATACCCCATGGGTAATCTGACATTTGTGACCTCTAACATGAAAGAAAAATATCATGTTATCATTGAATTTAATATGTCACATGTATCTACTATCATTTGACCATTTAAAAAGGAGAAATATCAGGTTAACTTTTGATTAGATGTGTCTCATGATATACCTGTCATTTTGATCCTTTGACATGGAGAAATGTTAGGTAATCATTGAATTTGAAATAAGAGCTTCTGTCCTCTATACTTTAAAGACTAGGGTATTATTTCACACTCATTTAAGGGTACGAGTTATGTTCATTGTTGAAGACACAAGAAGGCCAGTAAGAACAGCAATAAAAGCACTGTTTCTTTACTTTGATTATTTGTCTAAGTGTAATGTTGGATAGTCTCTCATGTTCATTTACATCCATATCATTTCTTGCTTAAATTTAGTATTCTTTTGTAAACCAAACATGATCTTGGGGACCATTTTTGCATGCTAGCGCTTCAAGCATTTTGAGTAAAATGGACACTCACTCACTCACTCATTGTTAAAAACGATGACTAGAACCATTTCTTTTTCAGGTGTTCATTTATTTACATCAGTATGCTAGTTTAGTGGACACACGGAAATCATTACAAGGTTACTTTAAGACGAGGATGCCAGCTGACCATGAACTAGAGATGAAAACTTACCATTTAGATAGCTTAGAGGCTCTAGAGCAATACTGGATAGACCTAAAACACTTTGCATTTAGTAGTAATCTGGGTCATAAATGTATGTATAGACATTCTTTTAGTAGTAATCTGGGTCATAAATGTATGTATAGACATTCTTTTAGTAGTAATCTGGGTCATAAATGTATGTATAGACATTCTTTTAGTAGTAATCTAGGTCATAAATGTATGTATAGACATTCTTTTAGTAGTAATCTGGGTCATAAATGTATGTATAGACATTCCTTTAGTAGTAATCTGGGTCATAAATGTATGTATAGACATTCTTTTAGTAGTAATCTGGGTCATAAATGTATGTATAGACATTCTTTTAGTAGTAATCTGGGTCATAAATGTATGTATAGACATTCTTTTAGTAGTAATCTGGGTCATAAATGTATGTATAGACATTCTTTTAGTAGTAATCTGGGTCATAAATGTATGTATAGACATTCTTTTAGTAGTAATCTGGGTCATAAATGTATGTATAGACATTCTTTTAGTAGTAATCTAGGTCATAAATGTATGTATAGACATTCTTTTAGTAGTAATCTGGGTCATAAATGTATGTATAGACATTCCTTTAGTAGTAATCTGGGTCATAAATGTATGTATAGACATTCTTTTAGTAGTAATCTGGGTCATAAATGTATGTATAGACATTCTTTTAGTAGTAATCTGGGTCATAAATGTATGTATAGACATTCTTTTAGTAGTAATCTGGGTCATAAATGTATGTATAGACATTCTTTTAGTAGTAATCTGGGTCATAAATGTATGTATAGACATTCTTTTAGTAGTAATCTGGGTCATAAATGTATGTATAGACATTCTTTTAGTAGTAATCTAGGTCATAAATGTATGTATAGACATTCTTTTAGTAGTAATCTGGGTCATAAATGTATGTATAGACATTCCTTTAATAGTAATCTGGGTTATAAATGTATGTATAGACATTCCTTTAGTAGTAATCTAGGTCATAAATGTATGTATAGACATTCTTTTAGTAGTAATCTAGGTCATAAATGTATGTATAGACATTCCTTTTTTTTATTGGTCTAAAATCTTGTTTTTAAAATTGTTGAGTGCTTCAATATGATAGTGTTTTATTTGCTGTTTGCTTCAGTGGTATTTAGAGACTAAGAAAGCATTACTGTCTTGACACCGGTGTTCGCGCATCCGGTGAGTTCATGCATACGTATTGTGCATGTCAAAATTGCAAAATCATTGAAAAAGTTAAGATGGAGACTACTGGTATATGAGGATTAACTCTAATTATATTAAAAGATATCAAATGTTTTAAAATTTGAGCTTATTTTGAAGGAATAGGTATAAACTTCAATTTCGAAAACTTTCTAAATAAAATCTTTCCTTTATTCATTTTAAGAACCATCCAAATTATGCACGCACGATATCACCGAATCACTGAAATGTTAAAAATTGTAGCAGAATCCGGATAAAGACCTTTAATACTTCAATGTATTTGAGGATGATTTATATTAATTCAATAAAATTTTGTTAAGCTGTGAAATTAACCACTGAACCCTTAGGTGCGCGAACACACCGGACGGCTCTGTACTTTAAGTAGTTTCTATAAAAAAAAATTGTAATACAGTGAGACCTGTCTAAACCGAACCCTGAGTAAACAGAAAACCTGTCTAAACCGAACCCTGAGTAAACAGAAAACCTGTCTAAACCGAATCCTGAGTAAACAGAAAACCTGTCTAAACAGAAAACCTGTCTAAACTGAACCCTGAGTAAACAGAAAACCTGTCTAAACCGAACCCAGAGTAAACAGAAAACCTGTCTAAACCGAACCATGAGTAAACAGAAAACCTGCCTAATCCAGACAGACTTTACAGTCCCATATGCTAAATATCTATGTAATTTGAACCTGTGTAAATCAAACACCTGTCTAAGCTGAACAAATTCTTCAGTCCCAAAGGGGTTCGGTTTAGACAGGTTTGACTGTATAATTGTCTTCCTGTGAGATGTTCTTGACTTGTACCTAAAGTGAGGACCTTACCAGGAACATGCATACATTCTGTGCTTTTCTCCAAAAATTACAACTTCCTTCACAACTAAACAACAGCATCAGTGGTGTAATGGTTAGCGTGCCTGCCTCGATAAGTGGTAGATTGTTGGTTAGAGCCCTGAACAGGTCAAACCAAAGACTAAAAAAATTGGTATTTGTTGCTTCTCTGCTAAGCTCGCAGCATTAAGCAGAAAGAGCAAAGACTGGTTGATTTGTCCGAGTGGGGAGACATGTCTACACGCAGACTGTTGTTTCAGTGAGATAGCACTATAAAAATCCAACTAAGCGTGTAGATCTAGTACAAAGTGAACCTTAATCATCATCTTATTGCAAATGAACTTGATCTCGCCATGGTATAGCTGAAAAATTGCTGAATTATCATTAAACAACAATCACTCACTATCTCTCATTGGACAAGTTTTCCATAGACAACAGCATCACGTTAAGTTGTCTTCTATAAGCTGTCTTACATGGAAAAGTTCCATTGACAGAAAAAATTGTTTCTTTAATAAAGAAGTCTTATTGTTATGAAAATCTTATGAAAGTTTTTTTTAATTTGCTGCTTACTTGTCTACTAATAGAAAAAAATGTCCTTACTTTTGTAATTTTAATAAAGAATTATGATATTATTATTTTAATCCTGTTTTTATATCAAGTGAACTATTGCCATCAATTTAAGTCTGTTAATGGGCCTGATGTAGGCATCAGAATGATAATGATATTATTTAATTTCAGTGCTAACTGACAATGACAAGGACAGTGAAGTAGAGGAAGATGATATATTCCTGTCTCTAGAGAGTGCCCAGAGTCCAAAGACACCAGCTACTATTATAGATGATGGTATTATACCAGGTGATGGCAGAGGACCAGCTGGACTGGATTCATATTTATTCTGGTAAGCCCTGTGAAAGAACTATTTTATGGATCTCAAAATTTTCATGTTTTAGATGGTTGAATGGTTTGATAGTTCTAAAAATTCTGTGCATTCAATGAAGTTTCTTCTGATTTAAGAATATATTTTTTAATTTGTGACTGAAAAATGACCAACAAAAACCACAAAAAATTGATATCGCACAATTTATAGATGATGGTGTAATTAATACCAGGTGATAGTGTAGCATTTAATTGTGTCCTCTAGTTCAAAGTGTCTGCCGGACACTTTTACATATCGCAATATCTATAAAATATTGTCTGGGGGGACACTTTATCATAGGACACTATTATGTCTTACCCTAACCCTATTTTAGGACACAATTTCATAGCACCGGACACTATTTCATATCGCAATCTCTATAAAATATTGTCCGGGGGGCACTTTAACATAGGACACTATTATGTCTTACCCTAACCCTATTCTAGGACACAATTTCATAACACCGGACACTATTTCATATCGCAATCTCTATAAAATATTGTCCGGGGACACTTTAACATAGGACACTATTATGTCTTACCCTAACCCTATAGTAGGACACAATTTCATAGCACCGGACACTATTTCATATCGCAATCTCTATGAAATATTGTCCGGGGGACATTTTAACATAGGACACTATTATGTCTTACCCTAACCCTATACTAGGACACAATTTCATAAAACCGAACACTATTTCATATCGCAATCTCTATAAAATATTGTCCGGGGGACACTTTAACATAGGACACTATTATGTCTTACCCTAACCCTATACTAGGACACAATTTCATAACACCGAACACTATTTCATATCGCAATCTCTATAAAATATTGTCCGGGGGACACTTTAACATAGGACACTATTATGTCTTACCCTAACCCTATACTAGGACACAATTTCATAACACCGGACACTATTTCATATCGCAATCTCTATAAAATATTGTTCGGGGGGGGGGGGGGGGGGGGGCACTTTAACATAGGACACTATTATGTCTTACCCTAACCCTATACTAGGACACAATTTCATAACACCGGACACTATTTCATATCACAATCTCTATGAAATATTGTCCGGTGGGGCACTTTAACATAGGACACTATTATGTCTTACCCTAACCCTATTCTAGGACACAATTTCATAGCACCAGACACTATTTCATATTGCAATCTCTATGAAATATTGTCCGGGGGACACTTTAACATAGGACACTATTATGTCTTACACTAGCAGGTAACCAGCTGGACTGGATTCATATTTATACTGTAAAAAAAACCCAATAATTTGTGGATCTCAATTTCATATTTTGGACAAGTTTTTGTTATATACTGTCACTGACCGAAATATAGTTTTTTTCTGGTACCCTTGCCACAAGTTACCTGTTGAGCTTTGGGAACCTAGTTGTAAATCCAGTTCACTGCTTGTTGACAGGAAATATCAAAACGGCAATCAAGTGATGATTATATAATATTATTATTTAATTCAAAATATAAACATCTACGGATTAATGGGATTTTTCTGCAGGATAAACACAATATTAATGCGGTGTCTTAAAATATAAAGTTTGTGTGTTTTTGCTGCAAAACTGTGGAAAGGCTCGGTGAAACTCACCTTTATCCCAGTTTTTAAGCCTCGGTGAACCTCACCTTTATCCCAGTTTTTAAGCCTCATTCACATAAACTTTATATTTCAACACACTGCACTGCACTAATAATGTCTATATATAAAGTATGTTAACTATTATGTTTTTCTATTTGTAGCCATTTACACAGGAATTGGTCGTGGGGGAATCTACAACCTAAGCCTAAGTCATCTACATTTACAGACAGTTTACATGGCGTGGAAGGTAACACAAACTTAATATTCCAGTATTTCTATCATCCTATCTTCAATGTTTTGTATTCAAAAGTCTTTTTCTTCTGTTATGTACATTATGCAAATTTAAGTAAACTTGTACTATTTCTGAAGTATAAGGTTAAGGTTTGGTAGGGTTATTGTAGTTTAGCGTCACATTCAGCAATTTTTCAGTTATATCGTAATTACCAGTAAATATTAAACTACAGGTACATAGATAAAACGTTGATGTGAAAAATTCAATGGCTGAAAGTATTATTTAAACATTTTTTTCACAGACGTTTAAAATGTACAGAAGCAGATGAAAAGTAGTAAAAGTTGTTCAATTCCTGCCTCTATGTTAGGGTTGTAGATATCTGTATCAGTACACAATTGGTTACAGGGGCCATCATGGTTGTGATTGTATGGCTGTTGGATTTACAACTACCTATGCAATCAGTGCCTATCACCACAAGCGTTGTGAGTTTGAATCCCGCTTATGGCGAAGTTTACTCAATACAACATTTTATGATGATGTTTGTCAGTGACTTGCGTCAAGTCTGTCGTTATCTCCGGGTACATACTGCGGTTTCCTCCAACAATAAAACTGACTGCTGAAATATGATTGAAAATGGCATTAAACACCACAAACCCTACCCCCATAATTTGTTGCTACATATATGTTACTGTGCTATTTATTATTGGATACTACATATATGTTACTGTGCTATTTATTATTGGATACTATGCTGCTGATCATGACTTTGCACTATATAGGATTTTTAATATTGACTACAATAAAATAATTGCTATTATAGAAACAAAGAAGATGGAATCAGAGAATGCCATTGCGATGTTTGAGGAAAGAAAGCAGATGACAATATCATCATCTCCACCAAGATATAGAAAACAACCTAAGGAAAGGATAACATTGATTGGTGGTAAAAAAGGTAAGTTGTTTTATTTTCTACAGATAACATGTTAAAATTGGAAGTTTCACCAATTACCAGTTGGGGCCGTCGTAGTCATGATCGTTTGGTAGTTGGATTTATAACTACCTATGCAATCAATGCCTATCACCACTAAAGTTGTGAGTTTGAATCCCGCTCATGGTGAGTAGTACTCGATACAACATTATATGATAAAGATTTCCAGTGACTTGCGGCATATCTGTGGTTTTCTCCATGTAATCTGGTTTCCTCCACCAATAAAACTGACTGCCACGATTTAACTGAAATATTGTTGAAAGTAGCATTAAATACCATAACCCCCTGTATTTACTTATCGTTACATAAATGTGTATTTGACTAAAAATTACATATGATACCAGGCCTTTGGTTAGAATTATAGTTAGTTAGGTCTAAACCAAGAGTCTTTCATATATTGGGAAATTAAATTTATTCATTGAATACAAATTTTCTAGGTTTTCAAACCTTGAAAATTAGTGAAGCACGAAAGACATATATGTAACAGAAGAAGTTTTGAGAAGGTATCAAAACCATAAGTTCAAATGTCAACGAAAACATCTCAAAATCTGTTTATCCATGAACATTGATCCCATGAAAATAAATGAAACCATGATAGTTAATAAGATATAAATTGACCAAGAACTGCCTTAGTAGTGTAATGATGAATGCTTAATATCACCTTTGGTTTGTGAGTTTGTGGAATGAATCCATACTCAAGTCAAACCCAAGACTATCAAGCTTGTTTGAGAATCAGTATTTTTAATAAAAAAAAAAATTTGAATGGTTGAAATGTATTTTCTGATGACCATAAAAACAGGACAATTTACTTAATTTCGGAAGATCTTTTGTGTTCAGTTTTCATTATAGCTGAATGATTGCTAACATTGACATCATAAATAAATGTTTTTCTGCCAAGAACTCTATATTTTGAAACCACATTGTTGGTGTAATGGTTGTGTGCTCGCTTCCAGTGTGGTAGATCATGAGTCCAGATCGGGTCAAATGAAAGACTATAAGATATGTAATTGCTGCTTCTCCATCGCCCATGCAGTATTAAAGAGTATGAACAAAACTCAGAATCAGGATAATGTGTCCAAGTGGGGTAACATTATACAATTAATTCCTGCACTTGCAGTGAGCATCATAATTGTTACCCGAGGGGTGTTGATTTTCTGAGGGCTTTAGCCCAAGGGAAAACATCATCCCAGGGTGAACAATTATGATGTTCACCGCAAGTGCAGGAATTAATTGATTTATTATACTGAAACTCGATGCAAAAAAAATTTGATAAATGCAAACATTTCTGTAAAAGAACAGCCAGAATGATTCCACTGGGCACATCAGCGGTGGCCATTTTATACATGCTTATGTCACGTACACGTTTTAGATCATGGTCATTTTACCGATATCGTAAGCGCTTTGGCGATCTAGATCACTGTTCCCTCGGTCCATCAGTAAAAACTGATGACCTGAAATAGAGAAAACAAGGAATTTAGGATTTATTAGTTAAGATATTACACTAGATTTTCTATTGAAAAAATATACTGAAGTATAATAAATCTAGCTGTGGACTTGTTTCGGTGAATTTAACACTAAGAATCAAACAAGTGGTTGGTTTAGTACAAAGCAGACATCATCATTATCTGATCGCAATGTTACTTGATATTGCTCATGAAAAATTGGTCATTTGGCATAAAACAACAATTACTCACTTGCCCTTATTATACTGTGTTAAAGGATTCCTGTTGTTTACAACAATCCAATTATACACCTGGAAACTATTTTAAAAGTAAAAATAAACAAAACTTTGTATTGCTGTGTCAGCTGAATGTTAAAAATTATTACTGTTAATTGTTTTGATTTCTGTGGTAAACCCTTCCATGATATATTATTTTCAGGTCAAAAAGCTGAAATTTTACAAGTAAAGATTGCAAAAACAAAAGGAAATAAAGGAGGCAAAGGCATAAAAAGAAAGCAATCTATAGGTAAATGGGTATAAAAATTGAACATTCTACAGGTAAATATGTAAAAAAAATGAAACAAAATCAAGACCCAGATGACCCTACACTAGTGGACCTCTACACAGCCTACAAAGTAGATACAGACCTTAGCACCCAACCACCAACACAGACTCGTCTGGAGCGTCTTATATATGAAAAGCTAGAAGAAAGCAGACGGAGCACTAGTCTTCACAAAAATGTCATCAATTCAAAATATCTACAGATGGTTGCTGAACGTTAACCTCCAAAACCCCAAATAACCAACCAACAAGTAAGATACATAAAAAGGAAAAAGGCAATAAAAAATAGGAAAAGTTTGATAGTTAATTAGGCATTAAATGAGAACAAATATATATTATAAAGATGAATGAACAAGCAACGGTCTACAAAAAATTATACAGAAAACTTAAGATTAAGCAACATATACCCCACTAAAAACCTAGAGGGAGGGGAACTCAGATGGAAAAGTAAGCAGTTCCTGCTGCAGTATTGATAATTTGTGCTACTCTTTGTTAGAAATCAGGTAATAAGTTGTGAACAAGTTATGAACGAGGTAAGAAGGAAGGGACTGTGACTACAAGTGAAACATAACCATAGTCTTCTGTGACACTGATTTTTTGTAACAGTAAATCTTCATTGATATATGTTGTGGATGAACTTTGGAACTCAATTTTTCGTTACAATTACTTATGCGATCTAAGCCTATCACCACTGGAGTTGTGAGTTTGAATCCCACTCAAGCGAGGTATACTCAATACAACATTAATAGGTTATTATACAGTGTTATGTACAATATGGAAATGAGTCGGTATTGTATTGAAAACCTGTATTGGACGAGTCCAATACATGTTTTCAATACAATACGGACGAGTACAATATATTTCCATATTGTACATAACACTGTATAATAACCTATTTATTATACAGCTGAAATGATCAATACTATTTTATGTTTAAATTTTAATACAGTCTAAATAGAACAACTGCACAACAGCATTTCGTTAGGAAAATGTTCTGTATCAATACAGATCTCGTAAACTCTAAAAATGAATTAAAAACAGCAAAATAACTGATCAACAACTATTCTAAACAACTTTCTTTTTTTCCCTCAAACTGTTAAATATCGAACAAGCTAATTTGATTGTAGATTAATGTTAATATAATATTAAACGCTTCTTTTCAGGAGTTCATGCATGTGTAAACGGTACCGATGCACTCACAAACTGAATAAACGTCCAAAGGACGTTTATGTAAAGTTTGTGAGTGCATCGGCACACATGCATGAACTCTTGAAAAGAAGTGTTTAATACTTATAATTCTTAAATTCAATATTGTAAATAGTATTATTCTTGCATATCCCTGGTCTAAAAATCGCACAAATTAAAATTCCGCGAAATGTTGTTGACGACTTTGGAACATTAACAACATGACGTCATATGAAGACTTCCAGTTTAAAACGTAAAGATCAGGCGTCATTTGGCTTCGTGTATGCTTCAATTTTAATAAGATTTAACTAAAATAAGTTTACAAGGTAGGCATTTTAATTATTTTTGTATATTGTTGTAAATATGACATGTAGAATTTCACGTTTTCAAGATGGTGGATCCTCGTAGTTACGGCTTGCAGATTGAAAAGTTCATCGAGTTATGAACGAATAAAAAAAAAATAGGTGACAGTGTCCTTATCCAATCAAAAGGCATGGAAACGATATACTTTAATTCTATAAGAATTATCATTGAATGTTCCACCATTTATACAAGCTCCAGAAAACAGATGACAAAAATCAACGAGTTACTTCCCTTACATAATGTACAATATGAAAAAAATATGGACTTATCGGGACTTCCAATACGGAAAAAATACTGCTTCCGGTTGTACAATACGGAAAAATAATGTACAGTCACATGTCTTAAATGGGTGTTTTTGATTGGATTAAAATTATAGCTGTATAATAATATCTGATAATGTATGTCAGTGACTTGCGGTAGGTCTGTGGTTTTCTCTGGGTACTCTGGTTTCCTACACCAATAAAATTGGATGCCACAATATGATAGCAGAAATATTGTTGAAAGAGGTATTAAACACCATAATTCTAACCCTATCCCAATTTTTCATTGATTATTCAATGAAGACATATTCTAGGATTCTTATATGTATGGATTTTTTATTTTCATAAACTGATATCATAATATAGAGAAATTATGTTATTTATTAGTGCTGTTCATATTAGGCCAAAATGTTTTTTACTTTATTTCTGCTAATTCTGCCAACACCTTATCTTAGTGTCTACCCTAAAGTTGTTATTGTAATATTTGGACAAGCACTGTCAAATCTAGTATAACCCAATTTAAAATAAATATAAGTTTTGCCTACTTTCCCACCATAACATATATATTTTGCAAGAATTTTATCGGAAACGCAGATATATATTTTCCTTTACCTAAATGGAAAGAAGACATAAAACTTGGTTGAGTCAGGAAAACTACAAAGATTGTTTGCTCCATGAATAAAAAAGTATTGTACATTAGTGTAATATATCTAGATTTATTGATATTTGATATGTTAATTTCTTTCATTAAAGATTCTAAACAATCAATGAAGAAATTAAAGACAGTTGCACAACCTTTAAAGAAGGCAGATAAAAAGAAGAAAAGTAAGTACATACTTATATCCATCAATGTTAGAAAGTTTTAGAATCATTGAAGAAGGAGTGTAGGGGTCGTCGTGGTCGTGATCGTATGGTAGTTGGATTTATAACTACCTATGCAATCGGTGCTTATCACCACTAAGGTTGTGAGTTCGAACCCTGCTCAGGAGAGGTGTACTCGATACAACATTATGTGATAACAGTTTGTCAGTGACTTGTGGAAGGCTGGTGGTTTTCTCCGGGTACCCCCCGTTTCCTTCATCAATAAAACTGACTGCCACGATGTAGCATAAATATTGTTGAAAGCGGCATTAAACACCATAGCCCTAACCCTAACCATTGAATAAGGAGTGGAAATTGACGTCTTCCAAGAGAACAATATTTGCTATCTCATGGCTGTAAATCGATCAACTCGAAATGGTCCAATGCAGGGCTGTCAGGTTCGTCACCAACAGACAGTGAAACACATCTATTGTTGGTGACATGTTACAACACTTGAACTGGCACTGTCTTGAAGACAGGTGTAAGGATGCTCGACTTGTCATATGTATAAAATAGCAAACAAAAATATAATTTTTACTAAAAAGACAGACTTAAGTCATCCTCGAGACAGTTATAGAACATGCATTCTCTTCTTCCTCCATTATCCCTTCTTGTAAGACTCAACGAGGACAAAAATCATTTTCTCCTCATACAATATTTGATAGGAAGCGGCTGCACAGCCCCTAGTTGTATATCACTTTGTTGGAACATTCAAAGACTGCTGTCTCCTCTATCAAATACTAATCTATGAAACCTGTAAATAGTTTTAAACCTTTTTCAATTGTCATGTGCCACCTCTGAAATGATCTTCAACTTGTTATTTTGTTTGAGAAAATAGAGATCAATGTGCTAAAATGGATTTTTGTGTGCTATCTTAGTGTGGTCTGCAGTAGAAAATGTGACTCATCCATATGACTTATAGTCAGCCTATTTCATCTCTATCTTCTTAATGTTATGTGCATCAACTGGTATAAGATTTTTACAAAATGTGACTGGAACCCCCAATCCACTCCACTTTGAAGAGCGTACTAACCATTACACTATATGAAAGCCCTGTTAATTATGTAGAGGCAAATATTAGTTCAAATTAAAAGAAAAAAGAATCTTGATCAGATTTAATGATCAACAATCAAACTTTTACAGATAGATTAACATATGACCTTATGGGTTATATAACCTTATGGGAATATAACATATGACCTTATCAGAGTTCTTGAAAAGATTTTGATCTTGTCAGACATTCGGACTGACAAGAGGGCAAGTTTTGTCAGTCCGAACAAATATTTGTCAGTCCGAATAATTATACCCCCCACAACGAAGTTGTAGGGGGGTATACTGGTTTCACTCTGTCCGTCCGTCTGTAGACAAATCCTATGTCGTACGATAACTTGAGTTGTGTATCTTAGAATCTTTTTAAATTTTATCAGCTGTTTACTGGTGAAAAGAGGAGGATCCCTTTCATTTTTGACGATTTTCACTTTTGCCGTTCCAGAGTTATTGGACTTGATATGACGGAAAATAGGATTTTTACCCTATGTCGTATGATAACCTGAGTAGTGTTTCTCAGAATGTTTTAAAATTTTATCAGCAGCTTACCGGTGAAAAGGGAAGGATCCCTTTCATTTTTTACGATTTTCACTTTTGCCGTTCCAGAGTTATTGGACTTCATATGATGTAAAATAGGACCAGAGTTAATGGACTTGATATGATGTAAAATAGGAAGTTTACTCTATGTCGTATGATAACTTGAGTAGTGTTTCTCAGAATGTTTTGAAATTTTATCAGCAGCTTACTGGTGAAGAGAGGAAGAGCCCTTTTACTTTTGGTCAGAACAATCCATAATGTTTTGGTTATGGAAATAAGTTGGACAGATGTGGGGAGTGGGGGGGGGGGGGGGGGGGGGGGGTATATCTTAGTGAGCTGTGCTCACAGTAATACTAGTTTTTGCTATTTTTATTAGTATAAATCATTTTTATTAATTGAATCTAGACAATGAACAGTTCATTAATGATAACAAAACTCATTTAACTACACTGTCACATATTCTATCTCATACTCTATTATTCTGTTGATGCTTCTAAAGGTTTCCTCCTCACTCATCTCACACTCAGAGCTACTCATCTCACTTTCTCTTTCACTTTCACTGTCTTCCTCATCAGTTTGCTCTACACCATTCACTGGTTCTGTCTGTTCTTCCTGCTCATTCTCTTTATCACTTCCCTCAACCTCATTCTCATCAACAACTGTAACCTCAGTCTCTTTTCTCCGACTCTCACAAAGTTTCTTTTTCTTTTTCCTGCTTCCGTTTTACCCCGGGTTTAGCATTTGGGGAGAAAGATATCGGCCATCTGGCCATTACTGAATATTTGTCCTTGACTGGACAAGGTAAATTGCGGAATAGAAAAATAATATCGGAAAGGAAACAAACTTTTTACGGAAATTCTTTACCAGTACGGCGGACCGACAAAAAAATCAATTTTTGTCGGACTTAGCATATTTTTGTCGGTCAATCCGACAAAACCGACGCTTTTCAGGAACTCTGCCTTATGGGAATATAAGATATGACCTTATGGGAATATAACATGACCTTGTGGGAATATAACATATGAACCTATGGGAATATAAGACATGAACCTATGGGAATATAACATATGAACCTATGGGAATATAACATATGAACCTATGGGAATATAGCATATGAACCTATGGGAATATAACATATGAACCTATGGGAATATAACATGAACCTATGGGAATATAACATGAACCTATGAGAATATAGCATGTGAACCTTTTGGAATATAACATATGAACCTATGAGAATATAACATGAACCTATGGGAATATAACATGAACCTATGGGAATATAACATATGAACCTATGGGAATATAACATATGAACCTATGGGAATATAACATATGAACCTATGGGAATATAACATATGAACCTATGGGAATATAACATATGAACCTATGGGAATATAACATACGAACCTATGGGAATATAACATGAACCTATGAGAATATAACATGAACCTATGAGAATATAACATATGAACCTATGGGAATATAACATATGAACCTATGGGAATATAACATATGAACCTATGGGAATATAGCATGAATCTATGGGAATATAACATATGAACCTATGGGAATATAGCATATGAACCTATGGAAATATAGCATAAACCTATGAGAATATAACATGAACATAACATGAACCTATGGGAATATAACATATGAACCTATGGGAATATAACATATGAACCTATGGGAATATAGCATATGAACCTATGGGAATATAACATATGAACCTATGGGAATATAACATGAACCTATGGGAATATAACATGAACCTATGGGAATATAACATATGAACCTATGGGAATATAACATATGAACCTATGGGAATATAACATATGAACCTATGGGAATATAGCATATGAACCTATGGGAATATAACATATGAACCTATGGGAATATAACATGAACCTATGAGAATATAACATGTGAACCTATGGGAATATAACATATGAACCTTAGGGAATATAACATATGAACCTATGGGAATATAACATGAACCTATGGGAATATAGCATATGAACCTATGGGAATATAACATATGAACCTATGGGAATATAACATGAACCTATGAGAATATAGCATGTGAACCTTTTGGAATATAACATATGAACCTTAGGGAATATAACAATGAACCTATGGGAATATAAGATATGAACCTATGGGAATATAACATGAACCTATGGGAATATAACATGAACCTATGGGAATATAACACGAACGTATGGGAATATAAGATATGAACCTATGGGAATATAACATGAACCTATGGGAATATAACATATGAACCTATGGGAATATAAGATATGAACCTATGGGAATATAACATGAACCTATGGGAATATAACATATGAACCTATGGGAATATAAGATATGAACCTATGAGAATATAGCATATGAATCTATGGGAATATATCTGAACCTATGGGAATATAACATATGAACCTATGAGAATATAGGATATGAACCTATGAAAATATAACATGAACTATGGGAATATAACATGAACCTATGGGAATATAACATATGAACCTATGAGAATATAACATATGAACCTATGGGAATATAACATGAACCTATGAACTATGGGAATATAACATATGAACCTATGGGAATATAGCATGAACCTATGGGAATATAGCATGAACCTATGGGAATATAACATGAACCTATGGGAATATAACATATGAACCTATGGGAATATAGCATATGAACCTATGGGAATATAGCATATGAACCTATGGGAATATAACATATGAACCTATGGGAATATAGCATATGAACCTATGGGAATATAACATGAACCTATGAGAATATAACATATGAACCTATGGGAATATAACATATGAACCTATGGGAATATAACATATGAACCTATGGGAATATAACATGAACCTATGAGAATATAACATGAACCTATGAGAATATAACATATGAACCTATGGGAATATAACATATGAACCTATGGGAATATAACATATGAACCTATGGGAATATAGCATGAATCTATGGGAATATAACATGAACCTATGGGAATATAGCATATGAACCTATGGAAATATAGCATAAACCTATGAGAATATAACATGAACCTATGGGAATATAACATATGAACCTATGGGAATATAACATATGAACCTATGGGAATATAGCATATGAACCTATGGGAATATAACATGAACCTATGGGAATATAACATGAACCTAGGGGAATATAACATGAACCTATGGGAATATAACATATGAACCTATGGGAATATAACATATGAACCTATGGGAATATAACATATGAACCTATGGGAATATAGCATATGAACCTATGGGAATATAACATATGAACCTATGGGAATATAACATGAACCTATGAGAATATAACATGTGAACCTATTGGAATATAACATATGAACCTTAGGGAATATAACATATGAACCTATGGGAACATAACATGAACCTATGGGAATATAGCATATGAACCTATGGGAATATAACATATGAACCTATGGGAATATAACATGAACCTATGAGAATATAGCATGTGAACCTTTTGGAATATAACATATGAACCTTAGGGAATATAACAATGAACCTATGGGAATATAAGATATGAACCTATGGGAATATAACATGAACCTATGGGAATATAACATGAACCTATGGGAATATAACATGAACCTATGGGAATATAAGATATGAACCTATGGGAATATAACATGAACCTATGGGAATATAACATATGAACCTATGGGAATATAAGATATGAACCTATGGGAATATAACATGAACCTATGGGAATATAACATATGAACCTATGGGAATATAAGATATGAACCTATGAGAATATAGCATATGAATCTATGGGAATATATCTGAACCTATGGGAATATAACATATGAACCTATGAGAATATAGGATATGAACCTATGAAAATATAACATGAACTATGGGAATATAACATGAACCTATGGGAATATAACATATGAACCTATGAGAATATAACATATGAACCTATGGGAATATAACATGAACCTATGAACTATGGGAATATAACATATGAACCTATGGGAATATAGCATGAACCTATGGGAATATAGCATGAACCTATGGGAATATAACATGAACCTATGGGAATATAACATATGAACCTATGGGAATATAGCATATGAACCTATGGGAATATGAATGATATTTTAAAACACAATTTAAATAAGTTGCATGGTACATTAGTATAAGTCCGTGTATATTGTTATTTTAAGGGATATACGCTACCAATGTCATTCTTAAAGTAAAGTAGTACAATGTAATGATTTCAGAAACCAGCCAATGGCAAGATGATAAGGACAAAGCAGCTCTGGAGGTTAAGACAGGGATGAGAGTTCATTGGTCATCGAAAGAAGATGGTTTGGTAAATTAAGATAGTTGAACCTTGTCTGTTCAAAGATCAATAAGTTGTTTACAGTTAAACCAGTCTAAACTGAACCTCCTTTGAACCTATTTTTGTGTTCTCAATCGACAGGTGTTTGGCTTAAACAGGTTAAATTAACAAAGATTTCCTACATTTGGGACTTTATTTAAAGTTTGGTTAAAACAGGATTCTGGTTTATTCAGGGTTTGGTTTAGACAGGTTTCACTGTATTTCAAAGTAAAAATATAGTTTGTTTGAAGTAATTGTTTTCTTTATTTACTTGGGATTAATTGTATACTCAACTGATTTAATGGGGTAATATCACACGTACCATCTACCTCTGTAGGAGAAAGTTTAACATTGAACCATATGCGAAAATATTTTTAAAATCTAATTCTCTGGAATCACTGAACTATTTGAAAAGAATCTTTGCTGGAATGTTCTTTGGATGGGCCTCTGTTAAATCGACATAGTTTGTGATGATCGAAAATCCAGGATAACTACCATGGCAGGACCCTATGCGAAAATGAATAAAAACTTTTTTGTTGAAACATCTGAACCTTCTAAATGAAAACTTGTGTTGGAATGTTCCGTGAATGAACTTGTAAGAATAGCCATGCTAGTAAGAAAAATGTTAAAAAAGAACAATGGAGGAATGTTTGAATATCTTCTCAGAAACCACAAACCTGATTGAACTCACAAATGATAAGTGAATTATCAGTTGACAATTTATTATTTGCTAAGCGATAATAGGCCCATGTTAGCGTCTAGTAAGACAAGTCTTATCGAAAATTTAAAATGTTTGAATGATTTATTACTGGCCAAGTGATAAAGGCTAACTTAGGCCTCTACATTTTATTGAGGCAAGGCTCTGAAATTGTTCGAAAAGGTTTTATGAAGCGAATACTGTGATTTATTCAAAAACATCAATTTACAGAAACTCATAGATCAAGATGGTTGTGGTTATGGTGTTTAACACCACTTTCAACAATCAAGATACTATATAATTAATTGAGTAATGTTTTTTTCTTATTTCAGTTGTTGACATGTAAGATAGCTAGTCTAGTAATGGATAAGAACAGTAGAGGTATGATTATACCATGGATAGTTGTAAGAGATGTACTGTATCAATATGCTGTAGAGGTATGTTTAACATGTAAGATATCTAGTCTAGTAATAGATAAGAACAGTAGAGGTATGATTATACCATGGATAGTTGTAAGAGATGTACTGTATGAATATGCTGTAGAGGTATGTTTAACATGTAAGATATCTAGTCTAGTAATAGATAAGAACAGTAGAGGTATGATTATACCATGGATAGTTGTAAGAGATGTACTGTATCAATATGCTGTAGAGGTATGTTTAACATGTAAGATATCTAGTCTAGTAATAGATAAGAACAGTAGAGGTATGATTATACCATGGATAGTTGTAAGAGATGTACTGTATCAATATGCTGCAGAGGTATGTTTAACATGTAAGATATCTAGTCTAGTAATATATAAGAACAGTAGAGGTATGATTATACCATGGATAGTTGTAAGAGATGTACTGTATCAATATGCTGTAGAGGTATGTTTAACATGTAAGATAGCTAGTCTAGTAATAGATAAGAACAGTAGAGGTATGATTATACCATGGATAGTTGTAAGGGATGTACTGTATCAATATGCTGTAGAGGTATGTTTAACATGTAAGATATCTAGTCTAGTAATGAGTAAGAACAGTAGAGGTATGATTATACCATGGATAGTTGTAAGGGATGTACTGTATCAGTATGCTGTAGAGGTATGTTTAACATGTAAGATATCTAGTCTAGTAATGAGTAAGAACAGTAGAGGTATGATTATACCATGGATAGTTGTAAGAGATGTACTGTATCAATATGCTGTAGAGGTATGTTTAACATGTAAGATATCTAGTCTAGTAATAGATAAGAACAGTAGAGGTATGATTATACCATGGATAGTTGTAAGAGATGTACTGTATCAATATGCTGCAGAGGTATGTTTAACATGTAAGATATCTAGTCTAGTAATAGATAAGAACAGTAGAGGTATGATTATACCATGGATAGTTGTAAGAGATGTACTGTATCAATATGCTGTAGAGGTATGTTTAACATGTAAGATATCTAGTCTAGTAATAGATAAGAACAGTAGAGGTATGATTATACCATGGATAGTTGTAAGAGATGTACTGTATCAATATGCTGTAGAGGTATGTTTAACATGTAAGATAGCTAGTCTAGTAATAGATAAGAACAGTAGAGGTATGATTATACCATGGATAGTTGTAAGAGATGTACTGTATCAATATGCTGTAGAGGTATGTTTAACATGTAAGATATCTAGTCTAGTAATAGATAAGAACAGTAGAGGTATGATTATACCATGGATAGTTGTAAGAGATGTACTGTATCAATATGCTGTAGAGGTATGTTTAACATGTAAGATATCTAGTCTAGTAATAGATAAGAACAGTAGAGGTATGATTATACCATGGATAGTTGTAAGAGATGTACTGTATCAATATGCTGTAGAGGTATGTTTAACATGTAAGATATCTAGTCTAGTAATAGATAAGAACAGTAGAGGTATGATTATACCATGGATAGTTGTAAGAGATGTACTGTATCAATATGCTGTAGAGGTATGTTTAACATGTAAGATATCTAGTCTAGTAATAGATAAGAACAGTAGAGGTATGATTATACCATGGATAGTTGTAAGAGATGTACTGTATCAATATGCTGTAGAGGTATGTTTAACATGTAAGATATCTAGTCTAGTAATGGATAAGAACAGTAGAGGTATGATTATACCATGGATAGTTGTAAGAGATGTACTGTATCAATATGCTGCAGAGGTATGTTTAACATGTAAGATATCTAGTCTAGTAATGAGTAAGAACAGTAGAGGTATGATTATACCATGGATAGTTGTAAGAGATGTACTGTATCAATATGCTGTAGAGGTATGTTTAACATGTAAGATATCTAGTCTAGTAATAGATAAGAACAGTAGAGGTATGATTATACCATGGATAGTTGTAAGAGATGTACTGTATCAATATGCTGTAGAGGTATGTTTAACATGTAAGATATCTAGTCTAGTAATAGATAAGAACAGTAGAGGTATGATTATACCATGGATAGTTGTAAGAGATGTACTGTATCAATATGCTGTAGAGGTATGTTTAACATGTAAGATATCTAGTCTAGTAATAGATAAGAACAGTAGAGGTATGATTATACCATGGATAGTTGTAAGAGATGTACTGTATCAATATGCTGCAGAGGTATGTTTAACATGTAAGATATCTAGTCTAGTAATAGATAAGAACAGTAGAGGTATGATTATACCATGGATAGTTGTAAGAGATGTACTGTATCAATATGCTGTAGAGGTATGTTTAACATGTAAGATATCTAGTCTAGTAATAGATAAGAACAGTAGAGGTATGATTATACCATGGATAGTTGTAAGAGATGTACTGTATCAGTATGCTGTAGAGGTATGTTTAACATGTAAGATATCTAATCTAGTAATGAGTAAGAACAGTAGAGGTATGATTATACCATGGATAGTTGTAAGAGATGTACTGTATCAATATGCTGTAGAGGTATGTTTAACATGTAAGATAGCTAGTCTAGTAATAGATAAGAACAGTAGAGGTATGATTATACCATGGATAGTTGTAAGAGATGTACTGTATCAATATGCTGTAGAGGTATGTTTAACATGTAAGATATCTAGTCTAGTAATAGATAAGAACAGTAGAGGTATGATTATACCATGGATAGTTGTAAGAGATGTACTGTATCAATATGCTGTAGAGGTATGTTTAACATGTAAGATATCTAGTCTAGTAATGAGTAAGAACAGTAGAGGTATGATTATACCATGGATAGTTGTAAGAGATGTACTGTATCAATATGCTGTAGAGGTATGTTTAACATGTAAGATATCTAGTCTAGTAATAGATAAGAACAGTAGAGGTATGATTATACCATGGATAGTTGTAAGAGATGTACTGTATCAATATGCTGCAGAGGTATGTTTAACATGTAAGATATCTAGTCTAGTAATAGATAAGAACAGTAGAGGTATGATTATACCATGGATAGTTGTAAGAGATGTACTGTATCAATATGCTGTAGAGGTATGTTTAACATGTAAGATATCTAATCTAGTAATGAGTAAGAATAGTAGAGGTATGATTATACCATGGATAGTTGTAAGAGATGTACTGTATCAATATGCTGTAGAGGTATGTTTAACATGTAAGATATCTAGTCTAGTAATGAGTAAGAACAGTAGAGGTATGATTATACCATGGATAGTTGTAAGAGATGTACTGTATCAATATGCTGTAGAGGTATGTTTAACATGTAAGATATCTAGTCTAGTAATAGATAAGAACAGTAGAGGTATGATTATACCATGGATAGTTGTAAGAGATGTACTGTATCAATATGCTGCAGAGGTATGTTTAACATGTAAGATATCTAGTCTAGTAATAGATAAGAACAGTAGAGGTATGATTATACCATGGATAGTTGTAAGAGATGTACTGTATCAATATGCTGTAGAGGTATGTTTAACATGTAAGATAGCTAGTCTAGTAATAGATAAGAACAGTAGAGGTATGATTATACCATGGATAGTTGTAAGAGATGTACTGTATCAATATGCTGTAGAGGTATGTTTAACATGTAAGATAGCTAGTCTAGTAATAGATAAGAACAGTAGAGGTATGATTATACCATGGATAGTTGTAAGAGATGTACTGTATCAATATGCTGCAGAGGTATGTTTAACATGTAAGATATCTAGTCTAGTAATAGATAAGAACAGTAGAGGTATGATTATACCATGGATAGTTGTAAGAGATGTACTGTATCAATATGCTGTAGAGGTATGTTTAACATGTAAGATATCTAGTCTAGTAATAGATAAGAACAGTAGAGGTATGATTATACCATGGATAGTTGTAAGAGATGTACTGTATCAATATGCTGTAGAGGTATGTTTAACATGTAAGATAGCTCGTCTAGTAATAGATAAGAACAGTAGAGGTATGATTATACCATGGATAGTTGTAAGAGATGTACTGTATCAATATGCTGCAGAGGTATGTTTAACATGTAAGATAGCTAGTCTAGTAATAGATAAGAACAGTAGAGGTATGATTATACCATGGATAGTTGTAAGAGATGTACTGTATCAATATGCTGCAGAGGTATGTTTAACATGTAAGATAGCTAGTCTAGTAATAGATAAGAACAGTAGAGGTATGATTATACCATGGATAGTTGTAAGAGATGTACTGTATCAATATGCTGCAGAGGTATGTTTAACATGTAAGATATCTAGTCTAGTAATAGATAAGAACAGTAGAGGTATGATTATACCATGGATAGTTGTAAGAGATGTACTGTATCAATATGCTGTAGAGGTATGTTTAACATGTAAGATAGCTAGTCTAGTAATGAGTAAGAACAGTAGAGGTATGATTTTACCATGGATAGTTGTAAGAGATGTACTGTATCAATATGCTGTAGAGGTATGTTTAACATGTAAGATATCTAGTCTAGTAATAGATAAGAACAGTAGAGGTATGATTATACCATGGATAGTTGTAAGAGATGTACTGTATCCATATGCTGTAGAGGTATGTTTAACATGTAAGATATCTAGTCTAGTAATAGATAAGAACAGTAGAGGTATGATTATACCATGGATAGTTGTAAGAGATGTACTGTATCAATATGCTGTAGAGGTATGTTTAACATGTAAGATAGCTAGTCTAGTAATAGATAAGAACAGTAGAGGTATGATTATACCATGAATAGTTGTAAGAGATGTACTGTATCAATATGCTGCAGAGGTATGTTTAACATGTAAGATAGCTAGTCTAGTAATAGATAAGAACAGTAGAGGTATGATTATTCCATGGATAGTTGTAAGAGATGTACTGTATCAATATGCTGTAGAGGTATGTTTAACATGTAAGATAGCTAGTCTAGTAATAGATAAGAACAGTAGAGGTATGATTATACCATGGATAGTTGTAAGAGATGTACTGTATCAGTATGCTGTAGAGGTATGTTTAACATGTAAGATATCTAGTCTAGTAATAGATAAGAACAGTAGAGGTATGATTATACCATGGATAGTTGTAAGAGATGTACTGTATCAATATGCTGTAGAGGTATGTTTAACATGTAAGATAGCTAGTCTAGTAATAGATAAGAACAGTAGAGGTATGATTATACCATGAATAGTTGTAAGAGATGTACTGTATCAATATGCTGTAGAGGTATGTTTAACATGTAAGATAGCTAGTCTAGTAATAGATAAGAACAGTAGAGGTATGATTATACCATGGATAGTTGTAAGAGATGTACTGTATCAGTATGCTGTAGAGGTATGTTTAACATGTAAGATAGCTAGTCTAGTAATAGATAAGAACAGTAGAGGTATGATTATACCATGGATAGTTGTAAGAGATGTACTGTATCAATATGCTGCAGAGGTATGTTTAACATGTAAGATATCTAGTCTAGTAATAGATAAGAACAGTAGAGGTATGATTATACCATGGATAGTTGTAAGAGATGTACTGTATCAATATGCTGTAGAGGTATGTTTAACATGTAAGATATCTAGTCTAGTAATAGATAAGAACAGTAGAGGTATGATTATACCATGGATAGTTGTAAGAGATGTACTGTATCAATATGCTGTAGAGGTATGTTTAACATGTAAGATAGCTAGTCTAGTAATAGATAAGAACAGTAGAGGTATGATTATACCATGGATAGTTGTAAGAGATGTACTGTATCAATATGCTGTAGAGGTATGCTTAACATGTAAGATATCTAGTCTAGTAATAGATAAGAACAGTAGAGGTATGATTATACCATGGATAGTTGTAAGAGATGTACTGTATCAATATGCTGTAGAGGTATGTTTAACATGTAAGATATCTAGTCTAGTAATAGATAAGAACAGTAGAGGTATGATTATACCATGGATAGTTGTAAGAGATGTACTGTATCAATATGCTGTAGAGGTATGTTTAACATGTAAGATATCTAATCTAGTAATAGATAAGAACAGTAGAGGTATGATTATACCATGAATAGTTGTAAGAGATGTACTGTATCAATATGCTGTAGAGGTATGTTTAACATGTAAGATATCTAGTCTAGTAATGAGTAAGAACAGTAGAGGTATGATTATACCATGGATAGTTGTAAGAGATGTACTGTATCAATATGCTGTAGAGGTATGTTTAACATGTAAGATATCTAGTCTAGTAATAGATAAGAACAGTAGAGGTATGATTATACCATGGATAGTTGTAAGAGATGTACTGTATCAATATGCTGTAGAGGTATGTTTAACATGTAAGATATCTAGTCTAGTAATAGATAAGAACAGTAGAGGTATGATTATACCATGGATAGTTGTAAGAGATGTACTGTATCAATATGCTGTAGAGGTATGTTTAACATGTAAGATATCTAGTCTAGTAATGGATAAGAACAGTAGAGGTATGATTATACCATGGATAGTTGTAAGAGATGTACTGTATCAATATGCTGCAGAGGTATGTTTAACATGTAAGATATCTAGTCTAGTAATGAGTAAGAACAGTAGAGGTATGATTATACCATGGATAGTTGTAAGAGATGTACTGTATCAATATGCTGTAGAGGTATGTTTAACATGTAAGATATCTAGTCTAGTAATAGATAAGAACAGTAGAGGTATGATTATACCATGGATAGTTGTAAGAGATGTACTGTATCAATATGCTGTAGAGGTATGTTTAACATGTAAGATATCTAGTCTAGTAATAGATAAGAACAGTAGAGGTATGATTATACCATGGATAGTTGTAAGAGATGTACTGTATCAATATGCTGTAGAGGTATGTTTAACATGTAAGATATCTAGTCTAGTAATAGATAAGAACAGTAGAGGTATGATTATACCATGGATAGTTGTAAGAGATGTACTGTATGAATATGCTGTAGAGGTATGTTTAACATGTAAGATATCTAGTCTAGTAATAGATAAGAACAGTAGAGGTATGATTATACCATGGATAGTTGTAAGAGATGTACTGTATCAATATGCTGTAGAGGTATGTTTAACATGTAAGATATCTAGTCTAGTAATAGATAAGAACAGTAGAGGTATGATTATACCATGGATAGTTGTAAGAGATGTACTGTATCAATATGCTGCAGAGGTATGTTTAACATGTAAGATATCTAGTCTAGTAATATATAAGAACAGTAGAGGTATGATTATACCATGGATAGTTGTAAGAGATGTACTGTATCAATATGCTGTAGAGGTATGTTTAACATGTAAGATAGCTAGTCTAGTAATAGATAAGAACAGTAGAGGTATGATTATACCATGGATAGTTGTAAGGGATGTACTGTATCAATATGCTGTAGAGGTATGTTTAACATGTAAGATATCTAGTCTAGTAATGAGTAAGAACAGTAGAGGTATGATTATACCATGGATAGTTGTAAGGGATGTACTGTATCAGTATGCTGTAGAGGTATGTTTAACATGTAAGATATCTAGTCTAGTAATGAGTAAGAACAGTAGAGGTATGATTATACCATGGATAGTTGTAAGAGATGTACTGTATCAATATGCTGTAGAGGTATGTTTAACATGTAAGATATCTAGTCTAGTAATAGATAAGAACAGTAGAGGTATGATTATACCATGGATAGTTGTAAGAGATGTACTGTATCAATATGCTGTAGAGGTATGTGAAACATGTAAGATATCTAGTCTAGTAATAGATAAGAACAGTAGAGGTATGATTATACCATGGATAGTTGTAAGAGATGTACTGTATCAGTATGCTGTAGAGGTATGTTTAACATGTAAGATATCTAATCTAGTAATGAGTAAGAACAGTAGAGGTATGATTATACCATGGATAGTTGTAAGAGATGTACTGTATCAATATGCTGTAGAGGTATGTTTAACATGTAAGATAGCTAGTCTAGTAATAGATAAGAACAGTAGAGGTATGATTATACCATGGATAGTTGTAAGAGATGTACTGTATCAATATGCTGTAGAGGTATGTTTAACATGTAAGATATCTAGTCTAGTAATAGATAAGAACAGTAGAGGTATGATTATACCATGGATAGTTGTAAGAGATGTACTGTATCAATATGCTGTAGAGGTATGTTTAACATGTAAGATATCTAGTCTAGTAATGAGTAAGAACAGTAGAGGTATGATTATACCATGGATAGTTGTAAGAGATGTACTGTATCAATATGCTGTAGAGGTATGTTTAACATGTAAGATATCTAGTCTAGTAATAGATAAGAACAGTAGAGGTATGATTATACCATGGATAGTTGTAAGAGATGTACTGTATCAATATGCTACAGAGGTATGTTTAACATGTAAGATATCTAGTCTAGTAATAGATAAGAACAGTAGAGGTATGATTATACCATGGATAGTTGTAAGAGATGTACTGTATCAATATGCTGTAGAGGTATGTTTAACATGTAAGATATCTAATCTAGTAATGAGTAAGAATAGTAGAGGTATGATTATACCATGGATAGTTGTAAGAGATGTACTGTATCAATATGCTGTAGAGGTATGTTTAACATGTAAGATATCTAGTCTAGTAATGAGTAAGAACAGTAGAGGTATGATTATACCATGGATAGTTGTAAGAGATGTACTGTATCAATATGCTGTAGAGGTATGTTTAACATGTAAGATATCTAGTCTAGTAATAGATAAGAACAGTAGAGGTATGATTATACCATGGATAGTTGTAAGAGATGTACTGTATCAATATGCTGCAGAGGTATGTTTAACATGTAAGATATCTAGTCTAGTAATAGATAAGAACAGTAGAGGTATGATTATACCATGGATAGTTGTAAGAGATGTACTGTATCAATATGCTGTAGAGGTATGTTTAACATGTAAGATAGCTAGTCTAGTAATAGATAAGAACAGTAGAGGTATGATTATACCATGGATAGTTGTAAGAGATGTACTGTATCAATATGCTGTAGAGGTATGTTTAACATGTAAGATAGCTAGTCTAGTAATAGATAAGAACAGTAGAGGTATGATTATACCATGGATAGTTGTAAGAGATGTACTGTATCAATATGCTGCAGAGGTATGTTTAACATGTAAGATATCTAGTCTAGTAATAGATAAGAACAGTAGAGGTATGATTATACCATGGATAGTTGTAAGAGATGTACTGTATCAATATGCTGTAGAGGTATGTTTAACATGTAAGATATCTAGTCTAGTAATAGATAAGAACAGTAGAGGTATGATTATACCATGGATAGTTGTAAGGGATGTACTGTATCAATATGCTGTAGAGGTATGTTTAACATGTAAGATATCTAGTCTAGTAATAGATAAGAACAGTAGAGGTATGATTATACCATGGATAGTTGTAAGAGATGTACTGTATCAATATGCTGTAGAGGTATGTTTAACATGTAAGATAGCTCGTCTAGTAATAGATAAGAACAGTAGAGGTATGATTATACCATGGATAGTTGTAAGAGATGTACTGTATCAATATGCTGCAGAGGTATGTTTAACATGTAAGATAGCTAGTCTAGTAATAGATAAGAACAGTAGAGGTATGATTATACCATGGATAGTTGTAAGAGATGTACTGTATCAATATGCTGCAGAGGTATGTTTAACATGTAAGATAGCTAGTCTAGTAATAGATAAGAACAGTAGAGGTATGATTATACCATGGATAGTTGTAAGAGATGTACTGTATCAATATGCTGTAGAGGTATGTTTAACATGTAAGATATCTAATCTAGTAATAGATAAGAACAGTAGAGGTATGATTATACCATGGATAGTTGTAAGAGATGTACTGTATCAATATGCTGTAGAGGTATGTTTAACATGTAAGATAGCTAGTCTAGTAATGAGTAAGAACAGTAGAGGTATGATTTTACCATGGATAGTTGTAAGAGATGTACTGTATCAATATGCTGTAGAGGTATGTTTAACATGTAAGATATCTAGTCTAGTAATAGATAAGAACAGTAGAGGTATGATTATACCATGGATAGTTGTAAGAGATGTACTGTATCAATATGCTGTAGAGGTATGTTTAACATGTAAGATATCTAGTCTAGTAATAGATAAGAACAGTAGAGGTATGATTATACCATGGATAGTTGTAAGAGATGTACTGTATCAATATGCTGTAGAGGTATGTTTAACATGTAAGATAGCTAGTCTAGTAATAGATAAGAACAGTAGAGGTATGATTATACCATGAATAGTTGTAAGAGATGTACTGTATCAATATGCTGCAGAGGTATGTTTAACATGTAAGATATCTAGTCTAGTAATAGATAAGAACAGTAGAGGTATGATTATTCCATGGATAGTTGTAAGAGATGTACTGTATCAATATGCTGTAGAGGTATGTTTAACATGTAAGATAGCTAGTCTAGTAATAGATAAGAACAGTAGAGGTATGATTATACCATGGATAGTTGTAAGAGATGTACTGTATCAGTATGCTGTAGAGGTATGTTTAACATGTAAGATATCTAGTCTAGTAATAGATAAGAACAGTAGAGGTATGATTATACCATGGATAGTTGTAAGAGATGTACTGTATCAATATGCTGTAGAGGTATGTTTAACATGTAAGATAGCTAGTCTAGTAATAGATAAGAACAGTAGAGGTATGATTATACCATGAATAGTTGTAAGAGATGTACTGTATCAATATGCTGTAGAGGTATGTTTAACATGTAAGATAGCTAGTCTAGTAATAGATAAGAACAGTAGAGGTATGATTATACCATGGATAGTTGTAAGAGATGTACTGTATCAATATGCTGTAGAGGTATGTTTAACATGTAAGATAGCTAGTCTAGTAATAGATAAGAACAGTAGAGGTATGATTATACCATGAATAGTTGTAAGAGATGTACTGTATCAATATGCTGTAGAGGTATGTTTAACATGTAAGATATCTAGTCTAGTAATAGATAAGAACAGTAGAGGTATGATTATACCATGGATAGTTGTAAGAGATGTACTGTATCAATATGCTGTAGAGGTATGTTTAACATGTAAGATATCTAGTCTAGTAATAGATAAGAACAGTAGAGGTATGATTATACCATGAATAGTTGTAAGAGATGTACTGTATCAATATGCTGCAGAGGTATGTTTAACATGTAAGATATCTAGTCTAGTAATAGATAAGAACAGTAGAGGTATGATTATACCATGGAAAGTTGTAAGAGATGTACTGTATCAATATGCTGTAGAGGTATGTTTATCATGTAAGATATCTAGTCTAGTAATGGATAAGAACAGTAGAGGTATGATTATACCATGGATAGTTGTAAGAGATGTACTGTATCAATATGCTGCAGAGGTATGTTTAACATGTAAGATATCTAGTCTAGTAATGAGTAAGAACAGTAGAGGTATGATTATACCATGGATAGTTGTAAGGGATGTACTGTATCAATATGCTGTAGAGGTATGTTTAACATGTAAGATATCTAGTCTAGTAATAGATAAGAACAGTAGAGGTATGATTATACCATGGATAGTTGTAAGAGATGTACTGTATCAATATGCTGTAGAGGTATGTTTAATATGTAAGATAGCTAGTCTAGTAATAGATAAGAACAGTAGAGGTATGATTATACCATGGATAGTTGTAAGAGATGTACTGTATCAGTATGCTGTAGAGGTATGTTTAACATGTAAGATAGCTAGTCTAGTAATAGATAAGAACAGTAGAGGTATGATTATACCATGGATAGTTGTAAGAGATGTACTGTATCAATATGCTGTAGAGGTATGTTTAACATGTAAGATATCTAGTCTAGTAATAGATAAGAACAGTAGAGGTATGATTATACCATGGATAGTTGTAAGAGATGTACTGTATCAATATGCTGTAGAGGTATGTTTAACATGTAAGATATCTAGTCTAGTAATAGATAAGAACAGTAGAGGTATGATTATACCATGGATAGTTGTAAGAGATGTACTGTATCAATATGCTGTAGAGGTATGTTTAACATGTAAGATAGCTAGTCTAGTAATGAGTAAGAACAGTAGAGGTATGATTATACCATGGATTGTTGTAAGAGATGTACTGTATCAATATGCTGTAGAGGTATGTTTAACATGTAAGATATCTAGTCTAGTAATGAGTAAGAACAGTAGAGGTATGATTATACCATGGATAGTTGTAAGAGATGTACTGTATCAATATGCTGTAGAGGTATGTTTAACATGTAAGATATCTAGTCTAGTAATAGATAAGAACAGTAGAGGTATGATTATACCATGGATAGTTGTAAGAGATATACTGTATCAGTATGCTGTAGAGGTATGTTTAACATGTAAGATAGCTAGTCTAGTAATAGATAAGAACAGTAGAGGTATGATTATACCATGGATAGTTGTAAGAGATGTACTGTATCAATATGCTGTAGAGGTATGTTTAACATGTAAGATAGCTAGTCTAGTAATGAGTAAGAACAGTAGAGGTATGATTATACCATGGATAGTTGTAAGAGATGTACTGTATCAATATGCTGTAGAGGTATGTTTAACATGTAAGATAGCTAGTCTAGTAATAGATAAGAACAGTAGAGGTATGATTATACCATGAATAGTTGTAAGAGATGTACTGTATCAATATGCTGTAGAGGTATGTTTAACATGTAAGATATCTAGTCTAGTAATAGATAAGAACAGTAGAGGTATGATTATACCATGAATAGTTGTAAGAGATGTACTGTATCAGTATGCTGTAGAGGTATGTTTAACATGTAAGATATCTAGTCTAGTAATAGATAAGAACAGTAGAGGTATGATTATACCATGGATAGTTGTAAGAGATGTACTGTATCAATATGCTGTAGAGGTATGTTTAACATGTAAGATATCTAGTCTAGTAATAGATAAGAACAGTAGAGGTATGATTATACCATGGATAGTTGTAAGAGATGTACTGTATCAATATGCTATAGAGGTATGTTTAACATGTAAGATATCTAGTCTAGTAATAGATAAGAACAGTAGAGGTATGATTATACCATGGATAGTTGTAAGAGATGTACTGTATCAATATGCTGCAGAGGTATGTTTAACATGTAAGATATCTAGTCTAGTAATAGATAAGAACAGTAGAGGTATGATTATACCATGAATAGTTGTAAGAGATGTACTGTATCAATATGCTGTAGAGGTATGTTTAACATGTAAGATATCTAGTCTAGTAATAGATAAGAACAGTAGAGGTATGATTATACCATGGATAGTTGTAAGAGATGTACTGTATCAATATGCTGTAGAGGTATGTTTAACATGTAAGATATCTAGTCTAGTAATAGATAAGAACAGTAGAGGTATGATTATACCATGGATAGTTGTAAGAGATGTACTGTATCAATATGCTGTAGAGGTATGTTTAACATGTAAGATATCTAGTCTAGTAATAGATAAGAACAGTAGAGGTATGATTATACCATGAATAGTTGTAAGAGATGTACTGTATCAATATGCTGCAGAGGTATGTTTAACATGTAAGATAGCTAGTCTAGTAATAGATAAGAACAGTAGAGGTATGATTATACCATGAATAGTTGTAAGAGATGTACTGTATCAATATGCTGTAGAGGTATGTTTAATATGTAAGATAGCTAGTCTAGTAATAGATAAGAACAGTAGAGGTATGATTATACCATGGATAGTTGTAAGAGATGTACTGTATCAATATGCTGCAGAGGTATGTTTAACATGTAAGATATCTAGTCTAGTAATAGATAAGAACAGTAGAGGTATGATTATACCATGGATAGTTGTAAGAGATGTACTGTATCAGTATGCTGTAGAGGTATGTTTAACATGTAAGATATCTAGTCTAGTAATAGATAAGAACAGTAGAGGTATGATTATACCATGGATAGTTGTAAGAGATGTACTGTATCAATATGCTGTAGAGGTATGTTTAACATGTAAGATATCTAGTCTAGTAATGAGTAAGAACAGTAGAGGTATGATTATACCATGGATAGTTGTAAGAGATGTACTGTATCAATATGCTGTAGAGGTATGTTTAACATGTAAGATATCTAGTCTAGTAATAGATAAGAACAGTAGAGGTATGATTATACCATGGATAGTTGTAAGGGATGTACTGTATCAATATGCTGTAGAGGTATGTTTAACATGTAAGATATCTAGTCTAGTAATAGATAAGAACAGTAGAGGTATGATTATACCATGGATAGTTGTAAGAGATGTACTGTATCAATATGCTGTAGAGGTATGTTTAACATGTAAGATAGCTAGTCTAGTAATAGATAAGAACAGTAGAGGTATGATTATACCATGAATAGTTGTAAGAGATGTACTGTATCAATATGCTGTAGAGGTATGTTTAACATGTAAGATATCTAGTCTAGTAATAGATAAGAACAGTAGAGGTATGATTATACCATGGATAGTTGTAAGAGATGTACTGTATCAATATGCTGTAGAGGTATGTTTAACATGTAAGATATCTAGTCTAGTAATAGATAAGAACAGTAGAGGTATGATTATACCATGAATAGTTGTAAGAGATGTACTGTATCAGTATGCTGTAGAGGTATGTTTAACATGTAAGATATCTAGTCTAGTAATAGATAAGAACAGTAGAGGTATGATTATACCATGGATAGTTGTAAGAGATGTACTGTATCAATATGCTGTAGAGGTATGTTTAACATGTAAGATATCTAGTCTAGTAATAGATAAGAACAGTAGAGGTATGATTATACCATGGATAGTTGTAAGAGATGTACTGTATCAATATGCTGTAGAGGTATGTTTAACATGTAAGATATCTAGTCTAGTAATAGATAAGAACAGTAGAGGTATGATTATACCATGGATAGTTGTAAGAGATGTACTGTATCAGTATGCTGTAGAGGTATGCTTAACATGTAAGATATCTAGTCTAGTAATAGATAAGAACAGTAGAGGTATGATTATACCATGGATAGTTGTAAGAGATGTACTGTATCAATATGCTATAGAGGTATGTTTAACATGTAAGATATCTAGTCTAGTAATAGATAAGAACAGTAGAGGTATGATTATACCATGGATAGTTGTAAGAGATGTACTGTATCAATATGCTGCAGAGGTATGTTTAACATGTAAGATATCTAGTCTAGTAATAGATAAGAACAGTAGAGGTATGATTATACCATGAATAGTTGTAAGAGATGTACTGTATCAATATGCTGTAGAGGTATGTTTAACATGTAAGATATCTAGTCTAGTAATAGATAAGAACAGTAGAGGTATGATTATACCATGGATAGTTGTAAGAGATGTACTGTATCAATATGCTGTAGAGGTATGTTTAACATGTAAGATATCTAGTCTAGTAATAGATAAGAACAGTAGAGGTATGATTATACCATGGATAGTTGTAAGAGATGTACTGTATCAATATGCTGTAGAGGTATGTTTAACATGTAAGATATCTAGTCTAGTAATAGATAAGAACAGTAGAGGTATGATTATACCATGAATAGTTGTAAGAGATGTACTGTATCAATATGCTGCAGAGGTATGTTTAACATGTAAGATAGCTAGTCTAGTAATAGATAAGAACAGTAGAGGTATGATTATACCATGAATAGTTGTAAGAGATGTACTGTATCAATATGCTGTAGAGGTATGTTTAATATGTAAGATAGCTAGTCTAGTAATAGATAAGAACAGTAGAGGTATGATTATACCATGGATAGTTGTAAGAGATGTACTGTATCAATATGCTGCAGAGGTATGTTTAACATGTAAGATATCTAGTCTAGTAATAGATAAGAACAGTAGAGGTATGATTATACCATGGATAGTTGTAAGAGATGTACTGTATCAGTATGCTGTAGAGGTATGTTTAACATGTAAGATATCTAGTCTAGTAATAGATAAGAACAGTAGAGGTATGATTATACCATGGATAGTTGTAAGAGATGTACTGTATCAATATGCTGTAGAGGTATGTTTAACATGTAAGATATCTAGTCTAGTAATGAGTAAGAACAGTAGAGGTATGATTATACCATGGATAGTTGTAAGAGATGTACTGTATCAATATGCTGTAGAGGTATGTTTAACATGTAAGATATCTAGTCTAGTAATAGATAAGAACAGTAGAGGTATGATTATACCATGGATAGTTGTAAGGGATGTACTGTATCAATATGCTGTAGAGGTATGTTTAACATGTAAGATATCTAGTCTAGTAATAGATAAGAACAGTAGAGGTATGATTATACCATGGATAGTTGTAAGGGATGTACTGTATCAATATGCTGTAGAGGTATGTTTAACATGTAAGATATCTAGTCTAGTAATAGATAAGAACAGTAGAGGTATGATTATACCATGAATAGTTGTAAGGGATGTACTGTATCAATATGCTGTAGAGGTATGTTTAACATGTAAGATATCTAGTCTAGTAATAGATAAGAACAGTAGAGGTATGATTATACCATGGATAGTTGTAAGAGATGTACTGTATCAGTATGCTGTAGAGGTATGTTTAACATGTAAGATATCTAGTCTAGTAATGAGTAAGAACAGTAGAGGTATGATTATACCATGAATAGTTGTAAGGGATGTACTGTATCAATATGCTGTAGAGGTATGTTTAACATGTAAGATATCTAGTCTAGTAATAGATAAGAACAGTAGAGGTATGATTATACCATGGATAGTTGTAAGAGATGTACTGTATCAGTATGCTGTAGAGGTATGTTTAACATGTAAGATATCTAGTCTAGTAATAGATAAGAACAGTAGAGGTATGATTATACCATGAATAGTTGTAAGGGATGTACTGTATCTATATGCTGTAGAGGTATGTTTAACATGTAAGATAGCTAGTCTAGTAATAGATAAGAACAGTAGAGGTATGATTATACCATGGATAGTTGTAAGAGATGTACTGTATCAGTATGCTGTAGAGGTATGTTTAACATGTAAGATAGCTAGTCTAGTAATAGATAAGAACAGTAGAGGTATGATTATACCATGGATAGTTGTAAGAGATGTACTGTATCAATATGCTGTAGAGGTATGTTTAACATGTAAGATATCTAGTCTAGTAATAGATAAGAACAGTAGAGGTATGATTATACCATGGATAGTTGTAAGAGATGTACTGTATCAATATGCTGTAGAGGTATGTTTAACATGTAAGATATCTAGTCTAGTAATAGATAAGAACAGTAGAGGTATGATTATACCATGGATAGTTGTAAGAGATGTACTGTATCAATATGCTGTAGAGGTATGTTTAACATGTAAGATATCTAGTCTAGTAATGAGTAAGAACAGTAGAGGTATGATTATACCATGAATAGTTGTAAGGGATGTACTGTATCAATATGCTGTAGAGGTATGTTTAACATGTAAGATATCTAGTCTAGTAATGAGTAAGAACAGTAGAGGTATGATTATACCATGGATAGTTGTAAGAGATGTACTGTATCAATATGCTGTAGAGGTATGTTTAACATGTAAGATATCTAGTCTAGTAATAGATAAGAACAGTAGAGGTATGATTATACCATGGATAGTTGTAAGAGATGTACTGTATCAATATGCTGTAGAGGTATGTTTAACATGTAAGATATCTAGTCTAGTAATAGATAAGAACAGTAGAGGTATGATTATACCATGGATAGTTGTAAGAGATGTACTGTATCAATATGCTGTAGAGGTATGTTTAACATGTAAGATAGCTAGTCTAGTAATAGATAAGAACAGTAGAGGTATGATTATACCATGGATAGTTGTAAGAGATGTACTGTATCAATATGCTGTAGAGGTATGTTTAACATGTAAGATATCTAGTCTAGTAATAGATAAGAACAGTAGAGGTATGATTATACCATGGATAGTTGTAAGAGATGTACTGTATCAATATGCTGTAGAGGTATGTTTAACATGTAAGATAGCTAGTCTAGTAATAGATAAGAACAGTAGAGGTATGATTATACCATGGATAGTTGTAAGAGATGTACTGTATCAATATGCTGTAGAGGTATGTTTAACATGTAAGATATCTAGTCTAGTAATAGATAAGAACAGTAGAGGTATGATTATACCATGGATAGTTGTAAGAGATGTACTGTATCAATATGTTGTAGAGGTATGTTTAACATGTAAGATATCTAGTCTAGTAATAGATAAGAACAGTAGAGGTATGATTATACCATGGATAGTTGTAAGAGATGTACTGTATCAATATGCTGTAGAGGTATGTTTAACATGTAAGATATCTAGTCTAGTAATAGATAAGAACAGTAGAGGTATGATTATACCATGGATAGTTGTAAGAGATGTACTGTATCAATATGCTGCAGAGGTATGTTTAACATGTAAGATATCTAGTCTAGTAATAGATAAGAACAGTAGAGGTATGATTATACCATGGATAGTTGTAAGAGATGTACTGTATCAATATGCTGTAGAGGTATGTTTAACATGTAAGATAGCTAATCTAGTAATAGATAAGAACAGTAGAGGTATGATTATACCATGGATAGTTGTAAGAGATGTACTGTATCAATATGCTGTAGAGGTATGTTTAACATGTAAGATATCTAGTCTAGTAATAGATAAGAACAGTAGAGGTATGATTATACCATGGATAGTTGTAAGAGATGTACTGTATCAATATGCTGTAGAGGTATGTTTAACATGTAAGATATCTAGTCTAGTAATAGATAAGAACAGTAGAGGTATGATTATACCATGGATAGTTGTAAGAGATGTACTGTATCAATATGCTGTAGAGGTATGTTTAACATGTAAGATATCTAGTCTAGTAATGAGTAAGAACAGTAGAGGTATGATTATACGATGAATAGTTGTAAGGGATGTACTGTATCAATATGCTGTAGAGGTATGTTTAACATGTAAGATATCTAGTCTAGTAATGAGTAAGAACAGTAGAGGTATGATTATACCATGGATAGTTGTAAGAGATGTACTGTATCAATATGCTGTAGAGGTATGTTTAACATGTAAGATATCTAGTCTAGTAATAGATAAGAACAGTAGAGGTATGATTATACCATGAATAGTTGTAAGGGATGTACTGTATCAATATGCTGTAGAGGTATGTTTAACATGTAAGATATCTAGTCTAGTAATAGATAAGAACAGTAGAGGTATGATTATACCATGGATAGTTGTAAGAGATGTACTGTATCAATATGCTGTAGAGGTATGTTTAACATGTAAGATATCTAGTCTAGTAATAGATAAGAACAGTAGAGGTATGATTATACCATGGATAGTTGTAAGAGATGTACTGTATCAATATGCTGTAGAGGTATGTTTAACATGTAAGATAGCTAGTATAGTAATAGATAAGAACAGTAGAGGTATGATTATACCATGGATAGTTGTAAGAGATGTACTGTATCAATATGCTGTAGAGGTATGTTTAACATGTAAGATATCTAGTCTAGTAATAGATAAGAACAGTAGAGGTATGATTATACCATGGATAGTTGTAAGAGATGTACTGTATCAATATGTTGTAGAGGTATGTTTAACATGTAAGATATCTAGTCTAGTAATAGATAAGAACAGTAGAGGTATGATTATACCATGGATAGTTGTAAGAGATGTACTGTATCAATATGCTGTAGAGGTATGTTTAACATGTAAGATATCTAGTCTAGTAATAGATAAGAACAGTAGAGGTATGATTATACCATGGATAGTTGTAAGAGATGTACTGTATCAATATGCTGTAGAGGTATGTTTAACATGTAAGATATCTAGTCTAGTAATGAGTAAGAACAGTAGAGGTATGATTATACCATGAAAAGTTGTAAGGGATGTACTGTATCAATATGCTGTAGAGGTATGTTTAACATGTAAGATAGCTAGTCTAGTAATAGATAAGAACAGTAGAGGTATGATTATACCATGGATAGTTGTAAGAGATGTACTGTATCAATATGCTGTAGAGGTATGTTTAACATGTAAGATATCTAGTCTAGTAATAGATAAGAACAGTAGAGGTATGATTATACCATGGATAGTTGTAAGAGATGTACTGTATCAATATGCTGTAGAGGTATGTTTAACATGTAAGATATCTAGTCTAGTAATGAGTAAGAACAGTAGAGGTATGATTATACCATGAATAGTTGTAAGAGATGTACTGTATCAATATGCTGTAGAGGTATGTTTAACATGTAAGATAGCTAGTCTAGTAATAGATAAGAACAGTAAAGGTATGATTATACCATGGATAGTTGTAAGAGATGTACTGTATCAGTATGCTGTAGAGGTATGTTTAACATGTAAGATATCTAGTCTAGTAATAGATAAGAACAGTAGAGGTATGATTATACCATGGATAGTTGTAAGAGATGTACTGTATCAATATGCTGTAGAGGTATGTTTAACATGTAAGATATCTAGTCTAGTAATAGATAAGAACAGTAGAGGTATGATTATACCATGGATAGTTGTAAGAGATGTACTGTATCAATATGCTGTAGAGGTATGTTTAACATGTAAGATATCTAGTCTAGTAATAGATAAGAACAGTAGAGGTATGATTATACCATGGATAGTTGTAAGAGATGTACTGTATCAATATGCTGTAGAGGTATGTTTAACATGTAAGATATCTAGTCTAGTAATAGATAAGAACAGTAGAGGTATGATTATACCATGGATAGTTGTAAGAGATGTACTGTATCAATATGCTGTAGAGGTATGTTTAACATGTAAGATATCTAATCTAGTAATGAGTAAGAACAGTAGAGGTATGATTATACCATGAATAGTTGTAAGAGATGTACTGTATCAATATGCTGTAGAGATATGTTTAACATGTAAGATAGCTAGTGTAGTAATAGATAAGAATAGTAGAGGTATGATTATACCATGGATAGTTGTAAGAGATGTACTGTATCAGTATGCTGTAGAGGTATGTTTAACATGTAAGATATCTAGTCTAGTAATAGATAAGAACAGTAGAGGTATGATTATACCATGGATAGTTGTAAGAGATGTACTGTATCAATATGCTGTAGAGGTATGTTTAACATGTAAGATATCTAGTCTAGTAATAGATAAGAACAGTAGAGGTATGATTATACCATGGATAGTTGTAAGAGATGTACTGTATCAATATGCTGTAGAGGTATGTTTAACATGTAAGATATCTAGTCTAGTAATAGATAAGAACAGTAGAGGTATGATTATACCATGGATAGTTGTAAGAGATGTACTGTATCAATATGCTGTAGAGGTATGTTTAACATGTAAGATATCTAGTCTAGTAATGAGTAAGAACAGTAGAGGTATGATTATACCATGGATAGTTGTAAGAGATGTACTGTATCAATATGCTGTAGAGGTATGTTTAACATGTAAGATAGCTAGTCTAGTAATAGATAAGAACAGTAGAGGTATGATTATACCATGGATAGTTGTAAGAGATGTACTGTATCAATATGCTGTAGAGGTATGTTTAACATGTAAGATATCTAGTCTAGTAATAGATAAGAACAGTAGAGGTATGATTATACCATGGATAGTTGTAAGAGATGTACTGTATCAATATGCTGTAGAGGTATGTTTAACATGTAAGATATCTAGTCTAGTAATGAGTAAGAACAGTAGAGGTATGATTATACCATGAATAGTTGTAAGGGATGTACTGTATCAATATGCTGTAGAGGTATGTTTAACATGTAAGATAGCTAGTCTAGTAATAGATAAGAACAGTAGAGGTATGATTATACCATGGATAGTTGTAAGAGATGTACTGTATCAGTATGCTGTAGAGGTATGTTTAACATGTAAGATAGCTAGTCTAGTAATAGATAAGAACAGTAGAGGTATGATTATACCATGGATTGTTGTAAGAGATGTACTGTATCAATATGCTGTAGAGGTATGTTTAACATGTAAGATAGCTAGTCTAGTAATAGATAAGAACAGTAGAGGTATGATTATACCATGGATAGTTGTAAGAGATGTACTGTATCAATATGCTGTAGAGGTATGTTTAACATGTAAGATATCTCGTCTAGTAATAGATAAGAACAGTAGAGGTATGATTATACCATGGATAGTTGTAAGAGATGTACTGTATCAATATGCTGTAGAGGTATGTTTAACATGTAAGATATCTAGTCTAGTAATAGATAAGAACAGTAGAGGTATGATTATACCATGAATAGTTGTAAGAGATGTACTGTATCAATATGCTGTAGAGGTATGTTTAACATGTAAGATATCTAGTCTAGTAATAGATAAGAACAGTAGAGGTATGATTATACCATGGATAGTTGTAAGAGATGTACTGTATCAATATGCTGTAGAGGTATGTTTAACATGTAAGATAGCTAGTCTAGTAATAGATAAGAACAGTAGAGGTATGATTATACCATGGATAGTTGTAAGAGATGTACTGTATCAATATGCTGTAGAGGTATGTTTAACATGTAAGATATCTAGTCTAGTAATAGATAAGAACAGTAGAGGTATGATTATACCATGGATAGTTGTAAGAGATGTACTGTATCAATATGCTGTAGAGGTATGTTTAACATGTAAGATATCTAGTCTAGTAATGAGTAAGAACAGTAGAGGTATGATTATACCATGAATAGTTGTAAGGGATGTACTGTATCAATATGCTGTAGAGGTATGTTTAACATGTAAGATAGCTAGTCTAGTAATAGATAAGAACAGTAGAGGTATGATTATACCATGGATAGTTGTAAGAGATGTACTGTATCAGTATGCTGTAGAGGTATGTTTAACATGTAAGATAGCTAGTCTAGTAATAGATAAGAACAGTAGAGGTATGATTATACCATGGATTGTTGTAAGAGATGTACTGTATCAATATGCTGTAGAGGTATGTTTAACATGTAAGATAGCTAGTCTAGTAATAGATAAGAACAGTAGAGGTATGATTATACCATGGATAGTTGTAAGAGATGTACTGTATCAATATGCTGTAGAGGTATGTTTAACATGTAAGATATCTAGTCTAGTAATAGATAAGAACAGTAGAGGTATGATTATACCATGAATAGTTGTAAGAGATGTACTGTATCAATATGCTGTAGAGGTATGTTTAACATGTAAGATATCTAGTCTAGTAATAGATAAGAACAGTAGAGGTATGATTATACCATGGATAGTTGTAAGAGATGTACTGTATCAATATGCTGTAGAGGTATGTTTAACATGTAAGATAGCTAGTCTAGTAATAGATAAGAACAGTAGAGGTATGATTATACCATGGATAGTTGTAAGAGATGTACTGTATCAATATGCTGTAGAGGTATGTTTAACATGTAAGATATCTAGTCTAGTAATAGATAAGAACAGTAGAGGTATGATTATACCATGGATAGTTGTAAGAGATGTACTGTATCAATATGCTGTAGAGGTATGTTTAACATGTAAGATATCTAGTCTAGTAATAGATAAGAACAGTAGAGGTATGATTATACCATGGATAGTTGTAAGAGATGTACTGTATCAATATGCTGTAGAGGTATGTTTAACATGTAAGATATCTAGTCTAGTAATAGATAAGAACAGTAGAGGTATGATTATACCATGGATAGTTGTAAGAGATGTACTGTATCAATATGCTGTAGAGGTATGTTTAACATGTAAGATATCTAGTCTAGTAATGAGTAAGAACAGTAGAGGTATGATTATACCATGGATAGTTGTAAGAGATGTACTGTATCAATATGCTGTAGAGGTATGTTTAACATGTAAGATATCTAGTCTAGTAATAGATAAGAACAGTAGAGATATGATTATACCATGGATAGTTGTAAGAGATGTACTGTATCAATATGCTGTAGAGGTATGTTTAACATGTAAGATAGATAGTCTAGTAATAGATAAGAACAGTAGAGGTATGATTATACCATGGATAGTTGTAAGAGATGTACTGTATCAATATGCTGTAGAGGTATGTTTAACATGTAAGATATCTAGTCTAGTAATAGATAAGAACAGTAGAGGTATGATTATACCATGGATAGTTGTAAGAGATGTACTGTATCAATATGCTGTAGAGGTATGTTTAACATGTAAGATAGCTAGTCTAGTAATAGATAAGAACAGTAGAGGTATGATTATACCATGAATAGTTGTAAGAGATGTACTGTATCAATATGCTGTAGAGGTATGTTTAACATGTAAGATATCTAGTCTAGTAATAGATAAGAACAGTAGAGGTATGATTATACCATGGATAGTTGTAAGAGATGTACTGTATCAATATGCTGTAGAGGTATGTTTAACATGTAAGATATCTAGTCTAGTAATAGATAAGAACAGTAGAGGTATGATTATACCATGAATAGTTGTAAGAGATGTACTGTATCAGTATGCTGTAGAGGTATGTTTAACATGTAAGATATCTAGTCTAGTAATAGATAAGAACAGTAGAGGTATGATTATACCATGGATAGTTGTAAGAGATGTACTGTATCAATATGCTGTAGAGGTATGTTTAACATGTAAGATATCTAGTCTAGTAATAGATAAGAACAGTAGAGGTATGATTATACCATGGATAGTTGTAAGAGATGTACTGTATCAATATGCTGTAGAGGTATGTTTAACATGTAAGATATCTAGTCTAGTAATAGATAAGAACAGTAGAGGTATGATTATACCATGAATAGTTGTAAGGGATGTACTGTATCAATATGCTGCAGAGGTATGTTTAACATGTAAGATATCTAGTCTAGTAATAGATAAGAACAGTAGAGGTATGATTATACCATGGATAGTTGTAAGAGATGTACTGTATCAATATGCTGTAGAGGTATGTTTAACATGTAAGATATCTAGTCTAGTAATAGATAAGAACAGTAGAGGTATGATTATACCATGGATAGTTGTAAGAGATGTACTGTATCAATATGCTGTAGAGGTATGTTTAACATGTAAGATATCTAGTCTAGTAATAGATAAGAACAGTAGAGGTATGATTATACCATGGATAGTTGTAAGAGATGTACTGTATCAATATGCTGTAGAGGTATGTTTAACATGTAAGATATCTAGTCTAGTAATAGATAAGAACAGTAGAGGTATGATTATACCATGGATAGTTGTAAGAGATGTACTGTATCAATATGCTGCAGAGGTATGTTTAACATGTAAGATATCTAGTCTAGTAATAGATAAGAACAGTAGAGGTATGATTATACCATGGATAGTTGTAAGAGATGTACTGTATCAATATGCTGTAGAGGTATGTTTAACATGTAAGATAGCTAGTCTAGTAATAGATAAGAACAGTAGAGGTATGATTATACCATGGATAGTTGTAAGGGATGTACTGTATCAATATGCTGTAGAGGTATGTTTAACATGTAAGATATCTAGTCTAGTAATGAGTAAGAACAGTAGAGGTATGATTATACCATGGATAGTTGTAAGGGATGTACTGTATCAGTATGCTGTAGAGGTATGTTTAACATGTAAGATATCTAGTCTAGTAATGAGTAAGAACAGTAGAGGTATGATTATACCATGGATAGTTGTAAGAGATGTACTGTATCAATATGCTGTAGAGGTATGTTTAACATGTAAGATATCTAGTCTAGTAATAGATAAGAACAGTAGAGGTATGATTATACCATGGATAGTTGTAAGAGATGTACTGTATCAATATGCTGTAGAGGTATGTTTAACATGTAAGATAGCTAGTCTAGTAATAGATAAGAACAGTAGAGGTATGATTATACCATGGATAGTTGTAAGGGATGTACTGTATCAATATGCTGTAGAGATATGTTTAACATGTAAGATATCTAGTCTAGTAATGAGTAAGAACAGTAGAGGTATGATTATACCATGGATAGTTGTAAGGGATGTACTGTATCAGTATGCTGTAGAGGTATGTTTAACATGTAAGATATCTAGTCTAGTAATGAGTAAGAACAGTAGAGGTATGATTATACCATGGATAGTTGTAAGAGATGTACTGTATCAGTATGCTGTAGAGGTATGTTTAACATGTAAGATATCTAGTCTAGTAATAGATAAGAACAGTAGAGGTATGATTATACCATGGATAGTTGTAAGAGATGTACTGTATCAATATGCTGTAGAGGTATGTTTAACATGTAAGATATCTAGTCTAGTAATAGATAAGAACAGTAGAGGTATGATTATACCATGGATAGTTGTAAGAGATGTACTGTATCAGTATGCTGTAGAGGTATGTTTAACATGTAAGATATCTAGTCTAGTAATAGATAAGAACAGTAGAGGTATGATTATACCATGAATAGTTGTAAGGGATGTACTGTATCAATATGCTGTAGAGGTATGTTTAACATGTAAGATATCTAGTCTAGTAATGAGTAAGAACAGTAGAGGTATGATTATACCATGGATAGTTGTAAGAGATGTACTGTATCAATATGCTGTAGAGGTATGTTTAACATGTAAGATATCTAGTCTAGTAATAGATAAGAACAGTAGAGGTATGATTATACCATGGATAGTTGTAAGAGATGTACTGTATCAATATGCTGTAGAGGTATGTTTAACATGTAAGATATCTAGTCTAGTAATAGATAAGAACAGTAGAGGTATGATTATACCATGGATAGTTGTAAGAGATGTACTGTATCAATATGTTGTAGAGGTATGTTTAACATGTAAGATATCTAGTCTAGTAATAGATAAGAACAGTAGAGGTATGATTATACCATGGATAGTTGTAAGAGATGTACTGTATCAATATGCTGCAGAGGTATGTTTAACATGTAAGATATCTAGTCTAGTAATAGATAAGAACAGTAGAGGTATGATTATACCATGGATAGTTGTAAGAGATGTACTGTATCAATATGCTGTAGAGGTATGTTTAACATGTAAGATATCTAGTCTAGTAATGAGTAAGAACAGTAGAGGTATGATTATACCATGAATAGTTGTAAGGGATGTACTGTATCAATATGCTGTAGAGGTATGTTTAACATGTAAGATAGCTAGTCTAGTAATAGATAAGAACAGTAGAGGTATGATTATACCATGGATAGTTGTAAGAGATGTACTGTATCAGTATGCTGTAGAGGTATGTTTAACATGTAAGATAGCTAGTCTAGTAATAGATAAGAACAGTAGAGGTATGATTATACCATGGATTGTTGTAAGAGATGTACTGTATCAATATGCTGTAGAGGTATGTTTAACATGTAAGATAGCTAGTCTAGTAATAGATAAGAACAGTAGAGGTATGATTATACCATGGATAGTTGTAAGAGATGTACTGTATCAATATGCTGTAGAGGTATGTTTAACATGTAAGATATCTCGTCTAGTAATAGATAAGAATAGTAGAGGTATGATTATACCATGGATAGTTGTAAGAGATGTACTGTATCAATATGCTGTAGAGGTATGTTTAACATGTAAGATATCTAGTCTAGTAATAGATAAGAACAGTAGAGGTATGATTATACCATGAATAGTTGTAAGAGATGTACTGTATCAATATGCTGTAGAGGTATGTTTAACATGTAAGATATCTAGTCTAGTAATAGATAAGAACAGTAGAGGTATGATTATACCATGGATAGTTGTAAGAGATGTACTGTATCAATATGCTGTAGAGGTATGTTTAACATGTAAGATAGCTAGTCTAGTAATAGATAAGAACAGTAGAGGTATGATTATACCATGGATAGTTGTAAGAGATGTACTGTATCAATATGCTGTAGAGGTATGTTTAACATGTAAGATATCTAGTCTAGTAATAGATAAGAACAGTAGAGGTATGATTATACCATGGATAGTTGTAAGAGATGTACTGTATCAATATGCTGTAGAGGTATGTTTAACATGTAAGATATCTAGTCTAGTAATAGATAAGAACAGTAGAGGTATGATTATACCATGGATAGTTGTAAGAGATGTACTGTATCAATATGCTGTAGAGGTATGTTTAACATGTAAGATATCTAGTCTAGTAATAGATAAGAACAGTAGAGGTATGATTATACCATGGATAGTTGTAAGAGATGTACTGTATCAATATGCTGTAGAGGTATGTTTAACATGTAAGATATCTAGTCTAGTAATGAGTAAGAACAGTAGAGGTATGATTATACCATGAATAGTTGTAAGAGATGTACTGTATCAGTATGCTGTAGAGGTATGTTTAACATGTAAGATATCTAGTCTAGTAATAGATAAGAACAGTAGAGGTATGATTATACCATGGATAGTTGTAAGAGATGTACTGTATCAGTATGCTGTAGAGGTATGTTTAACATGTAAGATATCTAGTCTAGTAATAGATAAGAACAGTAGAGGTATGATTATACCATGGATAGTTGTAAGAGATGTACTGTATCAATATGCTGTAGAGGTATGTTTAACATGTAAGATATCTAGTCTAGTAATAGATAAGAACAGTAGAGGTATGATTATACCATGGATAGTTGTAAGAGATGTACTGTATCAGTATGCTGTAGAGGTATGTTTAACATGTAAGATATCTAGTCTAGTAATAGATAAGAACAGTAGAGGTATGATTATACCATGGATAGTTGTAAGAGATGTACTGTATCAATATGCTGTAGAGGTATGTTTAACATGTAAGATAGATAGTCTAGTAATAGATAAGAACAGTAGAGGTATGATTATACCATGGATAGTTGTAAGAGATGTACTGTATCAATATGCTGTAGAGGTATGTTTAACATGTAAGATATCTAGTCTAGTAATAGATAAGAACAGTAGAGGTATGATTATACCATGGATAGTTGTAAGAGATGTACTGTATCAATATGCTGCAGAGGTATGTTTAACATGTAAGATAGCTAGTCTAGTAATAGATAAGAACAGTAGAGGTATGATTATACCATGAATAGTTGTAAGAGATGTACTGTATCAATATGCTGTAGAGGTATGTTTAACATGTAAGATATCTAGTCTAGTAATAGATAAGAACAGTAGAGGTATGATTATACCATGGATAGTTGTAAGAGATGTACTGTATCAATATGCTGTAGAGGTATGTTTAACATGTAAGATATCTAGTCTAGTAATAGATAAGAACAGTAGAGGTATGATTATACCATGAATAGTTGTAAGAGATGTACTGTATCAGTATGCTGTAGAGGTATGTTTAACATGTAAGATATCTAGTCTAGTAATAGATAAGAACAATAGAGGTATGATTATACCATGGATAGTTGTAAGAGATGTACTGTATCAATATGCTGTAGAGGTATGTTTAACATGTAAGATATCTAGTCTAGTAATAGATAAGAACAGTAGAGGTATGATTATACCATGGATAGTTGTAAGAGATGTACTGTATCAATATGCTGTAGAGGTATGTTTAACATGTAAGATATCTAGTCTAGTAATAGATAAGAACAGTAGAGGTATGATTATACCATGAATAGTTGTAAGGGATGTACTGTATCAATATGCTGCAGAGGTATGTTTAACATGTAAGATATCTAGTCTAGTAATAGATAAGAACAGTAGAGGTATGATTATACCATGGATAGTTGTAAGAGATGTACTGTATCAATATGCTGTAGAGGTATGTTTAAGATGTAAGATATCTAGTCTAGTAATAGATAAGAACAGTAGAGGTATGATTATACCATGGATAGTTGTAAGAGATGTACTGTATCAATATGCTGTAGAGGTATGTTTAACATGTAAGATATCTAGTCTAGTAATAGATAAGAACAGTAGAGGTATGATTATACCATGGATAGTTGTAAGAGATGTACTGTATCAATATGCTGCAGAGGTATGTTTAACATGTAAGATATCTAGTCTAGTAATAGATAAGAACAGTAGAGGTATGATTATACCATGGATAGTTGTAAGAGATGTACTGTATCAATATGCTGTAGAGGTATGTTTAACATGTAAGATAGCTAGTCTAGTAATAGATAAGAACAGTAGAGGTATGATTATACCATGGATAGTTGTAAGGGATGTACTGTATCAATATGCTGTAGAGGTATGTTTAACATGTAAGATATCTAGTCTAGTAATGAGTAAGAACAGTAGAGGTATGATTATACCATGGATAGTTGTAAGGGATGTACTGTATCAGTATGCTGTAGAGGTATGTTTAACATGTAAGATATCTAGTCTAGTAATGAGTAAGAACAGTAGAGGTATGATTATACCATGGATAGTTGTAAGAGATGTACTGTATCAGTATGCTGTAGAGGTATGTTTAACATGTAAGATATCTAGTCTAGTAATAGATAAGAACAGTAGAGGTATGATTATACCATGGATAGTTGTAAGAGATGTACTGTATCAATATGCTGTAGAGGTATGTTTAACATGTAAGATAGCTAGTCTAGTAATAGATAAGAACAGTAGAGGTATGATTATACCATGGATAGTTGTAAGGGATGTACTGTATCAATATGCTGTAGAGGTATGTTTAACATGTAAGATATCTAGTCTAGTAATGAGTAAGAACAGTAGAGGTATGATTATACCATGGATAGTTGTAAGGGATGTACTGTATCAGTATGCTGTAGAGGTATGTTTAACATGTAAGATATCTAGTCTAGTAATGAGTAAGAACAGTAGAGGTATGATTATACCATGGATAGTTGTAAGAGATGTACTGTATCAGTATGCTGTAGAGGTATGTTTAACATGTAAGATATCTAGTCTAGTAATAGATAAGAACAGTAGAGGTATGATTATACCATGGATAGTTGTAAGAGATGTACTGTATCAATATGCTGTAGAGGTATGTTTAACATGTAAGATAGCTAGTCTAGTAATAGATAAGAACAGTAGAGGTATGATTATACCATGGATAGTTGTAAGAGATGTACTGTATCAATATGCTGTAGAGGTATGTTTAACATGTAAGATATCTAGTCTAGTAATAGATAAGAACAGTAGAGGTATGATTATACCATGGATAGTTGTAAGAGATGTACTGTATCAGTATGCTGTAGAGGTATGTTTAACATGTAAGATATCTAGTCTAGTAATAGATAAGAACAGTAGAGGTATGATTATACCATGAATAGTTGTAAGGGATGTACTGTATCAATATGCTGTAGAGGTATGTTTAACATGTAAGATATCTAGTCTAGTAATGAGTAAGAACAGTAGAGGTATGATTATACCATGGATAGTTGTAAGAGATGTACTGTATCAATATGCTGTAGAGGTATGTTTAACATGTAAGATATCTAGTCTAGTAATAGATAAGAACAGTAGAGGTATGATTATACCATGGATAATTGTAAGAGATGTACTGTATCAATATGCTGTAGAGGTATGTTTAACATGTAAGATATCTAGTCTAGTAATAGATAAGAACAGTAGAGGTATGATTATACCATGGATAGTTGTAAGAGATGTACTGTATCAATATGTTGTAGAGGTATGTTTAACATGTAAGATATCTAGTCTAGTAATAGATAAGAACAGTAGAGGTATGATTATACCATGGATAGTTGTAAGAGATGTACTGTATCAATATGCTGCAGAGGTATGTTTAACATGTAAGATATCTAGTCTAGTAATAGATAAGAACAGTAGAGGTATGATTATACCATGGATAGTTGTAAGAGATGTACTGTATCAATATGCTGTAGAGGTATGTTTAACATGTAAGATATCTAGTCTAGTAATAGATAAGAACAGTAGAGGTATGATTATACCATGGATAGTTGTAAGAGATGTACTGTATCAATATGCTGCAGAGGTATGTTTAACATGTAAGATATCTAGTCTAGTAATAGATAAGAACAGTAGAGGTATGATTATACCATGGATAGTTGTAAGAGATGTACTGTATCAATATGCTGTAGAGGTATGTTTAACATGTAAGATAGCTAGTCTAGTAATAGATAAGAACAGTAGAGGTATGATTATACCATGGATAGTTGTAAGAGATGTACTGTATCAATATGCTGCAGAGGTATGTTTAACATGTAAGATATCTAGTCTAGTAATAGATAAGAACAGTAGAGGTATGATTATACCATGGATAGTTGTAAGAGATGTACTGTATCAGTATGCTGTAGAGGTATGTTTAACATGTAAGATATCTAGTCTAGTAATAGATAAGAACAGTAGAGGTATGATTATACCATGGATAGTTGTAAGAGATGTACTGTATCAATATGCTGTAGAGGTATGTTTAACATGTAAGATATCTAGTCTAGTAATAGATAAGAACAGTAGAGGTATGATTATACCATGGATAGTTGTAAGAGATGTACTGTATCAATATGCTGTAGAGGTATGTTTAACATGTAAGATATCTAGTCTAGTAATAGATAAGAACAGTAGAGGTATGATTATACCATGGATAGTTGTAAGAGATGTACTGTATCAATATGCTGTAGAGGTATGTTTAACATGTAAGATATCTAGTCTAGTAATAGATAAGAACAGTAGAGGTATGATTATACCATGGATAGTTGTAAGAGATGTACTGTATCAGTATGCTGTAGAGGTATGTTTAACATGTAAGATATCTAGTCTAGTAATAGATAAGAACAGTAGAGGTATGATTATACCATGAATAGTTGTAAGGGATGTACTGTATCAATATGCTGTAGAGGTATGTTTAACATGTAAGATATCTAGTCTAGTAATGAGTAAGAACAGTAGAGGTATGATTATACCATGGATAGTTGTAAGAGATGTACTGTATCAATATGCTGTAGAGGTATGTTTAACATGTAAGATATCTAGTCTAGTAATAGATAAGAACAGTAGAGGTATGATTATACCATGGATAGTTGTAAGAGATGTACTGTATCAATATGCTGTAGAGGTATGTTTAACATGTAAGATATCTAGTCTAGTAATAGATAAGAACAGTAGAGGTATGATTATACCATGGATAGTTGTAAGAGATGTACTGTATCAATATGCTGCAGAGGTATGTTTAACATGTAAGATATCTAGTCTAGTAATAGATAAGAACAGTAGAGGTATGATTATACCATGGATAGTTGTAAGAGATGTACTGTATCAATATGCTGTAGAGGTATGTTTAACATGTAAGATATCTAGTCTAGTAATAGATAAGAACAGTAGAGGTATGATTATACCATGGATAGTTGTAAGAGATGTACTGTATCAATATGCTGTAGAGGTATGTTTAACATGTAAGATATCTAGTCTAGTAATAGATAAGAACAGTAGAGGTATGATTATACCATGGATAGTTGTAAGAGATGTACTGTATCAATATGCTGCAGAGGTATGTTTAACATGTAAGATATCTAGTCTAGTAATAGATAAGAACAGTAGAGGTATGATTATACCATGGATAGTTGTAAGAGATGTACTGTATCAATATGCTGTAGAGGTATGTTTAACATGTAAGATAGCTAGTCTAGTAATAGATAAGAACAGTAGAGGTATGATTATACCATGGATAGTTGTAAGAGATGTACTGTATCAATATGCTGCAGAGGTATGTTTAACATGTAAGATATCTAGTCTAGTAATAGATAAGAACAGTAGAGGTATGATTATACCATGGATAGTTGTAAGAGATGTACTGTATCAATATGCTGTAGAGGTATGTTTAACATGTAAGATATCTAGTCTAGTAATAGATAAGAACAGTAGAGGTATGATTATACCATGGATAGTTGTAAGAGATGTACTGTATCAATATGCTGTAGAGGTATGTTTAACATGTAAGATATCTAGTCTAGTAATAGATAAGAACAGTAGAGGTATGATTATACCATGAATAGTTGTAAGAGATGTACTGTATCAATATGCTGTAGAGGTATGTTTAACATGTAAGATAGCTAGTCTAGTAATAGATAAGAACAGTAGAGGTATGATTATACCATGGATAGTTGTAAGAGATGTACTGTATCAATATGTTGTAGAGGTATGTTTAACATGTAAGATAGCTAGTCTAGTAATAGATAAGAACAGTAGAGGTATGATTATACCATGGATAGTTGTAAGAGATGTACTGTATCAATATGCTGCAAAGGTATGTTTAACATTCTATTATTTTGACTTGTTCTGTCATTTCAATGATCACAATTACTGGATTAAATGTTGTATGTGATATTCTATGAAAGGAAAGTCTTAAACAGTGATGGTCAACAATTTTATCAATATCAACAAAATGAACAATCACCTCTCACCTTAAATCATTGAACATAAAATAAGACCACAACATATGATGTTTGAAATGTGGCAGGCCTACTTGACCAAAAAAAACCAATCCACATGATAGATAAGTAAAAAGGTGAGATAATATACATGTATAATAGAGCACACTGGTTTATTATTAGGGCTGTTCCATTAAAGCATATGAGGTACCCGGGGAAGGCACTTTAATTTTTGGACAACCACCCAAAGAAGCAATTTACTGATTCTGGTGACCACCCACAGAAGCATTTTTCAGTAAAATACAACCACCGATAGAATTTTTTCTCTGAATCAAAAGAATTCTTCAAAATCAAATAAATCTATACTATGAAATTTGTTTAGGTAACTGCAAGAATAAAGGAATTCAGAGTAGCATACGAGACACATTTTGTCAAGGCTGTTGTAGTGTTGACAATCTTGACACCGTGAACAAAATAAACAAGAGCTGGAATTGTTTCAGTGATTGTTTCTTTAATTTCATAACTTCTCCTTACCTATGGTAGTAACACATCTGAAAATGTAGGGCCTAGTTTGCAAGCTCACAGTGCCACCGATTCCACGCTCCACGTTGGAGAGGAACCATACTTCTGTATGTAGAACTGTGCTCCTATGTACAGTGATGAAATCCCTCTGCCATATGAATATCCCATATCCAAAGTCAACATTATATACAGTTTTCGTTGCCCACACACACACACACACAATTTTTGATAAAATTCATAGACGATCTCTTCAATAAAAGTTACACATATATGATAAAAGATAAAAAATGTATGCTTCGACACGATGTCCCCCAACTAAAAGGCGGTAAAAATTATAAGTTATAAGACTTAATTTGCACCTTATATAAGAAACAGCACATCTTTAAAAGTTAAAAGGAACAATGTTTATCACAGTGCTGACACCATTCTCTCTTACTAATTAAAACGTTTCGATTTGTGCCTCATTAAAAGGTAAAAGCAGATGTCATATAACGGTATTTAATTAAACCGTAAAAAGGAAAAACGACCACTCCGCATTTCTTTACACAATAAACATTCATCTGCCATAGTTTTCGAAGGGAAGTAACTCAAATTCTATGTGCATAACTAACACACGGAGCCAAACACTGTTGACCGGAAACGATGACCACATTACGATTCGAGTGCCAAAACATTACAAAAAAATTTAATTATTCTAGAGATTCTTTCAAAAAAATCTTCTTCATATCTTTGTTTGGCGGAAAAAATAAAACACCAAGGCTTTTCCTGACCCAACAACCCATAGAAGCAATTTATGCAGGACAACCACATACCACATAACCACCCATATATTTTTTTTAAACTGCCGTCCCCGGATACATCATGTTTTAATGGAACAGCCCTTATATTTTTTTATGTTATTCTAACGGCCATCTTATTTTTATCATTTTTATTTGATTTTAAAGTTGATTTACCGTAATTTTAGGAATCGGTTGACAAATCGTCTCTAGCATGTCAGAGGAGAGTTGCACATTCTCTCAAGAATCCTATTGTCAAACAGAATCTCTCCATTTTCTATGCTGAGGCTATACAAGACCATGTAAGTACCACAACAGTATTATTCTATTAGTGTCTTCTCATGAGGGAACTGTTTTCTTATAGTGTTGTCTGGTAAGGTATAGTGCCTGAACCAATGGTGAGGGCATTATACCTCACCAGACATCACTATAAGAAAACTGTTCACGAGGGAGAAGACACTAATATTTATAGTACGTAACATCTCATTCTGGAGATAAGAGAAAAAATAAGGTAAATTCGTTTGTATTGCCAAACCTCGCCATGTTGACAGCAAAACAATAAACAGACTGCTTTGAATGCTTTCTATTTCTTTTTATTTCTTTATTGTCTTATTCTGACTGTTAACATATATCACCCTGACCCAGCCTGTCAAGTGATGTAAAAATATAATTTCATTTACAGTTAACATTATTTTAAATTTCCCAATAAAATAGATTCTGTACTTGGGGGCCTGTTTTTTATTCACATCAATATACCGTATAACCGGTAATTTCTGCGGTTTTGGTCTAAAAAGAAGACATTTAATTTTTGCGGATTTTTATTTCTGCGGATTGAAAATCTTGGCACCGAAAACAAAATTGTTTGTATTACAGGAAGCAACAACTGAAGCGATGTTACGATAAACAACTGGTGCACATTACAGTGATCCTTAAAAGTAAAAACATATTTAGTTCTTTTGAAAGTTTTCAAATGTTACAACTTCTAAATATGCATTTGGTTAACTTCAAATTTGTCTTAAGAAACTATTTTTTCACTCTTTTCGCGATCTATTTTGTTGACAGGAAATACGAAGTCAACAGTTGGATCGATATCGGTATAAACTTTGATATATTTCGGATATATATTTTTAATATCGAATTTTCATACTTTATCATATAACAATTTTTTAAAAAGAATTATGATTAGAAGCAATTGTATTCAATTCTTTTAGTATAATGTAGACATAAAAACTCGGGTTAACCGGAATTCTACTACCAGTACATTTCTATTTGTTTGGTTTTTAGATGAATCCTGAGATCACGCAGTTTAATATTATTCAATCGAAGCTACTACAACTATTTAAAAAAAAAAAAATAATAAAATAATGTTAATTTATGAAATAACAATTTTAAATATTGCTTTAATAAACTTTATTATGATTGCAAACATTTGACCGCAGAATACCGCAGAAATTAGATTGTCGCAGAAATTACCGGTTATACGGTATCAACAATACAACCTGTATAAAAAAAAAGAGATCAAACTACCATGAAAAAATCGTGTGTCGGTTATTTTACCTTTTACAATAAAAGTGGGTTACATTGTGATCTGTGGAAAGGATTTTTTCCCCAGTATAATAGATAAATTATTTAATACAATTTTAGAATAAAAGAATTTATTTTCATTATCAATGTAAGGCATTTTCTATTTTAACAGATTTGAATCTTGCCAAAAATATGTCACAGGTATAGTGCCCACAGGAAATCGTTTGAACCTGTTGTGTACTATATTCTATTAGCACCTTAGTTTTCTGGAATGCCACCAGACAGATAACATAATATACAATTGCTCAGGGTTTTCACTTCATTTTTATTGAATAGGTCAGATTTGAATTTGAACAGGCCCCCAAGTTTTTTGAAAATTAGATGCAAAATCCTGCATTCTGGCATATTCTGAGCATAACATTTTATACATGAAAAAGACATGAGAGTCGTGTGAAACCCCCCCCCCCCCCCTCAAAAAAAAAAATGGGCAGCACTTCCACTGCATGCAGTGTTGGTCAGTCTCATTTATAAGAAAACATGAGCTTCCACTTCTTCTGCATTTAATTTGATAGTTATTAGGGATACATACCTTACGTTTGCATAACTGTAGTACCAGAAACAAATCTTTTGATTTTGAACGGGACCAGTTCTGTCAATGCAACTTAGTTTAATTTCACATTAAATGCAGTAGATAATTTCATCTGTTTCTGAAATTAAGAGCTTGCTTTGAGTGACTTTTAACCCCCCCCCCTTGTTTATCTGATGATCTCCAGTTCATGACAGTCGGACGGAACCCATTTCAGCTAATTAACTAACTCGATTCAAGCTTTATTAACTATTGTAAAAGAAAACAAAGCGATTTGAACCTTTCCTACTCTTTGCCGAAGCAGTTGCTGTAAAAAAAATCATGTAGAGTTCTCTTCATGACCACTACGAAACCATATGTTTCAATATCCGGAAATCTGAATAAAACAGCCAATGAAAATCGTCGTTGCAAACGCGTGTCGGATACAATGTAAACAAGGAAGTAATGTAGCACAAACAACAAACATATTTTTAAGTCTTCAAGCTCACTAGTGATATCGAATAATAAAAGTTTTTAAAGAAGTTTCACTCTGACAGGCACTTAAAGTACAATATATTTTTTTTTTAACTGCCAGTTGAACCGGCCAGAAATTGGATTGAAGAGGTCAAATTGGCCGGCAGCTGGTTCTTAACAAAATCACTGATTACTGTATATTGATGTGGTAAATGTGTGGATTTTTGTTTCAAAAGTTAATTAATCCACACATTTACAAAATCAAAAGACAGTAATTGTTTCATTCTATATTTATACCCCCGCTTCCCGAAGGGGGAGGGGGGTATACTGTTTTACGTCTGTCCGTCCGTCCAAGATATTTTTCTCAGTATCTGTTGATGGCAGAAATCTGATATTTGGTCACAAGCGTCATATAGGTATACCATATTGTGGGTAGCATTTTTGGACCCGTCAGATTTCTACTTCCTGTTTACTGACTTAGTTGGTTTTTATACACATTGAACATATATGCACATTTTTCGTTACATTTTTCTCAGCAACTATTGATGGCTGAAATCTGATATTTGGTCACAAGCTTCATATAGGTACCCCATATCGTGGGAAGCGTTTTTGGACCCATCAGATTCATACTTCCTGTTTACCGATTTTGTTGATTTTTATACACATTTAACATACATTTGTATATGCACATTTTTCGTCGCATTTTTCTCAGCAACTATTGATGACAGGAATCTGATATTTGGTCACAAGCTTTATATAGTAGACCAACGGTAGAAAATCAATAAATAAAATGTAATGAACCCATGGGCTACACACCTATATCATATATCATTGGAAAGAGGAATGACGGGACTCTCAGAATAATGATGCCGTAAAAGTCGGAAGAACAATTTGTTTTTCGCTTTTGACTTTCGTTCGAAAAGTGCATTTTCCTTAAAAATGAAATTCAATTCGACAAGTTTGATGGTATTTTTTTGATGGACCACATATTAAATTAGATTATTGAACCAAAATTGACGTCGAAATGACCGTTTTTGGATGGGAATGGGATTTTCCAATGTAAGTCATTCGTATTTGCTTCCATAAAACAATGACCTTGACCCAAGGTCATCTCTATTTACGTAATAATGACGTTAATTTATGTTTCATTATATTTTGTATATATACTGTTCGATACAACGGAAGTAAATCAAAACATGCCCGATTCCCCCAACACAAGTATTTTTGTAAGTCTGTATTTTGTCAGTCCCTAAATAGCTATGAGCATTGTACATCTCATGTGAACCCTTGTAGTTTTTTTTTATTAAAGTGATTCATAAATAAAACACCCTTTTAGACATTTTGAACGTTTAAAACCACATGTTTCATTCACCATCGTTATCCAAAACCCAATTATCAGATTGGGTGTTTGGATAATGCATTTGATCTGCTGGTCAATCGCATATGGAGATATTCAGGGGATCAAATAAATACAGTTGTTTATATGATTTACTTAAAAAAAGAACTCTTGCGTACTTACGCATCGTCATCTTCGATATCTGTCCTGTGTGTAATCACATTGTGACAGAGGTCTAATGCTTGGCAAGGACAAAGTTCTGTGCAGGACAAATTCTGTTCAAAACAAACACAGCCTTTACTACAAGCACATCTTCCTTTGCATGTGCATACGAGGTCCTGCAAAAAGTCAGATGATATTTGATCTTCAAACAATATTAGTTCAAGACCAAACTTTACATCTTTTCAACCATGCTCAAAAGGTGACCCAACTGCTGGCTTTGGAATATGTGCATTTAACCATATCTTTGTTTGGTACGAAGATCTAAGAACATGCTGTTTAAATGTGTCTTCACTCGGAGGAAGTCTCACCAAAGTAGAATCTTTGACAGTTGCCAATTTTACCCGCAATTTGTTCAGATCGATATTGCATCGTTTCGACTTTCCCTTCGGATCATACAGCCTTGATATTAGTTTTCGGCTTAGATCGACTGAATTATCTATGTCAGAGCATTCTATTCGAGAAAAATCACTAAACTGATTGGGTGTCTCTTACAGAGCTTTCAACATAGACTTCTTCCCGATACCAAAGAACGGAGAAGTGGTATCACACCCAGTTAGAGCATAAGCAGCTGGCAAGATCTCACACACAACGGAGCTCAATGACTTGCATAACTCGTGTATAGGGATATATCGTCTATAATCCTTAGTGTTCGTAATAAGTCCTGTTTGAAACCAAAGCTCACTTGGGTTTTTCATTTTTGGAAAATAATGTACTAAAAGGACAAGAACATCCATATCTGGGGATTTCACAACAATGCGACCTTGAACGTTATTCTCTTGGTACAGTTTGTCAGAATACAGTGCATGCAAAATTATGCAGGTATCCGCCTTTTCTTGTGTGCTTGCCAAACAACTGCAATCTAACATACCATTCTGATTCAACATCTTAACTGTTTCAGGATTAGAAAATAAACCGGCCAGGTAAAGTGATAGCCCTTCATGGAGAGAACTGTTCTGATTAATATGTTTGACAATGTAATCGCCGAGAAATCTAATAAGTGACTTGTGATTCAATTTTGAGGAGCTTATGTTTTTTTTTATGACTTTTCTTTTGACAGAAAATACAATAAGTCCAATCAGATCTGGTAGTAATATCATTTGAACATACAAATGTACTACTTGATTTACTATCGGGCACTTCTTTTATTGTCTTTTTTTGAGTAAAACACGTAATATTTTGTTTACTGGTATATGAGTTGCAACAAGACCTATGATATTTCACCACAAAACTTTCAGATACAGCATGAGTAATTGAAGACATTTCTACTATTAATCGTCTGTATACCTCATCTTGACGTACCTCTGCGGCTTTAATAAAAGTTTCTTTGCCCCTATCGGTAAAAACGTATAATTGTTCAAGACTTTTACATTGACAAATGATACATTGGTTCCAATCTATTGAAGGTGTACTCCTCTTAGCACTAGATGGAAGAAGTTTAAGTTGGCTACCAAACTGTGCCATTTTCCGGAAAACACTCACAACAGTTCCGACAAATGATTTTCTAACAACTTGTAAACACTAATTAAATTCTCTACAAACAATATTTCAAACCACCTTTTGTAACTAAGACGTTACAATTAACGACAGCCAATGTTATCAATGAAGGGTGACAACAATTAAATACAGATAACACAAGAATATAAGTAATTATTAAGAAAATATGCTTTGGTCTCGATGCAATAAGATTTGATCAGACTGAGGATTATAATTTTAAAAAGTCACGGGCCAAATATCCGGAATCATTTTCTACTTTCGATATGTTGATGTGCATTTAAAAACGGTCCAAACCTCTTAAACTAGTAGAAATTGGCACTATAATGATAATGTTTTATGTAAACTATGTTTACACTTTTGTTTTAAAAAAAGTTTGAGATCAATTTAATGAAAGTATTTCTTCTGACATAATTTTAAAAGTGACTGTTAAAATATTTACCACATCTGCTGGTTTCAAAGAAGCCAAACTGATGAAATAAAAGTTATTTTAATAAGATATTTTGGCTTATTTTATTTATTTAAGTTAAATTTAAAAACTACAAGTGCAACACATTGCCGAAGATGCATAAATCATGTAAAATATTGATTTTACTGAGTATGATCAGACTTTCTCCAAAAACGCATTAATCCTAGAAAAATGTAGTTTTCGTGATAACGTGACCATACGATTTTCTTACGGCATGCTAAATTTATTAGCTAAAAGCATAATCTAGCATTTGAAAGTATATTTAGGTGTGTAGTCGATGGGTTGATTTAACTCTTTAAATAAGCACCTTTTTAGATTTCGCCGCTGGACTATTGTGGGAAGTGTTTTTGGACCCGTCAGATTCCTACTTCCTGTTTGTCGAAGAGCAGGGGTATCATAAGTGAGCATTAGCTCACAGTTCATCTTGTTTGAATAAAAAAGCGTATTAAATACCTCAGATTTAATAGTCACTGGCATTAAATGTCACATGTTGCTTTTTTTAGAACAGGGAATTCTATCAGAGAGGTTCTATTTAAATTACTAACAAAAAGTAAGTATCATGTGATATTTAACACCAGTGAATATTAAATCTGAAGCATTGAAAACTTTTTTTTTATTCAAAAAATGACTTCTCGTTGAAATCTAATAGAATTTACTAATATAGAATAATCATTTATATTTCTTTGAAATAAAACAAAGTTTGGATAGACTAATTAAAATGAGAAATATATTTTCTTTACATCTAGCTAAAAAGATATTTCAGTGCCCATTTTTAGCTTGTTATATCATAAAAACTTCAGTTACGTTTCACATATCAAAATGAATAATTTTATTTATACTGGAAGAATAAAAACTGGTTATTTTTTTTATATACAGTTAGACCTTATTATCAAGAATGTGAATAAGTCACTTTGCATAACTTGAAATCAAAATAATTTCCAGTACCAGTTGTTTGCTTTTTATTTTTATTCCAAACAACTTGAAACCTTGCTTAGTTCAATGTGAAATTACATGCCCCTTTAATTTCGACAAACAAACAAAAACAAGGTTTAAATATTTATTATCTTGATTATGTTTCAGATGAAAAAAGAATTTTTGAATTACACATGTAAATATGCAGTTTATGTATTTTTTCTGAACATATATAATTTATTTGTACAAACTTTAGAAACCATGTAGAAAAACAAGCCTTTGGCAAGCTTTTCTGGCCTGTTTTGTAGGGAGTGCAAATATATTTTATATTTAACAACAATCATGAATATATATTTTGGTAATCCTCAGTGCAATGTGAAAAAGTAAAAAAAAAACAACTGCCAAATTGTCTGAAAAGTGGAGAAAGATGCTTTATACTAATTGGAATCAGTGGTGTTCTCTGTTATTTCTTGAACAGTGACGATAAATAACAAAAAGGTATACAGTTAATATGACTGCTCAAGTAGAACCATTTCAGGATAATCACAGTTATTTACACATGAATTGACAAATTTAGATCATTTAAGCTTCTTTTTTTTTCTAATAGAAAATTAAAGCTTATATGAACAGGCAGTATACACACGGCACAGAAAGTACCATACAGTTATACAAAGAAGTGGTGGATGTTCTTATTAAAAAATTTGCGTAAGTTTATTATGTTATGTACATTTTTTGTTTGTTTGGCAATCGCCTAACACCTGGCAACATTCAACATTGTGTCACATCAGATAATATTTCATCCACGGTCTCTACTTTTTATGTGGCTGTAAACATTTTGTGGCCATATTATGTTGTCGTATACTGTTCTGGGTAATAACTGTTGTTCTAGTTGACCAATACAATTTTTTTCACAATGACATTTGGCACAGAATAAAGGTTAGGGTCATAGCCATACATGTTTCTAAGCAAGAGTCTCCAAGGTGCCAAAAAGGGTGTTTCCAGTTTTTTTTTTATGTGGAACCATTTACTGTTTATCTGTTTTTAATGATTTTTTTTTTAATAAAAAATTCCTTAGGAAATTCCCTTATAGAAGAAAAAAATAGACACAAAAGGGAATAAAGATTTTAATGTGATTTTTTTTTCTTTGTAATTATACCCCCGCTCCCCGAAGGGGGAGGGAGGTATACTATTTTACCTCTGTCCGTCTGTCTGTCCGTCCAAGATATTTTTCGTCGCATTTTTCTCAGTAACTATTGATGGCAGAAATCTGATATTTTGATCACAAGCTTCATATAGGTACCTCATATCGTGGGAAGCATTTTTGGACCCATCAGATTCCTACTTCCTGTTTGCCGACTTTGTTGATTTTTATACACATTGAACATATATGCACATTTTTCATCACATTTTTCTCAGCAACTATTGATGGCAGAGACCTGATATTTAGTCATAAGCTTCATATAGGTACCCCATATCGTGGGAAGCGTTTTTGGACCCACCAGATTCCTACTTTCTATTTGCCGACTTTGTTGATTTTTATACACATTGAACATACATTTGTATATGCCCATTTTTTGTCACATTTTTCTCAGCAACTATTGATGGCAGAAATCTGATATTTGGTCACAAGCTTCATATAGGTACCCCATATCGTGGGAAGCATTTTTTAACCCGTCAAATTCCTACTTCCTGTTTGCCGAAGAGCGGGGGTATCATACGTGAGCATTAGCTCACAGTTCATCTTGTTACTCTGTTTTTGTTTTTTTGTAAAAAAATTTGTTTTTTATTGGCCATTAAAAAAAGCTATTTTATTTTGAAAAGGGGTCTTAAAAGGGCTTTTAATAGTTAAGATGACTTAAAACAGCAAACTATTATTTTCTTGGTATCGTATGTGTAATTTTATTGATTTTTCTTCCTTCGTTAATTTGACATATAGACATCGAGTTTTGAAAAATTGGCACAGACACTAAATCTTTGATATTATTAATAAATGTTATTTTTATTGTGATATTTAGTAAATGGTATCAATGATCACTCTGCTTTGCAGAGTCCATTTTCAAACTTCACACTGTAGAAGTCTTAATATTATTATGGTGGAACCCACCATTTAACTTTGTGTAAAACAACAGAATATTCAAATAATATGTAATTGAATATAAAAGTTTTTCTTATTATCTGACTTATTTTATTTTCAAGATTGTCTTTTTCTATAATAATTAATAAATATTATGAAATAACTTTATTTTCTGTCAATTTTATTATGATTATTTAGTAATAAGTGATATGGAGTTAATTGGACATGAGAGGCTATCTAATATTACACTTGCACAGAAACTAAAGTTAAGGAACATCTCTATCATTGTATGTTAAAAGAATAATGATTTTTCATCTTAATTACAGGAGTGTAGATGTAAAAGAGTGTCCTCTACCCGAGTCTATGGAAGCCCTTCAGAAGTTTACCATTAGTGTGGTTAATCCCTCTGTTAGGACAGTGGTGTTCTCTGATCCTACAAACAAATCAGATATACTGGAAAGTGTTCTACGTAATATCTTTCATGTAAGTATAGAAAATATTGGTTTTGCTAGTGCACATGGTGTAATGGACCCAAGTACAGTGAAACCAATGTAAGACGAACCTTTAATGAAATAAAATCACAATGTAGAAAATCTTTAGTGCAGATTGATAATTTTCTCTGATAACCTGTATTAACTGAAAACACCTGTCTATTCTGAACACAAAAGTTGGTCCCAAGGAGGTTCATTTACACATTTACAGAAGATCAGTTGTTGTCACTACAATAAACATGTCTATAGTGTCATTGTTTTACAGAAGATCAGTTGTTGTCACTGCAATAAACATGTCTATAGTGTCATTGTTTTACAGAAGATCAGTTGTTGTCACTACAATAAACATGTCTATAGTGTCATTGTTTTACAGAAGATCAGTTGTTGTCACTACAATAAACATGTCTATAGTGTCATTGTTTTACAGAAGATCAGTTGTTGTCACTACAATAAACATGTCTATAGTGTCATTGTTTTACAGAAGATCAGTTGTTGTCACTACAATAAACATGTCTATAGTGTCATTGTTTTACAGAAGATCAGTTGTTGTCACTACAATAAACATGTCTATAGTGTCATTGTTTTACAGAAGATCAGTTGTTGTCACTACAATAAACATGTCTATAGTGTCATTGTTTTACAGAAGATCAGTTGTTGTCACTACAATAAACATGTCTATAGTGTCATTGTTTTACAGAAGATCAGTTGTTGTCACTACAATAAACATGTCTATAGTGTCATTGTTTTACAGAAGATCAGTTGTTGTCACTACAACATGTCTATAGTGTCATTGTTTTACAGAAGATCAGTTGTTGTCACTACAATAAACATGTCTATAGTGTCATTGTTTTACAGAAGATCAGTTGTTGTCACTACAATAAACATGTCTATAGTGTCATTGTTTTACAGAAGATCAGTTGTTGTCACTACAATAAACATGTCTATAGTGTCATTGTTTTACAGAAGATCAGTTGTTGTCACTACAATAAACATGTCTATAGTGTCATTGTTTTACAGAAGATCAGTTGTTGTCACTACAATAAACATGTCTATAGTGTCATTGTTTTACAGAAGATCAGTTGTTGTCACTACAATAAACATGTCTATAGTGTCATTGTTTTACAGAAGATCAGTTGTTGTCACTACAATAAACATGTCTATAGTGTCATTGTTTTACAGAAGATCAGTTGTTGTCACTACAATAAACATGTCTATAGTGTCATTGTTTTACAGAAGATCAGTTGTTGTCACTACAATAAACATGTCTATAGTGTCATTGTTTTACAGAAGATCAGTTGTTGTCACTACAATAAACATGTCTATAGTGTCATTGTTTTACAGAAGATCAGTTGTTGTCACTACAATAAACATGTCTATAGTGTCATTGTTTTACAGAAGATCAGTTGTTGTCACTACAATAAACATGTCTATAGTGTCATTGTTTTACAGAAGATCAGTTGTTGTCACTACAATAAACATGTCTATAGTGTCATTGTTTTACAGAAGATCAGTTGTTGTCACTACAATAAACATGTCTATAGTGTCATTGTTTTACAGAAGATCAGTTGTTGTCACTACAATAAACATGTCTATAGTGTCATTGTTTTACAGAAGATCAGTTGTTGTCACTACAATAAACATGTCTATAGTGTCATTGTTTTACAGAAGATCAGTTGTTGTCACTACAATAAACATGTCTATAGTGTCATTGTTTTACAGAAGATCAGTTGTTGTCACTACAATAAACATGTCTATAGTGTCATTGTTTTACAGAAGATCAGTTGTTGTCACTACAATAAACATGTCTATAGTGTCATTGTTTTACAGAAGATCAGTTGTTGTCACTACAATAAACATGTCTATAGTGTCATTGTTTTACAGAAGATCAGTTGTTGTCACTACAATAAACATGTCTATAGTGTCATTGTTTTACAGAAGATCAGTTGTTGTCACTACAATAAACATGTCTATAGTGTCATTGTTTTACAGAAGATCAGTTGTTGTCACTACAATAAACATGTCTATAGTGTCATTGTTTTACAGAAGATCAGTTGTTGTCACTACAATAAACATGTCTATAGTGTCATTGTTTTACAGAAGATCAGTTGTTGTCACTACAATAAACATGTCTATAGTGTCATTGTTTTACAGAAGATCAGTTGTTGTCACTACAATAAACATGTCTATAGTGTCATTGTTTTACAGAAGATCAGTTGTTGTCACTACAATAAACATGTCTATAGTGTCATTGTTTTACAGAAGATCAGTTGTTGTCACTACAATACACATGTCTATAGTGTCATTGTTTTACAGAAGATCAGTTGTTGTCACTACAATAAACATGTCTATAGTGTCATTGTTTTACAGAAGATCAGTTGTTGTCACTACAATACACATGTCTATAGTGTCATTGTTTTACAGAAGATCAGTTGTTGTCACTACAATAAACATGTCTATAGTGTCATTGTTTTACAGAAGATCAGTTGTCACTACAATAAACATGTCTATAGTGTCATTGTTTTACAGAAGATCAGTTGTTGTCACTACAATAAACATGTCTATAGTGTCATTGTTTTACAGAAGATCAGTTGTTGTCACTACAATAAACATGTCTATAGTGTCATTGTTTTACAGAAGATCAGTTGTTGTCACTACAATAAACATGTCTATAGGTGTCATTGTTTTTGTGTCTGTCTTGTCATTGTTTTTTTACACAAACAGAACCCCGCTCAGGCTAGGTGTACTCGATACAACATTATGTGAAAAAGTTTGTCAGTGACTTGCGGCAGGTTGGTTGTTTTCTCCTGGTACTCTGGTTTCCTATGCCAATAAAACTGACCGCCACGATATAGCTGAAATATTGCTGTAAGTGGCATTAAACACCATAACCCATGCACAAACAGAATGTCTTAGGTTTTTTAATTTTGACCACAAGCCTAACCCCACCGACATGGGATTGAGAGAACCCTGTTACCCACTGCAGGTCTTATGGCTCCAGTCACCTACACAATGCCTGGGATTAACTGGTTAATTCGATTAACTGGTTAATTCATTTATTTAATTATTTAGATTATTTGTCAATTTCGACCATGTTCCTGAATCACATAACATGGTTTTGACGTAGGAACTTGTGGAAAAATGTTAAAGAATTATTCTTTTAATGTCTTTAAAATGTTTAGATTTTTAAGAACAAGACATATAAAATGGATAATTAAACACTGAAAAGGTTTACGATATCATGTGAAATAGGCAGTTAATACATCATAAAGTACGATATCATGTGAAATAGGCAGTTAATACATCATAAAGTATGATATCATGTGAAATAGGCAGTTAATACATCATAAAGTACGATATCATGTGAAATAGGCAGTTAATACATCATAAAGTACGATATCATGTGAAATAGGCAGTTAATACATCATAAAGTATGATATCATGTGAAATAGGCAGTTAATACATCATAAAGTACGATATCATGTGAAATAGGCAGTTAATACATCATAAAGTACGATATCATGTGAAATAGGCAGTTAATACATCATAAAGTACGATATCATGTGAAATAGGCAGTTAATACATCATAAAGTACGATATCATGTGAAATAGGCAGTTAATACATCATAAAGGCAGACAAGAAAATTGATCTGGCAATTTTTTTTTATCTGTTGATGATAAAATAAACAACATATTGAAATTAGGCATAAACAGTCCTGTAAAAATATTAACTCACGATTATGTACAACTTTATAATAATCAACAGAATTAAGGAAGAGCTTTTCCTGAAAAAAAAACGTATGGGGCTTTGGAAGGCACTTTTTTTCAAGACTTACCACCCATACAATTTTAAAAAGAAAGTGAGTTGTATTATATTGTCGAAAGTTGCTACAAACCCATCGCCCATGTATTAACTGTATAATCAAGTGCCTTTTAACACTCAACACCTCCCACACTTTATAAGTTTTCCATGAATAGCCATGAGCCAAATAGGTAATTATTATTTTTATTAATTTTCTGTTACAATGGTTTCTTCATTAGAGTTAGATGAATTTAAAGTATGATAAGTTTACCAGTTCTAGAGTACTACGGTTTTCTTCACCAATAAAATTGACCGCCACGATATAGCTGAAAGTTGTTGAAAGTGGCATTAAACACCATAACCCTAACCATTTCTAGAGACTTGATCAGTTAAATCTTTTTGTTTTTTACAGAGTTATGTTTCTGTTAGCGACAAGCAGGGAAGATCACATGAGATGTACCAGTTACTCAGTCAATATCCTGACAAATTATTAGAGAAAGTTTTAAATAAAATGAGAGCTAATGGTCTAATTGTTAAAATCAAGGTAAGAAAGAAAACATTTGTATTTGTCATCATTTGGACAATTGTTTTTAGCTCACCTGACCCAAAGGGTCATGTGAGCTATTGTCACCACTGAGCGTCCGTCCATTCGTTAACTTTTCACATTTTAATCAACTCCTCTGAAGCCACTGGGCCAATTTGAACCAAACTTTGGTGGAATGGTCCTTGGATGGCCTCCTTCAAAAATTGTGTCCGGTGATCCCGACTTCCAACCAAGATGGCCACCAAGCTAAAAATAGAAAAAAGGGGGGATGAAATTTTAATTGTTCATTGCTGCTTTAGTATAAGTCAAAATGAGCTCAAATTTTGACTGCAGCTACATGGCACAGAGTAGTTTAACATATATTCCGGGTTTTTCTTTCAGCCGATTTATGTCGATTATGCAAATTAGGCATATTTTGATAAAAGATCACATTTAAATCTTCTCCTCTGAAACCGCTGAACCAAATTAAACCAAACCTGGCAGGGATGGTCCTTGGGTGGGTCCCTTTCAAAATTGTGTCCGACAGCCCCGCCCTCCATTCAAGATGGCTGCTGTTACTAAAAATAGAAATTTCTTCAATTGTCCATTGCTGCTTTAGTATAAGTCAAAATGAGCTCAAATTTTAGCTGCAGCTACATGGCAAGGAACAGTTTAACATTTATTCTGGGTTTTTCTGTGAAATTTTTCTTTCAGCCGATTTATACCGATTATGCAAATTAGGAATATTTTGATAAAAGATCACATTTAAATCTTCTCCTCTGAAACTGCTGAACCAAATTAAAACAAATTTGGCTGGGATGGTCCTTGGGTGGGTCTCTTTCAAAATTGTGTCCGACAGCCCCGCCCTCCATTCAAGATGGCTGCTGTTTCTAAAAATAGAAATTTCTTCAATTGTCCATTTCTGCTTTAATATATGTCAAAATGAGCTCAAATTTTAACTGCAGCTACATGGCAAGGAGCAGTTTAACATATATTCTGGGTTTTTCTGTGAAATTTTTCTTTCAGCCGATTTATGCCGATTATGCAAATTAGGCATATCTTGATAAAAGATCACATTTAAATCTCCTCTGAAACCGCTGAACCAAATTAAAACAAATTTGGCTGGGATGGTCCTTGGGTGGTCCCCTTTCAATATTGTGTCTGACAGCCCCGCCCTCCATTCAAGATGGGTGCTGTTACTAAAAATAGAAATTTCTTCAATTGTCCATTGCTGCTTTAGTATAAGTCAAAATGAGCTCAAATTTTAGCTGCAGCTACATGGCAATCAGTAGTTTAACATATATTCTGGGTTTTTCTGTGAGATTTTTTCAGCCAGTTTATTCCGTTTAGGAATATTATGAGATAAAAATCACATCTAAATCTTTTGCTCTGAAATTTGAGTTGAAATGATCTTTGGGTGGCCCACTTTCCAAATTACGTGCAACACCCCCATTTTCTATCAACTTTAGATGTCAAATTGAAAACCAGGTGAGCGATTACAGGCTCCTCGGAGCCTCTAGTTTAATGTAAACCTATGTTGTCTTATGTAAACTGTAACTTATATTTATGTCATTTGTACTACAGAGTTGTTTGTGTTGTAATGTAACATCATTATAGAAGTGTAGCATATCTGGGCCACAGGGAGACTAGGTGCGTCCAAAAAAAAAAAAAAAAAAATAAAAATACAATATAATACTACAAGGGGGCGAACTCGCTTGCTTCCATTTTTTTAAGTCGTCATGTTAAATTGATCGTAGCTTCGGAACGCCTTAATATTTTCAAAGAATGTTTTCACCAGTCGAAATGACTTGACTTTCGACTGGTGAAAACATTTTTAGTTCACCTGGACCAAAGGTCCAGGTGAACTATTGCCATCACTTGGCGTCCGTCGTCTGTTGTCTGTCGTCTGTAAACTTTTCACATTTCAAGCTTCTTCTCCGAAACCACCTGGCTGATTGGAACCAAACTTAGCAGGAATGTTCCTTGGATGGTCCTCTACAAAGTTACTGTTTTTCGTTCCAGTCGGATATTCAATATGGCTGCCAGGGCCAATAATATGCTCTGATTGGCTGAAATTTCAAAGCTCATCTTCTCTGAAACTAATGAACTGACTGAACCCAAACTGTAAATGAATGATCATTGGAAGGTCCTTTACCAAGTTACAGTATTTTATGCCCAGGAATGATCATTGAAAGATCCACTACAAAGTTTTTGTTTTTTATGTCGATCGGAAATCCAAGATGGCCACCACCGCAGGACATAGATTAACATTGGACCCTATGGGAAAATATTCAAATGCCTTCTTCTCAGAAACTACAAATATGATTAAAGCCAAACTGTACATGAATGTTCATTGGATGGTCCTCTACAAACTTTACGTTTTTTGTTCCGATATGAAATTAAAAATGGCGGCTACGGCAGGACTTAGTTTAACATTGGACCCTATAGGAAAAATGTTTCAAAACGCTTCTTCTCTGAAACCACTTGAACAATTGAAACCAAACTGCCCAGGAATGATCATTGGAAGGTCCTCTACAAAGTTTCTGTTTTTTTATGCCGATCGAAAATTCAAGATGGCCACCACCGCAGGACATAGATTAACATTGGACCCTATGGGAAAATGTTCAAATGCCTTCTTCTCAGAAACTACAAATATGATTAAAGCCAAACTGTACATGAATGTTCATTGGATGGTCCTCTACAAACTTTACGTTTTTTGTTCCGATATGAAATTCAAAATGGCGGCTACGGCAGGACTTAGTTTAACATTGGACCCTATGGGGAAAATGTTTCAAAACGCTTCTTCTCTGAAACCACTAGGACAGTTGAAACCAAACTGCCCAGGAATGATCATTGGAAGGTCCTCTACAAATTTTTGTTTTTTATGCCGATCGGAAATCCAAGATGGCCGCCACTGCAATACATAGACCTATGGGAAAATATTCAAATGCCTTCTTCTCAGAAACTACAAATATTATTAAAGCCAAACTGTACATGAATGTTCATTGGATGGTCCTCTACAAACTTTACGTTTTTTGTTCCGATATGAAATTCAAAATGGCGGCTACGGCAGGACTTAGTTTAACATTGAACCCTATGGGAAAAATGTTTCAAAATGCTTCTTCTCTGAAACCACTTGGACAGTTGAAACCAAACTGCCCAGGAATGATCATTGGAAGATCCTCTACAAAGTTTCTGTTTTTTATGCCGATCGGAAATCCAAGATGGCCACCACCGCAGGACATAGATTAACATTGGACCCTATGGGAAAATATTCAAATGCCTTCTTCTCAGAAACTACAAATATGATTAAAGCCAAACTGTACATGAATGTTCATTAGATGGTCCTCTACAAACTTTAGGTTTTTTGTTCCGGTATGAAATTTAAAATGGCGGCTACGGCAGGACTTAGTTTAACATTGGACCCTATGGGAAAAATGTTTCAAAACGCTTCTTCTCTGAAACCACTTGGATAATTGAAACCAAACTGCCCAGGAATGATCATTGGAAGGTCCTCTACATGGTGTGTTTTTTTTATGCCGATCGGAAATCCAAGATGGCCACCACCGCAGGACATAGATTAACATTGGACCCTATGTGAAAATGTTCAAATGCCTTCTTCTCAGAAACTACAAATATTATTAAAGCCAAACTGTACGTGAATGTTCATTGGATGGTCCTCTACAAACTTTACGTTTTTTGTTCTGATATGAAATTCAAAATGGCGGCTACGGCAGAACTTAGTTTAACATTGGACCTTATGGGAAAAATGTTTCAAAATGCTTCTTCTGTTAAACCACTTGGACAGTTGAAACCAAACTGCCCAGGAATGATCATTGGAAGGTCCTCTGTTTTTTATGCTGATCGGAAATCCAAGATGGCTGCCACCACAGTTCATAGTATTAACACAGGACCATATGGGAAAATACAGAAATATATTCTTCTCTGAAGCTATTGCACTGATTGAACCTAAAATGTACATCAATCATTGGAAGGTCCTTTACAAACTTTGTGTTTTTTATGTTGATCGTAATTCCAAGATAACTGCCACTGCAGGACATAGTTTTTACATAGGACCAATTGATTTTTTTTATAACCAGGTGAACGATACAGGCTCTTGAGAGCCTCTGGTTTGAAAATATTAAGGCGTTCCGAAGTTACGATCAATTTAACACGACGACTTAAAAAAATGGAAGCAAGTGAGTTCGCCCCCTTGTAGTATTATGTAGTATTTTTTTTTTTTTTTTTTTTGGGACTCACCTAGCCCCTGTGATCTGGGCTGCATGATTTAACATGATAGATATAATGTTATTTAACGGAGGTGAGAGGTCATTTGTTGTACTATCACGCTCCCATGTTTTATTTGCAATTATTAAAGCTAAAAGTAAAAATTATCTGCAGATGGAACAAATGGGGTCTGGTATCTAGTTCTGACATTCTGCATTGTGACGTACATTTACCTTCCAGTAAAATATGTCAATTGTCACCAGGGTAGCGAGCAATCATAGGCTTCAGTTTAAAAATCTACAAATTCAAATATGGTTACCAGAAGTTTTGAAGAAAAAAAAACAAGGCTGTAAATAACATGCAAGTTTTGGTACAAACTGCTGTAAATAACATGCAAGTTTTGGTACAAACTGCTGTAAATAACATGCAAGTTTTGGTACAAACTGCTGTAAATGACTTGTAAATTTGAATTTTATTTGTTTTATCACAACATATGGAAATTCTATTTTTGTCTCTTCTACAACGATATTCACTGTTTTTCACCGGTGGTGGCAACGACAGCATTAACAATGTCAAGTTTTTGTGATTAGATATGTTTGTCCATTTCCGTACTCTGTCCACACATTGATCATCGCTGGGACATGTCAATCAGGCATGTGTCACCTAACCATGACCTCATTTCATGGTCTACTTATTTTGTTAAAGTTAGGTTTTTAGTTTAGAAAATTTTCTAGTTCATTATCTTAAATATATTGATAGAATGTGATCTACATGTATATCATTATCAGGTCGCTGATTTCTCCAGGTACTTCGGTTTCCTCCACCAATAAAACTGACTGCCACGATATAACTGAAACATTGTTGAAAGTGGCATTAACCCACTCCCTCTGAAAAACTCTCTATCTCTGGATGTATAAGATCTTTTAACATAATTATAAAACTGATTTAGTCTCTCTGCTGTAGATATGTTTAAAAACTACAGAAATACAATAACATAATTTCAGTACATATTAGTTATTGAAAATTAGTATTGAAATACATGCTACTGTCGTAAAAAACAGTGTTCAAATCTAAAATGATTAACAACTTGTTTTATATTATAACATATTTGTCCTACATTCAACAACTATACATATATTATCTATTTGTTTAAAACTGAATCACAACAATTTTAGCTGTTTCCATAATTGAAAAAAAAAAAATTCAATATTCATCAGATACATTCTTGCTTAGCCAATTTCAGCACGTTAGTTGAGATCTTAGAAAGAATTGAAAAATAAGTATTCATCAGCTTTATTTTTTCAGTTGATCATACTATCATAAACACCTCACAAAATTAGAATTACCAGAATCAATTACATTAGCTTAATATACACCAAAGATTCCTATACTTATATTGTCACTAATAAATATCAAATTTATGCATCAAAATTAAAAATGGATATGTTTAAAATTTTCCAAGAGACCATTTAAAGAATATACTAGTTATCACAATAGGGTTAGGATTATGGTGTTGAATGCCACTTTCAACACTATTTCAATTATATACCAGAATATCAAAAAAAAACCACAAACCTTTCACAAGTCACTGACCAACTTTATCACATAAAGTTGTATCGACTAAACCTCGCCATGAGTGGGATTCAAACTCACAACTTGGTGATAGGTACTGATTGCATAGGTAGTTATAAATCCAACTATCATACAATAGCGACCACAACAGCCCCTTGGTCATCAGGATAATATATTTTTCTTTATAGCTGATGATGATGTGGATTTTTAGCGTCTTACCTATTAGTCTCGCACTAACAGTCTTTACAGCTGTACATTGGATTCTTGTTATTCATTCAGTAGTCCCCCTTCTTATAAGACCATTTCCACCAAAAGCTACCTTTCTTATCAGGCCACGTTTCAGATGAACTTAGATTTTTAAAATAGAACAAAGTTTAGGACATGCCACCCCTCACAATAGGCCACTTTTTCATTACTGAAGAGGTGGTCCTCTATAAGATAGGGGTTACTCTATCAATTCTTTACTGAAGAGGTGGTCCTCTTTATAAGATGGGGGCTAACTCTATCAATTCTTTACTGAAGAGGTGGTCCTCTTTATAAGATGGGGGTTACTCTATCAATTCTTTACTGAAGAGGTGGTCCTCTTTATAAGATGGGGGCTAACTCTATCAATTCTTTACTGAAGAGGTGGTCCTCTTTATAAGATGGGGGCTACTCTATCAATTCTTTACTGAAGAGGTGGTCCTCTTTATAAGATGGGGGCTAACTATCAATTCTTTACTGAAGAGGTGGTCCTCTTTATAAGATGGGGGTTACTCTATCAATTCTTTACTGAAGAGGTGGTCCTCTTTATAAGATGGTGGCTACTCTATCAATTCTTTACTGAAGAGGTGGTCCTCTTTATAAGATGGGGGCTAACTATCAATTCTTTACTGAAGAGGTGGTCCTCTTTATAAGATGGGGGTTACTCTATCAATTCTTTACTGAAGAGGTGGTCCTCTTTATAAGATGGGGGTTACTCTATCAATTCTTTACTGAAGAGGTGGTCCTCTTTATAAGATGGGGGCTAACTCTATCAATTCTTTACTGAAGAGGTGGTCCTCTTTATAAGATGGGGGTTACTCTATCAATTCTTTATTGGAGAGGTGGTCCTCTTTATAAGATGGGGGTTACTCTATCAATTCTTTACTGAAGAGGTGGTCCTCTTTATAAGATGGGGGTTACTCTATCAATTCTTTACTGAAGAGGTGGTCCTCTTTATAAGATGAGGGCTAACTCTATCAATTCTTTACTGAAGAGGTGGTCCTCTTTATAAGATGGGGGCTACTCTATCAATTCTTTACTGAAGAGGTGGTCCTCTTTATAAGATGGGGGCTAACTCAATTCTTTACTGAAGAGGTGGTCCTCTTTATAAGATGGGGGTTACTCTATCAATTCTTTACTGAAGAGGTGGTCCTCTTTATAAGATGGTGGCTACTCTATCAATTCTTTACTGAAGAGGTGGTCCTCTTTATAAGATGGGGGCTAACTATCAATTCTTTACTGAAGAGGTGGTCCTCTTTATAAGATGGGGGTTACTCTATCAATTCTTTACTGAAGAGGTGGTCCTCTTTATAAGATGGGGGCTACTCTATCAATTCTTTACTGAAGAGGTGGTCCTCTATAAGATGGGGGTTACTCTATCAATTCTTTACTGAAGAGGTGGTCCTCTTTATAAGATGGGGGCTAACTCTATCAATTCTTTACTGAAGAGGTGGTCCTCTTTATAAGATGGGGGTTACTCTATCAATTCTTTATTGGAGAGGTGGTCCTCTTTATAAGATGGGGGTTACTCTATCAATTCTTTACTGAAGAGGTGGTCCTCTTTATAAGATGGGGGTTACTCTATCAATTCTTTATTGGAGAGGTGGTCCTCTTTATAAGATGGGGGTTACTCTATCAATTCTTTACTGAAGAGGTGGTCCTCTTTATAAGATGGGGGTTACTCTATCAATTCTTTACTGAAGAGGTGGTCCTCTTTATAAGATGGGGGTTACTCTATCAATTCTTTATTGGAGAGGTGGTCCTCTTTATAAGATGGGGGTTACTCTATCAATTCTTTACTGAAGAGGTGGTCCTCTTTATAAGATGGGGGTTACTCTATCAATTCTTTACTGAAGAGGTGGTCCTCTTTATAAGATGGGGGCTACTCTATCAATTCTTTACTGAAGAGGTGGTCCTCTTTATAAGATGGGGGTTACTCTATCAATTCTTTACTGAAGAGGTGGTCCTCTTTATAAGATGGGGGCTACTCTATCAATTCTTTACTGAAGAGGTGGTCCTCTTTATAAGATGGGGGCTAACTCTATCAATTCTTTACTGAAGAGGTGGTCCTCTTTATAAGATGGGGGTTACTCAATCAATTCTTTATTGAAGAGGTGGTCCTCTTTATAAGATGGGGGCTAACTCTATCAATTCTTTACTGAAGAGGTGGTCCTCTTTATAAGATGGGGGCTACTCTATCAATTCTTTACTGAAGAGGTGGTCCTTTTTATAAGATGGGGGTTACTCTATCAATTCTTTACTGAAGAGGTGGTCCTCTTTATAAGATGGTGACTACTCTATCAATTCTTTACTGAAGAGGTGGTCCTCTTTATCAGATGGGGGTTACTCTATCAATTCTTTACTGAAGAGGTGGTCCTCTTTATAAGATGGGGGCTAACTCTATCAATTCTTTACTGAAGAGGTGGTCCTCTTTATAAGATGGTGGTTACTCTTATCAATTCTTTATTGAAGAGGTGGTCCTCTTTATAAGATGGGGTTACTCTATCAATTCTTTATTGAAGAGGTGGTCCTCTTTATAAGATGGGGGCTACTCTATCAATTCTTTATTGAAGAGGTGGTCCTCTTTATAAGATGGGGGCTACTCTATCAATTCTTTATTTTAACTATGCTAAAATAATTTACTTTCACAGAAAACTGCAGATGCAAAGATTATTGACACAGGAATTCAAGGTGTAAAACTGTCACAAAAGTAAGTTTTTCTTCTCAATATTTTTGTTTCAATACATTAGACCTTTACAGTCAATGTCCTATTTTTAGAGATCAGTGGTGTAATAGTTAGTGTGCATGCCTTGAGTGCAATAAATAGTAAACAACCACTCCTATTTATAGATATCTAAACATTTGTAATACTGAATTTGAGCTTCATTCATAAGAAGTTTTCTTTCTCTAATCAAATCAAATACCACAAATTTGTGTAGGGCTTTAAAGATATTAGCTTATAGCATCTATAAATACATACCACAGAAATATAAAGCATCACTAGCTACTGAGCTTAGTGTGACATGAACTCTTAGGCTCTGGCTTGGCTATGAATTACTCCTAACAGAGGTCACTGTCCTAAAGACATATTAACCACAATGAATGCTAGTGAAACATTAATCATTTATGTTTTTTAACACTCCTGTTTATTATGACATTAGTTACAAGATTGATTTCCACAGATTTTAAAAAGTATGCCTGTATTTTGTACGTTGTTATATTAAATTTAGGATGAACATGTTTCCTTTTTTATTAAATTTATATTACTGCCCTAACGTCTTTCTAGAAATTACACTTATATTACTGCCCTGAATTCTTGGTAGAAATGTAACTTATGTTACTGACCTGTCTTCTTGATAGAAATTTAATTTATGTTACTGTACTGAAATCTTGATAGAAATTTAACTTGTGTTACTGTCCTGAAATCTTGATAGAAATTTAACTTGTGTTACTGTCCTGTCATCTTGATAGAAATTTAACCTGTGCTACTGTCCTGTCATCTTGACAGAAATTTAGCTTGTGTTACTGTACTGAAATCTTGATAGAAATTTAACCTGTGCTACTGTCCTGTCATCTTGATAGAAATTTAGCTTGTGTTACTGTACTGAAATCTTGATAGAAATTTAACCTGTGCTACTGTCCTGTCATCTTGATAGAAATTTAACTTGTGTTACTGTACTGAAATCTTGATAGAAATTTAACTTGTGTTACTGTCCTGAAATCTTGATAGAAATTTAACTTGTGTTACTGTCCTGTCATCTTGATAGAAATTTAACCTGTGCTACTGTCATGTCATCTTGACAGAAATTTAGCTTGTGTTACTGTACTGAAATCTTGATAGAAATTTAACTTGTGTTACTGTCCTGTCATCTTGATAGAAATTTAACTTGTGTTACTGTCCTGTCATCTTGAAGAAATTTAACTTGTGTTACTGTTCTGAAATCTTGATCGAAATTTAACTTGTGTTACTGTCCTGTCATCTTGATAGAAATTTAACTTGTGTTACTGTCCTGTCATCTTGATAGAAATTTAGCTTGTGTTACTGTACTGAAATCTTGATAGAAATTTAACCTGTGCTACTGTCCTGTCATCTTGATAGAAATTTAACTTGTGTTACTGTCCTGTCATCTTGAAGAAATTTAACTTGTGTTACTGTTCTGAAATCTTGATAGAAATTTAACTTGTGTTACTGTACTAAAATCTTGATAGAAATTTAACTTGTGTTACTGTCCTGTCATCTTGATAGAAATTTAACCTGTGCTACTGTCCTGTCATCTTGACAGAAATTTAGCTTGTGTTACTGTACTGAAATCTTGATAGAAATTTAACCTGTGCTACTGTCCTGTCATCTTGATAGAAATTTAACTTGTGTTACTGTACTGAAATCTTGATAGAAATTTAACTTGTGTTACTGTCCTGAAATCTTGATAGAAATTTAACTTGTGTTACTGTCCTGTCATCTTGATCGAAATTTAACCTGTGCTACTGTCCTGTCATCTTGACAGAAATTTAGCTTGTGTTACTGTACTGAAATCTTGATAGAAATTTAACTTGTGTTACTGTCCTGTCATCTTGATAGAAATTTAACTTGTGTTACTGTCCTGTCATCTTGAAGAAATTTAGCTTGTGTTACTGTTCTGAAATCTTGATAGAAATTTAACTTGTGTTACTGTCCTGTCATCTTGATAGAAATTTAACTTGTGTTACAGTCCTGTCATCTTGATAGAAATTTAGCTTGTGTTACTGTACTGAAATCTTGATAGAAATTTAACCTGTGCTACTGTCCTGTCATCTTGATAGAAATTTAACTTGTGTTACTGTCCTGTCATCTTGAAGAAATTTAACTTGTGTTACTGTTCTGAAATCTTGATCGAAATTTAACTTGTGTTACTGTCCTGTCATCTTGATAGAAATTTAACCTGTGCTACTGTCCTGTCATCTTGATAGAAATTTAACTTGTGTTACTGTCCTGTCATCTTGATAGAAATTTAACTTGTGTTACTGTACTGAAATCTTGATGGAAATTTAACTTGTGTTACTGTCCTGTCATCTTGAAGAAATTTAACTTGTGTTACTGTCCTGTCATCTTGAAGAAATTTAACTTCTGTTACTGTTCTGAAATCTTGATCGAAATTTAACTTGTGTTACTGTACTGAAATCTTGAAGAAATTTAACTTGTGTTACTGTTCTGAAATCTTGATAGAAATTTAGCTTGTGTTACTGTACTGAAATCTTGATAGAAATTTAACTTGTGTTACTGTCCTGTCATCTTGATAGAAATTTAACCTGTGCTACTGTCCTGAAATCTTGATAGAAATTTAGCTTGTGTTACTGTACTGAAATCTTGATAGAAATTTAACTTGTGTTGCTGTCCTGTCATCTTGATAGAAATTTAACTTGTGCTACTGTCCTGTCATCTTGATTGAAATTTAACTTGTGTTACTGCCCTGTCATCTTGATAGAAATTTAACTTATAGTTCTGTCCTGTCATCATTATAGAACTTTAACTTGTGTTACTGCCCTGTCATCTTGATAGAAATTTAATTTATAGTTCTGCCCTGTCATCATTATAGAACTTTAACTTGTGCTACTGTCCTGTCATCTTGATTGAAATTTAACTTGTGTAGCCCGGATGCTGCAGCATGGATGTTAAATTTCGTGTTTGTTTACCTCGCAAATACGGCCGTTTTATGCTATTCATTGACAATAATTTGCTGTTGCCAGGTGCAAGATTACATATATTGAATAATATCTACCGAAAATGATCATAGGCATCATCATAAATTCATAAAATATGAAAAACGATTGAGAAAAGAAGGAAAAAACATGCTCGGCTTGCCTATCAAGCAAAATCTTTGCCACTTCAGCGCAAGTTTGGACGCGTAGCACTTCCTTGAGTTCGTTCCAACGGTCCAACTGATCCCCTACATATATCCTGCATTTGTTCCATTTGGAAGATACTTCACTTCTATTTATCTTTCTCTCTGAATCCGTCAAAGTCTGCTTTCTTCCACGCGTTGACACTTTCTCTTTTACCCAAGAACCACATGTTTATTGTTTCTAAACAGTGCGCATGCTCAAGACGGGTTCACATAAAAGGTCATATGAATAGATTTGAATTCTTGTTATCCTGGACAATAATTCCGATATTGATAGTTTTGGGTCTTTTTTGTCAAAAAATCGTATCTTTTACAGCATAATTCGGTGTTAATCTTCATTTTATGAAGGTCAGTATGGAAAACGACAATAATTTTGGGTATGAAAACATTATGATTGTGGTAGACAATATCCCTTTAATATTTGTTTATTTGTAGATACACATATAGATTCCAGTCAAGATTTCCATCAGAAATATTTGGAGAAAGTGTGGAATGCTTGAAACAAATGATAAAATTCTACAATGCAACTGGAAATTTAGGGAAACAAGAAATTACCTCATTATCAAAGGGAGGCTACTGTGCTTGTTATATTGGATTGTTTACATTAGAAAAGGTAATTACAATTTTTGTTACCAGGTAATAAAACTACATCTAAGCATATACTGGTACTACAGTAGTCCCCTTCTTATAAGGTCACCCCCACCAAAGGTCATCCCTCTTATCAAGCTGGAATAGTAAAATACAGTCAAACCTGTATTAAGAGGTCACCTTTTGGACCAAAAAGGTGGCCTTATAAGACAGGTGGCCTCTTAAAAAAGGTTCAATTCATATGAAATTTTCTATGTCAGGACGAGAAAAAGTTGACCTTTTTATACAGGTGACTGCTTAATAGAGGTGCCACATGAGCAGGTTTGACTATTACTAAATTGTTCTCAAATGATGCCACCCTTTTTTATGAGGCTTATTTTTCTTGTCAGAAGATTGATTGATTGATTGATGTTTTGGTGTTTTAACGCCACTTTCAGCAATATTTCAACTGTATCATGGCGACCAGTTTTAGTGGTGGAGGAAGCCGGAGTACCTGGAGAAAACCACTGACCCTGGGCAAGCAACTGGTTCTTGTCAGAAGAGGTGGCCTTATAAGAGTGGCACTAAGATATTCATGTATTTTCATGGTGAGAGAAGGTTATTGGTATAAAACAATATTTCAGTTATATCATAGCAATAAGCTTTATTGGTGTACAAAAACCCCAGAATGTTCACCGAAACCACTGACCCTGAATAACTATTATATGTAGTTGTATTGAGTACACCTCACCATGATCGGGAATCAAACCCTCATTTCCACATATGGCTTTTACTTTTCATTTGATTTGAGGGGTTCCAGGGATTTGAGGAATTGCAAGGATTGTGGGGATTAAAGGGGTTAGAGGGATTGCAGGGATAAGCCAGATTGAATACAGCAATTATAGGATTTCGATGGATTACATGGATAGGCGAGATTAGAGCGATTGCTGGGATTGCCAATATTGGGGGGATTTCAGGGACAAGATGGTTTGCAGGTGTTACAATGTAAAACAATGGAAAGAACAAGTTTAATGTGAAAATTTATTACATTGATGTTAGAAAACACAAGACCACAGTAACTAACAGGTGGTTTATTGTAAACCAGATGTCTGGGTACTCGGTTTCCTCAACCAATAAAACTTACTGCCACGATATAGCTGAAATATTGTTGAAAGTGTCGTTAAACACCATAACCCTAACACTAACCCTGTAAACCAGATGATGGATTACATGCTCCAGAGAATTTCCTGTTCCATTATTTCTTGTTAAAGACTTGAATATTTTCAAACCTGTCTGTAAAGGATCTTTAGAATTTCTGCTTACCTCAGTTTCCAGATGGTTTGCTTTTTAAGCATCAATGTTTATTTACAAATCATTAATATTTAATAGTGGCTGGTTTATAGAAGTTTTGTTGTGGGAATATACATGTTTATTTAGTCTGAAAACAGACTGAGTGAAGAATTATGGAAATATACAAATTTATTTAGTCTAAACAGACACTGAAGCATCATGGGAATATAAGGATTGTTACGATCGTACGAGGATAGTTGTGATGCAATATTTCAAGTCATTGAACTCACATAGTATTGATACAGTGTATTAGTGTTTACTTCCATTCATTGTAGAAAAATAGAACAACTTCTTGTGGGGCATCTTTGTAATCATCAGAATTTTTTTATTTTTGAATGTTCAAGTGTAATGCAGTAGTTACTAAGGCTTCCTATATTACAAATTTCTCATAACAAATATCTAATGAGTTTAATATATTGGAAAAAAGAATATTCGGTCAAAACAAAAATAATTTGAGCAATCCTATACTTTTTTTTCAAGAATAGGGTGAAGGTCTCTTATCTTTCTCTTTTTTTCAGCTGGAAAAAAAGTAAGAAAGTTTAAACTGATGGTTAGCGATCATAATTAACACAACTATTATAAACATTGATTGATTTACTGTTTTACCTCTGTCCGTCTTTCCGTCCTTCCATCCGTCCTTCCGTCCATCCAAGATATTTTTCGTCGCTTTTTCTCAGTAACTGTTGATGGCAGAAATCTGATATTTGGTCACAAGCATCATATAGGTATACCATATTGTGGGTAGCGTTTTTGGACCCATCAGATTCCTACTTCCTGTTTGCCGATTTTGTTGATTTTTATACACATTTAACATACATTTGTATATGCACATTTTTCGTCGCATTTTTCTCAGCAACTATTGATGGCAGAAATCTGATGTTTGGTCACAAGCTTCATATAGGTACTCCATATTGTGGGAAGCGTTTTTTAACCGTCAGATTCCTACTTCCTGTTTGCCGAAGAGCGGGGGTATCATAGGTGCATTAGCTCACAGTTCATCTTGTTGATGATTGGTGTTTAGCACCAACATTTGCAGTATTTCAGTTATATTGTGGTGGGCATAGACATATATGAATCATAACAAACAATAAGCACACACAAAAATGAAAATGAAATCTTAGCTCCTGTCTTGAAGTCTAAGCGGAAAACAATTTGTTGGAGTATAATGTGATACAAAAGGGGTGGCAAATTTCTTCTAATCCACAACTGTATCTAGATGCACACAAATATACAATATTGGTGAATTGATGGTAAATATAGAATTGATGTGACAAGACTTAGAAAGGGGGAAAGACGAGCTTTAGCAAGTGTTTCTATCTGTTTCGTACAGAGCCGCATAAATTCTATATTTACAGTCAATACACCAATATTGTATTTATCCTACAATAAGATTTGCAAAAAAAATCTTATTTGATTTAAAAAAAAAGAAAGAAGAAAAAGATAGTGGAAACCCAATGGATACCTCATCTGTATAAGTAGTAATGCATACATGTGTAAAACGGTCATTATTTAACAATACACACTCACCAAATGAAATAGTTATTACTTGTGAATGAAAATGAAGCGTAAATATACAATATATGTACATTGTCTATAAATATTAAATTTATTGATACAAGCTTTATAAAAAGGTAGAAAAGTGAGCCTTTGGTGATCATTGTTAGCCTGTAACACAGTGAGTGTAAATTAATTTTTATATTTAGCGACAATGTACGTATATTGTGTCTTTCCTACTATAGCAAAAAGTACAAAACAACTGCAAAATTGTCTGAAAATAACTGAAACAAGTGTCGTTCTAATCGTTTTCAATAACGTCAGCGCTTATACGTTACCGTTTCTTTCTGTCGCCCTACGTGAATCATGTATCAGAAATGCCTTATTAGGTCCATGACTAGATTACACTAAAGTTTATTTGACCCCCTTTATTAGTACTCAAAATGACACAATTGCATGATAATTTATTTTTTTCGACATTCATGTATATTGTTTATGTTTACTTTGACAACAGAAATAAGGGGCGTGGTTAATAGCTTTATTAGGCTAATTTGAAAAGTGTTATTATGGCAATGACATAATAAAGCAAGTTTATTTCAACCCATTTATTATGACAAAAAATTACCCACTTGCAGGATAATGTATATATATTTAAGTTACTACAAAGAAGCCTCCCTAGGACTAACTTTTGTGAATACACAGTTGTTCAGTTTATGCGGGTTATATTTACCAAATTTTCCTACAATGGGACTTTATTTAAAGTTCAGTTTATTTCAGCGATCAGTTTAGACATGTTTCACTAGTTATAAAAGGCATGTGACATATATCTTTCGTTTATGGGTTAGGATTATGATGTTTAACGCCACTTACAATGTACAGCAAAGTCAGTAAATTATTGGGGGATGAAACCGGAGTTCCCGGAGAAAACCATCAACCTCCCGCAAGCCACTGACAAACTTTATCACATAATGTTGTATCGAGTACACCTCACCTGAGTGGGATTCGAACTTACAATGTTAGTGGTGATGGACACTGATTGCATAGGTAGTTATAAATCCAAATACCATACGATCATGACCACGACGGCCCCTCTTCCTTGGAAGATTCACATTTAAATTATTTTTCGTGTTTGTTAATAGTTATAATTATTTATGTCGAATAAAATTGATTTTTATTATTTTTTTTTACCAGCTAACCTTCCAGATTAGAATTCCTAGAGACATTGTAATATTAGACCCATCACTGAAAAGTAAATTTGGCAGAGGAATAATTCATGATAAACCAAAGGAAGATAATAATACTGAGAATGAAGACGATGGGACCGAAACAGAACAAGGAGATGACATCTCCGATACTTCTTCTGTCGCGGAATCCGTAACTGGTCATTCGAAAAAGATTTCTGGGTCAAAAGAACTACCTGTAATCAATGTTAAAGAGTCACGAGGGTCAACATCAAAAGTAATAGAGAAAAAATCGAATGACGATCAAATTTCAAGGTGTTCCATTGGAAATAGAAGTATAATGGAATATCAACAGGAAGAGGAAGAAGATAAAAGGGAGATAATTAAGGATCAGGGTAGTCAGGCATCAAGGGCATTAATCACGATGAGAAGGTCAAGAGCTGAAGGAGCAAATAATTTAAAAGTTTACAATGTACAAGATTATTTTGTGATAAATAGATGCACATTAAAAGTAGGGATTGACATGTCAAATAGAGCTGTGCAGGAAAGTAAAATGGACCAAATTTCATTTGAGGAAGCCGACAAACAGCCCAGTTGTTTGGAGAAATCTTCAACAGGATCACAATTAAGTCAACAAAAGCAAAAAAGGAAATCAAAACAAAAGAAACCTGTGGAATATTCTGTATTACCAGAGCTGACTCTACCATCTAGTAAAATTAAACAGATCGCAAACAGACTGACAAAAACTCTTCCATTCCAAGTAAGTATGATGTAAAACTAGCAATGTCTTTATATTGTTTGTCATACATATTAACCTCTGTTGTCTTATGAGTGTGGAGAAAACCAGTTGCCTTATGAGTGGGGCGAATACCAGTTGCCTTATGAGTGGGGCAAAAACAAGCAATATCTTTATGTTGTATGACATACATATTAATCTCTGTTGTCTTGTGAGTGTGGTGAAAACCAGTTGCAATGTCTTTATGTTGTTTGTCATACACATTAACCTCTGTTGCTTTATGAATGGCACTGTTTCAAAATGAAGCAGAATATGGGGGAGATATTGTTTTTGTGCTATGCATCTGTCTATCTGTCAGCTTTTTTTTTATGTCAAAAACAATTAATTGTATCTTGTGTCCAAGTAGAAAATGTTGCAATTTCTAAGAAAACCTACAGATAAAGGGTTGACATATTTTAGTTTGGAATATTTCAATTTGCAAGGTATTGTATATTTTTGTAATGTAGCTCATTATTATCCTAGCCTATCCAAATACTGCATCGATGGTGTAATGGTTAGTGTGATTCGCCTCAACCTCAAGTGTGGTAGATAGTGGATCAAACCCTGGTTCTTCTCAAACCAAAAACCAAACATACAGTATCAAGGAGTAAGAGCAAAGACTGTTTGGCTGGGAATCAGAATAATGTGTTTGTGTAAATCGACATGTCTACACGAGGACTGTTGTTTCAATGAACTAGCTCTATAAAGATTCAATTAAGCACATTGGTCAAGTACAAAGTACAAAGCGGACGTCATCATCATTTCACTGAATGTAATTTGTTCTCGCCAAGACATAGTTGAAAATGTGTAGAGTTGGTGTTAAACAACACTCTCTCACTCAAACACTCATGATTTACATGTCAAATGTAGCCAAACTGTTCTTCCCTAGCTGTAGTTATTGTTGACGGTGTAGGTGAAATCTTTTGCTGTGAAAAATATAATTTTGTTAAATTAAGTCATTATTTTTTTCTGTTTATTTTAGATTGATGTAGATAATGAATGGGAAAGCTTTGATCCTCTTGAACAACAGAATCTAAAACAAGTTCATAATTGTATAGACAAATCTGGGGAATTGGGAATAACTCTATATGACTTACAGGTAAATCAACGATATTTTTATAAAAATAAGTTGTATCTAACGTTTTAGAGTGGTACAAATGGTGTTTTACATAGAATATTTATACTATGACTACTATTGCTTTCCGAATATCGACATTAAGTCATGTGTGTAACCGAACAATGGAATAATTCAAGAATGCATGTTAGAACATGAGTAGATTGCCATCATTAGACCTTTATTGTGGTGTTGTCGTGGTTGTGATCATATTGTAGTTGGGTTTATAACTACCTATGCAATCAGTGCCTATCACCACTGACATTGTGAGTTCGAATCCCGCTCAGGCAAGGTTAACTTGATACTCGATATAATATTATGTGATAAAGTTTATCAGTGACTTGTGGCAGTTTGGTGGTTTTCTTTGGGTACTCCAGTCCAGTTTCCTCCACCAATGAAACTGACCACCACGATATATCTGAAATATTGTTGGAAGTGGCATTAAACACCCTAACCCTAACTATGATTGATTGATTGATTGATTTATATATTTATTTATTTAAGTTCTGAGGCAAATATTTCATGCATATTCAGGAAGAAAGGAAAGTAAACTTTATCTTAAAATCATACAGAAATTAGAGACTAATGGGACAGTCAGGTCAATGGCTTGTAACTGTCAGGGGAAAAGTATGAAGAGTTTGGTAGGAACCAAAGTTTGAGCCTTTTGAGGTGAAAATCTAGAAAATAATTCTTTCAATGTGTTTTCCATACATGATGGTACTAATTCAGCTGTCAAATTATTTAATGGTTATCTAATTTACTGTTACAGTAAGTCCTTAAAGAAAACACCAAGGCATTACAAAGCAACCACCATTTTCCCCTGTTAATTACTTTCAGGTATAATAATATGTAACTGCTACCCTTCCGGAGCACCTGAGTTTGTCCTTTTGTCCTTTTTAGCTCACCTTGCCAAAGGCAATGTGAGCTTTTGCCATCACTTGGCATCCGTCGTCCGTTAATTTTTCATATTTTAATCTTCTCCTCTGAAACTCCTCAGCCAAATGAACTGAAACTTGGTATGAAGCATCTATGGAAGGTCCTCTGTAAAGATTGCTCATTTCGTCCCGATTCATTAACAAACATGGCCGCCACAGGCAATTCTTGTTTCTGATTGGCCGATTTAAAAAAATCTTCTCCTCTGAAACCGCTTGGCCAAATGAACCGAAACATTGTAGGAAGCATCTATGGAAGGTCCTCTATGGGAATTGTTCATTCCATTTTGATCCATTAACAAACATGGCCACCATAGGCAATTCTTGTTTCTTATTGGTTGATTTCTAAAACAGCTTTTCCTCTGAAACCGCTTGACCAAATGATATGAAACTTGGTAGAAAGCATCTATGGGAGGTCCTCTATAGAGATTGCTCATTTCGTTTTGATCCATTAACAAACATGGCCACCATAGGCAATTCTTGTTTTAGATTGGTCGATTTATAAAAATCTTCTTCTCTGAAACTGCTTTGCCGAAATTTGGTGGGAAACACCTATATGAAAGGTTCTGTATTAAGTTTCCTCAAAGCATAATGAAAGGTGGGCGACACAGGCTCAGCTCAGTGAGTCTCTAGTTCTTTTGGTCATTGTGTTGTCTGTCCTTCGATTAACGGCTTCTAATTACTCCTTTGGTATTGTTATCATTATGGACTTGAACTGACAAAATCCGGATCTGCCAATCTTGAAAAAAGCAGTCACTTTCCTTATGCGGTAATCTTCATTTTGTTCCAACGGTAACTGTTTAAAGCAAGTTTGAATATAGATCTCAAGAGGCTGATAAACACATGTATTAAGAAACAATTAAAAACCTCTACATATTCAATTTAAATTCATATGTATTTTGTAGAAACAGTTTCACTACAGTGATCTCCTGAAACCATGTTTAGCATGCTTAGAAGAAAGAAATATGGTAAGTTCATTATTTGTGTCATTTAAAATTATCATTTATGCTGTTAAAGTTGTGAAAGGGAGGCAGCATGGCTACTAAACAAAGTTTCAATTAAACTCATGACCACTACCAGAAGTCTCCTGATTTATCTCTGCTGTCTATCACTTCCCCCTCAAATTTGGAAGTAGTGAGAGCCCTGATTGTAAAATATATGCCAATCTCCACATAGAAAAGATTGACCAAATACCACACACTGCTGTATGAATACCATTATTATTTGTTGTGTAATTTTAATACATGTATGTACTTATATATGACACAATTTCAGGCCATTTTTTATCACTAAATATAGTTTTAAAATTGACAGGGAAATACTCAAAGTTATGGTTTTATTTTTGAATCAATTGGCACTATTTGTAGTAAAAATAAAATAAAACCATAAAGAATATATTCCTGTAGAAAATTTAAGTTATGGATTTTAATACATTGAATACACATGTATATGGAAAGAAAATAGATGTACAAGACAATAAACAGCGTAGAATATCAAGATTTCTCATCAAGGAAGTTTGCTGCAATTTTGTTTTTCTATAACGATTATTATATTAATCTGTCAAAAAACTGGCTTATATATTTAGTTTGAAGTCTTATTAATTAATTTTTTTAAACCATACACCTGTATACCTATCTAAACAATAAAATATGTCCCTAATGATCTTTGCTCTCGGCAGATTCTGCTGTAATTGGAGACTTTACGTTGTTTTTTTTATACGCCCTTCTCGAGACGGGCCGTATTATGTGATTGGGTATGGCGGGCAGGCGTCCACACAGGTTTCCGCACGATAACTTTAGTTCTATATATTGGATCTTTACCAAACTTGGCCACATGATTCCCCTGTAGAAGGGGAAGAACCCTATTTATTTTGGGATCATTAGGTCAAAGGTCAAGGTATCCGTTACTAAAAATAGAATTTTTGACAACAGGGTCGTTTCCGCGCAATAACTTTAGTTCTGTATATTGGATCTTTACCAAACTTGGCCACATTGTGGAAGGGGAAGAACCCTATTTATTTTGGGGTCATTGGGTCCAAAGTCAAGGTCACCGTTACTATAAATAGAAGTTTTGACTACAGGGTCGTTTCCACATGCTAACTTTAGTACTGTATATTGGATCTTTACCAAGCTTGACCACATGATTCCCCTGTGGAAGGGGAAGAAACCTATTTATTTTGGGGTCATTAGGTCAAAGGTCAAGGTCACTTACTATAAATATGATTTTTGACAACAGAGTCGTTTCCGCACAATAACTTTAGTTCTGTATATTGGATCTTTACCAAACTTGGCCACATGATTCCCCTGTGGAAGGGGAAGAACCTTATTTATTTTGGGGTCATTACCATTATACCATTTGATAATTTATATAGACGGGCGTATTTTGTGATGCACACATTTCTTGTTTATTGCTATAACAATTTATAATAAACAATAGATGTTGATATGTATCTCTTATGACTACAATACAATATTGATCAATGCACTGTAAACACAAGTTCATACGGTCCTTCAAGACAACTTTCGTGATAATCAAGTTGGCTGATTACCGTATTTAGGGTTGCATAATGCGGAGGATTTTGCCCATATTCTTTATTTTGTAGGAGTGGTGCACATTATAAACAGGAACAATGTGTTTCACTCTTTCCCAGACCGGGAAATCACATGTCCGCCATGTTTTTTTTGTTTACTATTGTCAACATGCAAAGTTAAATATTTCTTAAATTGTTTGGACACTATTCCACAAAATGTCATAATAAGTGACAATTGTTTGCCTTTCTTTATTCTATATCATTATTTTCTGTCATCTTCAACCATCAAGTGCGTTAATTTTACGTTCAGATCCGGAATTTTAACTTATGTTTACCGATGCTGTACTAGATTTCGAATCCATTACACAACATCCGGATAATAAAAACATCATATGAAAATGCCAATAAAACCCAACACATTTAATATTTTGCAACTTTATTGAAGATGAAAAGAGATAAATGGTTCTTAAATTCTCCCAGCAAATGAAACATGCTCAAAGGACTGAAAAATATATACGATTGAAATTTAATTCTTGCATTTCCGACGACAAATTTTTTCAAAAGTCCATGCGCATTATAGACACAAACTAGTTTTTTTCTGGAGATTTTCATGGCCAAGAGGGGGTGCGCATTATGCACCAATGCGCATTATGCAACCCTAAATACGGTACTCGAAAATTATCTTTTATAGCAAATATTGATTTCAAATTTGTAACTATTTATTTTTCTTCGCTAATTGATAGAAAAGATGCTTTAAAAAAATGAAATCATTTTTCTAATATGTAAAATTATAATTTTACACATTACAAATGTATTGATTTTTTGGGGGACTTTTTTTTTGGACATCGTTACGATTTTCTGCCTAATGTTATATTAATATTTCATATAGAAAGAACTAAAAAAATGGAAAAAAATAGTATTGTAAAACTAGGTGATCTAGTCAAATGTAGTATCTAGGATTTGATTTAAAGTCATGCACTGAGATGTCATATGTCTTCCTTACAATTGTTTCAGATTCTCTATATAATTTATTTGTAATCTTTGTCTTTCTACCAGGGAAATCTTTCCAATCCTTGAAGAATGTACAATGATAGGCATAATTTTTATGCTTATTATTTGGCAGTCTTTAACTTGATAGATCTGGGGATTTATATCAGAACAGGAAACATTGAATTAAAATAAAAATCTACCTTACAGGATTTCTGTATTGTAATTGTTTTATTTTAAGTTCAACATGAGGTTTAAGGCTAATTATATAAAAATAAAAAATTCTTCCATTGTTTATCTTTTTAGAATTCTGTTTCTATGAAATCATTTTCATTGTTAAGTTTCATTACAAAACTATAAAAGAAATGAACGGAGATCAATACGTATTGTGTATGTTTTTATTGTTTAGTGTGGCAAATCATGATATCAAGAGTGGGGGGATTAGAAACCCATTAAAATATCTGTCAATGTTCTAAGCTAAGACTAATAGTTTCTTTCATAATACTTAAGAAAAAGAGATGTAGGAATTTCTGTAACTAATGTGTGGGAAATTCTGTCTTTTTCTCTCGAGCGGATATATTTCGGATTGAGGGTACAATATGTTGAATTTCACACACGAGTGAGATATTGAAATCTCTTATCTTGGCTGAAATAGAAAAGCCTATTTCTTTAGTAATAAAAATGTAGATATCAAATTTAGTATGCATGACACTTTTCATCATGTATGCCCAAAGTCAAAATATTTGAAAGCCAAGATAATGAAGTAGATAAAATTTTAAAAAATTGCTGGAAAGTTAAAACATTTATACTATTTCCTATAAAGTTTTAAAATGACGTATTTATAATTCCAACGTTTCATTGGAGCGACGGCCCCCCCATAGAAAACCCCATTAGTTTTTTTCTATTGGCTCTCTGACATAGTAGACCTAGATTTAAAAAAAAATTAGATTTCTGTCCACAGATTTCTGTCCACAGATTTCTGTTGTTTTTTTTTGCCTTATATTTTAAAGGTTAATGATGGAGTTGGTTGTGGTGTATGTTATTAATGCTGACCATCACTGTTGAACTTGTTTTACAGAATTACTGGTGGTGTTACCGTAAATGTTCTCTCCTTAAGTGTGATAGTTCATGGGTTCACGCTGATGTTGTTTTGTTACCTTATGTTTTAAAGGTTAATGATGGAGTTGGTTGTGGTGTATTTTATTAATGCTCAGTTGAACTAGTTTTAAAGAATTACTGGTGGTATTACTGTAAATATGCTTGCCTCAAGTGTGATAGGTCGTGGGTTCAAGCTACTGTTGGGTTAAAACATTGATAATCAATTTAGTATTTGCTGCTATTCTACTAAGAATGTAGCATTTAAGAGTAAGAGCTATTCTTAAAATAATATCACAGTCAATGTAGGGTTTTAAATGATTTGCTCATTACCTAATATTATTATGAATGTTGTCCTAGCCTAAAGATCAGCAGTACTCTTTATTTCTTGTGAATAAATGTTTATATCTGGGAATCTTTGTCAATTTGGTGTTTGTTGATGAAAAGAAATTGTTTCCATAAGCAAGAAATATTATGTCGGGGAAATTCCATTAGGTTTATTTGTTTAAAGATCTAGGAAGTTAAATATTAGCTGTTATATATTGTAATCTTTAATTAAAGGACCTATAACAAACTATCTAGTTTATAGGTTTTTCCTCAATTACATGTAGAATATCATCACGTTTATCAAAAAGTAAAAAAATAAACCTGTGTGGTGATAAGAGAGGAAAAAAATACACAAAGTGTCTGGATGCTTCATGGATCTAAGATTTCATTTAACATTATGAAAATTACTTCATCAGTAGAAATGTGATTTTACTTTTTCGACAATTTTCATTTCTTTATAATGTATTCTGATGATTTTAATGGTGCATGAAAATATCTACGACTTTGTTTTTTTTTCTATCCAACGACATGACAATGATACTGAATATTTATTTGTACAGTTTCTGCTATGCCAATACATTGTGTTTATTAAGCCTAGCTGGCCAATTTTTCTAAAGTTGAACCTTTCTGACCCCATATATTTGCTGAAACGTGAACTGTATTTCTACGTTTTGTCACAATATTATGGGATGTATAAAATCTTGTGAAATGCCAATCTACCGGAAAATCCCTACTTTTAAAAATAGCACTGTAATATCTCCATGAATTCAGTATTTATAGGTCAAACATCAAGTTCTCCATAAAGGTATTAATATACAGCTAAATCCAATCTAATTTGGGCTCAAAATAATCCTTATATATTGACCTTTGGGTACCAATTTTATTTTTGCCATTACATATAACATTTTTTCAAAATACAACAAAGCGAAAGGAACTTTTTGTATTTGTTTTAAATTTTAATTTGTGAATTTTTATACCTTGATTGCTGCTTAATGCCACAATTTATGATTTTTACCATGGCATTGAGTTTTATGCATAATAGAGAAGTACCTGGAGGAAAGCCATGACTTTTAACATCACTATCTGACAAACCTAATCATATAAAGTTGAATCGAGTATGCCTCACCACTGCCGGGAATCAAACTCTAGAACATAAGTTGTGATTGGCACTGATTGCAAATATAAATGTCAATGAGTACAAATTTGATACCAAGATATTCCTTAATTTAGAAAGAAAAAAGACAATTTTCTGAAGTGTTTTTTGTATTTAGTAGAGATACTCTTATTTTGTTAGTTACTTTTTACACATGACTTTGATCTCTATTTTACACTTCATTGACTGTTGTCCAAATTAAATCAAGGTTTCGTGATATTAGGTTTGTTTTTCATTATTCATGCAATATATATAGGTGTCGTAAACAGCAAAGTTTGTATTAAAAAAACATATTAAAAAAAAAAAAAAAATCAAACAAGTCTTTTTTACTTTTCCCCTGTTATTTGTCTTCATTTTTCATTATATGAGTTAATCGTGTGTAACAATTTCTCATTTTCTGTGAAATAAACGTTATTTTAATGATACAAAGGAGTCAATTACAAAGGTAGAAATTGACATTCTTGGTCATTATCGTTATTTTAATGTCCTTGTTTTGTATAAGATTATTTGAAGAATGACCTTTCAGGAAACAGACCATCTGTCTAATTATTCTTTGTAAGAGGAACTACTCCTTTAAGTAAATATTTATAATATAAGTCAAGGTTTCAGAATGAATAGAAATCAATTTTTCATGTTTATTTTTTCTCTGCTGCCTTGATATTGTTGTATGTTCTATGCAAAAAGCAATGCATTTTGTATCTCATGGCAATGGTTTGAATAGAAAATATCCCGTATCTCATGGCAATGGTTTGAATAGAAAATATCTGACTCAAATCTAATTGTTTTTCTTGGCTAACTTGGAAATAATCAATTGGCATGATTATAGTAGATACAATATTAATATATAACACTGAATAACTCCACTAATACCCCCCCACAACAAAGTTGAGGGAGGATTTACAGCTATCAAAGTGTCGTCTGTCAATAGACACAATCTTGTCCAAGGCAGAACTTGAAACACACAGGTTGCCTGTATCATTCATGGGTCTGTTTGATTACCAAAAGGTAAGCTCTATAATAAAACACACCTGCTATTGTATACACTGTAAGTTTTTCCCCCGAAATACTTGTATGGACATATATATATATATAAATATATACAGTGCAACCTGTCTAATCCGACACAAGGGACCAAGGAAATGTGTCAGATTGTACAGGATGTAGGAATACTCAGGTTTTACTTTAGTTAACAGAAACACTTTGGGACCATCAATTTTTGTCGAAATCCACAGGATGTTGCAAAACTCAGGTGTCGGATTGCACAATTTCCAGTGTAATATATATAGTCTCTAACATTGTTTCCCGTTTATTACGATAATTTCTCAAATCTCGATAGTTAAATTTTCACATTTTAAAGTTCTCGGTAAACCTCGAACTTTAAAATGTGAAAATTTAACTATCTTGATTTGAGAAATTATCGTAATAAACGGAAAACAATGTTAGAGATTGTTTCTCTAATGAACCACTAAAAATTTGTTTGATTCTTTTTCTCACTAATTTAACAAAATATATGGCCGTTTTTCACTTTCTCAAATCGACGTCCAATGACGTCACTGACGTATACGTCATACCCGTTAAGGAATGTTTTTGAAGACGGAGAAGGGACAAGATTCCAGATGAGGGGCTCTTGATGACGGTACGGTTAATTACGGTTAATTAAACGATTTTATTGATACAATGACATTTTGCGAAACGTAACATTTTTACGGGAAAAGTAGCGTGAAATTCTTATCTCACCCACGGGTTGAGACATAATTGCGTAATTGACCAATCAGCGACTGAGAACAAACTGATCCACACATTGATTATCGAATTAGAGAAATATATATCTTAAACAATATAGCTGAAATATTGTTGAAAGTGGCGTTAAACACCATAACCCTAACACCTATTAATATATACTGCACTTTTGTTTGTAAATTTGAAGCAGATACTGTACTTAATGAAATATGTCCCACTTGTTAATTTGCAATAAATTGGGATGTTTCAATTGAAAATCTACCAATTATAATTAAAATAAGGATAATTATTTGATTATGTATTTGTTAGTAAAATCTTTATTACATTGTGTGGTTGTATTATAGTTTTGAGTGTTATTGTTGATATATATAGACCTGGAGATATTTAGAACAAATCTGTTTCCCCATAGTGAATCTAGTGATAATTCGCTAAGTGACTGATTATTTGCAGAGCGATATCTTGTTTAATTAAAACAAATTTATAGCATTACAATTGTTGGCTTAAAAGAGAGATATTCTCTTAAGTTGAACTTGGTGATCGAGATATTTTGTTCTTACCTGAAACCTTCTTTAGCCAACACACACCTGGCAATGATATAAGTTCATGTCAAAGGTATCAGTGTCTTGTTTTGAAACTTTGCAGACCATCATTGTTATGATTTCATATAACCCCATATAAGCCAAATATTTTAAATATTCAATAGACTTGTCTTTAAGTTCTACATGACCAAATTATTATATGTGGAGATTTTAATGATGACCAGCTTAATGATAAAAAAGTACAAATTAAAGACATATGGTATCAAAGTAATCTTGATCAGTTAATAAAACGATGCCAACAGACTTTTGCCACCAATCTGCCTCTTATTTAGATGTTATTATGGTTAACAATCCTATTTTTATCTTTAGAATTTATTGCCTTTCGAATTTGTTGCGCTTTCATTGTCCAGTCAGTGATGTACTTAATATAGAAAAAAGAAATTAAAAAAAATTGTCTGAAAGAAAATATGGCAATACCATTTGGGCAACTATAATAAATTTCAGAATTAACTCTAGAGTTAGTAACGTGGAAGAATCAATCTAGATAATGTTGATACAAATATTGCAGGCCTCTACATTAACATATTTTTCAACTTGTCCCTTCGGACAACTAATTAAAAAAAGCACTTGTCCGACTCAATCTTTTAGTTGTCCGAAACAAATAATAAAAATTACAAAAACTAGAGAACAATTATTCAGGGCTCCCACTACTTTCAAGTTAGAGGTAGAGGTGACTTCTCTTTCAGAGAGCTCACAGGGAGAAGTGGGGAGACTTCTTGGAGAAGTCAATTGCGTTTAATCGAAACATTGTTTGGCGACCCCTCTGACGTTACTCTGCCCAAATTTAGTAAATAGTTAAAGCTGCCTGAACTGATTTGTTCTGGTTTTTTTTTATTCATAACTACCTTAAGGACATCTATTCAATGTCACATTTTTATTTCTGTCTACCTTGATTGGAGTCTTGCATACCAGTGATTTTTATATCTACCCTCCCCCCCCCCCCCCCCCCCCCCTTTTTTTCCTTTTGAAATATTACTGTGTTGTGATCCAATACCACACAAATTGTAATAACTCTTATTTGTGTTATATAAGTCCTTGTTTCTGGTAAAAAAAAATATACCTAGATACTATATATACCAGTATCTAGGTATATTTTTTTTACCAGAAACAAGTGCCTGTGATATAAATAAAGCAAAGTATTTTATTTAAATTCACAGAGAAATAAAAATTTTAGTGGATCTTTTCAACCAGATCAGGAAAAAGCTTGTAATATTTGTCCATTTCAAAGGTTTCAATATTTCCCAAAAGCCTAAATCAAGTCCTCTATCGTCTTTTGCACAAAAAAGGCAAGTTTAAATTTGGCACCAAATTGATATCCGATAATTTTTACGTGCCCGTTCTGGAGTGATTCTTGTTCTTATATTTCAAATATTGATATTTCCGTTCATTAAAGCGTTTCTGAAATTGCATCTTTAATTTTGTCAATGTCCTTGAACTTCATCAAAGCATGATAAATGATATCAATAAAAGAGTTTTTATCTGGTGTTTCACTTTAGTTTTAATCAAAATAAATCATGGACAAATTGGAGATCAAACAGGGCTCTTTTATACAACAAACCCAGTATTTTATACCAGTGGAAATAGATTTGTCCGTCGTACTGGCACGTTTGGGAATCTGATTTTTTCACTTGTCCCGTCGGACAACCGTAATACAAGATCTACTTGTCCGATGTCAGTTTTCACTGATACCGGACAATCGGACAAACGTTAATGTCGAGGCCTGTATTGCTGTCAGCATTTTTATAAATGCAATATTTAAAGGCCTCAGCTACTGTCTTGAGATATCTTCTTTCAGAATTGTACAATAAGTTGCTGCAAACTGGCTGGTTCTTTGATCCATGGAAAATAGCAAATGAAATGCCAGTGTTTAAAAATAACGGTACTTCAAAGTCACTCATAAAAGGAGTAATCGGCAGTCGTAAATCGAAGAACAGATGATAGAATGACCAAAAGAAAAAGGATAAAAGAGACAATGATCTATAAAACACTATACAGGAAACTATGATTGAGTAACAGGAACTCCACAAAAAGCACGTGGTGAACTCAGATACTAACTTGGCAAAATAGATATTGTTTAAACTAAGGGAAAATAAGGAAGATTGAAATTTAAAAAGATTTAACAAAATCCTAAATCCTAATCATCAAAAATGAAGGACTAATTGCAATTAAGATAGGTCATGGTTGTATTACCTATATATTAATCTGTTAATTAAAATCTGTGTTAGGCCAAGAAAAAAAATACCTGTGTTTCTGCTGATATGCTCTAAAATATTAGGCTCGGTAGGTAGGAAAAAGATTTTATTTAAAAATATATTTTTAGCTAGTTTCTACTTGGGACACATTCTGACTTTAATAGTGCTTGTTCAAAAATGACCAAAAATACTTTAGGGTAGACACAAAAAATTAGGGTCGGTAGGATTAGTGGAAAATACATGTATTTTTTTTTTTTTTTGCCTTTTTTTTTTTGGCCTTAATAATTAGGACAACTTTACAACCTAAAAATCTTGATGACCTGTTTTGAGGTGACTATATTAAACTCTTGCTTAAGCCATGTTGTTTTGCTTCAAGGTAATAAAAGACCTTAACCTGTAAGAGAAGATTTAACTTTACAATTTCGACTAATTTTATTAAGTGTAAGTGTAAGTACAGTATATATGATGGCTATTCCATTCAGACTTGTGCAAGTATCTGTGATCGCTATTCCATTCAGACTTGTGCAAGTATCTGTGATCGCTATTCCATTCAGACTTGTGCAAGTATCTGTGCTGGCCATTCCATTCAGACTTGTGCAAGTATCTGTGCTGGCCATTCCATTCAGACTTGTGCAAGTATCTGTGCTGGCCATTCCATTCAGACTTGTGCAAGTATCTGTGATCGCCATTCCATTCAGACTTGTGCAAGTATCTGTGATCGCCATTCCATTCAGACTTGTGCAAGTATCTGTGCTGGCCATTGCATTCAGACTTGTGCAAGTATCTATTCTGGCCATTGCATTCAGACTTGTGCAAGTATCTGTGATCGCCATTCCATTCAGACTTGTGCAAGTATCTGTGATCACCATTGCATTCAGACTTGTGCAAGTATCTGTGCTGGCCATTGCATTCAGACTTGTGCAAGTATCTATTCTGGCCATTGCATTCAGACTTGTGCAAGTATCTGTGCTGGCCATTGCATTCAGACTTGTGCAAGTATCTGTGCTGGCCATTCCATTCAGACTTGTGCAAGTATCTGTGCTGGCCATTGCATTCAGACTTGTGCAAGTATCTGTGCTGGCCATTCCATTCAGACTTGTGCAAGTATCTGTGCTGGCCATTCCATTCAGACTTGTGCAAGTATCTGTGATCACCATTGCATTCAGACTTGTGCAAGTATCTGTGCTGGCCATTGCATTCAGACTTGTGCAAGTATCTATTCTGGCCATTGCATTCAGACTTGTGCAAGTATCTGTGCTGGCCATTCCATTCAGACTTGTGCAAGTATCTGTGCTGGCCATTCCATTCAGACTTGTGCAAGTATCTGTGCTGGCCATTGCATTCAGACTTGTGCAAGTATCTGTGCTGGCCATTCCATTCAGACTTGTGCAAGTATCTGTGCTGGCCATTCCATTCAGACTTGTGCAAGTATCTGTGATTGCCATTCCATTCAGACTTGTGCAAGTATCTGTGATCGCCATTCCATTCAGACTTGTGCAAGTATCTGTGCTGGCCATTGCATTCAGACTTGTGCAAGTATCTGTGCTGGCCATTCCATTCAGACTTGTGCAAGTATCTGTGCTGGCCATTGCATTCAGACTTGTGCAAGTATCTGTGCTGGCCATTGCATTCAGACTTGTGCAAGTATCTGTGCTGGCCATTGCATTCAGACTTGTGCAAGTATCTGTGCTGGCCATTCCATTCAGACTTGTGCAAGTATCTGTGATCGCCATTCCATTCAGACTTGTGCAAGTATCTGCGCTGGCCATTCCATTCAGACTTGTGCAAGTATCTATTCTGGCCATTGCATTCAGACTTGTGCAAGTATCTGTGCTGGCCATTCCATTCAGACTTGTGCAAGTATCTGTGATTGCCATTCCATTCAGACTTGTGCAAGTATCTGTGATCGTCATTCCATTCAGACTTGTGCAAGTATCTGTGCTGGCCATTCCATTCAGACTTGTGCAAGTATCTGTGCTGGCCATTCCATTCAGACTTGTGCAAGTATCTGTGATTGCCATTCCATTCAGACTTGTGCAAGTATCTGTGATTGCCATTCCATTCAGACTTGTGCAAGTATCTGTTCTGGCCATTCCATTCAGACTTGTGCAAGTATCTGTGATTGCCATTCCATTCAGACTTGTGCAAGTATCTGTGATCGTCATTCCATTCAGACTTGTGCAAGTATCTGTGATCGTCATTCCATTCAGACTTGTGCAAGTATCTGTGCTGGCCATTCCATTCAGACTTGTGCAAGTATCTGTGCTGGCCATTCCATTCAGACTTGTGCAAGTATCTGTGCTGGCCATTGCATTCAGACTTGTGCAAGTATCTATTCTGGCCATTTCATTCAGACTTGTACAAGTATCTGTGCTGGCCATTCCATTCAGACTTGTGCAAGTATCTGTTCTGGCTACTCCATTCAGACTTGTCCAAGTATCTGTTCTGGCTATTTCATTCAGACTTGTGCAAGTATCTGTGCTGGCTATTCCATTTAGAATTGTCCAAGTATCTGTTCTGGCTATTCCATTGCAAGCGGGGGGTATCACTCCGTGAGGTCACTCACAGTTCTAGTTTACATTAAAACTTAAATAATTTGTTTCGCGGACTACGACTGATATGCCAGTGCCTTGTGCAGGATATCTTAGTAGTTTTAATTTTTTACATTAAAGCTTAAATAATTTGCTTCACGGACTACGACTGATATGCCCGTGCCTTGTGCAGGATATCTTAGTAGTTTTAATTTTTTACATTAAAACTTAAATAATTTGTTTTGCGGACTACGACTGATATGCCCGTGCCTTGTGCAGGATATCTTAGTAGTTTTAATTTTTTACATTAAAACTTAAATAATTTGTTTCGCGGACTACGACTGATATGCCCGTGCCTTGTGCAGGATATCTTAGTAGTTTAAATTTTTTACATTAAAACTTAAATAATTTGTTTCACGGATTACGACTGATATGCCCGTGCCTTGTGCAAGATATCTTAGTAGTTTTGATATTTTTATGCCTGTGCCTTGTGCAGGATATCTTAGTAGTTTTGATTTTTTTATGCCCGTGCCTTGTGCAGGATATCTTAGTAGTTTTAATTTTTTACATTAAAGCTTAAATAATTTGTTTCGCGGAATACGACTGATATTCCCGTGCCTTGTGCAGGATATCTTAGTAGTTTTAATTTTTTACATTAAAAACTTAAATAATTTGTTTCACGGATTACGACTGATATGCCTTGTGCAGGATATCTTAGTAGTTTAAATTTTTTACATTAAAACTTAAATAATTTGTTTCACGGACTACGACTGATATGCCCGTGCCTTGTTCATGCAACTTTTTGAACGAAAAAAAGAAAAGAAGAGAACATGTTTTTTTTAAATTTAAGCTGAAAGTACACATTACTTAAAAAGAAGTTAACCATTTTGTTCATATTCCTACAGAGTTTGATTAAAAGAAAATGAAAAGAAAAATTGTAATGAAGAAAAGTGGGAATGAAGATGTAACAATTTCCTGGATTTATTCATACTGAGACGATATTTGAGGAATTTTCAGATTATCCAGTAATCACTAAGATGTAGCATGTCATTAAATTCATTGTGTTGAAATTGATTCATCTAAGAAAGTGATTGACTGGTTTTTTTTTTGCAATTATTTTAACAACGAACCAAATTATTTCCTACATTTTATTTTATTTTATTTGAATAGCGATGTTTTCAGAAATTAATTTCATCTCTTTTGGGGAACAATTTTATTTTAGAAAACGTGATCAAAGAAAATATTTAAAAGAAAGGTCAAATGGAAACATGGTCAATTATAATGAGTTTTTTCATGTAATCTTGTAAACATGTGGGAAATATGTCCAAGAGAAAAAAGATTATTTCACAGATGAAAAATAGACATTGTTATATTCCCTATATAGTAATTATCTGCTTCTGTCCTTGAGACAGTTGACAACAACAGAAAAATACGTTAAATCTTAGTCATATATATGTTTTTCAAAATTTTGCTATCTTCTCAGCATCCAAATATTTCACAAAATATATATCTCATAGATTTATTTTTTATGAATAGAGTTTAGATTCACAAAAATCTGTATGATCGAAAATATGAAATTGGGATTCCAGCAAAAATTTAATATATTTAATTTATTTTCTTTTTGCCATTGTGTTATCTGTTTGATTTACGGATTCGGATTGCCACTTTGGTATCTTGAAATGATTCTCTGCTATTGGTATACCTTGCAAGGGAGGTTTGGTGGTAGGATGGGACACAAACGAATGCCTTGAGTATTGGGACTGCCACAGATCTTTCACCACAGCTTCCTTTATGGGCTATAGCTTGGTAGGCAGTCGAGATGACCTGTTGAGGCAAAATTGTCCAACCTTATAATACACCATCTCCCATTTTAATTGTGGCAATAGGCGCCCTAATATCTACATGCTGGTGTATATCTTTTGAACTTGTTGACCTGAATACAGCCAATATAACTGAAATATTGTTGAAAGTGGCCTTAAATATCATAAACCACCACCACCTTCACCTGAATATAACTGAAATACTGTTAACCTGGTGTTAATTAACAATTAATCAATCGATCAAAACCAAAAAATAAGATTGAAATCGATTAATAATTGTGGAAGGAAAATATTATTTATAAACAAGTGGGAGTGGAATTATTGAATCAGTTCATGTGTATACAAGCAATAAGGTATGTCAGTCTCTCAGACAAGGTCATTCCCCTCAGCTATAATACAGAAACCTATGGTTAATCACATGTCCATTGGTCCATTCTGATCCAGTAAATTCTAATTACTCTTAGCCCTAATTCTTTTAGCGAGATTGTTTATTGTAAAGGTGGACAATTTATTGACTTTGGGTTATTTTGGCTAACAGATTGTGAGCAAGATGATAACTTCAAAGTTAAAAAATATTTCCAATTTTGTTTTCACTTTAAGGAAGTAGTTTGATTATGACATCAAGCTCCCTAGAATAAAGTTCCAGATTCTTATAAAATATAACTAAATGGCTCTTAAAGTCTTAATTCCATATCTGTACAATATGTTTTTTCCATAATAAGTGTAGAAACTTTTATACAGTTGGAGTAAGGTGAGAAGATATTTATGGTTGTTTTTGGGGGCCCTTGTGATCGTATGGTAGTTAGATTTACACTTCCTAAGCAATCAGTGCCTATCACCACTAAAGCTGTGAGTTTGAACCCCGGTCATGTACTCGATACAACATTAAAGTTTGTCAATGACTTGCATTAGGTTGGTGGTATTCTCCAGGTTAACTCCACCAATAAAACTGGCCACCACGATATATCTGAAATATTGTTCAATGTGGCATTAAACACCATAACCAAACCAAACTATTGTTGTTTTAAAAAAAAATTGTTTTCGTCTATTTGTGATACACCAGATAAAAAACAAAAGAAAGATTAATTGATAATCAATTCCTCTAACAGAAAACATAAACAGAAGGTGCATGATAGAGATCTAGATTAAATCTGAATTATGTGTGAATTTCTTGTGCCACATCATTGAAGTTTGATTCCCTGTGGCTATTGTGCCAGCTCAACATTTTGTTGAAGTTTGATTTCCGGTGGCTATTGTATCAGGTTGTTATCTTTTTGTTGTGTCAACATAAAACAATAATTTAGACTTTAAATTATAAAGTACATAATACGATTTCATTAGCTTGTCTGGAGTCTTGATTTTACTAAAAAAAATGTCAAGCTTAATGTTTTGTTCTTGTAAAGGAATTCTGATACACCAGGAAGTCTGCTATAGTAAATTACAGATACCAAGGAGATAAATATATGGTTTGCTCATTGGCGGACACTGATTTCTTTTGTAATTAAATCACAACATTGCATGTTAATGTTAGGGTTATCTTAGACAAGCTGTGATTCATCTGATTAAAATAAATGTCTTGATTAAATCTGAAATGTCATGCAATAGTAAAGACTTCAGGGTTACTTTATATGTCTTTGGGAACATTAAATGTTAAACTTGTCTGCCCAAACATCTGATTTCATGTAATTTTGATCGTTTTCACTTGCACTATTTTAGAGTTATTGTTCTTGGATCATTTGATAGATTATTTATATCCCTTTTTCAGTTCAATAAATTTTAAATCGCTTAGTTTGAAAGTTTCAAGATATAAATAAGATATTTGTCCATCTTGATTTAAAAAAATTAGAGTAACGGTTCTTAGTTATTTATGTATCTATTTTTTTTTTAACCAAATATGTGAATGAAAATTTTTTAAAACTCAAAGAGCATTTTGAGTGGCAATTGCATGTTTATTATATGGCGACATGAAGCTGAAGACAGTTTTGTCTTTCCCAAATGTTGACAAATTTTGACAATTTAATGTACCAGTCATTTTGCACTGGTTTTCAGTTTTGTATATTTTGTACAATTATTTCACAAGAAAATGAAATAGATGCTATATTTTTTTAATACAAAGTAATTCTATGAACTTTAAAGGATTGTAAGAAAAAAATTAATGATTTGTGAATAGAATTTAAACATCTCTTCCGATGGTGTAATGGTAAGCGTGCTCGTTTTAAGTGGAGTAGATCGTGGGTTTGATCCCCAGTCTGATTCGGTCAAAGACATTAAGGAAGACATGTTTACGGTTGTAACTAACACAGTTAAAAAAACAAAACAAAAAATGTCATATCACCCCCACTATAACTTTCATGACAGTTTCATTGGTTGACCCAAACTTATTAAGATGTTGACCTTAACTTTCCATGAGATCGACGTCACATCAGGGTTTCTTGCTGTGATTTTTAGCTCACCTGACCCAAAGGGTCATGTGAGCTATTGTCACCACTGAGCGTCCGTCGTCCGTCTTCCGTCGTCCGTCCGTCCGTTAACTTTTCACATTTTAATCAACTCCTCTGAAGCCACTGGGCCAATTTGAACCAAACTTTGGTGGAATGGTCCTTGGATGGCCCCCTTCCAAAATTGTGTCCGGTGATCCCGACTTCCAACCAAGATGGCCGCCAAACTAAAAATAGAAAAAAGGGGGGATGAAATTTTGATTGTCCATTGCTGCTTTAGTATAAGTCAAAATGAGCTCAAATTTGAACTGCAGCTACATGGCAAGGAGTAGTTTAACATATATTCCGGGTTTTTCTGTGAAATTTTTATTTCAGCCGATATATACCGATTATGCAAATTAGGCATATTTTGATAAAAGATCACATTTAAATCTTCTCCTCTGAAACCACAGAACCAAATTAAACCAAACCTGGCAGGGATGGTTCCTGGGTGGGTCCCTTTCAAAATTGTGTCCGACAGCCCCGCCCTCCATTCAAGATGGCTGCTGTTACTAAAAATAGAAATTTCTTCAATTGTCCATTGCTGCTTTAGTATAAGTCAAAATGAGCTCAAATTTGAACTGCAGCTACATGGCAAGGAGTAGTTTAACATATATTCCTGGTTTTTCTGTGAAATTTTTCTTTCAGCCGATATATACCGATTATGCAAATTAGGCATATTTTGATAAAAGATCACATTTAAATCTTCTCCTCTGAAACCACTGAACCAAATTAAACCAAACCTGGCAGGGATGGTTCCTGGGTGGGTCCCTTTCAAAATTGTGTCCGACAGCCCCGCCCTCCATTCAAGATGGCTGCTGTTACTAAAAATAGAAATTTCTTCAATTGTCCATTGCTGCTTTAGTATAAGTCAAAATGAGCTCAAATTTGAACTGCAGCTACATGGCAAGGAGTAGTTTAACATATATTCCTGGTTTTTCTGTGAAATTTTTCTTTCAGCCGATATATACCGATTATGCAAATTAGGCATATTTTGATAAAAGATCACATTTAAATCTTCTCCTCTGAAACCACTGAACCAAATTAAACCAAACCTGGCAGGGATGGTTCCTGGGTGGGTCCCTTTCAAAATTGTGTCCGACAGCCCCGCCCTCCATTCAAGATGGCTGCTGTTACTAAAAATAGAAATTTCTTCAATTGTCCATTGCTGCTTTAGTATAAGTCAAAATGAGCTCAAATTTGAACTGCAGCTACATGGCAAGGATTAGTTTAACATATATTCCTGGTTTTTTGTGAAATTTTTCTTTCAGCCGATATATACCGATTATGCAAATTAGGCATATTTTGATAAAAGATCACATTTAAATCTTCTCCTCTGAAACCACAGAACCAAATTAAACCAAACCTGGCAGGGATGGTTCCTGGGTGGGTCCCTTTCAAAATTGTGTCCGACAGCCCCGCCCTCCATTCAAGATGGCTGCTGTTACTAAAAATAGAAATTTCTTCAATTGTCCATTGCTGCTTTAGTATAAGTCAAAATGAGCTCAAATTTGAACTGCAGCTACATGGCAAGGAGTAGTTTAACATATATTCCTGGTTTTTCTGTGAAATTTTTCTTTCAGCCGATATATACCGATTATGCAAATTAGGCATATTTTGATAAAAGATCACATTTAAATCTTCTCCTCTGAAACCACTGAACCAAATTAAACCAAACCTGGCAGGGATGGTTCCTGGGTGGGTCCCTTTCAAAATTGTGTCCGACAGCCCCGCCCTCCATTCAAGATGGCTGCTGTTACTAAAAATAGAAATTTCTTCAATTGTCCATTGCTGCTTTAGTATAAGTCAAAATGAGCTCAAATTTGAACTGCAGCTACATGGCAAGGAGTAGTTTAACATATATTCCTGGTTTTTCTGTGAAATTTTTCTTTCAGCCGATATATACCGATTATGCAAATTAGGCATATTTTGATAAAAGATCACATTTAAATCTTCTCCTCTGAAACCACTGAACCAAATTAAACCAAACCTGGCAGGGATGGTTCCTGGGTGGGTCCCTTTCAAAATTGTGTCCGACAGCCCCGCCCTCCATTCAAGATGGCTGCTGTTACTAAAAATAGAAATTTCTTCAATTGTCCATTGCTGCTTTAGTATAAGTCAAAATGAGCTCAAATTTGAACTGCAGCTACATGGCAAGGAGTAGTTTAACATATATTCCTGGTTTTTCTGTGAAATTTTTCTTTCAGCCAATATATACCGATTATGCAAATTAGGCATATTTTGATAAAAGATCACATTTAAATCTTCTCCTCTGAAACCGCTGAACCAAATTAAACCAAACCTGGCAGGGATGGTGCCTGGGTGGGTCCCTTTCAAAATTGTGTCCGACAGCCCCGCCCTCCATTCAAGATGGCTGCTGTTACTAAAAATAGAAATTTCTTCAATTGTCCATTGCTGCTTTAGTATAAGTCAAAATGAGCTCAAATTTGAACTGCAGCTACATGGCAAGGAGTAGTTTAACATATATTCCTGGTTTTTCTGTGAAATTTTTCTTTCAGCCGATATATACCGATTATGCAAATTAGGCATATTTTGATAAAAGATCACATTTAAATCTTCTCCTCTGAAACCACTGAACCATATTAAACCAAACCTGGCAGGGATGGTTCCTGGGTGGGTCCCTTTCAAAATTGTGTCCGACAGCCCCGCCCTCCATTCAAGATGGCTGCTGTTACTAAAAATAGAAATTTCTTCAATTGTCCATTGCTGCTTTAGTATAAGTCAAAATGAGCTCAAATTTGAACTGCAGCTACATGGCAAGGAGTAGTTTAACATATATTCCTGGTTTTTCTGTGAAATTTTTCTTTCAGCCAATATATACCGATTATGCAAATTAGGCATATTTTGATAAAAGATCACATTTAAATCTTCTCCTCTGAAACCGCTGAACCAAATTAAACCAAACCTGGCAGGGATGGTGCCTGGGTGGGTCCCTTTCAAAATTGTGTCCGACAGCCCCGCCCTCCATTCAAGATGGCTGCTGTTACTAAAAATAGAAATTTCTTCAATTGTCCATTGCTGCTTTAGTATAAGTCAAAATGAGCTCAAATTTGAACTGCAGCTACATGGCAAGGAGTAGTTTAACATATATTCCTGGTTTTTCTGTGAAATTTTTCTTTCAGCCAATATATACCGATTATGCAAATTAGGCATATTTTGATAAAAGATCACATTTAAATCTTCTCCTCTGAAACCGCTGAACCAAATTAAACCAAACCTGGCAGGGATGGTGCCTGGGTGGGTCCCTTTCAAAATTGTGTCCGACAGCCCCGCCCTCCATTCAAGATGGCTGCTGTTACTAAAAATAGAAATTTCTTCAATTGTCCATTGCTGCTTTAGTATAAGTCAAAATGAGCTCAAATTTGAACTGCAGCTACATGGCAAGGAGTAGTTTAACATATATTCCTGGTTTTTTGTGAAATTTTTCTTTCAGCCGATATATACCGATTATGCAAATTAGGCATATTTTGATAAAAGATCACATTTAAATCTTCTCCTCTGAAACCACAGAACCAAATTAAACCAAACCTGGCAGGGATGGTTCCTGGGTGGGTCCCTTTCAAAATTGTGTCCGACAGCCCCGCCCTCCATTCAAGATGGCTGCTGTTACTAAAAATAGAAATTTCTTCAATTGTCCATTGCTGCTTTAGTATAAGTCAAAATGAGCTCAAATTTGAACTGCAGCTACATGGCAAGGAGTAGTTTAACATATATTCCTGGTTTTTCTGTGAAATTTTTCTTTCAGCCGATATATACCGATTATGCAAATTAGGCATATTTTGATAAAAGATCACATTTAAATCTTCTCCTCTGAAACCACTGAACCAAATTAAACCAAACCTGGCAGGGATGGTTCCTGGGTGGGTCCCTTTCAAAATTGTGTCCGACAGCCCCGCCCTCCATTCAAGATGGCTGCTGTTACTAAAAATAGAAATTTCTTCAATTGTCCATTGCTGCTTTAGTATAAGTCAAAATGAGCTCAAATTTGAACTGCAGCTACATGGCAAGGAGTAGTTTAACATATATTCCTGGTTTTTCTGTGAAATTTTTCTTTCAGCCGATATATACCGATTATGCAAATTAGGCATATTTTGATAAAAGATCACATTTAAATCTTCTCCTCTGAAACCACTGAACCAAATTAAACCAAACCTGGCAGGGATGGTTCCTGGGTGGGTCCCTTTCAAAATTGTGTCCGACAGCCCCGCCCTCCATTCAAGATGGCTGCTGTTACTAAAAATAGAAATTTCTTCAATTGTCCATTGCTGCTTTAGTATAAGTCAAAATGAGCTCAAATTTGAACTGCAGCTACATGGCAAGGAGTAGTTTAACATATATTCCTGGTTTTTCTGTGAAATTTTTCTTTCAGCCAATATATACCGATTATGCAAATTAGGCATATTTTGATAAAAGATCACATTTAAATCTTCTCCTCTGAAACCGCTGAACCAAATTAAACCAAACCTGGCAGGGATGGTGCCTGGGTGGGTCCCTTTCAAAATTGTGTCCGACAGCCCCGCCCTCCATTCAAGATGGCTGCTGTTACTAAAAATAGAAATTTCTTCAATTGTCCATTGCTGCTTTAGTATAAGTCAAAATGAGCTCAAATTTGAACTGCAGCTACATGGCAAGGAGTAGTTTAACATATATTCCTGGTTTTTCTGTGAAATTTTTCTTTCAGCCGATATATACTGATTATGCAAATTAGGCATATTTTGATAAAAGATCACATTTAAATCTTCTCCTCTGAAACCACTGAACCAAATTAAACCAAACCTGGCAGGGATGGTTCCTGGGTGGGTCCCTTTCAAAATTGTGTCCGACAGCCCCGCCCTCCATTCAAGATGGCTGCTGTTACTAAAAATAGAAATTTCTTCAATTGTCCATTGCTGCTTTAGTATAAGTCAAAATGAGCTCAAATTTGAACTGCAGCTACATGGCAAGGAGTAGTTTAACATATATTCCTGGTTTTTCTGTGAAATTTTTCTTTCAGCCAATATATACCGATTATGCAAATTAGGCATATTTTGATAAAAGATCACATTTAAATCTTCTCCTCTGAAACCGCTGAACCAAATTAAACCAAACCTGGCAGGGATGGTGCCTGGGTGGGTCCCTTTCAAAATTGTGTCCGACAGCCCCGCCCTCCATTCAAGATGGCTGCTGTTACTAAAAATAGAAATTTCTTCAATTGTCCATTGCTGCTTTAGTATAAGTCAAAATGAGCTCAAATTTGAACTGCAGCTACATGGCAAGGAGTAGTTTAACATATATTCCTGGTTTTTCTGTGAAATTTTTCTTTCAGCCAATATATACCGATTATGCAAATTAGGCATATTTTGATAAAAGATCACATTTAAATCTTCTCCTCTGAAACCGCTGAACCAAATTAAACCAAACCTGGCAGGGATGGTGCCTGGGTGGGTCCCTTTCAAAATTGTGTCCGACAGCCCCGCCCTCCATTCAAGATGGCTGCTGTTACTAAAAATAGAAATTTCTTCAATTGTCCATTGCTGCTTTAGTATAAGTCAAAATGAGCTCAAATTTGAACTGCAGCTACATGGCAAGGAGTAGTTTAACATATATTCCTGGTTTTTCTGTGAAATTTTTCTTTCAGCCAATATATACCGATTATGCAAATTAGGCATATTTTGATAAAAGATCACATTTAAATCTTCTCCTCTGAAACCGCTGAACCAAATTAAACCAAACCTGGCAGGGATGGTGCCTGGGTGGGTCCCTTTCAAAATTGTGTCCGACAGCCCCGCCCTCCATTCAAGATGGCTGCTGTTACTAAAAATAGAAATTTCTTCAATTGTCCATTGCTGCTTTAGTATAAGTCAAAATGAGCTCAAATTTGAACTGCAGCTACATGGCAAGGAGTAGTTTAACATATATTCCTGGTTTTTTGTGAAATTTTTCTTTCAGCCGATATATACCGATTATGCAAATTAGGCATATTTTGATAAAAGATCACATTTAAATCTTCTCCTCTGAAACCACAGAACCAAATTAAACCAAACCTGGCAGGGATGGTTCCCGGGTGGGTCCCTTTCAAAATTGTGTCCGACAGCCCCGCCCTCCATTCAAGATGGCTGCTGTTACTAAAAATAGAAATTTCTTCAATTGTCCATTGCTGCTTTAGTATAAGTCAAAATGAGCTCAAATTTGAACTGCAGCTACATGGCAAGGAGTAGTTTAACATATATTCCTGGTTTTTCTGTGAAATTTTTCTTTCAGCCGATATATACCGATTATGCAAATTAGGCATATTTTGATAAAAGATCACATTTAAATCTTCTCCTCTGAAACCACTGAACCAAATTAAACCAAACCTGGCAGGGATGGTTCCTGGGTGGGTCCCTTTCAAAATTGTGTCCGACAGCCCCGCCCTCCATTCAAGATGGCTGCTGTTACTAAAAATAGAAATTTCTTCAATTGTCCATTGCTGCTTTAGTATAAGTCAAAATGAGCTCAAATTTGAACTGCAGCTACATGGCAAGGAGTAGTTTAACATATATTCCTGGTTTTTCTGTGAAATTTTTCTTTCAGCCAATATATACCGATTATGCAAATTAGGCATATTTTGATAAAAGATCACATTTAAATCTTCTCCTCTGAAACCGCTGAACCAAATTAAACCAAACCTGGCAGGGATGGTGCCTGGGTGGGTCCCTTTCAAAATTGTGTCCGACAGCCCCGCCCTCCATTCAAGATGGCTGCTGTTACTAAAAATAGAAATTTCTTCAATTGTCCATTGCTGCTTTAGTATAAGTCAAAATGAGCTCAAATTTGAACTGCAGCTACATGGCAAGGAGTAGTTTAACATATATTCCTGGTTTTTCTGTGAAATTTTTCTTTCAGCCGATATATACCGATTATGCAAATTAGGCATATTTTGATAAAAGATCACATTTAAATCTTCTCCTCTGAAACCACTGAACCAAATTAAACCAAACCTGGCAGGGATGGTTCCTGGGTGGGTCCCTTTCAAAATTGTGTCCGACAGCCCCGCCCTCCATTCAAGATGGCTGCTGTTACTAAAAATAGAAATTTCTTCAATTGTCCATTGCTGCTTTAGTATAAGTCAAAATGAGCTCAAATTTGAACTGCAGCTACATGGCAAGGAGTAGTTTAACATATATTCCTGGTTTTTCTGTGAAATTTTTCTTTCAGCCGATATATACCGATTATGCAAATTAGGCATATTTTGATAAAAGATCACATTTAAATCTTCTCCTCTGAAACCACTGAACCAAATTAAACCAAACCTGGCAGGGATGGTTCCTGGGTGGGTCCCTTTCAAAATTGTGTCCGACAGCCCCGCCCTCCATTCAAGATGGCTGCTGTTACTAAAAATAGAAATTTCTTCAATTGTCCATTGCTGCTTTAGTATAAGTCAAAATGAGCTCAAATTTGAACTGCAGCTACATGGCAAGGAGTAGTTTAACATATATTCCTGGTTTTTCTGTGAAATTTTTCTTTCAGCCAATATATACCGATTATGCAAATTAGGCATATTTTGATAAAAGATCACATTTAAATCTTCTCCTCTGAAACCGCTGAACCAAATTAAACCAAACCTGGCAGGGATGGTGCCTGGGTGGGTCCCTTTCAAAATTGTGTCCGACAGCCCCGCCCTCCATTCAAGATGGCTGCTGTTACTAAAAATAGAAATTTCTTCAATTGTCCATTGCTGCTTTAGTATAAGTCAAAATGAGCTCAAATTTGAACTGCAGCTACATGGCAAGGAGTAGTTTAACATATATTCCTGGTTTTTTGTGAAATTTTTCTTTCAGCCGATATATACCGATTATGCAAATTAGGCATATTTTGATAAAAGATCACATTTAAATCTTCTCCTCTGAAACCACAGAACCAAATTAAACCAAACCTGGCAGGGATGGTTCCTGGGTGGGTCCCTTTCAAAATTGTGTCCGACAGCCCCGCCCTCCATTCAAGATGGCTGCTGTTACTAAAAATAGAAATTTCTTCAATTGTCCATTGCTGCTTTAGTATAAGTCAAAATGAGCTCAAATTTGAACTGCAGCTACATGGCAAGGAGTAGTTTAACATATATTCCTGGTTTTTCTGTGAAATTTTTCTTTCAGCCGATATATACCGATTATGCAAATTAGGCATATTTTGATAAAAGATCACATTTAAATCTTCTCCTCTGAAACCACTGAACCAAATTAAACCAAACCTGGCAGGGATGGTTCCTGGGTGGGTCCCTTTCAAAATTGTGTCCGACAGCCCCGCCCTCCATTCAAGATGGCTGCTGTTACTAAAAATAGAAATTTCTTCAATTGTCCATTGCTGCTTTAGTATAAGTCAAAATGAGCTCAAATTTGAACTGCAGCTACATGGCAAGGATTAGTTTAACATATATTCCTGGTTTTTTGTGAAATTTTTCTTTCAGCCGATATATACCGATTATGCAAATTAGGCATATTTTGATAAAAGATCACATTTAAATCTTCTCCTCTGAAACCACAGAACCAAATTAAACCAAACCTGGCAGGGATGGTTCCTGGGTGGGTCCCTTTCAAAATTGTGTCCGACAGCCCCGCCCTCCATTCAAGATGGCTGCTGTTACTAAAAATAGAAATTTCTTCAATTGTCCATTGCTGCTTTAGTATAAGTCAAAATGAGCTCAAATTTGAACTGCAGCTACATGGCAAGGAGTAGTTTAACATATATTCCTGGTTTTTCTGTGAAATTTTTCTTTCAGCCGATATATACCGATTATGCAAATTAGGCATATTTTGATAAAAGATCACATTTAAATCTTCTCCTCTGAAACCACTGAACCAAATTAAACCAAACCTGGCAGGGATGGTTCCTGGGTGGGTCCCTTTCAAAATTGTGTCCGACAGCCCCGCCCTCCATTCAAGATGGCTGCTGTTACTAAAAATAGAAATTTCTTCAATTGTCCATTGCTGCTTTAGTATAAGTCAAAATGAGCTCAAATTTGAACTGCAGCTACATGGCAAGGAGTAGTTTAACATATATTCCTGGTTTTTCTGTGAAATTTTTCTTTCAGCCAATATATACCGATTATGCAAATTAGGCATATTTTGATAAAAGATCACATTTAAATCTTCTCCTCTGAAACCGCTGAACCAAATTAAACCAAACCTGGCAGGGATGGTGCCTGGGTGGGTCCCTTTCAAAATTGTGTCCGACAGCCCCGCCCTCCATTCAAGATGGCTGCTGTTACTAAAAATAGAAATTTCTTCAATTGTCCATTGCTGCTTTAGTATAAGTCAAAATGAGCTCAAATTTGAACTGCAGCTACATGGCAAGGAGTAGTTTAACATATATTCCTGGTTTTTCTGTGAAATTTTTCTTTCACCCAATATATACCGATTATGCAAATTAGGCATATTTTGATAAAAGATCACATTTAAATCTTCTCCTCTGAAACCGCAGAACCAAATTAAACCAAACCTGGCAGGGATGGTTCCTGGGTGGGTCCCTTTCAAAATTGTGTCCGACAGCCCCGCCCTCCATTCAAGATGGCTGCTGTTACTAAAAATAGAAATTTCTTCAATTGTCCATTGCTGCTTTAGTATAAGTCAAAATGAGCTCAAATTTGAACTGCAGCTACATGGCAAGGAGTAGTTTAACATATATTCCTGGTTTTTTGTGAAATTTTTCTTTCAGCCGATATATACCGATTATGCAAATTAGGCATATTTTGATAAAAGATCACATTTAAATCTTCTCCTCTGAAACCGCTGAACCAAATTAAACCAAACCTGGCAGGGATGGTCCCTGGGTGGGTCCCTTTCAAAATTGTGTCCGACAGCCCCGCCCTCCATTCAAGATGGCTGCTGTTACTAAAAATAGAAATTTCTTCAATTGTCCATTGCTGCTTTAGTATCAGTCAAAATGAGCTCAAATTTGAACTGCAGCTACATGGCAAGGAGTAGTTTAACATATATGCCTGTTTTTTCTGTGAAATTTTTCTTTCAGCCGATATATACCGATTATTCAAATTAGGCATATTTTGATAAAAGATCACATTTAAATCTTCTCCTCTGAAACCGCTGAACCAAATTAAACCAAACCTGGCAGGGATGGTGCCTGGGTGGGTCCCTTTCAAAATTGTGTCCGACAGCCCCGCCCTCCATTCAAGATGGCTGCTGTTACTAAAAATAGAAATTTCTTCAATTGTCCATTGCTGCTTTAGTATAAGTCAAAATGAGCTCAAATTTGAACTGCAGCTACATGGCAAGGAGTAGTTTAACATATTCCTGGTTTTTCTGTGAAATTTTTCTTTCAGCCGATTTATACCGAATATGCAAATTAGGCATATTTTGATAAAAGATCACATTTAAATCTTTTCCTCTGAAACCGCAGAACCAAATTAAACCAAACCTGGCAGGGATGGTTCCTGGGTGGGTCCCTTTCAAAATTGTGTCCGACAGCCCCGCCCTCCATTCAAGATGGCTGCTGTTACTAAAAATAGAAATTTCTTCAATTGTCCATTGCTGCTTTAGTATAAGTCAAAATGAGCTCAAATTTGAACTGCAGCTACATGGCAAGGAGTAGTTTAACATATATTCCTGGTTTTTCTGTGAAATTTTTCTTTCAGCCGATATATACCGATTATGCAAATTAGGCATATTTTGATAAAAGATCACATTTAAATCTTCTCCTCTGAAACCACTGAACCAAATTAAACCAAACCTGGCAGGGATGGTTCCTGGGTGGGTCCCTTTCAAAATTGTGTCCGACAGCCCCGCCCTCCATTCAAAATGGCTGCTGTTACTAAAAATAGAAATTTCTTCAATTGTCCATTGCTGCTTTAGTATAAGTCAAAATGAGCTCAAATTTGAACTGCAGCTACATGGCAAGGAGTAGTTTAACATATATTCCTGGTTTTTCTGTGAAATTTTTCTTTCAGCCAATATATACCGATTATGCAAATTAGGCATATTTTGATAAAAGATCACATTTAAATCTTCTCCTCTGAAACCGCTGAACCAAATTAAACCAAACCTGGCAGGGATGGTGCCTGGGTGGGTCCCTTTCAAAATTGTGTCCGACAGCCCCGCCCTCCATTCAAGATGGCTGCTGTTACTAAAAATAGAAATTTCTTCAATTGTCCATTGCTGCTTTAGTATAAGTCAAAATGAGCTCAAATTTGAACTGCAGCTACATGGCAAGGAGTAGTTTAACATATATTCCTGGTTTTTCTGTGAAATTTTTCTTTCAGCCGATATATACCGATTATGCAAATTAGGCATATTTTGATAAAAGATCACATTTAAATCTTCTCCTCTGAAACCACTGAACCAAATTAAACCAAACCTGGCAGGGATGGTTCCTGGGTGGGTCCCTTTCAAAATTGTGTCCGACAGCCCCGCCCTCCATTCAAGATGGCTGCTGTTACTAAAAATAGAAATTTCTTCAATTGTCCATTGCTGCTTTAGTATCAGTCAAAATGAGCTCAAATTTGAACTGCAGCTACATGGCAAGGAGTAGTTTAACATATATTCCTGGTTTTTCTGTGAAATTTTTCTTTCAGCCAATATATACCGATTATGCAAATTAGGCATATTTTGATAAAAGATCACATTTAAATCTTCTCCTCTGAAACCGCTGAACCAAATTAAATCAAACCTGGCAGGGATGGTGCCTGGGTGGGTCCCTTTCAAAATTGTGTCCGACAGCCCCGCCCTCCATTCAAGATGGCTGCTGTTACTAAAAATAGAAATTTCTTCAATTGTCCATTGCTGCTTTAGTATAAGTCAAAATGAGCTCAAATTTGAACTGCAGCTACATGGCAAGGAGTAGTTTAACATATATTCCTGGTTTTTTGTGAAATTTTTCTTTCAGCCGATATATACCGATTATGCAAATTAGGCATATTTTGATAAAAGATCACATTTAAATCTTCTCCTCTGAAACCACAGAACCAAATTAAACCAAACCTGGCAGGGATGGTTCCTGGGTGGGTCCCTTTCAAAATTGTGTCCGACAGCCCCGCCCTCCATTCAAGATGGCTGCTGTTACTAAAAATAGCAATTTCTTCAATTGTCCATTGCTGCTTTAGTATAAGTCAAAATGAGCTCAAATTTGAACTGCAGCTACATGGCAAGGAGTAGTTTAACATATATTCCTGGTTTTTCTGTGAAATTTTTCTTTCAGCCGATATATACCGATTATGCAAATTAGGCATATTTTGATAAAAGATCACATTTAAATCTTCTCCTCTGAAACCACTGAACCAAATTAAACCAAACCTGGCAGGGATGGTTCCTGGGTGGGTCCCTTTCAAAATTGTGTCCGACAGCCCCGCCCTCCATTCAAGATGGCTGCTGTTACTAAAAATAGAAATTTCTTCAATTGTCCATTGCTGCTTTAGTATAAGTCAAAATGAGCTCAAATTTGAACTGCAGCTACATGGCAAGGAGTAGTTTAACATATATTCCTGGTTTTTCTGTGAAATTTTTCTTTCAGCCAATATATACCGATTATGCAAATTAGGCATATTTTGATAAAAGATCACATTTAAATCTTCTCCTCTGAAACCGCTGAACCAAATTAAACCAAACCTGGCAGGGATGGTGCCTGGGTGGGTCCCTTTCAAAATTGTGTCCGACAGCCCCGCCCTCCATTCAAGATGGCTGCTGTTACTAAAAATAGAAATTTCTTCAATTGTCCATTGCTGCTTTAGTATAAGTCAAAATGAGCTCAAATTTGAACTGCAGCTACATGGCAAGGAGTAGTTTAACATATATTCCTGGTTTTTTGTGAAATTTTTCTTTCAGCCGATATATACCGATTATGCAAATTAGGCATATTTTGATAAAAGATCACATTTAAATCTTCTCCTCTGAAACCGCTGAACCAAATTAAACCAAACCTGGCAGGGATGGTCCCTGGGTGGGTCCCTTTCAAAATTGTGTCCGACAGCCCCACCCTCCATTCAAGATGGCTGCTGTTACTAAAAATAGAAATTTCTTCAATTGTCCATTGCTGCTTTAGTATCAGTCAAAATGAGCTCAAATTTGAACTGCAGCTACATGGCAAGGAGTAGTTTAACATATATTCCTGGTTTTTCTGTGAAATTTTTCTTTCACCCAATATATACCGATTATGCAAATTAGGCATATTTTGATAAAAGATCACATTTAAATCTTCTCCTCTGAAACCGCAGAACCAAATTAAACCAAACCTGGCAGGGATGGTGCCTGGGTGGGTCCCTTTCAAAATTGTGTCCGACAGCCCCGCCCTCCATTCAAGATGGCTGCTGTTACTAAAAATAGAAATTTCTTCAATTGTCCATTGCTGCTTTAGTATAAGTCAAAATGAGCTCAAATTTGAACTGCAGCTACATGGCAAGGAGTAGTTTAACATATATTCCTGGTTTTTTGTGAAATTTTTCTTTCAGCCGATATATACCGATTATGCAAATTAGGCATATTTTGATAAAAGATCACATTTAAATCTTCTCCTCTGAAACCGCTGAACCAAATTAAACCAAACCTGGCAGGGATGGTCCCTGGGTGGGTCCCTTTCAAAATTGTGTCCGACAGCCCCGCCCTCCATTCAAGATGGCTGCTGTTACTAAAAATAGAAATTTCTTCAATTGTCCATTGCTGCTTTAGTATCAGTCAAAATGAGCTCAAATTTGAACTGCAGCTACATGGCAAGGAGTAGTTTAACATATATGCCTGGTTTTTCTGTGAAATTTTTCTTTCAGCCGATATATACCGATTATTCAAATTAGGCATATTTTGATAAAAGATCACATTTAAATCTTCTCCTCTGAAACCGCTGAACCAAATTAAACCAAACCTGGCAGGGATGGTGCCTGGGTGGGTCCCTTTCAAAATTGTGTCCGACAGCCCCGCCCTCCATTCAAGATGGCTGCTGTTACTAAAAATAGAAATTTCTTCAATTGTCCATTGCTGCTTTAGTATAAGTCAAAATGAGCTCAAATTTGAACTGCAGCTACATGGCAAGGAGTAGTTTAACATATTCCTGGTTTTTCTGTGAAATTTTTCTTTCAGCCGATTTATACCGAATATGCAAATTAGGCATATTTTGATAAAAGATCACATTTAAATCTTTTCCTCTGAAACCGCAGAACCAAATTAAACCAAACCTGGCAGGGATGGTTCCTGGGTGGGTCCCTTTCAAAATTGTGTCCGACAGCCCCGCCCTCCATTCAAGATGGCTGCTGTTACTAAAAATAGAAATTTCTTCAATTGTCCATTGCTGCTTTAGTATAAGTCAAAATGAGCTCAAATTTGAACTGCAGCTACATGGCAAGGAGTAGTTTAACATATATTCCTGGTTTTTCTGTGAAATTTTTCTTTCAGCCAATATATACCGATTATGCAAATTAGGCATATTTTGATAAAAGATCACATTTAAATCTTCTCCTCTGAAACCGCTGAACCAAATTAAACCAAACCTGGCAGGGATGGTCCCTGGGTGGGTCCCTTTCAAAATTGTGTCCGACAGCCCCGTCCTCCATTCAAGATGGCTGCTGTTACTAAAAATAGAAATTTCTTCAATTGTCCATTGCTGCTTTAGTATAAGTCAAAATGAGCTCAAATTTGAACTGCAGCTACATGGCAAGGAGTAGTTTAACATATATTCCTGGTTTTTCTGTGAAATTTTTCTTTCAGCCGATATATACCGATTATTCAAATTAGGCATATTTTGATAAAAGATCACATTTAAATCTTCTCCTCTGAAACCGCTGAACCAAATTAAACCAAACCTGGCAGGGATGGTGCCTGGGTGGGTCCCTTTCAAAATTGTGTCCGACAGCCCCGCCCTCCATTCAAGATGGCTGCTGTTACTAAAAATAGAAATTTCTTCAATTGTCCATTGCTGCTTTAGTATAAGTCAAAATGAGCTCAAATTTGAACTGCAGCTACATGGCAAGGAGTAGTTTAACATATTCCTGGTTTTTCTGTGAAATTTTTCTTTCAGCCGATTTATACCGAATATGCAAATTAGGCATATTTTGATAAAAGATCACATTTAAATCTTTTCCTCTGAAACCGCAGAACCAAATTAAACCAAACCTGGCAGGGATAGTCCTTGGGTAGTCCCATTTCAATATTGTGTCCGACAGCTCCACCCTCCATTCAAGATGGCTGCTGTTACTAAAAATAGAAATTTCTTCAATTGTCCATTGCTGCTTTATTATAAATCAAAATGAGCTCAAATTTTAGCTGCAGCTACATGACAATGAGTAGATTAACATATATTCTAGGTTTTTCTGTGAATTTTTTCTTTCAACCGATTTATACTGATTATACAAATTAGACATATTTTGATAAAAGATCACATTTAAATCTTCTCCTCTGAAACCACTGAACCAAATTAAAGCAAATTTGGCTGGGATAGTCCTTGGGTGGTCCCCTTTCAATATTGTGTCCGACAGCCCCGCCCTACATTCAAAATGGCTGCTGTTACTAAAAATAGAAATTTCATCAATTGTCCATTGCTGCTTTAGTATCAGTCAAAATGAGCTCAAATTTGAACTGCAGCTACATGGCAAGGAGTAGTTTAACATATATTCCTGGTTTTTCTGTGAAATTTTTCTTTCAGCCAATATATACCGATTATGCAAATTAGGCATATTTTGATAAAAGATCACATTTAAATCTTCTCCTCTGAAACTGCAGAACCAAATTAAACCAAACCTGGCAGGGATGGTGCCTGGGTGGGTCCCTTTCAAAATTGTGTCCGACAGCCCCGCCCTCCATTCAAGATGGCTGCTGTTACTAAAAATAGAAATTTCTTCAATTGTCCATTGCTGCTTTAGTATAAGTCAAAATGAGCTCAAATTTGAACTGCAGCTACATGGCAAGGAGTAGTTTAACATATATTCCTGGTTTTTCTGTGAAATTTTTCTTTCAGCCAATATATACCGATTATGCAAATTAGGCATATTTTGATAAAAGATCACATTTAAATCTTCTCCTCTGAAACCGCTGAACCAAATTAAACCAAACCTGGCAGGGATGGTGCCTGGGTGGGTCCCTTTCAAAATTGTGTCCGACAGCCCCGCCCTCCATTCAAGATGGCTGCTGTTACTAAAAATAGAAATTTCTTCAATTGTCCATTGCTGCTTTAGTATAAGTCAAAATGAGCTCAAATTTGAACTGCAGCTACATGGCAAGGAGTAGTTTAACATATATTCCTGGTTTTTTGTGAAATTTTTCTTTCAGCCGATATATACCGATTATGCAAATTAGGCATATTTTGATAAAAGATCACATTTAAATCTTCTCCTCTGAAACCGCTGAACCAAATTAAACCAAACCTGGCAGGGATGGTCCCTGGGTGGGTCCCTTTCAAAATTGTGTCCGACAGCCCCACCCTCCATTCAAGATGGCTGCTGTTACTAAAAATAGAAATTTCTTCAATTGTCCATTGCTGCTTTAGTATCAGTCAAAATGAGCTCAAATTTGAACTGCAGCTACATGGCAAGGAGTAGTTTAACATATATTCCTGGTTTTTCTGTGAAATTTTTCTTTCACCCAATATATACCGATTATGCAAATTAGGCATATTTTGATAAAAGATCACATTTAAATCTTCTCCTCTGAAACCGCAGAACCAAATTAAACCAAACCTGGCAGGGATGGTGCCTGGGTGGGTCCCTTTCAAAATTGTGTCCGACAGCCCCGCCCTCCATTCAAGATGGCTGCTGTTACTAAAAATAGAAATTTCTTCAATTGTCCATTGCTGCTTTAGTATAAGTCAAAATGAGCTCAAATTTGAACTGCAGCTACATGGCAAGGAGTAGTTTAACATATATTCCTGGTTTTTTGTGAAATTTTTCTTTCAGCCGATATATACCGATTATGCAAATTAGGCATATTTTGATAAAAGATCACATTTAAATCTTCTCCTCTGAAACCGCTGAACCAAATTAAACCAAACCTGGCAGGGATGGTCCCTGGGTGGGTCCCTTTCAAAATTGTGTCCGACAGCCCCGCCCTCCATTCAAGATGGCTGCTGTTACTAAAAATAGAAATTTCTTCAATTGTCCATTGCTGCTTTAGTATCAGTCAAAATGAGCTCAAATTTGAACTGCAGCTACATGGCAAGGAGTAGTTTAACATATATGCCTGGTTTTTCTGTGAAATTTTTCTTTCAGCCGATATATACCGATTATTCAAATTAGGCATATTTTGATAAAAGATCACATTTAAATCTTCTCCTCTGAAACCGCTGAACCAAATTAAACCAAACCTGGCAGGGATGGTGCCTGGGTGGGTCCCTTTCAAAATTGTGTCCGACAGCCCCGCCCTCCATTCAAGATGGCTGCTGTTACTAAAAATAGAAATTTCTTCAATTGTCCATTGCTGCTTTAGTATAAGTCAAAATGAGCTCAAATTTGAACTGCAGCTACATGGCAAGGAGTAGTTTAACATATTCCTGGTTTTTCTGTGAAATTTTTCTTTCAGCCGATTTATACCGAATATGCAAATTAGGCATATTTTGATAAAAGATCACATTTAAATCTTTTCCTCTGAAACCGCAGAACCAAATTAAACCAAACCTGGCAGGGATGGTTCCTGGGTGGGTCCCTTTCAAAATTGTGTCCGACAGCCCCGCCCTCCATTCAAGATGGCTGCTGTTACTAAAAATAGAAATTTCTTCAATTGTCCATTGCTGCTTTAGTATAAGTCAAAATGAGCTCAAATTTGAACTGCAGCTACATGGCAAGGAGTAGTTTAACATATATTCCTGGTTTTTCTGTGAAATTTTTCTTTCAGCCAATATATACCGATTATGCAAATTAGGCATATTTTGATAAAAGATCACATTTAAATCTTCTCCTCTGAAACCGCTGAACCAAATTAAACCAAACCTGGCAGGGATGGTCCCTGGGTGGGTCCCTTTCAAAATTGTGTCCGACAGCCCCGTCCTCCATTCAAGATGGCTGCTGTTACTAAAAATAGAAATTTCTTCAATTGTCCATTGCTGCTTTAGTATAAGTCAAAATGAGCTCAAATTTGAACTGCAGCTACATGGCAAGGAGTAGTTTAACATATATTCCTGGTTTTTCTGTGAAATTTTTCTTTCAGCCGATATATACCGATTATTCAAATTAGGCATATTTTGATAAAAGATCACATTTAAATCTTCTCCTCTGAAACCGCTGAACCAAATTAAACCAAACCTGGCAGGGATGGTGCCTGGGTGGGTCCCTTTCAAAATTGTGTCCGACAGCCCCGCCCTCCATTCAAGATGGCTGCTGTTACTAAAAATAGAAATTTCTTCAATTGTCCATTGCTGCTTTAGTATAAGTCAAAATGAGCTCAAATTTGAACTGCAGCTACATGGCAAGGAGTAGTTTAACATATTCCTGGTTTTTCTGTGAAATTTTTCTTTCAGCCGATTTATACCGAATATGCAAATTAGGCATATTTTGATAAAAGATCACATTTAAATCTTTTCCTCTGAAACCGCAGAACCAAATTAAACCAAACCTGGCAGGGATAGTCCTTGGGTAGTCCCATTTCAATATTGTGTCCGACAGCTCCACCCTCCATTCAAGATGGCTGCTGTTACTAAAAATAGAAATTTCTTCAATTGTCCATTGCTGCTTTATTATAAATCAAAATGAGCTCAAATTTTAGCTGCAGCTACATGACAATGAGTAGATTAACATATATTCTAGGTTTTTCTGTGAATTTTTTCTTTCAACCGATTTATACTGATTATACAAATTAGACATATTTTGATAAAAGATCACATTTAAATCTTCTCCTCTGAAACCACTGAACCAAATTAAAGCAAATTTGGCTGGGATAGTCCTTGGGTGGTCCCCTTTCAATATTGTGTCCGACAGCCCCGCCCTACATTCAAAATGGCTGCTGTTACTAAAAATAGAAATTTCATCAATTGTCCATTGCTGCTTTAGTATCAGTCAAAATGAGCTCAAATTTGAACTGCAGCTACATGGCAAGGAGTAGTTTAACATATATTCCTGGTTTTTCTGTGAAATTTTTCTTTCAGCCAATATATACCGATTATGCAAATTAGGCATATTTTGATAAAAGATCACATTTAAATCTTCTCCTCTGAAACTGCAGAACCAAATTAAACCAAACCTGGCAGGGATGGTGCCTGGGTGGGTCCCTTTCAAAATTGTGTCCGACAGCCCCGCCCTCCATTCAAGATGGCTGCTGTTACTAAAAATAGAAATTTCTTCAATTGTCCATTGCTGCTTTAGTATAAGTCAAAATGAGCTCAAATTTGAACTGCAGCTACATGGCAAGGAGTAGTTTAACATATATTCCTGGTTTTTTGTGAAATTTTTCTTTCAGCCGATATATACCGATTATGCAAATTAGGCATATTTTGATAAAAAGATCACATTTAAATCTTCTCCTCTGAAACCGCTGAACCAAATTAAACCAAACCTGGCAGGGATGGTGCCTGGGTGGGTCCCTTTCAAAATTGTGTCCGACAGCCCCGCCCTCCATTCAAGATGGCTGCTGTTACTAAAAATAGAAATTTCTTCAATTGTCCATTGCTGCTTTAGTATAAGTCAAAATGAGCTCAAATTTGAACTGCAGCTACATGGCAAGGAGTAGTTTAACATATTTCTGGTTTTTCTGTGAAATTTTTCTTTCAGCCGATTTATACCGAATATGCAAATTAGGCATATTTTGATAAAAGATCACATTTAAATCTTTTCCTCTGAAACCGCAGAACCAAATTAAACCAAACCTGGCAGGGATAGTCCTTGGGTAGTCCCATTTCAATATTGTGTCCGACAGCTCCACCCTCCATTCAAGATGGCTGCTGTTACTAAAAATAGAAATTTCTTCAATTGTCCATTGCTGCTTTATTATAAATCAAAATGAGCTCAAATTTTAGCTGCAGCTACATGACAATGAGTAGATTAACATATATTCTGGGTTTTTCTGTGAATTTTTTCTTTCAACCGATTTATACTGATTATACAAATTAGACATATTTTGATAAAAGATCACATTTAAATCTTCTCCTCTGAAACCACTGAACCAAATTAAAGCAAATTTGGCTGGGATAGTCCTTGGGTGGTCCCTTTTCAATATTGTGTCTGACAGCCCCGCCCTACATTCAAAATGGCTGCTGTTACTAAAAATAGAAATTTCTTTTGTTGTCAATTTCCACTTTATTACAAATCAATATGAACTCAAATTTTAACTGCAGCTATATGGCAATGAGTAGTTTAACATATATTCTGGGTTTTTCTGTGAGATTTTTTCAGCCAGTTTATTCCGTTTAGGAATATTATGAGATAAAAATCACATCAAATTCTTTTGCTCAGAAATTTGAGTTGAAATGATCTTTGGGTGGCCCACTTTCAAAATTATGTGTAACACCCCCATTTTCTATCAACTTTAGATATCAAATTGAAAACCAGGTGAGCGATTACAGGCTCCTGGGAGCCTCTAGTTTGATTTTTGATTTTTGGTGTTTAATGCCACTTTCAACAATATTTCAGCTATATCATGGCGACCAGTTTTAGTGGTAGAAGAAGCCGGAATACCCAGAGACAACTGGTAAGCTTTATCACTTGCGGCTACGAGTCGAGTGCACCTTTTTTTGTAATTTACAAAGCCGGGCCCAAACCCACACCGTATTGGTGATGGGCTTGTATGAGTTGTTAGGTATTCCAACTACTGTGTGTAATTAATACAGTGAAATGCCTTGAACAATATTATTTTAATATTATTTGATTTTCCTGGCATAGATATTAGTTAAAATATTAGTCACACAATGAAGTATAAAACTTAATACCTTGTCACTAGAGCTTCACTCATCAATAGTATTTTTTGTTTATTTCAAATTATACCCCCACTCATAGAGTGGGGGCTATATTGCAATCACCTTGTCCGTCCGTCCGTCCGTCCGTCCGTTTGTCTGTCCGTCCGTTCACACTTTCGTAACAGATATCTCAGCTTCTACTGGAAGAAATGATTTTATATTTGATATATGGCTTTGGCATGGTGACTTGTACCGTGTCTCCCCTTTCCAGGTTTACCGCACATCTACTTCCTGTTTACAGTGTGACTTAGAATTTTTCATGTTTGCAGTAATGAAAACTTTCGTAACAGTTATCTCAGCTTCTACTGGAAGAAATGATCTTATATTTGATATATGGCTTTGGCATGGTGACTTGTACCGTGTCTCCCCTTTCCAGGTTTACCGCACATCTACTTCCTGTTTACAGTGCGACTTAGAATTTTTCATGTTTGCTGTAATGAAAACTTTCGTAACAGTTATCTCAGCTTCTACTGGAAGAAATGATTTTATATTTGATATATGGCTTTGGCATGGTGACTTGTACCGTGTCTACCCTTTCCAGGTTTATCGCACATCTACTTCCTGTTTACCGTGCAACTTACAAATGAACGAGTGGGGGTATTCTTAGCACGACGTAGCGTGCAACATCTTGTTACACCAACTTACATATCATATTGGATACATTTAAATATTCTAATACCTCACTAATATCAGTTACATGTAGCTTATAGTAAAATATATATTATATAAAGATTGAAATAGAAATATATCATACCACATAGTTATTTATACCCCCCACAAACAGTTTGGGGGGTATATAGGAATCACCCTGTCCGTCCATCCGTCCGTCCGTCCGTCCATCCATGTACCTTGTAAGCGCAACTCCTACTAAACTGCTTATTGAATTTTTATGAAACTTTACACATTTGTAGTACACAACCTGCAGATGTGCATGAAGGAATACTGTTGCTGTCTAAAATTTAGAAGGGGAGATAATTCAATTTATACTTTCACGAAAAGGGGGATCGTGTACCTTGTAAGCGCAACTCCTCCTAAACGGCTTATTGGAGTTTTGTGAAACTTTACACAGTTGTAGTACACTACCTGCAGATGTGCATGAAAGAATATGGTTGCTGTCCAAAATTTAAAAGGGGAGATAATTCAACTTGTTCTTTCATGAAAGGGGGGGGGGGGCATGTACCTTGTAAGCGCAACTCCTACTAAACTGCTTATTGAATTTTTATGAAACTTTACACAGTTGTAGTACACAACCTGCAGATGTGCATGAAGGAATACCGTTGTTGTCTAAAATTTAGAAGGGGAGATAATTCAACTTATACTTTCACGAAAAGGGGGGGGGGTCGTGTACTTAGATGTATGTTCTTGGTTAGTTTATTTTGGAGATGGGATGTTGTCTCCTTGACATAACTCCATATCCATTCATTTTTCATAGGTAACTTGCTAATATACCTGTATTCCAAAGTTTGAACATCATAGTATTGCAAGCGGGGGATATCACTCAGTGAGGTCACCCACAGTTCTAGTTATATAAATGATGTAATATTGCTTTCTCAAACTAGAGGCTCACCTGGTCATTCATACAGTTTATGTTCAATCAAGTCTAGATTTTGAGAGAGAAAAAATATTAAATTCATTTCACATATGATTGTATTCTTAATCTTTAATCCATTAAGATAGGACTTGGAATACAAATTTTGGCCATTGTTCCCATTTTTCAAATGAATTCAGTGGAGAAAAAAATCAGACTTAAAACTTAAAAAAACAATACATTTTTTGGTGATATGGGTTAGAATATTATCAACATGGAAAATTGTTATTCTTATTAGACATTTGTTCTTATTAAGCAGTAGGTTGTCAGTAGATCTTATTAGACAGTTATTTGTCAGTGGTTCTTATTAGACAGTTGTTTGTCAGCAGTTCTTATTAGACAGTTGTTTGTCAGTAGTTCTTATTAGACAGTAGTTTGTCAGTATTTCTTATTAGACAGTTGTTTGTCAGCAGGTCTTATTAGACAGTTGTTTAATCAGTAGTTCTTATTAGACAGTTGTTTAGTCAGTAGTTCTTATTAGACAGTTGTTTGTCAGTAGTTCTTATTAGACAGTTGTTTGTCAGTAGTTCTTATTAGACAGTTGTTTGTCAGTAGTTCTTATTAGACAGTTGTTTGTCAGTAGTTCTTATTAGACAGTTGTTTAGTCAGTAGTTCTTATTAGACAGTTGTTTGTCAGTAGTTCTTATTAGACAGTTGTTTGTCAGTAGTTCTTATTAGACAGTTGTTTGTCAGTAGTTCTTATTAGACAGTTGTTTAGTCAGTAGTTCTTATTAGACAGTTGTTTAGTCAGTAGTTCTTATTAGACAGTTGTTTGTCAGCAGTTCTTATTAGACAGTTGTTTGTCAGTAGTTCTTATTAGACAGTTGTTTATCAGTAGTTCTTATTAGACAGTTGTTTAGTCAGTAGTTCTTATTAGACAGTTGTTTATCAGTAGTTCTTATTAGACAGTTGTTTGTCAGTAGTTCTTATTAGACAGTTGTTTATCAGTAGTTTTTATTAGACAGTTGTTTAGTCGGTAGTTCTTATTAGACAGTTGTTTATCAGTAGTCAGTTGTTCTATTAGACAGTTGTTTATCAGTAGTTTCTTATTAGACAGTTGTTTAGTCAGTTGTAGTTCTTATTAGACAGTTGTTTATCGGTAGTTTCTTATTTAGACAGTTGTTTAGTCAGGTAGTTCTTATTAGACAGTTGTTTATCAGTAGTTCTTATTAGACAGTTGTTTGTCAGTATAGGTTTTCAGTAGTTCTTATTAGACAGTTGTTTGTCAGTAGTTCTTATTAGACAGTTGTTTATCAGTAGTTCTTATTAGACAGTTGTTTGTCAGTAGTTCTTATTAGACAGTTGTTTGTCAGTAGTTCTTATTAGACAGTTGTTTTCAGTAGTTCTTATTAGACAGTTGTTTGTCAGTAGTTCTTATTAGACAGTTGTTTGTCAGTAGTTCTTATTAGACAGTTGTTTGTCAGTAGTTCTTATTAGACAGTTGTTTAGTCAGTAGTTCTTATTAGACAGTTGTTTGTCAGTAGTTCTTATTAGACAGTTGTTTGTCAGTAGTTCTTATTAGACAGTTGTTTGTCAGTAGTTCTTATTAGACAGTTGTTTGTCAGTAGTTCTTATTAGACAGTTGTTTGTCAGTAGTTCTTATTAGACAGTTGTTTGTCAGTAGTTCTTATTAGACAGTTGTTTGTCAGTAGTTCTTATTAGACAGTTGTTTGTCAGTAGTTCTTATTAGACAGTTGTTTGTCAGTAGTTCTTATTAGACAGTTGTTTGTCAGTAGTTCTTATTAGACAGTTGTTTAGTCAGTAGTTCTTATTAGACAGTTGTTTGTCAGTAGTTCTTATTAGACAGTTGTTTGTCAGTAGTTCTTATTAGACAGTTGTTTGTCAGTAGTTCTTATTAGACAGTTGTTTAGTCAGTAGTTCTTATTAGACAGTTGTTTGTCAGTAGTTCTTATTAGACAGTTGTTTGTCAGTAGTTCTTATTAGACAGTTGTTTGTCAGTAGTTCTTATTAGACAGTTGTTTGTCAGTAGTTCTTATTAGACAGTTGTTTGTCAGTAGTTCTTATTAGACAGTTGTTTGTCAGTAGTTCTTATTAGACAGTTGTTTGTCAGTAGTTCTTATTAGACAGTTGTTTGTCAGTAGTTCTTATTAGACAGTTGTTTGTCAGTAGTTCTTATTAGACAGTTGTTTAGTCAGTAGTTCTTAGTAGACAGTTGTTTGTCAGTAGTTCTTATTAGACAGTTGTTTGTCAGTAGTTCTTATTAGACAGTTGTGTGTCAGCAGTTCTTATTAGACAGTTGTTTAGTCAGTAGTTCTTATTAGACAGTTGTTTGTCAGCAGTTCTTATTAGACAGATGTTTTTCAGCAGATCTTATTAGACAGTTGTTTGTCAGCAGTTCTTATTAGACAGTTGTTTGTCAGTAGTTCTTATTAGACAGTTGTTTGTCAGCAGTTCTTATTAGACAGTTGTTTGTCAGTAGTTCTTATTAGACAGTTGTTTGTCAGTAGTTCTTATTAGACAGTTGTTTGTCAGTAGTTCTTATTAGACAGTTGTTTGTCAGTAGTTCTTATTAGACAGTTGTTTGTCAGTAGTTCTTATTAGACAGTTGTTTGTCAGTAGTTCTTATTAGACAGTTGTTTGTCAGTAGTTCTTATTAGACAGTTGTTTAGTCAGTAGTTCTTATTAGACAGTTGTTTGTCAGTAGTTCTTATTAGACAGTTGTTTGTCAGTTCTTATTAGACAGTTGTTTGTCAGTAGTTCTTATTAGACAGTTGTTTGTCAGTAGTTCTTATTAGACAGTTGTTTAGTCAGTAGTTCTTATTAGACAGTTGTTTGTCAGTTCTTATTAGACAGTTGTTTGTCAGTAGTTCTTATTAGACAGTTGTTTAGTCAGTAGTTCTTATTAGACAGTTGTTTAGTCAGTAGTTCTTATTAGACAGTTGTTTGTCAGTAGTTCTTATTAGACAGTTGTTTGTCAGTAGTTCTTATTAGACAGTTGTTTGTCAGTAGTTCTTATTAGACAGTTGTTTGTCAGTAGTTCTTATTAGACAGTTGTCTGTCAGTAGTTCTTATTAGACAGTTGTTTAGTCAGTAGTTCTTATTAGACAGTTGTCTGTCAGTAGTTCTTATTAGACAGTTGTTTGTCAGTAGTTCTTATTAGACAGTTGTTTAGTCAGTAGTTCTTATTAGACAGTTGTTTGTCAGTAGTTCTTATTAGACAGTTGTTTAATCAGTAGTTCTTATTAGACAGTTGTTTGTCAGTAGTTCTTATTAGACAGTTGTCTGTCAGTAGTTCTTATTAGACAGTTGTTTGTCAGTAGTTCTTATTAGACAGTTGTTTAGTCAGTAGTTCTTATTAGACAGTTGTTTGTCAGTAGTTCTTATTAGACAGTTGTTTAGTCAGTAGTTCTTATTAGACAGTTGTTTGTCAGTAGTTCTTATTAGACAGTTGTCTGTCAGTAGTTCTTATTAGACAGTTGTTTAGTCAGTAGTTCTTATTAGACAGTTGTTTGTCAGTAGTTCTTATTAGACAGTTGTTTGTCAGTAGTTCTTATTAGACAGTTGTTTGTCAGTAGTTCTTATTAGACAGTTGTTTGTCAGTAGTTCTTATTAGACAGTTGTTTGTCAGTAGTTCTTATTAGACAGTTGTTTGTCAGCAGGTCTTATTAGACAGTTGTTTGTCAGTAGTTCTTATTAGACAGTTGTTTGTCAGTAGTTCTTATTAGACAGTTGTTTAGTCAGTAGTTCTTATTAGACAGTTGTTTGTCAGTAGTTCTTATTAGACAGTTGTTTAGTCAGTAGTTCTTATTAGACAGTTGTTTGTCAGTAGTTCTTATTAGACAGTTGTTTAGTCAGTAGTTCTTATTAGACAGTTGTTTGTCAGTAGTTCTTATTAGACAGTTGTTTAGTCAGTAGTTCTTATTAGACAGTTGTTTGATCATACATTTAAAGCTGTCTCATGTGACCTTCCAAGGGAACAGTGAAATGTGATCACATAATGCAAGTTATTGCTTAATGGAGGTGGTCACTAAAGCAGGTTTGACTTTATATTACTTAACATTAACAAGATGTTTATCTCTTAGTTAATGAAAAGATTATAGAAGAAAAAAACTTTTAAGAAATCCTTTTCTCTAAATACTATTTACAAAAATAGGTTATTGCTAATAAATTTGCTTGATATAATTTTATGAAACAGCATTAATGTGGCTTCAAAAATTGTTTTCTTGCGTTTTGAGATGAGGTTGAATATAATTGGTCCATTATCTTAATTTCCTGCGGTTTTGTGCTAAGGTCTCTTTTTGCGTGTCACCATTCATATTGCTAATGAAAATATTATTATTTTCTCCCACGAAATCTCAGATTATCTGTCGTCTGTATAAAAATATTATACGGCTTTAACGATGATAAGATCAAACAAGTAGAACATTGCATGTTTCATCATTCCAACAATGTAGCGTTTTCTAAGCAGCATGGTAAGGTCATAAGGCATTGTGCTTACAAGTAGTTATTGTTTACAGTAGTGGAATAAAATGTTTGTTCTAAGCGTCATCGTAAGGCATTGTGGTTACATGTAATTATTTGTTTATGATAGTGAACTAAAATGTTTGGTAATTTTGAGTCTTCAGCATGGCAGAATATAATACAGAATTTTAAAAAAGATATATATTTCTCTTCTTTCCACTGTAGATACATTAAATATTGAAAATATTGGTTTTTATGGAGAAAAGCCATGATTTTTTTTTTAATGAATGATCAATTATATTTGTGGCATATTCTTATAATGAACATGTTCCCCATGTTACAATATCAAGGGTCTATTAATAGATTGCACCCACTAGTTATTTCCCACTCCCAATTACTTTTGTTTTGGACAAAGATATCTCACACTGCTCATGATTCAGAGACTGAAATAAAAAACGTAGATATCAATAATGGTGCATACAATGCTTTTCTGGAATAACCTTTATTAGGTACGCTCAAATGTGAAATATTGGAAAATCAAATAATTTAAGCAAATAGATATATGTATTCACACATTTTATGCTAAAAATCCAGATTTTTGTTTTTAATTAACATATTTGAATTGTATACACCTAGTCATTTATATTTTAGACAGATTGTGTTCTTATTTGGTATGATAAGTATAATTAAGAAATAAATCATGGAATCCAGAATGTGTTGGGAGTTTTAACATGAATTGGCGGATATTAATTAGTATTTTATTCCGAGCCAGAAGCGAGGGATAACATTTACTAATGTCTGCCAATCCATGTTAAAACTCAAAACACATTCTGGCTTCCATGACTTATTTCGATTCTGATATGTCTAAGAGTACAATTACGGTAGTATGCTTTGATTGGAAGACGGTAATTTATATTTACGTATGCGGAAAATGTTGAACACAATTTATGCTGCCAATGGAAAAGTCAAGTCACATTCACCGGCACATGTGCTAATGAGATTATACCGAAAGGATAACTCGCTCGTTTGTTAACAAAGTGAAAGAAGGAGATCATGTTAGAATATGAAACCGGTCTTTTAATATTTTCAAGGAGTTATGGACCTTTTCACACTTTTATAGCTTAGCTTTAGAATTATAATGGTGAATACCCATAGTATTTTCAACTTGTCATTTACAGTTTATTTTGACAGATTATATTTATAAAACAATTGAAAATCAAAATTTTACAGTATAACCAACAACAATATTACAAGCCACTCCTCTGTCATAGCTCTAAACTTCTAAACAATATAACTGAAATATTGCTGAAAGTGGTGTTAAACACCATAACCCTGACCCTAAACATATAATGACAGGAAAAAATTAGAGGTATTGTATGTTCTTGAACCAAAACTTTAAAATGCCCGGTTTCGGTTTTTTAAACTTCAGGAAGAGTATCATCCAGGCATAAAAAAAAACTTACTATTTCCAATTTTTAAAGTCATATTTAATTTCCTTTTGTTTATTTGTCTAATTTAGGTTTTGTACATCATATTATACCAAGGATTATTGGCAATGAACAGGCTTTCAAGCGGGCCCTTATTTTCCTAATATTCCTTATTTTTTGACAGCAGCCCTAATATTCCTTATTAAAGCTTCAAAATCCTAAAAAAGCCCTAATTTTTTGGTGAAAATCCTAAATTTTCAAATTATGAAAATTTTTGATAAATGCAACATAAAATAAGTGTTGAAATTAATGAAATCTAGCCTTAGTATACTTTCAGATAATGAATATGTTGAATTAATGTATTTCTCAGAAGATATCTTGGTGGTTATCAGCATCATATTCAGCATGGATTTGCACCATATTAGATTGCTTTTATCTGGTTGTATTGATATGCTGAATATCGCTGATGATGACCATTGGTTCTGAGTTGGTAATTAGCTTTTTAGTTCACCTGGACCAAAGGTCCATGGGAACTATTGTCATCACTTGGCATCCGTCGTCTGTAAACTTTTCACAATTGGAACCAAACTTAGCAGGAATGTTCCTTGGATGGTCCTCTACAACATTTGTGTTTTTCGTTCCAGTCGGATATTCAACATGGCTGCCAGGGCCAATAATATGCTCTGATTGGCTGAAATTTCAAAGATCTTCTTCTCTGAAACTAATGAACTGACTGAACCCAAGCTGTAAATGAATGATCATTGGAATGTCCTTTACCAAGTTTCTGTTTTTTATGCCGCTCGGAAATCCAAGATGGCCACCACCGCAGGACATAGATTAACATTGGACCCTATGGGAAAATTTTCAAATGCCTTCTTCTCAGAAACAACAAATATGATTAAAGCCAAACTGTACATGAATGCTCATTGGATGGTCCTCTACACACTTTAGGTTTTTTGTTCTGATATGAAATTCAAAATGGTGGCTACGGCAGGACTTAGTTTAACATTGGACTATATGGGGAAAATGTTTCAAAGCACTTCTTCTCTTAAACCACTTGGACAATTGAAACCAAACTGCCCAGGAATAATCATTTGAGGGTCCTCTAAAAAGTTTGTGTTTTTTATGCTGATCCGAAATCCAAGATGGCTGCCTATTGCAGGACATAGTTTTAACACAGTACCATATTGGAAAATATAGAAAAAATCTTTTTCTTAAAAACTACTGAGCTGAATGAACCCATTCTGTGCATGAATGATCATTGAATGGTCTCTTATTAAGTTTGTGTTTTTTGTGATGATCTGAAATCCAAGATGGTCACCACCACAGGTCATAGTATTAACACAGGACCATATGGGAAAATACAGAAATATTTTCTTCTCTGAAGCTATTGCACTGATTGAACCTAAACTGTGCATCAATCATTGGAAGGTCCTTTACAATCTTTGTGTTTTTTATGTTGATCGGAATTCCAAGATGACTGCAGGACATAGTTTTTACATAGGACCAATTGGTTTTTTTTATAACCAGGTGAACGATACAGGCTCTTGAGAGCCTCTGGTGTATTTATGTTATCCCTGGAGGTGAGTACAGAATGTTTTTCTTTTAAATTGATTATTGAATTTCAGCCCTTATTTTTGTCAAAAAAGTCCTAAAGATTCCTAAAAATAGCCCTTATTTTTTAAGAATTTTGCCCTACAAAAAGGCCCTTATTTTTCACAAAATCTTGCTTGAAAGCCTGAATGAACCAAAGCAACTAATAGAAATTACATAAAGAAAAAATCCAAGTTTTTTTTTCCAAACCCCCAAAAAATGAGTTGTTTACCTGTTGATTGCATGCAAACTTCCTTCAATCTTTGAAATCTTGTTACAAAGCTGACAAATCTAATAAAACATTGATTGAGTAGTCGGTCATCGGAGAGATTCATCTATATTACGAATTGATTTTTTGGAATGAAATTATGGCACGAAACATACCATCTTGAGACGTGAATTGTTATCTTCATATGATAACCTTATGATGAGGTAATCATCAGATTATAAAGAAGATATTTTGACGGGCATTTGGGAAATCAGATCTACTTGGTCATCTAGAAAGAAGAAGATTAGTGTGAACAAATGGAAAGGCGAGTAGGTATGTTATTTTTCTGTTCGTTTGATGGATAAGAATTAGAAGAAATAAAATCCTAAGATTCCTATATTATTTTTGTTTACTTGACCTTTATAAAAATAGAAACAAGAAATGACCAAAGGTTAATAACACAGGAAAAAATACTTATAGCATGAGTTAATATACGTAAAAAAGAAGTGAAAAAAATAAAAGCAAGAAGCCAAACAGTTATAATGAACGAATCATAGCAGCACGAACAATCTCTTGGGAAATATCACAAAACTGACATGACACCAAAAGATGACAAGCCAATGGAAATGTAGGTCCTCAATTAGATAAAAGTACAAATTCGTCATTTAAAAGTGGCTAATTGAATCATAATCCCCCCCCCCCCCCCCAGTCGTGGTAAATAGATCTTCATTAGCTTAACAATATAAACAAATAATGAAAGAAAAAAAACCATGAACATACTCGTATTGACATCAACAGAATAGACCAGAAACAGAAATGATGACAACATAAACATTGACATTACAAAAAAATAGTGTCATTAAGTGAACATGTATTAGATACACTTGTACAGGAACTTTAGAAAGCAAATTGTTTGAGAGCATCAACTTTAAAGGAACAAAGCATATCAAATCATATTAGACCACAAACATCAGGGTATGGTTATGCAAATTGTCAGCATGTGTCAAGTGTTTTATCAGAGATATCCAAGAGCTTCATTTACTGTTGTGCCAATAATTTTCCCACATAAAGACAAGAGTTGTCCTTCTTACTTTGGTATTACTAATGATTGTGATGCAGTATGAAATGATAGAAACAAATGGTAAAGGTTGTCAATAGTCCTGTGATTTACATCAAAAGAAAAGAAATGTGCTGAAATTATCAGAAACGAAGCAACCTTGATTGACAAAAACAGACATAAATGAAGTAAATTTGTAAATGTTTACACTGTAATCATAGAAATAATGTTTATTTAGTAATTTGTTTTTATTATAGTATTACTTCAAAAGTCAACTCAGTAAAATGATGAATTGAGTATAGCCTATAGGATAGAGAAGATAAAAGATTAAAGACATGATACAATGTAAGTTGAATTAAATTAATCCTGTTTATCAATTCTCCTCAATACCAACTGTCTAATGTGATCATAATTTAATTTTCCCATCGTTTCCACCAGGTATTTTTGAATATGTGTTAAGTGATCGTCTGTATTATGTGACCTTCAATTAAAGTTCCATTAAAATCGTCAAGCAAGACAAATTTCAGGGTATGCAATTCCTTGTAGCATACAGACTTCTACCAAATACTGATCACCTTATATATATCAGAGGTTGCACATGACAGTTGAAAAAAGTTAAAACTATTTAAGCATTTCATCAATTAATAATTGATAGAGGAGACAGCAGCCTTGAATGTTTCTGTTGAGGGACTGGTAGGTATGACTGGTAGGTATCCTATCGAGGGAATAATATTCTTGTCTTTGTTGAGTCTTACAATGAAGGATAATGAAAGATAAGGAAATGCATGATTGTCTCTAAGGGTGGCCTGTCTGTCTCAAGGGTGGCCTGTCTGTCTCAAGGGTGGCCTTGTCTGTCTCTTTAGTAATAGCTCCTTTTTCATTTTCTATTTTACACATCATGACAAGTGAGTGAAGGATCTTTATGCCTATTTACAAGACTGCCATTTCAAGTATTGTAACATGTAGACTACGCCAGACATGCACACATGATTTCCTTCAGGTTTAGAGCATTCAGCTTTTATATTTGAGGAAAAAAAACAGTTGTTATCAGGTGTTTTCCTTGGATTGTTTAGATTTTGTCTAACCATACAATTCTAAAGCTTAAAGTAATTATCTGACTTCAAGGTAGAATAGCTATAACTATGTAGGCCTTCGTCTTGTTGGAGGAAGAACTCGGAATGTTGACACAAACATGAAAAAATGAAATTAAATACTTCAAATGTCTTGAAACTTGAATATAAAATAATTTTCAAAATGAACATATTTTCACCAATTTTAAGACCCAATTAATATTCAAAATATAGATTAGAAATTATATGATGCCATAAAAAAGAAATCCAAGATATTTATATACCTTTTGACATCATTGTCAAAGTTCATAAATTCTCTGTGTAAAGAAAAAAAAGTATTCAAAATAATAAGCTTAAACTTTTGACCTCCAGTAATAACTAGTTTATGAGATGATTTAGGTTCAGGTTTATGGTGTTTAATGCCACTGGTTTATGAGATTTTTACAATATTTAGAATTGACTTATAATAAATTACATGTTAACTTATTATCGGAACAACATATTTTTGTTATTAAGCTATTGTTTCAAGCAGTTAATGCTGAGATTATAGGTGATTTTTAAGTAGAGTTATCAGCACCACAAAACTGATCTCTCCAATTAAAATTTGATGAAGGAGGAGGGGGTTGATGTCTAAATGTAGTTTCTAATCATTTTCTGAAGTTCTATTTATATTGGATTGTCTTAAATTATTTAAATATCGGTAGAGAACTGAAATAGTAATACCGTCAAATTATACTTATAGCATGTTTTCCAAGGATTGTCTTAGAATTCTAGATAATTAAATTACCTACTTTTATAAATTAGATATAAGTAATTTTATTTGCTAAAGAAAAATCCAATTAAACTGAAACTATACAAATACAAACAAACGATAAGACAAAAAAAAGAAAGAAATGTATGAGAGGATTTCTATACTGTAAATGTATTGTATGAGAGGATTTCTATACTGTAAATGTATTGTATGAGAGGATCTCTATACTGTAAATGTATTGTATGAGAGGATTTCTATACTGTAAATGTATTGTATGAGAGGATCTCTATACTGTAAATGTATTGTACGAGAGGATTTCTAAACTGTAAATGTATTGTATGAGAGGATCTCTATACTGTAAATGTATTGTATGAGAGGATCTCTATACTGTAAATGTATTGTATGAGAGGATTTCTATACTGTAAATGTATTGTATGAGAGGATTTCTATACTGTAAATGTCATACCTGTTAACCCTCCCCCTTTTCGCGGGAGTCTCCCACGTAAGAGCCCTATCTCCCGCATGGACTGGGTCTCATGTGCGGGAGACATTAATCTCCCGCACACACCTTTTCCTCCCGGACGATCTCCCCCAACAAAAAAATCAAGTACAATAAAATCTTGACCTACATTTTGCGATCAATATTTCTGGAAATTCCCCATTTGGAACTCCCGCGATGATGAAAAACGCCGAGAGTAACAAATGGTAAAGGTGTTTAAATGATATCCTGTTATTGATCTGTTTGACACCTTTACAGGTAAATTGGATCATGGAGATTAATTAAGGTGTTGATGATTATACAACAATTATCCACTGATTGACAGTTAATTGGGGATAAGGAAGTGGGTTTGTGGCACACGCTTATATGATTAGAAGTGTGATAGCGGCAATTAAAAATAGTTATAAACCGTTGTGCAAACAGGAGTCGGACAACTTTTGATGCCGAGGAAAATTTCTTATTTCGATCAAACGTGCAATGAATTCATCTCGGATTGAGTTGTTATGGCTTGTTTGGGACCAAAGCCGATCAAAGTATTATTTAAGGACTAAGTTCCAGGATGGAATTGATAAACCACAAGAATGCCAAAACGTATGCTATCACCCAACGCACCAGCAGCAAAGTGACTTTTTAATTTTAGTGCTCTATGACTTTATTTTTCAGAGCATTATGTCTTCATTGTTATTGCTTTGATTATGAATAAATTATAAATACAGTTTTTATCCTTCATTCATCATATGAAACACTACTAATATGACAGAAATGTAAACAATATATATTGAAATGGGATGCAGTTGGTTCAATACTGAAACAAACAAAAAAGAATACATCTATTAACAATAAAAACATGCATCAAATATGTCGATAAAAAATCTCCAGTTATGAGACCAAATCTCCAGCCAAAAATTTACAAATCTCCAGTTGTAGCATAGCAACTCTTATCACATGTATGCAACTACAAGGTACAATTTTGTGCGTTTAAAGGCGACACACAAAATCTCCCCCTTAGAAGAGTTGGTAGAGGGGAGATCTCCCCCCTAGCAGTTCCCAGAGGTTAACAGGTATGTAAATGTATTGTATGAGAGGATTTCTATACTGTAAATGTATTGTATGAGAGGATTTCTATACTGTAAATGTATTGTATGAGAGGATTTCTATACTGCCCAATATATAATTATTGTATGAGAGGATTTCTATACTGTCCAATATATAATTATTGTATGAGAGGATTTCTATACTGTCCAATATATAATTATTGTATGAGAGGATTTCTATACTGTCAAATATATAATTATTGTATGAGAGGATTTCTATACTGTCAAATATATAATTATTGTATGAGAGGATTTCTATACTGTCCAATATATAATTATTGTATGAGAGGATTTCTATACTGTCCAATATATAATTATTGTATGAGAGGATTTCTATACTGTCCAATATATAATTATTGTATGAGAGGATTTCTATACTGTCCAATATATAATTATTGTATGAGAGGATTTCTATACTGTCCAATATATAATTATTGTATGAGAGGATTTCTATACTGTCCAATATATAATTATTGTATGAGAGGATTTCTATACTGTCCAATATGTAATTATTGTATGAGAGGATTTCTATACTGTCCAATATATAATTATTGTATGAGAGGATTTCTATACTGTCCAATATATAATTATTGTATGAGAGGATTTCTATACTGTCAATAATATAATTATTGTATGAGAGGATTTATATACTGTAAATGTATTGTATGAGAGGATTTATATACTGTCAAATATATAATTATTGCACTTCATTGAGTGCTCTAGAAAACATCATATTGCACAAAATGAAGTGCTGTAATTGTTTTATTGCATTCAACATGCAAAGTTTTTCTTTGGTGTACCAGGGCCCGGGTGGCTCAATGAGTTAGGTAGTTGGATTACCTAACAACTCATACAAGCCTATCACCTATATGGCATTGGTTCGTGCCTGGCTTTGTAAATTACAAAAAAGGGTGCACTCGACTCACAGCCGCAAGTGATAAAGTTTACCAGTTGCTTGCCCATGGTCGGTGGTTCTCTCCGGGCACTCCGGCTTCTTCCACCACTAAAACTGGTCGCCATGATATTGTTGAAATATTGCTGAAAGTGGCGTTAAAACACCAAAAATTTAAAAAATCAATCTTTGGTGTACCTGGATAGATTTTTAGGGATTGTTTGTTGTTTTTTTTTCTAATTCGAAATAACCTGAGCTGATCCATTTAATATCATAGAACACTTGTACTAATTCAGTGTGTACAAATTCATATTTGGATTCTGCTGCATTTGTAAAACTTCTTTGCTTGTGTGACGTCATTGCACCAGACGTAGAAAATGATTGGCTGATAGATTTGACCGGAATTTTACCCACTGCTAAAAATAGATCAGATTCCGTTCAGTATGAAAACCTGCCGTGCACTATGACGATTAATAAAAAAAAAAAACGAATTCTATGGTTTCATAATACTGTATAAAACATGCACAGTGGGAAACCTTCTTTGACAGAAGTACTGGCATATTTTTTGTTTTTTTTGTTTTTTTTTAACTGGAAAAAGAAAGATTGATGATTTTAATGATTTTAAAAGATCAAGTTTCCTTTGTATTAAAATTAGCTTAAGATGATAAAATACAGTTTGTTACTGGGTTTTTTCTCTTGAGTTTTGAGTACTTGAAAAGTTGCAATTTTAATGGAATGAATGAGAACATTGCAATAAGGCTTGCTTGTGCATTTCTAATGGGCATATCATGTGCATTGGATAAAATTGTTTGTTTTGTTTTTATTAAACAAAGTACCAGTACTAGTATCAGTCTTGATCAATTCTAATAGAATAAGTATATGATATCTAATAGAATAAGTATATGATATCTAATAGAATAAGTATATGATATCACTTTGAGGACACATATCCGATAGTTATTTTTACCTAACCAGTGATATATATATAATATTCAAATGTAAATCCTTCCAAAAGACCTTAACCCTTTGGACACCACATGCATCAACATCGGATAATTGTACGATAATTGGAAGTAAGAGGACGTTGTTCTTGTTTCTGATATTGATTAAATTGGAGACCATTACTGTTTATACTTTCTTTTCATATTAACTCATAATACAATCTGCAAATAGATTTTTCTTGTAAGAACATATTTCTGAGATAAATGTAGTTTAAACAGTTATGGTCAACAATTTCACAAAATTAACAACCACCTCTTACCTCAACTCACTCAACACCCAAAAGCACCACAACATAATATGGTGTCGTAGCTTTGGATGGGCACAAAAATGTGGTAGAGGTAAATCAGTTGATAGAATCTTAAACCTTCCTCTCTTGATAGTTGGATCTCCTAGAATCTTAAACCTTCCTCTCTTGATAGTTGGATCTCCTAGAATCTTAAACCTTCCTCTCTTGATAGTTGGATCTCCTAGAATTTTAAACCTTCCTCTCTTGATAATTGGATCTCCTAGAATCTTAAACCTTCCTCTCTTGATAATTGGATCTCCTAGAATCTTAAACCTTCCTCTCTTGATAGTTGGATCTCCTAGAATCTTAAACCTTCCTCTCTTGATAGTTGGATCTCCTAGAATCTTAAACCTTCCTCTCTTGATAGTTGGATCTCCTAGAATCTTAAACCTTCCTCTCTTGATAGTTGGATCTCCTAGAATCTTAAACCTTCCTCTCTTGATAATTGGATCTCCTAGAATCTTAAACCTTCCTCTCTTGATAATTGGATCTCCTAGAATTTTAAACCTTCCTCTCTTGATAATTGGATCTCCTAGAATCTTAAACCTTCCTCTCTTGATAATTGGATCTCCTAGAATCTTAAACCTTCCTCTCTTGATAATTGGATCTCCTAGAATCTTAAACCTTCCTCTCTTGATAATTGGATCTCCAATGACAATACAGATTTGAATAAAAGAAATAAAAGAAAAAACTGCACAGATTCGCTCCCACCCAAGAAGACCACACACTATCACAAAAATGAACGATATCATATCATGAATATCAGAACTATAAATGGCTTTACAGGATCTGTTAGAAGTCAATATTGGATTACTATCTTTCTGTCTGTCTATCTTTCTGTCTGTTTTCAATCACAATATCACGCAAAAATCTTCAAATTACTTTTGCTTTGAAATATGTCTGATGTTTTAACATAAGGGATTGAATTCAAAGTTGAGAGAGAAGTGAACATATCTGATACTCATCCTTTAGCAATCGGCACATCAGCAATTATATATTATACAATTGATGACTTTCGTTGAGGTGATTACAAGGATTGATCAACCCGTGGAACATGATATTCACCGAGGCATCCGGCTGTGTAATAGAGGTTACCGTATTTAGGGTTGTATAATGCACAGGATTTTGCCCAGATTCTTTAATTTGTAGGAGGGGTGCGCATTATAAACAGGAACAATGTTTTGCAACTTTATTGAAGATGAAAAGAGATAAATGGTTCTTAAATTCTCCCAGCAAATGAAACATGCTCAAAGGACTGAAAAATATATACGATTGATATTTAATTCTTACATTTCCGACGGCGATTTTTTTAAAAGTCCATGCGCATTATAGACACAAACTAGTTTTTTTTCTGGAGGTTTTCAAGGCCAAGAGGCGCATTATACAACCCTAAATACGGTATCTGGCGTGTAGAAAATATGAGAAAATAATTATCCAATACCAAGCAGAAGCTTGGTTAGTTTCTGAACAGAAGAACCTTGGTTAGTTTCTGAACAGAAGAAGCTTGGTTAGTTTCTGAACAGAAGAACCTTGGTTAGTTTCTGAACAGAAGAAGCTTGGTTTGTTCCTGAGTAGAAGAGGCATGGTTAGTTTCTAAGCAGATAACACTTGGTTAGTTCCTAGCAGATACAACTTGGGTTAGTTTCTTAAGCAGATAAAGCTTGGTTAGTTTCTAAGCAGATAAAGCTTGGTTAATTTCTAAGCAGATACAACTTGTGTTAGTTTCTTTAGCAGATAAAGATTGGTTAGTTTCTAAGCAGATACAACTTGGTTAGTTTCTAAGCAGATACAACTTGGGTTAGTTTCTTTAGCAGATAAAGCTTGGTTAGTTTCTAAGCAGATACAACTTGGGTTAGTTTCTAAGCAGATACAACTTGGGTTAGTTTCTTTAGCAGATCAAGCTTGGTTAGTTTCTAAGCAGATACAACTTGGTTAGTTTCTAAGCAGATACAACTTGGGTTATTTTCTTTAGCAGATAAAGCTTGGTTAGTTTCTAAGCAGATACAACTTGGTTAGTTTCTAAGCAGATAAAACTTGGGTTAGTTTCTTTAGCAGATAAAGCTTGGTTAGTTTCTAAGCAGATACAACTTGGGTTAGTTTCTAAGCAGATACAACTTGGGTTAGTTTCTTTAGCAGATCAAGCTTGGTTAGTTTCTAAGCAGATACAACTTGGGTTAGTTTCTAAGCAGATAAAACTTGGGTTAGTTTCTTTAGCAGATAAGGCTTGGTTAGTTTCTAAGCAGATAAAACTTGGTTAGTTTCTTAAGCAGATAAAACTTGGGTTAGTTTCTTTAGTAGATAAAGATTGGTTAGTTTCTAAGCAGATAAAACTTGGTTAGTTTCTAAGCAGATACAATTTGGGTTAGTTTCTTTAGCAGATAAAGCTTGGTTAGTTTCTAAGCAGATAAAACTTGGTTAGTTTCTAAGCAGATACAACTTGGGTTAGTTTCTTTAGCAGATAAAGCTTGGTTAGTTTCTAAGCAGATACAACTTGGGTTAGTTTCTAAGCAGATGAAACTTGGGTTAGTTTTTTTAGCAGATCAAGCTTGGTTAGTTTATAAGCAGATAAAACTTGGGTTAGTTTCTTTAGCAGATAAAGATTGGTTAGTTTCTAAGCAGATAAAACTTGGGTTAGTTTCTAAGCGGATAAAACTTGGGTTAGTTTCTTTAGCAGATAAAGCTTGGTTAGTTTCTAAGCAGATAAAACTTGGTTAGTTTCTAAGCAGATACAACTTGGGTTAGTTTCTTTAGCAGATAAAGATTGGTTAGTTTCTAAGCAGATAAAACTTGGTTAGTTTCTAAGCAGATCAAACTTGGGTTAGTTTCTTTAGCAGTTAATGCTTGGTTAGTTTCTAAGCAGATACAACTTGGGTTAGTTTCTAAGCAGATCAAACTTGGGTTAGTTTCTTTAGCAGATAAAGCTTGGTTAGTTTCTAAGCAGATACAACTTGGTTAGTTTCTAAGCAGAGGTTAGTTTCTAAGCAGATAAAGCTTGGTTAATTTCTAAGCAGATAAAACTTGTGTTAGTTTCTTTAGCAGATAAAGCTTGGTTAGTTTCTAAGCAGATACAACTTTGGTTAGTTTCTAAGCAGATACAACTTGGGTTAGTTTCTTTAGCAGATCAAGCTTGATTAGTTTCTAAGCAGATACAACTTGGGTTAGTTTCTAAGCAGATAAAACTTGGGTTAGTTTCTTTAGCAGATAAGGCTTGGCTAGTTTCTAAGCAGATAAAACTTGGTTAGGTTCTTAAGCAGATAAAACTTGGGTTAGTTTCTTTAGTAGATAAAGATTGGTTAGTTTCTAAGCAGATAAAACTTGGTTAGTTTCTAAGCAGATACAATTTGGGTTAGTTTCTTTAGCAGATAAAGCTTGGTTAGTTTCTAAGCAGATAAAACTTGGTTAGTTTCTAAGCAGATACAACTTGGGTTAGTTTTTTTAGCAGATAAAGATTGGTTAGTTTCTAAGCAGATAAAACTTGGTTAGTTTCTAAGCAGATCAAACTTGGGTTAGTTTCTTTAGCAGTTAATGCTTGGTTAGTTTCTAAGCAGATACAACTTGGGTTAGTTTCTAAGCAGATCAAACTTGGGTTAGTTTCTTTAGCAGATAAAGATTGGTTAGTTTCTAAGCAGATAAAACTTGGTTAGTTTCTAAGCAGAGGTTAGTTTCTAAGCAGATAAAGCTTGGTTAATTTCTAAGCAGATAAAACTTGTGTTAGTTTCTTTAGCAGATAAAGATTGGTTAGTTTCTAAGCAGATACAACTTGGTTAGTTTCTAAGCAGATAAAACTTGGGTTAGTTTCTTTAGCAGATAAAGCTTGGTTAGTTTCTAAGCAGATACAACTTGGGTTAGTTTCTAAGCAGATACAACTTGGGTTAGTTTCTTTAGCAGATCAAGCTTGGTTAGTTTCTAAGCAGATACAACTTGGGTTAGTTTCTAAGCAGATAATACTTGGGTTAGTTTCTTTAGCAGATAAGGCTTGGTTAGTTTCTAAGCAGATAAAACTTGGTTAGTTTCTTAAGCAGATAAAACTTGGGTTAGTTTCTTTAGTAGATAAAGATTGGTTAGTTTCTAAGCAGATAAAACTTGGTTAGTTTCTTTAGCAGATAAAGATTGGTTAGTTTCTAAGCAGATACAACTTGGGTTAGTTTCTTTAGCAGATAAAGATTGGTTAGTTTCTAAGCAGATAAAACTTGGGTTAGTTTCTTTAGCAGATAAAGCTTGGTTAGTTTCTAAGCAGATACAACTTGGGTTAGTTTCTTTAGCTGATAAAGATTGGTTAGTTTCTAAGCAGATAAAACTTGGTTAGTTTCTAAGCAGATCAAACTTGGGTTAGTTTCTTTAGCAGTTAATGCATGGTTAGTTTCTAAGCAGATACAACTTGGGTTAGTTTCTAAGCAGATCAAACTTGGGTTAGTTTCTTTAGTAGATAAAGCTTGGTTAGTTTCTAAGCAGATAAAACTTGGTTAGTTTCTAAGCAGATAAAACGTGACATGTTTCGGATTTCTTGACGGTTGTCAGCATTCTCGGCGGCGTAAAAGCGGCAGTAATTGTCTTAAAACTAAGGGAGAAACACACAAATTAATTGTGTAGGTTTTAATTTACCAACCAGGCATGAAATTTTTATTTTGATGTCCCCTACCACCCACAAAATTTTATTTATCAAAAATCCAACCACCCATGTAAAAAGATGAAGCTGCCGCCCGACCCTCCCACACATTTAATTCTGGAACAGCCCTAAGCAGATAAAACTTGGGTTAGTTTCTAAGCAGATAAAACTTGGGTTAGTTTCTTTAGCAGATAAAGCTTGGTTAGATTCTAAGCAGAAGAAGCTTGGATAGTTTCTAATCTCTGGGATGATTTTGTTCAGTTATTTAACTGATTTCAGCTATTTTCCTTTGAATTTTTTTTTTGAAAGCTGCTGGACACGGTCAGAACAGGTAAAAAATGACCATTTCGAGATGGGTTGTAGATGGTTTCAGCTATTTTTCATTGATTTCTGTTATTTTATTTTCTAACAGGGTCATCCCTGTCTAAAATAGTTTGACATCAAGAAGCACCTGGTCACTCTTCCTGTTTGTTCGAGTTCACATTGTCCAATATTTTGTTATATTATTACTTTTTCGCGGGTACCTATAAAGTGCGAAACGAAATAGAAACGAAACGAAACCGAACGAAACGAAATCAAACGAAAAGAAACGAAACCGATCGAAAAAAATTGAAACGAAATCAAACGAAACGAAATGTAGCGAAAAAAAATGAAAAATTCAATATGGCATGAAGACTAAGAGGGTTTATAATATATTGATTATCCAAATTTAGAAGAGTTTAATAAAGAAACACGTTTTGTGCAAAAAAAAAGAAATATCACTACACTGAAAATCAAAACTTAAATCTGAACACTGAACGGCACCGACAAACGAGCCTGTGAATAGGGTTTTTGATTATTAGATTATTTGGCAATTTAAAAGTGATAATTTTATTTACAGGGGTAATTTTTCCTGATTATCTGATTCCCAAAGTCATTTCTGATTATTTGAGTATCGCGTTTAGGGAAAATTAATGATTACTGTGGCAAAACATGTGATTATATTAGTGATTATACGATCCCTGGCTACCCCTTGCGCAGGGCCTCACAAACTGTTCAAAAACTTTTTGAAGTTACCCCGCTATATCTTTACTGTCGCAGAGAGAAAACAATCAAAGGCGGTAATTTCCTTTGAAGAATGAAACTGAAAAAGTTGTTCAACGGCTTTGCAATTTTGCACGCCCTGTGAACGATTTTTTAATTTTTTAAATTGCGTGCATCTTCGGCCCTTCAGTTTTATTCTGAATCCCAAGGCAGTGAAGTGTTTACACACCTTTGAAATCCAAAACGCAGCTAATGTTGTAGCCATTGACGAAACTGCAATTTACGATTACAGTTCGGTAAGAATATGTCTAAATGCAAATATACCTATAGCTACTTTCCTCTTTATAAACAGGTGGTGTAAAGCGAAGAAACCGTCTTTAATGAGGGGGGGGGGGGGGGGGGGAGGATACCGATCCACAAGCACTCCACCACGGGATCCACATTTTAGGAAGTTTGCCTAGAACAAGAAAAATCACATATTTTTTTTTACCTCTTTTTTGTTCGATAAAATAATGCTTATTTGATACAAAATACCATACTATCAATGTGGATTTTGTGCAGTGTCTGAAAAATGATATTTCCTAGTATACGGTGCAGTTTTCAGAGACTTCACAAAGTCGACCTTAATGGTATTTCATATCATATAAACATAATTTTATTGAACAGAAGAGAAAATATGTGATTTTTCTTGATATAGGCGAAATTCTCGAAAAGGGGGTCCACGAATCGAGTGTTTGTGATACAGGCGTATATAGATTTCCTAATTTCCACATTTTTAAGCAATTCCCATTCCAAATTCCCTACAATTTGGACCATTTTTGTTCAATTCTCAATTACATTTAACAATTCCTTTTTGCCTTTTCAATTCCCTTATCCTTCAATATTTGCCACATGTTACCCATTTCCCGAAATCTTTACCTCTTTCCCATTTCCCCCAAACCGTGCCAACTCTCCCTTTTATCCGTCCGTTCGTTCGTCTTCGCCGACATATTTCACATCAACATTTATTTCTAATTCAGCCGATGGTTTAGTATACCCCTCCACACTAAGTGGTGAGGTATTATGTGATACCCTTCGTTTGGTTTGATGTGTATGTGTCCGTCCATCCCTCTGTCTGCCCCCAATGGTTTCCAGATATAACTTGAGAACGGATTTCAAATTTTGTACTGTTGTTTGGTACCATAAAATACAGATCATGTTCGAATTTCAGTGTGATCAGATAATTGGTTCAAAATTTGTGACAGTTTGAAGACTGAAATTATGTGAAACGTGGTGAAGTATGAAGATCCAAGGCAAACAGTTTTTAATATGATATACTGGGGATGAACTTTTAATTAAATACAATTAGTTCTAAGATTTCATTTTTACTAAGCCCACTGTCAAGAGAGGGTACCTGTAAAGTGCGAAACGAAATAGAAGCGAAATCAAACAAAACGAAACTGAACAAAACGAAATGAAACCGATCGAAACGAAACGAAATGTAGCGTCGTTTCGTTTCGTTTCGATCGGTTTCGTTTCGTTTCGCACTTTACAGGTACCCCTTTTTAGCTCACCTGGCCCTATGTGAGCTTTTGTCATCACTTTGCGTCCGTCGTCGTCGTCCTCCGTGTCTATAAACTTTTCATATTTTCATCTTCTTCTCTGAAACCACTGAACAGATTTGGACCAATCGTGGCAGAAATGTTCATTGGGAGGTCCTCTACCAGATTTGTTATTTTGGTGCAGATCAGAAATCCAACATGGCTGCCAGGGCCAATAATGTGTTCTAATTGGTTGAAACTTTGAAAATTTTCTTGTCAGAAACTACTCAACCGATGGAATTGTAACATTATAGAAATGATGACTGGGTGGTTCTCTACCAAGTTTGTTATTTGTGTACCAATCGCATATCCAAGATGGCCACCACAGGGCAACTTAGTTTACCATTGGACCCTATGGGAATTTCATTCAAAGACCTTTTTGCGAGAAACTACTCGACAAATTGAATATTTTGCATTATTTGAATGTTCCTTGGATGGTCCTATACCTGAATTATTATTTTGGAGCAAATCGGAAATCGCCAGGGCCAATAATGTGTTCTGATTGGTTGAATTTTGAAGATCTTTTTAATTTTGACTTGCAAAACAAAAACTTTAGGTTTTCAGAATTTATGGAGCATACATTCAGTAGTAAGCAAATTGTGTCTAAAGTTACAAGAAAATATGAATCTTTGTTAGACTTAGCATTTCTAAAGGTTTACCCTGCCAAGTTTGACCAGGTGAGTGATTACAGGCTCTCTAGAGCCTCTAGTTGATATTATGTATCATTGGTGTTGTTTTGTTAGTCTAGAATGAAATATATTTCGTCTAATTGGTATATTTCCATTGTCTTCTCACGTGATGTTGCAAGTTGAGCATATCTTGCCCTGAGCTGAACACAACCATTTTTATCGTTGATATAAGAGTAAGCAGGTTATGGTGTATATGTACCGTAATAGAACTTCCCATATATACACAGGGGAAATTTAGAGTAAAAATCGTAAATTTTTTCTTCTCTCATCTTCATATACTACATATCACCTTTAACTACTAGACTGTTGTGCTCCAGTCTATAAAGGGAATTATTTGTTTATATTGTTGTTTAATGAATTAAATCCAATGCTGCAGGATCTTTTAGAACAATCGTTCGGTGTTAATGCTCCAGTTGTTTCGTTCTAACATAATGATCTGACTATTAATACAGTTGTACAGATATTTCAGTTCTCACGACCTTTAAAGTTTATTGTTTTCGTAATCATGAAAAATTTATTCGTTTTTTTTCTTTTTCGTAAAACTGCCATTTCTTGACTATATTAGTCGTTTGATCACCTGAGAAATGTCTCTTTAACGATGTCTAGGCATCATATAACGGCCATTTTATAAGTTTGGTAACAGGACGAAAGCATCCTAAGTACTACTTGATTTATAAATTAAACGGAAAAATCAATGTGGAATATTCCTACCGACTGTTTATCTCTTATTTATATCAATTGTATGCATCCTTTATGTATTTTTAAAACTATTTCTAATTCAGGAGGGAATTTGAATACTGATCTGCCTTATAGGAGATATGCCCTACAAAAGATGGAGAATTGAATTTGACGCAGAATTGAAATTGACATTAAATTGATGTACTTTTCAAAGAAATGAAATCGACATTAAATTGTTGAACTTTTCATCTTGGGGCTATGATGAGATATACTGGTACATTTGTATATGTATTAAATGGACAAAATTTGATATATATTTAAATATTGCACTTCCATGCTGGTGCACTTTTAGCTTGAAATAAAGAGCATAGAGATCTATAAATTAAAATGAGGTAAAATTACAGAAGAATTAATAAAGCCATCATATTTGTAACATAACAAATGTATTTTTCATATTTTTTTTAATTTAATTTCTAATTCTTCCTGTTTATCAATTCAGATCAAGAAGTGACTTTTTTTTCTCTCAATCTGATGGATCTGGTTGAAAATTGAATGGAATTTGATGTAGTTTCTCAAATATATCTGATTGGTTGATATTTATTGAGATTTAGACCAATCAGAAAGCCTGTCAATATTGATGATTATGAATACAGACAGTCTAAAGGTATAGACAAAGCATCCCCCAACAGAGATCATGCATTGGTTTTTTTTAGGGGTTATATTCTTCTTACTACACACTTTAAATGTATATGTGTGTTAAGGGTAACAATTTGTTCTCCGTTTCTACGATTTTTTCATTGAATTTTGAAACTGGTATTTTTTTTAAAATTTTATTTCAATTAAACTATAAATCTGATATTGAAATATTGTTGGAAGTGGCATTAGACACCATAACCCTAACCCTAGAAATCTGATATTGATTGACTTCCATGACACTTCCGATTTCTATTGGCTGTCCACCCCACTCTTCATTTCACATGAGCCCTGGCATTATTATTTTAGTAAATTAATTTACACATCACTTGTACATAGTGAATAAGGTACTCTATCACTACATTTCCATCAAGTTTATCTGAATTTGTGGTCAGCGTATAATTAAGAAATAAATCTTCCTGACAAAGGAAAATATTCCCTAAATATTGTAATTATGTCATCCCTTTATATTGGGATCCCAAATATCTAATTGACAATCAAATGTCAGCTTATGCAATAAATCGGTGTCTTCATTTGATCCAAATTTCTGTTTCATATGCATGATTTAGTGGTTCTCAACTATGACATTAAAATCGACTAATGCATTTCATTTTTATACAGTGATCAACAAAACTCTCCATATAAAAGAAAACAAATTGTGAAATATCAAAATGATTTTTGAATATTTCAGTTTTGAATAATTTTATACGTTGCTAAAGGTGTTGGAATTATGCATGAAAAATGTCACTTTCGACACTTATTACGGTTATATATTAACTGTGCGTTTTATTGATGTCGGCATTCTTAGAAAACCAACGACCTGCAACTAGTCACTGACTGTTTTAAATATAATTGTATTAAATATACCTCACAATCAATCACTCAACTTCAGTTGTGATTAACAATGATTACGTAAGATCCAGGCAATGGACCACAAAAATCCACTAAATGTTAAAATTATTGAAGCTAAGTAATAGAGAGAAAAAATATCTGGAGTCATATATCAAATATTTCCTATATGATGGTCCTGCAAGTCTGTCAGACATAGTAGAATTGTTCTTATGTTGTCACTTGAAAGAAATAAGTACTTTGTATAATAGTCTTTCAAAGACTTCCTATATAATCTCGCCAAGATGGACACAAGACAACATACTTTTTTGTTCCATAGAAAACTGATCATGTGTAGAGATTCCTCTGTTGAGTTATTTAAACCATTAATTTTATGATTTGACTTGAAGCCGTCAGATATTAATAGACATTATTATACCTCACATAATAAAGAATCAATTCTATTGGTTAAAAGATAATCACATGACATAAAATAATCTGGATATTTTTGCTTCTAATCGCTGCCAACGGTGAATAACCTCAAGAATTACACACGTCCATTGAATAACCCTATTATTCAAAGATGAATAACCCTTGAAAATTACAACGTCCAGTGAATAACCGTAATGAAATAAAACTTTAACAATTCAAATATTAAACAGTATATTTCAACTGTTTGTTCGGTATAATAAAATAGTTACGGCCCTCTGAATCGGTGAATATCCAAAATTGACAATTTTGGATATTTACCTCTTCCGAGGGCCGTAATTGTATATTGTTCTAGTTATAAAGTCACATTATTTATACACTTTGTTTGTCCCAATAAGTAGATAATTACAGAAATGTTTTTTTTTTATTTTGAATATCTTGACATCAAAATTGATTACTTTAAGCATATTTTATTGTTCAATAATAAACAATGGGATAGAACACAAGTTTCACAAACTCGAAATGTCTTCTCCAAAGATGATTGATACATATTAAAGGTAATTGAAGATTTCTCAATACAAGATGAAACCTACCATTAATATTGAATGTTTTATTTCTTTTCATATAATTCTATATAATTCAACATGCGTAAATGTAGTATTTATTTAATATGGGTATTCCATTCAAGCTACATGCCCAGATGATTTGTCTTTTTATTGAATTGTCATTATATTAATACTTCTTGAACAACATAATATTTGTTTTAAAACTTAGCAGATATTGTGCTTAAAACTAGTCTGGAAAATTAAAATCCCCATTAACCACTGATCCAATTTTCACCATTTTGGAGAGAAAATATATACCATTCACCAGTAATGCAATTGAAATCATTCAATAAAAAAAAATCATCATTCATCACCATTGCAGTTGAGAGACCATTCGAGAAAAAAGACATTCACCATTAATGCAATTTAATCCATTCAAGAAAAAAAAACAGTCACTGCTGATGCAATTGAAATAATTCAAAAACAAATATCATTCACCACCAATGCAATTGAAACCATTCAAGAAAACAAATAACATTCACCACTATTGCAGTTGAATTCATTAAAAAAAAAAAAATCAAATGCCATGAATCCAATATAATTCAATTCAATGAAAAACACCATTTTCTATGTATGCAGTTTTAAACATAGAAAAAACACCATCAACTATGGTTAAGTCTTTTAAAGAAAACCAATGAACAATGTTTAGAATGTCGGACATGAATGTAGTTAATTGTGTTAAATAATGTTAAGCCCTTTGCAATAATTTCTTGGTTAAGTTTGTTGTAGTATGGATGTACTCGGCAATAATTTCTTGGTTAAGTTTGTTGTAGTATGGATGTACTTTGCAATAATTTCTTGATTAAGTTTGTTGTAGTATGGATGTACTCGTCAATCAGCTGTTACAAACAATCAGATGTAGCCATCCAGGTAGAAACAAAAATAAATGACACTATTGATAATTAATTCTTATCTAAGTATTCCTTTTGATGTCCATGATTTCTTTTCAATCTGATTAAAAAGTTCAATGTTAAATATGCTACAATCTATTTTCTCTGGCTTTTATATTACCAAGGGGCTGCTGTGGTCATGAGCGTATGGTAGTTGGATTTACAACTACCTGTGCAATCAGTGCCTATCACCACTAAAGGTGTGAGTTACAATCCTGTTCTTGACGAGGTGTACTCGATACAACATTGTGTGATAAAGTTTGTCAGTGACTTGTGACAGGTCGGTGGTTTTCTCCGGGTACTCCGGTTTCCTCCATGAATAAAACTAACCACCACAATATAACTGAAATATTGTTGAAAGTGGCATTAAGCACCATAAACCAAACCCACACCAACTTTATATTACCAAACCCACTGGCAAGATTCTACCAGCAGTTATTTCATTGGTCAATCATAAGTTCACCAGTTGGGATTAATTTAAGGTTAAATCTAGTTCAATCAGATGTTAATTGAGTGAGCATGATTTTACGTATGAATTTGCAAATTTATATAGTTTTGTCTCGCATAAGAAAAGTTTGAAGATACCAAAGGGTTAATCTGATGATGTAAGTCGTAGAAGGACAGACAACAAAATGGCCAAAAGAAAAAGAACAAAATGATAAACATTAATGTGAAAAAAAAACACTACACAGAAAACTAAAGATAGAGCAACACGTACCCCACTAAGAATGGTGGTGAACTCAGGTGCTGCGGCTACTTTGACTTTTACCGCTCATATATTGTTCCAAATTATTAAATTGTTCTGTCCTTAAAGTGATTTTTCACTGGATAAATTATAATGAAATCCTTGTGTTCATTCAAACGTTTTTTCGAACACAAGGCCTTCATCTGCGTTTCATTTTATCAAGCCTGTTACATGATGGGACATACAAGACATATTTTACCATAACTCGTGGTTTTAATAGTATGGTAGCTGGTAGTTGGATTTATAACTACATGTACCTATGCAATGAGTGCCTATCACTGCTGAAGTTGTGAGTTCGAATCCCGCTCAGGCGAATTGTACTCATTACAACATTATGTGATCAGGTTTGTCAGTGACTAATGACAGGTCAGTGGTTTTCTCTTGGCACTCTGGTTTCCTCCATCATATAACTGAAATATTGTTGAAAGTGGTGTACATGTTAAACACCATAACTCCCCTATATTGTTTCAAATTATTAAATTGTTCAGTCCTTAAAGTGAGTTGTTACTGGATAAAATTATAATAAAATCTTTGTCTTCACTTCATCAGTATTACATTTTATCTGTTACATGATGATATGTCTGAGAAATATTGTTCCTTTTATCGTGGTATTTCAACTAATTTTGTTAATACATTTTAAGGGAAATATATATACAGTCAAACCTGTACAAATGGTCACCTCTATTAAGCAGGCACCTGCATTAAAAGGTAACAATTTTCTAGTCCTGTAGTAGAAAATTTCATATTAATTGAACCTCTTTTAAGAGGTCACCTGTCTTAAAAGACCACTTTTTCTTTGTCCCACAGGTGACCTCTTAATACAATACCAGTGTATATTTTTTAAGTTATTTTCCTTTAAGCTCTTTAGCATGATGTCCTGTTACTTGACAACATCCAATTAATGAAGGTGCTTGATAGAATGTTCACTTATCATCTGTGTATAGGGATGTGTCAACTTTCTGTATGTACTTTTTGGATGAATGAAAAAGTTAACATTTGTGTGGTTGTGATATTTTACATCCTGTATTAAGCTTTTTATTTGACCGAAAGCGTAATGTTAACTATTGCCATCCAAGGTCCACCAGCCTTCAGATATGGCCACTGTTACTAATAATAGAAATCTCTACTATCCGCATCTCCTCTGAAACCACTAGACCTACTTTTACTAAATTTGGGTAGAAGGGTCTTTGGATGTCTTCTATCAAAGATGTGTCCGACAGCACAGCCTTCAATCCGTACCATTGTTAATATCTCTTTATACCCTGCTCGACGAGAGTCGGGGGTATATAGGGATCCTCATGTTCGTCCGTCCGTCCGTCACACTTTTGGTTTTCGGATAATAATTAAAGTACCGCTCAACCAAATCTTTTCAAACTTTCACACATTGCTGTGTACCATAAAATACAGGTTAATTTTGATTACAGTGTATTTCACATTTACCGTTCATGAGTTATGGCCCTTTTGTTCTTAGAAAATAGTTTTTTTTAGGTTTCCAGATGATATTTAAAGTATGACTCAACCAAATCTTTTCAAACTTTAACACAATGCTGTGGACCATTGAATACAAGTTAAGCTCGAATACAGCATATTTCACATTTACCGTTCCTGAGTTATGGCCCTTTTTCTCTTAGATAATAGGGACTTTTTAGGTTTCCGGATGATATTTAAAGTATGGCTCAACCAAATATTTTCAAACTTTAATACAATGTTGTGGACCATTAAATACAGGTTAAGTTCGATTACGGTGTATTTCACATATACCATTCATGTGTTGTGGCCCTTTTTCTCTTAGAAAATAGGGACTTTTTAGGTTTCCGAATGATATTTAAAGTACTGCTCAACTAAATCTTTTCAAACTTTAACACAATGCTGTATACCATAAAATACAGGTTAAGATAGATTATGAATGGTAAATGACATTACACCAATTGTTACACCAGTTCACTTTTCTCAGCATTCCTCCGTGTAGTGTGTTTCCATCATATGTCTTATAAGCAGTGTTTTGATGTAAATAGTGAAAGAAAAAAGGAAATGATTACAGTTTAATTTGTTGAAGCTATTCATCCTAATATTGTTTTTTGATTTGGGTGGGGAGTGGGGGAAGGGGGTTATTTGATACAGTGTTTGGTTGGCTGTTCTTATTTTCGAGATTTACCTGTATGATAATATACAATCTTAATTAACTTCAGATCTCTCACTGATTCCTCTTTTAGTGTGATTGAATTGATGAGTCTTTCCTCTGACTTCTAGAGATATAAAAAGGACTCTCTAGCATTGTATTAAAATAATTATACCCCCTGCAACGCAGTTGTAGGGGGGTATACTGGTTTCACCATGTCCGTTCGTCTGTAGACAAATCCTATCTCGTACGATAACTTGAGGTGTGTTTCTTAGAACCTTTTAACATTTTATCAGCTGTTTACTGGTGAAGAGAGGAGGATTCCTTTCATATTTGATGATTTTCACTTTTGCCGTTCCAGAGTTATTGGAGTTGATATGACGGAAAATAGGATTTTTACCCTATGTCATATGATAACTTTAGTAGTGTTTCTCAGAATGTTTTGAAATTTTATCAGCAGCTTACCGGTGAAGAGAGGAGAGTCCCTTTCATTTTTGACATTTTCACCTTTGCAATTCCAGAGTTATTGGACTTGATATGACGGAAAATAGGATTTTTCTCCTATCTCGTACGATAACTTGAGGTGTGTTTCTTAGAACCTTTTAACATTTTATCAGCTGTTTACTGGTGAAGAGAGGAGGATTCCTTTCATATTTGATGATTTTCACTTTTGCCGTTCCAGAGTTATTGGACTTGATATGAAGGAAAATAGGATTTTTACCCTATGTCGTATGGTATCTTGAGTAGTGTTTCTCAGAATGTTTTGAAATTTTATCAGCAGCTTACCGGTGAAGAGAGGAGGGTCCCTTTCATTTTTGGTCGGAGCAATCAGTAATGTTTTGGTTATGGAAATAGATTGGACAGATGTGGGGAGCGAGGGGTATATCTACAGCTCACAGTAATACTAGTTATATCTGTTGAGTTGTCTTTATAATTATTTACTGAGGACTTTTATTTCATCAATTTATTTTAGAAGTATGATGCTTCATTTTTTAAATTCAATAGTATTTTGGTAAATAATTCAATATGTGTATGTTTTTTTTCTGTAATCAATTTTATTTCACCTTGTCAGTGTTTTTTGTATAATGGTTTTGATATTTGAATGGCAGTCATGAGAACAATGAAGTAGGAAATAAAAGGATATACCATCTGATTGACATCATAAAAAATTAAATTCACGGCAAGAACAAATATGTCAATTGCCTGTGAAAATAACTTGTTGGTTTTCAATCAAGCTTGTCTGTTTTAGCAGCATGTTGGAAAGTTGAGGCTAAGAAAGAAAATTTAGTAATTTCTAGTAATCCTTATGACATAAAACAAAATCTTGCATAGCAGGAAAAAATGCTTTTTAGAAAAAATAGCAGATGCGTCTGGAAAATTATGTCATTTCTGACTTAATGTTTGAGCTGTCAAATCTTGTGTATGGATCTGATCTCTTTTCTTTTGTCATGCTTTTGGTTTTTCTTGTGACTTTTCCTTTTTACCATGAAGTCGTTGTCCTTCCGAGGATTAATTTTTCTTTAGTCGTGAATACCTCTAAACACTACTATTGTACTTTATATTAAAATCTTTGCAAGCAAATTGTTTATTACCTGGTAAAGTTTTTGTGATTTATGACTTGCCATTGAAATCCTTTTTTATACATTTATAATTAAGTTACTGTATAAGGTTTGTTTTGTTGTTGTCAGAGTAGCTGCTTCACATCGTTGGCTTAAGTTTTACCCATGTAAGTACGTCTGTCCATATATGTTTGTCTGTCAGTATGTTCTGCATGTGGTTTCTGCTCAATAGTTAATTAAAATACAAGTTCCCCTTGCACAAATTATTTGAGATTTCTACACAAGGAGTTGTGCCCCTGTTTACTTTAGCTGAAAGAAGAGGTATCCATGTCCTTCCATATTTTTTGTCTGTTATTGCTCATGAACAATGAACAACATGTCTAAATGTACAATGCACTGCTGTCCAAAAATGACCAAGCTTATTGTCTTGTATAATTACTCTCCATTGATGCAAATTTGCAATATTCACCTTTTTTTAAACAGGTATTCAATCAGTCAGAAATATTCCTTTTTTCTCATTTTCTTTGGGATGATCAATGATATGAAATATCATGGGTTCTGTCTGACCTTCCTTCAACCAACACATTTTACATTTTTATTTTGTCCTCCAGAACGATATAAGCAAATGAAAGCAAACATATCTCTGAGGAAAAAGAAACACACAAATATCTAATTTAGTGTGAATGTTTATGCAAATAAGGAATAAATGATTTTGGGATCCAGTCTCTAGCTTAATGTATAAGTTTAAAATAGGGGGGGGGGGGAAATATCATTCTAGCAAGAAAGGGATACATACTCATGTGATCATCTGGTTAAATTATCTACCGTCATATACTGAGAATGCCACAATATAGTTGAAATACTGCTAAAGTTGGTGCTAAGCACCAATCAATCAATCAATATATACTGAGAATTACAGTACAGTCCACATCTAATGAAATCGGTTATCATTGAAAATTAATTATATTGACCCACTACAGTATATATCAAGTCTGGTTATGCTGAAGTTTGGCTATAATGAACAGATTTCATAATCCCCCCATAAATATCATAACAGTATGAGTATCTGATTTCTTGAAAAATAAATTTCATCTTATTTGGTTTTAAGCAGAGAGTTAATATTTATGGAGATAGATGAATCTGTGTCCTTGCTACTCAAGTAAAGAATGTATGAAACAAAAGATAACATTAGTTTGACCTTAACCTGTTGATTGTTTATGATGGAGTAGAATGTATACAGTAATTAATCTTTGATTTATATCTAGAAATAAATCATTATTTTATTCACACCATTAAATCTTTCAAAAAACATTATGAAGATAAATATAATTTGTATCACTTTATAAATCATTTGTTTCTATAATGATTGAAAATGATGAATTCTCATAATTGCCATATTTTGTAACACTTAAACATAAATCGTCTAAATTTGATAAAATAGTTTTTTGTGTGTTTTTTAAGTACAATAAATTGAAGACAGGCCCATTTAATTTACACGTAATACATGTAATCATTGCCAAATTTATAATGAATTAATGGATCAGGCACCCCATATTGAAATTGACAGAAACACTTCCTCTCTGAATGATCAATACATGGTATACCAACAACGAATAAGAAAATACAAAGTCACTTAAGTTATAAAAACAAGTGTTGATTGAAGTATTTATATTTAAAAAAGGGCAAGATTCAAGTGGGTTTATGGCATCAAACCTCACTTAACCCAATGGTATATAAGTAAGTAACTATTAATGTGGGTTTATGGCATCAAACCCCACTTATCCCAATGGTATATAAGTAAGTAACTATTAAAGTGGGTTTATGGCATCAAACCTCACTTAACCCAATGGTATATAAGTAAGTAACTATTAAAGTGGGTTTATGGCATCAAACCTCACTTAATCCAATGGTATATAAGTAAGTAACTATTAAAGTGGGTTTATGGCATCAAACCTCACTTAACCAAATGGTATATAAGTAAGTAACTATTAAAGTGGGTTTATGGCATCAAACCTCACTTAACCCAATGGTATATAAGTAAGTAACTATTAAAGTGGGTTTATGGCATAAAACCCCACTTAACCCAATGGTATATAAGTAAGTAACTATTAAAGTGGGTTTATGGCATCAAACCTCACTTAACCCAATGGTATATAAGTAAGTAACTATTAAAGTGGGTGTATGGCATCAAACCTCACTTATCCCAACGGTATATAAGTAAGTAACTATTAAAGTGGGTTTATGGCATCAAACCTCACTTATCCCAATGGTATATAAGTAAGTAACTATTAAAGTGGGTTTATGGCATCAAACCTCACTTAACCCAATGGTATATAAGTAAGTAACTATTAAAGTGGGTTTATGGCATCAAACCTCACTTAACCCAATGGTATATAAGTAAGTAACTATTAAAGTGGGTTTATGGCATCAAACCCCACTTAACCCAATGGTATATAAGTAAGTAACTATTAAAGTGGTTTTATGGCATCAAACCCCACTTAACCCAATGGTATATAAGTAAGTAACTATTAAAGTGGGTTTATGGCATCAAACCCCACTTAACCCAATGGTATATAAGTAAGTAACTATTAAAGTGGGTTTATGGCAACAAACCTCACTTAACCCAATGGTATATAAGTAAGTAACTATTAAAGTGGGTTTATGGCAACAAACCTCACTTAACCCAATGGTATATAAGTGAGTAACAATTAAAGTGGGTTTATGGCATCAAGCCTCACTTAACCCAATGGTATATAAGTAAGTAACTATTAAAGTGGGTTTATGGCATCAAACCTCACTTAACCCAATGGTATATAAGTAAGTAACTATTAAAGTGGGTTTATGGCATCAAACCCCACTTAACCCAATGGTATATAAGTAAGTAACTATTAAAGTGGGTTTATGGCAACAAACCTCACTTAACCCAATGGTATATAAGTAAGTAACTATTAAAGTGGGTTTATGGCATCAAACCTCACTTAACCCAATGGTATATAAGTAAGTAACTATTAAAGTGGGTTTATGGCATCAAACCTCACTTAACCCAATGGTATATAAGTAAGTAACTATTAAAGTGGGTTTATGGCATCAAACCTCACTTAACCCAATGGTATATAAGTAAGTAACTATTAAAGTGGGTTTATGGCATCAAACCCCACTTAACCCAATGGTATATAAGTAAGTAACTATTAAAGTGGGTTTATGGCATCAAACCTCACTTAACCCAATGGTATATAAGTAAGTAACTATTAAAGTGGGTTTATGGCATCAAACCCCACTTAACCCAATGGTATATAAGTAAGTAACTATTAAAGTGGGTTTATGGCATCAAACCTCACTTAACCCAATGGTATATAAGTAAGTAACTATTAAAGTGGGTTTATGGCATCAAACCTCACTTAACCCAATGATATATAAGTAAGTAACAATTAAAGTGGGTTTATGGCATCAAACCCCACTTAACCCAATGGTATATAAGTAAGTAACTATTAAAGTGGGTTTATGGCTTCAAACCCCACTTAACCCAATGGTATATAAGTAAGTAACTATTAAAGTGGGTTTATGGCATCAAACCTCACTTAACCCAATGGTATATAAGTAAGTAACTATTAAAGTGGGTTTATGGCATCAAACCCCACTTAACCCAATGGTATATAAGTAAGTAACTATTAAAGTGGGTTTATGGCATCAAACCTCACTTATCCCAATGGTATATAAGTAAGTAACTATTAAAGTGGGTTTATGGCATCAAACCCCACTTAACCCAATGGTATATAAGTAAGTAACTATTAAGGTGGGTTTATGGCATCAAACCCCACTTAACCCAATGGTATATAAGTAAGTAACTATTATTATAAATCGTGGATTGTTGACCAGTTAGAAAGGATAATTATGTTCTCTTTCACTATGTTCATCCGATCATAAATATTGTCCTGTCTTACAATACAGAGAAACAACAGACATATGAGAGACGATATTTATGTATTGAGTTTAATACCATTGACCAGTTATATATAATATACAAAAGTTCATATTATATGTATACACACAGTTCTGTTCCTTTTTAACAAACTACAAAATATAAAGCAAAAGTGCAATTAATAAAATGTTGATGAAAACAAATAAACAACTGATTTATCATTATCGAACTAGTTACTGGTTTTTCTCAACAACTAAAATCTGTGCCAAAACCCATTTAAATACCTGAAGTCGAATCACTGCTCAAGCAATTAATGCCCTATGCACTTCTTTACAACAAGATATACATAGATGTTAATTAACATGAGAGACTATCCAGCATTACACTTAGACACAAATTAAAGTAAAGGAATTGTGCAAGGAGGGTTGTGTGACAAGCTAGAAATGAATGAAGAATATTCTACTGTCATTCATCTTGTAGCTCATCAACAGAGACAATATGAATATAAATGAACACTTGTAAGGGAAAGATAAAAAGTATATGAACAAGACTTTAATTACTGTTCATCATCTTACAGACACAGAGCAGTCAATGATGAGCATAAATCATATCCTACATGGGGCCTAAGGATGATACAATTGTGGAGTATGATTTTTCCAAATTTGTCCAATCAGATCAAAGTATTTATTTGATACAGTGTTTGGTTGGCTGTTCTTATTTTCAAGATCTACCTGTATGTCTACCTGTATGATAATATACAATCTAATTAACATCAGATCTCTCACTTTTTCCCCTTTACTGATACATGTATTTCAGGGTGTGGGAGAACTGAGAAAAGAAACCCCATTACAGGTCACTTGTACAAGTGACCTTATGGCATGAATATATAATGATATAATAAATATAGTTATTACCTTTTTGGCCAATCTGATGGCTCGTAGCATGCAAAGCAGTTTAGTAACACTTTCATAATCTCATAATCTCCATTTTCATTGGATGGTACATAGGGTCACTCACATGTGACCCATAATGATGTTTCTTCATATCTCCCACAAGTGCGAGATCTAATTTATGTCAGATATAATAATCTATATGATTATACCTCACATAATAAAGAATCAATTCTATTGGTTAAAAGATAATCACATGACATAAAATAATCTGGATATTTTTGATTCTAATCGCTGCCAACGGTGAATGACCTCAAGAATTACACACGTCCATTGAATAACCCTATTTTTCAATGGTGTAATAACCCTTGAAAATTACAACGTCCAGTGAATAACCCTAATGAAATAATACTTTAACAATTCAAATATTAAACAGTATATTTCAACTGTTTGTTCGGTATAATAAAATAGTTACGGTCCGTCCTCTGAATCGGTGAATATCCAAAATTGTATATTGTTGTACAGTTGTCTTTATTGTTTCACTGCCATGATATAACTGAAATATTGTTAGAAGTGGCGTTAAACACCATAATCCTAACCCCCCTTTAATGTTTCATAATTGTTTAACATAAAGTAAGCTGTATTTAAAATATATTCATGACAAAGTTCACTAACAAATAAATTGGAATGTTGGTAAATATGTGGCACTGGGTTAGGCCCAACAGTCGCAGGCTATGTTATTGCAAAAGTAATAAAAAGCATAGGTATGCAATCCACTGTGCACAATGTCTCTCTCAGGAAGAACCCTCTCCAGATACGTCCATGGTCAAAGATGGGAAATCCAAATAAAAGAGGGAATAATGGGTAAGGTATAAAAACTTTGTCACATGCCACACAAGCAACCACTTGTATCAAACTGTTTCCGGCTAATATAGAGTTATGACCAGAGGTCTTGTCATGCTAAGGCCATGGCATTTTTCAACCACAATGTACCAATTTATGTAATTAAAAACAACTGTTTCTACATTCTGTAAACTTTGTAATTTTTTAAAAATATTTCATCTGAATTATGTACTTTATTTTAAATTTTATGAAGACATTATGAACCAAGCTAGTACTGAACAAGAAAAACTTTTTTCATTATTTTTAATAGGAATTCGAAATAGAAGCAATAAAAACAGCTACAAAGAAAATTTCCCTTTAAAATGCTAAGTTTGGTCGTTAGGAAAAGGAAATGTGTGAAATGTACACCTATATATTTCCCTAATCACAGTTCATTGTTGAAATTAACACAAGATTTGTAATCAGTCCATCCTGTTTGGACAGTTAATATTGCATAATAAACGTAAAGATTTTGTAATTTTGCAGATTTCTATTCATTAAGCAATGCATATGCAGAACATTAACATTTGGGATCGTTAATATTTGAAATGAACGTAGATTGATGTTGCAATATAAAAGTTTGTTTGAGATTCCTTCGGTTTACTCACCTAAAGGATAATGACTTTTTTCTAATAGTTTGAAAAAAACTTATATTCTGGAGGCTGATGGTGACTGTAATGTGGATAGGGGAGAACATGTTCATGATTTTGTATGTCCACAAACAAGTCATTATTTTGTATGTCCACAAATAATTCATGATTTTGAATGTCCACAAACAATTCCTTCATGATTTTTTTACATTCACACACAGCTCGTGATTGCTATGTATGCACATTAACAGTGATTTATGTTATTTTTGTGTTGTGATATAATTTTTGATTCTTGACACTCTTCCAAAAATATCTTGTACAATTGAATAGTTAATTCAGGGCATATGAATTTAGAACTCAGGATGGCATAATAGCAGTGTACCAATTAACTGTGATTTTGAAAAGTTGACTAGCGGACATTTCCGTTTGGCAGTTTATATTATTTGACTGGGGGGCGATAAATAAGAACTACTTACAAACATTGGATGTCTGCGACATCAATATGCTATTTATATAATGGATACTGTTCATATTCAGCGATATATCTTGTACTTACAGATCTCTATCTTCTTCCGGATTTTTCATGGCAATTTCATGATGATTTGAGTGGAAGTGATGATTTCCCAATTATCTTGAGAAAGACTTGAAAAACCATTCAAGATTTAAATTTCTTCCAGCTTTTTTTGGTCATTATATGAACAATTATGTAGGAAAGAACTGAAAACAAATATTTGAAAATATTTCTGACCTTGTTTTAAAATTTTTAAACTTTCATATCTATAGTAAAAATGTAGTGTGCACAACTCATTTCTGAAATAAGATATTCTTAAAATAGAAAAATTGGAAAGCCAAATAATTTAAAAGTGTTTTGGAGCACTAAGACAAAAGGGCCTATAAACAAGATAGCCATAGTTAACTATGGTCACCTATGCCTGAAGGAGGAGAACCTTAGTTGATACAATTGATAAAACAATTCCAAAAGACTTCAACAAGTAGTTAACATACATGTATTTCCAATGGGTTAATGATGATAAGGATGCACTCGTGCAAATCACAAAGAGGCTGTGTGACGATGCTATAAACATCTTACTACAGACAATCTTGGTAATTTTGTATTTCCTAGGTGAAAGCCAGAAGGATATATGAAACTAAAACGACACACTTCTGAGGGAAATGTTCAGAGATTACCAAAGTCTGTCTCACTTTACCAGACATTCGGTCTGGTAAAGACTCCCTTTTCACCAGACCGAACAGAATTTCACAGAACCGAAAAAATATCACGCTTTTCCTGCAATGGTTGCTTTCAACCAAGGGCTACCAATATTCCATTTCTCGTTTTTTGTAACGCAAATTAACTGTATATATATTTTTCTGAACATTGTTTGTTAAAACAAGTCTCCTTTGAAGTAAACATTTTGTAGAATTTATTATTTTTATATAAATAAAGCAAAGTATTTTATTTAAATTCACAGAGAAATAAAAAATTTAGTGGATCTTTTCAACCATTTGTCTTAATCAGGAAAAAGCTTGTAATATTTGTCCATTTCAAAGGTTTCAATATTTCCCAAAAGCCTAAATCGAGTACTCTTATCGTATTTTGAACAAAAGACAAGTTTAAATTTGGTGCCAAATTGATATCCGATAATTTTTACGTGTCCGGTCCGGAGTGATTCTTGTTCTTATATTTCAAATATTGATATTTTCGTTCATTAAAGCGTTTCTGAGATTGCGACTTTAATTTTGTCAAAGTCCTTGAACTTCATCAAAGCATGGAGGAACGATAAATGATACAATAAAAGAGTTTTGATCTGGCATTTCACTTTAGTTTTAATCAAAATAAATGATGGACAAATTGGAGATCAAACAGGGCTCTTTAATACAACAAAGCCAGTATTTTTGTACCGGATAGTCGGTCCGGTGGAAACCAATATTTTTTCGGACCGAATTGATTGTTACCGGATTTCTCCATCGGACCGGCATGTTTGGGAATCTCTGAATGTTGTTTCTATTAAAATTAATTTCCACACTCTAACCAATGAATAGATAGTTTGAATGTAGTTCAAAAGACCAAAGGTCAAAATAGTTCGACAAGTGTTCATCATTTAAAAGATGATCAGGATAATCTGACCTCCAAAAATTTATCTAAAATAAGAATTAAGTGAAATAATTAAAAAAAATCTCTCTGACAATTTCCGTCAAGATTTTCAGCATACTAAAAATCAAATACAAAAGACAAAATTTTAATCTAAGCTATATAGAGGAATATAATAGATGTTTTAATTAAAAAAGAAATTAAAGCATCTGAATAATTAGTAAGGGACATGATTATGACATGTGGCCTTATGACATTATTTATTACTGAATTCTTTAACAACTTCCAAAACCAGACGGGACTGTTGTGGTTGTGATCGTATGGTAGTTGGATTTACAACTACTTGTGCAATCAGTGTCTATCACCACTAACGTTGTGAGTTCGAATCCCGTTCAGGCGAGATGGAATAAATACAACATTATGTGATAAAATTTGTCAGGGACTTGCAGCAGGTCAATGGTGTTCAATTGCCATGATATAACTGAATTTTGTTGAAAGTGGCATTAAACACCATAGCCATAACCCAAAACCAGACCTCCAAACCTATTAAAACCTGATGAACAATATCTGGCAAAGCTGATATTTACCAATGATTTTAGAAATTGGCAACAGTAATACCTATTCAAAACATGGCAAAAGATCACTCTGAACAATCAAGCAATCGTCATATTGCTGTCACAAGTTCTACTTCTACCAAATACTGACCGCCTTCAACAAGTTGAAAATTATGTCAGAGATTGCACATGATAATTGAAAAAGTTCAAAAGTAATAACAGGTTTCATAGATTATAATACTTGATAGAAGAGACTGTAGGCATTAACCGAGTGACTCTCTACCTAACTATAGGCTGTGACAGCCAAGTCTAGTCAGATGTTGTATGAGTAAATATGATTTTTGTCTTTGTTGAGTTTAGACAGACTGGTATATCATTAATATTTTACAGAAATATACTTGATTATTATAGTTTGTGTCCTGTTTGTTTGAAAGTTTTCAGTCCAGTATTTTATGGTGCTCCCTTTCCTTTATTTGTTTTGTCTATGTGTACTGGTAGAAGTAGATCTAGAGAATGGCTAACCTTATCAAATGCTTTAGAAAGATGTCTGTCTATTTGATGTCTTTGAGCTTATTGAGACATTGTCAATAAATTCTGTCAACAGGGTTTCACATGATCTCCATTAACGTTGTACTTGTATATCATAGGATATTGATTTGATTGAGAAGATGGTGGTAGTAGATCGTGGGCCCGAGCCCCGTTCATGTCAAGCCAAAGACTATAAAATATGTATTTGTTGATTCACTGCTAAGCATGCAGAATTAAGGAGAAAGAGCAAAGACTGGTTGGCTCGGAATCAGAATAATGTGTCCGAGTGGAGCGACATGTCTATCCTTGGACTGTTGTTTCAGTGGAACTTTAACATTCAAAATTCATTTTTCAAAACTTTAATCTGTGATCCTTTATAATAAATAAAAGTCAAATGGCAATGAATTATGTCCTACTTTTACATAGATTGTTTTCTTTCCCCTATCATGGACAAAACTTTTATGAAACCTGACTGACTAACCACCACGATATAACTGAAATATTGTTGAAAGTGGCATTAAACACCATAAACCATGGAACCTAACTGAGAAATATAGTGAATAAGAAAGAGGAAATGCTTAGCCTTCTTGAACACCTTGGTTCACCCCTGGGTTTTTTTTTTGGGGGTGGGGGGGGTTCATGTTGCTCTTCTTTTTTGTTTTCTATGTTGTGGTTTTTTGTTTTGTTTGTCTTCATTCTGTGTCTTGTTCCTACTATTGCCTGTGTCTCTGGATTGTCCATTCTTGATTGGTTTTCTCTAAATTTGGCATGATGATTTGGACATTAATGTATACAGCACTTTTCATTTTTCCAGACATGTGAGGCTTAATCATCCCACAAAACGACCTTCTGGTTAAGATCCATTCATTTCTAAATATCTAGAAAATATATCTATGGCCTTGGTACATACATAACAGTTTAAAACAGTGATATATATTTCCCTTATATTACATTACATGAAATGAGCAATTATACATTAATGCATTAATTATAAAATGGACAATAAATTTCATGTGTAAGTTTCCATGTAAAACAACCATGTAAATATACCAAGTAAAAGAAGAATTATGTGACGCTATTATGTACAAATATATTGTTTTCTAATACTTAATGTACAATATATTCGCCATTTTCATGTTATGTTTTTCTTGGGATATAATCATTCTAATCTTTCATTTATTCTTTACTATAAATAGTCATGATAAATTGATCAGCAGCGACAGCTGTTTTGATACTGTAACACACCTCCATGGTATTTAGTAACTACTCTATATATGGTGTTATTTTATTGTTATTGTAAATTGTTGTAGACAGAACATGTCTCAGAAAAGGCATGTAATAAAATATAATCTGTAACAAGACAAGAGTACATTTGTACTTTATATAGAAATAAATATACCATCTACTTTTGGAATTTCCCAGTTTTCGAAATGAAAATTTGAAATTACTGGTCCGAATCATATTCTAGAGTTTATTTTATATATATATCTAAATAAATACAGGTATCCACTTTTGGAAACGGAAATATTAGCCTTTTATCTCAACTGAGCCACAGATATCCACTTTTGTAATCGGAAATATTAGCTTTTTATTAGCTCACCTTGCCAAAGGCAATGTGAGCTTTTGCCATCACTTGGCGTCCGTCGTCCGTTAACTTTTCACATTTTAATTTTCTCCTCTAAAACCACTTAGCCAAATGGACTGAAACTTGGTAGGATGCATCTATGGAAGGTCCTCTATAAAGATTGCACATTTCGTCCTGATCCGTTAATAAACATGGCTGCCACAGGCAATTCTTGTTTTTGATTGGTTGATTTTTTAAAATCTTCTCCTCTGAAACAGCCTTGCCAAATGAACCGATACTTGATAGGAAGCATCTATGGAAAGTCCTCTTTAAAGAATGCACATTTCGTCCCGATCCGTTAACAAATATGGCCGCCACAGGCAATTCTTGTTTCTGATTGTTCGATTAAAAAAAATCTTCTCCTCTGAAACCACTTGGCCAAATGAACCGAAACTTTGTAGGGAGCATCTATGGAAGGTCCTCTATAGAGATTGCTCATTTTGTCCCGATCCGTTTACAAATGTGGCCGCCACAGGCAATTCTTGTTTCTGATTGGTCAATTTGTAAAAATTCTTCTCCTCTGAAACCACTTTGCCAAATGAACCGAAACTTGGTAGGAAGCATCTATGAAAGGTCGTCTATAAAGATTGCTCATTTCGTCCAGATCGGTTAGCAAATATGGCCGCCACAGGCAATTCTTAGTTCAGATTGGTTGATTTATAAAAATCTTCTTCCCTGAAACTGCTTAGCCAAATGATCCGAAACTTGGTAGGAAGCATCTATTGAAGGTCCTCTATAAAGATTGCTAATTTCATCCTGATCTGTTAACAAATATAGCTGCCATAGACAATTCTTGTTTTTGGTTGGTCGATTTCTAAAAATCTTCTTCTATGAAACTGCTTGGCCAAATGAACCGAAACTTGGTGGGAAGCACCTAGGGAAGGTTCTGTATTAAGTTTTCTCAAAGTAGAATGAAAAGTGAGCAACACAGGCTCAGCCCACTGAGCCTCTTAGTTATCTCAACTGAGCCACAGGTATCCACTTTGGAAACGGAAATAATTGCTCTTTAACTCAACTGCAGATGGACAAAATTTGTGGATTTCCACGGCTCTGGGGTCAAATTTGGCCATTTCTGTGAATCATGTAAATTTGTGGAGAAAATTTATGGGGATGTTAGGTCCGACAATTCTTGAAAATGATATCGTATGATTTGATAGCCATCTACAGATACAAATCGGAGTAATCTCCCATTACAGTCACGAGGTGTTCCGAGTGATTAAAGATCACAAAGAGCAATGGAAATTAAAACTGGTTTTCTTCTAAGGACCAGTAACGATATCTTTCAGTTTCTTTGGGATTGTACCTTCACACAAGCTTAATACATGAGGTAATAATGGCAGACACTCCTTTTGTATGAATCGTTGTCCCTCATGGAATTCAACAGGGAAGCCGATGAGACATTGGAAAAAAGTAGAAAAATCAGTGAAAAATAAGTTTAGATGGCAGTGGTTAGAGATGACCATTGAGATTATGTTGAAAGGGGAAAGAAAATCCATCCCTCTTATCGATTGGATACGAAAGATAGACGCGCCCGGCAAGGCGAAGTATATAAGTATATTATATGTGACAAAATCATTAGTTAAGGATCTTGGGGATGGGTAACTTTAATAGAACATTCAAACAGCAATGAGCATGCCGAAAAATTAAAACTTAACAGACAGTAATTATACTCTTGGTGTGTCTAAAGACAACAGTGAATATTATGGGATTCATCCATTTTTCCTAAAATCCAGAACTGATGTACAATGTTGAAGTTGTTTGGTAAAAGTATTGCAATTCAATGTTGTTGTTTTTTTTTATTGTTAATAAATTTTAGTTGAAAAATTAACTTTCTTCCATTTCATTTTCCTAAAAAATGACACCTTGGAGATCCCTTCTGCTATGTTTAAAAATGCTAAAATCCACGAACTCCCGGGGGTTTTGAGCCCTGGTCCCATACCAGGGCATTGCCCCTGGAACCCAAAGGGGGCCCCCGGCCATAAATTTTGTTCTTCTGGTGTTCTCCGCTTCCAATCACATCCCTGTTTATGATATACAGGATGTGAAGCCAAGCATAATCCTCTGGATTTTACGATTCTAGAAAATAGATGTAGTAATATAATTCACCTCTGGTTCTTGTTGCACGAAATCAGATCTCAATTTTGATTTTCTTAAAAATTATAAATGATTATCACTATTAAAAGACTTGACAGCCTTAAAAAATGATACTATGAAATTTCATTATGCTTAGACCAAAAGCATTTCATTATGTTTAGACCGAAGGCACCAATTTTTTGACTCTCAAATGACAAACTTGTATACTATGGTACTGAAATTTCTGATGTCAATAGAATAAACTTACAGAGAAAAAAAAATGGATATGACATTTCATCATATATCTCTAAATGAGCCATGTGCACCATTTGAACTTAACAATTGATGTGCATTGATACTACATCATTCAAGGAAAATGACATTGCAGAAATTGTTCTTCATTTACTACCAATATACAAAAGTTTCATAATGCTTATTTTTCTGTTTCATAAAAAGAATATTGAAAGCGGGATTTGTATGTAAATGAACATAAAAAGAAATGTCTTTGTAATTCTATGGGACTAATTACAGTGCAATCAATGTAAATGAATATCATTTTCTCTGCTTATCCTCGACTGTATATGGAAATGCCATTAATTGGACAGTAAATGCTAATCAAAGGTCATGAGTTCATCAGGACACATTTCCATTTTGTTTTTTGTTTTTTTTGTTTTTTTTTTGTCCTCACTTTGTGGAAGTCAACTGTATCTGTTATTTTTACAATTTGTTTCCTCCATGTTTCAAACTTCTATGAAACCAATGACCCAATTGAAATCAAAATTTGAATGACCTTGGGTGGTCATGAGGTCATGGTCATTCTATTCTTACCCCCAATCCTAGCAGCACTGACATGGGTTTGTATACACTGATGCAGACTTGGGATCAATTACATTCAAATGTAATCGATTACATTACAATTACTTTGCAATTTTCATCATTACATTACGATTACATCAATTTTCAAATGTAATTGATTAAATTACAATTACTTTGTAACTTTGTAAATGTAATCGATTACATTACTGATTACATTTAATGTCATGACAACCAATATATTAGTGTTTTATGTTATTTTGTCTCGTGTGCATCTGTCCAATATGTCTTATTAAGTCTCCCAAACAACGTTTGGAGACTTATTGTTTTTGCTCTGTTTCTTATTATTATTATTATTCTTCTTGTTCTTGTTCTTGTTATTCTCCTTTCTTTCCGTGCACCATGAACTTGTCCACGACAGATCTCAAGAACTACAGGACAGAATTTCATGAAACTTGGTGGAGTTATAGATATATGTTTCTAGTTGATCCTAAAGTTTTCAGATTTATGGTAAAGGGGGTCAAAGCCATATTTGTGGGGGTTCAAAGGAGGTGGGGGTTATTATAGAATCCTATGGGAAACTTGAAATTTCGTACATTAATGTTGATAACTTCTAACTGGATAATGATAGAGACATAGTGATAGGTCACCATTAGAGGAGCAATTCTGCGTTTTCAAAATTTTCAATATGTCTGCCATTTTCAAAATGGCTGCCAAAACACGGCATAAAAATGGGCGGTAAAAATTCAACATTGTCCGATATCATCAAAATTTGATATGTGGGTAGATAGTGGAGATTTTTTATCGAGGTATTTGATGTGTGTTTTTATTGTTTATTGATGTTTTCCTTTTATTTGTTTCAGTATTGAACCAACTGCATCCCATTTCAATATATATATTGTTTACATTTCTGTCTTATTAGTAATGTTTCATATGATGAATGAAGGATAAAAACTATATTTATAATTTATTCATAATCATTCATAATCATAAGGTTATAACAAAGCAATAACAATGAAGACAGAATGTTCTGAACAATAAAGTCATAGAGCACTAAAATTAAAAAGTCACTTTGCTGCTGGTGCGTTGGGTGATAGCATACGTTTCGGCATTTTTGTGGTTTATCAATTCCATCCTGGAACTTAGTCCTTAAATTATACTTTGATCGGTTTTGGTCCCAAACAAGCCATAACAACTTAATCCGAGATGAATTCATTGCACGTTTGATCGAAATAAGAAGTTTTCCTCGGCATCAAAGGTTGTCCGACTCCTGTTTGCACAACGGTTTATAACTATTTTTAATTGCCGCTATCACACTTCTAATCATCTAAGCGTGTGCCACAAACCCACTTTCTTATTCCCAATTAACTGTCAATCAGTGGATAATTGTTGTATAATCATCAACACCTTAATTAATCACCATGACCCAATTTACCTGTAAAGGTGTCAAACAGATCAATAACCGGATATCATTAAATATGACATTCACCTTTACCATTCGTATCTCTCGACGTTTTTCATCAGCGCAGGAGTTCCAAATGGGGAATTTCCAGAAATATTGATCGCAAAATGTAGGTCGAGATTTTATTGTATACTTGATTTTTTCACAGGCGGAAGATTTTGAAAGTTAACGGGAGGGACGGAAGGGACCTTCAAAATCGGGAGAAAAATGCTCCCGCCGGAAGGTTCACATGTATGTATTTCTGACTCAGAACTATGAATTACATTTCAGTTTAATGTGATCATTGCAATAAAATACAGTACATTGTAAATTATAAACAGCAATTCTCATTTTCCTTTTTTCATAAAATGAAATATGTTGTGTCTTATTACTATGACCAATATTTATTCCATCTTATACTATTAGTAAATATTATAACATACATTTGCACATTTTAATAATATATATCAAATAATTTCAAACATCCTGTCAAAAGTTTATTGTGGATAATAAACTAGCAGTTAATCTGTGCCACAGATAAAATTTGTAATTAAGGTCTTATTTATGACACCAAATTATGTAACAATCACCATTACTAAATTTCATACCATTTTAATGTGTCCTTGATATATAATTCAGAAGAAAAAACAAAAGTCATTCTGATTCTAAAAACTTGCTTAAAAATATGTACAATTTCTCAGTCTTAAATATGAAAACTAAATCCTTAATTTATGTAAATAGATTTAATAAAATATCCATTACAAGTTGCATAGTATTGCTATAACCCAGAAATAATGAAAATGATCATATAATTCAATATTAAAAGGAAAATCTGCACCAAAATAAGAAGCAGAAATATCACATATCTCTGAATATCAGATACATGCCCCAAATCCAAAATTTTACAAATATTACAACTGGCTATTTATCAGTTAATTTGTAATATACATGATTGAAAATATTTTGTTATTCCACTACGGGCATCATAAATAAATGTTTCTGAAAATTATAATTTATATATTGCTTTTTATATAATATATTTATTGAAATTTAGATCTCTTTTTAAACTTGTATAAGAAATCACCATGAGATACCTATGGTTTGGCTCATATAAAATATTTCTTTATCTTATGTGACCAAGTTTGTCAGTGACTTGGGACAGGTCGGTGGTTTTCTCCAGGTACTCCGTTTTCCTTCACCAATAAAACTGACCACCATGATATAACTGAAATATTGTTGAAAGTGACACTAAGCACATTAACCCTGCACCCAAGCAAATATGGTAGTCTCTATATAGCTGATAAATTGCTCAAAAGGACTGACCATACACACCAATAATTGAACCCAATATTTTCTTTTTTCAAAATGCATGTTTTTCAGCCGATTTATTGCAATGATAGCATATTTTCCGGGCGATTGTTATTTTATTTGAACTTATTTTATGTGTAATGTATCATTTACCCAGAATTCTTTTCAGTATTAGGGAATCTGAGTTCATCTTATAGAAACAAAAACTTATTTAGACTGATTTAATGTCTAGTTCTCCAAGTTCATCTTATAGAAGCAAAAACTTATTTAGCCTGATTTAATACTAATGTCTAGTCCATTTTGTTCTGTAACATATTTGTACTTGTTCGTTTAAAGATGATTTCCTGTCATCCAAATCGACTTAGCAATTAATGTATTTATGTTATTTGATGACACTAAATGAAGAATCAGTGTGATATGTTGGGAAATATTCCATTTCAAATTACAGAAAATTGAAAGTCATAATAATGTACATGGGTCGGGTTAAAAAGTACACTGCGGTGTAGTATATTTTATATAGTATTGTATGCTTTTTTCTTATGTTTTTTTATATAATATTCTAAGCATGACAATTATTTGACTTCTGTTTACTAATTTTTGATGTGATATATATATATATATATATATATATATATATATAAATGTATTAATTTGTAACTGTTCAAGTACAATTTCTGATATGGTATATATATATATAGTAATTAGTAATTATTCAAGTTTGTATTAAAATAATTTTATTTAAATTTTACCTACGTTATAATAAATAAATTGATATTAAATCAGATTTTCAAAAAGAAATATACAGATATAGTATTGTATAATGAACAGTGGGTAAAATGCACCTTGTTGTTCATTTGTTTATCTGATTTAAATGAAAGGAACATTACAGCGAGACCATGTCCAATTCTTGTGGAAAAATTTCAAAAGTGTAGTTATTTAAACATAACCATAATACTTCAAAAAAATAAAAATAAAAAATAAAAATGCAAAAGTTGCCCTCTCAAATAAAATAAAAAAAGTTGCCTTCTATTACCATGTTACAATATATTGATATTAAAATGGTTGGCAATGGGTGACTATACCAGTTTCCTGTAGGCACTATACCAGTGGAATATATTTTCCTGCATTATTTTTATATATGTTTAGCAAGATTTACCTCTGTTAAAATAGACAGCTGTTGTCTGTCTGTTTATAGTTTACTGTCAATGTGGTGAGATTTGGCAATATAAGCTGTGTTGGCTCTGGCACTATACCTCACCAGACAATGTTATAGAAAAACAGTTCCCTTAGGAGAAGACAACAATAGACTAATATAACATTTTGATGTCACCTGGTTTTCTGTTTGTCTCATTTAGTGAGCATGTGTACGAGAATAGTATATTAGTATCACATGGATAATTGTCATTGTATAACAACCACCACTATATAACTGAAATATTGTTGAAAGTGGCATTAAACACCAAAACCCCTCATTGTATAGCATTGTGTAACTATTAGCAATAACAATGAGTTCATTCCTAGCAAGGTGTGCTGGATTGTAGGGGAGAATTATTAGATTTTTACTGATGATTTATGCACTCTTACAGTCAGCAATGAACTTGTTGGCTACAGTAGGCCTATAGATTAAAAAGTGAATGTGAAAAGTAGCACAAAATTAAAGATTATTCCGATTGAATGGCCAATATTTCAAATTTCTTTTGGATTACTGGCATAATATTTTATTGACCAAGAAAACAATCTTGTTATGTGCAGGAGTACAAAAAAATCCATGTTCCATATAATAAGAATTCTTTATTATTAAAAAGTCCAAAAATATAATCAAACCTTTTTTTCATGTCAAATCTATATGTCTGAAAGTGCAGCACACTACATATTAGGAACAATATCTGTAATTGTTTAGAAGAAAATGGGTTTGTTTTGTAAAGTAACTTCATTATTATGTTTCCTGTTCTACACAAAAAGATCGGAAGCTACTGTAGATTCTCCCATTATCAGAACTTCCAACGTAGGAAATTGAATTGACCAAAGCTCGCAATAGAAGTCCATTAGTAAAACACCTTTCTTTTGACAAAATTTTGATCTTGTCAGATTCACACGGTTAGGGCCTTAATTGACTGGATTAAAGCAGAAATATTTGTCGTTAGATTTACATATTTATATTCTTATGGTAAAGTCGGTTCATTTGATACAAATTCTTCTGTTATAATATCAATTTATGGTATCAAATAAATTTAAATTTTATAATTATTGAAATGTTTTTTTTAATTAGCTTGAGCTATATGTTACACATGTCGTTAAGAGTTTCTATGTTTTCCACATATTTTAGGCTGTCGTGGTCGGGAACGTATGGTAGTTGGATTTACTACCTGTGCAATCAGTGCTTTTCACCACTAAAGTTGTGAGTTCGAACCCCATTCATGGCGTGATGTACTCGATACAATAATATGTGATAAAGTTTGTCAATGACTTGCGACAGGTCGGTGGTTTTCTCCAGGTACTCCGGTTTCCTTCACCAATAAAACTGACGGCCACAATATAACTGAAATATTGTTGAAAGTGGCATTAAACACCATAAAGCTAACTTATATTTATGTGAATTTTTTTTTATTATACCCCCGCTCCCCAAAGGGGGAGGGGGGTATACTGTTTTACCTCTGTCCATCCAAGATATTTTTCGTCGCATTTTTCTCAGTAACTGTTGATGGCAGAAATCTGATATTTGGTCACAAGCATCATATAGGTATACCATATTGTGGGTAGCGTTTTTGGACCCGTCAGATTCCTATTTCCTGTTTGCCAAATTAGTTGGTTTTTATACACATTGAACATATATGCACAATACATTTTTCGTCACATTTTTCTCAGCAACTATTGATGGCAGAAATCTGATATTTGTATACCCCATATCGTGGGAAGCGTTTTTGGACCCATCAGATTTCTTCTTCCTGTTTGCCGACTTTGTTGATTTTTATACACATTGAACAGTGATCGGGAAAGTCACGCGCCTTGCGCAATTTGCGCATTTGCAATTGAAATGGCGCATTAAATTTACTGTCTGACGTGCTGTCGGGCGCACTGTTTTCTTATCGTAAGTCGTAGTCTTATTCCTACAGATGTTTTCTCCAATCATGGAGCACCACCGAAAGTTTTTCATTCGGAACTTTTCCACTAACGGGAATGCCTAATTACCTAAAAACCGCAACTGCCGTATATCCCATGATTACATAATTTGTTGTTTATAAAAATTCCTGAAAATGGGTTAATTTTACAGTTAAAATATTTGAAAGGAGTTTTTATTAAATAATTTATAAAGATAATAATTATTTTTGTAGTATTTGCCCTGTGAAAAACGAATTTATTTCCCCTTTAATTTTATTGTGTTTTTACGGTATTAAGACTTAAATTATCGGGGTCGGTTTATTACCAGGACAGGTATTTTCAGTACGTTTATAGGTATAGCTTTTGTACAGAATGAGATATGTTCATGATGTAAACTCCATGATAAAGAAGGGATTAAAGGCTTTAATTTGATATAAAGTTTATAATTTTTTTTGGACATTTGATGCCCTAAATCGTGGCAGGATTGTATTTTTCAATGGCGGAAATGACGATAATTTGTATCAAAGTATTTGTTTTGATCACGTATAACTCTTTTAAATCAAATGTCTGTCAAATAAATGTTATACCATTTTAAAGCTTATATCTCAAGGATTAATAATATGTATAGGTTATTATTTTTGGATGAATACATTTTGAGAAATCTTGGCAGGACAGTGGACAATTCAGCTTCAAAATCTGACATTCAGTATGTCATTTCTTAAAAGTAAAAGCAAATTTCCGAAAATTGTGAGATGTCTGTCAAATTATTTGTATATCATTGTAAAGCTGGTATCATAAAGATTATAAGTATATTTAGTTTAATAATTTAGGGTTTCTCAAAAAGTATTTATCCAAAAATAATAAACTATACATATTATTAATCCTTGAGATATAAGCTTTAAAATGGTGTAACATTTGCCACCGAAGAAGCAAAGATTACTAAATTTGCCAGGACAAAAGACTTTATTTAACTTTTCGCTTAGAAATAGTAAAGATGATAATAACAATCCAGTTGATACAAATACAAATACTGCCATTGACAAAAGTACCGATCATGGCGATGACATTAACTCGGGCATTGACCCTGAAAGTGAAGCTCAAATGTCAGAATCGAACAATAAAACTACTGAAACCGAAAGTGAAAGAACACTGTAAATATAGACAGGTTTCAGAAAAACTTTGGCTCTGGCTTTACTTAAATGAAAATAAAATGTTTTGTAAAGTGTGTATGAAAGCTGGCAAGAAAAATACAATGACAATCGGTTGCACAACTTTCAAAACCGAAAAATGCATGTAAAGAATGGCCAATTGGGTTTATGATATGGCCCATTAATTTTCTGAATGTCCCATTGAAATCTTGAGGAAGGCCCATTTAGTAAAAATCTTTCCCTATCGTTTTTGGACCCATCAGATTCCTACTTCCTGTTTGCCGATTTTATTGATTTTTATACACATTTAACATACATTTGTATATGCACATTTTTCGTTGCATTTTTCTAAGCAACTATTGATGACAGGAATCTGATATTTGGTCACAAGCTTCATATAGGTATGCCATATTGTGGGAAGCGTTTTTGGACCCGTCAGAGTCCTACTTCCTGTTTGCCGACACTTAGTTGTTTTTTATACACATTGAACATATATGCACATTTTTCGTCACATTTTTCTCAGCAACTATTGATGGCAGAGATCTGATATTTGGTCACAAGCTTCATATAGTTTCATCAGCATCAGATGGCATGGTTATTCAAATATAATCTCGCTTTTGAGTAAAAAAAGCAGCAAGATTGAAATTATACCAATATTCCATAACACCATCAAAACTAGGATGGATGAATATTGAACAAAGAATCAAATATCGTAAATATCTTCTTGTCTCTCAATGTCTAGAGAATGAAACACTTATATTTAAAAAATAAAACCCAATACCTTTTTGATAAAAGTCCTTGCACTCTCAGAAATGTTGCTAGTTACTACTTTTAAAGAAAACTTTTACATGCTCTGTATCAAAGCTATGGAATGAACTTCTGTTTTCAATAAAACAAGCATCTTCTCATTATGCCTTTAAAGTAAAAGTTAAAAGTCTTTTAAATGATGATGTATCATAAGTTACCATTAAATGTTTACTAAATCTTATTGTGTATATTTATTTCAATGTTTTGCTGAAAACTGACCCCACAATATAACTGAAATATTGTTGAATGCCATAAACCACTGTTGTGTGTAGCTTTTTATGTCGATTGTATTTTTACAATGTATATAATGTCAATGAGGGTCTCGAGGAAGATTAGTTATTAAATAACTGTGTAACCCTCTATAAATAAAGAATTTATTATTATAATTATGATACAACATTATGTGATAACATTTGTCAGTGACTTGTGGCAGGTGTGTGGTTTTCTCCAGATTCCTCCACCAATAAAATTGACCACCACGATATAGCTGAAATACTGTTGAAAGTGGCGTTAAACACCATCAAGCCAAACCAAATAGTATCATTATTATTATTATTGATAACACCTCTTTCCTTATGTCAAATGTAAATATTTACTGAAAACAAACCAGAGTAGAAAACATGAGACTTATGCTGTATAAGATGTTGATTAACACAACAATCCCATCACATTAACATTATATTCTATGGTCATACAGCTTCAAACTGTGCAGGAATTGTCTTCTATACAAGTAATATGGAGATGATAGGGTTCCATTAATACCTTTATTCCTATAATGACACCTTATTACTGTTATCTAGCTAAGATCACTGCTATCATGCAATAATACATTACTGACTAACGGTTGTAGAGCTTGAACCCTTCAATGTTTCACTTTGTTTCACATTTCTAAATAATTAGCAAGATAGTTACCGGTATGTACTAGTCTAATGTTGGGAAAGTTTAAAGATTGGATAATTAAGTGATTTTTTTCTGTTTAGAGAACTATCCCAGGAAAATAGGGAAAAAGACCTCTTTTGTCAGGAGCAAGGATTGACAATATTATATTTTAAGGGAATCTGAGATCCAAAATATAGTTTTCAGCGGCAAGTTTTAACCTTTGTTTTAATATGGGAAATCAGGATGATATTAATTTTTTTTAGCTCACCTGACCCAAAGGGTCAGGTGAGATATTGCCATCACTTGGCGTCTGTCCGTTAACTTTTTCATATTTTAATCTACTCCTCTGAAACAACTGGGCCAAATGGAACCAAACTTGGCAGAAAGCATCTATATAAGGTCCTCTATAAAGTTTCTTCATTTCATCCCATTCTGCCAACAAATATGGCCGCCAAGGGCAATTCTTGTTTCTGATTGGCTAATGTTAAGCAAATCTTCTCCTCTGAAACTGCTTGGCCAAATGGAGCCAAACTTGACAGGAAGCATCTATGTAAGATCCTCTATAAAACTTATACATTTGGTTCCATTCGGCCAACAAACATGGCCGCTGTTACTAAAAATAGAACATATGGTAAAATTGCACGTTTTTGGTAATAACTCAAAAACCATTAATAATATAATCTGACGGGGTAAAAATGATCGGCACAGCAAGATCTAACTACCCTGAAATTTTGAAGAAAATCTGATTACCTATCTTGGAGTTATTGCCCTTTTTTCATCAAATTTTCAAAATTTTAATGCTTTTGTTTTTTATTTCAAAAACTATAAGAGATAGATGTTAAGTGTTCAGCTTGTCAAGATCTACATGCCATGCAATTTTGAAGTAAATCTGATTACTCGTCTAGGAGTTATTGCCCTTTTTTCATTATTATTTTTTTTAAATTTAAACATTTTTGTCAGATATTTCAAAAACTATTAGAGATAAAGGTTAAGTTTAAATTGCAGAAATGTGCAACATATCAAGATCTACCTACCCTGCCATTTTAAAGTAAATCTGAGTACCCATTTTGGAGTAATTGCCCTTTTTTCATCAAATTTTAAAAATGTTAATACTTTTCATCCTTTATTTCAAAAACTATAAGAGATAGATGTTAAGTATAAACTGAAAACATGTTCAGCTTGTCAAGATCTACATGCCCTGCAATTTTGAAGTAAATCTGATTACATGTCTAGGAGTTATTGTCCTTTTTTCATTTTTTTTAATTTAAACATTTTTGTCTGATATTTCAAAAACTATTAGAGATAAAGGTTAAGTTTAAACTGCAAACATGTTCAACATGTCAAGATCTACCTACCCTGCAATTTTGTTTAGTAAATCTGAGTACCCATTTTGGAGTAATTGCCCTTTTTTCGTCAAATTTGCAAAATGTTAATACCTTTGTCCTTTATTTCAAAAACTATAAGAGATAGATGTTAAGTTTAAACAGCAAACATGTTCAGCATGTCAAGATCTACCTAGCCTGCAATTTTATAGTAAATCTGATTACCCATCTTGAAGTTATTACCCTTTTTTCATCAAATTTTTTAAAATGTTAATACTTTTCATCCTTTATTTCAAAAACTATAAGAGATAGATGTTAAGTATAAACTGAAAACATGTTCAGCTTGTCAAGATCTACATGCCCTGCAATTTTGAAGTAAATCTGATTACCCGTCTAGGAGTTATTTCATATTTTAATCTTCTCCTCTGAAACAACTTGGCCAAATGGAACCAAACTTGGCAGTAAGCATCTATGTAAGGTCCTCTATAAAGTTTCTCCATTTCGTTCCGTTCCACCAACAAATATGGCCGCCAAGTGCAATTCTTGTTTCTGATTGGCTACTGTTTAAAAAAATCTTCTCCTTTGAAACTGCTTGGCAAAATGGAGCCAAACTTGGCAGGAAGCATCTATATAAGGTCCAAACCTGGCATAGATGGTCTCTGGGTGTGTCCCTTTCAAAATTGTGTCCGACAGCCCCACCCTCCATTCAAGATGGCTGCTGTTTTTTAAGGTAAAGATTATCTCCCTTTGAAATTTGCTTCAGTATCATTCTATTGTCAGGTGAGCGATACACTGAGCCTCTAGTTTCTCTTAAATATGACATTTTTTTGTCAAATTTGACAGTTTACTTCATATTTCAACTTTGTTGAAAACAATGGTCGTTGGACATTTTTAAGAGGGAAACAAATGAAATTAACACTTTCAATTCATGCTTATAACCCAGGTTTTGAAAGACCTGGAAAATGCATTGGCTTTCAGTACTGATTTGATGCAGGAAGAATGCCATGACTACGCCCTAGACAATGTGAACAAGCCATTGCACGTCTGAACGATGGCCAATTAACAGTCTCAAGTCCGAGCAAATCGATGCAGCTGTAATAATCATCTATAATGTATGCACTTGTTTTCAACTAAGTTTGAACATGCAGTCAACAACAGAATTTTTTGGAAAATAAATGTCATTCTGGTCACTATAATTAATAAGCAAATTTGTATTTACAGTCAAGCCTGTATATAAATGGCCACTCAAGGGAACCTGAAAATGTTACCTTTATCAGTAGTTGCCCTTTATATACAGGTTAAAATTATATGCACTATTCATTAATGGGGAAAATGAGACTGCCCTTTATAGACAGTGATTTATTATATAAAGGTGTCCTTTATAGACAGTGATTTGTTATATAAAGGTGTCCTTTATAGACAATGATTTGTTATATAAAGGTGTCCTGTAAGGCAGGTTTGACAGTACAGTAATTTTGTTTGCAACATTTGGAAAAAAGTATTTCATTTCTTTTTTTGCAGTTCAGTATTCAATTTAAGCCCCTGCTAAAAGAGAGTTCTAGATTGTGGAAGAATCTAAGTTGATGAATGTACTTTACATGACAATCTTAGTTTTCATGGCATTACAGTAATTATTGTTACATGACACTTGAGTCATGACAGAAAATGGAAAAAGTACACATTATAGGATGACCAATCTTTTAGATAATTACAGTAAAGAAATCGTCTTCTTTGAGAGGTGGGCATAGAACATTACAAGATGTGAAATAATTGCTGAATGTCATTGCAGAACATGTCAACATATTGTAACAAGTTGTAAAGTGTAGCCAAAATCAGCTATGGTCATCTATGTCTGAGGGAGGAGAACCTTAGTTTTAATAATAATTACATGATTTAAGAACTGTAATTTTTCGTAACTTAATTTTCATCATTTTATAGAAGACTTGTATATTAAAGGGATATTGAAACTCATTTTTGTAATTTTTTGTATCTCATGAAACATTAACACGGTTTTTATCAATGAAAATGTGTAAAAGTGACCTAATTCGTTGATAATTCTGTCATATCTTGCGGTTTTTCCATTAATTGAATTTTTGTTTCCTGGAAAAAAATTCATTTCGACCCTTTTAAGTGATATTTTAACGATATTAGGGATTATATGGGCGTGCAAAGTATTTTTGGATTGTTTTTACAATTAAATTGAAAAAAAAACAACCTTCGTCACGAGTTGAAAAAATATATGTTAAAACGAGCTTTAATATCCCTTTAACAAATCTATTTATATAAACACAGTCATTAATACCCATTTATTTTAGATTTCATCTCTCTCTGTTGGACGACCACCTCCTCGGTAGTGTAATTGTAGAATACTCATTATGGCAGTGGAAGATTATTAATTTGATCTCTATTTGGGTCTCTTTAGCTATTTGCTACTTCTCCATTATGTACTCTGCTTTAATAAAGTATGAACAAAGAATGGTTGGATCAGAGTATAAAACATGTGTAGTAAGACAGTCTATCTGCCGAATATTAATATTAGATAGTAAAACTTTAATTTTAAAATCCATCTCAACATGTTCGTCAAGTACAAATCAGTCAGTATCATCATCTTGTCAAAAAATAACTTATTCTCGCCATGATATAACATATGTAAATCTATCGTTTCCATAAGATGTGTTTTTCTTCTAGCTTATTCCTCAAGTATCCTGCCAAGATTAATATATACACATCTGAGACTACTCAAATTTACTTGACATCCTCTTGTTTTGATAGCTAATTCATAGCCTAAGTATTTTTTGTTTTCATTTGTCAAAACAAACAAAAGATCTCAACTTATTATAGCTGAAAGTATTCTAGGAGCCATAATTATTTACATATTTTGATCTGTGTAGAATAAATAATGCAATATAGTTTTATGTCGGAACTCACAGAGAGACTTTTTAAAACAACTGATCCCCCCTACCCATAGAATATCGACCCCCCTACACATGATATTTTGACCTCCCTGCATATCTTTTGATTAGAAATGGGGGGGGGGGGGATTCAATTTACCATACAGGGGGGAGGTTCAGTTTTCAATAAGGGGGTTCAATATACCATGGATATAAATTGACCCCGGGTTCAATTTACCATGGGGTTCAAAATACCATATGACACCGGTGTGAAATTCATGCAGTTCATGAATTGTTGGGTATTTAAGAGGTTTCCTATTTTAGTTAAGGTATTCAAAGTTTATTTTATAAATAATTTATATTCGTTTGAGATGGGCGAATTAGGATATAAATAAGCCAATCCATCTGTGTCAACTTGAATGACCTTAGATGATTCTTTGGGGATTTTTCATGTCACAGGTGTCATTGTTGGAAACAAAATGGTCAATATATAATTAACATTTCTTAATAAGAAGAATTATTGGTAATATGTTGGTTGTTTCTCTCGCTTAAAGATAAGTTTAATTGTTACCATTATATTTTAAAATGTGCATGTGATGTACGCTACAATTTCCATGTGAAAATGATGTTTGATTCATCTTTACTCCCCATTTGTTTTATACAGGGTTCAATCTGTTTCATGTTTTGTTTGTTAATTGTATTGATTTAGATATATTGATGATGTTTGTGTCATTTAACATTAAAACAGGAGGTGCCACTCGTGGAGCAGGAACTGCTTACCCCTTCCATATCAGTTTCTGTTGAGTTCTATTGTACAGCTTTAGTCTGTTCCTCATTTTAACACTTCTCTCCTTTGTTGTTACACAAAATTCAAAGACAAATGTATAATTACTTTCTTCTCAGTTCAACAAGAAAAGCTGTGTATACCAATCAGAGATGGGGTCTGTGGTGGTCGTGATGGAATGGTAATTGAATTTACAACAATCACCACTAAGGTTGTGAGTTCGAACCCCGTTCATGTAATGCCTACTCAATACATCATTATGTGATACAGTTTGTCACTTACTTGTGACAGGTCAGTGGTTTTCTCCGGGTATCCCAGTTTCCTCCACCAATAAAATTGAACGTCACAATATAGCTGAAATATTGTTGAAAGTGGCATTAAACACCATAAACCCTAACCCAATCAGAGATATTGAGAATTATTTGTAAAGAAGAAAGTTTAATTTTAATATCTGTGATGATATCAAGTGAAATAATACCATGTGTATTTATTCCTCAGTCATTCATCATTGTATATGTATATGTATATGACGTATTGTGTATCAGAAACAAGTTAGCTTGTACTATTGTATCTGGTACCATGTCACCTGGTACCAAAAAATCTATTTGTATCATTTTCAACATGTATCCTATATCAGGGGCGGATCCAGGGAGGGGCACACCCGGTGCGTGCCCCCCCCTAAAATTGGAAAAAATATGATTTTTTGGCATAAAATCGTGATTTTTCATACGGAATACCCCAAAAATGTTCGTGCTTCCCTCCGCTCGACGCAATTTTTTTAAGTGTGCCCCTCCCCCCCCCCCTCCTAACTTGAAATCCTGGATCCGCCCATGTATATAATGAAAAACAGAAACTACCACACTGTCTAAAACAGGTCAAAAAGTTAATTGAAAAATTATAGAAATAGAAGTAAAATAGATAGCTCAAGCACACATACACATGACTGCTCACCTCAAGCACACATACACATGACTGATCACCTCAAGCACACATACACATGACTGCTCACCTCAAGCACACACACACATGACTGATCACATCAAGCACACATACACATGACTGATCACCTCAAGCACACATACACATGACTGATCACCTCAAGCACACATACACATGACTGATCACCTCAAGCACACATACACATGACTACTCACCTCAAGCACACATACACATGACTACTCACCTCAAGCACACATACACATGACTGATCACTTTCCTGGCTTGATACAGCCACTTACATAAAAAGTGGCAGCAGGGTTAAACTAGTTTTATGTGTCCAAAGTTGAAAGTGGCATTAAACACCATAACCATAGCCTCCACCCCCAAACTTCCCCTCCTAGTGAAATAATGAGGTCATGCAAGTGCTTCCACCTGATAATGAAAAAACAACATCCTGTTTTTGTAATGATGAATTTATTAAGATAATATTTTTACCATCTAATTGATCAATATTCCCTTGATCTTTATATGAAAAATTAATTACCTGATCATGTCTTTTAATCCTCTAATCCATGCTAAGCATTTTAATTACTTTACTAATTATGTTTCTTGTGAATAAAAATAATTAGAATTTGATCGTTTGTTTGAAGATTTAATAACTTGGATTTATTTTGCAGTGATTTTGTTTCATCATTCTCAAAACACAAGCTGATATCAATCTTCCATTAATTTGTCATACATATTTCATTAAAAGTGCATTCATTTAAGATATATTGCCAATCTAGACTTTTGAATTCTTGGTAAATTTAAGAATTGTTTTTTTTGTTTGTATCCAAACAGTCTTTGCGTTAACCCACTTGCCCGAAGCCCGTGGTAAGTAAAACTGGATTTGAATGAGTGAAAATTATGAAAAAATTTGTTTGAATAAATAGAACATTTTTCTAAATTTTACTTACGGGCAAGTAGGTGGGAAAAATTAAGGTAAAGACTGCCAAATATATTTTAACTCCTTTATCGCAATACAATGGGCTATTTTTGGTGTGGTAGTGAAATGAGTCTGAGATGGTATGAGTTGATTTCTTGCAGTACGAGTTGACTTGTAAACTATTTATCATTGTTAGTACAGTGTGAAGGTTCCTTTGATTCAAGTTTAAAGAATACTCTATTTTATAAAGTTGAAATCTTGAGCTTTTATTTATTTGCATTCCGTCTAGTTGGGATTTTACACACACTTCAATATTTAAGGACAAAAAAGGTGATACTATTTTTTTCTTTCAAAATATTTGAAGATAATAACAAACAATTGTCAGAATCTGAGAAGTTTTGTTTGTTAAATTTTACACTTAAGGTAAGGGAGACATTGTTTTAGTCTGATTTTTTCTTCCGCTTCTTCTGCTTCTTCTCAGCGAAGCTTGTCCGGACCATAACTTTTTTGTCTTTCCAGATAGGTCAATTATATTTGGTATGTGGGTGCATGACCATAAAGCAGTGTGTTGCATACCGTAATGACCTTTGTGGGACCTTGACCTTTGACCTCAAGGTCAAATAATTGTTTTTAGTTCACCTGGACCAAACTATTGCCATCACTTGGCGTCTGTCGTCTGTTGTCTGTCGTCTGTAAACTTTTCACATTTCAAGCTTCTTCTCCGAAACCACTTGGCCGATTGGAACCGAACTTAGCAGGAATGTTCCTTGGATGGTCCTCTACAAAGTTACTGTTTTTCGTTCCAGTCGGATATTCAATATGGCTGCCAGGGCCAATAATATGCTCTGATTGGCTGAAATTTCAAAGATCTTCTTCTCTGAAACTAATGAACTGACTGAACCCAAACTGTAAAGGAATGATCATTGGAATGTCCTTTACCAAGTTCTGTTTTTTATGCCGATCGGAAATCCAAGATGGCCACCATCGCAGGACATAGATTAACATTGGACCCTATGGGAAAATGTTCAAATGCCTTCTTCTCAGAAACTACAAATATGATTAAAGCCAAACTGTACATGAATGTTCATTGGATGGTCCTCTACAAACTTTACGTTTTTTGTTCCGATATGAAGTTCAAAATGGCGGCTACGGCAGGACTTAGTTTAACATTGGACCCTATGGGAAAAATGTTTCAAAACGCTTCTTCTCTGAAACCACTTGGACAATTGAAACCAAACTGCCCAGGAATGATCATTGGAAGTTCCTCTACAAAGTTTCTGTTTTTTTATGCCGATCGAAAATTCAAGATGGCCACCACCGCAATACATAGATTAACATTGGACCCTATGGGAAAATGTTCAAATGCCTTCTCAGAAGCTACAAATATGATTAAAGCCAAATTGTACATGAATGTTCATTGGATGGTCCTCTACAAACTTTACGTTTTTTGTTCCGATATGAAATTCAAAATGGCGGCTACGGCAGGACGACTTAGTTTAACATTGGACTCTATGGGAAAAATGTTTCAAAATGCTTCTTCTCTGAAACCACTTGGACAATTGAAACCAAACTGCACAGGAATGATCATTGGAAGGTCCTGTACAAAATTTTGTTTTATATGCCGATCGGAAATCCAAGATGGCCACCACCGCAGGACATAGATTAACATTGGACCCTATGGGAAAATATTCAAATGCCTTCTTCTCAGAAACTACAAATATGATTAAAGCCAAACTGTACATGAATGTTCATTAGATGGTCCTCTACAAACTTTAGGTTTTTTGTTCCGGTATGAAATTCAAAATGGCGGCTACGACAGGACTTAGTTTAACATTGGACCCTATGGGAAAAATGTTTCAAAACGCTTCTTCTCTGAAACCACTTGGATAATTGAAACCAAACAGCCCAGGAATGATCATTGGATGGTTCTCTACAAGGTGTGTGTTTTTTATGCCGATCGGAAATCCAAGATGGCCACCACCGCAGGACATAGATTAACATTGGACCCTATGGGAAAATGTTCAAATGCCTTCTTCTCAGAAACTACAAATATTATTAAAGCCAAACTGTACATGAATGTTCATTGGATGGTTCTCTACAATCTTAAGGTTTTTTTGTTCCGATATGAAATTCAAAATGGCGGCTACGGCAGGACTTAGTTTAACATTGGACCCTATGGGAAAAATGTTTCAAAACGCTTCTTCTCTGAAACCACTTGGACAGTTGAAACCAAACTGCCCAGGAATGATCATTGGAAGGTCCTCTACAAAGTTTCTGTTTTTTATGCCGATCGGAAATCCAAGATGGCCACCACCGCAGGACATAGATTAACATTGGACCCTATGGGAAAATGTTCAAATGCCTTCTTCTCAGAAACTACAAATATGATTAAAGCCAAACTGTACATGAATGTTCATTGAATGGTCCTCTACAAGCTTTACGTTTTTTGTTCTGATATGAAATTCAAAATGGCGGCTACGGCAGGACTTAGTTTAACATTGGACCCTATGGGAAAAATGTTTCAAAATGCTTCTTCTCTGAAACCACTTGGACAGTTGAAACCAAACTGCCCAGGAATGATCATTGGAAGGTCCTCTGTTTTTTATGCCGATCGGAAATCCAAGATGGCTGCCACCACAGGTCATAGTATTAACACAGAACCATATGGAGAAAATACAGAAATATATTCTTCTCTGAAGCTATTGCACTGATTGAACCTAAACTGTGCATCAATCATTGGAAAGTCCTTTACAAACTTTGTGTTTTTTATGTTGATCGTAATTCCAAGATGACTACCACTGCAGGACATAGTTTTTACATAGGACCAATTGGTTTTTTTTTATTACCAGGTGAACGATACAGGCTCTTGAGAGCCTCTGGTTTAAATAGTATTTTCTTGTCCGAGCCATAACATTTTTGTCTTTCGAGATAGGTCAATGATATATGGTATGTGGGTGCATGACCATAAGGGGGTGTTTCGCGTACCATAATGACCTTCGTGGGACCTTGACCTTTGACCTCAAGGTCAAATAATTGTTTTTTAAATAGTATCATTCAACTCATAATGTGTAACTTATTGTTGTACAGATGGCCACATTAAGGGGAGACATAAGTTTTAGGTATCTAAAACAATTCTTCCTAGTTAGTTCACCTGGACCAAAGGTCCAGGTGAACTATTGCCGTCACTTGGCGTCCGTCGTCTGTCGTCTGTTGTCTGTCGTCGGTAAACTTTTCACATTTCAAGTTTCTTCTCCGAAACCACTGGGCCAATTGGAACCAAACTTAGCAGGAATGTTCCTTGGATGGTCCTCTACAAAGTTACTGTTTTTCGTTCCAGTTAGATATTCAACATGGCTGCCAGGGCCAATAATATGCTCTGATTGGCTGAAATTTCAAAGATCTTCTTCTCTGAAACTAATGAACTGACTGAACCCAAACTGTACATGAATGATCATTGGAATGTCCTTTACCAAGTTACTGTTTTTTATGCCGATCGGAAATCCAAGATGGCTGCCATCGCAGTACTTAGTTTAACATTGGACCCTATGGGAAAAATGTTTCAAAATGCTTCTTCTCTGAAACCACTTGGACAATTGAAACCAAACTGCCCAGGAGTTTTATATGCCGATCGGAAATCCAAGATGGCCACCACCGCAATACATAGATTAACATTGAACCCTAAGGGAAAATGTTCAAATGCCTTCTTCTCAGAAACTACAAATATGATTAAAGCCAAACTGTACATGAATGTTCATTGGATGGTCCTCTACAAACTCTACGTTTTTTGTTCCGATATGAAATTCAAAATGGCGGCTACGGCAGAACTTAGTATAACATTGGAACCTATGGGAAAAATGTTTCAAAACGCTTCTTCTCTGAAGCCACTTGGACAATTGAAACCAAACTGCCCAGGAATGATCATTGGAAAGTCCTCTACAAAGTTTCTTTTTTTTATGCCGATCGAAAATTCAAGATGGCCACCACCGCAATACATAGATTAACATTGGACCCTATGGGAAAATGTTCAAATGCCTTCTTCTCAGAAACTACATATATGATTAAAGCCAAACTGTGCATGAATGTTCATTTGATGGTCCTCTACAAACTTTAGGTTTATTGTTCCGATATGAAATTCAAAATGGTGGCTACGGCAGGACTTAGTTTAACATTGGACCCTATGGGAAAAATGTTTCAAAACGCTTCTTCTCTGAAACCACTTGGACAATTGAAGCCAAACTGCCCAGGAATGATCATTGGAAGGTCCTCTACAAAGTTTCTGTTTTTTTATTCCGATCGAAAATTCAAGATGGCCACCACCGCAGGACATAGATTAACATTGGACCCTATGGGAAAATGTTCAAATGCCTTCTCAGAAGCTACAAATATGATTAAAGCCAAACTGTACATGAATGTTCATTGGCTGGTCCTCTACAAACTTTACGTTTTTTGTTCTGATATGAAATTCAAAATGGCGGCTACGTCAGGACTTAGTTTAATATTGGACCCTATGGGAAAAATGTTTCAAAACGCTTCTTCTCTGAAACCACTTGGACAGTTGAAATCAAACTGCCCAGGAATGATCATTGGAAGGTCCTCTGTTTTTTATGCCGATCGGAAATCCAAGATGGCTGCCACCACAGGTCATAGTATTAACACAGGACCATATGGGGAAATTACAGAAATATATTCTTCTCTGAAGCTAATGCACTGATTGAACCTAAACTGTGCATCAATCATTGGAAGATCCTTTACAAGCTTTGTGTTTTTTATGTTGATCGTAATTCCAAGATGACTACCACTGCACGACATAGTTTTTACATAGGACCAATTGGTTCTTTTTATAACTAGGTGAACGATACAGGCTCTTGAGAGCCTCTGGTTTTAGTATTAAAGTCATCTTAACTACATTTTGGATTCTAACCATTGTTTGTTATTATTGTCTCCGTTGAATTGTATATAAATTGCTATCCTTGAATTTTTTAGAAGAAGGGATTGTTTTTCACGGAGGGTGTACTTGTTCTTGTCA